>OX463244.1:72723158-73973158 GCA_949820135.1 Sylvilagus floridanus | reverse complement strand
ATTAAAAAGAATTAAATTAATCACTAAGTAAAACTGTTAAAGAGAATGAAAGAAATGGAAAATGGCATAACATAGTCAAGATTTATATGAGATTATGAAGTATGTTTTTATACTAGTTGAGTAGCTTTATTATAAGCACCTATAAATTTTGTTATAAGAAAAAGGATTTTAAGGCTGGCGCTTCGGCTCACTAGGCTAATCCTCCACCTGTGGCGCCAGCACCACGGGTTTTAGTCCCAGTCGGGGCGCCGTGCTGCAGTGGTCTAAAGAATTTTAGATTTAAAGAAAGCTCCACACTCTCAAATACGTGCTGCTCTATTGTTCCCATTTTCCAGATGAGGACATGGAGGGAATGAGAAGGGGGTGTGTTGGCTGCAAGGCTTGCAGTGGAGGGGAGAAGCCTGCCTGCCTCGCAGTCCACGTCCATTCTGCCCTGCTGCTGTGGGGCTTTCGGATATGTTGGAGACTGGGTATAACTAATCTTTCTTCTCAACAACTTCTTTTTAAAAATTATTTATTTATTTGTGAGGCCAAGAAAGAGCTTTGGGTCTGGGCCAGGACCAAAGCAGGGAGCTGGGAATTCAATCTAGGTCCCCCATGTGGGTGGCAGGAACCCACTTGACTGAGTCATTACCACTGCCTCCCAGGGTCTGCTTTGGCAGGAAGCTGGAGTCAGGAGCTCTAGTTTGGAATTGAATCCAGGCACTCTAAGGGAGGATATAGGGGTCTTTTTAAAAATTTTTTTTAATTTGACAGATAGAGTTAGACAGTGAGAGACAGAGACAGGGAGAAAGGTCTTCCTTCCGTTGGTTCACCCCCCGATGGCCGCTACAGCCGGAGCTATGCAGATCGGAAGCCAGGAGCTGGGTGCTTCCTCCTGGTCTCCCATGTGGGTGCAGGGGCCCAAACACTTGGGCCATCCCCCACTGTCTCCCGGGCCACAGCAGAGAGCTGGACTGGAAGAGGAGCAACCAGGACTAGAACCTGGCACCCATATGGGATGCCAGCGCTGCAGGCAGAGGAGTAACCAAGTGAGCCAGGGCACTGGCCCCATGGATATAGGTGTCATAACCACTAGGCTAAATGTGCACCAACCACACCATCCCTAAGTAGCCTCTTTATGGTATTCTTTTTAAAAAATAAAAATGTGGTAAATTATAAGTAACAAAATTTGCCATTTTACTAGTTTCTAAGTGCATAGTTCTATGGCATCATGTATTTCATATTGTCATGTAACCATCATCACCATCCAACTCCAGAGTCTTTTCATCTTCCCCAGCTGAGGCTCTATGTCCATTAAACACTCCCATTCTCCCCTCCTTGAGCCCCTAGAAACCACCACTCTACCCTTTTTCTATATGATTTTGATAACTCAAGGCAAGTGGAATCAGAGAATATTTAACCTTTTGTGACTGGCTTGTTTCTCTTAGCAAAATGTCTTCAAAATTCATCCATGTTCTTGCGAACATCAGAAATCTCTTTCTTTTAAAGGCTGAATAATATTCCAATGTACACTTAAGTCACATTTTGTTTACCCATGAATCCATTAATAGACACTTGGGTTGCTTCCAAGTTTTGGCTGTTGTGAATGGTGGTGCTATGAACACAGATGTGTAAATATCTCTTAAAGTCGCTGCTTTTTTTTTTTTGACAGGTAGAGTTAAAATCAGTGAGAGAGACAGGTCCTCCTTCCATTGGTTCATTCCCCAAATGGCCGCTACGGCCAGCACTGCACTGGCCCAAAGCCAGGAGCCAGGTGCTTCCTCCTGGTCTCCCATGCAGGTGCAGGAGACCAAGCACTCTGGCCATCCTCCACTGCCTTCCCGGGCCACAGCAGAGAACTGGACTGGAAGAGGAGCAACCGGGACTAGAAATCGGTGCCCATATGGGATGCC
The DNA here is from genome assembly GCA_949820135.1 of Sylvilagus floridanus. Taxonomy (NCBI): domain Eukaryota; kingdom Metazoa; phylum Chordata; class Mammalia; order Lagomorpha; family Leporidae; genus Sylvilagus; species Sylvilagus floridanus. The sequence continues at coordinate 73,971,263 of OX463244.1, read as the reverse complement.
AGTGCCGCAGGCATAGAATTAGCCAAGTGAGCCATGGTGCTGGCCCCGGCCCCGTAAAGTCACTGCTTTCAATTTGTCTGGACATATACCCAGAATCAGAATTACTGGATCATATACCAACTCCATGTGTAATTTTCCTGAGGAACCACCATACTGTTTTCCACAGTGGTTGCACCAATTTACTTTCTCACCAGCTAATGCTTCTTTTTTATTCTTTAAAGCATAAAATTATTCTAAAATTAACTATGGTGAGGTTTGCACATTTCTGTGAATACACCAAAAAACACTTACCTGTAACCTTTAAATTAATTGTATGTTATATGAATACATAAACAAAACGTTTTAAAAAGGCCAGAAAGACATTTGCTTAAGAGCACTGAGGCTGGGACCAGCATTGTGGAGTAGCAGGTTAAGCCTTTGCCCGTAACTCCGGCATCCTATATGGTGGCAATTTGAGTCCTGGCTACTTCACTTCCAATTCAGTTCCCTGCTAATGCACCTGGGAAAGCAGTGGAAGGTATCCAAAATACTTGGACCCCTGCACTCACTTGGGAGATTTGGATGAAGCTCCTGGCTTCTGCTTGCCCCCCACCCTGTCCGTTGTGGCCATTTGGGGAGTGAAACAGCAGATGGAAGATATCTCTCTCTGTTTCTCTCTCTTTCTCTGCCTCTCCCCCTCTCTCTCTAACTCTGCCTTTCAAATAAATAAAATAAATCTTTAAAAAAAAAAGCTAAGCTTTTCTTGATTCCATCCCCAAGAAGGGCTGCACACTAGTAAGCTCCCTAAACTCAAAGGACTGACAGTTTCCATCAAATGTGTTGGATTCTAGACCTCTGGCTTCAGGATTTACTTATTTTATTTTTTATATTTAATTTTATTATTTTATTTAAAGGCAAAGACAGACAGACATGGATCTTCCATCTGCTGGTTTACTCCCCAAATGCCCACAATAGCCAGGACTGGACCAGGGCAAAGCCAAGAGCCTGGAACTTAATCTGGGTCTCCCACACAGGTGGCAGGGGCCCAAGTACTTGGGTCATCACTTGCTGCCTCCCAGGATGTGCATTAGCAGGAAGCTGGAATTGAAAGTGTGTCTAGGACTCTAACTCAGGCACTCCAATATGGAAGGCAGGCATCCCAACCAATGTTGTAACTGCTATGCCAAACATCTGCACATCTGATTTTGTGAAGTCTGATGTGCTTATTACATGGGGCCATAGCATATCAAATATTTGATGATGAAAGTAGGCTACTTAATATCCACTTTATTAACTTAATTATTCTTAATATAATGTTGACTTACATTCCCCACAGCTGTTCCCTGCTGTATCTTGTTGTTGCCCACCCGTGGAATTCACAGCCCGGCAAGTGAAGCCTAGCAGACAGCCAGCCTGCTAAGATCAAAATGGTAACACCTTCCAGTGACCTCCCATTCATCCCAACAAGCACCAACAAAAGATGCCTCTTACCTTTTCAAAGCCTTGCTTTGAAAGTTAACCAGAAGAGTCATTTAGGTGCATGACTGTAACATTAAAAAAAACACCCAACAATAAACTACTAATTACTGTGACTCAGTGCCTTTGGTTCACACAGGGATGGTATCCACACATGTAAGGACCAGCACTGTCCCACTTGCTTTATGGAAAACTACTTGATTTGTGCTCCTGAAATAATTCTTCCTCCTGTTACTGGAATCCTGGAGGGCATCTGCCCTTTTTCTTCAAATATCATACTGTTGATGCCTTTATTTCCTGGGATGGACTGCTCACACTGACATCATATTTAATTTTCTAAGACACGCAGCTGGTATTCAAACGAATATTCACTTCATCTCACTAGCTGCTTTTTCTTTATAAAATGAGGAGATTGAACTAGAACATCTTTAAGATTTTTTTGACACTGTCTATAGTCTGTGACTGTATACCAAGTAAATTTTTGAGGAATGTATTTATCTGGGGGTATTTTTCATTTTCTTAACAATTTAGCCTGTAGTGGGACCCTTGTTCTCTATTCAGGGTCACCAACACTAACCATAAAGTTCTTTTGCCTTAGAAATCAATCAAGAAACTATCCAGTCTAGTCACAATCTATCTGTCTAATAATTTTCCATTACTCCCCTGTAAGAGCCCTCTGGTTCCATCTGAATATTCTTGCCTTCCTGTTTATACTCAAGCTCTTTCCTCTACTTGAATATCTTACCCTTCTCAGACCAGTTCAAGTGCCCTTTTCTCTACGAAGATGTATCCCTAAGGTCCTTGACTGAAGAGGCAATGACATATCTATCATCAGCACTTATCACAAATCATTAAGCTAGAAAATTTTTCTAAAATATTTGGTGATAATATTTCCACTTGAATTGTCATTATTTATGTTAATATCTTATCTCTACTATAATACTGCAGATTTCTTGAGGGTACAGTCCATGTACATAAATTTTTTTGACTTACTCATAGCTTCCAGCCATAACTTGCACAAAGTAAACATCAATAATCAGAGTTTGAGAATGAGAATCATATCTATCTTGCCTTGGGTTCTGAATAATACCACATCAATCCAGTAATCAGATAACTCAAGTATTTTATGGTGATGCTAGATTTGAGAACACAGCTGGGCTTAGAAGTCAAAATGAACTCATATTCCTTCCCCCCAAATTGAATTTGGCCACCCAAGCACAGGCAGGACTTGTCCAAACATAGCCCATCCATAAAAATAGGGTCTATTATGGTCTACCTTATAAGGAAAAGAATACTACACAGATCCTGTGGGCAGGATCATTCCAAAGAAAGTCAAAGAGGGATGTCACCATGTGTATGCATTGGTCCTTTTTCTAAAACAATTATGCAAACCACTTTCTCTCCCATAAGAGAAACAAATGGGAGGTAAAATCAAGGAGGACTGAAGCTTTCTCCCTAACACATCTGAGAAAGCCAAATAACTGTTTTTGGACCAAAGTTAAAAAAAAAAGGAAAGGAAGAGCTTTGTATTCCCTATACTTTATAAGTATTTGTTGAAAAAATAATAACAAAAGAATGAATATCCTTCTGACACTAGTTAATTCTTAGAATGTTCCGTGAGGCTGGTGCTGTGACGACATATCAGGTAAAGATGGTGCCTGCAGAGCCGGCATCCCATATGGGCACTTGTTCCAGACCCAGCTGCTCCACTTCCGATCCAGTTCTCTGCTATGACCTGGGAAAGCAGTAGATGGACCAAGTTTGGGCCTCTGCACAAGTCTGTGGGAGACCCCAGAAGAACCTTCTGGCTCCTGGATTCAGATTGTTGCAGTTCGGCCATTGCAGGCAATTGGGGAGTGAACCAGCATATGGAAGACCTCTCTCTATTTTTGCCACTTCTTCTCTCTCTCTGTGTAATTCTGCTTTTCAAATAAATAAATAAATCTTTTTAAAAAAAGGAATGTTCCACTCACAATTTAGCCACAGCACTCGAAGTACCAGTGGAAGTTGGGGCCAGTCTAAGAAGTTCAATTTGAGGCCAAGCAGGGAAAATTCAGGAACCTGAGCTACAACTAAACCTCAACTTCTGATGCCACCAATTGATTAAGAAGAGCAAGGCCTGGAGATTCTTATGCAGTTCCAGGTCATTTTCAAGATACAAATTCTGGAGCTTTAGTTTCAATTCCAAGTGGAACAAAATGAAAAGGGAATCAGGATGAGAAGAGAGTGGAGAACAGAGGTCATCTTTTTCCTGGGAAGGGTCAGCATGGGTGACTGGAAGCAAAACACTATAGGGCTTAACCTGGTCAAGGTTCATGAACTAACTTGATTCAGCGCTTTGATCTCACTTATTGGAATGGCTAAAACTGTGCCTGGAAGATTGTTATAATCTTGGAGATAGCAACTTATTAACAATCCAAATAGACCAATCTCATATCTGATCATCAGTCCGACAGAAATTAGAGTATCGGAGCATTTGGATATACATAGGATATATATTGTAACATTGATGTCAGTGGTGATTTGTTTAATCAAAAGAAGTTGAACGTCATGGGCAGGGGAACTCTAGAATAAATTTTACTATATTTATATTGCAGAACATTATGAAGAATTTAAAATAAAAGAGTAAATTAGAATCTTACCAGTTGAATTGGAATTTTATCACTTATTATTTAATGAAAAACACAAGAAGCAGAAAAGTGTATTTAATACGATAGTCCGACTTTAAACAGCCCTTGTCTCAACTGTTGAGGAACATTTATTTTTTTAAGCAAATTGTTGAACTCTTTACCTAGTATTCAGTTGGTCTTCTGTGTATAAAGTTAATTGAAAATGGATCTTAGTAGAGAATGGGACTGGGAATGGGAGAAGCAGGAGGAGGAGGGGTGAAGTGTGGGTATGGTGGGAAGAATCACTGTGTTCCTAAAGTTGTACTTATAAAATACATTACGTTTATATTCCTTGAATAAAAGAATTCTTTGGGAAAAAAAAAACCATGATATTCCATTTTGTAAAACAAACTAGAATAAAAATTCAGATAGAATATATAGATATAGATATAAGTTTGGGAAAATTAAGGAAAACTATAAATTGCTTTTGACTTTTAAGTAGTTGGAAGTAAGAGAAAGTAGTGAGGGGGCAAGTAAGGTAAGAAAAGATTAGAATGGATTCAGAGGTTAAGATGCCCACATCCCATGCTGGATATATAGAATAATGCTTGGCTTCTGCTCCCAATTCCAGTGTCCTGCTAATGTGTATCCTGGGAGACAGTAAGTGATATCTCAAGTATTTTGATCTCTGTCACTAATGTGAGAGACCTTGGCTTTTGGCTTCAGCCTAGCCCAGCCCCGGCTGCTGCAGGCATTTGGGGGACATCTCTGACTATTTGTTTCTCTCTCTCTCTCTCTACCTGTCAAATAAAAATAAAGACCAGAAAAGAAGGAATCAAAACAAAAGACAGAATGCATAAAATGATTCCATGTGTGCATACATGTACGGACAAGTGCATAAAGAAGTCATGAAAATATGATCACTGAAATATTAACAGTGGCTATTGCAGGATGTGGAGATTTATTCTCTTCCTTATACTTTTATGTATTTGATTTTTTAAAATAATAAGCACACAGGTTTTATACAACCAAAGAATAGCTAATTATTTTGAAATGTGTGTGGCCAATTGCTCTGAGGATGAAGATGAATTAGAAACTTACCTTGCCTTGCAGGCCCTGACAGTTGGTGGGGAGACAGGATGACCCAGCAGCTGTAACATAGTGGATTTCCTGAGAGCTGTCACAGAGGCACAGAGTGCTGGGAAAGAGACCTTAGCTGATCTCGCAGGTCCTACTGGGAAGGCATGGAGGGACACAGGTAAAGGAGTAGGCACTTGAGATGGGTCATGAACATTTAGGAGCAGTTCATTAGGTAAAGGTGGAGAAAAAGACAAATCCAGGATAAAGGAACAGAGTGAGCAAAATAAACAGAGGCATTAAAAACCCAGGGAGGACGGTATTTGGCCCAGCTTGGTTTAACTGGAACCCGGGCAGTGAGTGAACAGAAAGTTGGAGAGGTAAACTGCATTCCAATTGTGAAAATTAAGACCTCAACTCCAACTGCACGGGGAGTTATGGCAGGTTTGAGGGAGAGAGGGAAGGTGTTTGTTTTCTTTGGTCACAAAAGTGACATTAAGTCTGTGTTGGTTGGTGAAGACAAACAGGAGGCAAGAAAACCACTCAGGCAGCCATTAAAACAATTCAGCCACCACTACAATGCAAAAGTTGTACTTAAGAAATTTGTATTCATTAAATAAAAGCTTTCTATTAAAAAAAATCAGCCAAGGCAATCCAATCTAGCCAGAGCAGCAGTGTGGGGACTGCAGAGGAGGCGACCCTTTCCAGACACACTTCTGAGGTCAGTAGAGCAAGGAAGACGAAAACTTTTGTGCCTGGCACCTGAGGAGTTGGGTATACTCCAATCTGAGGTGGGGGCCAAGCTGGGAGAAAAATTCCACCGTCTTGCAGAATCCAGAGAGGGGCGATGGAAATGACGGGTTCAGAATCTAGAGGAATTCTGGAGCAAAACCAGAAGGGCAAGCATCCTCCATCTAGACCCACAGAACCGAACATCTGGTTCTGGGCTGTGAAGTCCGCCGCCAGGGGAAAGATGGACGCCCAGCCTCCCACCCGCTCCCCCCAGAGAAAGCGCCTGGCTGTGCACACTGAGGCCCGGAAGGACCCCCGGAAGGACTCCTGGGGAGCCAGCTCTGCTCACCGCCTGGAGGAAACCGCGGCTATCCCTTCTTCCTCCGGCTTCCTCCTCAGTAGAAGCCTTTCTAAGAAGCCCTGGGGTGACTCCGTGTGTAAAACATCCAAGAACGTCGCTCCCTCTCGTCCCCGAGTCGGGGCGGCACTGCCCGGCTTCCCCCGGCCCCCCAAAGCCACGGGCTTCCTCGAGGCAGACGAGAAAACTGTGGGATTTCCCGACAAGCGTAAATAGGTCTGAGGTTTTAAACGAAAAAGAAAAGGAAAAGTCTAGGTGGGTTCCCAGGATCCTCTGGGCCTCTCTCTGACTTAGCTGCTTCTCTCCCTGCCAGCGTGAGCGGCTGAGGGGACTGCGGACAGGGCGTCTTGTTCGCCGCCGCCTTTAGCATTCCTGCAGCAACATCCTCGGCTTTCCGGTTATAAAATAAATACAAAGCCAGCGTAAAGAAGCTAGAAGCCCCCGAGAATATAAAAGCAAACGATTCAGTAACCCCGCCCCAGAAACAAAAATGAGCCTTCCAGTCCCGCGTCCAGGGCTCGTGTGGGGGACCCGCACCTGGGGCTCCACGGCCCGGGGCCAGCTCCTCCCGCAGCCGCTGGCCCCAAGCCCGGGAAGGGGCGCCGGAGGCGGGGCTGCCCCAGGGCGCCAGGCGGCTGAGTGAGGAGCTAGACGCCGGCAGCCGGACGGGCGGCGCGGCGCCTGGGGTCTGCGGCTGGCCGGGGGTCCGCGCCGCCGAGCGCGGGTCCGAGAGCACCACGCGGGGCGGCGCCCGGCGAGCCCCTGGAGCAGCGGCCGAGCCCCTGCCGCGACCCGAGGCGGCTCCGTCAGGGCACCGCACGCGGCAGACGCGGGCGCCCCCCTCCGGCCGCCCTCACGCCCGACTGGCCTGGCGGCGATGGGCGCGGGTCCCTGCCTCTGCCCTGCCCGCCTACCCTGGACCCTTCCAGCCCCACCAACCCGCCAGAGACCCGGGGACTGCGGGCGTCCCGCGAACAGCCGCGAGCTCGGCGCATCGCGACCGTCGAGGACCCGGTGAGGTGAGCGCCGCGCCCCTGGGAATCACCGGTTAGGGGTTTTGTTTGCAGGACCCTTCTGTGGACAAAACGTCAGACAATGATAGTGCACGGGAAGAGGGAGGGCCTTTCTCTCATCTCCAGAATCTGGGCCGAAACTTGCCAACGCCACCTTGTCACCTGTCAGGACCTCGAGTAGCACTGTTGGAAGAAGCGAGAAGCGAGTTCTGGGGTTTCGGGGGGAATAGAATGAGTGACAGACCGCTGCCCTTGAGGTACCCGGCTCAGTGTCCCACGGCCTGGAGACTTCCCGGAGCCTTGTAGCAGAGCCTGCCCCCAGTCTGCCTCTCGCAAGGGGCATGGTGATGCCCCAGGGTGCAGGGTGGCCTATGGGACGGGCGTCCCCGCAGGGCCTGTGAGGCCCTGGAAAGAGAACAGTTTAATTGCCCAGTGGTCTGCCCGAGGGCTTTGCTCCTGGGCACAGGGGAGTCTTGCTCAGCCGCACGATGCCAACCTCTTGTTAGAACTCAAGGTACACGTGGGTTACTGCAGACCACGAGCCGGGAGAGCTTTCTTTAAACTCAAGTTTTGTTGTTCCCATTTAGGAATAGGCATCTCTAAATAGACGTTTGGAGATAGAAATCTGCACGGAGACAAGTCTTGGCCTGGCCTACTCTTAGCGCTTTGCTGGTTTTCTGGGTACTCGCATGCGTAACAGGGAATTACAGCCTAGAATGAAATGCTTTTGCCCAGGATGAAGAAGATAGCCTTGCATTTCTGCATCCCCAGGCAAAAGAGAGAGATGTTCAGGTGGGGGTTAAAACCTGGACAGCCTTGTAGATGTAGTTGTACGAATGTGAGGCAGCCGGCCCATGGAGAAACTGGTTTTCTCCACCATGGCTGAGTTGTGTACAGAGGGTCTCCCAACAGGCTGGTTAGTGGCTGGGCTTGCAAAGCAGCTGTAGCTCCTTGGGCGGCTGCAGGTGGAGACACAGCTGAGGAAGCGCTTGCATGTGGATTAAGGCAATTTGAGTCTGAAGAACAAACTGCTCTCATAGGTGACCCAGGGACCTGGTGGGAGGGCCGGGAATGGCTCTCTGGGCCCCATTTTGGCAGCCTGATGCCACTGCAGGGCCACCACTATCTCTGGAATGTCCCCTGTGTTTCCATTTCTCACTCACCTCCAGTTGTTAGCTTCTCCCTGCTCCCCAGAAAAGAAAGGAAGAGTTATGGGGACAGAGAACTTCCAATCTGGTGAAGCAGAGATGTAAAGGAGGAGAAACCCCAGGGGTGTGTGGAATGAAGCATCTTCCAGCCTTTCAGAGAGTGGGAGAATAATGACCGCAGGAAAGAAATTCTCCACAAGGGAGACTAGGCACTGGTCAGTTTGTTTCCTGTTGAGGGTTGGAGTATTTCCTTCTTGTGTTTTTTTGGCCATAAGGGCATTTCCAGAGGGGATTGGAGGAGAATGTGGCCTTCTCTGAAAAGGGACCCTTCTCCCTGAATTCTCATTTTATTCCAGTCCTTTATACGTTTTCAGAGAGTACTTGAAAGGATGTGTTACGTTTAGTCCAAAGCCAGAGCTGATATTCTTCAGGAAGATAAACCACAATCTTTGTATTTTGTCACTGATGAATTTTGCCAGATAAAGAGTGCAAAACCCACCTCCCTGTTTCCTCCCCCGTCATTTTGTTATGAAAAATGTCAGATGTGTAGAGAAATTACCTACATCTCTTTTTATAAAAACATCAACTTGTTAACAAAGAGCAGAGTTTAGAATCCAGATATATGTGATCTGGCCTTGGACTGAGCTGGAATCCACAGGGGTGGTTAAGAAGTGGATGTGTGAAGGATATTAACATCTTGAGAAAAAAACCTGATCTAAAGCAGCCCTTTGTCCTCCAACACTGCTTTCTCTTTCTTTGTGGCACTTATCAGTACCTGTCCTTCTATAGTCTGTTTCTTTCTTCTTCTTTTTTTTTAAGATTTATTTATTTACTTGAAAGTCAGAGTTACACAGAGAGAGGAGGCAGAGAGAGAGGTCTTCCATCCAATGGTTCACTCCCCAGCTGGCCGCAACAGCCAGAGCTGCGCTGATCCAAAGCCAGAAGCCAGGAGCTTCTTCTGGGTCTCTCACTTGGGTGCAGGGGCCCAAGGACTTGGGCCGTCTTCCACTGCTTCCCCAGGCCATAGCAGAGAGCTGGATTGGAAGTGGAGCAGCCGGGTCTCGAACCAGCGCCCATATGGGATACCGGCACTTCAGGCCAGGGCGTTAACCAACGCTGTGCCACAGCACCAGCCCCTATCTGTTTCTTTCTTAATTGTGCATATTCCCTCCACTCAAATGCAAATCCAGAAGGAGAAGACATTTTTGTTTTATTTATGACCGTGTTCCTGTTGGTACATCCTAAGTAATAAATAATTATAGAATTAATCAGATAGTGAAATGACACAAACAAGGCATTGGCTCCCATAAGGGTTGTAAGACTCTTGGTAGAGCACTAGAAGTCCTTTCAGGTAATTTAGGCTAATCAATATTTTATAGGTAAGTGGTGATCCTGGAGATCAATGGCTTCTTCTTTCCTCACCGTGCTGCTAAGCTGAATCCTGTGCTAGAGGCTGAGCCAGTTTTGAGAAACCCACAAACCCAAACAAGCTATAAAAACGTTCAGTCCTGGAAATTTTCCCTAGGCCCCATATAGTAACCTGCACCATCAAGATCAGCCTTTGCTATGATTTCTGTTATACTGTTGGTTTTGCTGGTTACTGAACTTCGTATAAATGCAGTTACCCAGGGTATACTTTTGTGTCTGGATTCTTTTTGCTCAGTACAGTTTGTGGGATTCATTCATATCAAGTGTGTCAGTAGTTCATTTCCTTTTATTCCAAGGTAATAGTCATGGTGTGACTATCATGTGTTTATCCATTCTCTTTCTGAGGGACACAGGTTATTTCCGATTTGGGGCTATTTTGAATAAAACTGCCATGACCATCTTTGCAGTACCCGCCTCATTTTGAGTTCTATGTATGTTATTTGAACATGTACCTCATGTCACCCCTGCAAGAATGTGGGGCAACAATGTGGGGGCTGGGACGGATGAGGCAGCCTAACAGCACCCCAGCCGGCTGCAGGGGCCCAGCTGTGGAGGGGCCCTCCAGTGCACTGGAAGTGTTTGTAGATCCTTGAAAGAGACCTGTGGGGTGCCTGCTGCCATCTCCATTGTGTTCCACACCCCTCCCCTCGAAGCCTCCACAGCCTCCAAGTGTCGTGCTGCTGAGTTTAAATATTAATGAGCAAGAGTCTTGTTCAGAGCCTGATGAAATATTAACATGTTTCCATGGGGGCATTGGTTTCCATCTAGACTTCTCAAGGCATTTATTTCTCTCAGCTGCTCGTCATCATCATAAAGTACTCAGAGATAGATGATCAGGCCTGAGCGCACCTGTGGGATTGACCCCTCCCTTGCAGAGCCCCTGCTTTCCAGGGGTGGGAGAGAAAGAGCACGCAGAAAATCAGGCAGTTATCTCTGGATCAGAAGAAGGACCATGTGTGCTGATGAAAATAGCTTGAGGAAAGAAGAGCCGGTTTATGCCGTGCTGTGAAGGTGTGGATTCAGAGTGGATAGTGAGAGGAACTTGCTGGGGTGGTGAGGGATTCATTAAGGCAGGATGCCTGAATTCCAAATAGAAGCCTGGAGGCATTGCCCTTGTAAGAGGCACAGTACACTGACACTGAGGTGGTCAGGGGCTACACACACAACTAAGCTGAGAGCTCTAATTAAGTTATCACAACTTGCAGGCAGTGGGGGCGGCCAGCCAGGGCTCCCAGGTGCAAGGTGGAGCACTCTTCCAGGAGAAATCATTAGTTTCCTCCAAAGAAAAAGGGGCTTGTGAGTCAGATTTTGAAGGAAGTGTGCCTGTTTGACTGGCAGGCGTGGTGTCGAAGGGCCTTTCCAGTTAGAACCCTTGAGCAGGTATTTGTGTCAGGGGCAAAGTGCAGGTGTGGTTTGAGTAGGGGGAGAAGAGAGAGAGGGGAGGATCAGAGCAGGGTTGCAGTAAGAGATAAAGCAGGGAGCTAAAGGCCGGTTTATGAAGGGCACAGGAGTACGGACTTTAGTCTGTTTGTCCTAGGGAACCGGATGACTTTTGACCACACCAGGATTGGTTCAAAATTTGAGCAAATTCCAGCACCAGCAAGGCCTTGAGGTATGTTTGTGTACACCGCACTTCCAGAATATTCTGCCGTGTCCAGCCCAGGCGAGAGACTCTCAGTGGTGTTCTCTAAGGGAGGTGTATAGGGGGGTGTTAGATGGACTCTGCACTCCTAGGACTGACTGGAAGCAGATCGCACGGGAAATCAGAATGCCTCAAGTCGCACTGCATTCCCAGGCTGCACGCTGCATCCTTTGATCTCCTTGGGACCGCTTCACCTGAGGGAGGGAGCTGAGAAGGTCTAAGGATCTTTTTCTCACCCAAATCTGAGCCATTGTACTGCTGATGTGGGTTGCCAGGCAACAGAGAAAGTGCTGATGCTGACTGGGCCAAGAAGCTGAGCTGAGAGAGGAGATGGCTCAGGGGCTTGAGGTAATGCAGATCCCGGGTCCATGGACAGGACCGCTGGAGCCCTCCATGTGTGCTCTTCCCTTCAGGTTGCAGGGTCCTATTCAGAACTGCCTGTGATGAAAGCAGTGAAGTAGAGAGGGTGTTAGCCTGCCAGACATCTGTACCCTGTGCTTGTGATCACAAAGGCATTACTGTGGAGGTAATGGCCCTGGGGAAGTCAGTCTTCAGTGAAGAGCTTTGCCCGAATACTTGTCCCTCTGTGCCCGTGGGGGAATGGTTCCAGGATTCCCTACGGACACCAAAATCTGCCAGAGCTGAAGTCCCTTATGTATTTGCATATTAACCTATGCACATCCTCCCAGATATAAATCATCACTAGATTACTTACAGTAGCTAGTACGATGTAAATGCTATGTAAAATAGTTGTTTTACTGTGTTGTTTAGGGAATAATGAGAAAGAAATCCTGTACATATTTGGTACACAATTTTTTTTTTTAGTATTTTTGATCCACAGTTGATTGAATCACAGATACAGAGGGCCACATTTATATAGACTATATATAGAAACATCTGGAGGCCGTGCCTGCGGCTCAATAGGTTAATTCTCTGCCTGTGGCGCTGGCACTCCGGGTTCTAGTCCCAGTTGGGGTGCCAGATTCTGTCCCGGTTGCTCCTCTTCCAGTCCAGCTCTCTGGCCCGGGAGTGCAGTGGAGGATGGCCCAAGTGCTTGGGCCCTGCACCCGCATGGGAGACTAGGAGAAGCACCTGGCTCCTGGCTTTGGATTGGCGAAGCACGCCGGCCATAGCAGCCATTTGGCGGCGGCAGGGGGGGGGGTGAACCAACAGCAAAAGGAAGACCTTTCTCTCTGTCTCTCTCTCTCACTGTCCACTCTGCCTGTCAAAAAAAAAAAAAAAAAGAAGAAAGAAAAATATTCCTGATGCTATGTGGGATGGGATCTCTCCGGGGCCACATTAGCTGCAGTCTTTCCTCTGAACAGGAGGAGAACAGGGTGCATGCTTAATTGAATGCCTTTTCTAGACAGACATTTCAGTGATTCTGCAATTGGCCTGAGCCATTGACAGTTGCCTGCTTTTGGATGCTGCTGGGATAAATCCAGAAAATCAGAATAAAGAGAGAGAAAGGAAAAGATAATGGTAGGAGTCAGAAAAGAGAACAGTGGTGACCTGCTGGGGTCATAGGTACCCAATCATCTGTAAGTGAGAAACTGTAATGGAAGAAGATCAAATATCCACTCTTGGGAATCGTCACTTGCACAAATTTCTGACTTCTAAGGCAACTGTGAGGAGTAAAGAAGGGAGGAGACATGAAGGCTGCTGTCTGAGGAATATTAGCACAGACTTGTCACTGGGAAACGTGGCCATAGCACATTAGGGGAGGGGGCAGCGGAAATGCTCTGACCAAAGCCCCTTTCACACTTACAGCCTGTCGTATTTATTCATAGTGTTGTAGACAATGGTACTTCTAAAAATTCATGGAAATGGAATTAAAAGATAAGTTTATTTTGCTGCAAAAAATATTTGAAATTAATGCACAGTTTTCCTGTTATATATACTTTCCATGGACTTTTTCTTGAGATTCGTTTGTTTGAAAGGCAGAGTGACACAGAGGGCAGGGGATGGAGAGAGAGAGAGAGAGAGAGAGAGAGAAGAAAAAGAAAGGAGAAAGAGAGAGAGATTTTCTATCCACTGCTTCACACTCCAAATGGCCACAACAGTAAGGGCTGGGCCAGGCTGAAGCCAAGAGCATGGAATTCCATCTGAGTCGCTCATGTAGCTTACAGGGGCCCAAGCACTTGGGCCATTGTCTGCTGCTAGGTGCACTATCAGAGAGCTGAATGGGAAGTGGAGCATCTGGGACTCCAACCTGGGCTCTGATATGGGATACCAGCGTCACAGGCAGCAGCTTAAATTGCTACACCACAGTGCTGGTCCCTCCATGAACTTTTTGAAGGCCTTTCTTATGCATGAATTAAAAAAAATTTTGCAGTTAAATAAACTTTTTAATTCCATTTTTCCATGAACTGTCTGAAGTGCCCTCCTGTGTGAGATATTCATCTGTGTTTGAAAAGATACACAAATGCACAACACTAAAAGGGGTAAACTATTCCAAAATGTTGGTGAAATTCTGAAAGGTTATTTTTCTTTTTTCAAGTCATCTGTGTTTTCCATGATTATTATAGTCATGACTGTCTATGATGATCAGGAGAACAAGAAAGATAAACCTATTAAAGAGGCTCAGAGGCAGCAAGAGGCATGAGTATGGGATGCTAGGATTGTGGAAGGAGAAAAAAGGATATTTGGAAGACAAATAAACAATTTAAGAAATCAACTCTTCAGATTGCTAGCTTCTGCGTATCTTTTCCTCATTACTGAGTGTCATTTGTTCATTTACTCCAGAAGATCTGGAAGCATCTGCATGAAAGCAAACAGCAACAACTGAGCCAAGTGTTACACATCCAAGGCCATTGCCTTGCTAGTGCCATTCTGCAGGTGACAATCGGAAGGCCATGAGTGGCTTCCAGGGGGGTCAAAGTGTCTTCCACCAAGTGCCAACACAGAACGCAGCTTGGGCAGTATCTTCTCTCCCACCGAGTTTCATATTTACCCCTGCAGAGGATGAGCCAGCTTTGTGCTTCTCATCTCTGAAGCATAGAACAAGAGCCAACAAAGCCTGTCGACACTGGGAGTAGTGGGATTTTCCCAGACAGAAGCCGGTGCTATTCACGTCCACACCTTTGCTGGCTGCTCACTGCTCATGCAGCTGCCAGGGAAGCTCTGTGGCTGAGGCTTTGGGAAAGTAAGTGTAGTTTTCATTTCACAACCACCAGCTTTTTACAGGGCACTGTCAATTCTGTGCTTTAATTGGCTTCTGTTGAATCATGCAGGCTGAGCCTTCTCTCCCCGAGCAGACGTTTCTGTCTGTCTGTAGCCGCTAGGATGAATTTAAAGCACCTGCAAGGAGCCGCATACCCCACTGAGCTTCAGGCTCTGGCATTACTTGTAATTATACAGTCTTAACAAATCTGTTTTTGTATTTCGACTGCATTGCATTTTTCAGCTATGCAAGGTACACACACTCACTGTTGCAAGTCTAAGACAGCAGTACATAAAGAAAATGCTGCTACTCTCTGCATTCTCTCCCCTCTATTGTCCTGACAAAGCCATTATTAAAAGTTTAGTGTGAATCCCTTCACTACTTTTCTGTGTTCAAACATATGTAGAATTGTTTTCTATCTTGTATATAAACAGGATCATTTAATACCAGTCACTCTGTTGTTTCATTTTATTATATTATGTACATTATTCTATATTAATACATGTAATTGACCATACACATTAATATTCCATATTAATAAATATAATTATCATTATTTTAAAGATGTATTTATCCGAAAGGCAGAGTTACAAAGGGGGGGGGGAACAGAGAGAGAAAAAGAAAGAGATCTTTCACCTGCTGGTTTACTCCCCAGATGGCTGGGGCTGGGCCATTTGGAACTCCTTCCTGGTCTCCCATGTTGGTGGCAAGGACCCAAGCACTTGGGCCATCACCTGCTGCCTCCAAGACCCATTAGCCTGGAGCTAGGTGAGAAGTGGAGTAGCTGGGACTTGATCCGGTGCTCATATGGGATGTTAGCATTGCAGATTGCAGCAGCTTAAGCCACTGCACCACAATGCTGGCCCCCAATTTATTATTTTTTAATATATTCCTAATATTCCATTGTAAGAAATTCCAGGTTTTCTCACTATTTCTCTGCTGATAGATTTTTATGTTGTTCCTCCATCTTTTTTACATAACAAATGATATCACAATAAACATTCTACATTCATGCTTACAGTTTTCATTTTATTTCCTAGGAGATATTTCCAAAATTGGCATCCTGAGTCAAAGGAAATCCACACAATTTTAATTCTTGCTGTGGGTCTTCCCTATAGCAGTTGCTTCCCTCCCTTCCTTTGCCTTCCCTTCCATCTTCCACTCCAGGAAAGCCTGTATGTTTAGAAAGGAGAGCTTGCAGTGAGAACTCATCTGTGCCAAGTGTGGATTATCTCAGCTCAGTGGGGAACAGGGCCGCAGGATCTTGGCTGCATTGTGTCTCTCTCTTGCTTTTGGTTAGCCAGGTTGTTTATGATCCCTTTGCTCATTTATTCCATGCTGTGGAATTAAACATGGTTTACATCTGAGGGTAGTGTATGCTTTCAGAGAGAATAGGCTAAGTCATATTGCTTTTCCTCAAAGCCATAACTGGGGCAGTTTTTGTATGCCCTTTCTTTAATAGTTGGATTGAGATGGTTCCCATCTCAGTCTTCTTCCTTCATTTTGAGAACTTGGGGTTTGGGGAGTTTTGTGAATATAAAATCAATCAACTGTGAGTATTTGATAAGAGGATAATTAGTTTAGAAGGTAGGGGTCTTGGAGCTTAAGGATCAGTGCCAAGCAACAGATGTGCACACTTTTAAACAAATGATCTTAACAAACTTGATGTGAGGGGCGAACTTCACAGGAGTACTTGGCTTTCATCTTAAGTCTAGCTCTTATTGGGTTGTAAAACTTGTATAGTCCACCAGACTAGAGAGGAGTAGGATTCCCCAGGACACCAGGACTGGAGAAGATATCAGAGAAGCATTAAGGGAAGCTGGAGAGTATAAACAAATAAAATATGAACAACAAAATCTGTGCTGTGACCAGTGGGCCCTAGAAAGAAATCTGTGATCTCTAATCCACATTAGAAACCCCAGTGTGAGTCTGTGTTCAGAATGCAAACATTAACTAAGCAGGGGGGGGAAGAAATCTCAAGTCCTGTTGGCAAATATTTTGTTGTTAGCTTCTATCACACATGCTGCAATTTTTAATAGCTTTAGAATGGATTTCCATGTCCTAGAGTGAAACCTAATTACAAGATAGTTGTTATTACAATTAATAACTAAGGAGAAACTTTGAACTTTAGTTTGCTATGTTTATACCTGTAGAATAAGCATTACCCTTAGTGTTAATGCATTCTTTTACACAAATGTCTAATTTTCAAGTATGCACTAAGAAATAATGATAGTAGAACTAGTGTATATAATAGGTTTGTCTTTTATAACTAAGAGATTCTATAGTTAATCTTAGTTGATATCACAGTTAATAGTAGGGGTAGTTATACTCTTTCCACTATCATTTGTGTTTGTGAAAATTATATTTGAAGACATTCAACATCTGCTTCTGGCAATAATCAATTATCTAGTAGTATAGACTGGTGTTCCCATGGAAGATATCTAGAAAAGCTGGACTTTAAAAATCTATCTGGGGGCCCGGCGCCGCAGCTCAACAGGCTAATCCTCCACCTAGCGGCGCCGGCACACCGGGTTCTAGTCCTGGTCGGGGCACCGGATTCTGTCCCAGTTGCCCGTCTTCCAGGCCAGCTCTCTGCTGTGGCCAGGGAGTGCAGTGGAGGATGGCCCAAGTGCTTGGGCCCTGCACCCCATGGGAGACCAGGAGAAGCACCTGGCTCCTGGCTTCGGATCAGCGCGGTGCGCTGGCCACAGCACGCCGGCCGCGGTAGCCATTGGAGGGTGAACCAACGGCAAAGGAAGACCTTTCTCTCTGCCTCTCTCTCCCTCTCACTGTCCACTTTGCCTGTCAAAAAAAAAAAAAAAAAAAAACAACCAACAAACAAACAAAATCTATCTGGGGGCTAGTATTTGACCAGCAGTCAAGATTCTGGTTAAAACACTGCACCTATTACAGAGTTTCTAAGCTGACTCCAGCTTCCTAATACAGACCCTGAGAGGCAGAAGGCGATGGCTCAAGTAACAGGGTTCCTGCCCTGGATATGGGAGACCTGGACTAAGTTCCCGGGTCCTAGCTTCAACCTGACCCATCCCCAATCATTGCAGAAATTTAGAAAGTAAACCAGTAGATGGGAACTCTGTCTGCCCTTCAAATAAATAAATAAAAATTTATTTAAAATATTTGAAGTCATGGAAGACCTACTAAGGCAACTAGGATTTGAG
Source organism: Sylvilagus floridanus (assembly GCA_949820135.1). Lineage (NCBI taxonomy): Eukaryota > Metazoa > Chordata > Mammalia > Lagomorpha > Leporidae > Sylvilagus > Sylvilagus floridanus. The sequence continues at coordinate 73,953,459 of OX463244.1, read as the reverse complement.
AACTAAGGCTCAGAAAGAAGAGAAAGTCGGTGTTGGCATTGTGGTGTGGAGGGTTAGGCTGCCCTCTGCGGCACCAGCATCCCATATGGGTGCTGATTCATGTCCCAGCTGCTCCACTTCTGATCCAACTCCCTGCTAATGCACCTGGGAAAGCAGAAGAGGATGGTCCAATTGCTTGGGCCCCTGCCACCCATGTGGGAGACCTGGAGGAAGCTCCTGGCTTCAGCCTGGCTCAGCCCCCGATGTTGCGGCCATCTGGGGAGTGAACCATCAGATGGAAGATCTCTCTCCTTCTTTCCCTATATATCTGCCTTTCAAATAAATCTGAAAGAGAGAGAGAGAGAAACTAATTGAGTGCCCACCCATTCTAGATTGTTTTTCCCCTTGAGACATTTACCATTTATTAAGTTGTATGTGAGGAGAAACTAAGAACCAATGAACAACGTATTGCTGACAGAGAAGCTAAGCAGAATATTCTGCAGTCTCATAGGATTGGGGAGGGAAAACAAATGGAATTCAAAGCTATCAAATGAGCCAGTACATGAGAGACCATGATTACAGAAAGAAAATAGATGCACAGAAATCAGCCCAGAAGTCTAAAGCAATTTTTCTGCAGAGTCATTCACTGATTTGTAAGTAGCACAGATCGAGAGGTAAGAAAATCCAGACAGAAAGCATGTGCTAAACACTTGAGAAGCCAGTCAGAGCTACTTGCTGGGAAGATAAGAACTGGAGTGTAGGGAACACCTGAAAAACACCCACAGCTCTTCACTGGGACTCCTGGAGGATTATGCCTGAGCAATTAGGGGAAACAAGAATTGGAACCTGGTTTTATTCCATTTCAGAATGCAGTTCCCAGTCAGCTCAGCTATTGATTGTATTAAAGTGATCTGTTTTTATTTTAATACCCTAGCAGACTCTGGCCTCAGAATCAGCCCTTAAGGCACTCGGATCTGGCTGAAGAGCCCATGAGAGTATTTTAGGCATGGAAAGCCAAGACACTCTGGCAAAAAGAAAAAAAAGGAAGAAGAAGGAAACAAAGCTAAATGAAAGATCTCTGCGAGTAAGTTCCCAGTAGAAAGAACAGGCCATCAAAGAAGGAGGTACCTTTCTCTGAAGGGAGGAGAGAACTTCCACTTTGGCTATGACCTTGTCTAAATAAGGTCGAAGTCAGCGAACTCAAGAGGCTTCCATAGCCTTGGAAACTCATGACTAGAGCCTAGGGAGATTTCTGACACCATAAACAAGAGTGTCAAATTGTTAAGTCAACAACAGGAGTCACTGTGTACTTACTCCTCATGTGGGATCTCTGTCCTTAATGTGTTGTCCAATGTGAATTAATGCTATAACTAGTACTCAAACAGCATTTTACACTTTATGTTCTGTGTGGGTGCAAACTGATGAAATCTTTACTTAATACATACTAAATCGATCTTCTGTATATAAAGATAATTGAAAATGAATCTTGATGTGAATGGAATGGGAGAGGGAGCGGGAGATGGGAGGGGTGCGGGTGGGAGGGAAGTTATGTGGGGGGGAAGCCATTGTAGTCCATAAACTGTACTTTGGAAATTATATTTACTAAATAAAAGTTAACAAAAAAACCCTAGCAGAAGCCTTCTCTATAATTTTTGGAGAAGATAAAGATGATCCAGAGCCTCTTTATCTGTAAATGCAGAGTTTGCGTTATTTGGTGAAATAAAACAAAGCAAAAACAGGCATTCTAAGACACAGTTTCCACAATATGGTGCAAAGAGGAAGAGCTGAGACTCCCTGAGTCAAGAACTCAGTTTCAAGTCTAGGGAGACGAAGGCAGCTAAAGTTTGCAGGACAGAGTATTGGTGAGGAGGAAGCTGCAGAGAGAACTCCAGAGAACCTCACAGCGCAGATCTCAAATATAAAGCTGAGCACAGATCAGTACATGTGTATGAGGAAACTACCTAGGGATGGAAAAAGAATCACCCGAAAGGATTAGAGGGGACAATACTCTGTTCACACAGAGCTGGGAATAGTGCCTGTTCCTAACAGCCAGACTAGAGAGAGCTTGTAATTCTTGAGGTGTTGGGTATTATGCTCTGAAAGGCTATGTCTTATTAGGGAGAAATGCTTAGCCCTATACCAGATAATACTCTGATCCTGCCTAATAGATCTTAAAAGTACACTTGAAAAAACCACATGGTTCTCGAATTAACTATATCTCAGAACAAAGCTCAACACTATTTAGAGGTATTTAAGGTAGCAATATTAGTATCAGATGAAGTATATTGCAAAGCAAAGAATATGACCAGGGATAAAGAAAGTCATTTCATAGTGACAAAGGAGTCAGTTCATCAGAAAAACATAACAATACTAGACATTTATGCATCCAATAACAGAACTTCAAAACACATGGAGTAGAAATTGATAGTACTTCAAGGAGAAATAGACAAATCCATAATTGTAATACAAAATTTCATTATCCTTCTCTCAGTAAATGATAAAACAAGAAGACAGAAAATAATTAAGGATATAAAAGAGAGTAACAATACCATCAACCAACTTGGCCTCATTGATTTTTATAGGACACTACCCAAAAACAGCTAAATACACATTCCTTTCAAGTGTGTGTGAAACATTCATCAAAATAAGCCATATTCTGGAATATAAAACAAGTCTCAATAAATTTAAAAGGATTGAGCTCATACAAAATATATCATTGGTGGAATTAATTAAGAAATCAGTAACAGGAATCTTCAAATATTTGGTAACTAACATGCTTCAGAATATCCATGAGTCAAAGAGGGAATCAAAAGGAAAATGAGAATTTATTTGGGACTGAATGAAAGTGAAGAGTCACTTAAGAAAAGCATTACTTGGGTGGAATTTATAGCATTAAAGACTTATAAAACCAAAAGTTCCAGATCAATTTTCATATTAAGAAACTAAAACAAAAAAGAGCAAATGAAACTCAAAGTAAGCAGAAATAAGAAAAGAATGAGAGCATAAATCAATAAAAATTGATTTAAAAACTAAAGAAAATTAATAAAAGCCAGTGCTGGTTCATCAAGAATATCAATAAAATGGATAAACCTCTAGACAGACTGACGAGGAAAAAATGGGAGTAGACACAATCTAACATCAAGAATGAGGTGACATCACCATACATTCTGCAGATATTAAAGGATAATAAAGGACTGTTGTAAACAGCTTTATTCAGCAACTTAGATGAAGTGAACTATTTACTTGAATAATACAAACTACCAAAGTTCACTCAAATTTTCAAGAATATTAAAGCCCAGATCTATTAAACATAAAGTATGTACAAATTAGTAATAGAACTTCTCTAACCCGATAAAGGGAATCTAGCGAAACCTGTGTCTAATACCAAATATTGGCAAGAGACTAAATACTTTCTCCCTAATATCAGAAACAGACAAACGACTGCATTCTCACTACTCCTATTCAACATTGTAGGTTTCTAGCTAGTGTAATAAGAGAAAGAAATGAAAGACATCCAACCAGGAAAGGAAATAGTAAAAACTGTCTTCATTTTTCCTATGTAGACTTGATCATCTCTATAGAAAATTCAGTGGGGTTTACAAAAGAGTTACCAGAACAAATTGAGTGAGTTTAGTATGGTTGTGAAATAAAATATCAGTATACAAATATCAGTTGTATGTCTCTATACTCAATGTTGAACAACTGGAATTCAAAGTTTAAAACATTTCTAACAGCATCTAAAGTATGAAAAACGTACATATAAATCTAGCACAGATGTACAAAATTAACACACTGAAAACCCCAAAATGTTTGATATTTTAAAGACCAAAATAAATGGAGAGATAGTGCTTTTCATGAGTTAGAAAACTCATTATTGCTAAAATGTTAAAATGTCCTCCCTGATTCATCTATAGAATTATAGATCGCCTTTATATAGAAACTGATAGGGCTGGCTTCATGGCATCCCATATGGCTGTGGATCTGAGTCCTGGATGCTCCATTTCTGATCCAACTCCCTGCTAATGTGCCTGGGAAAGCAGTGGAAGATGGCCCAAGTCCTTGGGCCCCTACCAAACTTGTGGGAAATCTGGAAGGAGCTCCTGGCTTCTGGCTTCTGGTTTGGGACTGGCCTAGCTCCTGCTGTTATGCCCATTTAGGGAGTGAACCAGTAGATGGAAGATTCTCTCTCTAACTCTCCCTCTTTTTCTCCATAAACTCTACCTTTCAAATAAATAAATAAATCTTTATAAAAAAAAAACGAGAACTGAAAAATTCATATAAAATTGTATATTACCTAGAATAGTGAAAGCTTTTTATAAAAGAACATAGCTGGAGGACTGTCACTTGTATGTGCATTATTTTGAACTTAAAAATGGATTCCTGGGTATTTATGTGCGTCAAAACTTAGGAAATTGACACTTTAAATATGCATGGTTTATTTTATATCATTTATACCTCAGTGGAGCTGGTTTTCAAAAAGCTAATAGGGAAATGGAATAGTAGAAAATACAAAAAAAAAAAAAAAACCCAGAGCAGATTGGATAAATAAAACACAGAATAATATAATAGATTTTCACTTATGCCTTAAGTGTTAATTGCTCTATCATAAGATAGAGATTGTGAGATTAGAGAATAATTGTATTCAAAATAATTATTAAAATCTTCTACTTGGTGACAGTTTGTCATAGTCTTTATCATCTTAATGTACCATGCTTTATTAATGGTAGCCACAAGGAAATACTTACATTTATGAGAATGCCATAAGGAATAATTTAATAAACAATATTTTTATCCCTGGCTTCAGCCAAATTGTGGTTTGAAATGAGGCTTTTTCCTAGGGATGTTTGGGTTTTAGAAGGGGATTGGTGGGTAGCCTATGGTTCCCCCACTCTTAATCTTATATGTAAAATACTGTGTATTTGTGTATTTGTCCAGGAAAGAGTCTATGGCTTTCATTAGTATCTCATAAATAAAATATATGTAAGAATCATAATTTAGGAATGGGAGAAGTAAGTGCTGTTCTACATATTTAATTTCTCAATAATACATCCCTGAAATTGATTTCTAGAGAATGATTCAGATGAGTTGATCTGTATGTATTTGAGTGTCATCACTGTAACCTGGAGCAACAACTTAAATGTTATTCCGAGGCTTTGTGTGGTTTAAACTCCGATAAAATCCCCTTATTTCTTACTGCTGCACCAGGATTCTCATGGTGTGATTCCCATATCAGCAGAGTAGCAGCAGCTGGGAACTTGCTAGAAATGCATATTCTCAGGCCCAGTGCAGACCTTTAGAATCAGAAGGTCTGGAGGTGGGGACCAGCAATCAGTATTGTTTAAGGAGCTCTCCAAGTGATTCTGGAGTGCCCTAAAGTTTGATAACCATCAGATTAGACTACACTTACAAATTCATATCTCCTTCCCTGGTTCCAGGCTAAGTTTAGAACCATTTGTTAAGAAAATGGCTACAGAATGACCAGGCTAACATTGATAGCTGGCATTTTCCATCTCTTTGTCCTCAAAGAACCCAAATCGCTCTCACACAAGTGTCTTGGGTTGCACAGCAACATTGAGCAACAGTTTAGAGAAACCAGTGTCTAGCTGAAACTGAATTTGGAGACACAGCATGAGTCCACTCTTAAAAATTCTGACCAGGCGGCTTTTCAGGGATGGGCCCAACAATTCCAAGGGCCTTGGCTTTCAGCCTTCTTTGAAGAGTAGAACATTCAGACTCTGAGACACACTGAGCCCCAGGAATGAAGTCTTATTTATCCCCTTCTAGCCATGTGGTACCCTCAAATGCCCTTTCATGCAGTGCTCAGGGTCCCCATGCTCCATCTGCAAAGTAACTTTATTAATTCACTCAGCCTATGTTCAGAGAACCAACGGGAAAAAGGTGTCAACATAAAACTTGAGCCATCCAAAACCAGCCTCTGAAAGCTTCAACTGATCATTCTTTCTGGTCCTCCTGTTGGCTGAAGCTTGATTTGTTATGGCACCTTACTGTTCTGCTGACGGGAAATAGCCTAGGGTGCGTCACGCAGCTCTCATTAAAGGAGGGCAGCCAAGTGGAATTCATTCTTGGCTCTTAGCAGTTTTCAAATGAGAATTTTATTGCATATTAATGAGCCCTAATTGACATTTGTGACTGGTTTTTATGGAAATCATGCATGTATAATTTGCATAATAGTACCTAAGTGCTTTTAGATAACAGGAACTCTGGGACATTGGTAAGAGCTTTTATTTTGTTTTTCTATTCCCAAACCCTGGCCTCTGGAATAGTGTGGAATATTACCAGGTTTCTAGGATTTGAGTATGAAGCCCAGTTTGTCTGGTTGCTCCAGCTTGTACCCATGAGTCAGAAGAACATAGCAGGGCTCCTGTCTGGAAGGTGGAGGTTCTCCTGTGGTAGTAGGGGAGATGTCCCAACCCTCACTGTACTTTCGTGAACTGACTCTCATGCTTCTCCTAGGTGGTAGAGTATCTAGTCAGTCCCGAGGATTGTTCCTGGGACTTGGTGCTATGTAATGTTTTCTTTTTTAAAAAAATTATTTATTCATTCAAAAGGCAGAGGGACAGGGTAAGGGGGGGAGAGAGAGAGAGAGAGAGGTCTTCCCTCCATTGGCTTGCTCTCCAAATGACCACAATGGCCAGGTCTGGGCCAGGCTAAAGCCAGGAGCACCATCTGGGTCTCTCACATGGGTGGTAGAGATTCAGGAACTTGCGCCATCCTCTGCTGCCTTCCTAGGTACATTAGCAGGAAGCTGGATTGGAAGCGGAGTAGACAGGACAGCAGCCCACATTCTGATATGGGATGCTGACATCAAGCAATGACTTAACCCATTGCACCACAATGCCTACCTCTGTATCATGTTTTCTGAATATCTCTGGGTCATGTCAACAAACAGGTGTTGGTTACTTACTGTGTACCAGGCACTGTGCTAGGTGCTAGAGCAAGACAACACTGCTACATCCCATCCCTGGCTCTTAACATAATGACTAGTGGGCAGCAGTTATCAATCAATGTTTATTGAATTAATAAATTTGATCTCTGCCCTCAGGAATCTAGAGTTCATTATTCTTACAAAATCTGTTTTAAGTACAACAGAAAGAGCATTGCTCTTCAAGTTAGAAAAAATTTTAATGATTTAAAACTTGGGAATTCATGCAGGAACTGTAGAGAAACAAGATGAATAAGCTGTGCCCCAAGTCTTCTGTATAGATGGCTCTACTAAATAATAGAAATGAAAGAAGCCAATGTTTTTCTGAAGGCCTATTATAAATCAGTTTTTTTTGCATATCATCACAAAACCTGTGAGGTAGAGATAGTATTATCCCCATTTCATTGAGCAGGTACCTAAGAATTGGAGAAGTAATTAACCTAAGGTACTACAGATAGAAAATTATGGAGCTGAGACTTAAATTCAGGCTATGGTTTGCCTATTGCACTGCCACTTACTACATTAGATGATCCTAGGATATGTGAAGTGAGGCTGCACTCCAGGTACTGGGATGGAGGGGTGAATTGGCCTAGGGCCTTTGGTATGCTGGGCATTCAGCTGATGTACTGTGTATAGTAAACCTACTGTTTTCAAGTTTCCTGGATCCTGTGGGGACCCAAAGCATAGCCAATCTGCATCACTATAATTCTGCCAAACAGCCAGAAACATTTAAATACTGTGTAGGAAAGGGATAAATCTAGGTTTAATAGAAGAAAAGTTGCAAGTAAGGTAAAACTTATAGGTTGATTGTGATCTTCAATAGTGCTGAGCAAGACTGTTCTCCAAATTGTGGAAAGATCACTGTGGGCTAGGAAGGACATGAGAGGAGAGGATTTGAAGCACTGGGATTAGAAGGGAGTGGCGGTACAGTTCAAGAATTCATCCAAAGTTGCCTGGCATCCCGAAACATTGTTTTTTCTGAGATTCACGCTAGACTAAGGGAGTCACTTCCACTCCCCTCCACCCTGCCCCTTCCCACCCGCCAGAGGACACCCAATGGTCCCTCTTCTGCTTGTAGAATCCTCTAAGAAGGATATGTTTGGGGTGACCGTCTCCTCCCTCTGCCCTTCCATCTGATCAATCAGGATACCCCATGCAAGCCCTGCCCTGGGGTCCTTGAGGTGATTATTCAGAAATCAAGAAAGTATGTGAAAATCTTAGCTAGAGGCTTTAAAAGAGAATCTATGTCATTTCTTTCTCTTTTGTAAGGCAAATCTGAGTTTTTGAGAAGCAGATTAATTCAGCCCACTTTATGTTAATGGGGAGAAAGCATAGGAGTCCCAGCACTTACTAATTTGCCCTTCTGTTGTATACCTTTTCCCCTTGGACTTGCTTCATGAGCTTCTAACCACAGACCTAGAAATATTACCCCTCCATGACCCACCTGTTCCAGTTGTCTCCACTGGCCTTGGACCACTCTGTATACTCAAATCAAAACTAGTCACCACTCTCATACAGCACCCCTGCCCAGACACATGGTCTCCACTTTCCTTGCTCAAGTCCAGGCCTTTACTACAGCTGCCCCAAATGTGTGAAAGGCCAACTTTGCCTCTTCCCTTGAAGGCCATTTAAAGTAGTACAGAACGACCTCTGAACGTGGAAGGCTAAATTCTGTTCTCAAGCTCAGTGTGTGATCCCAACCCTCATATTTAACCTCTGTGGAGCTCAAGTTTCCGCACCTATAAAAAAGGAAGAGATTGGATTTCATGATATCTAAGGTCACTTCCAGCTCCAACATTCTGTGGCTCTTCAGCTACTGTCCCTGACCAAGCTGTTCCTGTATACACAACACTTTCTCACCTCTTCTCATGCTCCTGGCCCCTTAGAAAGTAGTTATGACCATGAGCTGTCTTCTGTGTTGAGGATCTGTGTGGCAGGTGGTCTTTTGGGGAGATTTTTATTCCCCTCTACTATGCTGACCTCTTCCCTGCTGCCCCCATGAGCAACAACGTGTGCTTAGAGAAGAAAGTGAATTTTACTATTAGAGTAGTGACCCATATTCAGGATGTTTGCGAATTGGCTACCAAAACGTAACATAATGTATTCAAAGGTAATTGGAAAATGCATTTTATCTTTCCTAATATTTAGAATTAGCCATGTATGAGCTGCCTATACTAATGTAGTGAATGGAGAGCTAAGACATCAGACAATCTTGGTACCAGAAAGAAATCTAATAAATGCTGTCATTGCTGTTCATTTCAAAATGAATATACTTCAAATTGTTCATGAAGGGGCTGACACTGTAGTGCAGCAGGTTAAGCTGCCACTTGTAATACCTGCACCCCATATCAAAATATGAATCCCAGCTCTTCTGCGTGTGATCCAGCTCCTGCTACTGCACCCCAGAAGGCAGTGGAAGATGGCCCAAGGGACTGGGCTGCTGCCACCCACCCCATACACACACACACACACACACACACACACACAGAGTGCTGGGTCACTACCCAAATGGCTGCATCAACCGGAACTGGGCCAGGCTAAAGCCAGGAGCCTGGACCTCTATCTGGGTCTCCCACATGGGTGACAGAGGCCCAAGGATTTGGACCATCTTGTGCTGCATTAGCAGGTGCATTACCACAGAGCTGGACTGGAAGTAAAGCAGCCAGGACAATAAATAGTGCTCATTTGGAATGCTAGCATTGCGGCTTAACCTGCATCACATTGCTACCTCTCAAATAATTCTTTTTTTACGTTAATGAAAAATAGTACAGCAAGTTTTAAAGCCATGTATTGTTTCTCAATAATACTTTTTTCCATTAACTTTTAAAAAACCCATCATATACATGTTTTTGTTTGAATTTGCATATAAGTCTGTCTTTTCTCTCTTAGTAGATAACCCAAGGCTCAAGTACTTCAAATAATGTATCTATTCATATTTGGTAGGAACATTCATAATACTCTAATTGTCCCCTAATTGTCCCCTCTGTTTTTTTTATAAAGCATGTAGTGAGATGAAAGATAAAGAAGTGAAGAAATCAGGACTAAAGAAAAATGATCACTAGATATAAAATGAGCCAGAGACACCTAAGACTGCATAGCCACTGTGTCACACGATTTTTTAAAGATTTATTTGAAAGTCAGTTACAGGGAGGAAAGAAGAGAAAGAGAGAGAGAGAGGTCTTTCATCTGCTGGTTCACTCTCCAGATGGCTATAATGACCAGTGCTGGACCAGGCTGAAGCTAGAATCTGGGAGCCTCATCCATGTTTCCTGTGTGAGTGGCAGGGGCCCAAGGACTTGGTCTGTCCTCTGCAGCTTTTCCAGGCACATTAGCAGCAAGCTGGCTTGGAAGTGGAGCAACTAGGATGTGAACCAGTGCCCATATAGGATGCCAGGCAGAGGCTTTACCCATTGTGTCACAGTGCTGGCTCCGGGCTGCATGTTTGATTCCAACCTTCTTAGTGGCCACACAACATAGGAACATGGTGTTATCTTGACATTAAAATACTCTTCTGTTTCTTTGGATTTGAGAGGAAGAGAAATTTATGCTATGGATTCTCATGAGGTCCAAGTTGTAAACCATTAATTCAAAGTTATAGACTACCCCTCATCAAAATCTTGGCTGGCACCATGGCTCACTTAGCTAATCCTCCACCTGCGGCGCCAGCACCCCAGGTTCTAGTCCAGGTTGGGGCGCTGGATTCTGTCCCGGTTGCTCCTCTTCCAGTCCAGCTTTCTACTGTGGCCCAGGAAGGTAGTGGAGGATGGCCCAAGTGCTTGGGCCCTGCACTCACATGGGAGACCAGAAGGAAGCACCTGGCTCCTGGCTTTGGATTGGCACAGCGCACCGGCTGTAGTGGCCATTTGGGGGGTGAACCAACGGAAGGAAGACCTTTCTCTCTGTCTTTCTCTCACTGTCTAACTCTGCCTGTCCAAAAAAAAAAATCCTATGAATACTTATAATGCTAAATTTATTCATTCAGTTAGTAAGCATTTCTTGGGTGTTTACCGTATGTCATGGGTATTTCAGAGCGTTGCAGTAACTATTTTTTTTGATCTTTGAATTATTCTATTGTTAGCCAGTGGAGCCCATTAAGTTGACTCTGGCCTCCTTTTGAAATGATTCTGTAGTCTTTGATGTTTGTTTCTATTATGACAAGATGTTCCAGGCTCATCTTATAAATTTCTTGCTCCTAACTCAAATCAGACATTTTGCTAGGCAAGCTTTATTTCTTTTAGTGAAAACTAGTTACATAGAATACAGTCTGGGCACTTGGAGTGTTTATTGTTATTGGGTTGTCATAAATCTAGTGAATGGGGTGCACATTTGGTGCAGTGACTAAATTACTGCTTGGCACATGTGCATCCCATATTGGAGTGCCTGGTTCAACTGTAGCCACTTTGCTTCAGATCCAAATTCCTACTAACATGCACCTTAGGAGGTAGATGATGGCTCTGGTCTCCTGGATTTGGCTTGACTCTTGCTGTTGTGATCATTTGAGGAGTAAACCAGCAAATTGAAGATATCTCTCTCTCATGGGCCGGCTCCACGACTCACTTGGCTAATCCTCAGCCTGTGGTGCCGGCTCTCCGGGTTCTAGTCCCAGTTGGGGCACGGCACTGGATTCTGTCCCGGTTGCTCCTCTTCCCAGTCCAGCTCTCTGCTGTGGCCCGGGAGTGCAGTGGAGGATGGCCCAAGTGCTTGGGCCCTGCACCTGCATGGGAGACCAGGAGGAAGCACCTGGCTCCTGGCTTCGGATGGGTGCCATGCGCCAGCCGCAGCAGCCATTGGGGGGGGTGTGAACCAACGGAAGGAAGACCTTTCTCTCTGTCTCTCTCTCTTTCTCTCTCTCTCACTGTCTAACTCTGCCTGTCAAAAAAAAAAAAAAGATATCTCTCTCTCTTCTCTATCTCTTGCTCTGTGTGTGTGTGTGAGTGTATGTGTGTGTATGTGTGTGTGTATTCCTGTCTCCCTCCTTCCCTGTCTGTCTCTCTGCCTTTAAAATAAAAGTGAAAATTTAAGAATTTTAAAAGACTCAGTCAAAACATTAGGAAATAAGAATGTTTTAGAAAGAAAAATCCCTGAATCCACATTAATATTTTTGTCCTTAGGATACTTAATCAAATTGTAACTTGAAATAATTCTCTTGGGGTGTGCATTTGGTGCAGTAGTTAAGATGCTGCTTGGATGGGTCCAGCATTGCGGTGGAACAGGTAAAGTTGCTGCCTGTGATGCCAGCATGTCATGGGCACTGGTTCGAGTCTGGGCTGCTCCACTTCCAATCCAGCTCCCTGCTAATGTGACTGGGAAAGCAGCAGAGGATAGCTCAAGTGCTTGGGCCCCTGCACCCATGTTGGAGACCCAGAAGAATCTTCTGGCTCTTGGCTTTGGACCAGTTCAGCTCCAGCCAGCCACTGTGGCCATCTGGGGAGAGAACCAACAGATGGAAGATCTCTATCTCTCTCTGTCTCTCTGTCTCTCTGTCTCTCTCTCTCTCTAACTCTACCTTTCAAATAAATAAATAATTTTTTTTAAATGATACTGCTTGGGATGTCTGCATCCCCCGTCAGAGTCCCTGGGTTCAAGTCTAGGCTTCCCGTCCAGATTCCTGTTAACATACACCCTGGGAGCCATGAGGTGTTGGCTCAAGTGCGTAAATAGCTGCCATGCATGTGGGAGACCCAGAATGAGTTCAGGCTCCTGGCAGGTTGCAGGCCCTGGCTGTTGCAAGCATTTAAGAAGTGAAGCAACAGACAGAAGAGCAAACACTCTCTCTCTGCCTCCTGCCTTTAAAATAAGTAATATTTTTAAATCTATTAAAATTATTTACTGACATAAAATTTATTTAATTTTTAGGGGTTGATTTTCTTTTTGAATTAATTTTGTCTTTAATTTTTGTAAAGTAGTGTTTTGGGTTCAATCGAAACTATAAACATTGGGCAGTCTATTTTGTCTGCCTGTCCCTTCCCTCTTGTTATGTTACTTCCCTATTCTTCCATATACTTTTTGAAAATAAGCCAATGACCTATATATATCCTGCGCACTTTTTCCAAAAAAAAGTACCATATCATATACATGCTTTGCATCTTGCTTTTTTTGAGAGTTTTTTTTTAAGTGTTTATTTGAGAGACAGAGCTCCAATCCTCTGGTTCACTCTCCAGATGCTCACAATGGCCAGGACTAAGTTGAACCAAAGCCTGGAACTAGGATCTCAATCCAGATATCTCACATGAGTGACAAGAACCCAATTACTTGCCAATATTGCTTACATCCCAGGATATGCAGTAGCAGGAAGCTAGAGTCACAGCTGGAACTGGTGTCAAACACAGATACACTAATATAGGATACAGGCATCCCTACTGGCATCTCAACTTGGGGCTAAATGTTCACCCCAGCATCTTGCTTTTGTTGTTGTTAACAACTTATGCTGGAAAATCATAGCTGTGTATAGGTATTTCCTTTTAATTTTAATTTTTAAAAAAGATTTATTTATTTGAAAGTCAGAATTACAGAGAGAGAGGGAAACAGAGAGAGAGGTCTTCCATCCTCTGGTTCACTCCCCCAATTGGCTGCAGTGACCGGAGCTAAGCCAGTTCAAATCCAGGTGCCGGGAGTTTCTCTCATGTCTCCCATGTGGGTACAGGGACCCAAAGACTTATGCCATCTTCCACTGCTTTCCCAGGCACAATAGCATGGAGCTGGATAGGAAGTGGAGTAGCTGGGATATGGAATGCCGACATAGCAGGCAGCAGCTTTACCCGTTATGCCACAGTGCCAGTCCCTCCTTGTCCTTTTTTTAGAGTTAAGATATTCCTCACTCTTTTTGAATCACATGTTATTTATTTAAAATAAACACTAAAGGGGCCAGCGCTATGTCATAATGGGTAAAACCGCCACCTGTAGTGCCATAATACTACATGGGCTCCACTTCCAATTTTGCTCTCTGCTATGGCCTGGGAAAGCGGTAGAGAGTGGCCCAAGTCCTTGGGTCCCTGCACCCACATGGGAGACCTGGAAGAAGCTCCTGGCTCCTGGCTCCAAATTGGCCTAGCTCTAGCCATTGCAACCATTTGGGGAGCGAACCAGCAGATGGAAGCCTTCTCTCTCTCTCTGTAACTCTGCCTTCCAGATAAATAAATAATTCTTAAAAAAAAAATAAGCAGTAGAGTGATTTTTCTTGGAGGGGACACTGTTGGTAATTGGGAGTGGGTAATCTGGAAGGAGTATGCTAATGTATTAATGATTAATTTTGAAGGCTTGTTATTCTCTTTTTCTGAGTTTTAAGAACAGCTACAAATTTAAATACAATCTAAAGCACAACTGATGGCAAAGACAACAAATTCAGGAATCACTGAAATGTGAAAATCAAATGGGATTAGATCAAAGAGGGGACTTTCAAGTGAGGGTGCTCATGGGAAGGTTCTGTGGAAGGGGAAGCTGAGCCTAAGCAGTCTAGGTACTCTGTGAAGGATACCAGAAATGTGAGAACTGCTGTAGAAAAGGCCTCCCCAAAGTTAGTTTGCTTAGCTGATAATTGTCAGTGGACTTTGAGTAGATTACTCTTTTATCATCAATGCTGATAGCATCAATGCCAGTTCCCTTTGCTAATGAAAGAGAGATTGTTGTGGAAAACTGTAATAACTTTTGCTATAGAATCACTGTTTGACATTTTAGGTTTATGAGGACAAATTGGACAACCTCTGTTAAAATGACTCCACGCCTCTTGATCTTCCCACATGCTCTTCCCCTGAGCAGCCTTTCCTTCATTGTCCTCAATACCTTTCAACATATCATCGCACTCATTTATGTGTTGTCTCCACTGATTATTGTTTGCCTCCCCCAATGGAATACAAATTCTTTTAAAGTTAGAGATCTTTATTTTCTTTATTTTTTAAAAAATATTTTATTTATTTGTTTGAGAAGTACAGTTACAGACAGTGAGATGGAGAGACTGAGAGACAGGTCTTCCATCTGCAGTTCCACTCCCCAAATGGCTGCATCAGCTGGAGCTGGGCCAATCTGAAGCCAGGAGCCAGGAGTCAGGAGCTTCTTCCAGGTCTCTCACACAGGTGCAGAGGCCCAAGCAGTTGAGCTACCTTCCGCTGCTTTCCTAGGCCATATGCAGAGAACTGGATGGGAAGTGGAGCAGCCAGGACAGGAACCAGCACCCATATGGGATGCTGGCACCACAGGCAGAGGCTTAGTCTACTAGGCCACAGTCCAGGATCTTTAATTTCTTAACCAGTGTATTCAGTGGCTATAACAGAGCCTGTCACATTGTTGCTACTCAGAATTGCTTTTGATGAGTGAATGAATACCAGCAGCAACAGAGTTTTGAAAAAAAAGGGAATGTGTAATTATGGAGAAATATATTAATGTATAAAAATTCTTCCCTTACACATTCATCACATCAGTTACTAGCCCTGAAACTCCATCATCATTCAGCTTTGTTGCTGGTAATTCAGGCTCCAACTCAAGGAGAACATGACCCCAGGCAATTGTGTTTAAAAAATGAAAGGCTATGTGATATGGGTGAAATGAGAATTCATTGTGTTATTTTACCAGTAAGTACATGCTTATGAGCATAGCTTTTTTAAAAATAACAAAAGTGATTTTTTTACACTTGCTCACATTTGTCTTTTATAGAACTCTGAATTCCTTTGAATAGATCCATATTTGCAACTAGTACCATTTTACTTCTGCTTTAAGAATTACCTCTAACATGTCTTATAGTGCAAGTCTCTAAGATTTTTTTCTCTGAAAATATATTTGACCTTCATTTCAGAAAGATATTTTCAGTGGGTATTATATTTCACTGGGTATATATATATATATATATATATATATATGGGGTATCACTCTAAAGATATTCCATTCTCTCTGGCTTGCATAATTTCTGTTGTAACTACTTCTTTTTTAAAATCTTTATTAATAATATTAATATTATTACTTATTTATTTAAAAGTCAGAGTTACAGAGAGAGAGAGAAAGAGAGAGATCTTGCATCCGCTGGTTCACTCCCCAAATGGCTGCAACAACTGGGGCTGGGCCAGGCCAAAACCAAGAGCCAGGAGTTTCTTCCAGATCCCCCCACATAGGTGCAGGGGCCCAAGCACTTGGGCCATCTTCTTCTGCTTTTCCTAGGCCATTAGCAGGGAGCTAGATTGGAAGCGGGTGTTGCAACAGGGAAGCGAAACGGCACTCATGGATGCTGATGTCACAGTCAGCAGATTCACCTGCTTAGGCCACAGCACCAGCTCTTGTTCTTAAATTTTCTATTATTCCTCTGTATGTATGCGGTGACTGTTCCTGGCCGCCACCGGAGAATTAGGCAGGCTGCCCGCAGCTTGCCTTGACCGAGGAGGGGAAGTGCGCCACCTGCCACTCAGCCTTCCCCAAACCTGGGGGACAGTCAGGCGCGGTATGGAGCCCAGTAGAAGCAGGGTCTCACTTTATTGTAAAAGGGAGGTGTATATATAGCTGAGGTACAGAGTGGATGGTACAGAGCGGATGAGCGAATGCGGGCAAGGGGTGGGGTGTTGTGATGCAAAAGGGTCTTAGCAACTCCTATTATACCACCTTGATGATCCTTAGGCAGAAGCACCCTGGGGCTGGGGTGTTTGCCACCAGGGATTTGAAACTTGAAGGCAGGTTTTCAAATTTGAGTCAGGCTCAGGAAGTTTCCTCTAGGCCTCTCTAGATTCAACTTCCCCCACATATGTAATTTGTTTTCACCAAAAATTTCACCTTTATCACCAGTTTTCAGCAATTACAGTTTGTGTTTGTGTATGTGCGTTTTCTGTATGTAGTTAGTTGAGGTTGAATCTATGGGTTTAGACTTTATATCAGACATGAAAATTTTTGGTTATTTGTTCTTTCAAGTATTTTTTTCCTACTCCAAATGCCTCCATTCTCGCCAAAGCTCCAATTACATGTATGGTAGACCACTGCTGTTGTTTGGTGCATCACTGAGGCTATGTTCATCTTTATTGATTATTTTTCCTCTGTCCTTTTTTTTGGATAAGTTCTATTGCTGTGCCTTTAAGTTAACCAATATTGGGGCTGGCACTGTGGTATAGTGGGTAAAGCCATTGCCTACATTGCCAGTATCCCATATGGGCGCTAGTTCTAGTCCTGGCTACTCCACTTTCTTTTTTTTTAATGTTTATTTAATAAATATAAATTTCCAAGGTACAGCTTTTGGATTACAGGGGCTTTTTTCCCTCCATAACTTCCCTCCCACGTGCAACCCTCCCATCTCCCGCTCTCTCTCTCATTCCATGCACATCAAGATTCGTTTTCAATTATCTTTATATACAGAAGATCGATTTAGTATGTATTAAGTAAAGATTTCATCAGTTTGCACCCACACAGAACATAAAGTGTAAAATACTGTTTGAGTACTAGTTATAGCATTAATTCACATTGGACAACACATTAAGGACAGAGATCCTACGTGGGTGCACAGTGACTCCTGTTGTTGACTTAACAATTGACACTGTTGTTTATGGCATCAGTAATCACCTGAGGGTCTTGTCATGAGTTGCCAAGGCTATGGAAGCCTTTTGAGTTCACCAACTCCAATCTTATTTAGGCAAAGTCATAGTCAAAGTGGAAGTTCTCTCCTCCCTTCAGAGAAAGGTAACTCCTTTTTTGATGGCCCTTTATTTCCACTAGTATCTCACTTGAAGAAATCCTTCAGGTTTTGTTTCTTTGTTTGTTTGCCAGGGTGTCTTAGCTTTTCATGCCTAAAATACTTTCATGGGCTCTTCAGCCAGATCTGAATGCCTTAAGGGCTGATTCTGGGGCCAGAATGCTGTTTAGGACATCTGCCATTCTATGAGTCTGCCCTGTATTCCACTTCCCATGTTGGATGTTGGATGTTGGATGTTCTCTCCTTTTTAATTCTATCAGTTAGTATTAGCAGACACTAGTCTTGTTTATGTGATCCCTTTGACTCCTAATCCTATCATTATGATCAATTGTGAACTGAAACTGATCACTTGGACTAGTGATATGGCATTGGTACATGCCACCTTGATGGGATTGAATTGGAATCCCCTGGCAAGTTTCTAACTCTACCAGGGCAAGTACAATTGAGCATGTCCCAAATTGTACATCTCCTCTCTTATTCCCACTCTTATATTTAACAGGGATCACTTTTCAGTTAAATTTCAACACATAGGAATAATTGTGTGTTAATCAAAGAGTTCAACCAATAGTATTAAGTAGAACCAAAAAAATACTAAAAGGGATAAAGTATTAAGTTGTTCATCAACAGTCAAGACAAGGGCTGATCAATTCACTGTTTATCATAGTGTCCATTTCACTTCAACAGGTTTCCTTTTTGGTGCTCAGTTAGTTGTCACTGATCAGGGAGGACATATGATATTTGTCCTTTTGGGACTGGCTTATTTCACTCAGCATGATGTTTTTCAGATTCCTCCATTTTGTTGCAAATGACCAGATTTCATTTTATTTTACTGCTGTGTAGTATTCTATAGAGTACATATCCCATAATTTCTTCATCTAGTGTTCTATTGATAGGCATTTAGGTGGATTCCAGGTCTTAGTTATTGTGAATTGAGCTGCAATAAACATTAAGGTGCAGAAAGCTTTTTTATTTGCCAATTTAATTTCATTTGAGTAAATTCCAAGGAGTGGGATGGCTGGGTTGTATGGTAGGGTTATATTCAGGTTTCTGAGGAATCTCCAGACTGACTTCCATAATGGCTTGACCAGTTTGCATTCCCACCAACAGTGGGTTAGTGTCCCTTTTTCCCCACATCCTCGCCAGCATCTGTTGTTGGTAGATTTCTGTATGTGAGCCGTTCTAACCGGGGTGAAGTGAAACCTCATTGTGGTTTTGATTTGCATTTCCCTGATGGCTAGTGATCTTGAACATTTTTTCATGTGCCTGTTGGCCATTTGGATTTCCTCTTTTGAAAAATGTCTATTGAGCTCCTTGGCCCATCTCTCAAGTGAGTTGTTTGTTTTGTTTTTGTGGAGTTTCTTGATCTCTTTGTAGATTCTGGTTATTAATCCTTTATCTGTAGCATAGTCTGCAAATATTTTTTCCCATTCTGTCGGTTGCCTCTTCACTTTCCTGACTGTTTCTTTTGCAGTACAGCAACTTCTCAATTTGATGCAATCCCAGTAGTTAATTTTGGCTTTGACTGCCTGTGCTTCTGGGGTCTTTTCCAAGAAGTCTTTGCTGGTGCCAATATCTTGCAGGGTTTCTCCTATGCTCTCTAATAGTTTGATGGTGTCAGGATGTAGATTTAGATCTTTTATCCATGTTGAGTGGATTTTTGTGTAAGGTGTAAGGTAGGGGTCTTGCTTCATGCTTCTGCACGTGGATATCCAGTTTTCCCAGCACCGTTTGCTGAATAGACTGTCCTTGCTCAAGGAATTGGTTTTAGATCCTTGATCAAATATAAGTTGGCTGTAGATGTTTGGATTGATTTCTGGTGTTTCTATTCTGTTCCATTGGTCTATCATCTGTTTCTGTACCAGTACCATGCTGTTTTGATAACTACTGCCCTTTAGTATGTCCTGAAATCTGGTATTGTGATGCCTCTGGCTTTGTTTTTGTTGTACAAGATTGCTTTAGCTATTCGAGGTTTCCTGTGCCTCCATATGAATTTCAGCATCATTTTTCCATAGCTGAGAAGAATGTCTTTGGTATTTTGATTGGTATCGCATTGAATCTATTAATTCCTTTTAGGAGAATGGACATTTTGATGATATTGATTCTTCCAATACATAAGCCTGGATGATTTTTCCATTTTTTTGGTATCCTCTTCTATTTTTTTTGTAATTATTGTAGAGATCATTAACATCCTTGGTTAAGTTTATTCCAAGGTATTTGATTGTTTTTGTGGCTATTGTGAATGGGACTGATTTTAGAAGTTCTTTCTCAGCCATGGCATTGCCTGTGTATACAAAGGCTGTTGATTTTTAGGAATTGATTTTATATCCTGCTACTAGTCTCTTAGTAGAGTTTTTTGGATCCCCTAAATAAAGAATCATATCATGGGGCCGGCACTGTGGCACAGAGGGTTAACACCCTGGCTTGAGGCGCCGGCATCCCATATGGGCACTGGTTTGAGACCTGGCTGCTCCACTTCCTGTCCAGCTCTCTGCTATGGTCTGGGAAAGCAGTAGAGGATGGCCCAAGTCCTTGGGCCCCTGCATCCATGTGGGGGACCCGGAAGAAACTCCTGGTTCCTGGCTCCTGGCTCCTGATCAGCACAGCTCCAGCCATTGTGGCCATATGGGGAGTGAACCATCGGATGGAAGACCTCTCTCTATGTAACTCTGACTTTCAAATAAATAAATAAATCTTTAAAAAAAAATAAGGAATCATATCATGTGCAAAGAGGGATAGTTTGACTTCTTCCTTCCCAATTTGTATCCCTTTAATTTCTTTTTCTTGCCTAATGGCTCTGGCTAAAACTTCCAGAACTGTATTGAATAGTGATGAGGGTGGGCATCCCTGTCTGGTACCAGATCTCAGTGGAAATGCTTCCAACTTTTCCCCATTGAATAGGATGCTGGCCATAGGTTTTTCATAAATTGCTTTGATTGTATTGAGGAATGTTCCTTCTATACCCAATTTGCTCAGTGTTTTCATCATTAAAGGGTGTTGTATTTTATTGAATGCTTTCTCTGCATCTATTGAGATAATCATGTGGTTTTTCTTCTGCAGTTTGTTAATGTGGTGTATCACATTGATTGATTTGCAAACATTGAACCATCCCTGCATACCAGGGATAAATTCCACTTGGTCTGGATGGATGATCTTTCTGATGTGTTGTTGCATTCTATTGGCCAGAATTTTATTGAGGATTTTTGCATCTATGTTCAATAGGGATATTGGTCTGTAATTCTCTTTCAGTGTTGCATCTTTTTCCGGCTTAGGAATTAAGGTGATGCTGGCTTCATAGAAAGAATTTGGGAGGATTCCCTCTTTTTTGATTGTTCTGAATAGTTTGAGAATATTTGGGGTTAAATGTCTGGTAGAATTCAGCAGTGAATCCATCTGGTCCTGGGCTTTTCTTTATTGGGAGAACCTTTATTACTGTTTCAATTTCTGTCTCAGTTATGGGTCTGTTTAGGTTTTCTATGTCTTCCTGATTCAATTTAGGTAGGTTGCATGTGTCCAGGAATCTGTCCATTTCTGATAGATTTCCCTGTTTGCTGGCATACAATTCTTTGTAATAATTTCTGATGATTCTTTTGATTTCTGTGGTGTCTGTTGTTGTATTTCCTTTTTCATCTCTGATTTTATTGATTTGGGTCTTCTCTCTCTCTCTCTCTCCTTCTCTCTCTCTCTTTTGACAAGCAGAGTGGACTGTGTGAGAGAGAGAGACAGAGAGAAAGGTCTTCCTTTTCCATTGGTTCATCCCCAGTAGCCACTGCGGCTGGTGCACTGCAGCCAGTGTACCGTGCTGATCTGAAGCCAGGAGCCAGATGCTTCTCCTCGTCTCCCATGCGGGTGCAGGGCCCAAGGACTTGGGCCATCCTCCACTGCACTCCCAGGCCACAGCAGAGAGCTGGACTGGAAGAGGAGCAACCGGGACAGAATCCGGCACCCTGACCATGACTAGAAACTGGGGTGCCAGCGCCACAGGCGGAGAATTAGCCTATTGAGCCATGGCACCAGCCTTCTCTTCTTTTTTTAGTTAGTTGGGCCAATGGTGTGTCAATTTTCTTTATTTTTTCAAAAAACCAGCTCTTCATTTGGCTGATATTTTGTAATGTTTTTTTGGATTCAATCCTGTTGATTTCTTCTCTGATTTTAATTATTTCTCTTTTCTTACTAGTTTTGGGTCTGGTTTGCTGCAGTTTTTCTAGATCCTTGAGATGCATTGAAAGCTCATTTACTTAGTGCCTTTCTAATTTCTTGATGTAGACACCTATTGCTATAAACTTTCCTCTTAACACTGCTTTTGCTGTATCCAATAAGTTTTGATATGTTGTGTTGTTATCCTAATTTACTTCCAGAAAGTTTTTGATTTCTCTTTTGATTTCTTCTATGACCCAGTGTTCATTCAGGAGCATGGTGTTCAGTCTCCATGTGTTTGCATATGCTTTAGGGATTCCTGAGTTGCTAATTTCCAACTTCATTCCACTGTGGTCTGAGAAGCTGCATGATATGATTCTAATTCTTTTGAATTTTCTGAGACTTGCTTTATGGCCTAGTATGTGGTCAATCCTAGAGTAGGTTCCATGCACTGCTGAGAAGAATGCAAATTCTTTAAATGTAGGATTGAAAGTTCTGTAGATATCTGTTAGATCCATTTGGGCTATAGTGTC
The DNA here is from genome assembly GCA_949820135.1 of Sylvilagus floridanus. Lineage (NCBI taxonomy): Eukaryota > Metazoa > Chordata > Mammalia > Lagomorpha > Leporidae > Sylvilagus > Sylvilagus floridanus. The sequence continues at coordinate 73,931,216 of OX463244.1, read as the reverse complement.
GATTAAATTTGCTGTTTCCTTGTTGATCTTCTGTCCAGTTGATCTGTCTATTTCTGAGAGTGGAGTATTGAAGTCCTCCATTACTATTGTATTGGAGTCTAATTCTCCCTTTAAGTCCCTTAACATATCTTTTAAATAAATCGCTGCCCTGTAATTAGGTGCTTATACATTTATAATAGTTACATCTTCCTGTTGAATTGATCCCTTAATCATTATATAGTGCCCCTCTTTGTCTCTCTTAACAGTTTTTGTGTTAAAGTTTATTTTGTCTGATATTAATATGGCTATGCCAGCTCTTTTTTCATTTCTGTTGGCATGGAATATCTTTTTCCGACCTTTCACTTTCAGTCTGCATGCATCTTTGTTGGAAAGATGTGTTTCTTGTAAGCAGCAAATGGAGGGGTTTTGTTCCTTAATCCATTCAGCCAGTCTGTGTCTTAACTGAACTTCCTATGATCTTTTACTGGGAGATTTTTCTTCCTTTACCTTCTTTCATATTGATGTCCGTGTTTCTGTGTGTAACACATCTTTAAGCCTCTTTTGCAGGTCTGGACGAGTGGTGACAAATTCTTTCAATTTCTGTTTGCTATGACAGGTCTTTATTTCACCTTCATTCACAAATGAGAGCTTTGCAGGATATAATATTCTGGGCTGGCAGGTTTTTTCTCTTAGTGCCTGGGCTATAGCCTATATCCATTCCCTCTAAGCCTGTAGGGTTTCTGATGAGAAGCTGCTGTGAGTCTAATTGGAGATCCTCTGAGAGTAATCTGATGTTTCTCTCTTGCACATTTTAGAATCTTTTCTTTATGTTTCACTGTGATGAGTTTGATTACAACGTGTCTTGGTGAGGATCTCTTTTGGTCATGTTTATTAGGGGTTCTATGAGCTTCCTGTACTAGGATGTCTCTGTCCTTCTCCAAACCCGGGAAGTTTTCTGCTAGTATCTCACTAAAAAGGCCTTCTATTCCTTTCTCTCTCTCAATGCTTTCAGGATCTCCTAGAACTTGAATGTTGGGATTTTTAATAGTATCCTGTAGATTCCCAACAATATTTTTAGATGTATAATTTCCTCTTCTTTTCTTTGGTTTGACTGTATACTTTCCTGTGCTCTGTCTTCTAAGTCCAATATTCTCTCTTCTGTTTCACTGATTCTGTTTTTTAAGGCTCTCAAATGTGTTTGTCATTTGATCTATTGAGTTCTTCATTTCATTTTGATTTCACTATCACACTTTCCTGTTCTACTAGTTTCTTCATTTCATTTTGATTCCCCCTTAAGATTTCATTTTCATGAGAGAGATTTTCTACCCTGTCCAGTAAGGATTTCTGTACTCCAAGAATTTGTTTTTGAGAACTTCTAGATGTTCTTATCAGAAATTTTTTGAAATGTGTATCTTGCGTTTCTTCTATCTCATCATCTTCATAATCTTGAGTTGGAGTGTCTTTTCATTTGGGGGCATCATAATGTCTTCCTTGTTCTTGTTTCCTCGGTTTCTGCGTTTGTTGCTTGGCATTGTGGAGATATTCTTTGGTTTCTTCCTCTTTTTTTTTTTTCCTTTCTGTGGTGGCTTTTCTCGTTATACTATGACTCGAGATTAAGTGGACTATCTGCTTTTGATGGATCTTTAGAGGCCGGTGATGGGTGTGGACAGGGAGCTCTGTTCAGTTCTTCAGGGTTAAGAGTGTGCCAAAGGTGACATATCCAGGTTAGGTGTGGTAAATCTCTCTCTTTCTCTCTCTCTTTTTTTAATTCAGAAGGGAAGTAATTCCGCACAGCTGAGCGGAATTGAAGGCAGTCAGTGTCTGAGCTCTGGTCCCTGTGGATATAATATTCGTCCGCTCTGTCCCAAGGACCACACAAAAGATCTGTGCAGTCCTCAATGTAAGCTCCGGTTCCCCTGCAATTTCCCACCGGGTTGCCAAGGTTACCAAGTTTGTGGCTTTTCCCACTGAGTACTCATGTCTCAGGGACTCCATGAGTTCCCTCACACACCCTCAGTTTTTTTTTTTTTTCACAGTCTCAGTTACTAACCTCCACACCCGTTATTTCTCCCCACCAGAGTCAGATTTTTCTGCTTGGCTGAGGACGGGCGCAGCCCTGAGGTGGCGCAGCTTTTACATATGTCCAAAACGGTGCCTGTTCTTTGTCTTGCTTGCCTTTGTAAGGTGAGTGGAGAGAGAGAATCATGTCCGTATCGGTTCCTTTTATTTATTTATTTATTTATTTATTTTCTCTCTCCTCCAGTTAGCCTGGTGACCTTTCCCCCACAGGGCTTCAAGCCTCGTTCCCTCTAGGCTCTTCCTGCCACTTTCCCGCCAGTGTCTTGGGCTGAGCTTTCACCTCACCTCCCTTTCTAGCGCTGGTGCATAGACTCGGTGGCTGGGGTCCCAAGCCATGGGTGCCCGTGCCCTCCACGTAGGTCCACCATGTCCCACTAGTTCCAGAAGAGTTTCCTCTGCAATTTTTTTTCCCTAACTCTTCCCTAAAACTACAGTATCTCCACTTTTATTAAACTATCTTTTCCCGGACTTCCCTCCCTATTCCGCCATCTTGGAGGACTCCTCCACTTTCAATCAGCTCTCTGCTATGGCCTGGGAAAGTAATGGAATATGGCCTGAGTCCTTGGGCCCCTGCACCCACCTGGGAGACCTGGAAGAAGCCTCTGGCTCCTGGTTTTGGATTGGCTCTGCTCTGGCCATTATGATCATTTAGGGAGTAAACCAGCAGATGGAGGATCTCTCTCTCTCTCTCTCTCTCTCTCTCTCTCTCTGCCTCTGCCTCTCTGTAACGCTGCCTTTCAAATAAATAAATAAATCTTTTTTAAAAAAAGATTTATTTAAGTTAGCCAATAATTGTGATGTATAATGTGATATTTTCAGATTATATTTTTATCTCTAAAAGTTCCATTTGGGTCTTCTATTTTTCATTTCTCTCCTACTTCTGTTTGTGTTTTGCTTTATATCCTAGAACACATTTATAGTAATTGTTTTAAAGTCTTTGTGTGCTAGTTATATCATTTTTGTTATTTCTGTGTTTTTTAAACATATAGATCACTTTCTTGCCTCTAAATACATGCTAATTCTATATTGGATGTTGGACATTTTGGATTTTTTGTTGTTGAATTATAGATCTTGTTATATCCTTAAGAGTATTTGATTGTGTTCTAGAAGGCTGTTGAGTTCTTTGTGGATGACTTTGATCCTTTTGAAACTTTCTTCTGAGCATTATTGGGAAAGCTCTAGAGTAGCTTCTGATTTAGGGTTTACTTCTAATAATGAGACATGGCTTTTCTGAGGATTCTACCCAATGCCCTGTATATTGTAGGGTCTCTCTCCTCTGGTTGAAGGGAACACAGGTATTTCCAGCCCCATGTGAACTCTGGGAATTGCTCAGCTACTGCCTACCAGGAGCTATTTCTTCAACTTTGAGTAGGTTTTTCTTTCTAATGGTGTGATCAGTACTCAGGAAAACACCATAGAAACTGCCTGCATATTCCCAAAGTACTTCCTCTCTCTCTCGCTTTCTAGCTCTCCAGCTCTCTCACTCTCTCTTTTGTTTTCTCCCTCCCCCCTTCTATCCATCCCTCTCTCCTGCCTTCCCTCTCTCTTCACCATTACTCACACAATTTCCACACACCTTAACTGCCCAATGCTTCAATTTGTTCTTCAAACATCAGCAAGACTTCTAGATTTCTGTCGCTTTTCCCACTATGTACTGTGGTCCAGAAACTGCCTCTAGACAGGATTTCTTAGGAACCACATTCTTATAATATGCATGATCCAATGCCTGTAAAGAGTTGTTTCATATGCTTTGTCTGGTTTTCAAGCTGTTTGTGGACAGAAAGTATTTCCAATACCAATCAGTTTTTTATGGGATGAAGTAGAAATCATACCCACTGCAAAATAACTGTTATAAGACAGTTGATGTGTGACTAGTTTTTCAATGGCCATAAAAAATGCAATATAAGAACAGGGAAGATTTTGTGGAAATATGGGGGGCTGTTGAGAATTGTGAACCTGTGAAAGACCATCTTGTACTTGGGAACAGTGTACCCAATGCAGCATCAATTTTTATGATTCTAATCACTGGGAGGATTTTATAATATCTGTTAAGTAAATTTCAGTTACTACCATACATGGCCTTGGGTCTACTACTGTCTGCAACATAGATGGCTTATACCTAGTGATTTTGTGATGGGGACATGTAAGGAGGGTTGTTTTTGGAGGGTACTGGAAGACCTTTCTCTTTATGTATTAGATTCTGAATTTTATCTTGTAATCAGATGCCTCATCATTACTCTCTAAGTGCCACCCACTTTCCCAGTTACTCAATACTTTGACACCATTCAACTTTCAACTCTCTCTTCTCAATGACTGAGTCATTCTCTGTTTTACCAGCTCCTCATGTGTAGGCCTCTGTGACAATGTGTAGTTGGAGCTGAATGCCTACCCTGCGTGGGAGTCCAATATCATGTTATATAAACTTCCTACACAGGATATCCTTGCAGTGGAGGAGGGTCTAGCATTCAAACTTCCAAGCCAATAGATTAATTTTGTCAAAGGGGAGCTGTAGAATGTAGTCAGAAATTTATCCCAAGTCAGATTTGCATCCCACAGAACTTTATGTTCAGATAGACAATCCCATCTTGTTCATAGACTCTCAAAGATGATTTGGGCTTATTGTTGTCAGTCCTTCTGGGATCCATAAACTTTCTCAATCTTAGCATTATTGACACCTGGTATGAGATAATTCTTTGTTGTTTCAAGCATACTGTGAATTGTAGGATGTGTACCCGCATTCCTGGCTTCTGCATACTGCATCTCGGTGGCACCAGCTTCCCATTTTGACAACCACAAATGTCTCCAACATTGCCAAATGTCCCCTGGGATGTAAAATTGCCCCAGTTGAGAAACACTGGTACTGATGCACTATGGTGTGCCATGCTCCAGGGGATTTACAGATGTGCAGCTCTGGGAACAAAACCTGGAGAAACCCAACAGGCTATTGATATGAGGGAAGTCAGTCTAGAGTGTATGCCCCATGTAGAGTGTATACTGGGGAGACGTTGACCTTGGAAAATAAATCCCTGGATTCAGGTTCTTCCTCTGCAGATTTGGAGCAAGTTTCTCCACTTCTCTGCTCTTCACATTTTCTTATTTGAAAATATGTTTATATCATACAACACTACAGAAGTAAAAACTAAAAAACAATAAAGTAAAAGCTAAATTAGATTTTACATTTACACAACCATACATACATATATAGTCTCACTTCTCCCATACGATATAAGGATACATTAACATAGACTTCACAGTTCAAATACAAGTGTACTTATTTGACAGTATGATTAAAAAGGCCATGTAGGAAAAAAAAAATCTTCTTCCAGTCCCTCATGTGGAATAGTCCTCCCTGTGGTTTGTGATATTGCTTTATGCTAGAAGGCTCAACAGGAGATATCTAATTTTTAAGAAAAGGGAAAACCAAAAAATGCTCTTTTGCCATGAGTTGAAATCTCACCTAAATTAGAATGCAGATAGTCAGGATTTTATATTCGTTTCTTAATTTCACATTCAGTAATCTGACTCCACAAGAATTTAAATGTCTTGGTGGGAGATGGTGGCTTTTAATTCTTCTGGGATTTCATTGTAATGAACGTGGTAAATAATTCAGGAACATTTGAGAGGCCAATGAATGGGCAGCACCTGGTGCTGTATTGTTCATGCCTAAGCACACAGAATCCAAAGCTGGCATTCTACACCTGTCAGTATTGTTCTGGCTTAAAAGTAGGTCCTATGTTCAGTGCTTATTGGAATTATAGTAGTTGATATCTTTTTCCTTGTCCTGGTTTCCTCCACAATCAAAGAAGACTATGCTGTTTCAAGAACCTAAACCAGAAGTAGCATTCTTTTTAAAATTCCAATTAGTAAAATTTCAACTCTATTTTCTCTATTAAAGGATGGATTGCTTCAAAGAATTATGGTTGTGTTTGCCTTTTCTGCTGGCGCTAATTTGAACTTGTACTTCTCTGCTTTTGTCCCCCAAGGTTGAACTTCTTTTTAGATTATAGTACTCATATTGCAAGCATCATCTGAGAAAAATAACACCACCCTCTGGCCACAGACTCTAGGTATTCCTACTTCCCTCAGTTTCTCTCCCAGTTACCTGGGTAGCCTGTCTTACTTCTGTTAGTCTAACAGTTTGATAAAGGACTTGGGTACCCTTCTGTGACCCCAGCTGATGGGGTCACTCACTGAGAGAAAGAAGACAGCCTGGGGCACTTGAGCCCAGTGCCATCCAGGAGCACAGCCTAAGCCATGAGCAGCACAGAGATCTTGGAATGGCAGGGAGTTTCCCAATAGGACAAAAAGGTCAACATGACCAAGTCTAAACTAAATTCTTATGGTGCTGGGCCATAAGGGACCGAAGAGAAACTGCAGTGTCAAACCAAGAAATTGTTAAAGATGTTTTCCCTTTGTCTTTAAAATGCTGCTTAATATGATTTTTAAATACATTTCAAACATTTATGGTCTATATAAGTGTATACAAATCTATGAGAATACTTCAAAAAGTTCAATGAAAATATGTCACAAAAAATGCATGATTTTCAAAATATTTTGTACCAAAATAAACTCATCTTTTAATTCAACTTTTTAAAGTACTCCATATATAGTAAAAATACAGCTACATATAATGAAAATATGTGACATGTTAGACCTTTGTGATAAATCGTCTGTGTTACGTATGTGTTGTGTTTGTGTGTGTGTGTGTGTAACAAGTTTTATTGCTTTCCTTTCTTCAGGGCTCAGGGTGCGAGCACTTGGAGCAGTGACTGCCATCTGGTGGCAAGCCAGAATCGTCGCTTTGTGGAAGCAGATGGTTGCAAAGTGGTCCTCTCTGGACTCCCCAGCAGCAGGGGACCCGTTAGACAATGTCTGATGCTGGAGGGCATGTGATGAAGCAGCCTCATGAAATACCCCTTTGCTTCCACGTGAATGGGTTTTTCATCCTGGATTCTGAGCCAGGAGCCAGCTCCAATATGGGGCCTCTGAAGAGAAGATTTGAGTTGCTCTTGTGTTTGCGTCAAAGAGCTCCATCCCTCCCGACGGGTAACCAAGACTGTGAGTAAATGCACACCATAGCAGCGCATGGTGACATGGAGTCTGAAATAAACTGCTCTGACTTGTGTGACAGTGTTCCTGGCCAGGAGTTGGATAGGAGACCGCTTCATGATCTCTGCGGGACAACAATTGTAAGTGAGACCTGTTGTTGTGTGGGTGGTGCTGTCGGTGGTGGCGTCGGTGGGGTGGGGGCAGAGAAACCAGTCATGCAGGACATACTGTTTCCCAGCTCTGGTGATGACGGGGTGTTCATGTTTGGTCCACACAAGATCCTTCCGTCCTAACCATTTTCCTTTGTTCTGTCCTCAGACCTCTTCGCACCATAGCAGGAAGAGCCTCCCTTCATTATCTCCTGCCCTCCTGGGTGTTGTGTGGACTTTGCTCAGCTGTGGCCTTCTTCTGATGCTCTTTTTTCTTGCCTTCACCATTCGCTGCAGGAAGAACAGGTAAGCAGCCCCATGCCTAGTTCCTTATTCCTCATAAACCAAATCCTGAAACCCCCAAGCTGCTAGCCAGAATCAGCCAACTCGTCTCCCCCTCTCATGCACGAGTTCTGCCTGAAACTGGCCTGACTTGGCAGTACAGTTCCCTCGTGAGAAGGAGAAAGGTCTAGCCTGGGATTGTACTAACTGCTACAGGGGTCCCCAGCAAAGAGAAGGGAACGTCTCTTGCCCCTAAAAGGAGGGTGCAGTGCAGTCCCTGAGAAGATGAGATGTTTGTATTTGTGTGTAATACAAACACACACAAAAAGACCATGTGGAGAAAAGTTTCTGAATGACAAGCCACTCCAGGTGGGTTAAGGCTACTGCCAAAGCCCTACTGCACGGCTGTTCTGCTGGACAGTTCTGGCTGGCTGTAAAGTCACTGGCTCGCCAGGGTAAGTATCCAGGGCTCAGGGCTGACCACAGCAGCAAAATGATGACTTCATCTGAAGAGATTCACAGAACCCTGCTGTTGCTGATATTGGAGCCTTCCCTCAGGGCCGCCCGTCTCTCCACCCCAGCATGCCATGCCTGCATCCCGCCCAGCTGTGGCAGCTGCCTCCTGAGAGCTGCAGCCCCCTCCGCTGGCCCACAGCCCACTTCTGCATGGTGCCCACAGTCAGAATGCGGCAACTCCCTCCCAGACCCAACTCATCCAGCCCCATCCCAGCCTCACACCTTGTGGCCAGCAAGTGTGCAGTGCTCTGTTGCCTATGAATTTGGCACTTAGGTGAGGATCAGCCAGCTGTAGTCGTCTGGCAGGCCTTCTGGCATTTTAGGTACAGAGAACGGGTGATGGTTAAGCAGCAGAGACTTGGCTGGCTGGGTGAACCTCAACATGGCATATGTACATGCACTCTGACCTGAGTATACCCGAGGCTTCCCCAGTCACTTTTCATTTGGTTCTTCCAACACGCTAAGCTTACACCCATCTCATGGCTTGGTACTTCCTGTCCCCTGTGGTTCCCTTTGCCTGGCAGTCTTCCCCAGGTCTGCCAGTGACTGGCTCCCTCGCATCTTCTAGTTCTTGGCCCCCATGTCACCTCCTCAGTGAAGGCTTCGCTGACCAGGTATCTAAAGCAACATCTCTACCCAGTGCTCTCATTCCGTGCCCCATTATCCTTTTTAATTTTCTCAATACAAGGTACAAAAAGTAGTAGATATTTACTTAGTAATTGTATTTTAGCTGGGATAATTATTATTGCATTAGTACTCTGGTTACGGCCACATCATGTTTTTTCCTGTCCCCATTATTTTTATATGCAATTTTGCAACAAGCAAGCTTTGTCAAACATTTATACATCCTGTAAAGACAGGAATAGCTGTAAACAGCATTGAAGGAGAAACACCTATATTTGCTTCATTCTCTTAAAGATTTTTCAGCTTGTTTTGTTTGCGGTGGGAGCATGACTTGGCATAAGGAATAAAATAATAAACACTGTGAATGAAAATACATTTTGCAGTTAAGTAGCTTACAAGGTCAAACAAGGAAAGATAAAATAACCACTTTGAAAATGCTTTGCTGAACAATGGAACTTGTTCAGAGCTGCAGCATCCCCATCAGATGCTCATTTCATTTCAGTTCCGCAGTCTCTAAGTCCATGGCTGTGTGTGTGCATGTGCATGTGTGTTTGGATGCCAGGCGAAAAACAATATTATAACAATTTAATAATAGTTAGATCCCGTTGCAGATTTTTGATAAAAATTTTTAAATGTAGCCTACCAGAAAAAAATCCGTAAAGATAGAAAACTTGAACAACACTCTCAACAATCTTGGCCTAATTGACATTTATATAACTCTGCACTCAACAACAGCAGCATACACATTCTTCTCAAGTACATGTGGGACATTTAACAAGACAGATCACATTCTAGGCCACATAAAAAATCTCATTAAATTTAAAAGGCTGCAAGTCATCCGAAGTATATTTTCTGAACACAATGGAATTAAATAGGAAATCGGTTACAGAAAAGTCTTTGGGAGGGCTGGCGCCATGGCTCAACAGGCTAATCCTCCACCTTGCGGCGCCAGGCTAATCCTCCACCTTGCGGCGCCGGCACACCGGGTTCTAGTCCCGGTCGTGGTGCCGGATTCTGTCCCGGTTGCCCCTCTTCCAGGCCAGCTCTCTGCTGTGGCCCGGGAGTGCAGTGGAGGATGGCCCAAGTGCTTGGGCCCTGCACCCCAAGGGAGACCAGGAGAAGCACCTGGCTCCTGCCTTCGGATCAGCGTGGTGCGCTGGCCATGGCGGCCATTGGAGGGTGAACCAATGGCAAAGGAAGACCTTTCTCTCTGTCTCTCTCTCTCTCCCTGTCCACTCTGCCTGTCAAAAAAAAAAAGTTTCTGGGAAATTATAAAATAATCAGAAACTAAACAAAACACTTTCAAATTTCTTGCAATTAAACAGTTAATCAAGAGCAGGCGTCGTTGTTCAGTGGGTTAAGCCACTGTTTGCTATGCTGGCCTCCCACAAGGGAGGGCTGGTTCAAGTCCTGGCTGCTCTGCTTCCAATCCAGCTTCCTGCTAAGGTACCTGGGAAGGCAGCAGATGATGGCTGAAGTACCTGGTCACCTGCGACCCATGTAGCAGACCTGGATGAAGTCCCTGGTTCCTGGCTTCAGCCTAGCCTAGCTCTGACTGTTGAAGTCATTTGGGGGAGTGAATGAAAAATACCTGTCTGCTTCTCTCTCCCTCCCTCTCTCTTTCCTTACTCCCTCCCTCTCTGTTGCTCTGCCTTTCAAATAAATCTTAAATAATAAATCAAAAGAATCTAGAAAGTCTTTTGAACTGAATGAAAGCGAACATATAACATATCAAAGTTGGGGAATTTAGAGCACTAAACTCCTTATTAGAAAAAAAGAATGATCCCATATCAATGACTCCAGCTTCTACTTCACGAAAAGAGAAAAAAAAGCAAATGAGACCTTCAAGTAAGTAGGAGAAGGAAATGATGAAGATCAGAGTAGAAATTGGTAACATGAAAAATAGAAAAACAGTGGAAAAAAAGTCAGTGAACCCAAAAGCTGTCTCTTTATGAAGATAATAAAGTTGACCAATCTTGAGGCAAAGAGATCAGGGAAAAAAGAGATACAACTACTCAAATAATGAATGAAAGAGATGATATCTTTTTAAATTCTATAGATATTAGTATAAGAAGATAGTGTCGGTTGCAGAAGGGCTGGTTGGTAAAGTCTCTCTCTCTCTCTCTCTCTCTCTTCCAGTGTCTTGTCTCAGGCATTTGGAATGTACAGCTGAGGACCTTTCTCAAGCAGCAGATATACCACTATCCTTTAGATTATCTGTGCCCAGTTTTGGTTTGGGGATTCGAGGCCTCAATGGCCTGACAGGTCCTTAACAGAGGCAGGCAGGCGTGGCTATACGTACTGGCCAAAGCCCGCCCCCCACCATGTTTTCCTTACTGCCTGTCTCAACCCTAGCCAAACTGCTTTCTTTGACTGCCAGAGGTCCCGACAGATCAGACTAAACCACAGTGGGGTCACTTGTGCAGGTACCACGCAAGTAAACTAAACTGAGAAATCGGACAGTTTATAAAAAAAAAAAAATAGTGCTATGTTTAATTACGGTAGGAAGCCTCTAAAATGTTTCCCAACAATTCTGACCTCCTTGTCGTCATACTCTTGTGCAGTCTCCTCTCCTTGAGTATGAACTAGACTCCCTGACTCATGAATTTTATGTCACTTTTGGTATTAAGCCACAAAAAGACTATGGCTTCCACCCTGGATCTCTCTCACTCTTCCACCTGCTTACTCTGAGGAAAGACAACTGCCCTTGTATGACTACCTTGGGAAAGGCACTGATATTTCCAGTCAGCATCCAGAGAGTGCCTGGGACTTACTAACAGCCAACTGAGTGAATTTCAAACAGACCTTCTGAGGCCTGCTGTCAGCAGTGTGCATGAACTTGTTAGAAGAAACTCTCCTGTCAGCCCTTGGAATACTATAGCCATGGTGGATGCCTGGACTGTATTCTTATGTGAGACCCTGAGCCAGAGGTACCCAGCTAAGCTGTGCCTGTATTGTGGTATAAATATTGCCAGTTCAGCTCAAACTCTTCTTTAAAAACTTAAAATAGGGAAGTACTTCCTAATTCATTTGGTGTAGATGGCATTATCTTGAGGTCAAAACCTAACAAAGACAGAAGAAGGGGTGGGGAGATAGGAAAATTATGAAAATAGACCCAAAATTCTAAACCATTTTTTTTCAATTAAGTAAAAAAAGTTAAAAGGATAATGATCACTATAAAGTGAAGTTGGTTTAACATCCAAAAGTCAATTAATCTAGTATAACATATTTACTAACTTAAAAAGCCCCATATTATCATCTGAATGGATACAGGAAAGCATTTGAGAAGTTTCAGAATCTTTTCCAATAAAATTACAACAACCAAGAAATAGAAATGAACCTCCTCAACCTGATAAAATGCATATATGAAAAACCTATAGTGAACATCGTTTTTAATGATAAGAGGCTGAATGCTTTCTCATAAAGATTAGAAGGAAGACAAGATATTTGTTTTCACTACTTTTATTCAGTTTTTAGGCAGTGCAATAAGGCAAGAAAAAGAGACAAAGGGTGACTACATTTTTTTAAGATGTATTTATTTATTTGAGAGGTAGAGTTACATACAGAGAGAGGGAGAGACAGAGAGAAAGGCCTTCCATCCACTGGTTCACTCCCTAAATGGCCACAATGGCTGGAGCTGGGCTGATCCAAAGCCAGGAGCCAGGATCTTCCTCTGGGTCTCCCACATGAGTGTAGGGGCCCAAGGACTTGGGCCATCTTCAACTGCTTTCCCAGGCAATAGCAGAAAGCTAGATTGGAAGTGGAGCATCCGGGACTCAAACCAGTGCCCATATGAGTGGCTGGCGCTGCAGGCGGAGGCTTTACCTGCTACACCACAGTGCAGGCCCCAATAAGCCTATCTTTTAGTTTCATTTTCCATGAAAATTTTGAAGCACCTCCATATATGAAGAACTCTTAAAAACTCAATGATAAGAAAAAAATGCAAAGTTTTTTTTTTTTTTTTTGGACAGGCAGAGTGGACAGTGAGAGAGAGAGAGACAGAGAGAAAGGTCTTCCTTTGCCGTTGGTTCACCCTCCAATGGCTGCCGCGGTCGGCGCGCTGCGGCCGGCACACCGCGCTCATCCGATGGCAGGAGCCAGGTAACAGGTGCTTTTACCTGGTCTCCCATGGGGTGCAGGGCCCAAGCACTTGGGCCATCCTCCACAGCACTCCTGGGCCACAGCAGAGGGCTGGCCTGGAAGAGAGGCAACCGGGACAGAATCCTGCACCACGACCGGGACTAGAACCCGGTGTGCCGGCGCCGCAAGGCAGAGGATTAGCCTGTTGAGCCACAGCGCCGGCCAAAAATGCAAAGTTTTAAATGAGTGAAAGATTTAAACAGATATTTCACCAAAAAGATAGATGGTAAATAAAGATATGCAATTCCACTAGTTATTAGAGAAATACAAATTAAAATGACAATAAATTACCATGACCCATTAGTTCCTATTAGAATGACTAAAATGTAGAAAGACTAAATCAAGTCTTCGCTTATACTACTGGTGGTAATACAGTTCAACCACTATAGAAAAAAGTCTGACATTTGCTTTAAAAGTTCAGTATCAGGTACCCTATGATCCAGCCATTCTACTCCTAGGTTTTTTTTCCCAAGAGAAATGAAACAAAATGAGGGATCTTCAGAAACTTCATGGAAAATTTGCATTATCTTTCAATAGCATTCTTCCACAAACTTTTTAAAGTATCCACAGACATCTATACAAAGGCTTATATACCAGTAATCCTAACAGCTTTATTTGGAATGCCAAAAACTGGAAATAGCACAAATAACCATCAACTGTGAGTGAGAAAATAAATTATACATACAATATATACAATAGAATAGTACTCAGTGATAGAAGCAATTAATTATTGATACTGGGAACAACATGGATAAATCTCAAAATAATTAAGCTGAGAGGAAGAAACAGTACAGAAATTTCATACCATGAAATTCCAACTATAGAAAACTCTAGAAAATTAAACTGATCTATTGTTAACTAGTCTGTAGTGACAGAACGCAGATTAATGATCGCCTGCAGGTAACGGGATTGGTGCAAGGAGGCAGGAAGGAGGAATTACAAAGAACACATGGGAACTCCTAGGGGTGATGAATATGGTCATTACTTGACTGTGGTAAGTATTTCCCTGGTGCATACATGTTTCAAAATTTACCAGATCATGTACTTTATTAGCAATTTATTGTATGTCAGTTATATATTGCATACTCTTCCAAAGGTCCCTACTAGCTGACCTAAAGCCATCTGATAACTTTGCTAGATATTAATGATTAATAGGAGGGAATTTTTTAATAAGAACTGTAATAACTTAATTCTTGAGGCAAAGCAAATAACTAAGTCCCAGAAAAAAGCTCCCCTTGTGCTTCTGCTAAAATTTATAAAATAAGGGCAGTGTTGCAAATCACTTGTGATAATGATTGCAGATGTAGTTGTGATTTACATATTGCTACTTCTCATAATTAACGGTAGCATTTTCACAATAACCCCCAGTGTTTGAGATTTTACTTTCTGTGAAATCAAAAAGTTTGAGTAACAAGAATTGAGTAGAGTACGAGCTTTTATCCTACATTCAAATTAACAAGTTAGCTTATTTACTGTATCATGGATATTAGCAAAATATATGAGACTCCTGGGCGGAAATAAAGTACTTCATTACTTACGCCAAAAGCGGTAACAGAGCTTTATGCTGGGCTTGTGCTGGTTCCCCATCCCTGCCCTGCCGTGTCCCATGAGGACAATGAAAGGCCTGCTATGGATGTTTGCACTCACGGTGGACTCCTTTCAAGGAGAAGAGCCTAGAACCTGGCAGGTTGACCACTTTTAGAGTGAGTTGTTCCCTCGAGATTACTCAACTGCAAACATAATCCTAAGAAATAGCTGAGTAGAGAACATTTAGGCTTTGCCTCTTTAGTGTACCCAGCAAAAATGTAGAGTTGCTCAGGGCCCATGGCAGGTTACCTCCTCCAACACTGAGAATTGTGCACGGAGGCAACTGCCACCTCTACTTGCACGCTGGACTGGAGTGGCAGGTGGAGACTCGGACACTGGTGAATGGCAGAATTGTGTCCATCCCTGTGGTCTCCTCACGGCACTGTAACTTCCTTCCTGATGAAGGTCATTGTGCAGGCCCTCTGCCTGCATCTGACAGAGTTGTCTTACATATTGTAATGTCCCCCTGCTGTGTTCATTTTCTCCGCCTTCGGAAAATCTGACATACTGCATGAGTCATGGTTCTCAAGCATGTTATTGCCATTCCCTCTGAGAATCTCATTATTTTTTGTTATTATAAAAGTCCTTGAGACCTCCATGCTTTTGAGGAGGATTGTACTCATTTTTTTTCTTTATTCTTTTCTGATGACTCTTATTACCCAACTGAAGTTTATCCAGCAATATCAGCAAATATGTATTTACTGAGCTGAACACCGACTGTGCTCAGAATACTGTATAAATATAATCTCAGGGGTTCGTAGCAGCTGCAAATGCATCATCTTGGAGGGAAACAGGAGCAAGTCAAAAAAGTACATTCTGAGTTTTTAAAACTAGTTTTTCAAAAAATAGTGCCTTGCTACAGTAAAAAGAGCTGTGCTCATTTCACATTGGCTGTTTCAGTTCTGTCCTTTTTTGTGGTTTGAGTAATTGGAGCTGACAATAATTAATTATTAGAATTAATAAGTGTCAAGGCACTATTCCTGCAATACTGATGTGCAACCTAAGAGGCAGCAGGTGATCCCCAAGTAGATGGGGATCCCCAAGTAGATGATCCCCAAGTAGATGCCACCCATGTGGGGGACTTGTATTGAGTTTTCTGTGTGTCTGTAGGTCCATCTGTCTCTATTTCTCTCTGCCTTTCAATAAGGTAAATAAATGAAATTTTAAAAATAAAAGTAAAATAAGTGGCAAGGGGCTCTGGGAAGATAGCAGTGGCAGCATAGACTTTAGATCTTCCTGTATCTCCACATGAAAACAGAGCAACTAGACAGAAAAGACAAAACCACAATGGGCAACAAAACAAAACACATTTACAAGAAAACTTGATGGCATGGTATTGCTCTGGGGACAGATCACCTGTGGCCACTGAACTGTGCTGTTTGTGTCTGTGGGAGAGAAAAGCAAGGAACATCTGACAGATCTGAGGACAGAGAAGCAAAATAGCCCAGAGATAGTCATTGGAAATTGTGAGTGGGGCAGTTTGAGATCTAGATCTACTAGCAGACTCAATATTGTATAGATGTCATTTCTCCCCAGATTGAGGTATGGATTCACTGCAATTGCAGTAGAAATTCCAACAGCTTTGTGTGTGTGTATGGAACTCCACAAGCTGATCTTCATATGTATATGGAAATTCAAAGGACCAAAAATAGTCTGAGGGGGAGAAACAGCAAAGTGACAGGATTTCCTCTTTTAGATATCAAGTTTATTATAAAGCTGGTAATTGGGACATGCTACATATGCTGTTGAGGGAAAAAGAGACAAACCAATGAAACAGAATAGGGAGAAATCCAGCAAGAGTTGAGCAAAGACTTTTTTTAAGATTTATTTATTTATTTGAAAGTCAGAGTTACACAGGGAGAGAAGGAGAGGCAGGTTTTCTGGTTCACTCCCAAATTGGCCGCAAAGGCTGGAGCTGAGCTGATCTGAAGCCAGGAGCCAGGAGCTTCTTCTGGGTCTCCCATGCGGGGGCAGGGGCCCAAGCACTTGGGCCATCCTCCACTGCTTTCCTAGTCCATAGCAGAGATCTGGATCGGAGATGGTGCAGCCGAGACTTGAGCTGGTGCTCACATGGGATGCCGGCACTGCAGACGACAGCTTTACCCGCTATGCCACAGTGCCAGCCCCTACCATAAACTTTTTAAAATAAATGGTATATGGTCAGTTGGCTATCTACACAGGAAAAATTGTGACAAATCATTTGTAGATAAACTATAAAATGGCAAAACCATTAAGCTTCAGAAAAATAGAGGAGAATGTATTCATGCATCTGGGACAGGAAAACATGTCAAAGAGAGAAGAAAAGGCATTATTCATAAAGGAAAAGATCGCTAAACTGTGCTGCATTAAAAATGAGGAATTCTGTTTACTGAAGACCTCACTAACAGAGGAAAAAGGCAAACTAAATGTTGGGAGGATACATTCGCAAAGTGCATATCATCAAATAATTTTATCCAGAATAAAGAATTATGAATCAATAAGTAAAACACAGAGCCCAGTCTTTTAACTTCATTAGGGGCTAACGTCATTAGTCATCAGAAAAATGCAAATAAAAGCCACAATGAGATAACACAGTACTCACTTGAATGTCTACATTAAAACTAGGCTGACAAAAGCAAGTGTTGATAAGGACAGGGAGCAGTGGGAATTCTCATGCATTGTTGTAGGGCTATACATGTATATAATCACTTTAGAAATCTGTGTAGCACTATTTACTAAACCTGCAATTAATTCATACCCTATGTCCCAATAATTCTAGCAAAATTGCATACACATAGAGTCATTCATTGGTATCCACAGGAGATTGGTTCAGGGACACCCCATGCCCAAATTGTGGATGCACAAGTTCCTTATATAAAAACATAGTTCTTGCATATAATCAGTGCATATCTTCCTGTATACTTTCAGTCAACTCGAGATTACTTACAATACTTAACATAATGTACATGCTGTTCACACAGTTGTTTTACTCCATAGTTCGGGGAATAATGACCAAAAATCTGTACATGTTCAATAAAATTTTTTTCATGTATTTTCCATCTGGAGTGGGTTCAATCCATAGATGTAAAACCCAAGGATAAAGAAGGCCAATAGTATTTATCAAAATACATGTATTAGAATTTACTTAGCAGCATTATTATTTCCAGCCAAGCTGGAAACTTTTCAATTGTTCATTAGCAGTTAATATCTGAATTCATCTCAATGATTGGGTCCCACACAACAATGAGAATAAACAATCAACTGCATGCCGCAATATGGATGACTCGCACAAAAAGATTGTTGAAGACAGGAAACTAGATGCAAAGATCATACCTTCTATGAGACCATGCTCATGAAGCACAAAAGCAGGCAAGGCCAATGTAAGATGTAAGAAGTCAGAACAGTAGCTAGGCTGGAAGTCAGGAGGAAGGGGAAAAGGTGATCAGAAGAGAGCAGAGGGGGCCTCTGTTGCACAGGTGATGTCACTTTCTAGACCGGCATGCAATTTGCACAGGTGTGTCCGCTTTTGAAAATTCAGTGACTGTTACTTGTATGTGTTTTATTTATGTTTAGTTTTCTTCAACAAAAGTTTAAAAAATTGTCTTTGGGTTTCCTGACAAGAGAAAAAGAAAACATCCAAGAGGCTACAAGTCAGCTTATTAATGGAGACAAAAATTTTTTAGATATTATTTTCTGAAAAAATTTCTCACCCACAACTTTAAATTATGGATATTAAAAGATGAAATGTATATTTTTACTATAAATGCAAGAGTGGATTTTATATAACATGACATAATTGGTGATAGTAAAAAAGTTAATAACTTATGTCTATCAAAAGACAATTAAATGACACTAAGATCACAGAATCAAAAGGAAAAATAGGTTCATTCAGTAACATCAAAATTAAAAACTTCTGTGCCTGAAAGAACACCATCAAGAAAGTGAAAAGAGCCCACAGAATGAAGAAAGTGTTATCAAAGCATATATGTGATAAGGGGCTTGTGTCTACATACACCAAGAATGCTTACAACTCCATAATAAAAAGACAAATAAACCAATTTTAAAATAGACTAGCATCTGAATAGACCTCTCTCCAAAGAAGAGACACAAATGGCCAGTAGGCACATCACCCATGAGGGAAGTTCAAATCCATACCACTTTACACTCACTAGGATGGCTATAATAAAAAAAAATTAACAAGTGTTTGGAGGATATGGTGAAATTAGAACTCTCATGTATTGCTGTGATACTGAAAAATGCTGTGGCCACTGTAGAAATAGACTGCCAGTTCCTCCAATATATTAAATGTAAAACTACCATGGGACCTAATGATAAAGTCCTGGCTGCTTCACTTCCAATCCAGATCCCTGCCAATGGCCTGGGAAAACAGCAGAAGATGGCCCAAGTGCTTGGGCCCCTGCACCCATGTGGGAGACTTGGATGAAGCTCTTGGCTTCAGCCTGGTCCAACTCTGGCCATTGTGGCCAGCTGGGGAATGAACCAAGAGGATGGAAGATTTCTTCCTCTCTCTGTAACTCTGTCTTTCAAATAAATAAAGTAAATCTTAAAAATAAAACAAAAGCGAGTCCAAACTAAACTCTGTATGTGAATATTCATAGCAGCATTATTCATCCCAAAAGTAGAAGCAACCCAAATATCCATAAAATGATGAATGGATAAATGAAATGTGGCATAGTCATACAATAAATATTATTCAGCAATGAAATTGATACACTGATTCATGCTACAACATGGGTAAAACTTGAAAATAGTATGTCAAGTGAAAGAAGTTGGGGCCGGTGCCATGGTGAAGAAGGTTAAGCCTCTGTCTGCTGCGTTAGCATCCCATATAATCTCCAATTCAAGTCCTGGCTGCTCCACTTCTGATCCAGCTCCCTGATAATGGCCTAGGAAAGCAGTGTAAGATGGCCCAAATCCTTGGGCCCCTGCACCTACAGGGAGGTGGGAGACAGGGAGGAAGCTCCTGGCTCCTGGCTTCAGATCAGTGCAGCTCTGGCCATTGTGGCCATCTGGGGAGTGAACCAGCGAATGGAAGATCTCTCTCTCTCCCTTTCTCTATCTGTAACTCTACCTTTCAAATAAATAAATACATCTTTTAAAAATAAATAAAAATAAAAAAGAAAGGAGCCAATTATAAAAGACCACAGGTTATAGGATTGCATTTATATGAATTATCAAGAATAGACAAACTTATAGAGGTGGAATTAGATTAGTGATTGTATAGGGATGGAAAGATGCAAAGTAAAACTACAATGAGATATATAATAAGAGCTCATATTTTTAAAGATAATGTTGAGATAAAGATGTGAGGCTATGGAAGTCTGACCTACTTGTGTGCATGTATGTGGTGCAACCACTTTGAAAACATAGCCTCTAAAATTAATACATATAACTTGCGACCAGCAAATCTTCTAAATTATACTCAGTATAACTATGTACACATTTATAGCAAGGTATATAGAAAAATTCTTAGTTGCATTGTTTGTCATCACCCAAAAGTCATCATTTGATTTGTAGAAGGATAAATTAATTGTGATGTGGTCCTGCAATGGAATATAATAATATATCAGTGAAAATGAGCAATCTACAGCTTTACCTAACAACACGGATGAATCTCACAAAGAAGCCCACTGCGAAGTAGCATGTCCTGTATGATCCTCCTTTATAAAGTTCAAAAAGCTGGCATAACTAACCTTTGTTTAAAAAGTTAATACAGTAGTTTGCCTTTAGGGAGAAGGAAAAGGGTCATAATTACAAGGTGGGATTTTAAGGTGTCATAGTGTTCTCTTAGTAGAATTGGGTTGTAGTTATATAGATGGTTGTGATATTTCTCTGAGCTATAATTTATCATTTGTGAACTTAAAAATACCTTTTCTAGCCCAGGATTTCTTTTAAATGGCAATCTGCCAGGGATCTACCATTGTCGGAGTCATGAATAGGAAGAAGCAATGACTTCAGGGGACTACTGAACGTGAGAACAAATAGTCAACTTCCAGATGCCTTCTTTACATGATACCACATGTTATGGACTGCATGTGTTCCCCGAAATTCATCTGTTGTAGCCCTAACCCCCATGTGATTATATCTGGACATAGGGCCTTTGGGGAGATAATTAAGATTAAATAAGGTAGTAAGGGTAGGGCCCTAATTCAGTAGGGTTGGTGTCTTTACAAGAGGAAAAGAATTAGATCTCTCTCCATGCTTGCCCAGAGAAAGGGCCACGGGAAGGCACAGTGAGAAGACAGCGATCTACAAGTCACAAAGAGATCTTACCAGCACCACTGCTGACCACTCCTTAATATTGGACTTCCAGTCTCAAAAACTGTGAGAAAATAAATTTCTGCTGTTTGAGCCACCCAGCCTGCAGTGTTTTGTTACGGCAGCCCAAATAAGCTAATCTACCAAGTGTTCACATGTGTTCAACTGCCTCATCATGATAGCTTTCCATCCTTTGATCAAATCACTACATCAGGATTTGTTCTTTAATTTGCTGTTCTCGTTGCTTTTGTAAATATAGCTGAGCATCCAAATCTCGCTCTGTTGGGATGCTAACAAGATTAGACAGTAATCTGACGTTCATCACTGCTGGATCCTATCCTGTAGCTTCTTCCATCACCATCCTGCTAAGGAGCTTGCTTTTTCTTTGTCCCTTTTGGTCAGATAGTAAACATTTTTCAGGCATTTTGAATTTTGCTATTGTTAGGGGTGAAAGATTGTGTGTGGAGGGGGAGGGGGTGGTGATCAGGATGCTAATCTATGCACAGTGACCTTTGTTTCTGTCTGGCTGAGCAGATGTAGGAATTAATCATTGTCACTCCTGGATGGTGCGGCTGCAGCTGTCCCCCGCTGCCTTTCTGCCCCTGATAGATTTATTACTGCTTTTTGTTTGCTGGAAAACATGCTTCAGCACAAAAGAACTACCAAATTAGAGCAGCTTATTGGTAAGAATAATTTTCTAGAAACGTATTATTTCTACACCTCTGTACTTATCGACTCTGAACTCTTTTTTTTTTTAAAAAAAAGGAGGAGGAAAGAAAAATTGAATACAAATATTGTCTCTGTAACACCTGAACCATGATTTCCCATCCTGAGAATTTTATGTTGGATCAGTGTCATACCAGCCAGCCTAGGATTGCAAAGACCCGATTGTCTTCTAACCTCCATGTCCTTTTTTGTGCAACTGACCCCCTTAATCTGAACTATCAGTTTAGTCCCTCCCACCAGAACCTGGGAATACTTTGGCCCTAGGCACAAGAAAATAAGTGAAGTGGGTTTACTTCGTGTTCAGTTTATTTAACAGTAAGCCCCACTACAACCTCAGACCATAAATAACACTTTCTGGGCCCCAAGCATCCCCACTATGCAGATTTCCCTGCAACCTCACTAAATCCAACTCTTGGCGACAGCAACACCAGCCTGGATGGAAATCAAAGTAGCCACATCCCTTTGGATGTTGGGAATCAACCCTAAAGTCCTTTGCAAGTTTCCTGAACCTGTTTTATTTTCATTCTTCCTCCACCTGGCACTCCAAATCAGGTCACCATTCCCTGGAGCGGAGGTTAAAGAGAAGCAGCCATGCCTGTTGAGAGCCTGCTCTCTCTTTTCTGTGATCCACTGCCTGCCCCAAATCCTAGACAGTCACTGGTGAGCCCCATGCTACCACCTTTCTAGTTACACCCCCCCTCACTCATGGGGAGCTCTGAGAATTTGCTGTACTCCCTGACCCTGCCTGATACCCTGTGCTTCTCATTCATGGCTTTCTCTTTTGCTGATGCTGTATTTCTTTCCCTCTGAATCATCTGGTTTTAAATACCCTTGCATGTCTGAGCCCTAAATCACCCCTGCTTGTCTTTAGCTTTCACGTTCCTAGCATCTGGTACACGGGTCCTAACCTTATGGGTCCACCTGGGCTCCTGAATTTAAAACTTCTGGTCTAAACTCTTCAACCATGATTTGAGCTTCAACTCTGACAGCTTTTCTGTCTTTGATAACGATGTCAAGTGTATGAGAAGGCAGGTTAATTCTCAAAATGTCAAGTTTAGTGTTTAAGATCATCTCCCCAAAAGAGAGAAAGAAAAACTCCTACTAACTAATTGGACAAATAATCGATTATTGGACCATTTTCTTAAAGGGTATTTTGTAGCCTGCATCATCTCTTGGGGGATAATGATCATGCTTAAATTACTAAGTGTCTTGTGAAGTTTGTACTTCATTTTTCATGTCCTAAACTTGTATATCTGAACCTGTAAACGGTATCTTTTCTTCCATGTATTCTGGGATTCATTCTACTGTACTCAAGATCTCTTTGTGATTTGCTAGGTTTGTGTGGGTTTCTCTCTCGCTCTCTCTTTTTTTGACAGACAGAGTGGACAGTGAGAGAGAGACAGAGACAGAGAGAAAGGTCTCCCTTTGCCTTTGGTTCACCCTCCAATGGCCCCTGCGGCTGGCGCGCTGCAGCCGGCTGCACCACGCTGATCCAAAGCCAGGAGCCAGGTGCTTCTTCCTGGTCTCCCATGTGGATGCAGGGCCCAAGCACTTGGGCCATCCTCCACTGCACTCCCGGGCCAGGGCCCGAGCACTTGGGCCGTCCTCCACTGCACTCCCGGGCCACAGCAGAGAGCTGGCCTGGAAGAGGAGCAACTGGGACAGAACTAATGCCCTCACTGGGACTAGAACCCGGAGCACTAGCACCGCAGGCAGAGGATTAGCCTAGTGAGCCATGGCGCCGGCCTGTGTGGGTTTCTCTTTTTCAGACTGCAGAATGGTTTGTCTTGGTTTGATAATGACCCTCCTGCTCTAGTTTTTGTTTGCTAGAATTAGTTTATTTTCTTGTATCCTTTTGTGTAAAGGTGACTGCAGCCAGATGTTTCATTGTGGCACACTGCAAAGCTTTCGCAGGGCACTAAACTCTCAGAAGAAAAGAGATGAGGGAACCTTGTGTTGAGAGAATAAAATATGAAGGAAGCAGTACTAAACTAGAAATGTTATTGGTGAGAAGAATCTTTCTCAAATATCTGTAATAATTCTTCATAGAACAATACGTCCCTTTTTTTCTTTTGCGATATTATTCACATATATGAAACTCACCTTTTTGAAGTTTAAATTATTTTTAGTATATTTACAAGGTTGGATAATCACTGCTAATTCCAGAACATTTTCGTTACCCCAAAAAGAATCACTGTACTTATTAACAGTCTCCTTATTGTTCCTCCAACCACCGGTCTACTCTCTCTCTAAAGATTGTCCTACTCCGGCATGTCAAATGAATAGAATCACATAAACATAGGGCCTTCTGTGCCTGACTTCTGCCATTTAGTAAAATCTTAGCATAATGTTTACAAGGTTCACTTATGTGGTAGCATGGAACAGTGCTTCATTCCTTTTTATGGCTAGATAATACACTATTCTATAGACATTCCACATTTTTTATCCATTCATCAGTTGATGGATATTTAGTTGTTTCTGATTTTTGGCTATTATGAATAGCATGCTGCTGTGAACATTTGTGTACAAGTTTTATATGCACATCTGTTTTTATTTGTCTTGGGTATATACTTAAGTGTGGAATTTCTGGGCCAAATGGTGACTTTGTGTTCAACATAAGTCCAGAACTGTTTTCCAAAGGTGCTACACTATCTGACCATCCCTCCAATAATGTATGATGCTCACAATTTCACCATTTCATTGCTAATAATTGTTATTATCTATATTTGTAGTTCCAGTCATCTTAGTGACTTTTATTTGCATGATGTTGAGTGTCTCTTCGTGTAGTTATTGGCCATGTGTCTATCTTCTTTGGAGAAATATCTATTCAATAAGTCATTCAACAGTTTTTAATATCTGATTGTCTTAGAAATATACTTAAAGCACTGCTTCTCAAACTTGATGATGCCCAAGCTTCACCCTAGATCAATTGAATTATAGTATCTAGGGTTAGGACCCATGCAGCAGTTTAAAAAAAAAAAACTCTAGTTACTAATGTTTGAGAATCATTGCTATTGGCTAGATAAATTGATGATACTGATATAGAAAAATCAAAGACTTAGAAACTTTGAAATCATGGCAGGCATTTAAAATGAAAGACTTGACCTGAATGTGAATTATAAAATACTTAATCAGATCAAGAGTTACAAGTGAGTTTTTTAATAAAGATTTTTTTATAAGATGAATTTTTATGTAACAGGAAGTTTCAACTCACCTACAGTTAGAGAAAATCTGCTGGTTGTGGTTCTTACCCTGTGACTAGAAGTTGGTTTTATGAGATAATCCTGGGTACACCAATAAATTTGAGTATCACAATGCGATTAAATTCATAAGCCCAGAAAATTTATCAGGTATTCAGTGTTCACTAAGGAAGCTGAAAAAATATGAGTATTAGCTAAGAGAAAATTGAAAGGTAGACTTTGGGGGCAGGTGTTTACCACAGCAAGTGCCATTATGGAGCCTACATCCCATATCAGAGTGCCCACGTCTGAGTCCTGACTGCACTTTCAGATTCCAGCTTCCTGTTAATCAGCATCCTGAGAGGCAGCCGATGATGACACAAGTACTTAGGTCCCTGCTACCACACGGGAGACCCAGATTGAGTTTCAGGTTCCTGGCTTCAGCCCACCAAGCCCCAGCTGTTGCAGGCATTCTGGGAGTGAACCAGTGGATAGAATCAGTCTCTCTGTCTCTCTGTCTCTCTGTCTCTCTCTCTCTCTCTCTCTCTCTCTCTCTCTCTCTCTCTCCTCTCTTTCAAATAAAATGAAAATAAACTTTTTTTAAAAATTTCAAAAGAAAAGCAGGCTCTTGAACATCATAGAAATATAGAAATTATAAAGAAAGCCTTACTGAAAGTATAGGGGAATAGTAACAGATTTTTTTTAACCCAAACACATAAAAATATGACAGTCACAGTGGTTATTGTAGAGGGAAAATGACATCTCTCAAATAATGTAGAAAGCTGTCCAGAGGAGACCAGGAAGCCCACAGAGTGTGTTGGGGTAGGTACAACATAGGTATTAAAAAAAAAAATCAGAAGCATCTTTGAAGGAAATCTAGAACATACAAAAGGATTGTTTAAAAATCTATGGAAAGAGTCTTTTGCTGCTAATACTAGAGCACAAGTAGTGCTCAGGCACCAAAAGACAATTGACTAAATTAGTTATGTGCCTCTTGCCTCTGAATTTATTGAGAAAGATTCAAAGAGATTATCACACTCATGGCTGCCAATGAATGGATAGCTGATCAAAGAGTTTTCTGTGTTTTCCATATTTCAAGTCAGGTGAAGGGAATAAATGCTGATTAATCTCCAGAAACTGTTGCTGTTCCTCTTGAAACTTTTGAAGTCCTCCAGAAGGAACGCTTCCCTTAGTCATGCCTTTTTCTGAAGCTGTTGCCCCACCTCTCCCACCTATTCCCACTAACCCTCTTTAAAGAGTTCTGTTCAGTACTATTCACTAACCAGCTCCACTGCCTCATCTCCAATTCGCTATTCAACTCATTGTTCTGACTCCTTTGAAAGGTCATGAAATCTGACTCATGGATAAGGTCATTACATCAACCAATCTCCTTCAGACTTTATCTCTTTCAGCTATTAAGACATATAACACTATTAACTATCTCCTGTTCCTCTCTTCTAAAAACTTATTTTTTCTTAAATTCTGCTATACATGAATGCCCTAGTCTTCTTCCCTCTCTCATTCTATTTTATTTTTAATGCTTTTTTATTCAAAAGAGTGAAGGGGGGGGCAGTTTCTCTCCCTCTCTCTCTCTCTCTCTCTCACTCTCACACATACACACACACAGATCTATTTTGTAGGTCACTTCCCAAATGCTGCAACAGCCAGGGCTGGGGCAAGGAGCTGGGAATTCAATCCAGTCCTCCCACATGGGTGGCAAGCACTCGGGTACTTGAGCCATCTTGTGCTAACTACCAGGATACACAGTAGTGGGAAACTGGGCCAGAGCACAACAGCCAAGACTTGAACCAAGCACTCCAACAGGAAATGCAGACACCCCAAGCAGCACCTTAAACACAGGGCCTACCCCAACCCCTGCTTACCAGCTGCTTTCACTGGCTTCAGAATTCCACCTACCCATTTAATTTTGGTATCACTCTGGTTCTAGTTTTGATTCACTTTTTTTTTAAAAGATTTAAAGAGCACCATGGCTCAATAGGCTAATCCTCCACCTGTGGTGCCGGCACAGCAGGTTCTAGTTCCAGTAGGGACGCCAGATTCTGTCCCGGTAGCCCCTCTTCCAGGCCAGCTCTCTGCCGTGGCCCAGGAGTGAAGTGGAGTATGGCCCAAGTGTTTGGGCCCTGCACCCCATGGGGAGACCAGGAAAAGCACCTGGCTCCTGCCATCGGATCAGCGTGGTGCGCCAGCCGCAGCGCATGGCCGTGGCGGCCATTGGAGGGTGAACCAACGGCAAAGGAAGACCTTTCTCTCTGTCTCTCTCTCTCTCTCTCACTGTCCACTCTGCCTGTCAAAAAAAAAAAAGATTTATTTATTTACTTGAAAATCAGAGTTACTCAGAGAGAGAGAGAGAGAGAGAGAGACTCCATTCGCTGGTTCACTCCCCAATTGGCTGCAATGGTTGGAACTACACCGATCTAAAGCCAGGAGCCAGGAGCTTCTTCTGGGTCTCCCACATGGGTGCAGGACCCAAGGGGTTGGGCCATCCTCCATTGCCTTCCCAGGCCACATCAGAGATCTAGATGGGAAGTAGAGCAGCTGGGACTTGAACCGGTGCCCATATGGGATGCCGGCACTGCAGGCAGCGGCGCTGGCTCCTGATTCACTTCTTATACCACACCTTTGATTGTTTTTCTTCTCTCCTAGGACATATCCCCAGCCTTGCCTGTCTCTAACCCCACTTTCTAGCTTCATAGTTAGTATAGTCATAGAGATTTTCCATTGTTCATCCAGATTTAGTACCAAAACCAGGGTCATATCTTGATCTCCATCCATGTAATTCCTGTCTTGGTTGATAGTGCTGCCGCCATTCATCCATTTCGCATTCTGGATACCTTTGTCTCCTGCCACATCCAGGCAATCACCAAGTCTTAGATATTTAACCCGGGAAATGCCTCACCATCCCATCTTGCGCTGCCATCTCTATAACCCAGGTGTAGACTTCATTTGTTTCTCATCTGGACGATTGCAGTAGTCCTCTAACTGGTCTTGCCCACTTTTTCAGCTACTGCCTTCTTGACAGCATTTTGTTTTCAAACACAACCTGGTTTTCAAACACAGACTTCTACTGCCTGTGCAACTCCTTAGGTAAGTATTTAAGGCCTTTTTATAATCTGGCTTTAACACACAATTTCTACCTTTTTTTCCCTTTAAATTAAGTTGTACTCTGACTATATACAAAGAAATGGCCATTCCTCAGTCACAACATGCACATTCATCACCATGTCTTGTTCATGCTCTTCCTTATGTCATAACTCTTCTCTTTTCTCACCTGAAAAACTCCTAGTTAACCTGTAGACAAATCCTCTTTCTCAAAATGTGGACCCTGGGCCAGAAGCAGCAGCATTACCTGGGAACTTGTTAGCAATGCAACTTTTCAGAGCCTCACCCTGGTCCCTGCTTAACCCAAAACTCTGGAGAATGAAGATCAGCAACTTGTATTTTAATGAGCTGTTCAGGTTATTCTGATGCATTCTGTTATTTAAGAACTACTCTTCTTGGGCCAGCGCCATGGCGCACTAGGTTAATCCTCTTTCCGAAGTGCTGGCATCCCATATGCACCCCGGGTTCTAGTCCTGGTTGCTCCTTTTCCAGTCCAGCTCTCTGCTGTGGCCTGGGAGGGCAGTGGAGGATTGCCCGGGTGCTTGGGCCCTGCATCCCTGCGGCCATTTGGGGAGTGAACCAACAGAAGGAAGACTTTTGTCTGTCTGTCTCTCTCTCTCTCTCTCACTGTCTGTAACTCTACCTGTCAAATAAATAAATAAAAATCTAAAAAAAAAAAAAACTACTGTTCTAAGGCAGAATTCCTCATCAATGCCCATATCCCTGTATCACCTACTGCATTATTTTATAATCATGTTTGCTTACTCACTAATCCATCCCTCTGCTAAATTTTTGGGTCTTCAAGGTCAAATAAAATATTTTTGAATTCTAGCACTTGTTATAGTTTCTGGCACATTGGAGGTGGTTAATAAGAATTCAGCATGCTAGAGGCAGGCATTTGGCCTGGCAGTTGCTTTAATTAAGATGCCCACATCCCAGACACTGTATATCACTGGGTTTGATTTCTGGCTCCAGCTTCCAGTTCCACCTCCCACCAGTGAGAACCCTGAGAAACAGCAGATGATAGCTCAAATAACTAGGTTCCTGCCACCCATGTGGGAGACCTGGATTGCATTCCCCACTTGGCTCTACCTCGAGTCCAGCCCTGGCCATTGCAGGCATTGTGGGACTGAACCAGCAGATAGGAGCTCAGTTGCTTAGTGTGTGTGTGTGTGTGTGTGTGTGTGTGTGCGCGCGCGCACATACACTCTCTGTTTCTCTCTTTATCTGCCTTAAAAATAAAAACAGAATTCACCATACTAAAATTCTTCGTGTCCTCTCCAGGATTTAGTTTAGAGTACAAACAAATACACACTGATGATCAAATGTTCTCCATTGTTGCTTTGTGCCATATAAACCAAAAGTACACACACCAGCAATACCAAATGTGAGCAAGGATGCGAGAAATAGAATCTACATACATTGCTATACATCTGCTCTGGAAAAGGCAGGCAGTTTCTTAGAATATTAATCATGCACTCACTGTGTGATTCAGCAGTTGGACTCCTGGGTAGTAACCCTAGAGAAATGAAAATGTATGTTCACAGAAAAGCCTGTACACAAACGTTTACAGCAGCTTTATTTATAATAGGCAAAAACTGGAAACACTAACAATGCACTCTTTGAAAAAGAAATTAAAATAATCCCTATTTATAATAACATTAAGAAAACAAAAGTTAGAAATAAACAAGGAGGCAAAAGATCTGTACACTGAAAACCATAAAACACTGACAAAGGAAATTGAAGAAGCCAAAAATAAATGGCAAGACATCTCATACCATAGATTGAAAGATTAGATATTATTAAAATGCCCATACTACCCAAATGATATATAGATCCAGTGCAATCCCCACCAAAAATTCAGTGGCATTTTTTTATAAAAATAGAAAAAAAATTTAAATTCTTATGGAACCACAAAAGACCCTAAATATCCAAAGCAAGCTTAAGCAAAAAAGAACAATACTGGAAGAATCACATTACCTGGTATCAAAATCTGCTGCTGAGTTATAGCATCAAAACAGAGTAATACTGACGTGAAACTATACTATGAACCAATGGAACAGATTAGAGAACCCAGAAGTAAATCAACAGATTTACAGTTCATTGTTTTTCAGCAAAGTTGCCAAGAAGACATGAAGAAAAATAAATAAGTAAATTGGATAGTCACATGTAGAAGAATGAAATCAATCCTTTTCTCACAGCATAACAAAGATCAACTCAAATGGTTTAAAGAGTTAATGTAAAATCTGATACTGTAAAATTAAAAGAAAACATGAGAGAAATATGTATTATCTTGACTACACAATATTTTTAATATGATCCCAAAAGCACAGACAACAAAAATTAAAATAGACAAATGGTATTACATCAAACTAAAAAGCTTTAGCTCCACAAAGGAAACAACAGGGTAAGAGACAACTTGCAGAATGGGAGAAAGTATTTACAAACTATAATCTGATAAGAAACCGATATCGAAGAATAAATAAAGAACTCAGCTCAATAACAAGAAAACAAGTAGCCCAATATAGATATGGGCAAAGGCATTTAATAGGCATTTCTTAGAAGAAGACATACATACAAATGAGCAACAGGTATATGAGAAAATGCTCAACATCACTAATCATGAAAATGGAAATTAAAACTGCAGTGAAATATCACCTCTCACCTGTGAGAATGGCTTTTACCGAATGGATGAAAAATAAGTGTTGATAAGGATATGGAAATTGTACAATGTTGGTGGGACTATAAATTAGTAAAGTCATTAGGGAAAATAATATGAGGTTCCTCAAAAAATTAAAAACAGAACTACCATATGATCCAATAATCCCACCTCTGTGTATGTATTCAATGGAAATGAAATCTGTGTGTGGAAGAGATATCTGCACTCCTGTATTCATTGCAGAATTATTCACAATAGGCAAGATATGGAACTATCTTAAGTGTCTATTTACAAAAGAATAGATAAAGAAAATGTGTTGGCCAGTGCCCTGGCTCACTTGGCTAATCCTCCACCTGTGGCACCAGCACCCCAGGTTCTGTCCCGGTTGCTCCTCTTCCAGTCCAGCTCTTTGCTGTGGCCCGGGAAGGCAGTGGAGGATGGCCCAAGTGCTTGGGCCCTGCACCCGCATGGGAGACCAGGAGGAAACACCTGGCTCCTGGCTTTGGATTGGCGCAGCTCGCCGGCCGTGGTGACCATTTGGGGGGGGGGGTGAACCAATGGAAGGAAGACCTCTCTCTCTCTCTTTCTCTCTCTCTCTCGCTGTCTAACTCTTCCTGGCAAAAAAAAAAAATGTGTTTATAATGTAAAAAAAAATTTTAAGCAGGAAATACCATCATTTGTGGCAACATGAATGAACCTGGAGGACACTATGTTCAGTAAAATAAGTGAGACACAAAGACAAATACTATGTGATCTAAAAGAGTTGTACTCAGAAGCAGAGTGGAATGGTGAATACCAAGTTTTGGCAGGGGTTGTGGGTGGAAATGAGGAGATACTGATCATGTCAAAAGCTAGAAAGTTTCAGTTAGGATAAGTTTTGGAGAGCTGTTAGATTAATGTACACTTGAAGAATGCTAAGAGATCAGATCTTAAACATTCTCACCATAAAAGAACGATAAGTATGTGAGCTGATGGATATATTAATAGCTTGATTTTATTGTTTTGCAATATATACATATATCAAAGTATCACATTATACACAATAAATATATACTATTTGTCAATTATACCTTTATAAATCTGAGGGGGAAAACTAAGAACAAATGAGATGTCTCTCAACAGGTGAACTGATAAACTATGGGGGCATGCTACAATAGAATATTACCCTGCCATAAAAATGGAACAAAATATTGATGCATGCAACAACTTGGATGGATGTCAATGACATAATGCTAGATGTAAAAGAGCCAATCTCAAAAGCTTAAACACTGTATGATTCCATTTATATAACACTCTCAAAAAACAAATTTGTAGTGATGGAGAAAAGATGAGTGGTGATTGTCAGGAGTTAGGGTTGGCAGAAGAGTAAGACTATAAAGAGGCAATGTGAGGGAGTTGTGTGAGTAGTGGGGGAGGTAGTGGGTGGATATGTGTGACAGTTCAGGATCCTGATTATAGAGGTGGTTCCATTAATCTATACATGTGATAAACTTCACAGAACTACACACACACGTGCAAAGTGTGCATGTAAAAACTGGTGAAATTCTGAAGGTCTAGAGTTCAGATAGTAGTATTACACCAGTTTCTACTTCCTGATTTTGCTTGTGTGTTCTGCTTATGTAAGGTAGTACTCTGGAAAGCTGGGTGAAGGGTACACAGCACCTCCCTGTGCTGTTATTGCAACTTCTTGTGAGTCTTAGATAATTTCAAAATAAAGAGAGCCCAGGGATGCCTGGTGAAGGCTGAATTAGCATGGGCTGCTCCTGACTGCTTGCCCCTGCATGGGGAGGAGTGATTGTGAGAGCAGAGAGAGAGAGGAGAGCATCCTGCTAGCAGATTTATTGGATGGTCTGTGCAGACTACTTTGCAACTGCTAGCACATACTTAACATGTAATTAATGCTGGCTACTCTAATATTGTTCTATATCAACAACAATATGCTTCTAAGAGGTAGGAAAGAATGCACTCAGATGATTCTGACTACATGAAATGTTTCACGATTCAGTGGTGCTTCAGAATCCTTCAGTACTTCAGACTCACAAAATCAGCATTTAGTTCATAGATGCCTTAATTCAATTTAACTTAAAATTAATAGTTACTTCCAGTGTTGACTATTTATGTCTCTTATTGTGTCTTTGTACATGTGCTGCTGAAGCGAGCACTCCTATTGTGTCTTTGTGGTCTGTCCTTTAAATGCATTATCTCCAACCTTGGAAGCATACAGGATAAATAGTATTCCCCTCATTTTCAGGTGAAGAAAACTGCCTCAGAGAGGTGAGGCAATTCACCTAATTCACACCACCGGTAAATCTAGCTGTTCTGATTTCAAAGCCCATGCTTTCTCCACTTCACTATGTTACCACAGTCCACAAAAGATGCCTAAACACACACCCGCACACATTGTGTATTAGTTATTCTTTTAATGTCAGATTACAAGACAGGATAACTAATTCATGTCACAGCCTAGGGTAGATCCTTGCAGGCCACTGCTGGGGCCAGGACTGAGAGACACTAGACAATGACAGAAACTAAGAACCCAAAGTGGGTTGCAATAAGAATTCAGTTTGGAGTTCCAGCCAGTAGACAGATCCAAGAGACATAATGGAAACTCTGCCAAAATCCAAGGTCCAAGCCAGCAAGCAAAACCTTAAGGGGCAGGCAAAACCCAGCAGAAGGCACAGCAGCCCAGAGCACTTGACTCCTTCTGAGTCCCCCTCTTGATGACACTGCCGGCCAAAGGAGGCCTTTTGTGGGTCCTCTTTTTAGGGGGCAGGCAGTACCCTTGGACCGACCAGCACTACCTCAGAGCATTCAAATCTCGGGCCAGGAGAGCCCTTGGCCAATGTCCGTTAATCAGTGTGATAACTTCAGGGGGCCAGGGAGCTGCAGTAACCAGGGGGGAGTGAAAGGGACTGGAGGAGTCCAGGAGTCAGCACATCTGGATCAGCTGCACCAACACAGTCCGTCTGGCCCGAAGACCCTGTGCAAACCCCTTCATCCTACACTGAGGGTGTCAGAGCAGCTTACTGGACTCATTTGTCCTCCTCAGAGCCCCAGGCCCCAGGTCTCTGATCCTGCCTAGGGTGTTGATGGGACAGTGATGGGGTCAAGTGGGAGGTCCTAGCCTTTCCAATCTCTTCCTTTTAGCTACTCAAGATCCCTCTCATTTTAATGATTTTTCCAGTTTAACAAACATTTAATAAGTTTCTACTAGCTTCAGGGCCCCAAAGAAGGTGATGAGAAAGCTGAGTCAAACCCAGTCCCAGAATCACAAATTTCCAGACTCTGGCTGGCGGGGAATGATTCCAGCAGCCGTAGGGATGCTCAGAATTCCACTCAGATTCTAAGAAAGACCGAAGCCCAAAGTTCTCTCACTGCAAAGTTAAGGATGAGAAAGAGGGTAGGGAAACTCCTCTATGTCAGGAAATCTTTTGTGCCTAAAAGAGATCAACCGCCGTGTCACCTGGCAGCTGGTGCATTCTGATTTAGCAGCACTCTCCCTGTGATTGGACGTTTTGCACGGCCAATTGTGCCTGTGCTATATGCCCTACTTAAAATCAGGGCATCTGCTGTGTCCTTTTGGAAGTGCTGCAAGTCTCCTGGTAGGAAATGCGCAAAGCTTTGTCCCGCAGCTACGGAGAGGCAGCAAGTTGCCAGCATTGCCTTATAAATATCAACACATGTCTGGGTTGTAACCTTAGGGTCTGAGGTTCTAGAAGCAGGACAACAAAAGGCTTTTTTGTGTTTCTGGTGCTTTTCACCCTCGCATTTTAGAGCAGATTAAAAAATATTACAATTGTGTGAGATGTGACAAAAATGCACTTGAAAACCAGATTTTTTTTTTTTTTTTTTTTTTTACAGGCAGAGTGGACAGTGAGAGAGAGAGACAGAGAGAAAGGTCTTCCTTTGCCGTTGGTTCACCCTCCAATGGCCACCGCGGTCGGCGCGCTGTGGCCGGCGCACCGCGCTCGTCCGATGGCAGGAGCCAGGAGCCAGGTGCTTTTCCTGGTCTCCCCATGGGGTGCAGGGCCCAAGCACCTGGGCCATCCTCCACTGCACTCCCGGGCCACAGCAGAGGGCTGGCCTGGAAGAGGGGCAACTGGGACAGAATCCGGTGCCCCGACCGGGACTAGAACCCGGTGTGCCGGCGCCGCAAGGCGGAGGATTAGCCTGTTGAGCCACGGCGCCGGCCGAAAACCAGATTTTTAACATAATGTGAACGTGGCCATAATATTACTAGGTAAAGCTGCATAGGCTTCTTTTCCAGGAAGTTTATCCTTTGGGTCTCTTTTTCTTCCTTACATCCAGTTTATCTTGAATTTATCAGTGTGCTGTTTCGCTAAACTGGAGCCCTTATAATGAAGTAATGGGCCTATGGTCTTATATCTAGATTTCTGCATTTCAGCTTTACTATAGTTGCAAGAATGCCATTTTAAACTGATCCTCAGGCTTGCTTGTCATTCAGGAAACCTATGAATTCAGAAAGGTATATACTATATATTCATATTTACACAGTGATATATACATTTATGTACATAAATTTTGTTAATGGCCTAGTGTATACTGAGTAGACAACTTTCATCATTAAATTAAAACTTTACTCTATTTTGAGGCCAGCTCTGTGGCATAGAAGGTTAAGCCTCCACCTGCAGTGCTGGCATCCCATGTGGGTGCCTGTTCAAGTCCCAGCTGCTCCACTTCCGATCTAGCTCCCTGCTAATGTGCCTGGGAAAAGCAGCAGAAGATGGCCCCCAATTACTTGAGCCCCTGCACCTAGGTGGAAGACATAAAAGAAGCTCCTGGCTCCTGGTTTCGGCTTGGCCCAGCCCTCACCATTGCTGCCATTTGGAGAGTGAACCAATGGGTGAAGAGTCTCTCTTTCTTCTCTCTATATATCATTTGTAATAAATAAATAATTAGGCCAGCGCCATGGCTCAATAGGCTAATCCTCCACCTGCGGCGCCGGCACACAGGTTTCTAGTCCTGGTCGGGGCGCCGGATTCTGTCCTGGTTACCCCTCTTCCAAGCCAGCTCTCTGCTGTGGCCCGGGAGTGCAGTGGAGGATGGCCCAAGTGCTTGGGCCCTGCACCCGCATGGGAGACCAGGAGAGGCACCTGGCTCCTGGCTTCAGATCAGCGCAGTGCGCCGGCCACAGCGCACTGGCTGCAGTGGCCATTGGAGGGTGAACCAATGGCAAAGGAAGACCTTTCTCTCTGTCTTTCTCTCTCACTGTCCACTCTGCCTGTCAAAAAATAATAATTAAATAAATAAATATTTTTTAAATTACTCTAGTTTAAAAGAGGGAAAGAAAGAATAAGAAAAATGAAAAATGTCCTTTTAGTGAAAAAGTAGAAACCAAGGAGGCTGTGACCTAATGAGCTGAAAGCAAAGATTATGTCTCATTTGTCCTCCTGTCTCCAGTTTTTAAAAACTTGACAAGTTGATATTTAGGACTTGTTGAATTACTGTTTGACGCAAGAAGATCATTAAAGAAATAATTAACGAAGTATGGGAACACTTATGCTAAAGAAGAATTTAGGGCAGGATATTTAATACGTTTTCTTTTGTGCTAATAGCTAAATGTTTTGGTTGGTTGGTTGGTTGGTTGGTTGATTGATCAACTGGGATGTAAATTCTACTGCATCTCTCAGAACCAGCTCAGCCTGATGATGCTGATTAAGGAAGAGAGGCAGAAATGGCAGGTCTGACCAGCTTATCAATAAGTCAGCAGTAGGAGAAAGACACCTGGGGGAGAGAAGAGCTGGAAGGGACCTTAGATCTCATCATGTCCTGCCAGTACTGAGCATGGAGGGCAGAATGGCTTTGTTCTTCCAGGTCCTGCAGCTTCAGCAGCTATAGGGCTGAACTGACAGAATGGTAAGGTGTTCACTCTCGCCATGAAAACAAAGCTATGCAAGCACTTAGGAGCACAGGAAAGAATTTAGAAAGGCCGGGCCCACCCAGCACAACAGGCAGTGCTGACTGTGTCAGCTTATGACAAAATATCATTTACTGGCTTTAGGATATAAAAAGAAGGCATGATTGCTAGCCCAGCTGCAAGCTGCAGAACAGGCCAATATTGTCTGAGCCCAGGAGTGGGATGCATGTGGTTAACCTGTGATGCAGATGTCAGCTGAGAGTCGGTAATCTGTGTGGTCATGAGGATGAAGACTCATCATCCATCAAATACTCAACAAGGGCTGCCATAGCTCTGGGTCTCTGCGGCCCTCAGCACAAGCTGTAGATGGCTTTTTGGACAAAAGCATTTCCTGGGGGAGCTCTCCAGGAAAATTTCAGCCAAGAGAAAAAGGAACCCTTCAAGTGGCCTGATCTCATCGAAGACAACTAAACATGTACGTGCCTGTGTGACTGTGAGTATGCATTGCCCCAGGAGGCTGCATTTTCCTACGACCAAAGAGAAAGGGAAGGCAGAACGCTTCACAAGCATTCTGTTGAGATCCTTCCTCTCTTGTATGTTTAGATTCCCTTCAGCAGTAGGCTGAGATGAGAAGCAAAGGAGGGGCTCAACCACGGGATGAGGTTTTTCAGTGAGAGTCTGGGGTGTGGGGTTTGCCAGGCGGTCAGTATCCAGTGTCTGAAGAAGTCTGTGGCACTCAGAATGCCCAAAATCTCTCTGACCATTTCATGTTCAGTAATAGGATTTCTCAGTCAATCCCACAGGGACCACGGGATCTTCCTGAAAGCACTCCCATTACCCAGAATGTGCCTCTCTTGACCTAACACACAGGCATCGCCCCAGCTCCAGCTCCCAGGGATCTCTGGCGCTTGCCATCCGTTTGGCTCGCCTGCCTAGCCCTTGCACTTCCACCTCACAGAGGAGAGCTTTACTAGGGGAAAATGAGATTAGTGAAGAGGCCAAGGAAAGGAAGGTGGGCCTTCCACATCTTAATGAAATCGTTCATTCATTGAACAAATGGTTATGGAATGTTTTCCAAAGACCACTAGAGGATGAGTTATAGATGAATCAGAAACAGCATGACTTTTGCAGAGTAGAAATTGTCTGGTGAGACAAACATAGAAAGGCTGTATTATAACATGACAATTGTACTGATACATGTACTTATGTACCCTGGAGTATTACAGGGACATAGCAAGTGACACCAAAGCTAGACTGAAAACATCATCCAGATACATGCCCTTATTTCTTTGAATCCAGTGAAATGAGTCGCTCACAGAGAAAATGTCAAGAAATACCTCACAGAACAAGTAGGAAGATTGGCAGCCGCACAGTAATTTGACTGATGCTGGACCCCACATGTTTGGGTGGCAACAATCTGCAAGGCTGTATAATTTTCTCCTGCAGCACTCAGCTACCTACAGGTAATAGCACACAACACATGCTAATTCTTACTGAGTTAATTGGACAGATGCAGCAAAAGTTTGAAAGGAAATTAGGTGTTTTAAGAGAAGAGTTCGGATGACCAACGAGGGAACTGAAATTGGGTGGATAAAGGAAGAGAGATGTAATAGACTGGGAGGAAGCAAAAGAACCAAGGAAATGTCGGTGTGTGGGCTGTCAGTGAGCAAGTGTGTTGTAAGTATCATTCATTCATTCACCATGTGTTTATCAAGTGCCTTGAATGTCCAGGTAGTGTTCTAGTGCTAGGAGTACATCGTGAACAATTCCAATTGGGAAGAAAAGACAAAAAAAAAAAAAAAAAACCAGTAGTAGTAATAAATTATGTAATATGTTAAAAGGTAGTAAGTACTGGGGCCGGCGCTGTGGCACAGTGGGTTAAAGCCCTGGCCCGAAGTGCCGGCATCCCATATGGGCGCCGGTTCTAGTCCTGGCTGTTCCTCTTCCAATCCAGCTCTCTGCTGTAGCCTGGGAAAACAGTTGAAGATGGCCCAAGTCCTTGGGCCCCTGCATCCACATGGGAGACCTGGAAGAAGCTCCTGGCTCCTGGCTTCAGATCGGAGCAGCTCTGGCCATTGTGGCCATCTGGGGAGTGAACCAGCAGATGGAAGACCTCTCTCTCTCTCTGTCTCTACCTTTCTCTTTAACTCTCTTTCAAATAAATAAAATAAATCTTTAATTTAAAAAAAAGGTAGTAAGTACTGTGGAGGCAGAGAGAGAATAGAGAAGGGTAAGAAAGACTTGGAATTCTAGGATAAGGGAATAATTTTAAGAGGGGTTGTCATTGTAACCCTGGTTGAGAAAGTAACATTTGAACAAGATACGAAGGGAGAAAGGGAGCAAGCTATGCAGATACGTGGATTTAAATATTCCAGGCCAGAAAGCATCCACCTCAAAGCCTTGGAGTGTGTGAATGTGTAGTGTTTTCAAGGAATGACAAGGAGGCCTGTGAGGCTCAAGTGTGGAGGGGAAGGAGAAGAAGAAGGAGATGAAGTCGTGAGAGGAAGGGGTCCAAATGCCTAAGTGTTGTAGACCAGGGGAAAGACCAGCTTTTCTGCTGGCAATGGAGAGCCACTGCAGATCTTTGAACAGAGAAGTGAGCTGATCTTATTTACCTTTAGTGGATCTCTCTGCCTGCTATATTGAAAATAGACCATAGGGCAGTTCCAGGATAGAAGCAGCGAGACCAGGTAGGAGGCTATTGCAAGGGAGCCTTAGATAGGTGGTGGCATCAGATGTGGAGAGAAAAAGTTAGATTCTGGATGTATGTTAAGGAAAGAGCCAACAACATTTCACGACAGATTGGATGTGGGTGGTGAGCAAAAGTCAAGGATGACTCCCAAGTTTTTGGTCCAAGCCACTGGAAGGATGGAGTTCCGATTATCTGAACTAGGAAAGAATGTAGGAGGAACATATTGAAGGAGAAGACTAGGAGTTTAATTTTGGATGACTAGTGGCCAAAAAGGGGCTACCGATGTTTAAAATTCCTGCCGTGCAACAATTCTGACTGAGCATAAGATGCGTGGTGTAACCCTGGGGATGGCGTCTGAACTGGAATAAAATGAAGTCATTATGATTATAGAATTTATAACTCTGGTGGTTGAAAGTTAATGAAATCTCCTGGGATGGTGGCCCGGGAAGAAGGAGCAAGGCCAGCTCTTATGCTACAAAGTTTAAATATAAATGATTAGAGGTCACATTAATAATAGCTTGAGGTATGCATAATTTGAATTGGGTTGAGCTTGACTGATACATTAGACACAAGAACAATAGCAAATTTCCTGGAACACATCAGATATCATTAGGATATAATTCTTTGGAACTTTAAATGACCTAGATGGATTTATAACCCCATTGTGACATGGATTAAAAACCAAACTGAAAAAGAAACTCAATAGATTTTCACAATTTTGTTAAAAATATTTTTAAGACATTCACGTTTGGTTCTGCATGTGTTAAAAGTCACTGATACAATTTTTGTGAACTCCTAGAACAT
Organism: Sylvilagus floridanus; assembly: GCA_949820135.1. Taxonomy (NCBI): domain Eukaryota; kingdom Metazoa; phylum Chordata; class Mammalia; order Lagomorpha; family Leporidae; genus Sylvilagus; species Sylvilagus floridanus. Next base: position 73,891,495 of record OX463244.1, on the reverse strand, counting down.
TTGAGAAAGCATGGCCCTATGACATCTGGGGAGAATTTTCTTACAGTCACAGTGTGCCCAGAGGTACCTTATATCTCATTTTCAGGTGATGTCTCCAGACTCAGTAACTCCAAATTTTGTAAACTTCCACATGCTGAAACCAGTATTTGATGAAGACTTTTAAAACACCACACTTGTGAGCTGGTGATTATCACTTCAGCATCTGAATTCATGAAAGACTATTGAGTTGATAATGCAGGATTGTACAGGTTCTGCAGGTGTAGATGAATACATGTATTGAGACCTTACTTGAGAATAAAAAAAAAAATCAAAAAAGCCTGTGCCTTACATTTCTAGTCAATAAATGAAGAAGAGATGATGAGATAGCTATCTAATCCCTTAAAAGTAAACAAAAAACAAAAAATACCACCTCCTTGTTTCTGATGGCCAGTCACCCAGGCTAGGCTTTTAATTCTTCATAACGGGATATCATAATCTAGATGGCACTGGCTAGTCACAATTTAGTATGCAATATTTAAATCTACTTGCCTTGTGGAAATTATGTGTGCTTGTGGCTGAATGAAAATATTCATCTATTTAAGCTTCATCTTTCAGTTCTACAGAAAGGTAAAAATGACAAATGACGCTGGTAGTTGAATTCCTATGAAAATGACAAATACACTTCCCAGACATACATAATTCACTGGCTGAATTGAAGATGATTCACCTTTCAGTGAGTTCACAGTTGCTCATTTGGCCAAACATAATAGGGAAATCATGTTATATTCAATTTTTTTTTCCTTTGGGCAAGTTTTCAGTAAAATTATTCAAAATATACATAATGCTGATATAAGTTCATAGCATGTCTAATTAAACAATGAATTTGCACCAGCATCAGAGATGTGACAATGTAATGTCTATTTTGTAGAAACTAAATTGAGGGGCTGGCATTGTGCTGCAGAGGATTAAACTGCTACTTATGATGCCAGCAACCCACATCACAGTGCCAGTTCAAATCTTGGCTGCTCCATTTCTGTGCCAGCTCCCTGCTGATGCTCAGGGAAAAGCAACAGTGATGGCCCAAGTGGAAGCCTCCCACTTGGGGAGACCTGATGGAGTTCCTGGCTCCTGACTTTGGCCTGGCCCAGCCCAGGCTGATGCAGCCATTTGGGAAATGAACCAAAGGATGGGAGATTGATCTCTCTCTCTGCCTTTATCAACTAATTAACTAATAATAAATAAATATTTCTTTAAAAGCTAACTAAATTGAGTTCCTCCTAACTAAAGCAGCAAGGAGAGGAAGTCCAAAGCAGGATTTTATGCAGATTTTATGCACTCAGAGGAGATCTGACTAGACAATGGTTTTCAAATAAAATGGATTCAGAGACGAATTAAGCGAGAAACCTACCTTTTAGGGATCTAAACAAAATAGATACATCACTGTGGGACCCAGGCTGTTGCTTTTTGAGGAGACCACCTTAAGGTCTTTTGTAAATGTTTTATTTATTTGTTTGTTTGCTTCCATTTTATTTGACAAGTAAAGAGACAGAGATCTTCCATCTGCTGGTCCATTCCCCAACAGCTAGAAATTGGCTTGGCCAAAGCCAGGAACCTGAAAACTCAATCCAAGTGTGTGGGAGTGGCAGAGACCCAATTAATTTCTCTTTCCTTTTTTTTAAAGATCTATTTTATTTATTTGAAAGGCAGAGTTACAGAGAGGCAGAGGTGGAGAGAGAGAGAAAGAGAGAGAGAGAGGTCTTCCATCCTCTGGTTCACTCCCCAAATGGCTGCAATGACTGGAGCTGAGCCAACCCTAAGCCAGGAGCCAGGAGCCAGGATCCAGGAGCTTCCTCCAGGTCACCCATGTGGGTGCAGGGACCCAAGGACTTGAACTATTCTCCACTGCTTTCCCAAGCCATAGTAGAGAGCTGGATTGGAAATGGAGCAGCTGGGACTCGAACCGGTGCCCATATAGGATGCCAGCACTTCAGGCCAGGGCTTTAACCCACTGTGCCACAGCACTGCCCCCCCCAATTACTTTCTTGAGCCATTATCTGGTTCTCCCAGGGTGTATATAGAGTCATGATTTGGGAAGCCACTGGTTAGCATTGTTCTTACTCTGTAGTTCATATTCACCACAAAGTTCATATTCACCTTCACAGGCAAAGAAACTGAGGAAGATCATGCTCCATAAGTCCATATGCAGACTGAGGAGACAGGCCTGAATAAGTAGTGGATAGAGCGAGACCTCGAATTTGGTTATAGGAGATTTAAAATAGGCTCACGAGGAGGATGATTTTGTGTTGGCTTTAAGGTGGTAGCAAGTAATCAAGAGACATAGCAAAGAATGCTTTTTCCCCTTTTTTTTAATTTTAAAATGGTAGAGGTAGGTGTCTTTAAAACACTGCTTGGGACTCTTGCATCCCATATTCAGGTCCCAATGTTACTCTCAATTCCAGCCTCCTGGGAGGCTTTGTAGCAAAGATTCAGGTAACTGGGTCTCGGTAGCTGGGTCCCTGCCACGTGTGTGGGAGACCCGGACTGAGTTTCAGACTGGGCAAGCCCCAGCTGTGGCAGGCATTTGAGGGCTGAACCAGTGAATGTGATCTCTTTGTCTCACTTCCTCTCTCCCTCCCTCCTTCCTACCTTCTTTCATGTAAATCTTTTTTTAGGTATAATTAAATGTAATTATCACCTGGCTCTTAGTAGAAATATTCCATTTAAGTAGAATATACTATTTAGGCTAAGTCTTAAGAACAATTACACTCCTACTTGTTACTTTTACTTGTTTGTGATCAATCACTCCAATAGGCCTGGTTTTCTTTTTAGATTAACCAAGTCGTGTCCTGAAGCCCTTTTGGTGCCCAGGACTTGCCCACATCTCCCAGTAACCTCCAAACTGCTCTCTAACCTCCTTTTAAAACTACTGCAGAACATACCTTCCCAAATTTCCTGCGTTTGATCCCTGCTTCCTCTTTCTCTCTTGATCATGTAGAAAAAGAAAAAGTTTGCATATCAAATAAAGTAAATAGTGTATGAAAAAAATTCCCAAACCTCTTTCCTGTTACTGATTTACCTTACAGCTCATTTCTACAGGTTCCGCCCGCCTCTGTGGGTATCTATACCTGCCAGCTGTTTATTCATACCTGCATATAGAGCAGTCCCTTAGCAACCGCAAGTTTCACAGAGAAAATCCTAACTCTGACACCACCTGTTTGTAGGTAGTCAGCCTTATTTTAAAAGACTTGGAATTATACAAGGGAGAAGTGTCAGGATTTAGTTCTTTTTGAAAATAAATTTAAATAAATCTTAAATTTTCACAGGGCTGTGAAGCGCTTTCTTCCCACAGGGGCCCTTCGTCTGGGACTGCCTTGGAGATTAAGCTGGTGGGGAAGCTTTGGGGTCTTGCAGGCCCCCGACCTCAGGGCAGAGGGTCATGGGTGTGTCTTCCCTCCCGATCCACTCTAGGATTGTGAAGATGTCCAGCCCCAATCTGAACATTGTGACCTTACTGGGCAGTTGTCTGACCTACAGCAGCGCCTACCTCTTTGGGATTCAAGATGTTTTAGTGGGGACCTCAATGGAAACTCTCATTCAGGTAGGTGATGTCTTAAAAAATTTTTTGAATGTAATCTTAAAGTTTTGATACATTTTTAAACCAGCTGCTCCTCTGGGTGGTGGTTCCCTTTTTCTTTGGAGAACACTACTTCCTTCTTCACAAATAGCTTCACTGAGGTATAATGGTATAACGTCAAGGGGTCCCTGGGACACTTAGTTGGGGAGGTCCAGCTTCTATCCCCTGCCCTCTGTAGGTCTGAGGCTTTGCAGGTCAAGATGCATGGAGAACTGACAGTTTCCTGTTGGGACTCTTCCACCTGTAGATCCGACTGTCCATGCTGTGCATTGGAACCTCCCTTGTGTTTGGTCCCATTCTGGGGAAGAGCTGGCGACTCTACAAGGTGTTTACCCAGAGAGTTCCGGACAAGAGAGTGGTGAGTAGGCATCAAGTCCACAGTGCCTGGCTGCAGAGGGCGGCTCCAGTGTGGATTTACAACTGCAGAAGCTTGTGTGGATTTCTGGGCCTAGCTGGTCTTCAGAACTTAAGGGGATCTGACGTTCTTGGAAGTCATGTGGTCTCAGAAAGCCCCAGGCCTAGAAGGCTGTGAGTCAGTGCTGTTGGGAGCTAGCTCTTTGAACAAGGCCTCTGCTTCGTGTGCAACTCAGGCCCTGTGAGGACGTGTGAGCTGGCTGCTACCTGGCACCAGTGTGAGGGAGAACTGGAAGCCCAGAGACTGTGGGTTGGTGCACATGTGAACTAGAAAAGGAGGCAGAGTGTGGTGACAGAGAAGCTGTAGCAAGGGAGTTACTTGCCTTCCTGGAGCCCAATGCTGTTCTATGTAGAAAGCAGTTCCCTGTGCTGAGTTAAGTGTGGCTGGAGCAGAGAGCAAGGTAGAGACACCTAGAAGCAGCCTAGAGGCTATGTGGCAGCCAGGTCACATACGTGCCCCTCATAGCAGGCATCATCTGAACCACATTCCCCCATTTTACCAGGTTCTGTGACAGGACTCCCCGGACTTCACAGCCTGATCATCTACCTCTGTGCCTGTAGACCCTGCCCCAATCCTAAAATATCATCCAGCAGGAGTTTGCTTCTCCAGAATGATGGGAATTCTTTTAAGCAATTGTTATTGAATCATGGTGAATATTTGTCAAGAGCTCAGTTGAAAGTAACCATGAAAATGAAGAAGATTGCCTAAAGACACAAAAAATTGATCCATCACTGTGGAACACTAACTCCTTTTTCACAAATAGCTTTATTGAGGTGTAATGGGCATGCAGTAAGCAACACATATTTAATACATACGAGTCAGTCAGTTTTGACAAATGTATTCACCCATGAAACATAATTTATAATGAACACATCCATCATCCCAACAGCTTCCTCATTCTCCTTATTATCTTCCTCTCCTATCCAATCCTTATGTCCCCTATCCCTATGCTCAGAAAACCATTGATTTGCTTTCTGTCTGTGTAGTTTAGTTTACATTTTTCAGAGTGTTATAGCAGGGAAGTCATATAGTACATACTCTTTTTGTCAGATATTTTTTTTTTGACAGGCAGAGTTAGGCAGTGAGAGAGAGAGACAGAGAGAAAGGTCTTCCTTCCGTTGGTTCACCTCCAAAATGGCCACAACGGCCGGCGCACTGCGCCAATCCGAAGCCAGGAACCAGGTGCTTCTCCTGGTCTCCGATGCGGGTGCAGAGCCCAAGGACTTGGGCCATCCTCCACTGCCTTCCTGGGCCACAGCAGAGAGCTGGACTGGAAGAGGAGCAACCGGAACAGAACCTGGTGCCCCAGCTGGGACTAGAACTTGGGGTACCGGCGCCGCAGACAGAGGATTAGCCTATTGAGCTGCGGCGCCGGCCTTGTTAGATATATTTTACTTACTTATTTAATTTAAAAGACTTATTCATTTGATAGAGTTACATAGATAGAGTTCTGTTTCATCTGCTAGTTCACTGCTGGTTCACTCCCCAGATGGCCACAACAGCTGGAGCTGGGCCATTTGAAGCCAGGAGTCAGGAACTTCTTGTGGGTCTCCCACATGGGTGCAGGGGACCAAGCACTTGAGCCTTCTTTCACTGCTTTCTCAGGCACATTAGCAGAGATCTGGATCAGAAGTGGAGCAGCCAGGACTTGAACTGGTGCCCATTTGGGATGCCAGATGTCAGCATTGCAGGCAGCAGCTTTACCTGCTATGCCACAGCAATGGCCCCAATTTGGTCTTTTTTCATTTTAATAATTCTAGCAGGTTGTATAATAATGTTTATGGTAGTATCTCATTGTGATTTTAATTTATATTTCCCTAATGCAATTTTGAATATATTTTCCATGCTTATTTGATATCCATATATTTTATTTAGTGGAGAGTATGTTCAGATCTTTCACCCATTTTTAAAAATTGGATTTTTTTCCTTTCTTTACGATTGAGTTGATAGAGTTCTTTGTGCATTCTGAATATGAATACTTGCTTTGTTACACATATGATTTGCAAAGATATTCTTCCAGTTTGTGCCTTTCTCTTTCATTCACTAGGAGTACCTTTCAGGGGCTGGCATTGTGGTATTGCGGGATAAGCTGCCACCTACAATGCTGGCATCCCACATGGGCACCAGTTTGTGTCCTGGCTGTTCCACTTCTGACCCAGCTCCCTGGAAGGCAGCAGCAGAAGGCCCAAGTATTTCTGCCCCTGCCATCCATGTGGGAGACCCCAGAAGAAGCTCCTGGCTCCTGGCTTCAGCTCACCTAGCCCTGGCTATTGCAGCCAAATGGGGGAATGAATCAGCAGGTGGAAGATCTCTCTCTCCCTCTCTGTAACTCTGACTTTCAAATATTTAAATCTTTGTTTCTTTTTTAAGAAAGAGTACCTTTTGGGGCCGGTGCTGTGGTGCAGCAGGTTAACGCCCTGGCCTTAAGTGCCGGCATCCCATATGAGCACCAGTTCCAGACCTGGCTGCTCCACTTCCGATCCAGCTCTCTGTTATGGCCTGGGAAAGCAGTTGAAGATGGCCCAAGTCTTTGGGCCCCTGCACTCACTTGGGAGACCTGGAAGAAGCTCCCGGCTCCTGGCTTCGAATCAGTGCAGCTCCGGCCGTTGCAGCCAATTGGGAGTGAACCAGCAGATGGAAGACCGCTCTCTCTCTCTCTGCCTCTCCTTCTCTCGTTGTGTAACTCTGACTTTCAAATAAATAAATAAATAAACAAATCTTTTAAAAAATTAAAAAATAAAAAGAGTACCTTTCAAAGAGAAGGTATTTCTAATTTTGATGAAGTTCAGTGGTTTTGATATCATAACTAAACATAATTTGCCTAAATTAAGGATCCAAATGGTTTTCTCTTATATTTATCACTAGAAATTTTAGAATTTTAGTTGTTACCTTTAGGCCTATAATCCATTTTTAGTCAATTTTGGAATATGATGTGATGTGTCAATTTGAAATTCATGTTTTTACATGTGGGTAACCAATTCTTCCAATTGTTGAAAACACTGTCCTTTCTTCAATGAATTATATCTGCGCCTTTATTAAAAATAGATATGAAGCTCTATTTCTGGACGTTCCATCCTGTCTCATTGATGTGTTTGTTTATATTGACTGTAATACTATACTACCTTGATTTCTATAACTTTATATGAAATGTTGAAATCAGGGAGTATTAGTTCTCCAACTTTGTTCTTCTCTTTCAGTGTTGTTTTGGCTAATCTAAGTCCTTTGAATTTCCACATGAAGTTTGAGTCAGTCTGCTATTTTCTATAATAATTCTGTTGGGATTTTGATTGAGATTGCATTGAATCTAAAGATCAAATTATAGATAGTTGATTTCTTAATAATATTGTATCTGTCTTTTAACCCATGAATGCAGTTTATCTCTCCATTTATCTAGGTCTTTAATTTCTCTCAGCAATTTTTTGCACTTTTCAATATGAATCTTTCTTATCTTTTGTCATATTTATTCTATGCTATTGCACAGGTAATTATTTTTTATTTTTAACTTTCAGATTAGTTGTTGCTAATATAGAAACATATAATTTTTTTAATATTTATTGATTTAAAATGCAGAGTTACAGAGAGGCAGAGGTGGAGACAGAGAGAAAGAGAGGTCTTCCACCTGCAGGTTCACTCCCCAGATGACCGCAACCACCAGAGCTGCACCAATCCAAAGCCAGGAGCCAAGAGCTTCCTCCAGGTCTCCCACATTGGTGCAGGGGCCCAAGGATCTGGGCCATCTTCTGCTGTTTTCCCAGGCCATGACAGAGAGCTGGATCAGAAGTGGAGCAGGCGGGACTTGAACTGCGACTACATGGGATGCCAGCACTGCAAGGGGCAACTTTACCCGCTATGCCATAGCACCGGCCCCTAATTGATTCTTTTAGGCTGATCTTGTATACATCAGCCTTGCTAAACTACATATTAGTTCTAGTAGCCTTTCTGTGGATCTCATCGGGTTTTCTACAAAAAGATGACCATATTTGTGAATAAAGATAACTTTTTTCTAATGTTTTGTCTGATAGCACTGGCTAGAAAGAAACAATCTTGAATGCAAAAAGTGAAACAGATATTTTTGAGTTATTCTTGGACTTATGGGGGAAGCATTCAGCCTTTTAAACCTAAGCCTGATGTCAATGGTTTTATTGTAGAAACTGTTTATCCAGTTGGGGAAGTTCCCATCTAATCTTACTTTGCTAGTGTTTTTGTCAAGCTTTTTGAGTTTCGTCAAATACTTTTTATCTGTCTATTGAGATGATTGTATGTTTTTTTCTTTTTGTTTGTTCAATGGAGGATTACATTAAATAATCTTAGAATGCCATTTGCATTCCTGGGATAAATTCCACTTGGTCATGATGTATTATCCTTTGTGTGTATTATTGCATTCATTTTTTAAAAAAAAAGTATTTATTTATTTGAGAGGTAAAGTTACAGAGAGAGGCAGAGGCAGAGAGAGATGTCTTCCATCCACTGGTTCACTCCCCAAATGGCCACAACAGCCAGAGCTGAGCTGATCCGAAGCCAGGAACTAGGAGCTTCTTCTGGGTCTCCCATGAAAGTGCAGAGGCCCAAGGACTTGGGCCATCTTCTACTGCTTTCCCAGACCATAGCTGAGAGTTGGATCGAAAGAGTAACAGCCAGGACATGAACTAGCGACTAAGCAGCTAGCACTGCTTAGCCCACTATGCCACAGCCCCAGCCCCTATATTCATTTTTAGAAAAATTGTGCCTACCACTTTTGTACTCATGTTCTTAATGGGTATTGCTGTATAATTTTATTTTCTTTCAATATTTTTCTAGTTGTGGTATTAGGATAATACTGTCCTTAAATGAGTTGGGAAGTATTCCCTCTTTCAATTTTTGGAAAGGTTTGTATATAATTGTATAATTGGCACTCACACAGTGTTTAAGTACTTTACAGTAATTATTTTCATCTCTTCCCATTTCATTGTCATTGTTTTTGCTTTTACACATATTGTAAGCCCCTTATAATGTATTATTTTTGTTTAAAAATCAATTATCTTTAAAATTTAAGTTAATAAAAATAGACAATCTGATTTTCCATGTCCTGACCATTTGAAGTGCTCTGAATCTCCTCTGTAGTTCCACATTTTCATTCATCTGGTATCATTTTCCTTTGACCTCAAGAATATCTAACATCCTAGTGTGTGTTAGTGATGAATTCTTTCAGCTTTTATATATCTGAAAGTCTTTATTTGCCTTTGTTTCTGAAAGATACATTGATGGGTATAGCATTCTAGATTAAGGCTTCCTTTTCTTCTTTCAGTTCTTTGAAGGTGATTTTCCGCTATCTTCTCCTGTGCTCTTATGCCTGATGAGTCTCTTTTCTTCCTTCTCTTTGTTCCTATACACATAGTGTGTCTTTTCTCAGTAGTTGTTCTGAAGGTTTTCTCTTTGTCGCTACTTTTGAGCAATTTGTTTAGGCAGTGGTTTCTATTTCCCTCACAAGTACCTGGAACCACCTGATTGTGCTTATTTTCTTAGGGGTGGCCAAAAGCTCAGATCCACATTTCTTTTTTTTTTTTTTTTTAGATTTATTTACTTGAAAGTCAGAGTTACACAGAGAGAGAAGGAGATGTAGAGGTAGAGAGAGAGAAGGAGAGAGGGGTCTTCCATCTGCTGATTCACTCCCCAGATGGCCGCAATGGCCAGAGCTGCGCCGATCAGAAGCCAGGAGCCAGGAGCCTCTCCCGGGTCCCCCATGCGGTTGCAGGGGCCCAAGCAGTTGGGCCATCCTCCACTGCATTCCCAGGCCATAGCAGAGAGGTGGATCGGAAGAGGAGCAGCCCAGACTTGAACCGACGCCCACATGGGATGCCGGCACCGCAGGCGGCGGCTCCACCTGCCATGCCACAGCGCTGGCCCCAGATCCACTTTTCTATATCACTTTATGGGTGCTGTGTACACTGCTGGCCTGAGCCTTAATCATACTTCTTATTTTCTCTCTTTCCTGTTATTTTTCAGCATTTTCATCATGTCACAGCATCTATATTTTCTGCTTCATGTTTATAATCACAAAAGTAGCACATTGTCTTCATATTAACTCTAATAGTTCATATGTGCATGAAGAAAATCCTGGTAATTTCTCCTGTGCCCGCCTCTTTTCTCAATACCATTCTATGAGTTAATAGTTACCAAGGGCCGGCGCCACAACTCAATAGGCTAATCCTCTGCCTGCGGCACCGGCACACAGGTTTCTAGTCCTGGTCAGGGCGCCGGATTCTGTCCCGGTTGCCCCTCTTCCAGGCCAGCTCTCTGCTGTGGCCCAGGAGTGCAGTGGAGGATGGCCCAAGTGCTTGGGCCCTGCACCACATGGGAGACCAGGAGAAGCACCTGGCTCCTGGCTTCGGATCAGTGCTGTGCGCCAGCCACAGTGCGCTGGCCGCAGCAGCCATTGGGGGTTGAACCAATGGCAAAGGAAAACCTTTCTCTCTGTCTCTCTCTCTCTCACTGTCCACTCTGCCTGTCAAAAAAAAAATAGTTACCAAAAGTGGCAGGTGTTGTTGTACAGGGAGTTAAGCTGCCCCTGGATGCTGACATCCCACATCAGAATGCTGATTCAAGTCCCAGCTGCTCTGCTTCTGATCCATCTTCCTGCTAATGCAACTGGGGCAAATGGCTCAGCTATTTGGGCCCCTATCACCTACATAGGAGGCTTGGATGGAGTTCTTGATCCAGCTCCAGCCATTGCAGACATATTGGGAGTGAACCAGTAAATGAAAACTATGTTTCCCACCCTTGCTCTGCCTTTTAAATTAAATAAAGCTAAATAAACATTTTTTAAAATTATCACAATGATTTGATGTGAAAGCTGCCACATCTCTGTGTACTCATATAAACATATCTAGAAATATAAGTGTATTTTTTTATAAGACTCCTTGAATCCCTGGAGCAAAGGGAGGATATGAAAAAGTTGAGCAACGGTAAGGTTATTTGGGATAATGATGCTATCAGTATAGAAGTCCCAGCGAGTGTTTAGCATCTGCTTCATCTTTTTTAAAATTTTTTTTGCATATTTTTTGACAGGCAGAGTGGACAGTGAGAGAGAGAGAGAGAAGTCCTCCTTGTCCATTGGTTCACTCCCCCAATGGCTGCTGCGGCCGGCGCACCGGCTGATCCAAAACCAGGAGCCAGGTGCTTCTCCTGGTCTCCCATGCGGGTGCAGGGCCCAAACACTTGGGCCATCCTCCACTGCACTCCTGGGCTATAGCAGAGAGCTGGCCTGGAAGAGGGGCAACCGGGACAGAATCCGGCGCCCTGACCAGGACTAGAAACCTGTGTGCCGGTGCCGCAGGCAGAGGATTAGCCTATTGAGCCGTGCTTCATCTTTGATGACCCGACTTGAAGCTCCCCGGGAGGGCTGACCCTGGAGCCTAGCTCAGTGCACATGGGATACTTTAGCCCCGGTGTTGTGAGGTCAGCAAGCAAAGGGAAGTTTTAACCTTGATTCTTTTGCAGATTATCAAAGACCTGCAGTTGCTGGGGTTGGTGGCTGCCCTGGTGATGGCTGATGTGATCCTGCTTGTGACGTGGGTGCTGACGGATCCCATCCAGTGCCTGCAGATCCTGGGTGTCAGTATGACGGTGAGGGACCCAGTCCCTGGGTGTGTGCTGCACGTGTGTGCTCAAGAGGCTCTGTGGAGACACAGGGGTCACCTCCTAGCAACATTCACTGTGTGGTCATCTTGTAACAAGAAGACAAAGGGCCCAGAGAGGAAGAGTCAGGGGCTGTAGCTGCCAGGAAGGCCTTGTCCCTTCTGCTGGGCATGCTGCCTTCCGCTCTGCGCCTGTGGCCCCGGGGGTCTTGTCATGGGCGCCCACTGAGACGTCAGCACACTCAGTCTACCTGGCAGTTGTCTCCGCTTCCCCATCAGCAATGATGGGAAATGCCAGCTACAGGAAGTTGCCTTCCCCTAGCTGTTGAGAGGTAGAGGTTATATTTGGAGGTGGTCTTAGTCAACCCTGGCTCAAATCCCAGTTCTCCCAGGCTCACCAGTGTTGTGGGCTTGGGTAAGTTATTTAACCTAAGTCTGTGTTTGCTCACAGGGAAAAAGGAGATAATATTATCTGTTTTTCAGGACTGAGGTGGAGGTTAAATGAAACAATTCAGGTAAAGGACTTAGCTGTGCTGGTACTTAGTGCTCAGTTGATAGGAAGTATTGCGGGGCAGAGGGATATGCTAGAATAATGACAACCCGAATTGAATGTTTAAGGATTCAGCTGCTTGCCAACAGAAGGTCCCTGGTGTGAACAGACTTGTCACTTGGCTGAGGCTCGCATTTGAGTGGCAGTGGCCATGCCACCAGGATTTCTTCACTGTCTCCTCCCACTCAGGGTCACTCCCCTCTGAGTTCCGGTGAGGGCACTGGAGCTCACAGTTTGTACATTGTGCAGGGGCAGTTGTGTGCTGGAGAGGAGCTCCCACTGCGGCATGCTCACGGAGCTCTGCTGTGTCCCTGATAACCGTGGTGGCCTCTGTCCTGACTCTGTGTCCCTCCTAGGTGACAGGGAGAGACGTGTCCTGCTCTTTGACCAACACACACTTCTGTGCTTCCCGGTACCCCGATGTCTGGATCACTCTTGTTTTGGGATGCAAGGTTGGTAGCCACATCTCCTCTGGATGAATCTGTCACCCACAAAATGGCTATGGAGAAGGAACCACGGGAGTTAATGGGGTCTACTGATTGAGGAGTTGGGCGAAGAACCTTGACTTCACAGGAGACCGCTGTCAATGCGCAAGTCTCATGGTCACGATCCTTTTCATTTCCATGCATTTCTATAGGTGGAGGTCACTCGGGGCTCCTTCGTTCAGTCTCCCCTGGACCACCTGGAAACCACCTACTTTCTCCCATGGCTTGGCCGGGTTTTTTAATTGCTTTGGCAGCACCATTTTTCTCCCCCGCTCCCCTGCAAGGAAGATTATGGGAAAACATCCTACCCACTGTTTGGCCTCCTAAGTGCCCTTATCACGCCTCTTATGTCTTTCTTCAAGATTTGAGTCCGAGTACCCTGCTGCCTTTCACCCACCTGACTGCCTCACGCTGGCTGGAGGCAAAGCTGGCTCTAGACCACATCCGTGGTTTCTTTTAAGGGGTTCCAGCTGCCTCAGAGGGTCCCCCATACTGTCCCACGGCGCCCTGTGGGGGAGGAGCCTGCATGCTGGCCGTGAGGGCAGAGAGGCCTGCTTGCCTGAGAGCAGACAGCAGAGGGGCCTTCTGTAGAAGGTGGCATCCTGTAAAAGTCACTTTTCCTGCCTCCACCCCCAGGACAGGGCTCAGGAGGTTGCTTCTGAGTCAGGCCTGGGAACAGGCAGGGCTGGGACAAGAAATGGTGCTTTTTAACCATGTTATGTTGATAAAAATATTATCACGTTGCTAGAAATATTTTATAAAGGAGCTTCCAGGAAGTGACCAGGTCTGGGCCTCGAGGATCTTGCTGATGTTTAAGGTCATGGACAGAACCGAGTTTGAATTCGGACTCGGCCCCTTCCTAGCTAACCTGGAGACTCACTCACCGTCTCTGAGTGGTTCCGGGTTTCTGGAGAGCTCACGCGTGTTGCGAGTTTCCAGGTGCTCCTGGCCCGTAGCAGAGGCTCCAGAGATGTCAGGTGCTGCTGTTCTTCCACTGCCCCCGGCCACACAGAGCCTCTCCCGGCTCCTTGAGTCCCTGTAGCAGAGCGTGTCCTGCCCAGCCCTGCTCCCCCCCTTGCCTTGTATGTGCTTCCATTTCCACCTGCTTCACCGTAATATCTTTTTATAGGACAAAGACAGAAATGGGGGAAGATGCTGGACATCAGGAAGCTGAGCCTGACCCCCATAGGCCGAATCTCCTGAGCAGGACCCCAGTCTCCACATTCAGTCCCGGGACTCCCCGCCTGAGCCTGTCGCCAACCCCTGTACCCCTTCCTTCTCAGTGAAAGTGAATAACACAAAGATCAGCCGTGGTTCACTCAAACAGGAGCCATGATGTATAAAGCCCTATTCCTACTAACCTCCTTTTTAGCAAGAATTTTAATAGAATTAAATATTTTAATAGAATCATATTTGAACATTTCAGAATCACAGAATTATTCTTGTTAAAGTTTTATGGATTTATTTATTTGAAAGGCACAACATCAGCGATGGAGTGTGGGGGGGGGGGGATTGATTGATCAATCTCTCCATCTGCTGGTTTATGCCCACAATAGCCAGATCTGGGCCAGGCTGAAGCCAGGAGCCAAGAACTGCATCCTGGTCTCCCACATAGGTAGTAGAAGCCCAAGCACTTGGGCCATCTTCCGCTGCCTTCCAAGCACATTAGCAGGGAGCTGGATCAGAAGTGGAGCAGCCAGGACTTAGCCTGGTGCCCTGATACAGGATGCTGGTGTCATAGGCAGCTAGGTAACCTGCTGGGCTACAATGCTGGCCCCTTTCATTCATTTTTTATTACATTACTAACGACTCAGCTCTACCAAATGTCATCTGATAGTGTCAGTCACTCAAAAGTCAGGCCCCACTGGCCTCCTGATTTCTGTGTCCGTTAGCCAGTGATGATCTCACATGGCCACACTTGGCCCCTGAGGCCTCATGTGGGACCCTGGATATTAGGGACACCTGGAAGGCATCTCGGCCCTGCTGACTCCTTCTCTTCTGGCACAACCAGTCCTCCAAAAAATTATCTATAGAGCCATCTGTGCAGGTGGAGTTGGCCAGATCATGTGATCCCAGGGTCACCGGGAGGTGTCTTGTAGACACCTGACTGTAACTTCATTATCAGTTCTCCCTCTGGGCACCCATCCCTCTCCTCACTCCATCTCCCATTCTGTGTTATAAACCCGGGCATTAGTGTGCTCCCCTGAAATCTCCCTACCACATGGGGTGCTTGGAAAGCCAGGCCCATGCCTTCTTCCCTGCACTGTTGTTTTCTGCCCCGTGCCTGGTATGGCACTTTGCACAGAGTCAGAAAGGGCTTTTTTATTGATGAAAGCTTTGATCTCTGTTTATATGCGACTCTTTCTGGGAGAAGCAGCCCTTGACGGTGCTGTGAGTTATTTTCTCCTTAGCGAAGACGAGAACTCTGAGAGCAGGCTTCTATTGATGGGAAGAGGAAAGAATAGGGCCCTGGGTTCCTTGTGTGGGGGCAGGGAATGTCACAGAGTGAGTGGAAAGTGTAGCTGGAGCATTCGCTGCCAGTGCCACCCCTCCCCACAGCCGTGCCCAGGTGCCAGCCTGCCTTTGTTCTCTTTTTCCACCCTGCATCTCCCATGAACACCCACTGGCACAGAGCCGCTGCTGGCCTAGAGAGACGCTTTGTGTAGGGTGGAAAAAGGCATCCCTTCTAGGCAGACGCAGTCTCGCAGGTGCAGAGCTTGGCAAGCAGATGGTGCCTGTGGGCAAATTAGGAAAAAGAGCCCATTCCCCTGGGCCCTGGCCCTGCTGGGGCGCGTGACTGGACACGCGCACCGCAGGTCAGTCTCAGCTTCCACGTGCCCCTCAGGTTTGTGCGGTAGCTCCCGCCACCAGCAGCACCGAGTGCCCACTGCCCTCCCTGCAGGAGAGGAACAGCACATTTCTTAAGAACCTACCAGCGAGAGGCAGCCGCTCCTCTCGGAGTGTTCCTGTGCACTCTCTCTGTGATCCGGCGCAGCAGCCGTGTAAGGCGGGTGGTGTCCCCCCTGGTTTACGGAGGACGCCACTGGCCCCGAGCCCCCAGCTCCTTCACCTGCTGCCCTCCCTCCCTGAGCCGCGGGTTCTCGTCTTGCTTTCAGGGTCTGCTCCTGCTGTGTGGCGCCTACCTGGCCGGCCTGACTGACCATGTCAGCTCGCCTCCCGTCAATCAGTCCCTAACGATCATGGTGGGCGTCAACCTCCTGCTCCTGGCTGCTGGGCTGCTTTTGGTGGTCACCAGATACCTGCAGTCCTGGCCCAACCTGGTCTTTGGGCTCACATCTGGAGGCATCTTTGTTTGCACAACCACCATCAACTGCTTCATCTTCGTCCCCCAGGTACGCTCGTGGGGCTGGGGGGACGGGGTGGAGCGGGGCAGGGCCGAGTGTGTCGGAACAGCCCCTCAGCCACTCCACTGTTTGCTCCAAGCGTGAGATGGCTCATTTTGTTTTCTGCCGTTTTTTAGAGTTAGAAGAAAGGAGGGGATCCTAATGAGCTGGGTCCCCTCCGTCGCTCCTACCCGTCCTGGAGGGGGACAGCCCTGTTCCCCCCGGCCAGCGCGGCCCAGCCGCAGCAGCTGCCCCGTTCCACCCTGACACTTTAAGTGCCTGCTCCTTGGTGGCTGCCTCCCAGACCTGCTTTTCCACCCACTCCCTGCCCCTCCCCCGCTCTGCTTCACTCATTCCCCATCCCCCCCTGGGCCCCAGCTAGTCCGGAAATGAGGAGCCAGTATTTCTTTCCAATCAGGGATTGCAAGTTCACAATGAAAAATCCATTTGGAATTTTCTGATTCAAGACCCTTTCTTTTTTATTGGAGGAAAATGTAGAACATTCCTTTTCCTTGTACACCAAGGAGAAATAAAAAATGTGTTTCAGATTATGGGGATTAAGAAAGAAATCCAATGAGGGAGGAAGATAGAAGCAGAAATATCCAGCAAAGAGGAAGAACAGGAGTCCGAGGGGAAGGCCAAGGGTTCTATAGGCTCGAGAAGGAGGGTGATGTGTGCTCGTTCATGTCGTGCCCCAGGGACCTGAACAACACATCCAAGTTCATGAACTTGGCAGTGGGCACTTTCCTCTCTCCTTCCTGGTTTGCCTTTCCTTCCCCCGTGAACCCTCCTTCATCCCACTCTCCTGCTGAGATCCCATTGCAACTTCCGGTTCACCATGAGCTGCTTCCTCATGAAAGAGCTAATCAGTGACTTACGTGTGTGGGCTTTGGTGTATTTACAAAAGAGAAAAATGCACTTTGAGATACGATGGTGTGACACATGCATAGACCCTTTTCTCTTCGTCCTGTTCACAAGTTTTCATGAGAATACTCAACAGAATAACAAAATATAGAAAAATCTACAGCAGCAGCACTAGAAACCAAGGATGGGTATTACGTCTGTGGCAGAAACTGGAGGAATTGTAGCTGAATGTGAATGTTCTAAGAACAGGTTGAAAGCAGCCATTGAGAGCTTGTTTGTCTCAGACGTAATAGACAAGGCCGAAAGAAGCAGCTTCACTTACTCCCCGGAAGGGCTGTTCCTTCCTGGGAGATGGGAGAAAGGGAGTGGGGAGGGGTCTTTTGGGAGGCCCACCCCTTAGGCCCTGAAACCAAAATTGTTGACTGGTACCCTCTTCATGAACCCCTTCCAATTTATGTATTTATTTGAAAGGCAGCATGACAGAGCGAGGAGAGAGACAGGGACCCTCTGGTTCAGTCCCCAGATGTCCACAAAAGCTGGGGCTGGGCCAGGCCAAAGCTGGGAGTCAGCAACTCCATCTGCAGTTGCCATGTGAGTGTCAGGAACTCAAGTCCTTGGGCCATCATCCACTGCTTCCCTAGTACAATGCCAGGAAGCTGGATTGCAAGCAGAGTAACCAGGACTCAACCCAGCACTCCAATATGCGATGTGGATATCCCAACAGGCAGCTTATACCTACCCCACCCCTTTTATCTTCTTTCTGCCTTCAATGTTTATGATCCCTGGAACAGCTGCAGCCATCTTGTGACCATGAGGGAAAGACTAAGAGAATAAACACACACACACACACACACACACACACACACACAAAATATAGCTTTTCCCATGGAGGAATATAAATTCATGGGGAAAAGACCCGTGAAGAGAGTCCACAAAGTCTGAGGTCCACAAAAAGAGGACCACAAATGTCTGAATATTGGCAGTAATCTCCTTCCTCTGAAATATACATTTTTAGAAGGCATCTGGTTTGTCTTATCAGTAAGATTCAAAGGATGTTGCCTGTCTTCATTGACAACAAGCCACCGTACAAAGGACAAAATCTTAGATAATGAAATATTGAGTAAGAATGAAAGATATGGTATTAAATTTAAACCCTCAACAGAAGCTTTGACTAGGCAATGGGACACTACAACAATATCCAGCTACTGAGTAACTTAAGGAAACAAAGCAAGAATAGCAGAGATGAGAGACTAAGTAAGAAATAGAGAGAGCAGATATATAAATGGAATTTAAAGCGAACAGGAGTCTCTGAAAGCGAACACTGTCATTTGGGACAGAAGCAATCGTCAAGGAACTATTAGAAGAAAGCCTCCTTGATCTGAAACACGACTGCTGTCTGGGAGTGGAGTAAACCAGCAACTACGGGCACAGCCTTGCTCCTGGCTCCTCTCTCCACCCTCTCCTCTCCCCACTGCCCGCCTGTCCCCTAGGCCTCAGCCTCCTGACATCCGCTTCCTCTGGGTCTGAATCTCAGCCCCTAGGACAATAGCGCTTTCTTGGTGTACTCCCACAACACACAGACACAAAAATGCAGGGCCAAGTGTGGCTTGAACTCTGACTTCCAGGTCTGAATTAAGCACCAACAAGCTGTTGATTTGGGGCAGTTGGAGAGGGTCCAGGACCTGGGGGATACGCAGAGCTCGCCTTTCTCACTCCCTCTCTCTGCCTGGCTTCTACTTTTCCTCCATGGCTTGCTTTCTCTTACTCCACCCTTTCTCTGTCCATTCTCATAATTCTTTTCCTTTTGAGTTGAGCGTGATGTAAAACTAAAAAAAAATACATCTTACAGTCTGCTGTATGTTGGTGTAGGATGCAAGTTCCTTTTCAATATGTGAACGTGTCACCGTGGTTTGTCCCTTTATTGATTTGCCCCTCTGGCTTGGAGGACTTTGATATAGAAGAGCAGTTCTCCCTGTGAGCCTTGCACTGTGTATTCCCAAAAAAGTAGGACACTGGGTAAATTTGGAAACACATGTAAGGAGAGCTATGTGGAGGGCTGGGGCGGTGGTTTGCAGTGAGGTGACTCCTTGCCCCAGAGCCATCAGACTGCGCTGTGATGGGAGGGGTTTATAAAAGCAAAGGCATGGATACCCCCCAGGGCAGCTAGGCGGTGCTAGAGAGCTGGGTGAAATGGATGACAATGCAGCAAGTGGACCACTCAGGAAATGCCTAAGTGTTTATGCCAAGCGCTGAGGTCATCCCAGCAATCAGGCCGCCTCTGCTCTTTAAACCTGCGTGTGACCCATACCTCCACCCGCCACTCCCTCTCAGAGGCAGCAGGGTCCTGACGCAGGCTGTTGCTTTCTCCTCTAAACCCTAAAGTGTTTCACTGGCTCCTCCATGAACTCAGGGCTTTTCACCTTGCCTAATGGCGATGGATGTGCCAGCACCCCTACGAGACCAGTGAGCTTTTTAAAGCTCATTTGTTCATTTGCCCTTCCACCCATCCATTAATTGCTGGCTATGTGCAGCTGAACCCATGGCCCCACCTCTAAGTCACAATACAAGTGTTCAGTGCTACACAAGGCCAAGAAGGGTGCACCCAAACTCCCTGGGAACTGGGGTGTTTGAGGTCAGCCTGGAAGGGCTAGCGAGAGTTCGCCGAGCACGTGGAGGGAGGGCAGCGAGTGGCAGAGCAGGTGGGACAGCACCGCAACCAGCAGCAGAGAGGGCTGGGGGGCGGCCCGTTACGAATGCATGCTTGGAGACCACGAGTCTCTGCTGAGCTTGAAGCATGGAGGGAAGTAAGGGGGGATTGGAGGAGAGGAGGGGGGCTCCTGTGGTGAGCCTCCTGTCCATGTGCCCCGCTATGGACTGCACGTTTGGCCTATGGCATCAGTGTCCCGTGGCTGCCGCCCAGACTCGGGAGCTTGGCACAGCATGTATCTGTCATCTTTCAGTTCTGCAGGTCGGAGTCTGGAATGGACAAAGGCCTACCCCCCTTCGGAAGACGCTAGGGGAAAGCCCGGTCCTTGTCTCTCCCAGCTTCTGGAGAACTCCTGCATCTGTGGGCTCACTGCCCCATCCTCCACCTTCTGAGCCAGCCGAGTGGCATGTTCACTTCTCTCTCTCTCTCTCTCTCTCTCTCTCTCTCTCTCTCGGGCTTGTTCCCATTGTCACACCTCCTCCGACTCTGACCCTCCTGCCTCCCTCTTCTAAGCACTACTCTGGCTAATCCAGAGTAGCCTCCCCATCTCACCACCCTTAACTTAATCCTGCTTACACCATTCCTTTGACTGTGTGAGATAATGCATTCCCAGAGCCCCAGAATTAGGAGGTGAGTGAGCATCTTTCAGGGCCATTACTCATCCTATCTCGCCCACAGAGCTCACAGGCTGTGAAAACAAGAACCTGCCGGTCCCTCTGGAGAGGCCCTGGAAATGGCACGGGAGGGTCATATAGGTCTAGATCCCAGAAACACTGACGGGTCCAGTCTCAGGAGCCAGCATCTCCCCCAGCTAGGAATTAAGGGAGGCTGGGGATGAAGGGCAGATTCAGTCCAGGGGTGCCTTGGCTCCCGCTACCAGCTCAGGGAGAGATGGACCAAAAGTCTTGGAGGTGCCCTTAACCTGTACCGTGCCCTTACACATGTGTTGAGCAGGTCCTCCGGGGGCCTGGCTGAGGGGGCTCACTGGAAGGAAAAGGAGGACCTGTACACTCAGGGAGGTCAGGGCGACACTCCAGGGTCGCTGCTAAGAGAATAACCCCTCGAGGTCAGCCTCAGCCGCCCTAGACCAAGAGTGACAGTGACCCTGGGTGTGGGTGCCATCCCAAGTCGGGTGATGAGCCTATGGGCTCCGTCTGTAAGGAGGGGGCCACCTGAGAGGGGGCGCTCCTGTGGCGGTGCAGGCCACGTGGACTCCTGGTACCATGCAGACTCACGCTGAGTCAACGGAGGACTCCAGAGGGCCTGGGTGACAGAACAAGGTGGCGTTGACATCGATGGGGAGATTCAGAATCCCACCTGAGATTTATGAAACCTAGATCACACGACACAGTCAGAGCTTCAGGGTTTGAAGAGTGAATCGCAGCAGTTCAGATGCCCTGGACGCATATGCATAGCCACCTCATCGTGGTTCCCAGAACGAAGGTGCCAGTGGCCACAGCACCCATCACGGGAACACTCTTTATGGGGATTCCTTGGGCACTGGGGATGCCTCCACCCCCACGGCACTGGCACTGAGCAGGTAGACGCAGTGTCCCAAAGGCTGCAGACCAGGAGGCCTGCTGTGAATGTTCTGGGTCCAGCCGCAGCCCTGCTCAGTCACCCTGCCTGCGCTTCTGCAGGTTGTTTCCCCAGACCGGCTTCTGCTGAGGACCCTGCCTAGGACCACTGTAGCCAGTGGCCTCTCTCTTCACCAGCTGTGTGAGGGCCCACGAAGTAGCCTGGTGCCCTGGTCACAGCTGTGGTTCTGCTGCAGACTCGCTGTGTGAACTTAGGTCACACTCCTTCTGAGTCCCTCCTCACTTGTCAAGGAGAGAAGTGGCCTCGTCTCAGACCTGGCGTCCCGTCATTTCTGTTGCCGTGTGTGGTTTTCTGTCTGCCTGAGCCTTGATTATTCATTGTATTGGGCATTCACCAACAAGGAACTGAGTTTCCTTTTTTAAAAAACTTATTTTATTTATTTGAAAGGCAGAGTTACAGAAAAAGAAAGGGAGGGAGGAAGGAAGAGAGAGAGAGAGAGAGAGAGAGATCTTCCATTTGCTGGTTTACTCCCCAAATGGCAACAATGGCCAGGGTTGGGCCAGGTCAAAGGTCAAAGCCAGCACCCAGAAACTTCATCTGGTGTCCCACGTGGTTGCAGGGGTCCAACCACTTGGGCCATCTTCTGCTTTTCCAGGTGTATTAGCATGGAATAGGATTAGAAGTAGAGCAGCCAGGACTGGAACCAGTGCCCATATGGGATACCAGCATTGTAGGCAGCCGCTCACCCTGCTATACCACAATGCTGGCCACAGAATTGAGTTTTCAATAGCAGCAAACACACCATTAGTCAACAAATAAAAAAATAATTAAAGAACAGCTATGTGCAACTAGAAGCAATTCCATTTAAAACAAATGATGCTTAAATCGCCGGATCCCTGTGATAAGTCCTAATCTGTGGCTTTGGAACATATCTCTAGAAGTCTGCTGCAAATCTGGCTTTCTTTGATCAGTTTAGTGATGGGTAGGTAGGTAGGTAGGCAAAGGCTTTTCTATTTTTTAAAAATTATTTATTTATTTGAAAGGCAGTGACAGAAAGAGAGGAAGAGAGAAAGAGAGAGAGAGGGATTTTCCATCTGCTGTTCACTCTCCAAATGGCTACAAGAGCCAGGAGCCAGGAGCTGCATTCAGGTTCCCCACAGGTTGGCAGAGAAGTACTTGGGTCGTGATCTGCTGCTTTCTCGGGTGCATCAGCGGGAAGCTAGATGGGAAGTTGAGTAAACCAGTGCTCCCATATGGGATTCCAATGTCGCAAGTGGCAGATTAACCTGCTGTGCCACTACACCCACCTATTTCATCCACCTGCCACATTCTTCCTTTGATATTTTTAAAAATATTTATTTATTTATATGAAAGAGTTACACAGAGAGAAGAAGAGGCAGAGAGAGAGGTCTTCCATCTGCTAGTTCACTCCCCAATTGGCTGCAACGGCCAGAGCTGTGCCGATCCAAAGCCAGGAGCCAGGAGCTTCTTCCAGGTCTCTCATCTGGGTGCAGAAGCTGAAGGACTTGAGCCATCTTCTGCTGCTTTCCCAGGCCACAGCAGAGAGCTGGATCAGAAGTGGAGCAGCCAGGGCATGAACCAGCACCCACATGAGATGCCAGCACTGCAGGTGGCAGCCTCACTTGCTATGTCACAGTGCAGGACCCCTTTGGTGTTTTTAAAGTGAAATAACCTTAACATCATTCCTGTCTGCAAGTCATGCAGAGTGAAGAACACTTTGAGGAGAGAATAGTTTGTGCATGTGTGTATCTGTGACAGTGTCATTCCTTGGTGTTTATGAGAAAGAGTGAGGGAATGTGTTTCTGGGTGTGTAATTAAATAAATACCATGTGTTCTTTTATCTAACAGCTGAAGCGATGGAAGGCATTTGAAGAGGAAAACCAAACAATCAGAGGCATGGCCAAATATTTCAGCACTCCCAGCAAAGGCTCCCGTGCCCAGTACGTTGAGGAACAGAACTGCCACCCGGGAGGCGACAAGAGCTCCATGGAGAGGCTCCTCACAGAAGTAAGCCACACCCCTGCCCGGCTCCCTAGAGCGAGGAGCTCCCATCATGCACCAGGGCAGCACCTGCCCTCATTGATAGTGCTCTCTATTCCTCCCATTCTTCCACTCCCCTGACAGCAAGCAGAACCTCCGAGTTCCCAGGGATCCGCATCTACTTCATTCATTCAGTGAACACATGAATATTGAGTCACAAGCATCGTGTTTTTTGTGATAAGCAAAGCAAATATAGTTCCTACCCTCACAGATCTCTCACAGTCTAGTGCGGGGAACACATTGACCAGCTATGAGGTAGAAAACGGGGCCAGCCTTGTGGCTCACTGGATTAATCCACTGCCTGGGACACTAGTATCCCATATAAGCACCAGTTCAAGTCCTGGCTGCTCTGTCTCCCATCCAGCTCCCTGCTAATGCACTTGGGGAAACAGCAGAAGATGATCCAGGTGCTTAGATCCCTGCCACCCACATAGGAGACCTGAATGGAGCTCTAGGCTCCTGATTTCAGCCTGGCCCAGGCTGGCCCTGGCTGCTCTTTGGGGAGTGAACCAGTGGATGGACTCTCTCTGCCTCCTTCCCTCCCTCCCTCCCTCCTTCTGGCTCTGTAACTCTGCCTTTCAAATACAATAAATAAATCTTTTTTAAAATGTGGAAAATGGAATTAAAAGCAAAAAATTTCAAAACCCCAGCATGTGAAGGAGCCTTCAGAAAGGTCGTGGAAATGCATTTTTTTTGCACTGTAATAAACAGCTTCACACACACACACACACACACACACACACATATGTGTATTTGAAAGGCAGAGAGAGGGGGTGGGAGAACTCCCACCTACCCACTGGTTTACTCTCCCAAATGCCTAAAATGGCCAGGGGGAGGGGGCCGGGGGCAGGGGCAAGGGCCAGGGAACCCATTTCAGGTCTCCCACATGAGTATCAGAGGCCTAATTACATGAGCCATCCCTAGGCCTTCCAAGGTCTGCATTAGCAGGAAGCTAGGTTCCAGGGCCCGAGCTGGGAGTTGAGCCCATGTACTGTGATGTGAGACACAGGCATCTTAACTGGTAGGCCAAGTGCCCACCTCTAAACTCTCCTCTTTTGAAGCTTTCATAAGCATGCAATCATACATTGTAATGAGATTTAGAAAGGAAAAATTCAAGCTAGTAAGGGCAAAGGAACCAAACTTAGAGAAGTCACAATAGACTCTTAGCAGAGAAACTGAAGGTAAAATACAAATTAGCCAGGCAAAAAGTTTTGGGAAAAGTATTCCAAGCAGAGGGAACAGTAGTGTAAAGGCCGGGATTGTAGTGGATAGTGGGGTCTGTGTGATACGTTCCTTCTCTACAGACGAGGACACTTCAAAAAGTTTGTGGAAGGGGGTTTGGCACCATGGCTCATTTGGTTAATCCTCCGCCTGCGGTGTTGGCATCCCATATGGGCACCGAGTTCTAGTCCCGGTTGCTCCTCTTCCAGTCCCGCTCTCTGCTGTGGCCCAGGAAGGCAGTGGAGGATGGCCCAAGTGCTTGGGCCCTGCACCTGCATGAGAGACCAGGAGGAAGCACCTGGCTCCTGGCTTCGGATCAGTGCAGCGCGCCGGCTGTGGCAGCCATTTGGGGAGTGAACCAACGGAAGGAAGACCTTTCTCTCTGTCTCTCTCTCTCTCACTGTCTATATCTCTACCTGTCAAAAAAAAAAAAAAAAGTTCATGGGAAATGAATAGAAAGCTAAGTGTATTTTGGTACAAATTGTTTCAAAATCCAAGGACAGTTTTTCATAATTCACACTTCCCCTGAACTTCGTGAAGACCCCGCGTATATGTGGATTTCAAAGTGTTTTGCACTAAAATGAACTCAGCTTTTAATTCTGTTTCCCATGACCTTTTCCGAGTACCCTCGCAGAGTATCGTTGTCTTGTCCAAGATCTTAAGAGGCCCTCGCTGTCTGTCCCAGGTACCAGCAACTGATCTTCACCCCCCCTTCAACCTGGACAGGCCGACACATGTACGGATGGGGATGGGGACTAGCCGGGGCCTCTGAACGCCACCAAGGCACTGGGGTGGGGGTGCGGGGCGGGCAGCCCTCGGCCGTTCTGTTCCCTGAGCCGGAGCCGGCCCCCACCTAGACTTGGGCCGAGCTAGGGCAGCCTGAAGAGAGCGGGC
This sequence comes from Sylvilagus floridanus, assembly GCA_949820135.1. Taxonomy (NCBI): domain Eukaryota; kingdom Metazoa; phylum Chordata; class Mammalia; order Lagomorpha; family Leporidae; genus Sylvilagus; species Sylvilagus floridanus. The sequence continues at coordinate 73,866,189 of OX463244.1, read as the reverse complement.
ACCAGCCCGGATCAGTCCGCGCATGGGCTGCAGCTGAGTGACGTGCGGCGTTGTTTTCAGTACAGAACGTACCTGCGTAGGTGCTCCTTGGGAAAGTGCCTTCTCTCTCGGAACTTCCACTGGGCATTCCCAGTTCCTAGTGAGGGGACTGAGTCTGCACAGGTAGCACTGTGCACACCCCCAGCTCCCCTGCACCTTCCTGGCCGACTGGATCTCTGTTGCCCATCAGCGTGGAAGCATCTGTTTCTTTACTCTATGAAGCGCTCGGGCCGTTATTTCAAAGCCAGCCCTCTTCCCACCTAGCAAGGGAGTAGCAGTGCCTTTGATACTCTGGGAAGCCTTCAAAAAAGCTTTTCTTTCTTTTCACTAAACAGAAGGCCAGAAACTTGGCTAGAACATCCATGATGGTTTCCATTCACAATCAGCTAAGGCCGGAACAGCCAAGTGGACTGGGAACACGTGACGTGCTTTTTGTACTTGGGCCGTGCTACGCGCTTTCCCGAGCAGTGCCTGGCTCTGTTCTCTCTGAAGGAATGCCCAGGCCTGCAGAGGAAGGGCCCCACACAGGTGCAGCTGCAGAGGCAAGAAAAGCTGGCCTCGGCCGCCCACGCTGCACCTGGCACACCTTGGCCAGGACAGGCCTGCAAACCAGCAGCAATGCGGGCCTGTGGCAGGCCGAGAAGGGGTCCATGGCCACACACCCGGCTCTGCAGCTCCTTAGGTAAACACAAGCATGCCTCCTGCACGAGGCCCATCTCTGCCTTCCCGGAGTCCATCTCTGGATCCCTCCCACATGGCCCCCTCTGCTGCCCTGGCCATGATCTTCTCGTTCCTGCCCCTCTTGCCCGTGCAACTGGGGGTCCACAGGAAGCCGTTGGGGGCAGCATCTACCACGGATTTCCCAGTCTGTGTGAAGAACAGGAGCTAGAAGCTCCCAAGAGCTTGAAGAGTCCCCCTTCTGAACTCTGCAGCAGAGAAAACTCACCTAGTGCCTTTGTTCCTTGAAGCACCGAAACCAGTTGATTCCATTTCTCCTGCTGCCCGCACCCTGCGAAATGCGGCGGAGGGTTCTTGGCTTCCCCTGGTTTGCCCAAAGTAACGATTCACAAGCTCACGTAAATGCAGCTGCCAGGCTCCCGCAGGCTTTGCTCCCACAATGGCAGAGCCCCGCACTACACCTCTAATTAGCATGCAGCCATGGGGACAGCAGAGTCCCACTGCCTTTTCTGGAAGAAGGGAAATGCACTGTGCAGGCCGACGGGTCTACATCTGTCAGCAGGCAGCGTCAGAGATTGCGTTTGCTGAGAGTGGAGTACTCTTCGGCGGTCACTGTTTATACTGATTTCCTGTATGCAGAGGGTGTTTGTGGGTAAGGCACAAAAAGGCAGCATCCACAATGCACCCACTGCAGTGGCTGTCACCAGTTAACACGTCTCCCTAATTCTGTGAGGGGCTGGGGCCCCCTGAAGCCAGCATGAGAATGTGCAGGGTGGGCTCCAGGAGGAGGGGCTGGTGGAAGAAGAAGAAGATGGGGGTCCTCTTGTGCAGCCATTATATGAGACCCTTGAGGGAGGTGGATCTGGCACAGCCCAGATGTGGAGAGCTTGAATGTTTCGCTGTTACTTATCCCCTCTGCTCCTGCTGAGTCCTTGAGTTATGAGTCAGGCCCACGTGCCCAGCAATGCCCAGACTCTACCACTCTACAGGACAGGAGCGGGGAGAACAGGCAGGCAGGTGCTTAGCTGAAAGCCCCCTGCCTTATTCACAGTCGCTTCCTGGCCCTGGCCTCTGTCCTGATGACAAAAGCAGTAGGCTATGCCAGGGTGAAACGGGAGTACTGAAAGCATCAGAACTCATCTTCCTGCTGTCGACGGGGAGCAGCGGGTTAGCCTTGTGGCTGCTGCGGATGGTGGGCTGTTGTACTCCCATTGCTCTCCCACTGTGCACAACTCTCCCATGTGAGCTTGAGAAGAAACCACAGGTCCCGTCCCTAGGCTGGGAATGTGCTTTGAATACCCAGATGCTCACGCTCGGCTTCTAAAGGGCGTGGTAACAGAGAAACAGCCTCTTGGTGTTCAGGCGAGCACTTCCTGGAATTTAAGGTCTGGCTACTGCCTTCCCCAAACCCTCAACCCAGTGCTGTCTGCCCTGGGACCTCCAGTTGCTGCTGAAGATCTCACCTCTGCTCCTCTGCCTCTGAGTGCCAGGAGTTCCCAAAAGTCCATGTAGGGTCTGAGCTGGAGCATCAGCTGCCGCAGCAAAGGTGCAGGGCATAGCTGTACCCTGGACCCCACCACTCAGCTGCCACCCTACCTCACGCCCCGTGCTCTTGCACTCGGAACTGGCACATCTCTGCGGCTCCCGCCCGCCAGCCCCGCTGCGCACTGCCTGCCTGTGCAGCATGAGGGCCGGTCAGCAGCCGCTGTGCCCCAGCCCCATTCATCTTCTGGGCTCCACGCTAGATCTACTGGATCAAAAACCTGGGCCCCGCAATCCTTTGCCTTTTTCTTTTTCTTTTTTTTTTTTTTTCTTTTTAAGCTTCTCCCATGATTCCAGTGCACACAGTTCTTTGAGAGGTACTGACAACTGCTACTGCCGCTGGCTTTGGCCTTTCACCCGCAGAGGTTCAGCCTGGGCAGGTGATGACGCCAGCCCGCCAGCCCGAGATTCTCATTGGCCCTCCCCGGGTCTACTCTTACTCCTTCGACCTGGGAGTCTCCGCCTTCCTCCCTGTCTTTCCCATGTCTAGGCTCCGTAGCAAGAGGCAAATGCTGGTTGCCCTGTTTGTTCATCCTCTGGGGATGTGTTCAGATTCGTCTGTACTCTATAAAAGTGTGGTAAACCCAGGACTGACCCATCCCAAACTATTCAGGCTGGTGGCCTGCAGAGTAAGCTGGCGGTCTCAGTTCTGGGAAAGATGAGAGGGGATTCAGCAGCCAGCATGGAGCCAGAATGTGTCTTCCGCCTCCTCACAGACAGCGCCACACAGACTGGGGACAGCACGGGGAGACGAAGGTCGCAAGCATCAGTGGTGGCTAGCCTTACCGAGCGCCGCAGGTCGGTCACTGTGCCAAGCGCTCCATGTGCCTCAGCTCCGTCCCCGATGGAGGGGCCGCCTCACAGGTCCCCGGCCTGGACGTTGGAAGAACTGGGATTTGAACCCAGGTCTTCTGGGAAACGGTGTGGAACCCCCCAACAGCATCTTTCATTGATGGTTTTGCTTTTATTTTACAGAAAAATGCAGTGATTGAAAGCCTGCAGGAACAAGTAAACAATGCCAAAGAGAAACTGGTGAGGCTGATGGCAGCTGAGTGCAGCTATGACCCCACCGAGGGCACTGTCCCCCCTGCCTTTTCCCAGAGCGAGGGCGGCCTGCAGGTGGCCTCTGCCCAAGGTCAAGCTCAGGGACCTTCAGACTGCCCTCCTGATGGCGGCACGGCTGCCCAGGGCTCCCAGTGTACCACAGTGCCTTCGCCACCAGTGCAGAGCCGCCAGCAGCCTGGGCGGGACAGCAGCCCCTCCCCGGGGCAGAAGGAGACACCCGACATGAAAGACTTCTCTCACCCTGTGGACTCGGTGTGCAGCCAGAGTCCAGAAAGAGGGGCCCAGGGACCCGCAGCCGCTAGCCAGAGCGTCACGCCGGGCAGAGGGAGCTCCGATCTCCAGAGACTGAAGCAGCCAGAGCCCGCGAGGTGGCTGCCCAGAGTGAACTCGGTGATCAGGGAGAAGCTGCAGGAAGTCTTAGAGGAGCTGGGCCTGGGCCCCGAGGCGCCCCTCCCCAGCCCCCCGTCTTGTCCTCAGCAGCTCTGGAAGAACACTGCCGCCCCCAGCCCCCAGAAGACGCCCCTCCGCAGGGAGCTGGGCTTCAGCCCGTACCTGGTGAGGAGAAGGCGGGCGGCGCCTCGGGCTCGCTCGCTCGGTCCTGGCTCTGTGCCCTCGTTGGTGGGGCATCGGGTAAACAGGACTCTTCCTGGGACACACAGTGGGCTGAAGGTGCAGAATGGGGACAGCCCCAGGCCGGACCCCCAGTGTGCTGATTCCAGGGTACCTAGGCCCTCTTCCAGGAAGCCTTTACTGCTCCCTGATCCTCGGGGTAGGTTGGGCACCCTGGAGGGCAGGAAACAATGCCAGCCAGAGCCCGGAGACGCGGGAGGGGGCAGTGCTGCCTTTCCGCACCAGTCCTCGGCTGCTGGCCGAGCACCAAGTCCCACTGCTGCACACCCACCCGGGGCCCCCGCCGACCTCCCTGAGCAGTGGCCGCTGCGGCCTCCGCGGTCCCCAGGGTGCCCCTCCCTGTCTTCTCGGTGCACCTACCTTGACACCGAGTCCAGCAGCTCAGATGAGTTCTTCTGCCGCTGCCACCGGCCCTACTGTGAAATCTGCTTCCAGAGCTCCTCCGGCTCCAGTGACAGCGGCACCTCAGACTCTGACCCTGAACCTGCTGTGGGGCTGGCCTCCTGGGAAAAGCTGTGGGCTCGCTCCAAGCCGATCGTGAACTTCAAAGATGATCTGAAACCCACGCTGGTCTGAAGAACCGCAGAGCTGGTCTGGACAGAGTCCAGGACAACGGCCCCGCGGCCTGTGGGAGGAGAGCCGGTTTCTGGTTTTCAGGGACTGGCCCAGTGTCCTGCATTTGACCAGCCCTTACCGTGTTGCAGCCACACTCACTGTGCTACTTGGGGCACCTCTTGATCTATAAAAAGAGCAGTGCTTCCTGTCTTGTTACTACCTCACATCATTACTATAAAAGACTGCAGTTGGGTAACTGTAAAAGATACTGACTCCTTGAATGAACCGGTGCTAAGTGAGCGCATAGGGTTTCTGCCCAGGTCAGCCTGCATTCTATAAAGCTCTCCATGTACACAGATGGATGGACAGACAAGGTGGAAATGGACGGGAAGCATCCGCAGATCCTGAGCTGTGGACTGTGACCTATCAAACTGGCTTTTTGGTGGACAGACCTACCTGGAAGATATGTCTCCATTGTCCTCGAGCCTCCCACTCCTGGAAGGGTGTGTGTGGTTGGTGCTAAAGGTTGTGAACAGCATCACCCCTGGCTTTCCAGCCTCTGGCCGGACTCAACTGAGAGCCGCTTCTGTACCACTATTCCTTGTTCCTGTCTTTCTGCCAGCACAGCCCCTCACAACCATCATCCCTGAGTGTCAGGTCTCCATGTGCCTACAGGCCTCCCACAGCTCTCTCCTGGGCTCAGCTGGTACCCGGTCTTGTGGCCCACAACCTGGCCATCCCAGTGGTGTAGAGCTGTGCTAAGGGGAGCACATACCAGCAATCTCTGTTGCATTAAAAGGGAGGCCTACTGGTCAAGAGACTTGGTGCCATTGGGGTTACATGACCGGCAACACTCACACAGATGAGAAAATAGGAAGAATTGGGGGACAGAAAGACAGGGAAGAAAACAAGTTTTGAATTTGGCATGGTGCTTGTAATATCTAACTTCAGCAGTTCCTTATGATAACCATGGGAGTAGACACTGTGATCTCTACAGATGGGAAATAGGTGGCTTAGAGAAGGGAGGTGACTCCCAGCATCGTACTGCTGGACAGGGGCTGAGGGAGCTCTCGCTCTCAGCCCCTGGGCCTCTAATTTGGTGGATTTCCCGGAGTACACATGTCTTCATTCACTCTTCTGTGAGTGACAGGTGAGGCTTGGCAGGCCAGACAGTAGAGCAAGGGCAGTGTAGAGAAACTGAGATGTGCTCCTCCTGCAGTCCAGGATAGCGAGACTGGGTCCCTCGCCCCAGGGGCGACCCTTGCCTTCCTCACTGCTGCAGAGGTGCCAGGGAGCTGCCCCCCACCAAAGCCACAGGTAGAGCACTGCTGGGTCCGCTTTGCTTGTTACTGAGCTGCTGGTCGTTTACAAGCTGTCCCCTGCACCTGCTCTGCTCCCATGTATGCATCTGTGGGCATGCACAGGTTTATGGGACAGAGTTTGGGCCTTGTGAGGTTGGCTCTAAATGCGTCACAGGTCCATCCTAGACTCTCGGGGACTGAGACACCTTCAGGCTCTGGACAAGGAGGTTCTCCTGGTGGCACAGCTTTCTTCTGTTGACTCTGTTAAATACAAATTTCATAATTTATTCTGTGTGTGCATTTGTAGTTTCTGCTTGTGCTGTTGGTGTGCTGTCCAAGTGGTATCTGAATAAAAGAGATGAAGGCAAGTCTCTTCAGCGGTTGTAGTATTGGGCCAGGGAGAGGGACTGGGGAAGACTGAACCCCTCAAAGGAGGGGAGGCGCAGAAGCTGTCAGACTTGCTGCTCTGGGTTCCAAGAGGATCTTCTACCAAACATCCACTGGGAGCAGATTTGTCTGTGGTCTCTCTTCCATCCTAGAAACACTCCCCCAGTGGGAGGAGGAAACACTGGAGAGCCTGGGTTCCTCCCACCTCCCGGGGCGGGGGCTGGGGCTGGGCTTCATCCCCTTGAACTCCCTTGCTGCCTGAGTGCCACCAGCAGCAGCCCCGTTCATCCTCTCGGCCCCCTTCAAGCATCCGCACTCTGCCGCTAGACCCTCAGCCCCAGCCTCCACGCCCTCCGACCCGTCCATCCTTCTACCCTGCGTTTCTTTCCCCACTGTGTGCTTCTTGTGAAGTAGCTGTGCTTCTACGTTCAGCTGGAGCGTCCCTCCCTTCTCAGCCTCTCCTAAACAGACCCAAGTAAACCTGAGGCTTCCGCTGCCCATCTTACCTCGAACAACTTTATAACCCTGGCCACGCCTTGCTGAAATGTGGAGAATCCACCCCAAGCTGTTCATCTGGTTCAAAACCCATGTGCCAAACACCACGACTGCCTGCCCAAAAATGTCCCCAGATCTATTATTTGTTCTGTGCACACCCCACACCCCGATCTGTGCCAGCTCCTTTCCTAAATCTTTTGCCTGAAACCAGCGAATCCAGTGATGAAATCCTTCAAGGGGTGAGTGTGCCTTGACTTCTGGCATGGCTTGGTTGTTATGCTGTTGAAGAAAGGGCAGTAAATTGTGCGGAGGAATCCTGCAGAAGTAAACATCGCCTCTGCTGCCGTCATCCCGGCTCTTTCTGTCTCTGTTGGTCCTGAGCGTGGCACGGAGCCAGGCCTGCTCCTGACTCCAGCATTTGTTCTCTGCTGATTGAAAATCTTGGGGTGGGAGGTGTCCACACTAACCCCAAAATCTGTCCCTTTGCCTCCCAGCCTGTCCCAAACCCACTTTCCCGAAAGGATCATCTTGGCCTTCCCAGAGTTCCTAAAAGAGAACACAAAGCATCAGATGTAGGAGGCGTGTTGTTTTTCAAGAAGCCCAGCGCTTGGCGGGTGGTAAGAAGAAAGGTCAGTGCACATTCCACGGAACCTCGTCTGGGTCTGCATTTATCATGTTCCATCCAGACGTGTCTCCCACACAGACTGAAAGTTCCTGGAGGCACTGAGTTGCCTCCTTCATCTTTGTGTTCCTTGGAGTAGCCACCAGAGAGATTTGTCCAAGCTGTAAGCCCAACAAATGCTTACTGGGTGCATAAGTGGGTGAAGCAGAAGAAGGCAAAGACCCCACTCGGGGCGCATGAGGGCACAGAAGGCAGACTGAGCCACTGGCTGCACTCTTTCCAATGAGTTCAGAGCATGAAACAGCATCAATAACAGATCCGGACGTAACCAAATTCTGAAAATGATGGGGCTTTAGGTCTCTTAGGAACAGCAATGGAGTTATGGAGGAGAAGCAAGAAAGTTCTTTCGACAAAGGGCTTCTCCTCAAGACGTGTTCTTCGCAGGCCTGCTAGCGGGTGAGAAGCAGGAATAGCAGAACAGCCTGTTCGTCTCCATCACCATCAGCTTCCTGAGTCTCCTCTCCCAGAGCCCCACATGAAGCGGTCTCCCTCTTGCCTCTGGCTGCTGCGTGTTCCTGGTGACACTCTCCAGGCCCTGTTAGGGGAGGTTCCAATGCAGCGATGGTGCTCAGGAGGCCCAGAGCAGGACAGATGGTGCTCAGGAGGCCCAGAGCTCGGACTATGCTCTGCCTCGCCTCTGCTACCCACTCTGATGTGTTTTCATCCAGAAGTCCTTCTGACTTCAGCATCCCCTACCAAACTGTGCTTGAATTAGGCAACATCTTGGGATGTTCAGTTCACTGTTGAGGTCCCAGACAGACAGGAAAGGCCAGTGTCGCGAGGCAAAGTAACCTGTCATGAGTGTGGCAAGATCTGGGTCGGGCTTTCCCAAGTCACACAGGCCCAGAGAGTAAGAGCTGGGGAGAGGCCCTGGGGAGGCCTGCAGGTGACAGAGAGAAAAGCAGAGGACAGGACAAAAGAAGAGGAAGGAGAAGTCTAAAGAGCAAGGAGAGACAGAGGGAGAGGTGGTAGAGGAGGAAGTCAGGCAAACAACCAACCATTCTGCGTGGCCTGCTCAGCGGACACGGAGCGGCTGCTAAGAAACACGCTGGCTCCAGTTCTGAGTCGAGACACAGCAAGGCTCACTTCCTCAGAGAAGGCAGAGAGACCCAGCAACGTCCTTTCTGTAGCATGTGTGTCACCGCCGGTCCATTTCCCCACTTTCCCCGCTGGACTGTGAGCTCCATGAGCCAAGCATTTGTTATAATTGGCTTGGTTTCTGTTGTGCCTAGCACAGAGCCCGGCCCCTGATTGATGGCCAGCACATGTCAGTCAAAAGAAACAAATCAAAGGAGGAAGAGTGGCCAGGCCGGGTCTCCAGAGGCACCCTGCGAGGCGGCTCACCAGTGTTCACCTGGGAAGCAGCCCTTGGGTGAGGAGTTTAAACCCAAGTTTAACCCCCCTGTGAGAATAGCTGATCTCATCGTCAAAAGAAGGCATGTTGGATGGGCTTTCCTTTACATTAAAAAAAAGTTTTGGTTGTTTATTTGAGTGGCAGAGAGAGAAGAGAGAGCACTCATCTGCTGGTTCACTCCCCAAATGCCCACAACAGCCAGGACTAGGCCAGGCCAAAGCTGGGAGCTGGGAACGCAATCCAGACCTGCACGTGTGTGGTGGGGGTTCGAGCTCTTGAGCCATCGTCATTGCCTCCCAGGGACTACACGAGAAGGAAGCCAGAGTCAGGAGCTGGAGGTGGGCGTCAAACCAGACTCTCCAGTAAGGGACAGGGGCCTCTTAACCACTAGGCTACACATCTGCCCCTCCACTCATTTCTGTACGAAAATCTTCTGCCCTCCCTGCAATGCCTAGGCCTAAAGTCACCCACACGTGTGTGTGGCTTTCAGCAAGGTGCGTCATCTTTCTGTGCCTCACTTGCCCCAGTTGTAAACTGGGCTGAGAACACCTGCCTCCTAAGGTTGCCATGAGGGCTAACTGAGTGACTATTTCTAAACTAATTAGAACCGTGACTGGCACACAGCAAGCGCTTGTTAACTAAATGCACACCACGCCTTAGAAAGGCACCTGGAAAACACAGATTTATAATCGGAAATCCTCTTGATGCTTCTCTGCTTTAAACCAAAATTTCCCATTTGTTGTCTTCACTTTGTTCCAGAGAGAAAAGATCTGTTGAAGTGAGGATGGGCCTTTGGGTCCGTCGACTTTGGGGGTGACAGAGTCTCCCCCCCAGCTCCTTTCATACACAGAGTGCATGGGGAGTGCATGCATTTGCAGGACTCAGACCCCAGGGTTGGGCTGGAGGGGAAGGTGCAGTTGGAAAAGTCAGGAAATGGAATTTTTATTTTTTTAGGGGGCACCAAAAGTCACAATCAATTTCCTTTGCAGAAATAGTATGTACTTTGGAGTAGAGAAAAATAGATACCTACTATGTGCCACTTAATGCTTGTCTCATTTGAAATTCTAACTACCTCATAAAAGCAGTTATTGCCCGCTTCACAGATGAAGAAACTTTAATGGAGGAAGTTAGGGAACTTGTAGATGACCCCACAGCTGGCTAGAAGCAGAGCCAGGGTGCAGAGCCGGCTAACGCCCTAAAGAACTCTCGACCTTGAAGCTCAAAGCAACGGAGCCTATAAAAACAAAAACCACAAGGAGGGGAGGGGAACACATGGTTACTAGGGTCAAGCTGACCTAAGGCCTATGCAAAACCAATATCAATTACAATCTTGACAATAGACAAATTACAATCTTAACATTAATCCAGGTGCAGCTTATCTGTTTTAAGGGATTTGATTCCAAATCCCTCTTTGGCCTCCGCAGCACACCAAGGTTGCACAGCACGTGCTGCAGGCGTGCGACCAGAGCAGAGAAGGAATTTCAAGCCAGTGGGGCAGGGACTCAGGCTGAGGTTTCCTTAGGACACCAAGGTTTCCTTGGGAAAAGCAAGCTGGTCTGGTTCTGCAAGTGGATTGCAAAACCTCCCATTGCTGAGTCACTGAATCAGCCTCCTGGAGGCTGGGAGGGAGCTTGCTAAAGCTACCTGCCTCTCAACCTGTGGGCTGCGTTTAAAACGACTACAGTCTGTCCCCTGAACTGAACTTTTTCAAGTGGCGCAGAGGTGATGGTGGGGGACCGGTGCTGTGGCGTAGTGGGTAAAACCGCTGCCCACAGTGCTGGCATCCCTTATGGGCTCCGGGTTCAAGTCTCGGCTGCTTCACTTCTGATTCAGCCCCTGGGAAAGCACTGGAAGATGGTCTAATTGCTTGGGCCCCTGCACCCATGTGGGAGACCCTGAAGAAGCTCCATGCTCCAGGCTCCTGGCTTTGGATCCGCTCAGCTCCAGCCGTTGCAGCCATTTGAGGAGTGAACCAGTGGATGGAAGGCCTCTCTTTGCCTCTGCCTCTCTGTAATTCTGCCTTTCAAATAAACAAACAAACAAAAAAAGTGCAATGCTGGGCAAGCGACCGGAAGAGCCCCTGAGAGCTGGCAACGTGCAGACCTTGGACCTGCTGAGGCTGCCGAAGCACCGTGGAACCTGCCTCCTGCCCGTTCACTCACCTCAGCACGGCTGGGAAACCTTTATTGCTCCCCTATGCTGCCGGATGAAACCTGCCCGCGGCTCGGGATTTGAGATTCTCCATGATGGAGCCCCACCCTCTCCCATTAGTAACTCACCTACAATACGCTTTGCTCCTGCCCGGCGGGTTCGCATCTGCCTCCACAGCATATCCACACGTGTGCTCACACCAGCCCCTCTCCCCTGCCTTCTAACTCCCTTGGGCTGGAGTAGCCTCCCCTTCTGTCCAGTTCCAACTCCCCTCAGACTTATTTATTAGATTTATTAAATCATGTACTCCTGATGCCCCCCCCCCCCCCGCCCCGCTACTGTCCTACTGTTGTCTCAGGCTGTTATATAAATCTTTTATTCTTAACTTTTCTCATGCTGTCATCTTGCCTCTCAAATGGGCCATCAGAGACTGGAAGGCAAGAGCCATGTTTAATTTCTCCTCGTGTTTCCACATGCCTGATACCTGGTAGATCTTAACAAACATCTCTAGCTGTATTTTGAAGATGGGCCAGCTCCCTCTTTGCCCCCACATTTCCGTTTGTACCTAATGTATCCCGAGCAGATAAAGAGGGGTTGGGTGGTATTTTTCGCACCGACAGTCCTTGAAGGTTAGCATTTCTGAGACTCTGTGACCTTGTTGGGAAGGAGGGGAGCACACACGTGCTGCGGCCCGCTCTGTGCTGGGAACTGGGAGAGGGGTTTGCACACTTGCTGGAAGAGAGGGAGCCGGTGGCACCCTGGGAGGAAGGCCCCTGGCTCTGTCTATTGCTGCTGTAATTGGCTAGCACAGAGTGGGAAGTCATTAAAGCACAGACAGGCACTTCTCACAGTTGAGGAGGCTGAAGGCGTAAAATTCAAGTTGCTGACACGGGCTGCAGCCTCTGGAGGGGAGGAAGACAGTGTCCTGGCGTGGCCCAGAGCAGAAGGGTCAGGGAGTCTCTCTCCCAAGGGGCTTTCCAAAAGTTCGTGGAAACTTAGGTTATGAAAATACTATGCTTAGATTTCAAAATTCTTTGCACCAAAATAACCTTTTTTTAAATTCTATTTTTCCATGAACAATTTTAAAGTCCTCTAGTATAAGGCCTTAATCGCCTTCACAGGGAATTGCTACCTTTTTTGTTTAAAAAATTTATTTATTTATTTGAAAAAAGCAGAGTTAAAGATTCTCTCTTCTGGGGAAAGAGAGAGCGAGAGCGAGAGAGAAAGCGAGAGAGAGAGAGAGAGAAAGAATCTTCCATCCTCTGGTTCACTCCCCAAATGGCAACAATGGCCAGGACTGGGCCAGGTAGAAGCCAGGAGTCAGGAGCTTCTTCCAAGTCTCCCATGTGAGTACAGGCAGCCAAGGACTCGGGCCATCTCTGCTGCTTTCCAAGGCGCATTAGCAGGGAGCTGGATTGGAAGTGGAGCAGCTGGGACTCAAACCAGTGTCCATATGGGATGCTGGATGCTGGCGATGCAGGCCGTGCCTTTTACCTGCTGGTCCACAGCGTCAGCCTCCTAACTATCTCTTAAAGGTCCCATCTCATAATGCTGGCACATTGGCAACTCCTGAATCTTGGCACAACATTCAAACCACAGAAGTCCCTAAAACATGTACCCAATTTCCCCAATATCTTCAGCAAGCAAAAAATAAGCACAGCACAGGCATCTCTCTGTTGGGTTTCTGCCCGTGAAGAGCCCCAGGGAGAGGAAGGGGCCTCAGAAGGGGGACAGCAGGTTCATCTTGCGGCTGATGCTACTGCTCCTGGTGTAACATGCAGAAAAATTGGAAACAAGATGAGATCTGTCAACACATTCTTCTGGTGTCACAAGCATGCACTTTCACCCTCAGGAAAAGGAGGCCCTGCCGGTGGAATGCAGCCAGATGTCTTGTTTCCAGCAGTCATCCTCACTGCACGAGCTGCAGGCACCCCGAGCCTGGGCCCGAGGGGCCTGGGCCTTGCAGTCAGAAGGCAGTGCTGTCAGCCCGCCTCCTAAAGGGACTGCTGCTCTCTGAAGTCCTGCCAGCATTCTTGGGATATCCACAGTCAAGGCAGGGGCTTGACCCTAGCACTACTTTAGTTTCCAAGGCACTGTAACGAGCAGTCAAAGTTGAGAACTTCTGACTTTGACCTCCTGAGATGCCAGAATGAAGCTTCTGGGTTCTGACCATCATCTTCGTCTATAGGCCTCGGGCAATTCCACTCCTCCCTAAACGCAGACCCTAGGGAGTATGTTACTCCCGTATACGCTCCTGCTCCCTCCTTTCAGCTCAAGTGCAGGTGCTTTCTCTGTGAGCCTCTCCCTACACTGCCGAGTCTCCCTCAGCACACTGTGCCCTTCGGCAGCAGTGACAGAGCAGTGAGGACCCAATGCCTGGGGCCGGCACCGTGGCGTAGCAGGTAAAGCCACTGCCTTGTGGTGCCTGCATCCCATAGGACTGCCATTGTGAGTCCTGGCTGCTCCACTTCTGGTCCAGCTCCATGCTGGTGGCCTAGGAAAAGCAGCGGAGGATGGCCCAAGTGGTACCCAAGATCCAGTTCTTATACTTCTTTATGCTCTGACAGCAATAGTCATGGGATGCTGTGCACACGGGAAGCATAAGAGGTGCTTACATATTGAATAGAGGGAGAGAAGGAAGGAAACAAGGAAGGATAAATTTTTATTTAACAACTATTCCTCGCAGTATTGATGATGAAGGTAGTGGAGAAACAACAGACCAGTAAACAAAACACAAAATGAGTTCTCAGAGAGCGATAAGTACAATTTTAAATGATAACAGGGTAAGTATGTAGGAAATTGACAAATGAATAAATGAATGTATCAAATATACAGTAAATGCAAACTACACAGTATGTAAGTTATGCCCATCCAGTGTTTTTCCCATCACGTCATACAAGAGCAAGAGGGAGTTGCTGAATATCTGTAATAGATTGCAAGCACTGTCATAACAAAACACTTACAGCCTGGGTGCCTCAAAGAACAGAAATAAGTTGTCTCACAATCCTGAAGGCTAGAAATTAAAGCAGAATTGATTCCTCCGGAGAGCTGTAGTGATCTTCTCCAGGGCTGTCTCTATGGCTTGTCGCTGGCTGGCTTTTTCCTATGTCTTTTCCCATTATCTTTCCTCTATGCTTAGCTGTCTGTGCAAATGTCCCCTTAGCCGAATGACCTCACTTTAACATGACCACCTCAGTAAAGACCCTGTCTCCAAATAAAGTCATATCCTGAGACACTAAGGGTTGGGATTTCAACAAATGCATTTTGGAGAGACACAACTCAAATCGATGTCCAAAGTTTGCAGGTTTCCATCAGGATCCATGGGCCATTCAGGGTTTCTCTTATATGCAACTGCAAACTCCTTGAGGGCAAGAACTGTAACCGTTCAATCCCATTTCTGGAGTCACTCGGACGAATCACGCCTTGTTCATGGAGGGCACTTTTGTAAATGATAGATTGAATTCACTTTTGTCCAAGAAAACACAGGGCAAAGGGTGAAGCTGTTTAACCCAGGAAACAAAGAAAGGTTCATAGCCTGCAGCAATTCCTGGAACTCTCTGAGTCAAAGGAAATTATATCTCTGTGACACAGAATCTGACTCTGGCTTCCTTAATTAGGGGTATTTGCCTGATGCGAGGAGACTTGTTTCTGAGTAGTCATGGCTCTCCTCTCAAATCAATGGTCGCTGCCTCTGCTGCTGGAATTATCTCTACGGCAACTGTGTGACTCACTGAGAGAGGGTTTGGCTCTTGGGAATGCACAGCAGGAAGGGCCGACAGCATGTTCGGATAGGGACTCTACCAGGATGCACCGGAGAAAAGGAGGGCCCGCGGCTCGGCTTCTCAATGACCGGGTGCAACAGAGCCTTCAGCCAAGGTCTCCCTACCCTTGGGAGATGCTGCTCTACTTCCCTTCCAGCTGCTTGGTACAGGTTCCCAAAGCCCCACACCGTCCAGGCCCCCCACTCACAGCACCCTCCCCCCCACCGCCACGGTGAGAAGCCCAGCCCTGGATGGTGCACCTGCACCCTGCCAGCATCTGCTGCCCCACTGAGGTCTCCTGTGTGCTAACACTGTGCCCTGGAGGCTTCAGAGGTAGCATCTCAGTGGAGCCTCACAGAGCCCCCGTCTGGGGTCACCTTCTGTCACTAAGAAAATCCAACAAAGAGCTCCACAAAGTTCTGTCAGACTGTGCAGCCTTCTTCGGATCTACCCATTTCGAGATCACCGAAACCGAGACAGCACGTGGTTACGCAGCAAAAGCGTCCCGGGCTTCTCTTTTTCCCAACTGGCAGCCTGCCGCAGATGCCCAGTCCTCCAGATCAGATAGCCAACAAGACGCTCAGGACTCTGGGAAGATAATCCCCAACCCCGAGGCGTGTCAGCCACCACTCCAGACAAAAATAAAGGCCACCTTTCTCCTCGTACTGCCGTAAAAAGGCTATTGCAGAACCACAAGGCAGTTGAAAATGGTTAAAAACAATTAGGAGCTTTTAGCAGTGTCTCTGGGGAAAAGATGCAGAGGTGGCCAAGACCAAATCCTTGAACTACTGCATCCCAGGGGAGCTCCGGGGAGAGGACTCTCGCAGCAAATGCATACTGCCTGTGACTACGGCATTTGGGGTTTCTGCCCCAGGAAACAGGGCTGGACCATGGAAGGGCTGGGAGGGTGTGCCTTGCCCCCATGTTCTAAGACTTAGCTGGGTGTTTGTCCAACTGGGAGATATATTCAGGAACCTGTAAGATCTTTCTGAGAAGTTTTGGAAATCTGGCTTTTTCCTTGGATGATACTATAAAAATTCTTAGCTTGTTTGGAAGTATCTGGATTACTGCCCTAGAACCCTCTCTGAAATGTCAGTGCTTAAGGTTGTGCCTGTGGATGTTTTCACAGTGATTGAAGCTCGAATGACGTCAAGGCCTACTGTATAAGTGAGAATTTTGAAATGGTTTAAATGTAAAAAAAAAAAAAAAAAGTGGTGGGAGAATTGAATCATCACATGGCAGATGGTAAATGTGGCGGATTTGGTTTTCCGAAAAATGAGCTCAACTATATTCCTCCTCCTCTCTGCTCCTTCAGAACCCAGTCACCGCCCCATCAGGCAGTGCTCCCCTCTGCCTGGGTGGGCGTTTGCAACGGCCTCAACAAGTAACACAGTACCAGTGAGGCCTCGTGACTTCTCGGGCCGGGTTATTAATAAAGAAGCAGCTTCTGCCTGGCTGTTTCTGGGCACTCTCAGAAGTTCAGGCCCTGTGGAGAGGCCATGTGGTCAGGCGTTCTGACCAGAAGACCCAGATAAGGTCCCAGCCAACAGCCATAATCAACTGCCAGACTTGTGAGTGAGCAAACTTGTAGATCAGCGGTTGGCAGATTTTGGCCTATGGGGGTCAAATCCAGCCCATGGCTGCTTTTTAATATATAAAGTTTTATTGGAATACAACCATACCCATTTCTTTATCTCTGCCTGCTTTTGCACTGTAACAGCAGAATTTGCTAACAATAGGAAGTGCACGGTCCACAACACAAAAGTTATATGTTATCCTTTCTAGGATATCCTTTTGGTCTTTTATAGAAGAAGTTTGCTGATTTCTCCATTAAATGACTTTAGCCCCAATCTCTGAGTCGCCTAGGTAGAGCCCGGTGGAGCAGAGATAAACTTCTGATTCCACAAGGCTCCTACTCAAATCATAGATTTGTGAGCCAAACATTGTTGTACTAAGTTTTGGAATGGCTTTTTTCACAGCAATCTGAATAGCTTTGTAAGGATGCTGACGTCAAGTGACCTTGGCTGATAATTTTGTATTCAGATTATATTTCTTGGAACTTATCTCTTTTTAAAAAAATATTTATTTATTTGAAAGGTAGAGTTACAGAGAGAGAGAGACAGAGACAGAGAAAGAGAGGTCTTCCATCCACTGGTTCGCTCCCCAAACGGTTGCAACAGCAGGGGCTGGGCCAGGCTGAAGCCGGGAGCCGGGAGCTTCTCCAGGTCTCCCTCATGGGTACAGGGGCCCAGTGACTTGGGCCATCTTCTACTCTTTCCCAGGCACATTAGCAGGGAGTGGGATAGAAAGTGGAGCAGCAGGGAATTACACTGGCACCCACAAGGCACGCTGGTGTCACAGGTGGTGGCCTAACCTGCTATGCCACAACAACAGCCCCTGGAGCTGATCTTCATATGTACCAACCAGCAACAGCTCACTAGCAGCTTTGATTTGTAGTAGGTAATCACTAAAATATGTTTCTGTTCCCAGTTCTAACAAGAATTAGATTAGGTGCCTGTTTAATTCAGATTTCAATAACACCACAGTGCTAATCTTATCTCCAAGAAAAATAATTTTACATTATTATCTAGTAACACTTCATTAAAATAGGTGTCCAAGAACCGCTTGCTGGCAGTGTTATGGTTAAGTGTGTGGTCTGATGATTCTACACTGGCAAACAACGCTTTGATGTTCCTAGTAATGTTTTCTATAACATACATATACAGTTGTTCTTTGCATTAAAATAATTACAGCCAAAATTTAAGCACAAATTAAATATAGAACCAGAACCAAAACTATTTATATTATTAAACGACTCTGGGATTTTGTTTCAGAAAACATCACATCTCACGTCATACTTAATTATATAAAGTTTGCAGATTTTTAAGTTTAGTTTGATAAATTGGTTCTATAATTGTATAAAGTGTAAGTACAGCTGTAAGCTTGGGGTTTTACACCTCCTTCTATACCCATGTGCAGACAACATCACAACATCGCAGAGCAAGTCTGTAATACATAATTTTTTTCCTGAAAAAGAGGCCTGCATACTATACAAAAATTCAAAAGGATCACAAAATATTTCATGATTCCACTTGTAGGAGGTCCCTAGACTTCTGTAAGACAGAAAGAAGACTAACAGTCAGGAAGGGCTGGGGGAATGGAGAGTCTGCGTTTAACAGGCACGAAGTGTCGGTGTGGAATGAGAAGAATGCTCTGGAGACAGGGGCCATGGTTGCACAACGCGAATGCACTTATTGCTCTGGCACTTCACACCTAAAAATGGTAGAATGCTACATTTTACAATAGGACTGTTTCTTCACAACAGAAAAAAGAGGACTGTTGTTCCCCAGATACGAGGAATCCCAGCCCAGGCTAACAGCAGCAGGCCTAGCTGCCCACCTAACCTACACCTTCGAGATGTCAACACTCAGATGCTGAAAAGAGCCCCTTGGGAAAAGGGAGCCAGAGACTTGATCCTCAGGGGAAGAGCAGCTCGCTCGCGCTCTCTCTCTCTCTCCCTCTCAGACCCAGCTCAGTGCCAGCCTCCCCTCTCCGCCCCAGCTTGCGTAAGTGGCCCCTTGATAGCCCCTGCGTGTGGGAAGGAGGATGTGATTCTGAACGGACACGGCTCTACCTGCGAGCACTCAGAAGCTTCATCATGAACATAGCTCTTCCTTGTGGTTTTGTTTCACCCCAAACGAAAACTCCGCATCAGCCATGCTGGAATTTGGGGTGCACTTCCAATGGGCAGGAGGGAGGCTCGGGGAAGGAAGAGGGGTGTGGAGGAGGGACATGTACAGGCAGTGCCCGTAAAGGACTGACAGCATCCACCTGGTGCCGAAGCCTGGGCTTTCCACACTTCATCCTCTAAATTCTTCATAATCTTTATCGCCTCTCAGTCTTCCCAGGTAAATGGAGAAGAAACTGAGCCAGGAGAGATTAGCCACCTTGCCTGATTTGTCAGCCCATCTGGGTCTGTGTGGCTGTGCGGGTACTGGCCCCTGCCTGTTTGCCTCCCTGCTGGACCCAGCCTGGCCCCTTTCTTACTCTGGCCTGCTCTGTAATGACTCTGCATGGCCACACCTCAGCCTCCTTCTCAGAAAACACCTTTTTCACAGCCCACAAGGGGCACTGGAGCTCCTTTTGAGGAACACATGAACTTGGTAGATAATAAGGGACCCCTGGAGGGACCAGCGGTGGGGTGCAGCTGGTTAAGCCACGGCATGTGAAGCTGGCATCCCTTCTCAGAGCACCAGTTCCCGTCCCAGCTGCTCGGCTTCCTGCTAACGTGCCTGGGGGGGGGGGGCAGTAGAAGGTGGCCCTCCCACCCACATGGGAGACCTGCATGGCGTTCCTGACCCCTGGCTTCGGCCTAGCCCAGACCTGACCATTGCAGCCATTTGGGGGGTGAACTATTGGATGGAATCTCTCTCTCTCTCTCTCTCTCTAATTCTTGCATCTCTGTTTCTCTGACTTTCAAATAAATAAATAAGCATTTTTTAAAAATGGGTAGGAGGATTGGAGTCCAGTGGGAAAACAGTGAATATATCTCAGACCCACCCCCGCTCCCCCAGCTAGGCACCGGCCATGCCAGGGCCCCTCACGCTGCCAAAGGCGTCACTAAGCATCACCCAGTGGGCACTGGTGAAGCATGTCTTTCTCGCCAGTGCTTAATTCAACATGCGCTGCATATAGGAAAAAGCTGTTCTCTAACAAAGTGAGCCATGTGAAACTGTCTTCCCAGCAAAGCTGTGCCACAGCCCTGCCCAGCCATGCTCGTTGAAAATAGCTCCAAAAATAATGTCGCCAGCAACTTCTATTCGCCCTTTGCTAGCAGAAGATAAACAACGCAGCTGAAAGGCAGCTGCCAGCCAGCCGCCTCCTCCTGTGTTTGTTTCTTCTCTCCGGGAAGGCCCAGTCTCCACCCTACCCCGTTCCTCCTGCTCTCCCCTGTGCCCACGAGTGCCTCTCCTCCACCAAGTTACACGCCGAGGCAACATCAGTTACTGACAGTTCTTTAGAAATAGGTATTGTTTCCTATACATTTTGTCTATTTTTGAAAAATTTATTTGAAGGGCAGAGAGAGAGCCAGAGACCTTCCATCCACTGGTTCATTCCCCAAATGCCTGCAACAGTTGGTGCTGGACCAAGCCAAAGCCAGGCATCTGAAACTCAACTGAGGTCTCTCCCACATGGGGGGCAGGGACTCGAATACTTCAGCCATCACTGCTGCTTCCCAGGGTATGCATTAGCAGGAGGCTGGAATTAGAAACAGATACAGAGATGGGGGTGGGGGGGCGGCACTGTGGTGTAATGGGTTGAGCTATAGCCTGCAATGCAGGCATACCATATGGTTCAAGTTTCACTGGTTCAAGTCCCAACTGCTGGATTCCAATCCAGTTCCTTGCTAGTGGCCTGGAAAAGTAGTGGAAGATGGCCCAAGTGTTTGGGCACCTGCATCCATGTAGGAGACCCAAGTAAAGCTCCTGGCCCCTGGCTTCCATCTGACCCAGCCCTGGCCATTGTGGCCATTTGAGAAGTGTACCAGAGAATAAAAGATCTCTCTTTCTCACCCTGCCCCCCACATCATTACTCTGCCTTTCAAATGAATAAAACAAAAATATTGACCAAGAAAAAAAAGATAATGCCCAAGCAATGGTTTAACTGCTGTGCCAAATGCCTGTTCAGACTTTTTTTTTAGTAATTCTTTATGATTTTTACAATAGTGTGAAATAATTCTTGTACAATATTGCCCATTTGATATTTTCTTTTTTTTAAAAAAAAAGATTCATTTATTTATTTGAAGGTTAGAGCTACAGAGAAGGAGAGAGAGAGAGAGTGAGAGAGACAGAGAGAGAGAGAGAGAGAGTGAGAGAGACAGAGAGAGAACGTACTTCCTCTTGGTCTCCCACATGGTTGCAGGGGCCCAAGCACTTGGGCCATCTTCCTCTGCTTTCCCAGTCACATTAGCAGGGAGCTGGATCAGAAGTGGAGCAGCCAGGACTCAAATCAGTGCCTATATGGGATGCCGGTGTCACAGGTGGCTGCTTTACCCACTATGCCATAGTGCTGACCCCATCTGATAATTTCAAAGTGGCTCAATATGTCCAGTGATCATAGTAAGAGGCCACTACTGGAAAAGAATAAGCTTTTCTAGGCCATGATATTTCCATACCTGAAGAGACAACATATGCCAAGAACAAGCTCACACTTGTGTGTCTGGGCCACTGGCTGGCAATTATGCCCCTGGGTACAGTAGCACCTGGCTTTCAGCAACAGGATCTGACTGGGTCTCTCTCTGGTACAGAGATCTTTGAGAAGCTCACAAACACCCCTTTCATTACAGCAATCTACTCTTTATGGTCTACCTTTCACCTGACTAGAAATATTATAAAATCACTGCAGGAGACATTAGAAGTGAACAGAGAAAACTTCCACACCTCAGTAAGAGCTCCTCTGACCAAATATTTATCTAAAATTCAGCAAGAGCCTTTGGTCTACTTGCAATCATTTTCCTTATGTCACGTGCTTGGCTTGGAACACCTCCACTGTGGTGATTCCTCTGTGGAGCTGCTGTATCTTCCTAGCACTTCCCTGAAGGAAGTTTACCAGGAAGTACTGCTTAGAACACTCTTCTGTGCCTCCTTCTCTACCTGGAGAAGTGCCAGGCCTTCTCTAAATCCTTCCTCAAGTCTCCTCCTCTACCCCCTCACCAGGTACATTCAGTACAGATATTTGGCATGAGCCTATTGAAGAGTTAACACATGGTTCTATTACTATTTTCCCACAGTTGTCCCCCTCACTAGATGGTAAATATCCAGACAACAGGGGTAAGGTCTGGTTTATGTATTTCTGACGTCCATCGTGCCCAGCGCCATGGTTGGCAACTACCACTTGGATAGCAGGTAAAAACTGAAGAGAACCCTATTACCATCTCTGGAACTGTCAGTTGTGCACTGAGAAATTTCACATGGCCCCTTCTGTCCTATCCTATGGCCTGGGACAATCAGCATTGCCACATGGATGAGTGAGGACTGAGTGTTGGAGGGATTTCCAAATTTGTGGAAAATGAAATTAAAAGATGAGTTTAATTTGGTGCAAAAAATTTTGAAACCCACGCATAGTTTTTTTTTAATAAGACGCATTTTCCATGAACCCTTTTGTACATGCATAGTGGGGTAGAAATATCTAGATTTCTCATGAGCACTAATTGGTTCCCTTATTTCAGCTGGCTCACAAAGAAATATCATTTTCCTAGAGGAGATGATGAAAGCCAAATGGACAAAGGCATTTCTGTTTGTCTCAAAGGTGCTTGGATGAAGGTCACTGCCATTGTCCTAGAAGTGCCTTCCTTTGCAAGAAAATCATATCCATAGAAGGGAATCTGAACTCTGAGATGTTTTTCATCAGCTTCCTGCAGAGTCTTGCTACTCAGAGTGTGGTCCTCCGGCCAACAGTGTTAATATTTCTCGGGAACTTATTGGAGATGTGGACTCTCAAGTCCTACCCAGATCTGCTGAATTAGGGTCCACACTTTTATGAAATCCCCAGATGACTCACATGCACATGGAAGTACAAGAAAATTGATCCAGAGCACACCTTGAGGACACAGGTGTGGCGTCTCTATAACCACTAGGGTGTTCTGTCTGGCCCCAGTGAAATTGGCCACATTCTGGCAGGCTTTAGGTGTTCAGCAGAAAGCCCATTATTTGGTAATGTTGGAGCATTAAACAGCCCTAAATCTTTTTCAATATATTAGGATTTAACCATTAAGACCTCAACTGATGTAAAGCTGGACCCCAGACTGGGGCTATTGGAAATTTTCTCCGTTTTTGCCAAGCTATGAATACCTGAAGTCACCTGGGGTAAGATACAGGCCAAAGACAAAACGAAGAATTTCCCACAGGCTCTGCAGAACTATAGTATTCTGGGTGGTGTTTTCTTGGTACAGGTATGGGACAAGTCTGTGAATAAGCAAGACGTTCAGAGTGCGGTGCAGAGGTCGTATAACCCGTGGTGGGCAGCCACAGCCTGGGATTATTTGAAAGATTTTCACAAAGTCTGAAGAGGCCACAAGGTTAAACCATGGCAAGCCCCAGAAATCTTCCACAGGTGAGTAGGCCCAGCAAGGTTAACCTGGGGCTGACCTTAGTTACACAATGCTTTCTTTAAATGAGGCAGGGACCTGTTCCCCAGCCTTCCTAAGGTCGGATGCATATGGGTAAGAGCAGAGCATGTTCCCAGGGAACCCTGGGAAAGCAGCTCATGCTCTCTATGAAATTGTACAGGTTACTGGGGTCTATTCCAAAGCTTATTCCTGGTAGGTGTGTGTATACAGGAAAAGACAGCAGCTGGCAGCCTGTGTGTTCATGGCCAGCAGTATTTGTGCGGTTCCACAACCCCCCAGTTAGTGAAAATACAGCAAGAACCTGTGCTCAGGAACACAGAGGCAGAAAATGTGCTCTTAGGCCAAGAAAGTTCCAAGAAACAGAACTAGGCAAGGCAAAGAAATGAAGCTTTAATCAAGATATGAAGAAGAAATGTCTCCAAGGAGACAAAAAGGAGGTGGGTTTGGCACTGGAGACCCATTCTGTGCACAACCCAAGCTTCTCCTGAGCCGACTCTGATGTCTGGAGAGTACAAATTGTTCACTTTCTTCTTTCATCTTTTCCTTGTTGTGCACAGTGACCCCTTGTCTGCCTTCTCATTCAAGCCCTAGTAGAACCCTTAACTCCTCTGTCTCCAGACGCGTGGGCTTTTCCTGCCAGAATCTGAAGGGGGCCAAGGATCTCCTGTGTAGAAACCTTCACTGGGGCCGGCGCTGTGGCATAGTGGGTAAAGCCGCCACCTGCAATGCTGGCATCCCATGAGCACCAGTTCAAGTCCTAGCTGCTCCACTTCCAGCTCCTTGCTAATATGCCTGGGAAAGTAGTAGAAGATGACCCAAGTCTTTGGGCCCCTGTGCCCACGTGGGAGACCCAGAAGCTCCAGACTCCTGGATCAGCCCAGATCCAGCCATTAGGGCCATTTGGGGAATGAACCAGGGGATGAAAGACCTCTCTCTCTCTCTGCCTCTGTAACCCCACCTTTCAAATAAATAAATACATAAATCTTAAAAAAAAAAAAAAAGAAAGAAACCATCACTGACCCAGTGTCCAGTCAGAATTGGTTCCCAGACCAAAGGGAACAATTTGTGCTTTTAGCGCTCTTTCTCTCTCACTCTCTCTCTCTCTCTCTCTCTCTCTCTCTCTCTATATATATATATATATATATATATACACATATACACACGCACACACAGGTATAAACATAGCATACATATATATACACACATGTTGTATTTATACATAGATACACAATATATAAAATTTTGTGGTGATAATTTGACATTTTAGTATTTACAATATTTGTTAATTTTATGGTAACAGTCTGATAATAACCATATATATTTGCTGTTAAACTTGTAACCCATGCATCTAAGTGTGACTATTTTTAGCTCTATGTCATTGCTATGTGCCTCAAAACGACAAATAAACATATCTGAATATAACTCATGTTGTTCCAGGCCACACCTGTCTGAAATAAAATAAAGTCACAGTAATGGTAAAAATGGCATGTCTCTCTGCTGTCACCTTCAAGCGAGGGACATCTAACCACGTTCAAATACCACCCAACTATTTCTGGCAGTCCCTAAGCCAGGGTAGGGGAGGGGGTAGTTTCCTGTGATTTCCCAAATGAGGCTTTTCCAGCCACATGGTGACTACAGCTTTGTCACCTCCCGAATGTCTCTACAGTCAAATTCTAACTCCTTCCCCACAATGTTCCTACCCCACTGGTAACTGCTGCAGCCACTAGGCTCATTATAGACTTAGCATCAGCTCCAGGGTCCTCCCCTTTCCTAGGGCCCTGCACAGGGTCTCCCAGTGTCTGAGAAGTCTCTAGTGCCCCAGCGTGTACCACGCTGCCTGGACTGCAGGCCGAGCCCAGTGAGCAATGGCACGCCACGCTTGTAGTCCTAGGGGATGCACTCCTGGGCAGGCCAAGGTCAGCAGCCCTTACCAGGGTGTAGCCAACAGCTGCTGGTGGTTGTGGCAGAGAATCTTAAAAATGCTTCAATTTGCTAATTACGCTAACATTCATACTCTCATCATCTCACAGTTAGGGGCACCACTGCTGACACGTTTCTCAACCTGCAACGCCAGGGGTTTGGAAAGCTGGATGTTTTTGCTTTCGTCACCCACAGAATTGACTCCGCTGAGGGGCTGAGATGTCTTCTCATGGAACAGGGATCTGACCCTGGCTTGGAGGCATTAGTAAAGTGTGTGTGATAGAGCTGGTGAAAGCGTTTCAGATGGAGAAGATGCCAAGAACAGGGGCACAGCGCCAAGCGAGCACACGGCTCGCTCAGTGACCCGCCCGGCTGGATCCGCCACTCAGCCAGTGAAGCTTCACACTGGAAGGGGCAGACTACTGCCACCAAGAGAATCTTGGGGCCACCTCAGGAGTCTGAACTCTTTTTTTCAAGATTTATTTTATTTATTTGAAAGGTAGTTACAGAGACAGAAAGAAAAAGGGAGAGACAAAGAGAGATCTTCCATATACTGGTTCACTCCCCAAATGGCCACCTAGGCTGGAGTGGGCCAGGCTCCTAAAGCCAGAAGCCAGGAGGGTCTTCCCGGTCTCTCACATGGGTATGGGCCCCAAGCACCTGGGCCATCTTCCACTGCTTTCCCGGGCCATAGCAGGGAGCTGGGTCTGAAGTATGGTAGCCTGGATTTGAACCAGTACACATATGAGATGCCTCCATCATATGCATTAGCATAACCCATTTTGCCACAATGCTGCCCACCACTTTTTTCTTGAAACATTTATTTTACTTATTTGAAATAAAAAATTGAGAGAGAGAGAGAGAGAGAGAGAGAGAGAGGAGTCTGAATTTTTCATAGAGGAACAGAAAGAAACTGAAACACTTTGAGCACGTGAATGACATGATAAAACTGGCATTATAAAGAAAATCGTTCTGGTATTTATATTCAGAAAACATAGGAAAGAAAATTCACAGGTGATAAAAACAAATATACTGAATTGTACTTATGCCTTTTGGTTAAGAATTTTTTTTTATTTGAAAACCAGAGTTACAGGAATAAAAGGAGAGAAAGGAACAAAGAGAGAGGTATTCAATTTGCTGGTTTACTCCCCAGGTGGCTACAACAGCCGGGGCTGAGCCAGGCCAAAGCTAGGAGCCAGGAACTTCTTTTGGATCTCCCATGTGGCTACAGGGGACCAAGCACTCAGGCCATCTTCCACTGCTTTTCCTGGGCTATTAGCAGGGAGCTGGATCAGAAGTAGAGCAGCCAGGACCCAAACCAGCAACCATGAATGCTGGCACTGCAGGCAATGGCTTTACTTCCTATGCCACAGGGCTGGCCTCTTATTGCTGTGCCTTTCAAATAAATTAATCATTTAAAAATTATACTATTGATAGCAAAATTATATAACTGAGTGCAGACACATTTTTACTGTTCAATTCACCAAGTTTTTAGGAAGTTTGGCTGCTTTAAATATCAGATTGTATCAGATTTATTTATAATATTTTATATCTGTTGGTACATTAGAAAAAATAGCTTCTAGTGAAAATAAGTTCATCAAAGATACAAAAAAGATGACAGGTATTCTGAATCAAATTTTTGGCTAGAAAACTAGAAAATGTGAGATGAGTAAGTTTCAAATATGAAGGGCACATAAGTTCAGATGACTTAGTAAAATTTTTCCCAGATGTATCTAATATGTGTGCATCTATTGTTCCTATTTTTGAGGTAGGCACTGTGTAGTAGGTTGAGCTTCCTCCTTTGGTGCTGGCATCCTATATGGATGCCAGTTAGAGTCCCAGCAGCTCCACTTCCAATCCAGCTCCCTGCTAATGGCCTGGGAAGAGCAGCAGAAGCTGTTCCAAGTGTTTGGGCTCCTGCACTCACATGAGAGACCTGGAAGAAGCTCCTGGCTTCCAATTGGACCAGCTCCAGCTGATGTAGCCATTTGGGGAGTGAACCAGGGGATGGAAGACTCTCTACCTCTCCTTGTTTCTCTCTGTAACTGTCTCTCAAATAATTAATAAATCTTTAAAAAATTTCATCTTTCTTAAAGTGTTTACATTGATGTTAGATTTTTGTGTTGACTTGTTTGGGGTGGGTTGGATTTTTTTCTTTTGTTCTGCTCTATTATGTTTTTTAAAAACATTACAAGGGTAAGGGCAAGTTTTAACTTTCACTTTGATTTCTGTATTTGGAGAGCTCCCTACCTTAGGAGCCTTGGTGGGAACAGATCTTGCCTTGCAATCTAGAAACTGCAGTTCAAATGATCACTTTCCTATCTCCTTAGTCCTTGGCTATGGGACCATGTCCTGAACTCAAACAAATGTGCACTTCCTGGACTATTGTCACTGAAAGGCAAGCTTCCATTTTTCATGACAGGTGAACGCAAGACAGGCAGCAACACTGAGTCTTCCGGTCAGCAGCAGTGGTATCCAGAATTTAAGTGCAGGGAGTCACGTGAGCAGTGGGGGCAGGGAGAAGGGAAGATGGCTAGGGGTGAGTGACAGCAGAAGCATCGTCAATCAGCACACTTTTGGGTGTGGTTTGAGGGTTCCCTTCGTACTGCCTTCCTTCCAGACCTGGTTTTGCAGACTGCCACGTGGTTTTGTGAGTTCCCACTGTCTTTTCCATAAATTCCTCTTCCATTTAATAAGCTTGCTCATCTTCTATTGCTTGTAAGAACCTTAACTAGTACAAGTTCATTGTAAAAAAAATAGTAATAGTTAATTTGGTCTGGCACAGAATGAACCAGCAGATGGAACATCTGTGTGTGTGTGTCTCCCTCTCTCTCTGTAACTCTGCTTTCAAACAAATAAAATATTTTTGAAAAATTTAAAATATAGACAAGGCAAAAAAATAAAATCATTCATAATCTCTTTACCCAGATAATAATCTTTATAATTTTGTTTATGTAGCCTTTCAGAATTTTTTCAACATTTGAAGTTCACAATCAATTAGTTAGCATCCTTTCAGATTCAAGGATTCAACCTATAATGCAGGTGCTGTTAGCAGCATCCTCTCCTTTAACCTTAACCAGGGCTCGTAGACCTCAGAGTACAGACTGACTTCCTGGATACCTTTAATAATCCTGGCTTGCCTGTGCCTACTTTGAGTCTATTGATTTTGAGTCTACAATTGGATCCTGCACTCCACTAACTACTACACCCGCCTCCTGACTGCCTGTGGCATCAGAAACTAACTGCAAACCTCCAGGTGTCGTGAGTCAGCAGAGATCACAAACAGGTGGGCCCTGAGGATACCCAGAAGAGCTCCACTGTAGCAAACGCTTCCGGGTGACATCATCTGGATCTATGGCATATCCACTCTCAATTCTTTCCCCGGCCGCTCTGCAATCCCTTCTGTTTAGATAAAAATTTTCCCTCTGACCTTAATTCTTACACTTGTCCTTTCTTCAGTCTGACATCTTCTATGGTTGTGAAAACTGGACTTGGGCCACTTTTAATTCCACCCATTGCCGGTGGACTTTTCCACCTTTAGTTGTTCCATTGCCTTACCTTAGTCAGCTTCTGATTTGTGATTGGTTTCAGGTCCCACCTCTGGACCCAGGCTGGAAACTTGATCCCTGAAGCTGGTGCCAAGAACCGGGTAATGGTACCATTCTTCCTTATTACCAGTGAGTTTCCCATAGTTCTGGCAAACACAGAAAACGAAAGTATCATACAAATAATCAATGGGGCTGGCACTGTGGTTTAGTAGGCTATGCCTCCACCTGTGGTGCCAGCATCCCCTGTGGGTGCCAGTTCTAGTCCCGGCTGCTCCTCTTCCTATCCACCTCTCTGCTTATGACCTGGGAAAGCAGCGGAAGATGGCCCAGGTTCTTGGGCCCCTGCACCCAGGAAGACCTGGAAGAAGTTCCCTGCTCTGGTAGTTGTGGCCATTAGGAGAGTGAACCAGCAGCTGGAAGATCTCTTTCTGTCTCTACCTCTCTGTCTGTAACTTTACCTCTCAAATAAATAAATGAATCTTTAAAAAAATCCAAGTCTAGAGATTATATTTACAGAAGCAATCTGGGGAAATTACAGGCCAATTTTAAAAATTTTTCTCTTGGTGCTTTTCTCTAAGGATTGTAATAATTTTGACTGCTTATTAACAAATAGCTGTATTAGAATAATGATTTTTATAGTATATTTTAAACTCAGTTGATGATGGGTTTTGTTTTCTTGTTTTCCAGTTCAAGGGAATGGCATACATTTTTGAAACTGGCACAAGAAAAACAGAAAAATTGATAGGTCAAAGTGTCTAAGAGTTATTGCAGAGAGCTAGAGTTAGGGGTCCTTCTGTTTTAGCAGGGAGCTTGCATGAGTCTAACTGCATAAGGATAAGCACCAACATGTCTCATACCCCAAGCTCAGGGTTAAAGAACCAAAGGGAGGGGAGGAAGGGATGAAGAAAAAGTGGAGTTTAAGGTCTACATAAACCTCCACGTCATCCCTATTCTTCAGTGGGCCTGACTGCATACTCAGTTATCACATGGGTGATTTGGGGAGGCAAGGAAGGGAAGAAGGGCATCATCCCCCTCCTCGCAAAAGAGGAGCCCAGAGAAGAAAGAGCTGCCAAAGTGATATGCAAATAAGACAGACGACACAGGAATTGGGAGTGTGCTTTTGGCCTAGTGATGAAGCCACAACGTCCACATTCCACATCAGAATACCAGGGTTCAAGTCCTGACTCTGCTCCCCATTCTAGCTTCCTTCTAATGCATAACCTGGAAGACAGCAGATGATGGCTCAAGTAGTTGAGTCCCTGTCACCACAAGGGACACCAGATTGGGTTCCCAGCTCCTGGCTTTGGCCTGGCCCAATCACAACCATTGCACTCGTTTTTAACCAGTGGATAGGAGTACTCCCTGCCTGCCTGTTTCTCTCTGTCTCTCAAATAAATAAACAAACATTGGGTTGTTTTTTTTTAATAGCTAAAAATAAAAGGCATCATTAAGGTTTACTTTAAAAAAATCTGGCAAAAGACTAGAAACCTATTTCATTTTCCCACTGATGAAATAAATGATTGTACTTCCATACAATGGAAAACTATGCTGTTCATAAAATGAATGAAGCAAAACTTTATGTAAAATTAGGAACCCTCTTAAATATATATTGTTAAAAGATAAACATGAGTTTCAGAACAATGCGTCCATTGTGCTATAGTTACCCCTTGTCCTGATGCCCTGCCACTCCACTTCCAGCTCCTATATTTGTAGACTATTTCTGAAAGGAGACACTAGAAGCTAGTAACAGTGGTCGCCTCTGGGTTTGGGACTTGATTGACTGAGGTTACAGCAAGTAGTTAATAGTACAGGTTGACTTTTCATCACACACCTTGGTGTGTATACCTTTTTAAATAATAAAACAAAAACAAATAGGTATTAAAGGAATTCCAGTCTACCTGTATTTCATCCATTAGTAACTGTTGCTAAATTATCTCAGATGTCAACCCCCATCTAAGTTTGATTTGTAGGTTTCATTAACCTCACTGCTTGGTTTCCAGCGCTGCTGTGTTGCTCTTTCTTCACTGTTCAACTCTTTGTTTGTCTTACTTTCTCTCTGAGAATGTATCTGTTCCTGCGTCTTGGAGCATTCTCATTGCAGCTACCTGGAGCTTCCTGGTGGTGTAATCAGGAAGAGAAGACGCCTTTGTTCTCTTTCCACTGCCCTAAAGACGTCAGAGAGACACCACCAAAGCAAACACACACTTACCCAAGAGCGCAATACCATCAGTATACTCAGCGCCATCTTTTCTTGTGGTCTTCTCCAATCAGGGCTTTCTTTCTTTTTTATTTTTATTTTTATTTTTTTGACAGGCAGAGTGGACAGTGAGAGAGACAGACAGAGAGAAAGGTCTTCCTTTTCTGTTGGTTCACCCCCCAATGGCCGCTGTGGCCGGCGCTCTGCTGTTCCGAAGCCAGGAGCCAGGTGCTTCCTCCTGGTCTCCAATGCGGGTGCAGGGCCCAAGGAATTGGGCCATCCTCCACTGCCCTTTTGGGCCACAGCAGGGAGCTGGACTGGAAGAGGAGCAACCGGGACAGAATCAGGCACCCTGACTGGGACTAGAACCCGGGGCGCTGGCGCCGCAGGCGGAGGATTAGCCTATTGAGCAATGGCGCCGGCCAGGGCTTTCTTTTAACAACCATACTTTTTCTAGCAGGATTCATTCTCTAATCCTTGCAAGTACAAATATTTCCCTGCAATGGAATTTCTCTATTTAGAAGTCAAGTTTTGAAGATTTACAATGAATTTGCTGCTAAATATTCCCTGGAAAAAAATTTCAAGAGGACATTTTAAACACATTTTCAACCTAGTTCTAAAAAAAATTAAGTCTTTTGGTTTACTGCATGTAACAATGTGAAAAAAGCATTAAAATCAAGGTCTGTTTATAATTTCCCTTCTAGAAAGGAGCTTCTTCAGCTTGAGATGATCACAGAATCACTATAGCCATAAGAGAACTGTAGGGATCAACTAGCTCCTTCTTCCACTGAAGATGAAAATCACTGCACATTATTCATAGCATGTGGCTCTCAGCAAGTTTTAGAAAGGCACTTTCTCCAAAGGCAAATGTTCCCATTTTTCTCTTTCTTTCAACTATTTCCCTTTATTTTTTAAAGGTTTACTTATTTACTTATTTGAAAGAATTACAGAGAGAGAGGGAGACACAGAGAGAGACAGAGAGGGAACTAGCAAGTTTTCATCCACTGGTTCACTCTCCAAATGGCCTGGGCTGGGCCAGACTGAAGCCAGGAACTCCATCCAATACTCCCACTTGGGTGTAGTGGCCAAAGCACTGCTTCCCAGACCATTAGCAGGTGGTTCAAAAAAGGAGCAGACGGGACACAAACCAGTGCCCATATGGGATGCCAGCACTGAAGGTGGAGGCTTAGCCTTATTATGCCACAGTGCCGGCCCCTCCATTTCTTAATGGTTATTACCATTAGAATTCTTTTTTGTTTTTTTAATGCAAGTTCTGTCATATATTCTATCATTCCTCTTTATTCTTATTGCCTTCTGGATAGGGAAAACACTGATATGATACTAATAGGCAACAGATGGTACCTTCAAAATGGAAGACTCAGGGCCAGTATTGTGGTGCAGTGAGTTAAGTGAGGTATGGCTCACTATGACAGCACTGCATATGCATATCAGAGTGCCAGTTCTTTTTTTAAAAAAAGATTTTATTTATTTATTTGAAAGTCGAGTTACACACAGAGAGAAGGAGAGGAAGAGAGAGAGAGAGAGAGAGAGAGAGAGAGAGAGAGAGAGAGATGGTCCACTCCCCAATTGGCCGCAACGACCCAAGTTTCGCCAATCTGAAGCCAAGAGCCAGGAGCTTCCTCCAGATCTCCCATGTGGGTGCAGGGGCCCAAGGACTTGGGCCATTCTCTACTGCTTTCTCAGGCCATAGCAGAGAGCTGGATCAGAAGTGCAGCAGCCAGGACTAGAACTGGCACCCATATGGGATGCCTGTGCTTCAGACCAGGATGTTAACCCGCTGCGCCACAGCATTGGCCCCCACAGTGTGATTTTATCTTTAAAGTTTGGATTTGAGGATTTTCTTTACCTTCTATATCTCTACTTATATTTTTGAACCTGTGGAATACCATTTTAATATTTTTATCTAATAGTTATTTGCATCCGTGCTTGTTTGATGTTCATTGATTAATATATCCGCTTACTGTGGGCTAAATTTCCTGCTTTTTTGTATGCCTGGTAATTTTTTAAGATTGATAACAGACTTTGAGAAGAATAATGACATGATAACACACTACACAATACACACACAAACACACACACACGCAGACTGTTGTGACACAATTCTCTGAGATATTACAATATCTATTATCTAGGGTTTTTTGTAGTTTATATACATAGAGTTTTTAAGTCAGACCTTGTTATGGGCGGTTTCATTTTTCCAATAATTTTGAAAGGAATCAAACATTTCTTTTTTGGGAGAGGGTCTTTTTTTCCCAAATAAACCTTTTATTTAATGAGAACAAATTTCATGATTACAACTATAGGAATATAGTGATTCTTCCCATCATACCACCTCCCGCCCCTACTCCCATCTTAACTCCTCCACCCTCCCCCATTCCCAGTCCCATTCTCCATTAAGATTCCTTTTAAATTAACTTTATACACAGAAGACTAAGTAAAGATTTTAACAATTTGCACACACATACACACACACACAACTGGGAACAAGTTTTATAGTTAATTCTAAATTACAACTCACTGAGGATAGAGGTACTGCATGGGAAGTGCACAGTGACTTCTGAGGTTAATTTAAGAATTAACACTCTTATGTATGTCAGTGATCACCCAAGGCTCTTGACATCAGCTGCCAAGGCTATGGAAGCCTTTTGAATCTACAATCTCAGTATTTAGACAAGGCCATAAGCAAAGTGAGTGTTCTTCTCCCCTCAAAGAAAAGTGCATCCTTCTTTGATGGCCGTTTCTTTCCACTGGGGTCTCACTCACAGAGATCCTTCGTATAGGACATATTTTTGCCATAGTGTCTTGGCTTTCCATGCCTGAAATGCTCTCACAACCTTTTCAGCCAGAACAGAATGCCTTAAGAGCTGGTTCTAAAGTCAGAGTGCTATTTAAAGTGTTTGTCATTCTATGAGTCTGCTGTATACACTGCTTCCCATGTTGGAACATTCTCTCCTTTTTAATTCTATTATTATTAACAGACACTTGATCTTATTTATATGATTCTTTTAACACTTAATCCTATCTATATGATCACTTCAACACAATATAATTACTTTAACATTTAGGATGGCATTTATGCCAACCAGCTTAATGGGATTTAGGGTCCCATGGCAAGTTTTTAAACTGTACCCTTAGAAGGAAGTCCATAGGAATGAATGCAGAACTATATAGCTTTACAGTAACAAACTTTCCCCTCTCTCTCTTATTCCCACTATTATTTTGTACTGAGGCCTATTTACAATTGACTTTATAAACATATGATTAACTTTGTTAAGTAAAGAGTTCAACAAGTAGTATGAAGAAAAAAGAAACTGTTCCTCAACAGTCAAGATAAGGGCTGTTCAAGTCATTGCTTCTCAAAGTGCCAATTTTACTTCTATAGATTTCTGTTTAGGTACTCTATCAGTTCTCAGAGATCTGGGAGAACATATGATATTTGCCCCTTTGGGACTGGCTTACTTCACTAAGTATGATGTTTTCCAGATTCATCCATTTTGTTGCAAATGATTAGATTGTTTTTTTAACCACTGTGTAGTATTCCATAGAGTACTTATCCCATAATTTCTTTATCCAGTCCTCAGTTGATGGGCATTTAGGTTGATTCTATGTCTTAGCTAATGTGAATTGAGCTGCAATAAACATGGGGGTACAGATAACTCATTGATTTACTGATTTCATTCACCATGGGTAAATTCCCAGGAGTGGGATGACTGGGTCATATGGTAGGTCTACATTCCAATTTCTGAGGTATCTCCAAATTGTCTTCCATAGTGGTTTTACCAGTTTACATTCCCACAAACAGTAGATTAGGGTACCTTTTTCCCCCACATCCTCGCCAGCATTTATTTATTTTGAATTTCTGTATGAAGTCATTCTAACTGGGGTGAGGTGAAACCTCATTGTGGTTTTGATTTGTATTTCCCTGAAGGCTAGTGATCCTGAACATTTTTTTCATGTGTTTGTTGGCCATTTGGATTTCCTCTTTTGGAAAATTTCTCTTTAAGTCCTTTGTTCATTTCTTAACTGGGGTTGTTTATTTTGTTGTTGTGGAGTTTCTTATCTCATTACATATTATGGATATTAATCCTCTGTCAGTTGCAGAGTTTGAAAATAATTTCTCGCATTATGTTGGTTGCCTTTTCACTTTCCTGACTGTTTCTTTTGTACAGAAACTTCTCAATTTGATATAATCTCAGTTGTTAATTTTGGCTTTGTGCCTTCTGGGGTCTGTTCCAAGAACTCTTTACCTGTGCCAATGTCTTGCAGGATTTCCCCCAATGTTCTATAATAATTTGAAAGTATCAGGTCATAGATTTAGGTTTTAATCCATTTGAATGGATTTTTGTGCAAGGTGTAAGGTAGGGGTCCTGATTCATACTTCTGCATATGGAAATCCAGTTTTCCCAGAATGATTTGTTGAAGAGACTGTTTTTGCTCCAGGGATTGGTTTTAGTTCCTTATCAAATATAAGTTAGTTGTAGCTGCTTGGATTGATTTCTGGCGACTCTATTCTGTTCCATTGGTCTATCCATCGGTTTTTATACCAATACCAGGTTGTTTTGATTATAACTGCCCTGTAGTATATCTTGAAATCTGGTATTGTGATACCTCCAGCTTTGTTTTTGTTGTGTAAAATTGCTTTAGCTATTTGAGGTCTCCTGTGTTTCCATATGAATTTCAGCATCATTTTTTTCTAGATCTGAGAAGAATGCTTTCAGTATTTTGATTGGTATCACATTGAATCTATAAATTGCTTTTGGGAGAATGGACATTTTGATGATATTGATTCTTCCAATCCATGAACATGGAAGATTTTTCCATTTTTTTTGTATCTTCTATTTCTTTCTTTAATGTTCTGTGATTCTCATCATACAGATCTTTGACATCCTTGTTTAAATTTATTCCAAGGTATTTGATTTTTTTTAAGCTATTGTGAATGGGATTGATCTTAGAGGTTTTTTCTCAGCCATGGCATTGTCTGTGAACACAAAGGCTGTTGATTTTTGTGCATTGATTTTTTATTCTGATACTTTACTCTTATATGAGTTCCAAAAGTCCTTTGGTGGAATCTTTTAGATCCCCTATATAAAAAAATCACGTCATATGCAAATAGGGATAGTTTGACTTCCTCTTCCCCATTTTGAATTCCTTTGATTTTTTTTTTTCTTGCCCAATGGCTTTGGCTAAAACTTTAAGAACTATATTGAATAGCAATGGTGAGAGTGGGCTTCCTTGTCTGGTTCTGGATCTTACAAGGAATGCTTCCAACTTTTCCCTATTCAATAGGATGCTAGCTGTGGGTTTGTAATAAATTGCCTTGATTGTGTTAAGGAATCAACACCATATATCTATACCCAATTTGCTTAGAGTTTTCATCCTGAAAGGGTGTTGTATTTTATCAAATGCTTTCTTTACATCTATTGAGATAATCATATGATTTTTATTCTTCAGTTTGTTAATTTGGTGTATCACATTGATTGATTTGCAAATGTTGAACTATACCTATATATCAGGGATAAATCTCACTTGGTCCAGGAAAATGATCTTTTTGATGTGTTGTGGATTCCATTGGCCAGAATTTTGTTGAGGATTTTTGCATCTATTTTCATTAGGGAAACTGGTCTCTAGTTCTCTTTCACTGTTGCATCTTTTCCAAGTTTAAGAATTATGGTGATGCTGGCTTCTAGAACGAATTTGGGAGGATTCTCTCTCTTTGAATTGTTTTGAATAATTTGAGAAGAATTGAAGTTAGTTCTGGTAAAATACAGCAGTGAATCCATCTGGTTCTGTTTCTTTGTGTGTGTATGAGGAGGGTCTTTATTACTGAATCAATTAATGGGTCTGTTTAGATTTTCTATGTCTTAATGGCTCAATTAGATAGGTTGTATGTGTCCAAGAATCTATGCATTTCTTCTAGGTTTCCCAGTTTGTTGGCATCTAGCTCTTTGTACTAATTTCTGAGGATTCTTTTTATTTCTGTGGTGTCTGTTGTTACATTCCCTTTTTCATCTCTAATTTTATCTATTTGGGTCATGTCTCTCCTTTTTTTTTGGTTAGTTGGGCCCATGGTGTGTCAATTTTGTTTATTTTTTTCAAAAAAAAATCAGCTATTAATTTCACTGATCTTCTGTATTGCTTTTTTGTATCAATTTTGTTTATTTCTTCTCTAATTTTAATTATTTCTTTTCTCCTATTACTTTTGGGTTTCGTTTGCTGTTGTTTTTCTAGATCCTTGATATGCATTGATAGCTCATTTAACTGGTGCCTTTCCAATTTATTGATGTTGGCACCAATTGCTATAAACTTTTCTCTTAAAACTGCTTTTTGCCATATCCCATAAGTTTTGATCTGTTGTAATGTTGTCTTTATTTGTCTCTGGAAGTTTTTTGATTTCTTCTGTGGCCTACTGTTAACTCGGGAGCATGGGGCTGGCACTGTGGTGTAGTTGGTAAAGCTACTGCCTGCAGTGCCAGCATCCCTTATGTGTGCTGGCTTGAGACCCAGCTGCTCCAATTCTGATTAAGCTCTCTGCTATGGCCTGGGAAAGCAGTGGAAGATGGCCCAAGCCCTTGGGCCCCTGCATCTACATGGGAGACCCAGAAGAAGCTTCTGGCTCCTGGCTTCAGATTGGCGTAGCTCCTGCTTCATATGTGGCCATCTGGGGAATGAACCAACAGATGGAAGACTTCTCTTTCTCTCTCTGCCTCTCCTTCGCTCTCTGTGTAACTCTGACTTTCAAGCAAATAAATAAATCTTTTTAAAAAAAATTCAGGAGCATGCTGTTCAATCTCCATGTGTTTGCATATATTCCAGAGACTCCTAAGTTGCCGATTTCCATCCTCATTGCATTGTGGTTTGAGAAGATGCATGGTATGATTTTTTTTTTAATTTGCTGAGGCTTGCTTTATGGCCTAGCATATGGTCAATCCTAAAAAAAAGTTCAATGTACTTGTGAGAAAAATGTGTATTCTGTGGCTATAGGGTGGACAGCTCTGTAGATATCTGTTAGGTCCATTTGGTCTCTGGTATCAATTAACTCCATCATTTCCTTGTTGATTTTTCTGTCTGGGTGATCTGTCCATTGCTGAAAGTGGGGTATTGAAATCCCCTATTACTATTGTATTTGAGTCTATGTCTCCGTTTAGATCCTTTAGCATTTCTTTTTTAAGTCACCAGGTGCCCTGTAATTAGGTGTATATATTTATAATAGTTACATCTTCCTGTTGAATTTATCCCTTAATCATTACATATTATTCTTGTCTCTTTTAACAGTTTGTGTGTTAAAGTTTATTTTGTCTGTTATTACTATGGCTACCCCAGCTCTTTTTTGGTTTCTGTTAGCATGGAATATCTCTTTCTATCATTTCACTTTTCTGCCTGCATGCATCTTTGTTGGAGAGATGTGTTTCTTGGTAAGCAGTAAATAGATGAGTTTTGTTTTTTAAATCCACTCAGCCAGTCTATGTCTTTTAACTGGAGAGTTGAGGCTATTTACATTCAAAGTGACTATTGATAAGTTACAACTTTGCCCTGACATTTTCCCATATATATTCCTATTTTTTTTTATTTTGGATTTCCTTTGCATTTTTACTGGGAAATTTTCTTCCTTTACCTTCTTTCTTAGTGATATGTTTCTGTGTGTAGCACATCCTTAAGCATCTTTTGCAAGGCTGGACAGGTGGTGACAAATTCTTTTAATTTCTGTTTGTTATGGAGGATCTTTATTTCATCTTCCTTCATAAATGAGAGCTTTGCAGGTACAGTATTCTGAGTTGACAGTTTTTTTCTCTTAAGACTTGGAATATATTTTGGCATTCTCTCCTAGCCTGTAGGGTTTCTGATGAGAAGTCCACTGTGAGTCTAATTGGAGATCCTCTGAATGTAATCTGGCATTTCCCTCATGGCCATTTTAGAATCTTTTCTTTATGTTTTACTGTGGGGAGTTTGATTGCTATGTGTTGTGGTGAAGATCTTTTCTGGTCATGTCTATTAGGAGTTCTACATGCTTCCTGTACTTGGATGTCCTTTTCTTTCTTCAAATTGGGGAAAATTTTTGTTATTATTTCACTGAATAGATCTTCTAATCCTTTCTTTACACACCTTCAGGAACTCCTGTAACCCATATTTTGGGTCATTTGATAGTATCCTGTAGATTACCAACAGTGTTTATTAATTTTCTAATTTCTTCTCTTTGTGTTTGGTCTGACTATATAATTTCCTGTGCTTTGTCTTCTAAGTCAGATATTTTTTCTTCTGCTTCACTGATTCTGTTGTTAAGGCTTTACATAAATTTTTTTTTGACAGGCAGAGTTAGACAGTGAGAGAGAGCAAGATAGAGAGAAAGGTCTTCCTTCCATTGGTTCACTCCCCAAATGGCCACTATGGCCAGCACGCTGCGCCAATCTGAAGCCAGGAGCCAGGTGCTTCCTCCTGGTCTCCCATGCGGGTACAGGGCCCAAGGACTTGGGCCATCCTCCACTACCTTCCCGGGCCACAGTAGAGAGCTGGACTGGAAGAGGAGCAACCAGGACAGAACCCGGCGCCCCAACCGGGACTAGAACCAGGGGTACTGGT
This sequence comes from Sylvilagus floridanus, assembly GCA_949820135.1. Taxonomy (NCBI): domain Eukaryota; kingdom Metazoa; phylum Chordata; class Mammalia; order Lagomorpha; family Leporidae; genus Sylvilagus; species Sylvilagus floridanus. The sequence continues at coordinate 73,827,161 of OX463244.1, read as the reverse complement.
GCCGCAGGCGGAGGATTAGCCTAGTGAGCTGCAGTGCCAGCCTACACTACATTTTTAAATTTGTTCTATTGAATTCTTTATTTCCATGATTTCATTTTGCTTTCTAAGATCTGAATTTCAAGGGAGAAGTTTTCTTTCATGTCATGTATGGATTTCTTCAGTTCATACATTTGCTTCTGATTACTTGTAAGTAATCCTATGATCATTTTTTGAATTCCATTTCTGGAATTTCTTCAATCTCATCATCTTCACAATCTAGTTCTGTTGTGTTCTTTTTGGGGCATCATATTATCTTCCTTATTCTTGTTTCTTGAATTGGGGTGTTTGTTATTCAATACTTATGGAGTTACTCGTTGGTTTCTTTATTTTTTCACCATGGCAGTTTTTATCTTTGGACTAAGTCTGTGTGGACTGGTGGAGTGTCTGCTTTCAGGGAATACCTAGAGGTGTGGTGGGTGTGGTCAGGGAGCTCCGTTCAGTGCTCCAGCATGAAGGGCACATCTGAGGTGCCACACCCAGGTTTGGCTTGGTAAATTTCCTCTTTATTTATTTATTTATTTTTGTTTTTATCAGAGGGAAGGTTTGTTCTTTTCTATTGGTGTAGACTCAGCTGAACTCCTCTCCTTGAAGGAGACCAGTGCCTTGGAGCTAGCCCCAGTGAGTATATTATTTGTCTGCTCTGCCACAAGGAGCAAAGGATCTATGCAGTCCTCAGTGTAAGCTCAGATTCCACAGCAATGTCCCTTGCCAGTTAACCAGGCAGCCCTGAGTATGTGGAGCCTCCCACAGTGACTGCCCAAAGTCCCAGGCACAACCTGAGTCCTCCCATGCAGCCTCAGTGTTTCCACAGTCCCGGCACACACAGTTTCCCACAGTCACAAGCACCCAGCCCCCTGTCTGTTTTCCCCACCAGATGCAGGAGTCTCTGCTTGGCTAGTTGCTAGGTGCAGAATCAAGCTGGTACAGCTCTTATGTATGTCCAAAATGGCACCTGCTCTCTGTTAGCTTGTTACAGGATGCTGTGGCAGGTGACTGGGGATAGAGAAAACATGCCCCCTCTTTGTTTTTTCTCTTCTAGTTTGGCAGGTACAACATCCCCCATGGGGCTCCAAGATGGATTCCCTCTAGGCTCTTCGTGAAGCTTTTTTTGCCAGTAGCTTGGGCTGCTGCAGTCTGGTCTCACCTCACTCTCCCAGTGCTGGTGCAGAGGCTCTAGGCTGCTGTGTCCTGAGTTGTGTGTTTCAATCCCCCCCCCCCCATGTAGGTCCACTGTGTCCCTTCAATTTGTGTAGAGTTTCCTCTGCTTTTCCTCCCTAACTCTTCCCTGACACTATATTCTTTTCACTTCTTAAAAACTGTCTTCTCCTAGACTAGAGCAGCAAGTTCCACCATCTTAATCCAATTCACATATTTATTTTTAAAATCAACAAAAAGTCATGAGATGAGATTCCAGATTTCTTTCTGTGCTCAACTGATTGATAAATGACCAGGATGGGACCAACCTTTTATACTTTAGGGAAATCTGGCTGTTTTCTTAATTGATTATTTTTACATGCTTTCATATTACTTTCTTGAAGTAGTTTCTTGCTTATAGCAATAGGTTAACAAGCTGATAACTTTTTCATCCTTCTGCATGGCCACCTGAAATTGGTAAACAGTTTGTGAGGACAATTTCCAATAGACTTAACCTATCTGATCTTCACTTTGCTTATGAACAATGAGGGAATATTAAGACTTAGCTCACAAGGGTCTGTGAGGACTAAATGATATAGCAAGGGAGAACCTGCCAATAAGAAGGAGTGGCGTTTAGAAGGTCTGCCATGAATGTGAGTTCCTTTACTTGGGGGTGGGGAGCATTTGGTGGATACGGTTTAATTTGACTTGACTCTGTGTTTTCCTAATTGTGGCCTTTTTTCTTCTAATTCTGGTCCAGTCTTGGAGTATTTTATATCAGATTAAAAACCTATCTGAGAAAGGAGATATACTTCTGCCTTTGTATCTGTTACATATCTTTTGCTGCTTAGCTCTTAGCTCCAGAAATGAAGGGGCCATGTGAACAAACCAGACATTAGATGGGAGCACCTGTTCTAAACGTGAGGTTCTGAGACTAACAGCATAAGGATCATCTGAAAATTTATTAAAAATGTAACCTTTTGGGGCCAGCATTCTGGCACAGCAAGTTAAGCAGCTGCTTGCGACACTGGCATTACATATCAGAATGCCTGTTTGAGTGCCAGCTGCTCCACTTTCGATCCATCTCCCGGCTAATGTGCCTGGTTAAGCAGCAGAGGATGGCCCAGGTACTTGGACCCCTGTCACCCACATAGAAGACCTGACCCAACTCTGGCTGTTGTGGCCATTTGGGCAATGAACCAGTGAATGGAACATTTGTGTGTGTGTGTGTGTGTGTGTGTGTGTGTGTCTTCCTCTCTCTCCGTGTAACTCTTTTGAATAAATAAAAATAGATTTTTTTTAAAAAAAGTTAAGCATCCTTCTTTAACAACATCTTTTCATGCAATTCAACATATCAACTAATCTGAATTATTTGGGACATTACTTTAAAAAAACGCAAACTTTTGGGCCCTACTCAAGACATCCTGGAGGAGAAACTCTAGGGGAGGGAATCACTAACCTGTGCTTTATTAGGCCCTCCAGCTAATTCAAGTGCATGCTAAAGTTTGAGGATTTCCTTTGAAGCACTAAATTAAGAAGACAACTGTCTGCTAATGGTCAGAGCAACTTCAAAAGTGGCTAATAACTCTGTGGCAGGAAAAATGAAAAGGTCAGAAGGAAACGCAGCTGTGTTTGTGTATGCAAGGGGAAGGAGCTGAAAGGGTAAAGTATAAGCACACAGGGCTTGGAGCAAAAGAAATCCCCTTAAAAGGCAGAGGTGGGGTGGAGCATGTGGGGTCAGAGGAAGAGGACTCAAAGCCCTGGAATATTGTGTGTGTGTACATGTACACATGGATGAGTGTGTGTGCAAGCATGCATTAGTGTGCATGCAAAGGTGTTTGTGTACATGAGTGTGCATGTGTACACATGCATGTGTGTGCAAGCATGTGTTAGTGTGCATATGTAGATGCAAATGTGTGTATGTGCACATGAACATGAGTGTGCATGTGTGCACAGGTATGTGTGTGCATGTGTCTGTGTGAGAACCAAAAAGGGCAAGGTCTCCCTCAGCCAGGGACCAGATTAAGACTTAGACGGTTGTGGACCTCTGCAGGGTTGTGTAAGCAGAGCTCTTTTTCAAAGAATTTTGAAAGATTATGTTCTTTCAATATGTTTAAGGTTGATATTTAAATTTTTCATCATAAACAAAGAATTGGGAAGGATACAATTTCCAGTACATTGTAAGTAAATCTATTTCATCACTTTCGTAATTCTCCAATGATATCTGAATACCAGAGTATCTTGATAGCCACCAAATCCATTTTACAACAGATTTCACTTTCACAGCTGAGACTTCTTTGTTTTTTTTCTCCTTGAATTTGTATTCCCATTCCACTTCTTCCACAGATTTTAATCTAAAATACTGTATTTCTATGCATGAAATATTTTTATTATTATTTGAATAACAAAGAGAGAGAGACAGAACTTCCATCCACTGGTTCATTTCCCAGATGCTGACTAGAACTTGGTCAGGCTGCAGCCAAAGGCCTGGAACTTCAATGTGGATGGCAGGGACCCAGTACTTAAGCCATCACCTGCTGCCTCCCAGGGTGTGCATTAGCAAAAGCTAGACCAGAAGCAAAGTAGTCAGGACTCAAGATGAGGGACTTTGATTTGAGATGCAGGTGTCCCAAGTAACAACTTTCCCATTGCACCAAATGCCAGCCCAAATGCTTGAAGTCTTTCATTGATCACTCTGTTGGTCAACAAAAATATATACATGTGTAAAATGAAAGTTAAAAAAGAATTCTGTGACCATAAATATATGCTACACAACTGAGCAAAATAGGCTCCATCATCAAAAATTCTAATAACTTACTAAACTTTAAAAGTAAAAGCAAGATAGGGCTGGAATTGTGTCATAGCAGGTTAAGCTGTCACTTGCAACATGGGCATCCCATATTGGAGTGCCGGTTCAAATTCTGTCAACTCTGCTTCTGATCCAGCTTCCTGCTAATGTCCATGGGAAGGCAGCAGAAGAGAGCCCAATTACTTGGGCCCTGACACTCCTGTAGGAGACCAGGACAGAGTTCCTGACTTCAGCCTTGCCCAGCCCTTGCTATTGCAACCATTTAGGAAGTGAACCAGTGGCTGGAAGACCTCTCCTTTTCTTTCTGTCACTCTGTCAAATAAGTAAATATATATTTATTTGAAAAGTTTTAAAATTTTTATTTATTGAGAGGCAGAGGGAGAGAGAGAGAGCGCTCCCATCCACTGGTTCATACCCCAAATGCCTGCAATGACAAGGCCTGAAGCTGGGAACCAGCAACTCAATACAGGTATCCCACATGGGTAGAAGGAACCCAATTATTTGAGTCATCACTGCTGCCTCTCAGGATGCATATTAGCAGGAAGCTAGAATCAGGAGTGGAGCCAGGAAGGGAACCCAGGCATTGTGATATGGTGCTTTCATACTTGCTTCATTCAGTACGCACAGCAAAGACTCATATAAAAGGCAGGGGTGATGAACATTTGTTTTTTTTTTTTAACTTTTATTTAATAAATATAAATTTCCAAAGTACAACTTTTGGATTATAGCAGCTCCCCCCCCCCATAACCTCCTTCCCACCCACAACCATCCCATCTCCCACTCCCTCTCCCATCCCATTCTTCATCAAGATTTATTTTCAATTATCTTTATACACAGAAGATCAGTTTAGTATATACTAAGTAAAGATTTCAACAGCTTGCACCCAGCACAAAAACACAAAGTGTAAAATACTGTTTGAGTACTAGTTATACCGTTAATTCACACAGTATAATACATTAAGGACAGATATTCTACATGAGGAGTAAGTGCACAGTGACTCCTGTTATTGATTTAACAATTGCATTAGTCTTATTTTTACTTCATTTATTTTTAAAGAGTTATTTATTTATTTTAAAGGCAAAGTTTCAGAAAGAAGCGGGGGGGAGAAGGAGAGAGAGAAAGGGAGAGAGCCAGAGAGATAGATCTTCTATCTGCCAGTTCACTCCCCAAATGGCTGCAACAGCCAGGTCTAGGCCAGGTTGAAGCCAAGAGCCACAAACTTCATCCTGGTCTCCCACATGGGTGGTAGGGAAACAAGTACTTGGGCCATCTTCTGTTACCTTCTCAGATCATTAGCAGAGAGCTGGATTAGTAGTGGAGTAGATGAGATGGGACTTGAACCAGTGCTTTATTATGAGATGCCAGTGTTACAAGCAGCACCTTAATTCGCTGTACCACACAACATCTGCCCCATAGTGTTTCTTTTTATTTTTTATAATTTTAAAGATTTACTTATTTATTTGAAAGGCAGAATAAGAGAGAGAGACAGAGACAGAGAGAATCTTCTATCCACTGGTTGATTCTCCAAATGGCTGCAATGGCTGGGGCTGGGCCAGGCAGAAGCCAGGTATCCCACAAGGGTGGCAGGTGCCCAAGGACTTAGGCCATCTTCTGCTGCTTTCCCAGGTGCTTTAGCAGGGAGCTGAATTGGAAGTGGAGCAGCCGGGATACAAACGAGTACCCATATGGGATGCTGCTGTCATGGCAGCAACTTCACCCACTATGCCACAGTGCTGGTCCCAATAGTGTTATTTTTAAACAGGAAAGCTGAGGCACAGCAGAAGAAGAGCCTAGACTACTGTCACACAACACATCAGAATGGATCCAGTATTCAATCCCAGCTCTACTTCCAAAGCTCATGCTGCAAAGACTCTGCAACAATACTTCCTTGAACAAATCATTTTCCCACTAAGGGCCTCGGGCATTTACCCATAAAATTGCGGGAGATGAGTTGGAAGAACCTGGAAGTCACTTTTGTATTTGGCATCTGATGAATTTTTGAGTGGTAAAGGCCCATGTTGGAGGTAAAAAAGGACTTCACAGAGATTCACAGTCCAAGTGATTCAGAGTGATTTTAAGAAATCCAGAAATTCATTATCCTAAGTGAGTGGTGATTCCAAGAGAATCTTAAGAGTCTAAAGAATTTGACCTGGCATTCAATCCAGACATAAACTGAGAACTGATGTGAAAGACAATGACTAGGTATCTAATGACAGGACAATGGAAAGAGAATGTGATGGGAGGGAAGCAAGACAATACATGTAGCCCTTTTTAGGTTCACTGAAATTTATCTACAAAGATGTATTTCAATTTTTTCCCTCTTTTATGTAGTGAGATCTTTTGAATCCTTGGTACAGTCATAAGACTTATAAAGTAACTAATTCTAGAGTCAGTTACAAATTGCAGTGAAGTAATAATTAACCTCATCTTATATTTTACAATAGCTGGATCATGTGGATTTGCTTCTTTTTACTTTACATTGATGAGCTGTATAATCTTCTCAAATTAGCAGTCTACATTTATTACCTTAACTTCATTGCTATGATTTACTCCTAAATTTATTTCTTAACTAGCTGTAATCTAGCTCTAAAGCACCTCTGGAATTATTTTCTCCAAGGCTGTTAAACTATTTCACTGAAAAACTCAGGAGTATCATTAAAATTTTTATTCTCTAGGAACTTCCTACAGCATTTAATGTGACTTCTTTTCTAAAATACTTCTTTTTTTGTTTTGTTTTTAGCTACACATAGTACTTGTACAGAATATGGGGTTACATGTATTGACATTTCAACACACACACACACACACACACACACACACACATATATATATATATATATATATATATATTATATATATATAATGTGTAATGATCAGACCAGGGTAATTGGCGTTATCTATCACCTCAAACATCTACCATTTCTCTGTATTGGGAACATTGAAGAATTCACTTTGTTAGCTGCTTGGAAATATTCAATTAACTGCTGTCCACCACAGTTATCATATTGTGTTATAGAATATCAAAAGTAAGGCTGGAGATGTGACATAGTGGGTAAACTGCTGCATCAGTGCTGGCATCCCGTATGGGCGCTGGTTCAAGTCCTGGCTGCTCCACTTCGAACCCAGCTCTCTGCTAGGACCTGAGAAAGCAGCGGGAGACGATCCAAGCACTTGGGCCCCTGCACCCATGTGGGAGACCCAGAGAAGCTCCTAGCCCCTGGCTTCAGATCTACCCAGCCCCAGCCATTGTGGCCATTTGGAGAGTAAACCAGTGGATGGAAGATCACTCTCTGTCTCTGTCTCTCCCTCTTTCTGTAACTGTGTCTTTCAAATAAAAAAAAATTTTTTAAACAGATAATAGCCATTTTAACTGGAGTGAGATGATATCTCATTGTGATTTTGATCTGCATTTTCCTGATGATTAGTGATGTTGAGCATTTTTCGTATACTCATTGGCCATTTATGTATTTTCTTTCAAGAAATATCTATTCAGCTCTCTTGCCCATTTGCCCATTTTTGAATTGGAATACTATATTTTTATTTTGTTTCAGTTCTTTATATTATCTGGATACCAGTCCCTGAGGAATGAATAGTTCACAACTATGTTCACACATTTTGTAGGTTGTTTCTTCACTCCATTGATTGTTTTCTTTACTGCACAGAAGCTTTTGGGTTTGATGCTTTCCTATTTGTCAATTTTTGCTTTTTTGCCTTGCTCTGGGTAATATCCAAAAGACTTCTGCACAGGCCAATGTCCTGAAGCATCTCCCCTATATTTTCTTCTAGTAGTTTCATAATTTCAGGTCTTACATTTATCTGATACTTTCTGACTTGATTTTTTAATTTATGGGTGTGAGATAGGGGTCCAGTTTCTTTCTTCTGTATATGGAGATTCAGTTTTTTCAGTACTGTTTATTGAAGAAATGTTCATTCTTGCTGTCTTTGTCAAAAGTATGAGAATTTATTTTTTGGGTTCCCTATTCTGTTACATTCATATGTTTTATACCAGTACTATGCTGTTGTGGTTACTTCAGCCTTGTAGTATGTTTTTGCAGTCATATGTTGTAATGCCCCAGCTTTGTTCTTTTTGTTGAACAAAGGATGACTTAGCCATTGTGGTTCTGTATAAATTTTAGGAGTGGTTTTCCTACTTCTGCAGAGAATGCCATCAGAAATTGCACTGAGTGTGTACATTGTATAAGATGATGTGGACATTTTAACAATGTTAACGCTTACAACCCATGAACATAGGATGTCTTTCCTTTTTCCTTTTTTGATATCCTCTTTAATTTTTTTCATCAGTATTTCATATTTTTAAGTGTCCAGATCTTTCACTTTGTGGGCTAAATTTATTTCAAGTTTTTGTGTAGCTACTTTGAATGAGATTGCTTTCTTGATTTCTTTCTCAACAATTTTGTTTCTGGTGTATAAAAAATTACTGATTTTATATGTTGATTTTGCATCCTACAACATCACTGAGTTTGTTTATAAATTCTTACAGCTTTTTGGTGGCATCTTTAGGTTATTCTACATATACAATCAAATATTATGTAAAACGGGATAATTTGGCATCCTCTTTTCTTATTTGGATGCTCCTTATTTATTTCCTCTGCCTTATTGCACCAAGACTTCCCATAGTATACTGAATAAAAGTGATAAAAGTGGACGTTTTATCTTCTTCCTGCTCATAGAGGAAATGATTTCAGACTTTCCCTCAGTATGATATGAGCTATGGGTTTGTCATACATAGCTTTATTGTGTTGATGTAATTCCTTTTATATCCAATTTTTTGAGGGCTTTTTGCTCTTTATCATGAAAGCATGTTGAATTTTATCAAAGGCTTTTCTGTATCTATTACAATTTTCTATGGTTTTTGTCCCTCATTTTGTTGATGTGATACAGTATGTATATTCCTTTACATATATTGAAACATCCTTGCATCTCTGGGATAAATTGAATTTTGTTGATAAATTGAATTTGACCATGGTATTTAATCTTTTTTTTTTTTTTAATTTTTTTGACAGGCAGAGTGGACAGTGAGAGAGAGAGACAGAGAGAAAGGTCTTCCGTTGCCGTTGGTTCACCCTCCAATGGCTGCCGCGGCCGGCGCGCTGCGGCCGGCGCACCGCGCTCATCCGATGGCAGGAGCCAGGTGCTAGGTGCTTTTTCCTGGTCTCCCATGGGGTGCAGGGCCCAAGCACTTGGGCCATCCTCCACTGCACTCCTGGGCCACAGCAGAGGGCTGGCCTGGAAGAGGGGCAACCGGGACAGAATCCGGCGCCCCGACCGGGACTAGAACCCGGTGTGCCGGTGCCGCAAGGCGGAGGATTAGCCTGTTGAGCCACGGCGCTGGCCGGTATTTAATCTTTTTGATGTGCTACTGGATTCAATTTGATAGTATTTTATTGAGTATTTTGGTATTTACGTTCATCAGGGATATTGGTCTATAGTTTTCTATTTTTTTGTTATGTTGTTGTCTGGTTTTGATAACTAGTTAATGCTGGCCTTGTAGGATGAGTTTGGAAATGTCATCTCTCTTTTAATTCTGTGCAACAGTATGAGATGAATTGCTGTTATTTCATCTCTAGAGATTTGGCAATACTAAGCAGTGAAGCCACTCAGTCCTAGGTTTTCTTTGTTGAGAGACTGTATTATTGATTCAATCTTGATATTTGTTATTGATCTATTAGTTTTCTAGTTCTCATGGTGCAATTTTAGTAGGTTATGTATGTTCAGATGTTCATCCAGTTCTTCTAAGTATTCCAACTTGTTGGTATATAGTTGTTCAGTATACAGTTGTTCATAACAGTTCCTAATAATTCTTTACATTTCTGTATTATCATTTGTAATGTCTCCTTTTTCATCCCTGACTTTACGTGGATCTTCTCTTTTTCTAGGTTAGTCCAGGTAAAGGTTGTCACTTTTGTTTATCTTTTAAAATATCATGTCTTCCTTTTATTTGTTATCTTTTATATTTTTAAGTCTCTTTTATTTACTTCTGTTCTGAACTCTTTGTTATTTCTTTCTACTAATTTTGAGTTTGGCTTGTTTGCTCTTGCTTTTTTAGACTATGAGTGGTATTGTTAGGTTATTTATTATAAGTTTTTCTATTTGTATGTAGTCATTTATTTCTATAAACTTCCCTCTTGGTATTTTTCTGTATCCATACATTTGGTTATGTTGTGTTTTAATTTTTATTTGCTTTAAGAATATTTTACATTTCCCATTTACTGTATTCATTGACCCACTGGTAATTCAAGGTAATGTTGTTTAATTTCCATGTTTTTAAAATTTCTGAAGTTCCTCTTATTGATTTTTAGCTTTATTTTATTATGGCCAGAAAAGAGACTTGCTATGATTTTTTTTACATTTGTTGACAGCTGTTTTGTGCCCAATTTATGTTCTTAGAAAATGTTCCATGTGCTAATTAAAAGAATGTGTATTCTGAAGCTGTTGCATGAAATGTTATATAAATGTCTTTCGGCGGGCTGGCATTGTGGTATAGTGGGCAGAGCTGCTGCTTGCAAGGCCAGCATCCCATATGGGTGCCAGTTCGAGTCCTAGCTGCACCATTTCTGATCCAGCTCCCTACTAATGTGCCTGGGAAAGCAACACGTTAGAAAATGTGCCCAAGTGCTCGGGTCCCTGCATCAATGTGGAAGACCTGGAGCCATGGCAGTTGGGATCATTTAAAGAGTGAATTAACAGTTGAAAGATCTCTCTCTCTCCCTCTCTCTCTTACTGTGCCTTTCAAATAAATGAAAATAAATCTTAAAAAAATGTCTTTGAGGTTCACTTGGTCTATAGTATAGTGTAACACTGATGTCTCTTTGCTGACTTTTTTGTCTAACCTTTATTTATTAAAGTAGTGTTTTGAAATCCACAAATATTAGTGTATTAAAGTCTCTAGGTTTACTTTTAGAGCTAATAATATTTGCTTCATGCAATTGAGTACTCTAGCATTGGGTGCATATATGTTTACAATTGTGATTTCCTCTGGTTGAATTTGTTCAATTTCTTTTTTAAAGATTTATTTATTTATTTGAAAGTCAGAGTTACACAGTGAGAGAATGAGAAGAAGAGAGGGAGAGAGAGGTTCTCCATCCACTGGTTCACTCCACAGTTGGCCACAATGGCTGGAGCTTCGTCAATCCAAAGCCAGGAGCAATTTTCTCCAGGTCTCCCACATGTGTGCAGGGGCCCAAGGACTTAGATCATCTTCCACTGCCCTCACACGCCATAGCAGAGAGCTGGATCAGAAGTAGAGCAGCCAGCATATGAACCAGCACCCATATGGGATGCCAGCACTTCAGGCTGTGGCTTTACCTGCTATGCGACAGTGTCAGCCCTTGAATTGGTTCTTTTATTACTGTATAGTGACTTTCTTTGTCTCTTTTTGACTGAAAGGTTATTTTGTCTGATGTAAGTGTAGCTTCTCCTGCTTACTTTTGATTTTTGTTTACATGGTATATCTTTTTCCATTTTCATTTTCAGTCTATGGATCTCCTTACTGGTGAAGTGAGTTTCTTGTAGATACCACATTGTTGTGCCTTATTATTTTTATCCAGCTGGCAAGTCTATAAAAATTTTATGGAAAGGCTTATATAGTAAGTTTTTTTTGGCAATGTTTCCTAAGGCTTTGTTTAGGTAGGCTGTATTGGCTTTGGTTTCAGGTGCTTATTTTACTAAAGTGTCTGTGTAGCTTCTTTTTATAAATAACATTTATTCATTCATTTATTTTCAAATTTTATTTTATATCTCAGAATCTGGCAAGGAAATACCCAGAATGATGGCAGTGCACTTTCTTTCTTTTTGTAAAATATTTATTTCATTTATTTGAAAGGCAATGTGACAGGGAGTGAGGGAGAGAGCACGAGAGTGAGCATGATCTTATTCCGCTGGTTCACTCCTCAAATGGTCACAACTTGCAGGGATGGGCCAGGCTGAAGCCAGGAGACTGGAGCTCCATCCTCATCTCTCACATGGGTGCAGGGGCCCAGGTATTTGGGCCAACTTCGCTGCTTTCCCAGACACATTAGGCGGGAGCTACATTAGAAGTGGAGTAGATGTCACTCACATGGCATGCTGGCATCATCGGTGGTGACACAACACTGGCCCCTATTTGTTTGTTTGTTTGAGAGACAGAAAGAGAAACAGGGAGAGAGAAAGAGAAAGAGAGCTCTCAACCTCTGGTTTACTTCCCAATACTGCCCACAATAGTTGAGGTTAGACGAGGCCAAAGCTGGGGAGCCAGGCACATAATGCAGGTCTACCATGTGAGTGGCAGAGACTCAACTATATGAGTCATCACCCACTCTTCCAGGGTGCACATTAGCAGGAAACTTGTCTATTTCCTGGGGTTCTTGTGGACAGAGATGCTTAAGGTCAGTTTCCCAGGTGCTTCTTGTGGCCATGGATTGGGGTGGGGGATAGTGCCACCCAACTGGTTTGCAGAGATGGTCAGGCAAGTTACTGAGGGCAGCTGAAGACCTGCTCCACAGGGACTTGGTGGGCAGGGCCTCAGGATGGCTCCATGCAGCAGGAGTCTGAGCAGAGAAGGGCTCGGCAGGGCTTCGCCTTTTCTCCAGGACAATGCAGCGGAGTGGGAAGCTGGCAGCTCTTCAAACTGCCTTCAAGGTCTGTGAGGGCTGTAGGTTTCTCCAGCAGCAAATGTGTCAGGTACCTGTGGCATGTGTGGAGACTTTTGGAGGCCTCATGCTCACCCTTCCCCAGTAAGCAAAGGCCCTTTTGGTTTAGGATTGATCTCTAGAGATGGGACAGTAGATGCTGTGTGTTTCGTTCCCTTTTTGATGGGGCCATTATGAATCTCCGTGCTCTGTGGAGTATCTGCCTCATCCCCACTGCACACTGACATTGGCCCAAACTTTCCATGATGTAGCCATTGCTTCTTCCTTGTTCTGCACCTTTGTTGTGGGGGGAAGCATGCCCGGCCCCTCTAGTCAGCCATCAGGCTCCTGGTGTGAGAGATTTATCTTCTTTTTGCAATGATGTCCAGCTTTGGCTGATCTAATATTAAAATCATCGAGTTTTCCTCATACCCTCTGAGCACTCCTCTGTTTCTGGGAGTTTCCTCCAAACATCCATTGTCTACACCAATTGCTCCAGGTTTTGTTCTTAGCCTTGTCTTTTCTCTCTTCAGAATGTTTATTTTGTTTATTCGAAAGGCAGAGTGACAGAGGAGACACACACACACACACACACACACACACACACACACAGAAATCTTCCATCTGCTGTTTCACTCCCAGTCAGAAGCCAGGAGCCTAGAAATCCATTTGGGCCTCCTACATGGATGGCAGGTCCCAAGGACTTGGGCCATCTTCCACTGCTTTCCCAGGTGCATTAGCAGGGAGCTAGATCAGCCAACAGTGGAACTAGCACTCCCATATGGGATGCCAGTGTTGCAGGTTGTGGCTTACCTTGCTACAACACACTGCCAGCCCCTTAGCCTTGTCTTTTTTCATTCTCATCCTGTGGGTAAAGCACCAATGACTTCTGTTGACAACACACATTTCAGTTTTGTCCTTCAGACCAAAATACTAAAAAATGTCTAACTCCTCAAGCTTCAAATTCAACATGTCACAAGCTAGGGCTTCATTTCCACTTTAGGCCCTGCTCCTCCTCTTGAACTTCTTGTGTCTGTAATAGGACTTAACCTTCTTTTCAGTCATCCAGGATAGGAATCTCGCTGCCTTTGACTTTATTGATTATGTTTCTAGGTAGAAACTAGGAAAAATATATAAAAGACTTAAAAAGAGTTGTATCCCTGCTTCAAGGGCAGATAGATATGGAGAAGCTAGGAATTTACTCCTAATTTATAAGTGGTCTGGAAGAGAGACACCTACCAAGAAAATATGCTGGCAGCCACTGGATCTCATTGGCAATGCCTCAGGTATGTTGCTCTTTTGGTCTCATCCTTTTTGGCTGCATTGTTCTAATTCAGTATCTTATGCTTTTTGCCCTGGATTATTGTAATAGCTTTTAAACTTGAAGCCTTGGGCTTGGTTTTCAAAATATAATTGGACAAGTCAAGACAGGAAAGCTGTGAGCAAGCAGTAGAACACAGCAAAGGGCGGAGGGAGTGGAAAGGCAAGTGGTTAGCTGCCCATTGGAGAAATACAAGGCAACTGTGTGAAGTCAGCCTCAACAGAGTTAGTGCTGCCTTGGGTTACAAGATCTAGGACAAGCAAGATGATAGGACCTAACTAGAGGGTGTCACAAAGTTGGAGTACTATCTTCAGTTCTTGCAGCAACACATTAAAATAAATAAGGACAAAATTCGAGTTTATTTGAGAGTATAATCAGAATGGTGAATGAACCCAAAGTTTGTTTTTTTTTCCAGTGAGAAATTGTTGACTAACTGGCTATTAAACTTGGAGAATGTATGAAAGGGATAGTACAGTTGTCTTCATCCATGTAAAATACTGTCGTGTGGAAATCAACTAAGAATTTCCTAAACATCAGAGTTGTCCTGAGATAGAATTCATTCATTCCAACTAACATTTATTGTGTGCCTTCTCTGCACCAGGCCCTGGGGTTATGTGATACAAGACAGTCTCTGCCTTCAGAGAACTTGGATTCTAGTCTGGCAGAGCAACAACGAGCAAATAAACAAAAGAGTAAAAGAATTTCAGAAAGCAATGGGGCCAGCTGGCATAGGAGATAATAATGTATCTGATGCTGGGAGTTTTTGAGCCTAGCTTTGACACTTACACTGTAGGGAAGTTTTAGAAGAGACTTAGACAGTGGATGGGTTATTGGATTAGATGACTTTTGGAGACCCTTTCAGTTCCTATATTTCATGATTTTTGCCTTCTTACTATCATCTTCCAAATTAGGACTTCCTTCCAGATGCTCTAAGGCTTGGAAACTCCAACCCCCTTGCTATTCCAGGAACAAGAGGTTCCTGAGGTTAGTGACTCAATAGTGACTCAGGGTGAGAATTTGCCCATGTGGTTCCCTTGCCTAGAATGTCTTTCCCGCACTTCTCTGCTTCTCAAAAATTCAACTTGTTCATAAAAGCTCGACTGAGAGATGAACTTTTTCATTAAGCCTCCTGGATATCACTGAAATGTGTTGTTTCCCTATGGGCCCAGTGGCCCTTAACTTGGAGCACTATTAAAGCACTTAATGTATTTTATTTCTAGTGGAGTTCATTATTTCTCAATTTCCCAATTAGTTTGTGATTTTTTTGAAGGCAAGAATCAGGTTTTTCTCTTTTCATAATCCTGCATATTGCAAGTCTCGTCTTGGAGGGAGCTTCATACCCAGAAGATACTCAACAATCCCATGGATGTCACACAAGGCAACACGTTCATTATCATCTGGAGTGAATTAGAATGACCACTGCTGGAAGTAAGAAAGAATAACCTAATGGCTGAATTAAGAACTTCTGGGGCCAGCGCTGTGGCATGGTGGGTTAAGCCACTGCATGCAGTGGTACCAGCATCCCATATGAGCACCGGTTTGAATCCTGGCTGTTTCACTTCCAATCCAGCTCCCTGCTAATGTGCCTGGGAAAGCAGTAGAAAATGGACCAAGTGTTTAGGCCCCTATACCCATATGGGAGACCCAGATGGAGCTCCTGGCTCCTGGCTTTGGCCTGGCCCAGCCCGACATTGCAGCCATTTGTGGAGTGAACCAGTGGATCGAAGTTTCTCTCTCTGTCTCTACCTCTCTCTCTCTCTCACTCTTGACTTTCAAATAAATAAAATAAAATAAATCTTTGGAGCCAGTACTGTGGCACAGCGGGTTAAGCCACTGCCTGCGGCAGCACCAGCATCCCATACTGGCACCAGTTCAAGCCCCAGCTGCTCCACTTCTGATCCAGCTCCCTGATAATGGCCTAGGAAAGCAGCAGAAGATAGCCCAAGTCCTTGGGACCCTGCACCCATGTGAGAGACCTAGAAGAAGCTCCTGGCTCCTGACTTCGGATCAGCCCAGCTCCGGATGTTGCAGCCATTGGGGAGTGAACCAGCGGACAGAAGACTTCTCTCTCTGTGTCTCCCTCTATCTGTAACTTTGCCTCTAAAATAAAGAAATCTTTTTTTAAAAAAAGGAAAAAGAATAAATCTTTGAAAAAAATAACTTTCTCCTCTTATTTCTGCTTACTATCTCTATTTACTAAGCTGAATGAGTCTGGGAAAGTTATCTAAAATCTTTATATCTTGCTTTCTTCACCTGTACAATACCAATACCTAAAATTCATTGTACCTACTTCATAAGCTTGTTGCAAGGATTAAGTGTAATAATTCATGTGGATTCATATTAAGTGTCCAGTATAGTATCTACCACAAATTAGTCTTCACTAAATATTAGCAATTATTATTAATATTAGACATATCTGTCATATAAAACCTTTATGGTTTAAAAGTATTGTTTAGAAATATGAAAAAATAAAAAATATTTGAACAGAAATAACAAAAGAAGATAATTTGAGACATAAAATTAAGAGTGAAGCCTTTACTTTCATTCAACTTAAAAATAAAAATAGCATCATATAAATACTGAATACAGACACTATCAATAGTCTCTGTAGGGCATGGAAACTGGAGACAATCATCCCTTGACAGTAAGGAAATAGATGGTGCAGAGAGGCAATTAGAGGCAATTTTGAAAATTTTCCAAAAATCTGATGTGCTCAAGGCCACACAGCTAAGGGTCAGCTTGGGGAGATCAGCCTTAACTTTCCAACTCTGGCTCCCTATTTGCCGCTCTCCCTACTACAATCTGTTGCTTCACAGTTGCATGGCTGAAGTCAACATAGATTAGAGGGGCTGACTCTGTGGCGTAGCAGGTAAAGCCGCCACCTGCAGTGCCGGCATCCCATATGGGCACCAGTTCAAGTCCCAGCTGCTCTACTTCCAATCCAGCTCTCTGCTATGGCCTGGGAAAGCAGCAGAAGATGGCCTAAGCCTTGGGCCCCTGCACCCATGTGGGAGACCCAGAAGAAGCTCCTGGCTCCTGGCTTAGGATCGGAGCAGCTCCTGCCATTGTGGCCATCTGGGGAGTGAACCAGCAGATGGAAGACCTCTCTCTCTCTCTCTCTCTGCCTCTCCTCTCTCTGTGTAACTCTTTCAAATAAAATGAATAAATCCTTTTTACCAAAGCATAGATTAGAGATGCTGTCACTCTAAAGAACCAAAACCCATTGCTAGCACACTATGGGGCAGCAAGACTATTTCAAACTGTTGGAGCTGAAGTTGCTGGTACTCTTTTGGCCTCAGGCAGAACTGTCTCCCAGGATCAGGAAGGCAGGGACCTACAGGTGGAGGCTACCTGAGGTTCCATCTGTGAAGGGCTGGGGACAGGATAAAGGCAGAAAGTCCAAGGATTTCTGATGTGTGTGTAACCCAGGAGAAGAGAGAGTACTGCATGGGTTTTCATTTGATTTGTCAGGAAGACAAGTCCTAGAATAGATACATGCTTCCTCAATGTGCCAAAGCCAAACAAAATGGATTTTCAAACTCTGTTCAGAGCAAGAACAAAAAAAGTATGAATGGATAGCCCTCACCCTCTTGCTCTTTGAGAATGTGTGTAAGCTTAATAAAGAATGGAAAGCGGCACAGTAGCTATGATCTGAAGCAAGGGAATGGTATTCAACTAGACAGATTAGAATAAACACAGGGAAAAAACTGAAACCCTTCTGAAGCTGGCTGCTTTCCCTAGGTCTTAGGCTTGAAAGGATTATATACTAAAGAACTACCTAACACTGATGTTCTTATTTAACCCATTATATTTATGTAAGGCTCTTCTGTTTCAAAGGGTTGATGTTTCAACAGTCAACAAATTCAATTTATAAACATTTATTGAACTTTTCTCACATACAGATCACAGCTACTTCCCCCCAAATCAAATGGGATGACATGACCTCCAAAAGCATCTATCCTAAACACAATTCAAGCACATTCTCTTTCTCACCCTGGCTTACACTCTGTGTACCCCTACCACGTGCCAGTAAAACAGAAAGCCATGATGATATGAAGTATCTCCCTAAAGACTCAGTTTCTTGAAGATATGTATGTGGGTCTTTGGGTACACTTCTATAGTAAACAAACATCTATTTGTGGAGTAGAGGACAAAGTCTGCTTTATTGGGCTGTTTTAGGTTTTGTTACAGAAAGAGGGATAGTTTTCTAGCTGAAAACTTTTAAAAGTGGTTAATCTTAATCTGGCCTCTCAGACTAATGCATTAATTTGCAGTACATTAAAAACTCATGGGCTGGCGCCGCAGCTCACTAGGCTAATCCTCTGCCTGTGGCGCCGGCACCCCAGGTTCTAGTCCCAGTCGGGGCTCCGGATTCTGTCTTGGTTGCCCCTCTTCCAGGCCAGCTTTCTGCTGTGGCCAGGGAGTGCAGTGGAGGATGGCCCAGATCCTTAGGCATGAGAGACCAGGAGAAGCACCTGGCTTCTGCCTTCATATCAGCGCGGTGCGCCGGCCGCACCGCGCCAGCTGCAGAAGCTATTGTGGGGTAAACCAATGGAAAAGGAAGACCTTTCTCTCTCTCTCTCTCACTGTCCACTCTGCCTGTCCAAAAACAAACAAACAAACAAAAACAACTCATTAGGGGCAGCCCATATGGGCACTGGTTTGTGTCGCAGCTGCTGCACTTCAGATCCAGCTCTCTGTCAATGCGCCTGAGAAAGCAGTGGAGGATGACCAACGTGGGAGACCCAGATGAAGCTCCTGGTTCCTGGTTTTAGTCTGGCCCAGCCCTGGCCATTGCAGCCATTTGGGGAGTGAACTTTCTGAAGGAAGACTTCTCTCTCTGCTTCTGCTTCTCCTTCTTTGTAATTCTGCTTTTCAAATAAATGAATAAATCTTTTTTTAAAAAAGCCTCATTAATTCTGGTTCTATTTGGAATTTATAATAATTGGAATGAGTAATGTAGTTGGTATATAGTCATAATATTCAAAGTATGATGAGATTTAAAAATTTTAAGTTCTGTGATGATTATTTAAATAACAAAGAAAACTAAAAAAAAAACCTTAACATATTACAAGCAGTAATTTATATTCAACTATTTATTACACAAATTGTAAGTATTCTTACCTACTCATCAAAGTAGAAGCTGAAATTTTGTCAGTATTTTTTTTAAGATTTATTTATTATTTATCTGAAAGGCAGAGTTAGAGGCAGAGGTAGAGAGAGAGAGATCTTCTATCCGCTGGTTCAATCCCCAAATGGCTGCAAGGACCAGAGCTGGGCCCATCCAAAGCTAGGAGCCTGGAGCATTTGGGCCATCTTCCACTGCTTTATCAGGCCATAGGAGACAAGTGGATCGAAAGTGGAATAGCCGGGACTTGAACTAGCACCCATATAGGGTGCTGGTGACACAGGAGATGTTTTAACTTTCTATGCCATAGTGCCAACCCCTGATCAATATTGTTTAGAATTACATTATGTAACTGAATACTCACACTTTGATTTGTTTAACAATATTCTTAGAATAAAGGCTTTCCTTTTTTCCCCCCTTTCTTGCCATTTCTGATAATCTCTAAGCTTTAAATCACTAACCACTTCCCATTTTCTACCACATAAACTTTCTAAAGAAAATGTGGTTCCCTACCTTGTAGTTGGGCAAGTTGTACCAGATCATTGCATTGAGGTTTCCTAACATTATCCTTGAAATGACCTTGTTAGCTTCAATTCATTGGAAAACAAGTGGCAAACAAAAATAATGCAAAAAATAATGGGCCATTCTCTAGGGATACCCTGACATACCTTTAATTATTGCTAACTCTGAATAATATACTCTATTTAGGTAGAAGACAACTGTCACAGTGTCATTGTTGTGGTACAATGGATTAAGCCCCTGCTTTCTATGCAAGGTTCCTATATTGGAACTCTGGGTCAGATCCCAGATGCTGTGTTTCTGCTCCAGCTCCCTACTAATGTGTCCGGGTAAGTAGTGGAAGATGGCCCAAATGGTTGGGCCCCTGCCATCCATATGGGAGATTCAGATGGAATTCGGGCTCAGTCCTGGCTGTTATGGCCATTTTGGGAGTGAACCAGTAGATGGAAAATC
Source organism: Sylvilagus floridanus (assembly GCA_949820135.1). Lineage (NCBI taxonomy): Eukaryota > Metazoa > Chordata > Mammalia > Lagomorpha > Leporidae > Sylvilagus > Sylvilagus floridanus. Next base: position 73,807,131 of record OX463244.1, on the reverse strand, counting down.
TCTCTCTCCCTTCCTCCATCTCTCTATTGTTCCGCTTTTCAAATAAATAAATAATTTTTTTTTTTAAAAAAAAGAAGACAATCATCAAAAAATTTCCCTTCCAAAGTCCATTGAACAAAAGTTTGCAAGTTCATTCCCAGTTTTATTGACTGCTCTAAGAGGGTGGCAAATTCAACATAAAGGTCATTTGCTGCAAACACAGCATGTTGCAAGCACACTGGCATTTTAAGTTCTCAATATTGCTTCATCTATCATTTACCCCATGCCATCCTGGTCCCTGGGCACCAGTTTTATACACCCTGTCCCAGTGCTGAGGATCAGAGGAACAAATTATAAGTGGAATGCAAAGCATATTATCGTGGTCACAGTGTAAAGGCTGTGTTGTCTTGGGAATATCACCCAACCTCTCTGACTTTCATTTTCTCCAACCATGAGATGTAAGAGTTGAACAAGCACCAGTTTTTGTTAGGCCTGCGAGCTCCAACAGTACTTGCTTCTAAATGTAGAGCACAAAGAGCTGGCACTGGAAAGATGGTGGAGGCTGGTGATTGAGTGGCATGGATGGATAGCTGAAGGAGGACTTTGAATGCAAGACTGAAGAGCTTAGGTTTTCTGCAGCAGACATCGGAATCAATTTAGGTTCCCGAGAGGCAGGGTGAAGTGATGACAGTGGCATGAGAGTAAGATCAATCTGACGAATGTGTAAGATGTGCTAGAGCAGATTTAGAGATGTCACATACACACATACACAGCAACAACAAAGTCAAGGCAAATATTCTTGTTATTTTTGCCTTCCAGAAGGGAAAAGATTCCACTCTAGTCCTCTTGAAAAGACCTAATTAAATAAGAAACAGTAAGCCCAAGGGGAGATTCAGGATGGAGGCTTTACCTTTTTATCTCCCAGTAATCATCCTCATTCACACACCCCACCCCTGCATGAGTACAGATGTTTAAAGTTTTCAAACAATTTTCATAAGTGCTGTCTCATTGCATCCCCTTAAGAATCAAGCATTTTCCAACAACAGAAACAGTCTTAAGCCAGCATCAAGAAGTAACTGACTATAGATTCTCTTAGGCAACCAGCCACTTGAACATTTCTTTACGGAATGATTCACTCAGCTGATGGCTACTTGGTGCAGGTACTTTGGGGAAGTGGACCATTAGTATTAAAGCATAGAAATCCACCTCCTGGAGCTGGCCGGATGGCAAGTGGGTCCCTGACCTGGACATCCTCATGAGTATATACTCACTCAATTATGCTGCATAGTATTTTAGGAGATGAGATCCCCTTCCATCACCAAATGATTTTCAGGCCTGCTATCCTCTCATCTTATGGTAGATCAGGCCTATGTCACATGGGAACTATTCATAGGAAAGGAAAGAGGTTTAAAATGATCTGAAAATTCCCAGTGGTGGTTAGTTGCTATCGAAAGTGCTGTGTTGATTAAGAAAGATCCTGATTAGTTATGTTATCTGCATCTGCTGTGGATATAGAAGGGAAGAATGGTAGCAAAAGTCCTCATCCTTGTCATTCCTGCCCTGGGTCTTAACACTGAAGTCTTAAACCTCTCACTCAAAGATTTCCCTTTACCAAGGGGGTTTCCAATTTGCCTGGTCATTAAAATAGTGGAATGCCCAGTTATCTCTACTTTGATTTCAGTACAGCCTTCAGCAAGTTCTTTGTTAACAGTCTGTAAGTCTGGGTTATGCTCCTTGGTCATCCATGATGGAGTTTGATTTCTTTTTTCTTTTTATTTTTTTAGCAAACCATCATTTGGCTGTCAACATAGTATGCATCCTCTAAGTAATCCTGATTTTGGCAAGGAACACTTTGTTTCTTTAGGGAGCATGATGAGGCTTCTTTTATACATTTTCCTATGAATGCCACTAGATTAGAGTGTCAACATAAGAGCCCAAGTCAAGAGTCCAATCATTCTTTTAAATGTGAACCTGGAAAAAACACAGAAGTTTGTCCCTAGATTCACTGGATCCTGGGCTGCTTTCCAGGGAGGGAGAAAATCTATTAGGCTGCTTGGGGAGGCTTCAGCCAGTCTCTAAAATTGGCAACTTTTGACTTATTAGCTTTGGAAAAAAACTGTAGTGTGCTATTGACAAAACCCTATAGATTAACAATGTCCTTGCAAATATACAAAATATCAATGCAGATGATCTCAATTTAACTTGCAATTTTCCCATTTGGGAGATTTTAAACCACTGTTCGATTTTCTGTTTTATTTGTGAGTAACACAAATCTGAATTTAGGTAGAAGAGTACATGTCGGTGTCAATTCTTGCCTTCCAGAGTGATCACTATACTCACCTTCCAAGATAGTGTATGTGTGTATGTGTGTGTGTGTGTGTGTGCCTATAATGGTGGAAGGTGGTGGTTCAGGACAATTTCTGTTTCATTTCCAAGAAAAACATCAATATTGCCTTATCTTTTACTGTACTATTACCTACTTCTAGCTCTTTAATTTCTGCAGTGAAATATTCTTTTATCTATTCAAATTGGTCCTGCAATGTGACCTCAGCTTTATAATTCTGACTCTACATGGGTCTAGATGCCTCTCAAGGCTACTTAGTGGTGAATCTAATATTCTTTTGCAGTCTTTAAAAAAAAGTTGATATAACGGTTTACTGCCTGCCTTCTTTGCCTGTTCTACTGTTTTCATATCTTCACAATTCTTGAAAGTGAGGCAGTCATCATCTCAACTCTGTTTGCTTTTTTAAAAAGATTTTATTTATTTGAAAGAGTTATACAGAGAGAGAAGGAGATGCAGACAGAGAGAAAGAGATCTTCCATCCTTTGATTCACTCCCCAGTTGGCTGCAATGGCTGGAGCTGCGCCGATCTGAAGCCAGGAGCCAGGAGCCAGGAGCTTTTTTTGGGTCTCCCATGTGGGTGCAGGGCCCAAGGACTCCACTGCTTTCCCAGGCCATAGCAGAGAGCTGGATCGGAAGGGCAGTAGCAGGAACATGAACCTGTGCTCTTATGGGATGCCGGCATTGGAGCTCAAGACTTAACCTACTATGCCAGAGCACTGGCCCCTATTTTATGCAGTTATCTTACACACCAATCACTAAAACACATAAGGGAATAAATAGGGCAACGAGAAAAAGAAGGACATGGAGAAAAAAAATGATGTCACATTATAAGCTACTCTCATTTTCTGAGATAGTTCTCTTGTCTGATCAGAGCATACTTTCATGCCTTTTCTTTACTATTACTCCAAGAAGATAGCAAATTCCATATACCTGTGACTACTCAAAAAATACTTATTGATCAATGTAATACGGTTGAGTCATAAAATGTAATTATAGTTTTCTCTGCCATGTTTTATCTGTAAAATGGGAAAAATACCAGTGTTTTGCCCACCCTGTATGTCTCAAACCTATATCTAATACTATTATGTTCATTATAAACTACTGAGCACTATATGAAATGCAAAACCCTGGAATTTCCTCTTCAGCAAGCTTTAGCTTCTTAAAATAGCATTTTAGCTGCAAATCATATACTTTCAAAACTACCTTTTAAAAGACTAGACAGATTTTTCCCACAAACATTGGAACATTTATCAGTTTCTTAACCTAATAGCAGATGAACCATATTTAACTTGCATTTGTGGATCATATTGTGGGAAAAAAATGCCCTGCATTAAAAAAAAAGGAGCAGTAATCTTGGCTCAGTGATATGATCACACAAATAAAACCTGGGTGGGGGGCTGGCATTGTGGTATATAGGGTAAAGCCGCTGCCTGCATGCAGTGCTGGCATCCCATATGGGCACTGGTTTGAGTCTCGGCTGCTCCACTTACAATCCAGCTCTCTGCTATGGCCTGGGAAAGCAGTAGAAGATGGCCCAAGTCCTTGGGCTCCTGCACCCACATGGGAAGACCCCGAGGAAGTCCCTGGCTCCTGGCTTCAGATCAGCACAACTCCAGCTATTGAGGCCAACTGAGGAGTGAACCAACAGATGGAAGACCTTTCTCTCTTCCTGCCTCTCCTTCACTTCCTGTGTAACTCTTTCAAATAAATAAAGAAATCTTAAGAAAAAAAAAAAAAACCTGCGACCCTGGGGACCAAGTGAGGAAACAGATTTACTTCTCAACAGCTCATGTTCTTTATCAGGTGAAAAAGCAGTTGACGGTTTTGTAATCCATATTTCATTGGCTCCTGCCATTGCCTGCTGATGCTGCTGATGTTGGACTTCAGCTCCTTGCAAAGTCCCCTGTCCAAAACTTCTGAGAGCCCATGGGTTCCTGCTACCCACGTGGGAGACTGGACTGAGTTCCTGGTTCCCAGCTTTTGCCTTGGACCAGACCTGGCTATTGCAGATACTTAGGGAATAAACCCTTCTGTCTCCTGGGTAAATAAATAAATAAGAAGCCTTATCTGTAGCCACATGGATATCTGCTGCTGAGGTTTCCATTGTCTGGCACTCATCAGTGAGACAGCCCCATGAAACCAGGTCACTACTACCTTCTGTTGGAAATCCATCTCCTGATCTCCCATGTGACCCTCAAGTAATCAAAATGCTTCTGTGTTTACTGAAGTCTGCAAAACCATGCCATATTTTCTGCACAAGTGGCCACAAGATGCAACCATTCAACTTTGGATTATATTTTGTGATGTAATAAATATTTTAGTGCTCTTATTTCTGCTTTTGATGTTCTCCAAGGGGAGTCCTTGGGGTTTGCATTACTGTATGAGTCTTCAAGATACATAAGGAAGGGTGACATTCAAACAGGTTAACAACTGGTATGATGTGAGTACTGAACAACTGGGACACTGGCTGGTGACTGAGGCTGTGCAAATTGAACAACAGTGTGGCCAACCTCCTCTCACCTCTGGCACCCACCCTTGCTGGAAGTCTTTCTACCAAAACCCTTATGTAAACCACCTCTTGGCAGCCTGAGCCTACTAATTTGCGAGATATGCCAAGACATGTTTGAAGGCCAGTAGTGAACACAGCTTTGTCCTACATTGTGATTCTTTTTTAATATTTCAATGTATTTAATTTTTAAAAATTGACACCCAAAGCATATTATAGCAACAATATGGAAAAAATTTTTTGTTTGTTTTTTGACAGGCAGAGTGGACAGTGAGAGAGAGAGACAGAGAGAAAGGTCTTCCTTTGCCGTTGGTTCACCCTCCAATGGCCGTTGCGGACGTCGCGCTGCGGCCGGCGCACTGCGCTCATTCGATGGCAGGAGCCAGGTGCTAGGTGCTTTTCCTGGTCTCCCATGAGGTACAGGGCCCAAGCACTTGGGCCATCCTCCACTGCACTCCCGGGCCACAGCAGAGGGCTGGCCTGGAAGAGGGGCAACCGGGACAGAATCCGGCGCCCCGACCAGGACTAGAACCCGGTGTGCCGGCGCCACAAGGCGGAGGATTAGCCTGTTGAGCCACGGCGCCAGCCCGGAAAATTTTTTAATGTAAGGAAAACATTCAGAAAACCAAAAAAATTAATGAAGCAAATGTTTTCCTTTGGGGGCATTCCTGCTGAGTGCTTCCTTATATACAAAAACTTTATAAAACTGTAATTTCAATGGTTATAACTAGGCCTCATTTTCCAGTTATAATCACTACTCGTTTTGTAGACATTTACTGAGTTCCTACTATGTGTAACTGAGATCAAAAGAAATCCTTCACATATTCATGTAATTCTATCTAATGAGGAAGAAAGTTAGATATAAAGGCAAATCATGTATGTGTTGTGTTTCTGGCAACTCCCTGTTGATTTTTTTCCCCACTCAGTGGTTTCCCTTGTATTTAGAAGTACTTCACATTGGCCGGTGCCACAGCTCAATAGGCTAATCCTCTGCCTTGTGGCGCTGGCACACCGGGTTCTAGTCCCAGTCGGGGCGCTGGATTCTGTCCCGGTTGCTCCTCTTCCAGGCCAGCCCTCTGCTATGGCCGGGGAGTGCAGTGGAGGATGGCCCAATTCCTTGGGCCCTGCACCCACATGGGAGAAGCACCTGGCTCCTGCCTTCGGATCAGCGCCATGCGCCGGCCAGTAGTGCACTGGCTGTGGTGGCCATTGGAGGGTGAACCAATGGCAAAAGGAAGACCTTTCTCTCTGTCTCTCTCTCTCTCACTGTCCACTCTGCCTGTCAAAAATAAACTAAAATAAATAAATAAATTTAGAAAAAAAAAAGAAGTACTTCACATTAACTCCTCTGATGCTAGATTAAAAGCTTAACCTCCACCAAATAGTTTACTCAGAGTTCCAGTTGACAAGGCTCTGTAAGAGATTTGTTTTTAATTTTGAAAGAACCCATACCCGTTTCACATTGGAAATATTTTAAAAATGCAGTTGAATAAACCATAGTGAGGTTTTAAAACATATCAGCAGTTTTCTCAAATACAGGCATATGTGTTTCCTACCACAAGTGACACAGTTTTGAGCTTACAGTAAGTAGACACACAGTAAGCACTTCCTGGTGTAATAAAGATACATTGTTTTTATCTTCTCTTGTATTTTTCAACACTGATCAATGTTTATGAAATCTTATGCTACCACAAAGTGTTTCATAATTACAAACTAAAATAATGGGAGTACTTCTGATAAGAAAACTAACAATTAAAACTGTATTCAAATTGTATTCTTATTTATTTATTTTTGACAGGCAGAGTGGACAGTGAGAGAGAGAGACAGAAAGAAAGGTCTTCCTTTTTCCGTTGGTTCACCCCCTAAAGGCCGCTGCGGCTGGCGCACCACGCTGATCCGAAGGCAGGAGCCAGGTGCTTCTCCTGGTCTCCCATGCAGGTGCAGGGCCCAAGGACCTGGGCCATTCTCCACTGCACTCCTGGGCCACAGCAGAGAGCTCGACTGGAAGAGGAATGACCGGGACTAGAACTCAGTGTGCTGGCGCCACAGGCAGAGGATAAGCCTAGTGAGCCATGGTGCCGGCCAAGCTGTATTCTTAAAAATGGTTAGAGAATGTTTCAGTGTTGTGGTGGGTTAAGCCACCACCTGCAATGCTGGTATCCCATATACAAGCACCAGTCTGAGTCCCAGTTTGCAGGGTCTGAGTCCACCCGTACAGGATGGACTGGGTCCGAGGAAAGGTGAGTGTGCCGCTCGCCCGTTCCCCAGCCTCCCGATCCCGGAGACAATCAGACGCAGCGGGGAGCCAAGTCTAGCAAGGACTCGTTTATTCCGTGCGTAACAGAACCTTTTATAGCACAAAACTGCAGAGTCATTGGGGCAGGGCTAAGGACCAACCAGTCACTTAAATGATCACCTTACGGGGGGATTTCTATAGGACTAGCCTTATGTCTATACACTTGTTACTAGTTTTGTTACCTCCTCTGATGTTGCGTAGCCAATCAGTTTTAGTGGTAAACAACTTTGGATTCCGCCCACCACCTTACTTCCTTTGGGCACCATCTTTGAATTGCTTCGTGTAACTAATTTCCCCACACCAGTTGTTTTGTTTCTGATCCAGCTCTCTTCTAAAGTACCTGGGAAGGCAGAGGAAGATGGCCCAAGTACTTGGTTTCCTGCCACCTATGTGGGAGACTTGAATAGAGCTACTGGTTCCTGGCTTTGGCCTGGCCCAGCCCCAACCATTATGGCCATTTGAGGAGTAAACCAACAGATGGAAATCTCCCTCTCTTTCATTTTTTTTTCTTTCTTTTCTAATTTATTTGACAGGTAGAGATATAGACAGTGAGAGAGAGAGAGACAAAGAGAAAGGTCTTCCCTCCGTTGGTTCATCCCCATATGGCCACCACGGCCGGTGCTGCGCCGATCCAAAGCCAGGAGCCAGGTACCTCCTCCTGGTCTCCCATGCGGGTGCAGGGGTCCAAGCACCTGGCCATCCTCCACTGCCCTCCCAGGCCACAGCAGAGAGCTGGCCTGGAAGAGGAGCAACCGGGACTAGAACCCGGTGCCCATATGGGATGCCGGCACCATAGGCGGAGGATTGAACAAGTGAGCCATGGCGCCGGCCCTGACCTCCCTCTCTCTCTGTCTCTCATTCTGCCTTTTCAATAAATAAATAGATCTTTTAAAAAAAACTGGTTAGAGAAAGTAGAAATGTACTGAGAGAAAAATGTAATTAGCTGCTCAGACATGCTGATTCCCTAAAAAGAAAAAAAACTCTAAATTCGTGTTTTCCTGAGATTCCTAAATGCTCTTAAAAGGAAAATAAAAGTCATTTTGGGAAATATAGTTATTATTTTTATAAATTATTATTTTCATCTTCAAGTACTGGACACTACTAATACATATTAATTATAAAAATAATGACCGGGTTAATGGGCTTCCAAAATGGGAATACAAACTGGTGTAGCCACTGTGGAAGACAGTATGGAAATACCTCAGAAATCTGAATATAGACCTATCATGTGACCCAGCCATCCCACTCCTGGGAATTTATCCAAACCAAAAGAATTCAGTATTTGAAAGAGTTATTTGCACCCTCATGTTCACTGCAACACAATTCATAGTAGCTAAGATAGGGAATCAGCCCTGAACTGCAAAAACCCTCTCCCTTAAGAATCCTTTCTGTTCCAGTATCTAGCACTTTCTACTACTGTCTGATCTGATGTTACATTCCTCAGAGCTTTTCACATTCCCTCCAATTTGCTCTTAGAATTCCGTCCTGCAGGGCACAGTAATGAAGTTAGAGCGATGATGCATCTTGTTGGCCACAATCCAAGAGACTCTGGCCTTACTGGGGGAAATAGGCCGTATGCATTTTGGAATTGGTTTTTGGATAATCCAGGGGACTTCACTTTTTTTTCCAACTTTTTTTTCTTTTCTTACCCTTAAAAAAATTCAATAGTTAAAAATGAAATGCCAATTTTCTTGCAGCTTTCATATTTACATAATATAAAGAGAAGTACTTTTATTCTGTTATGAGAGATGTGAGTCTTATTCCCCTGTGAAGAAAATCTGACCATTTCTGATTTACAGCTGACTATTAAGGTACTAAAATATTTGTTCTGAGAATTTCTCAGACTTATATTTATTACCTCCCTCTCTCTCCTCCTTTCTTTCTTAGTTGGGTTGCAGGAACCTAAATACTTGAGCCATCACCTGCTGCCTATCATGGGCACATTAGCAGGAAATTGGAATCAAGAGCAGAGCCAGAACTTGAACCTAGATATTCCAATAGGGGATGCAGGCATCTTAAAATTGGTATCTTAACCACTTTGTCAAACACCTGCCCCTACTTATTATATTTCAATGCACATGAAAACAAACCTGAATTGTCTAGAATTTGCTGTAAAAAAGTATGCTTAGAGATGGACATTAGGAGCATCTGTGAATATGTGGTTTAGGATGCTGGCAGCCCATCTTGGAGTGCTGTGTTGAAGTCCCTAGGGCCTCCACTTGATTCCAGCTTCTTGCTAATGCATACCTTGGGAAGCAACAGATGGTGGCTCAAGTCCCTATCATCCATGTGGGAGATTCAGATTGAGTTCTAGGCTTCTGGCTACTGCCTGTTCCAGCTCAAGCTGTTGTGGGCATTTGGGGTGTGAATCAGAGGGTGGAAGATCTCCATCTTTCTGTCTCTGTCTCTTTCAAATAAAGTTTTAAAAAATTTAATTGAGCCACACTTTTAAAATCAACAACAACAAACAATCCACTTAAGAAATGGGCAAAGAATGTAAACAGGCATTTTTCAAGAGAGGCGATACAAATGGTCAACAGACACGTAAGAAAATGCTCAGGATCATCAAACATCAGGGAAACGCAAGTCAAAACCACTATGAGGTTTCACCTCACTACAGTTAGAATGGCTCCCATACAGAAATCAATAAGCGACAAGTGCTGGTGAGGACGTGGGGAAAAAGGTACTCAGGTCTGCTGTCGATGGGAATATAAACTGGTGTAGCCACTGCGGAAGACAGTATGGAGATACCTCAGAAATCTGAATATAGACCTACCATGTGGCCCAGCCACCCCACTCCTGGAAATTTATCCAAACCAAAAGAATTCAGTATTTGAAAGAGTTATTTGCACTCCCATGTTCACTGCAACACAATTCATAATAGCTAAGATAGGGAATCAGCCCAGATGTCCAACAACTGTTGACTGGATAAAGGAATTATAGTATATACACACTACAGAGTACTATCAGCTGTTAAAAAAAAATGAATCCTGTCTTATGCCACAAGATGGACGCAACTGGAAACCATTACACTTAGTGAGATAAGCCAATCTGAAAAAGACAGATATCATATGTGTTCCCTGATCTGAGGTAACTAATAGAGTACCTGAAATGCCATATATTGAGTGAAATAGACATTTTGAGATTCAATGATCATTTATAGCCCCTGTCTTTTCCATTGAAGAACAGTGTTTTTGTTTTGTTTTGTTTTCTCTTCATACTATTTTTGAACTTTTTATTTAGAGTAGGGTTAACTATATGATCATTAAGTATACTGAAAATAGATCTTTGCAAAAAGAGTGGGGATGTGAGAGAAGGGGTAGGAAAGCTTGATGCATGTGCTGAGGGAAAGTAGAGGAGGAAGTGTCACTATGTTCCTAAATCTGTATATATGAAATATATGGAACTTGTATAACTTAAATAAAAATTTAAACATTAAAGAAGATGGTGTATTAGATACTTTAACACTTTGTATTGGAGAGTACAGTAATGTAAAACCTAAAAGCATTGTTACATCTTGACATAATAAATGAATGTCCAAAGTGCAATATATAGACTACTCCAGATAATTTTGCTACTTTGCTACTTGTAGCTTATTGTATTTTTTTTTAAAGAAACTCAAGGTCATTATCATTGTATCACACAAACTAAGTGCTTTAATTGATACAGCTATATAGTTTTTTGATTTTTGAAAAACCCACAGAGACAGCATTCTTGTCCTTAAAATATGATAGTCCTTTCAGTATAATGTCTTAAAGTCTTTGCCTTTAAAATCTGTTGGATGGAAATGTGCAGACTTTTCAAATCTCCTTATTTTATGTTTATTTTTTGGTTTACATAGGGAACAATGTTTATGGTTTTGTGTACAGTAGGGGTCTACAACAGGAAGAGCATATTTTGAAATAATTTTTAATGATTTAGTATTTTTATAAATCATTTTTGTTCTTCTGCTATAAATTCTGTGAATCCCTTGCTTACTCATGCAAAAGTGTACTTGCAAAGTGTACCAAATATACAGGATTAGTTCCTTTGCCTGCTAGTTATTGTTTCACATGTGTAGTATTTTAATTGAGATGTTAAATGGTGGACAAGTACTGTGGATGTGAATGTGGGAAGTAATTTTAATCATATGCCATTGGTCATAAGACCTAATTTCCAATAATCATTGCTGTTTTATTTAACAATGCCCTGTTGCTTTGTATGCATTAACATTTCAGTGTAAAGACTGTGTGTTTATCCAACAAGGAAATACAGTATTTAAACTGACCAACCTAATGACACAAGTACTTTGAGATTGCCAAATGTAAACTAATAGCCTTAATTAAAATGATGCAGTTTTATATAACTTAGCATCAATAGTTCAATAAATTTGTATTGGCATAAAAGTATGCTTAGATCAAAGTATTTAATCAACACATCCTGATTTTAGTTCATGTGAATTCATTTACTTAACTCAATGTGAAAATATTTGCACTCTTATCTAAAAAAGCTCTTGAGGAAACGCAAGTAGAAATGGAATAAAATAAATAAAATAAAAGTGGTGTGAAATAATGTAATCAGTAATAAGATAATAAACTTATGGGGGCCGGTGCTGTGGCGTAGGAGGTAAAGCCACCACCTGCAGCGCCGGCATCACCTATGGGCACCAGTTCAAGTCCCAGATACTCCACTTCTGGTCCAGCTCTCTGCTATGGCCTGGGAAAGCAGCTGAAGAGGGCTCAACTACTTGGGCCCTGTACCCACATAGGAAATCCCAAAGAAGCTCCTGGCTTTGCATCGGCCCAGCTGTAGTTGTTGTGGCCATTTGGGGAGTGACCCAGCGGATGGAAAAACTCTCTGCCCTCTCTGTGACTCTGCTTTCCAAATAAATAAATAAATCTTTTTACAAAACGATAGTAAACTTATGATTATACTGTCAGAAGCAAAACAACTAAAAGGATTCCTCAAGGCTTTGCTTTTATCTTAGTACCAGCTGTCTTCGACAATTAAGAGTATTTGGGACAGACAGTTTTGTGTAGCTATTAAAATACTGCTTGAGATGCCCATGTTTCATATTGAAGTGCCCAGATTTGAATCTCAATTTGGCTTCTGATTCCAGCTTCTTATTAATGCACATCTAGTAAGCAGTAAATGATGGCTCAAGTACTTGGATCCTTGCCACCAACATGGGAGACCATGATTAAGTTTCTGGTTACTTGAGGATATGAGTAACAACCATACTTATGTTGGCAAATTACACTGTTTTATACCTTTCTGATGAACTCAAAATATTTCTTTTAGAATTTATTATTTAACTTTTCATGTAGTTGTTCTCCAAAGGGTTAATAAAGCTCCCTAAGAGCATAGGACCACTCATGTATTTCTTTGTATCAGATGCCTACCAGATACCTTGCATTTGTATGTACTTAATAAATATTGCCTGGTTTTCTGGATTAAACTCATGACAAAAGAATTATCAGTAAAAACTTGGTTGGAAGGCTCTGCTGAGATTTGGAGTTTTTGTTAAAACTTCCATTGTATTCAGAGGCTGCTGAGGTACATGTGAATTACAATGAAGAGATGTGGTATTTTGAGAGCCAATTCCTTTTAAAATCAAGAAAACAGAAATTTATTACAAAAGTACTAAACAAAAAACATTTGGAGTGAATATTTCCATGTATAATTAAACATGAAAATATACTAACAAAATTATTTTGTTTTTCTTTTCAATCTTCACCTAAATGCATTTATATTTTGCAGAATTGGAAATATGCTACATATATACATACATATATATATATATATGAGTATAATCTGCAGTTCTGCATTTTTCTTTTTTTTCTTTTTTATAAAGCTTTTATTTAAAGAATATAAATTTCCAAAATACAGCTTATGGATTACAATGGCTTCCCCCCCATAACTTCCCTCCCACCCATAACCCTCCCCTTTCCCGCTCCCTCTCCCCTTCCATTCATATCAAGATTCATTTTCAATTCTCTTTATATACAGAAGATCAGTTTAGTATATATTACGTAAAGATTTCAACAGTTTGCCCTCACATAGCAACACAAAGTGAAAAATACTGTCAGAGTACTAGTTATAGTATTAATTCACAATGTATAGCACATTAAGGACAGAGATCCTACATGATATATATTTTTTAAATTGATTAATTTTCTATGCAATTTCCAATTTAACACCAAGTTTTTTTTTCATTTTTAATTATCTTTATATACAGAAGATCGATTCAGTATATACTAAGTAAAGATGCATTTTTCAAATAGTATTGTTTCCTAAATATATTTTTCAGTTGCCTTTAGTCCTTGCATTTATTTTTACTGGCTACCTACTATGGAGCTAAGATAGCATAGCTTAGTTCACTGCTCTTCTATTATCCATTATTGGCTTCTTTATTTTCTCTTAGTTCAAAACTTTTTTTAAAAAAGATTTATTTATTTATTTGAGACAGTTATAGAGAGGCAGGGACACAGAGAGGTTTTCCATCTGCTGGTTCATTCCCTAAATGGCCGCAATGGCTGGAGCTGGGCTGATCCAAAGCCAGGAGCCAGGAGCTTCTTCCAGGTCTTCCCTGTAGGTGCAGGGGTCCAAGCACTTGGGCCACCTTCCATTGTTTTCCCAAGCCATAGCAGAGAGCTGGATCATAAATGGAGCAGCTGGGACTTGAACTGGTAGTGAAGGTGCCACAGTGCTGGCACCTGGTTCAAATCTTATATGCTACATTAATTTCACAGTACTTTTAGGTTTCTGAATATTTTGTTACATGTATTTCTGTCATTGCATGTCCTCTTGTCTTTGCCTGGAGTGTTCTTCCCTTTCTTACCCATCTGGACAACTAATCTTTATTTAAGCTAGTGGTCTACAAACTTTTTTGGTCTTAAACTTGAACTAATATAGTATGCATATGATGATATATACAAAAATAAAAAGGAAGAAAGTATAATAAAGAACATTTTAAAAATAATAAGATCCTAAATCTTTTTTTTTTTTTTAAGATTTACTTTACGCATTTGTTTGAAAGAGTTACAGAGAGAGGTAGAGACACAGAGAGAGGTCCTCCCTCCACTGGTTCACTCCCCATATGGCTGCAACAACTGGAGCTGGGCCTATCTGAAGCCAGGAGCCAGGAGCCAGAAGTCTCCTCCAGGTCTCCCATGTCGGTGCAGGGCCCAAGGACTTGGGCCATCTTCTACTGCTTTCCCAGGCCATAACAGAGAGCTGGATCGGAAGAGGAGCAGCTGGGACTAGAACCAGTGCCCATATGGGACGCCAGCACTTCAAGACAGGGCTTTAACCTGCTGTACCACAGTGTTGTCCCCTATTTTATGTATTTAAGAGAGAGAGAGAGACACTTCCATCTGCTGGTTCAATCCCAAATAGCTGTGATGGTCAGGGCCATGCCAGGCCAAAGCCAGGAGCCAGTAGCTTCATCCAGGCCAGATCTCCCACAGTAGTGGCATGGGATCAAGAACTCCAGCCATTTTCTGATGCCTTCCCAGGCATGTTAGCAGGGAGTTGCACTGGATGTAGAGCAGCTGGTGCTTGAACTGGTGCTCTAATATGGATGCTGGTGTTGCAGGCAGTTAACCTGAAGCACCACAATGCCAGACCCAAGACCCTAAACCTTTTTGTTCTCCAATTACTCCCTTCCCCTCTAAAAACACTATTAACACTGTCCCAGATGCTGAGTTTTTAAACATTTTGGTAATAGTGAAGACTTTATGCTAGCATAACTACAGCTCCATCATACTTCAATTTAGGGTAAGGTTTGACTCTAATAATAGTAGACAGTAGGAGCTGGCCCTGTGGCAGAGCGGGGTTAGCCACTGCCTTCAGTGCAGGCATCCCATATGAGTGCACGTTTGAGTCCCTGCTGCTTCTCTCCCAATCCAGTTCTCTGCTATGGCCTGGGAAAGCAGAAGATGGCTCAAGTCCTTGGGCCTCTGCACCTGTGTGGGAGACCTGGAAGAAGCTGCTGCTTTGAATAGCTCTGGCTATTGTAGCCACTTGCGGAGTGAAGCAGTGGATAGAAGACCTCTCTCTCTGTAACTCTGCCTTTCAAACAAATAAATAAAAATCTTCTAAAAGATAGTAGTAACTTCTATTACAAAAAATTTTATTAAGAATTTCAGAAATTTAAGGATTTCCTCCTGTCAAATTTGATTAGCATATTATTATTTTTACCCAGTGATGTGGTTGATTAAGAGCTCTTACCAAGAGGAGAATCTCAGTGTCATTTTGTTTGTTCTTGAACCACTAATAAAATCTGTAATCTATTCTTATTTGCAGAAATCATTTTTCTTCACTTATGGGAGTCAATTTAGTTAAAACCAAGTAATGATCTAGAAATCCACTTAATTAAAAACGTGGCTCACTAGGCTAATCCTCCGTACCCTGGGTTCTAGTCCCTGTTGGGGCGCCGGATTCTGTCCGGTCGCTCCTTTTCCAGTCCAGCTCTCTGCTGTGGTCTGGGAAGGCAGTGGAGGATGGCCCAGGTGCTTGGGCCCTGCACCCACATGGGAGACCAGGAGGAAGCACCTGGCTCCTGGCTTTGGATTGGCACAGTGCACCGGCTGTAGCAGCCATTTGGGGGGTGAACCAACGGAAAGAAGACCTTTCTCTCTGTCTCTCTCTCACAATCTAACTCTGCCTGTCAAAAAAAAAAAAAAAAAAAAGAAAGAAAGAAAGAAAGAAAAGAAATGAAAAGGAAGAAAGAAAGAAAGAGTAAGGTACATTGTTGCTGAACATTTCAAAAAGGAGGGCACCTCACTGTGGGATTTGCCCACTTTCCTTAGGATAGTTATATTGTAGACCATGTAACATCTGCTTCTTTGATGTAGGAACTAAGGCTGGTGCCAGTGTCAACAAATAAATTAACCATTGTAAAGGTAATTTTTTTAAAGATCTATACAGTGACAGAGAGGGAGAGACAGATTTTGTTGTTGTTGCGCAGGCCTACTTGATTTATTCTGATTTAATATAAAATGATGCAACTGTGACCCCCAAAGTGTACAAAGTAAAACCTTCAACTGCAGCTGCAAGAAGGGGGCAGGAACAGGGCTCTGGGGATATTGGCATGTCAGGAAGTGAGGCAGACTCCTCCCCAGGGCCAGGGCAGGAGCTTGAGGAGCTGGGCCCAGGGGGAACTTTGTGCAAGGAAGGGGAGAAAGACCTCCCCTGGCCTAGTCAGGAGTCCAGAAGTGCCACATGGCACAGGGGATGGAACCAGGAGAGTACCATTTCCTGGGATGGAGCAGGGAGGGAGGTGCTCTTGTAGTAGAAGCTAGGAGGGGCAGCCTGCCCAGAGGATGCGAGCCAGGTCACAGCAGCCAGAAATGCCTGAGGAAGGCACAGGCCCTGAGAACCTGGCTGGCTGGGCTCATGGGGGAGCTGAAGGGGCAACCCAGGGCAGCCTGGCCTAGAAGGATGCCCGGTAAGGGTCTGCAGACTCCTTGGGGCCACCCTTCTTAAAAAATCTTCTATCTGATGCTTCACTCCCCAAATGCCTGCCAACAGCTGGGGTCAGTCCAGGTTGAACCCAGGGACTCCATCTGAGTCTCCAACATGGATGGGAGGAACCCACATACTTGGGCCATCATCCAGTATCTGCTGGCTCCCAGGCCCACTAGCAGGAAGCTGTATTGGAAGAATGAAATAGCTGGGACTCGACTCCTGCCTTTTAAAAATTTTGAGGCAGAGACATACACTCAGAGATGAACAAGGAGACAGAGAGAGACAGAGAGTGCCCATTCACACTGGTTCACTCCCCAACATCTGGTCCTGGGGTCAAAGCCAGGAGGCAGAACACAATCCAGGTTTCCCTTACGGGTGGCAGGAATTCAGTCACTTGAGCCATTATCACTGTATTTGGGTTTATGTTGGCAAGAACCTGGAGTCAGGAGCTAGGGCAAGGTATCTGATATGGGGATCTTAACTCTTCCCATTAATCTTCACGTTGGTCCTGCTATTGGTGGGCTTTCCTAGGGTTTATCACTTAAAAATTCTTTCCATCTCATTGTATCTCACTGCAAGTACCTGGAGCACAGAGTGAATATCCTATTAAATTTTGAGCACCCAACAACATTTAGGTGTTTGATTCATATTGGCCAAATAAGTGAAATCCTGAGAAGAGTTGGCTCACATTCTGTTGGGAATGGTTCACTCTGGCTTCATCAAAATAAAGTGTACCTTATAATCTATGTGTTACTTTATTATTAATCCCGCCTTCAGGGGCCAGTCTTGTGGTGCAGGTTAAGCTGTGACTTGCGACACCAGCAGAGAGGTGGGGACTTTGTACAAGAAAGAGCTATGTGAACCTTAGTTCTGCATTTTAGTTTTGTGAGCCTTGGGTAAGTTAGCGAACCTTTACTGGGCCTCAGTTTCCACATGCAAAAATTGGAAGCGATAACAGTACTTAACTTCATAGGATTATTTTAAAATTTAAGAGGGTTATGCATAAAGAACTGAAGAGCACATTGGAACACTGACACACTGTAAACAATAAATATTAACTATTAAAATTATTATGACTTCTTATGTGATTAACAGCATATGACAGGTAGAGTAGGTTTGAGAGTTCAGAGAAAACCACAGAATGTTGGTTTCAATAGTTCTGTATTCTCCCACAAACTTTGTCCTCAAGTCCTAATTTTAGACTGAAATACACCCTTTTTTCTCCTATATATTTCCCCCACTTGGTCAGGTCTTTAAACAATAACAGTTCAAAATATTGGAAGGCAGGAACAACAAAACTAATTATAACCTTAAAGTGGACTACTTTTGTATTTATATACAAACAACCGTGTTTCCAATTTGTATAGCTTAAACATTTATTATTTATTTTCCTGCTGGTATAACTGCGAACAGGGATGGGAAGTACAGAAGCAGGCAGGATTTAAAGCTTTGCATCAGAGGACATTCAGGAAACAGTGGCAAAGGTCTTTCATAATAGCATGGAGAGGCACGATTAAGATGATAGAGTTGCCAAGCACTGAGTTTGCTTTTAACATTCTTTACCTTCCCCCATAGCATCCATGACCTCTTTTAATTGCAAAGAACAAGAGTCTCTACTGCTATAAAAACGCAATCTTAGGTTTGAGATTACAAATTGATTGCCTATTGGCCACATCTAGCCTGAGATGTTTTTAGTTTGGCCTGCAGGGTTTTGAAATGCTAGTAACCAATACTTAAAAAATCCAGAGACTTTGCATAAAAATCCAACTTCAAGGTTTCTTTGGGAATAAAACCGAGTGTCTCTGAACAGAACCAACATTTTGCAAGGGCAACAACCTGCTTGCACTCAGCAGCTAGTCCCTTTAGTTAAGCATGTAAGCTCCAATTTGTCATATTCCCTATCATCCCCCACTGTCTTGCACCAGGCCAGTCTCATTTGTTTTCCTGCAAGCCCTATCTAGACTTTCCTGTCTCCCATCAAAGGTTACTTCCTTACCTCTCAAGCCCTTCATTAGTTCTGCAAAGCAGCAGCCAGGTAATCTGATCAAGTATGGGTTCTTTCACAGGTGCTTTCTGGAGATAGCATCTTAACAGAAAGGGATGACTCTGCAGGTGGAAATGACAGGCGCCACTGGATTACAGTCGGGATGGCAACTGCCCCCTCTACGTTCTCTGCTCTCCTAACACAGCCCCACCTTACTGGACGAAAGGAACTGGTTCTCTGGCAGAACAATGGACACTGGTTTATGTATGAGGCATTCTCCGAAACCACTTCTATAGTTCAGCGCGGCTCCCAAAGACCCAGAGCTACTATGGGCTCTTCCGACTCCCCGTTGCCTCGGAGGCTTCAGGATATCCGGCTGGACCGCATTTCCCCTCACCTGCTTTCGGGGCCAGTTCTGAGCCGGGCGGTCGCGCCCAAGGAGCGCGCGCATCCAGCATGAGCTCATCTTTCGGGGGGCGTTTCCAGAAGGCCCAGCCCGGCCGCGCGCACCAACCACAGTAAACCCCACTCTGTCAAAGGCTCTGGACAGGGCGAGGCGCGGCCGCCCACAGGCGCTGCCTCTCTGGAAGCTTTGTGAGTCTGAGGGCTCGCACCCCGCTGGGGAGACCCCTTAGACCGTCAGGCTCTTTCAGGAAAGGCGCCGCTGACACTCGGCAGCGCGATCTCGGGCTGAGGGCAGAGCCAGCCGCGCCCCGCCGAGAGCCTCTCGTGGGTGGGGGGAGCCCCTGGACCCTCTGCTCATTTGAGCGCGCCTCAGAAACCGGCCCCGCCGACCGCAGCAGTTTCGGACGGCTGAGGGGAGGGCTCGTGCTTCCTTAACTGCGGTTTCCACACCGGTCGGCAGCAGCCACAGGCGAGCCCGACACACAAGTCCGCCCCAGCCCAGTCAAGCCTCTCTCAGCTCCTGGGACCGCCGCCGAAGGCCAAACGCCAATCACGCTGCAGCTAGGTCTTGCGATTGGATGGCAGTCAGGGCCCATTGGCCACCGCTACGGGTTTCGGCCTCCCTCCCTTTCTCTTTCGCCACCCCTCCGGCTCCAAAGCTTCCGGCCAATGAGATGGCACCTTATAGACATCCTCCCTCCGCTTTCCTCGCCCCACCTTGGCGAGGGGGGAGGTCTTCTGACTGGCCACATGTCCTCGGAAGCCCCCTGCCCTTCGCCAATCATCGAGGGAGGTTCACTCCCAGCGGAGTTTTCCAGCCAATGACGAAGCAGCCCCAACTCGCAGCCCTGCAGCTTCACCAGCGACTCTGGGTTTCACCGTCCTTAACTCTTTAATGCTTATTCGCGAGGGCGACGACTGTGATTGGCCCCTGTTGCCCTCGTCGAATTTGTCCTCCAGCCAGCCACAGAACAAGCCGAATCCACCTTCTTTCTGTTCGGATGCCTTCGGCATTTTCCGCTCTCTAGGCGAGGCTTCCCGGGGGCCCTTTCTAATTGGCTCTTCAGGCCGATCGGCTTTTTCCGGGAGGAGCCGCAAAGAAACGACGCCCGTGATTGGCTTCGCTGGGGGTTCGGCTCCGCCGCCGAAGAGGGCGGGCGTTGGGCTCGGCCGGCGATTCCCAGACGCCTGTTACGCGGGCGGCGGGGCGCGGGGCGGTATAAGGCTGGGTGGGGGAGGAAGGAGGCGGAGGACGAGTAGGAGGCGGGGAGAGGGAGGGGGAGGGGGAAGGCGCTAGGCGGCTGCGCAGACGGAGCGCCTCACACAGAGCAGCCCCCGACCCGGGCGAATGCGGGTTTGTGCTGCCGCTGCCGCCGCCCGGGCCGAGTGACAAAGGAAGGAAGGAAGCGAGGAGGAGCCGGCCCCGCAGCCGCTGACAGGGCTCCGGACTGGGGGCACAGCGCGGACACTTCCTCAGCGGACCCGGAGCTGAGGCGCGGGGCGTGAGGGCGGCCGCGCTGGTGCTTTGGACGGGGGAGGGGGCCCCGAGGGAGACGGAAGCGGTTGCCGGGTTCCCATGTCCCCGGCGTATGGGGAGCAGTCGAGGAGCCGCTGCCTGGGGTCTGAAGGGAGCTGCCTCCGCCACCGCCGCCGCCATGGCCGCTGGATCCAGCCGCCGCCTGCAGCTGCTCCTGGCGCAATGAGGAGAGGAGCCGCCGCCACCGCCCGCCTCTGACTGACTCGCGACGCCGCCGCCCTCCAGGACGCCGGGCCCCCGCCGGATCCCGCCGCTGCCGGAGCCGCAGCGTTTCCCGTCGCATCTCCGAGCCGCCCCCTCCCTCTCCCTCCCTCCTTCCCATCCCCCCTTCTCTTCAAGCGTGAGACTCGTGATCCTTCCGCCGCTTCCCTTCTTCATTGACTCGGAAAAAAATCCCCGAGGAAAATATAAAATCCAAAGTACTTATTTTCAATCAAGTATTTGTCCCCATTTCACGTGATTTTTTTTAAGGAGTCCCCCCTCCCAGGAAAGGGAGGGGAAAGAATTGTGGTTTTTTTTTCCCCCCCAGCCCCAAATCATCTATATGTTAAATATCCGTACGGATCCGTCTTGAAGGAGAATACATCGCTCGTGGTGTTTTTTTTTTTTTTTTTAATATAGCTATACAAAAGGAGTGAAAAGCCAAGAGGACGAAGTCTTTTTTTTTTTTTTCCTTTCTTGTGGGAGAACTTAATGCTGCATTTATCATTAACCTAACACCCCAATATAAAACAAAAGGAAGAAAAGGAGGAAGGAAGGAAAAGGTGATTCGGGAAGAGAGTGATCATGTCAGGGCGGCCCAGAACCACCTCCTTTGCGGAGAGCTGCAAGCCAGTGCAGCAGCCTTCAGCTTTTGGCAGCATGAAAGTTAGCAGTGAGTATTGATTTTATTTTACACCCCTTCTCCATCTCACCCCTAAAATAAGAAACCTCGAAGTACTAGAACCTTAGCATACTAGACCTGATGGAACACTCACCAGAGCTAAGAAAAGAGCAAGACCTGTCTTCAGTCGAGGATGAGGCAGCTCCCTCTTTTCTCCTCCCATAACCCCCTCCCTCGGTCTCATTA
The DNA here is from genome assembly GCA_949820135.1 of Sylvilagus floridanus. NCBI lineage: Eukaryota > Metazoa > Chordata > Mammalia > Lagomorpha > Leporidae > Sylvilagus > Sylvilagus floridanus. Next base: position 73,785,561 of record OX463244.1, on the reverse strand, counting down.
ACCTTGAGTTCAGAGAGTACGATTTTCATTTCGATGGTTGGATTTGAAACATTTCTTGTGCTTTCCTTGCTACTGATGGTCGCCTTTATCCAGTGCTTGGGTGTTTCCACTTGGAAATTGTGATTGAAGCATTTGCTTGCCGATCCTTTTGAATAAAGAGGACAAAACGACTCATAAACCATTATGTGCATTTGCAGAGTGTTTGTCTTTTGGAACGAGGGAGGAAATTCTGGTTAGCTCAAGTCTCGGGTTATCACTGCTTTGTGTACTTCATAGAGACATGAAATGTCCCAGTCTCCTAACGTTTCTCTTCCTGCCTGTGTAACTATACAAAGTATTTGTTCTTAACCTGGGGATGAACTTGCTCAGTAACCAGCATTCACGTGTGGAGGTGCTCATCGCTCCCTCCCTTTGCAAGAGGCTGATGGGAACAGATAAATATCCAGCAGCAGTAGCATCTCCAGATACATTGTCTTCAATTGGATAAGTGGTTTAATCTGTTATCTCTTAACCTTCCTGTTTTGGCATTACCAATCTGCCACCATATAATTTGTTTAATCAAAAGGTAACTTGGAAGGAGGTCCAAGTTTTGATTGAGGCGTATGTTGTCATAATGCCAGATACTAAGTTAAATGTTAATTGTCACTGACTCATTGTCATTTAAGTTCAATTTTGACGTGCTGTTGTGTTTGTTACTTGTTAAAATATTCTAGAGTACAGAGGATTCCTTTTTAGGAATACTTAAAATATCCTTGCATCAGTTTTCCTGTAGATAAGATTGAATTTAGTTAGAGGAACATAGATTTAGTCCTTTCCATCATAGTTTTTGCAGAAGGCTGTCCTGGAAATGGTAGGGCTGTCTGGGCTGTGGTCTCAGGGTTGTTACCAGACTGTACTTCCACAAAGTCTGTTTTCTTGAGGTGTTTGTTATACTAAGTATCCAGTGATCCCACAGAGCTCTGTTTGTGAAGGGGTTTGTGTGGCAATTAATGGCAGGTTATTTAAATATACTTACAGATTTTGACAAAAAAAATGTTTATATTGTTTCCTTATTCTCTGAGAAAGGGGCATGAAGAGGGCAAAGACAAACTATTTTGTTGCCTAGAGGAGCTAAGAGAACTGAAGAGTCTTAAACAGTAGATTCTGTTATGCGGACTTGATTACATCCTTAAGCAATATAAAATGTTTACTTTTAATTGAAATCAAGATTCCAATCACTTTGGCTTTTGGAACTTGCCTGAAACAGGATAGTCCAAGGCAATAGCTGAATGGGAGATTATTTTTGAGTTAATTTTTTTTTTCAGTGACTAGCTAGTAGAGAATGCAGAGTATGTGAAGAGGGAAGCTGATTATGCATCTTTTTAGAGAAGGGTCATGCTTTCTAAGCCTTTCATGGGGTCATTTGAAAGAAGTTTTTTTATTCTGGGGGTAATTTTTAGCTATGATGAAGCAAATATTACAATAGCTAATGAAGAGCCTCTTGTGATACTGCAGTGTTTGTATGTTTTACATCTTGGTAATAATTAAACATTGAAACACTTTTAGGAATATAATTATTAGATGCATTTCAGAGATCTATAATGCTAGTGTATAATGCTAAATTCTAGGATTTTATATTTTGTTTCTAGGATTTTCTTTGAAGATGACTCCTTAATTCTTGATGGCATACATGTTGACCAATAATGGTGTGATTTTTGTAAAGTATGTAGGTTAAAATGTTTGATTTTCTGTTATGTCCTTCAACTTAATATTTAAAAAGTTGTAATTTATTGCTGAATATGCATGTTTGATAAGCCTAGCTTTAGGGACATTTAGAAGAAAGGGGAGTCATTAAGCATTTGTTAGGTGCTGGTGTTTTCAGGACCCATGTTCAAAACAGAGATACATATGAAATTATAGTCCTTGGCTTCAAAAAAAAAAGCTGGTCAATTAGTAGTAGAGGCAATTTATGGGGAAAACAGTGAAAACAGTGGCATTATGACTGCAAGATGATAAAATACAAATTGAATCCTTTGTTCAGAGGGACAAAGAATAAAGGGGTGAGACATGCATTGGAGGGAGAAGGCTTCCTGTAGAGAAGGTGTGCTTTTAAGACAGGTGTTAAAGAAGGCTGTGTCTTGAATTGGTGGAGAAGCATGAAAGATTCTAGATGAAAGGACTCTAGGCACAGAGATGGTGAGTTTTGTAGGAGAGGCAATAAATAAGCTGGTAAATCTGAATTATAAAAGCCTAAATAGGAAAATAACAGGTAAAATATGAGAAATATTGGAAGGATAGTTGACAGAGGGCAAGGGGTCTGAAAAAGTTTGACATTCATGAGCGCTCTGAACAGTTTTTTTTTTTAAACTTTATTTATTTTAATTTTATTGGAAAGGCAGAGAGACAGAGATCTTCTCATCTGCTGCTTCAGTCAGCAAATGGTCGCAACAGCCAGGGCTGGACCAGGCCTAAGGCAGGAGCTGGAACTCAGTCTGAGTCTTCCACTTGGGTGGTAGAAACCCAGTCCTTAAGCTTTCATCTGCTGCCTCCTTGGATGTGCATTAGCAGGAAGCAGAGGAGCTGGGACTAGAACTGGCACTGCCATGTGGGATGTGAGCTGTACCAAACACCCACCCCTGAACAAGGTATTTGAAGATGATTTGGGCAGCTAAGTTGAATTAGAGTAGAACTATATTAGAGCCCTTTAGGGAGATGCTAGTGTATGTTGTGAATCATGAGAGAATAAAATTAACTGAAAATGGGATGAAAGGAACAGATTTGAGAGATGGTGTGAATGAAGAACTGGCAGGGTTTTGGATTGGACTGAAGGGGACTATTTGTGAACAAGTCAGGAGTTAAAAATAAATTCTGAGGTTATTGGTCTGGAAGACTTGACCGCTGAGTTGCATTGTTAATTGTAATGGGAAAATTGAGAAAGTGCTGAGATGCAACGGTGGATGACTTAACTTTTTTAAAAAAGTTTCATATAGGATAAGTTGCCTTGAAATTCATCAGACAGCAGTTATTGACAATTATATTTAACTTTCTAGTCTAAAATTACACTGATTCTAATTTTTCTGTACCTACAAATGTTAGATTTATATTTAGGAGCATTAAACTAAAGGTTTTTATTTCCAGTCTTTTCATTAAAGTCTTAAAAAATAATTTGAAATTCAAAAACCTCACATTTGAAATTAAGTTATAATAGTTTCATGGTAACTTACTTAAAAATAATGAATATACTTTTTGGAGTAAATTGTGACTTAAAATTTTAAGTATTTTGAATATCAGTTTTTAGTTTTTGTTGCATACTTAAAACTTTTTCATAAATAATTTTTTTCCGGTAAACCTTACATTAAAAATGATAGTAATAATACTAAGAGCCTTCATTTTGCATGTGAAGATTTTTACAGAAATTAAAAGTTGATTTTCTAAAAAAGTAATTTTTGTTGAGTTAAAGTATTTATTCCAAGTTTAAATTGGTATATGAGTATTGAAATCCTTACTTGCTATGGTAAAATCAGTTTCTTTTTCGTTCACATCAGGTTTATGTGTTATTACCTAAATGTTAATGTTATTATAATTCCTTCTTTAGAATCATGTGATCTTTTACTCAAAACAGAAAGTAAGGGGCTACCAACTATGGCAATTTCAGTTAAAATATTAGTAATGACTCCTTTTGACAAACTTTTGGAAAAAAATTTAGCTATTTGTCTAGGTTCAATGTTTGAATAGAAAATTTGTAAAAGAGGAAAATAAGCCAGTGAGTAGCACTTAAATTGTTTCCTTATATAAAGCTTTTTTAAAAAAAAGATTTACTTATTTGAAAGGCAGAGTGATAGAGGAAGAGAGAGCAAGACACACATGTGTACACATACACACCTTCTATCTGTTGGTTCACTTGCCTGAAACATCCAGCGCTGAGCCATACTGAAGCCAGGAGCCAGGAGTTCCATTCAGGTCTCCCATTTGGATGGCAGAGACCCAAATACTTGGGCCATTATCTGTTGCCTTCCCAGGCACATTAGCAGGAAGCTGAATAGGAAGTGAAGTAACCCCATCAAGGGATGCTGGCATTCTAAGCAGCAGCTTAACTTGTCATGCCACGATGCCTGCCCCTCATGTAAAGCTTTTTTGGATCAAAAATGTTAATACCAGAGAGAATAATTCATAATGGTATGTTTTGCAGTATTAAGTTGTGTGATAGTTGAAACTGAAGAGTAAATAAGTAGCAACTTAATCTTTGTGACATCTAAAAATTAGATTATTAGAATTTGATCAATTTCTTGATTATCCTGTAATAATGTAGGAAAGAGCTCATGTTTGAGAATGAAAACAAGAACCTCATTTTTACTCTTCTCCCAATCAGACTTAGCTCAGAATTGTTATAACAGTTAAGATGGTAATGTAAGAATTACATGCTGTCTTGTTTTATGCACCTGTAGAATGACAATATGACATAGGCATTAGGAAAAAACTTCAAGGGCACCCAGTGATTGACAGTTCAATTTCTGACTGGGCATCACGTTTAGAAAATGACATCTCATTCCACTGATATAGGTCAGCTGAAAATCAGACTACTTGCATCTGTCCTGTCTGTCCCTTTAATTGTACTTTGGTTGCAAGAATAAGATACTATTTTGTAAAAAACAGCAATGCTGGGAAAGCTGTTTTATTTGTTTGTTTGTTTTTGTTTTTTTTTAAGTGCCAGCAGCAGACACGGAGACAGCTCTATTTTTCTGTGTGCTTTATGTACGAGAAGGCTGTGGAACAGTATATGCTGACCATGCTGCCACAATTTTAAATAAAATTCATGGGATTGTGAGAGTGATGGGAATGGGAAAGATGTGAGATTGTGGTGCCTCTTGTGATGCCCCGTCTTAAAATGTGGAATGGTAGGGCAGAGCACATGGGTGTGACAGGAGTGTGTGCTGTGCTGACATTAACAGGACTAACCTGATTGCCTGGATATTCTACTAAAAACACAATCATCATTAGTATATGAATTTGGTGGAACATTTAAGATCACTTTCTAGCTGATTTGGAGGTGGGAGGCGGAAGGGGGAATTTTGCATAACTTCGAGAATAAAAGCAGTTTAATAGTTTGTGGATTTAAAAGTAGAGGTTGCATTCTTTGCTTCTGTCCTCAGTTATACAACTATTCCTTGGCACAAATAGTTTTTGAATCATGTTGGAGGTGATGTTGAGCCTGTGTGGATAGAACAACAAGGCAAAATTGACAGTATAATTAAAAAAGAACTGTTTGTGTTTCAAAAAGTTTCCTACCATTAAAATTAAAAAATAAATGAATATATTTATTCCATTTTAGTTTTTTCTTAAGAAACACTTAGGATATAGTAGACAGTAAATTATTCCAGTATACACTTGCATCTGTAATGCACTGGTTTTGATATACGATATAAAGACACACAGCTTTGTAGATTTGAGTTGTTAGTTTACAGACTCTTCCAACTTTGGTGGAGAAAAGCCTGCATTCAAAGAGTAAATTGTTGAATCTCACACTTCTGTGTTGGGTCATGTATTTGCATTTTTGGTTTGATCACCTAGAGGTAATGATGTATTTTTCTTGAAATTGATCTTGTAAAATTGACTTCCCTTTTTATTTCCAAGACACTGTGGCCAACAGTGGCACAAAGCAGCACTCTTATGTTCCTATATTAACATGATTATCCTTTCAAATCAATTTAGTAATAAAAGTAAACATTGCTGAGAAAGGAGGAACTTTTTTTCCTAGAAACCTGTATTTTATTTTTAAAGATTTTTATTTTAAGAAACATTTATTTATTTAGGGGCCGGCACCATGGCTCACTTGGTTAATCCTCTGCCTGTGGCACCGGTGTCCCATATGGGGGCCGGATTCTAGTCCTGGTTGCTCCTCTTCCAGTCCAGCTCTCTGCTGTGGCCTGGGAAGGCAGTGGAGGATGGCCCAAGTCCTTGGGCCCCTGCACCCACATGGGAGACCAGGAGGAAGCATTTGGCTCCTGGCTTTAGATCGGTGTAGCTCCAGGGTGAACCAGTAGAAGGAAGACCTTTCTCTCTGTCTCTCTCTCTCTCTCACTGTCTAACTCTGTCAAAAAAAAAAAAAAAGATTCATTTATTTATTTGAATGGCAGTTACAGAGAGAGAGAGGGAGACAATGAGAAAGATCTTCCATCTGCTGGTTCACTCCCCAAATGGCCATAACTGCAGGAGTTGGGCCGATCCGGATCTGATCCCATTCAGGAGCTTCTTCCAGGTCTCCCACATGGGTGCAGGGGCCCAAGCGCCTGGACTATCCTCCACCACTTGCCCAGGCCATCAGCAGCCAGCTAGATTAGAAGTGGAGCAGCTGGGACTTGAACTGGTTCCTATATGGGATGCTGGCAACACAGGCTGAAGTTTAACCCTCTGTGCCACAGTGCCGGCCCCAAGATTTTTATTTTAAGGATTTAGTTTTGTTTCAAAGGCAGAGTGACAGGAAGAGACAGAGACATAGATTAAAAACTTGTATTTTAGATGATTATAAAATTTAAATGAATTTAGCAAAGTCAGAATTAAATAGGCATGCCCTAAAGCCAGAAAGTAGGCAGACAAAAAGAAACATTGGGATCTGTTGTTGTAGCTTAGTGGGTAAAAGCTGCTCTCAGAGATGCCAGCATCCCAGATCAGTGCTAGTTTGTATCCTGGCTGCTCTACTTCCAACACAGCATCCTGCTAATGGCTTGGGAAAAGCGGTGGAAAGATGGCCCAAATGTTTGGGCCCTGCCACCCATGTGGGAGACCCAAATGAAGCTCCTGGCTCCTGGCTTCAGTTTGGCCCATTGCTGGCCATTGTGACCATCGAGGGAGTGAACCAGTGGATGGAAGATTCTTTGTCTTTTTCTCTCCCTCTTTATCTGTAACTTTGACTTTTTTTTTTAAACATTGGTAAAAAGCAGTGACATTAATATTCTATTTCCATTATAATTAATTGTATCATGGTGCAATCCTTGGCTTAGGAAAGTAACAATAGTTTGCTTTAATAGAAAGTGGCTATAAATAATAATGCCGTTAACATTAATATTAGTATGTCTCTTGAGTGTTTAGGAGTCTGCCCTTTTTTTTTTTTTAAGGTTGATTGATTTATTTGAAATGCATGGTTAGAGAGGGAGAGAGCTTTCATCTGCTAGTTTATTCTTCAAATGCCCACAGCTGCCAAATATGGGCAGGGCTGAAGCCATGAACCAAGAACTCTATACTGGGTCTCCCATATGATGGCACGGTCTCAAGTATTTGAGTCATCATCTGCTGCCTTCCTAGGTGCATTAGCAGTAAGCCTGGGTTGGAAATGGAGCAGTCAGGACTCAAAGACACTCAGTGGGATGCTGGTGTCCCAGGCAGTGGCTTAACCTGTTGTGCCATGGTGCTAGTTCTTGACAAATTCTTTACATGCAGTATTTCATTTTAATCATTATGGCAAGTTCTTTTTTTGAGAAAAAAAATTTTTTTGACAGGCAGAGTTAGATAGAGACAGAAAGGTCTTCCTTTTTCCGTTGGTTCACCCCTCAAGTGGCCACTATGGTTGGTGCATTGCGGCCAGCACGCCACGCTGATCCGAAGCCAGGAGCCAGGTGCAGGACACAAGGACCTGGGCCATCCTCCACTGCCTTCCCAGGCCACAGCAGAAAGCTGGACTGGAAGAGGAGCAGCTGGGACAGAATCCGGCACCCCGACCGGGACTAGAACCTGGGGTGCCAGCGCCGCAGGTGGAGGATTTGCCTAGTGAGCTGCGGTGCTGACGAGAAAAAAATTTTAAGATGTATTTAATATGTATTTGAATGGCAGGGTGAAACAGAGAGCAGAACCATTCCCTGGTTCACTACCCGAATGGCCACAATAGCTGGTAGTCAAAGAACCCAGAACTCTTATCTAGATCTCCCATGTGGGTGGATGGCAGGGGCCCAAGTCTTTGAGTCAACTTTTGCTACCTTCCCATGCACATTTGCAGGGAGCTGGATTTGGAAGCAGAGGAGCCAGGACTTGAACCAGCACTCAGATATGGAATACCTATATTATAAGAGCCAACTAGCTTATCCTGCTGTGCCACAATGCCAGCACCCATGATAGGCAACTTAATAAAGTAGCTAATACTGTTTGTTATCCATACCTTATAGATGAGATAAATGAAATAAAACACATTGTCCAAGATTACCTAGCCAGAAATGTGCTCAGTCAATTTAAACATAGACATTCTGATTTCAGAGCCCTTGTTCTTTTTTTGTTTAGGTTATAGAGAATGGATTGTTGTTACCTTAATACATGGATTCCAGAGGTTAAATGCCTTTTGATTTTAGGATTGTCTTTCTTTAGTAATTTAGCAGTGATTAGGTAAGATTTTCATTGTTACTTCTTTGAAATTAGTTCCAGGCATGCATATTTGCACAATATATATCCATTTATAGTTATACTGGAAAAATCTCCAATTCTTTTAAGATATCTGGGAAAACTTAAGACAAACTTTATGAAAAATAAAAATATTGGGGCCAGTGTTATGGTGTAGTGGGTAAAGCTGTTGCCTGTGAAGCTGGCATCCTATATGACTACCTGTTCTTGTCCTGGCTGCTCTACTTCCCATTTAGCTCCCTGCTAATGGCCTGGGAAAAGCAGCAGCAGATGGCCCAAGTGGTTAGGCCCCAGTTACCCATTTGGGAGGCCTGGAAGAAGCTTCTGGCCTTGGCTTGGCCCAGCCCCAGCTATTGAGGCACTATGGAGTGAACCAGCGGATGAGGTGCTCATACACACACTTCTCTTCCATCTCTGTGTAACTCTTTCGAATAAGTAAATATTAAAAAAGATTAGGGCTTATGCTAGCACAAGAAGAAAATAAATAATTTACTTTTTTGTTTTGTTCTGTGCCAAATCAGAGCATATTTGCTGTTGAATAGTAATAACCACTCATAAATAAATCTGTATTTATGTCAGGTAATATTAAAATGTGATTTTCCACATTAGCCATTATCAAGAAGTTTTATTTCTTTCCATCTCTCTTCCTGTGAGTTGTGAAAAATGTTTTATCCCTCCTTTGAAAATTGGATGTGAAATTGCATGAAAATATTTTTTATTATGTACAATCCATTAGTCAATCATATTGAACATTAGTTATATTTTGAACTTGAATCTTACTCTCACTTCTTTTTGCTTCTTTTTTCCCCAAAGAGTAACAGCTATACATCAGTGTGGAACTGGAATTAGTTTGTGGTTGATAATCAGGAAGTAAACCAAAGTCTCCTGAGCAGTTCCTATGGGCAGGCAAATGGAACATATACTTTGTTCATTTTATTTTTTTAAAAATATTTATTTGAAAGAATTACAGAGAGAAGAGGCAGAGAGAGAGAGAGAGGTATCTTCCATCTGCTGGTTCACTCCCCAACTGGCTGCAGTGGTCAGAGCTGTGCCGATCCAAAGCCAGGAGACAGGAGCTTCTTCCAGGTCTCCCATGCGGGTGCAGGGGCCCAAACACTTGGGTCATCTTCTACTGCTTTCCCAGGCCATATCAGAGAGCTGGATTGGAAGTGCAGCAGCAGGGACTTGAACCTGTGCCCATATGGGATGCCAGCACTGCAGGCAGCAGCTTTACCTGCTACACACAGTGCCGGACCCTTAAGTTAGTTTTTAGGCTTATTACTTTACTAATTCATCCACTTGTTGGTTTCTTAAAAACCACAACTCTGAGGGGAATGGATAGATGCTGATGTTAAGTATTACGCCTACTAAAGATGATTCAGGAAAACAGTATATTGGGATTACTTAGAATAGGCTTATGCAGCTTCAGGGGTAATGATTGTTCAGAATGTTCACCTAGAGAAGGTTAGTTATACTAACAACTCTCTTTTAAAAGGGCAGGAGTCAGGAAAGTCTCTGCTGGAGAACTGGGGTTCTTCAGTAACTCTTCCCTAAATCAGACATACTCTAATTTGTTGGTCACTGAAGTAATGATGAGGAAGAGAACTGGGTTGGTTGGTTGGTTGGTTGGTTGTTTCTTTCTCTTTCTTTCTTCCTTTCAATCATTCATTCATTCATTCATTTGAAAGTCAGAGTTACAGAGAGAGAGAGAGAGAGAGAGAGGTCTTCCATTGGCTGGCGCACTCCCCAAATGGCCACAGTGGCTGGAGCTGAGCAGATCTGAAACCAGGAGCCAGGAGTTTCCTTTGGGTCTCCCATGCAAGTGCAGGGGCCCAAGCACTTGGGCCATCTTCTACTGCTTTCCCATGCCATATCAGGGAGTTGGATCAGAAGTGGAGCAGCCAGGACTTGGACCAGAGCCCATATGGGATGCCAGTGCTTCAGGCCAGGGCGTTAACCCACTGCACCACAGCACTGGCCCGGAGAACTGGGTTATTTCTGATTGGCCAACCTCCAGTTAGATTTCTGTGATATGGTCAAAGGTACTAAAATTTTTAGAATGCTAGCCAGGATATTGTTACCAAGTCTTTCTTCCATTGTCCATGTACATTTATTACCCAGCAACAGAATTATCTGTTTTAATGTTTGTTGGTCTTGTTTTTTTCTCCTTGGTGCATGTGGAATTAAAGTTTGGATTTTGATCCTATACCTTGTTTGTAGAATGCATAGAAGGACTTTCATGGAGTCATTTAAGCTTTCCTAATGAATTATGAATAGCTATTTAGAGGGTAACATTACCCAATACATTTATAGGTGTAATGAAAACTGAAAAGCTAGGTTTTTTAATTGATAAGCTGAAGAAAAAAGGATTGTCATGGCAAAATATTTTTTCTTTTGCAGGTCTGAGAAATTTTTTAGAAGATTAATTGGCTGAATAACTAAAATGGTTATGTGTCTTAAGATTTCTTTGAAGAGGGGCTGGTATTGTGACGTGTTAGGTAAAGCCTCCGCCTGTGATGCCAGCATCCCCTACTGGCACCAGTTCATGTCCTGACTGCTTCTCATCTAGCTGCCTGGAGGTGCCCTGGAAAGAGCAGCAGAAGATGGCCCAAGTATTTGGGCCCCTGCTACCCATGTAGGAGATCTTGAAAAAGCTTCTGGTTTCAGCCTGGCCCAGTCCTGGCCATTGTGGCCATCTGGGGAGTGAGCTAGTGATGGGAAGATCTCTCTCTTCTGTTGCTCCCTCTCTTTGTAATTCTGCCTTTCAAATAAATAAGTAAATAAAAAACAAAAGAAAAAATTTCTTTCAAGGAAGGCTATAGCCTATCTTTAAATGTGACTCCCTCTACTACTTATTATACAAAATTGTGAATTCTTTTTATTTTATCAAAAATTTTCTTCATGATTTATGTTGAAGTTATTGAGTTTAGTCAAATAAATTGCTAGTGGCTAGTCTTTTGAGTTTGTGGAGACGCACCTAAAGAGGTAGAGTTGTTGGAGTTATACCTGGAATCAGAATGACAGTATTCCAGATATATCTCTGGCTTATTGGAATTTCAAAACTTTCATACTCCATTCATTATCTAACTCTGAAGGAAAGGGAAAATTTTTGAGTTGAAAATTTGAATAAAATATGTGGTTATATATAGCAGAGTATGTCATATCTACATGATATATGATAATAACCACAATAAAATTAGTTAGGTCCTGTGTGCTAGACAGTTACATGCTTATTTATATGATTTGCTTTCAATTAAGAAAAGTTATAAGCAGTTATTCAAACAAATAGAAAAGGTATTCAGAGAAGTTTTCCTCCTCTCCTGATCTGTAACTATCTGTTTCCTTTCCCGGAAAAGCTAACGTTACAATTTAAGTGTCCTTCCATAGATTTTCTGAATCCTTACAGAGTACTGATGTCTATAGTGGGCTTGATTTTGTATATACATACCTAACATAATACTGGCTTTAGCAGAAGAGTGTTGGAATTACAACAAAATTTGAATCAATTATTCTTGAAAATTGTTACTACTTTTCAACTAGTAGATTACTGAGCTTTTATTTGTCTGAATGTGAGTTAGATGGGGAATAAGTGCAAAGATAAGAGAGCTTCCCTCTTGGCTGCTAGAAGTAAAATGTAATATTGTTAACCAGTGAACACTTGGTAGCACTTTTAAAATATTTTCCACCCTGTGTGTATTTATGAAACTATTGCAAAGTAGATACTGTATCCTTCCTGGAAATAAATGTTTATTTCATGATAAAGAGAAAGACAAAGGGTGATTTTTTTTTCTTTTAACATTTCATGTATTGGACATCTTAGATGAGAAAACCTGTTCTCTTGAGAGATCAGAGGCGCAGAGTGCGTCAATATCAATGAAGCCTGTGCCTTTTACCTCTTTAAGAGCGCACGGTTTCATTCTGCTCCTAAACTAAGCATTTGTTAATCTTTAAAACATATTTTGTTACTTTTATAAGTAATTTATTAATATAATTTAAAAAAATCAAATCATACAAGAAGGCTTGCAGTAAAAACTTATATTCTGCCCCCAGCCCTGCTTCTCAGAAGCAACTTTAATTATGATAGCTTTTTCTCTACTAGGTGTGTTAATGTTTTTAATTAGTATGTTCCAAATCTATCTCTAAGTTTAGATATTTTTATCTTCCCATTGTGGTGGAAAACATTTATTGTTGAACATCTTCTTTTTGCCATCATGCTAATATACCACTATTTTTAGTCAACCTATTGTTTAAATTAAGTATTACTTAGTATCTACACACCAAATAATATTTTTAGCAGAACAAGTAGTGTAACATGACCACATTCCTTTTTTTTTTTTAAGATTTATTTATTTATTTATTTGAAAGCCAGAGTTAACACAGAGAGAGGAGAGTTAGAGAGAGAGAGGTCTCCATCCGATGGTTCACTCCCCAACTGGCCGCAACGGCCGGAGCTGCACCGATCTGAAGCCAGGAGCCAGGAGCTTCCTCCAGGTCTCCTACGCAGGTGCAGGGGCCCAAGGACTTGGGCTATCCTCCACTGCCTTCACAGGCCACAGCAGAGAGCTGGACTGGAAGAGGAGTAGCTGGGACTAGAACAGGCGCCCATATGGGATACCGGTGCTTCAGGCCAGGGTGTTAACCTGCTGAGCCACAGCACCAGCCCTGACCACATTGCTTTTTAAAAACAGATTTATTGAGATATAATTCACCATAAAATTCACTCATTTAAACTGTGCATTTTAGTGGTTTTTAATATATTCACAGAGTTGTGTAACCATTACCACAATCTAATTTTATTATACGTCTATGGTCCCAGATAGAAATCTTGTACCCATTAGCAGTCATTCCCCATCTTTTCACTTCCCCCCAACTTTAGGCATCCATTAATTTCTGTGACTCTATAGATTTACCTATTCTGTATATTTCATATAAATGAATTTATATAACATGTGGCCTTTATATGACTGGCTTCTTAGTATAATGTCTTCAAGATTCTTCCATGTTGTATCATGTATGAGTACTTCATTGTTTTTTTTTGCCAAGTAATATGTCATACAGTGGATATACCATAGTTTGTTTATTCATTTATTAGTTGATGAGCCTTTGGGTTCCCTCTGCCTTTTTTGTGGTTTATTTTAAAGATTTATTTGTTTATTTATGTGAAAGAGCAACAGAGAGAGACAGACAAATCTTAGATCTGCTGGTTCACTCCCCAAGTGGCCACAACAGCCAGGTGTGTGCCTTACTGAAACCAATAGCGAATTACTCCATCCTGGGCTCCACATGGGTGGCAGGAGACCAAGTACTTGAGCTATCATAGAGTATTAGCAGAAAGCTGGGTCAAAAGCCGAGTAGTCAGGTGTGTAGCAGGCACTGTGATATGGGATACAGATGTAAAAATTAATTTATTAAGTTAAACCTAGGGTTTTTGTTTAAATGTGAGGAAACAGTAGTTGAGAGAGGTAAGAGACAGAGATATAGATAATTCTCTACACTATGTGCTTAGCACTGAGTAGCTGTGAACTCTGTGGAAGGCTGAATGAATGAAAGAACTCAGATGGTAAGTTGCACTGGTTGGAAAGTGTCAGTACTTTGGAAATAAGGGGCATGTATGGTTATTACAGTATTCAAGGCTCCTATAAAGCTTCCTGGATTTTATTTGTAGTGGGTGAAGATAAAAGAGAGATTTAGGTTGGTGAAATCTGACAAATCAAGTTTTCTTTTCACCAAGTAGCTTATCCTGCAAAAGAGTAGAGATAATATAGACAGTATTTAAATATGAACAGTTCCTTTCATCATGGATGTACTTAGGCCTATGTAATTGTCCTATTGTGGAAATCATAAAAACTTTGATTTTTACAAAACCTGGATCTTAATAATATTTGTTTGACATACTAGAACATATTAGTGTTTCAATTCTAGAGCTTTCCCAGAGTAAGATATTAATAAATAGTATAGATTATATTGCTAAGTAATACAGCTTCTTATATTGCTGTAAAATATGGCTGTCTGTTTTTGGGAAAACTGTGTTCTACTGATCAGCATAGTATCTGCTTCTGTGACTAATTGTGTACTTTATGAGGTGTTTGGCTGGCCTAACATACAATTCTTAGACATGGATGGAACAATTTGTTTTCTGTGTTAAATAGCAGATCTTTGCTATGTCCTTCTTAAACCAAAAAGAGTTACTAGAGAACAAGGTTTAATTCTATTTAAATTGAATTGAACAGCAGGGGTAACTTCTATTGTGAGACTTTTGAGACCTTTAAAATATATACTTGCTTGCATGTAGAGCTTTGCTACTTTATGGTACTTGAAAGCAACCAATTTTGAGCCTGGTTAACTCATTAGCTTGTACAAGGCAGGAATAAAAATGATAGATTTTGCCTGCCTCCATCCGTATTATTTCCTATGGTCTTGGTATTTTTTGTTGTTTCTTTATATTATTCTTTCACACAATGATTCTATTTTATTTTTTAAAAGATTTATTTATTTACTTGAAAGGCAGAATTACAGACAGAGAAGGAGAGATAGAGAGGAGAGACAGCGAGAGATCTTCCATCTGCTGGCTCACTCCCCAGGTGGCCTCAAGGACTGCCGCCAAACGTGCCACAGCCAGCAGCTTCTTCTGGGTCTCCTATATGGGTGCAGGGACACAAGCACTTGGGACATTCTCCTCTACTCTCCCAGGCTCATTAGCAGGGAGCTGGGTCACGAGTGGAACAGGTGGGACTTGAACAAGTACCCATATGGGGTTCTGATGCTGCAGGCTGTGGCTTAACCAAGTGAGCCACAGTGTTGATCTGTGATTCTCTTTATTTGGTTGGCATTTAATGAATAATGAATTTTAGAATATAAAACCAGAAATTTAAGACTTTGAATCTTAAACATAGAGACCAGATTGTGATATGTTATTTCATGGTCATATTTTCTTTTTAAGAAGTGTTTCTGTGGCCAGCGCCATGGCGCAGTAGGTTAATCCTCTGCCTGCAGTGCCGGTGTCCCATATGGGCGCCGGTTCTAGTCCTGGCTGCTCCGCTTCTGATCCAGCTCTCTGCTGTGGCCTGGGAAAGCAGTAGAAAATGGCCCAAGTCCTTGGGCCCCTGCACCCACATGGGATTCTGGGAAGAAGCTCCTGGCTCCTGACTCCTGGCTTTGGATTGGCACAGATCCAGCCATTGAGAAAGACCATTTGGGGAGTGAACCAGTGGATGAAAGACCTTTTTCTTTATCTCTCCCTCTCACTGTCTGTAACTCTACCTCTCAAATACAAATAAATAAATAACATCTTTATAAAACGAAGAACTGTTTCTTTGGTCTTTGGAGGTAAATATTAACAGGAGAGGTTGATTTATAGTTCTCATGATTTGCAGAAAATTTTCTGTACCTCTTATTTGAGGAATCTTTTAAGTATCAGGTTACCAATAAAATCCTGTGGTGATTACAGAATTCAGAAACAGTGTAATTGGCTCTGCTGTGCCTTTTGTCTGCAAATAAGGGCCTACGTACACATTTCATTTATAATAATTAACTTATTTCATCTTAGTTCATACATTTATTTTCATTTTTTTTTTTAAGATTTATTCATAGGCCGGTGCTGTGGTACAGTGGGTTAAAGCCCTGGCCTGAAGTGCCAGCATCCCATATGAGCAGTGGTTCCAGTCCCGGCTGCTCCTCTTCAATCTAGCTCTCTGCTATAGTCTGGGAGAGTAGTGGAAGATGGCCCAGGTGTTGGGCCTTTGCACCCACATGGGAGACCCAGAGGAAGTTCCTGGCTCCTGACTTCGGATTGGCTCGGCTCTGGCTGTTACAGCCATCTGGGGAGTGAGCCAGCAAATGTAAGACCTCTCTCTCTTGTCTGTACCTCTCTCTGTAACTCTATCTTTCAAATAAATAATAAATAAAAAGATTTTTTTAAAAAAATTTATTCTTTTATTCATTTTTTTAAAAAGATTTAATCATTTATTTGAAAGGCAGAATTATAGAGAGGCAGAGAAAGAGAGGCCTTCCATCCGCTCGTTCACTTCCCAAATGGCCACAATGGCCAGAGCTGGGCTGATCCAAAGCCAGGAACCAGGAGCTTTATCTGGGTCTCCCATGTGGGTGTAGGACTTGGACCATTTCTACTGTTTCTCTAGACCATAACAGAGAGCTGGATCAAAAGTGGAGCAGCTGGGACTTGAACTGAACATATGGGATGCTGACACTGCAGGTGGCAGCTTTACCTGCTGCGCCACAGCACTGGCCCCTATTTCATACATTTCTAATATGAAAATCAATTTATGAACTTTTTTGCTTTCCTTCTAGTATGTAACTGAAGACTAGTGGGAAATGCTGTTTTATGTTAACCTTGTAATAAGAAGCCCTGTTTTATTATGAAGTTGATAAGGAAAATAGTCTACATGTTCAACAGGAATGTAGTTTATTTTTTCAAATTTTTTTAAAATAATTTTTTTAAAGATTTTATTTATTCGAAAGTTGGAGTTACACAGAGAGAGGCAGAGAAAGAGAGAGAAAGGTCTTCAATCCCCAACTGGTCGCAACCGCTGGAGCTGTTTCAATCTGGCGCCAGGAGCCAGGAGCTTCTTCCGGGTCTCCCATGCAGGTGCAGAAGCCCAAGGACTTGGGCCATCTTCTACTGCTTTCCCAGGCCTTAGCAGAGGGCTGGATTGGAAGTGGGGCAGCCGGCTCTCGAACTGGCACCCATATGGGATGCTAGCACTTCAGGCCAGGGCAATCACCCATTATGCCACAGCACTGGCCCCTGTTTTTTCAAATGTTTTCAATCTCAGGTTCATTGAATCCATGGATGCTAAACTCATGGATATAGAGAGCCATTGTGCTTAAATAATGCTTCCTGTGTGCCAAACACTATGCTTACTTCATACTCTCAATAATTTGGTCATTTTAAAAAAAGATTTTATTTGAAGGGCAGAGTTACAGAGAGGCAGAAACAGAGAGAAAGAGAGGTCTTCCATCCGGTGGTTCACTCCCCAAATGCTTGCAATGGCAAGAGCTGGACCAATCTGAAGCCAGGAGCCAAGTGCTTCTTCCAGGTCTCCGATGTGGGTGCGGGGGCCCAAGGATTTGGGCTGTCATCTGCTGTTCTTTCAGGCACATTAGCTGGGAGCTGGATTGGAAATAGAGCAGCCAGGACTTTAACTGCTGCCCATATGGGATGCCAGCACTGTAAGTGGTGGCTTTACCCACTGTGCCACAGCGCTGGCCCCTTGTGATTTTTTTTTTTTAAGATTTATTTATTTATTTGAAAGGCAGAGTTACAGAGCCAGATAGAGCCAGAGAGAGACTGCGTTTCTATCCACTGATTCACTCCACAAATGGCCACAGTAGCCGGAGCTGGGCTAGTCTTAAGCCCGGAGTTTCTTTGAGGTCTCCCTTGTGGGTGCAGGAACACCAGCACTTGGACCACCTTCTGCTGCTTTCCCAGGTGCATTAGGAGGGAGCCTGATCAGAAGTGGAGCAGTAAGAACTCAACTGGTGCCCATATGGGATGCTGCATTGCAGGCAGTGGCCTTACCTGCTATGCCACAGGACCAGCCCTAGTGATTTTGTTTTTTAATACAATAGGATTACAAATGGTGATTCATGACAATAGTGAGTGGAAACAATAGATTTCAAAGGAATATGTGATTACATTGATGAGCAACAAAATCTAGGGAATAACTTGTGAGAATATTCTCCAGAATATTTTGTCAGTTTTACTCTTGTTACTCAAGTTACAGAATTTCTTTTGGCTGTTTTTTATTTTCTGTGGTAAACTATATTATCTAACAAGAAACTTAAGCTATTTTTAAAAGTGGCATTTGATTTTTTTAACAAGATGTATTTATTTATTTGAAAGGCAGTTTATTTATTTGAAAGGCAGAGTTTCAGAGAGGCAGAGGCAGAGAAAATCTTCCATCTGCTGGTTCACGCCCCAAATAGCTGCAGTGGCTAGAACTGTGCTGACCGAAAGCCAGGAGCAAGGAGCTTCCTGCAGGTTTCCCATGCGGGTGCAGGAGTCCACGTACTTGGGTCATCTTCTACTGCCTTCCCAGGCCACAGCAGAGAGCTGGATCAGAAGTGGAGCTGCTGGGACTTGAACCTGTGCCCATATGGGATGCCAGCACTGCAGGTGGTGGCTTTATTTGCTTTGCCACAGTGCTGGCCCCTTGATTTTTCAATAAGATTTACTTCCAAATTCTTTTTTTTTTAATTTTTTGGACAGGCAGAGTGGACAGTGAGAGAGAGAGAGAAAGGTCTTCCTTTGCCGTTGGTTCACCCTCCAATGGCCTCCGCGGCCGGCACACCACGCTGATCCGATGGCAGGAGCCAGGTGCCTCTCCTGGTCTCCCATGGGGTGCAGGGCCCAAGCACTTGGGCCATCCTCCACTGCACTCCCGGGCCATAGCAGAGAGCTGGCCTGGAAGGGGACAACTGGGACAGAATCCGGCACCCTGACCGGGACTAGAACTCGGTGTGCCAGCGCTGCAAGGCGGAGGATTAGCCTATTGAGCCACAGCGCCGGCTCCAGATTCTTATAAACAGTAAATTCTGTGAAAGTACCTTTAAAATAGAATTCCGAGTAAAAACTAAAATCTGTAAATAACTCTTGGAGAACATAATGGATTAAAATGAAGTACATTTTGTACAGTCTTTAATTTTTGCTAATTTGAGTTTTTATTTATTTGGGATGCAGAGGCAGATTTGAGGGACAGAAAGGGAGCGAGTGTGCATGCATGAGAGCTTGCATGTGCTGGTTCACTTGCTACAACTGTGGTTAGACTGGGGCCTGAGCCATAGAGGAAATCTAGTTTTCCCAGGTGGGTGACAGGAACCCAATTATATAAGCCATCACCATTTTCTTCTGGGGTCTGAGTTGGGGGGATAGGTGGAGATTAGAGCTGGGTTTCAATCACTAGGCAAAATGCTTCTTTCCTGATAATTTTTTCTTATTGTATGTAAACTATTTATTTGAAAAATCTCAGTAAAACTGATAAGGGTAAAAAGACAAGCACAATTTTGTAATGTATCACCTCTTGAATAGAAATAGGTAAATAAGGTGGCTGGAAGAATGTGTGTGAGGTTTTGTATTTTGCTGGTATTTTTTGTTGCTAGAAATGGAAAAATGGAAAGTTAAACATCCAAAGTTTGAAGGCTGGCAATGGCAAAATGGCAGATTTTTTTTTTTTTAATTTGACAGGTAGAGATATAGATAGTGAGAAGGAGAGACAGAGAGAAAAGTCTTCCTTCCGTTGGTTCACCCCCCAAATTGCTGCTATGGCTGGCACTGGGCTGATCCGAAGCCAGGAGCCAGGTGCCTCCTCCTGGTCTCCCATGCAGGTGCAGGAGACCAAGCACTTGGGCCATCCTCCACTGCCCTCTGGGCCACAGCAGAGAGCTGGGCTAGAAGAGGAGCAACTGTGACTCGAACCCGGCACCCATATGGGATGCCGATGCCGCAGGCGGAGGATTAACCACGTGAGCCACAGAGCCGGCCCCAGAATTTTTAAAATACTAATTTTGTTGTTGTTGGCAATGAGCTTCACCAAAAATGAATTAATGAACTTTCAGTATTTTCGTGATACTGTAATTAGATTTTTTCTCTTTCTCAATAACTTAGCAACTCTTATAATTGTTGTTTCATCTTGTTTTTAAAAATATTTAAAACACTTTGTTTGAAAGTTCAAGAGGTATGTGTGCACATGTGTAGAAACACACAAGCACACACATACACATGCAGATTGAGAGAGACACAAAGAGAAAGAGAAATCTCATATGCTGGTTCACTCCCCAAATAATAATAGTTGTTATACTGTTTGTTTAGGAAATAATGACCAGGCCAGGCTGAATTCAGGAGCCTACAGCTCAATCCAGGACCCAGTCTGGTTAGAGGGATCCAACTACCTGAGCCATCTATCTGCTGCCTCCCAGGTTGCACATAAGTAGGATGCCATGTTGGGGAGCAGAGGCAGGACTCAAACCCAGGAACTTCCACATTGGTTGAAGGAGTCCCATTCTGTATCTTAACTGCTGTTCTAATGTCTTCCCCTGTTGCACCTTCTTAAGAATTGATTTCTTGGGGTTGGCACCATGGCTCACTTGGTTAATCCTCTGCCTGTGGCGCCAGCATCCCATATGGGTGCTGAGTTCTAGTCCCGGTTGCTCCTCTTCCAGTCCAGCTCTCTGCTGTGGCCGGGGAGGGCAGTGGAGGATGGCCCAAGTGCTTGGGCCCCTGCACCTTCATGGGAGGCAAGGAAGAGGCATCTGGCTTCTGGCTTCGGATCTGTGCATTGCACCAACCATGGTGGCCATTTGGGGGGTGAACCAACAGAAGGAAGACCTTTCTCTTTGTCTTTCTCACTGTCTGTAACTCTACCTGTCAAATAAAAAAAAAAGTAAAGAATTGATTTCTCAAATCATCTATGTCTTATGCTTTGTCTTGCTTCCTACCTTTTTGAAGATTCAAAAAAAATTAGTTCACTACATGGCTGTTACTGAATCTGATCTATCTAGAACCAAAACATGTTAATATTATATGGTTTCATTTTTAAGACTGTTGAAATATTTTTCTTAGTAGTGAAGTTGTAACTCTTATTTTAAACATTGCAAGTGTACCCCTTGACCCTGCACTTCATTTCCCTGCTCTGCTTTATTTTTCCTTTAAATATTTGCCATTTTAATATAAGATAATTTACTTATTTGTGTCTACTGTTACTTCCTCTGCTTTTCAGCTTTATGTAAACTCTATGAGTATAGAAATTTTTGTTATTAGTTCATTGTCTATTCTCTGAGTTCATAATAATGCCTAGCACCTGAGGGATTTCAATAAATTTTTTTTTTTAAGATTTATTTATTTAGGGGCTGGCGCTTGGCACAACGGGTTAACGCCCTGGCCTGAAGCACTGGCATCCCATATGGGCGTCGGTTCTAGTCCCAGCTGCTCCACTTCCAGTCCAGCTCTCTGCTGTGGCCTGGGAAAGCAGTTGAAGATGGCCCAAGTCCTTGGACCCCTGCACCCGTGTGGGAGACCTGGAAGAAGCTCCTGGCTCCTGGCTTCGGATTGGCACAGCTCCGGCCATTGCAGCCATCTGAGGAGTGAATCACCGGATGGAAGACCACTCTCTCTCTCTTTCTCTGCTTCTCCTCTCTCTGTGTAACTCCGATTTTCGAATAAAAACAATTTTTTAAAAAAAATATTTATTTATTTATTTGAAAGTCAAAGTTACACAGAGAGAAGGAGAGGCAGAGAGAGAAAGAGGTCTTCCATCCGATGGTTCGCTCCCCAATTGGCCACAATGGCCGGAGCTGCACCAATCCGAAGCCAGGAACCAGGAGAGGCAGAAGTGGAGAGAGAGAGTCTTTTCATCTGCTTAATGTATACCCTGAGTGCTCTGTGTGCAGTGGGGAAGTGAATCAGGAGACAAGTGCTCTGTCTCTGCCTCTCAAATAAATAAAAAAAATTTTAATGTACTTAGAAGTATAAACAAGTACAATCACTTTTAATATACAAAGTGCTGCTGTTGTATTATTTTTACTGTGGTAGAGGTTACTTTTATAGTTCTAGGAAATTAACTATATACAAATTCCTACTCCAATGTTAATAAACTGTATGTCTCTCTCTTTTTTTTTATTTAAAGATTTATTTATTTACTTGAAAGTCAGAGTTACACAGAGAGAAAAGAGGCAGAGAGAAAGAGAAGTCTTCCATCCGATGGTTCACTCCCCCTATGGCCGCAACGGCCGGAGCTGCACCCATCTGAAGCCAGGAGCCAGGAGCTTCTTCCGGGTCTCCCACGCAGGTGCAGGGGCCCAAAAACTTGGGCCATCTTGTACTGCTTTCCCAGGCCATAGCAGAGAGCTGGATTGAAAGAGGAGCAGCTGGACTAGAACCGGCGCCCATATGGGATGCTGGCGCTTCAGGCCAGGGCGTTAACCTGCTGCACCACAGCGCCTGCCCCTGTATGTCTCTTTTTAAAAAAGCAAAAAAACTTTGTTTTCCCTTTCTGTTTGCAAGGCAAAGAGAGGGATAAAGAGAGAGAGAAGTGATTTCCATCTGCTGGTTAACTTCTGAAATGCCTGCGGCAGCTCTCACTAGTTAGGAGCCTGGATCCCAATCTGAATCTCATGTGGATGGCAGGGACCCAACTACATGAGCCATCATCTGCTGTCTCCAGGGTGCTAGTTAGCAGAACGCTGGAATTGGAAACAGAGCTGTAACTTGAACCCTGACACTCTAACTTAGGGATATCCCAAGTGGTGTCTTCACCATTGAACCAAATACCCACTCTGAATTCTCTGTTTTGATATGTCGCTTAGCTTCTTGGAACCCTTTATTCATTGGACTTACTGATAGCTCTTTGTGTGTTCCAGAGTACTTTGGATAAAAAGAACAAGACAGTTTCTCCTGTAATGAGGTTTGCAAGTTAACGGAAAAGTATGTTTGTTATGTGACAGGTTATTGTAGCCATAGCAATTGTGAATATTATTGGGAAAGCTTAAGCAAGCTATTGTTGAAGTGATGGAGGAGAGAAGACATTGATTTGAAGACTAAGGTTATGCAATCTTTTTAGTGTTTGAAGATTTGTTTGAATGTCTGAGTCAAGAGAAAAAGGAAATGAGTGACTCTTGAGAGACCAGATGGATGATTATGTTTGCCAAAATATACCCAAACAAAACAAAAACTCTTTTGCATATCCTACATTTTCCCAAGATTCTAATTATTCTCCTGCTTTCAAAAGTCGTTTACTTTGTAGACATGTTTAGTTTGATGGACCTGAGAAATCCTCAGGTGCTGATGTGTAGGAAGCATTTGGACAGCTGCCAGGAATCGTAACTGCACTGAGTGAGTAGTATAGCACCAGTGGTTAAGTAGAGGTTAAAATCTTTCTTTGAGAATTTTTATCAGGAAAAGGGAGGAAAGCCAGAGGCCATTCAACATTTGAGGGACAAGGAGAGAAAAATGAAACCAGCCAGAAGTCATTAAAGGACAGCAAGAGTGATGTGTAGAAGGACTGACCAGAGTTTAAAGAAAGGAGAAGGACAGTAGGGGAGAAAGAGAACTAAGTGTTAATTCCTCCTTAAAGTAAAATTAACCCCTCAGAAGTATTCATTAGATTTAGAAATCAGAAGGCATTGATGACTGGCAGAAACAACTGGGAATTTGAGATCAGAGAAGTAGAGGATAGAGGTGAAAAAGTAGAAAATGAATGTTGAGTGCTCTTGGAGAAGTTAGCTTATGAAATGGGAGTGCAGGTTAAAAGCGGTTAAAAAATGATTTCACTATATATATATATATATATATGTATTTTTTTTTTTTCTAAGGAAGAACAGAGATGTTGGGGGGAATCATCTTGAACTTTTTAGAGAAAAAATTTTTTAACAGTTATGAGATTTTTATTCTAATAGCTATAATTACAGTACCTGTTGTAATGAAAACTGAAAACAGGCATACAGAACTGTTGATTCCTAATCTTGTATTGAAAGCAGTAAGAGGTTCCATGACACCAAATAAAATAGTTTTGTGATTTTCTCCAAGATAACTTTAACAGCTATAGGTTCTTCAGTTTATGAAAATACAAAAACAAAAGAAAGAGTATATCTTTTTTTCTGTGGCATATGATGAAACCCCACACATAGCGCCCCTGTGTTTGGGCAAGGTGTTGAGGGAGTGGGTCCTTGGACTCCCACACTGGGAATGTGCTTATAAAGGGGATCTCCCAGCTTACTCCCCCCCCCCCCCCAGAACTGGGTGGGCACAATAGAAGCAAAATGCTATGGAATGCTAGGTGGCTCAAAGACAAGTAAGCCACAGGGATCTCTATTATGACCATGCACAATGGCTCCTGGTTAGTTTTGTCTTCTTATGTTTCCCAAGGGGAACTGAGGATCCCATGGACTGACGCTCAGCCTGTTAACTGCAAAACCTACGCTGTAGGCGTTCTCCCTGATGTGTGTTCAAGTATTCCCTTCATCTTGTAATTTTAACTGTTTTAAAAAAATGAGCAGAGTTCAGATTAAAAACCAACTGCCAAATGGATTTTAACAATCTAAGGCCCAGAAGCTTGTCCAGCTCTTAATATAACGGGGTGGCAGATTTCAGGAGGTCAGGTGCCAATGTGCCTAAACCCCTTCACCCTACTGAACAGTGAGTTGATTTTCTTTCTACAATACTGATAAAAAAAAAAAAAGTGAGTAATATTGCATAGGAGTACCAGAAACTGCCTTGGTAGGAATAGAAACTATTTACATTAAATAAAAACTTGGCTGTGCAGGCTGCATCTGCACAGGGACAGAATGGTGCGATGCACACTGACCACTCTGTGGAGACAGCTTCTGGCAGTTAGGGCTATGGAGTCACAAGTTTGCCACCAGAGTAAAGGGGCGGGGAGAAGGAGGTGTGGGGGTTGGGGAGATTCTCATTAACATCTGGCTCCAGAGCTGATTGGATAGCCAGTCCAGTCCTTCATGGAGTCGGTCCCTGCTGACTGGCATAGGTAGCCGGAATGTATCAGTTCTTGTTATAGGGGGTGTAGCCCCAGCTTGTCTGTGATTTCAGCTGCGTTCATGGCATTCTAGTGGTTCTACTTGTTGGCAAATACTAGGAGGACTGCGTCTCATGACTCATCCTTATGATCTCCCGCACTTCGTTTACATGCTCTCTGTCATTGCTGTCCACCACAAAGATTTTGGTGTTTCAGAAGTTTGTGGCACCACGGTGGCCGAATCTTGTCCTGACCACCTACATCCCGCATGGTGAAGCTGATGTTGACAGTCTCCACAGTGAAACCTATGGTGGAATGATGGTCAGATTTCAACGAGCTTCTCCTGTACAAAATCATTCTCTTCCCTTCTGCATCCAGGCCCACCATAAGGATGCACACTTCCTTTTTGCCAAAAAGGCCCTTGAAGAGGTTTGCAAAGATATTCACCATGCTTGTGGACAAGTGGAAGCTAGAGTGGCCAGAAACCTCGGTGGTGGCAGGTCAGAGCCAGGTGTGTGTTGTGCTTCCACAAGATGGCGGCTCTGGCTGCAAGAAAGGTTTTTAAGTATTTTTTTCCTCATTTAAAAAATTATTCTAAAATGTCTGTGGCATATAGTGCTGAATATGATTTTTTATATCTATTTCCGATACTTAAGTCATCATGAACATTAGTTCTTTTTTTTTACTGTCCTGTTGAAGTATATAGGACAAGGCACATTCTAAAATACAATAGCTTAGGGCCACTTAATACAATCATATAATAGCTTTTTAATAGTAAATTTAATCTTTTCCGTGTGTGTGTACTATTCTCCTACCCGGCAACAACTTGAGTGTGATTATCCTAGCAGTTGGTATCACCTTTTTTCTATAAGTATACTAAGTAGCCACTAGCTGAGAAATCTATATTACGAAGTTGTTAGAATTGTGCTCTTAATGAAATTATTGATTTTAATCAGTAGTTTGTAAGGGATATCTGGGTATTGCTTCCATAAAACAGTCTGTGATATTTGTGGTTTTTCTATTGCTACTTCACTTAAGAATGTACAACTGTGTAGTTAGACTGCTTTCTAATGCCAGCTGAACTCTGAACCAAATGACTGACTTTACAAATTTCATCTAAGAGGGTGATAATGTATCTATTTCACAGGGCTGGAGTGGAAATTAAATTAGATAATGCATGAAAAACACAAGTTGGCATAGTACTTACTCAATATGCATGACCTGTTAATATTATCTCCTTGTCTCCAGGATTTTTATTTCCCAACCTTGATGTTTTTGGAAGTCTTCTTACAGGATTTTACTAAATTTGAAAAGGGACTAGACTCCAGTAGAGTCAAAATTCAGACTTTTTATGTGTCTGGGAGGGAAGTAAGAATCTGCAGCATATATAAATAAGGAGTTTTTTTCTTAAGGTTGATTGGTTATTATAGCTGTTTAGGGAAGCTGCATTTCTTTTGTGAGTTTTGTTTATTTTCATCTACTGAAAGTCAGAAGAGGAGAGCACAAGCACGCAAGCGAGAGAAAGAGGGAGGTCTTTCATCTCCTGGTTCACTATGTGAATGCCCATGACAACCAGTACTGGGCCAGGCCTAAGCCAAGAGTTAGGAACTCCATCTGGTTCTCTCACATGGGTGGCAGAGGCCAAAGCATTTGAGCCACCACCATCTGTCCCCCCCCCGCCCCCCCCCCCCCCCCCCCCCGCCATCTACTTGAAAGGCAGAGTGTCAGAGAGTGAGGGATAGCTTCCTATAGATGATGTGGCAGTTGATGTGGGCATCCCAAGCAGCAGTTTAACCTGCTCTGCCACAAAGCCCATCCTAACACTCCATTTCTGGAAGCCACTCTGTAATCTCTTTCTTTTTGATTGAATACTAGAAAATATTTTAAAATAAGGGGAGGAAAAGATGATGTAGAATATTGAATGGGATATTTTATTGAAGAGTTGGCTAGCTGGAGAGTGGGTATAGAGTTATTTTGGACTAGTTATTTTAGGGCAGGAAGTTAACTAACATGACCTGCTGAAGCTCATAAATATTTCAGACCTAGTATCAGAACTACTAGGTAACATGTAATTTAACACAGGGCAGTACTTAGAGGGCAGAAAGTTAGGGGTTTAGGCCGCAGTCTGAGAAGGCTTACATTCATTCACCATTTTATATGAGACTTGTGATCTCAGAATGAAATTTTACAGGATTCACTTCTTTGTATGAGATTTTTTCTTCTTAAAAGAGAGAACATAAAATTTCTAGGGTATTTCAAACCATCATTTTAGTCATTCTTTTTTTTTTCCTTCTGTCTAGTCATTTGTACTATTTTGTTAAATGTTTTAAAAAATCTGTACCTTTGGTACAAATGGTATAAAATGTTAATGGATGTCAAATACGAAGGGTGGCTCTTTCCGTTGAACCACTCCAACACCCACAGATCCCATTTTGTATGTTTAAAAGAAATAAACTAAATTGTTTCTTTTTGTTAATTTCTCAGGATTTGTTAATGGTGTTTAAGGCTGCTAAATCCACAAAGAAATTTTCACTTGTTTTTAATGCCACAAAAGCAAGTTTTGTTTTTTTACTTTTTAAATAATTTGTTAAATTCAGCAATGTTTTAACACATTATTAAAGGCTTTATTTTTTTTTATAAAGTGCTTTTTGTTTTCATGTCTCTCCATGTCTGTAGTCATAACAAATGACTTGTCAGTGCTTGTTTTTTTTTTTTTTTTTTTTTTTTTTGACAGGCAGAGTGGACAGTGAGAGAGAGAGACAGAGAGAAAGGTCTTCCTTTGCCGTTGGTTCACCCTCCAGTGGCCGCCATGGCGGCGCTCTGCGGCGGCGTATCGCGCTGATCCGAAGGCAGGAGCCAGGTGCTTCTCCTTGTCTCCCATGGGGTGCAGGGCCCAAGCACTTGGGCCATCCTCCACTGTCCTCCCAGGCCATAGCAGAGAGCTGGCCTGGAAGAGGGGCAACCGGGACAGAATCCGGTGCTCCGACCAGGACTAGAACCTGGTGTGCCGGCGCCACAAGGCGGGGGATTAGCCTAGTGAGCTGTGGCGCCGGCCAGTGCTTGGTTCTTGCTGCACATTTAAAATTATTCTCCCAGCAATAGGTAGAACTTGTTGGCATTGGCAGTAATTGGTCAGTGATTTGACCATTAAAGCGATGCTAATTTTTTATAGAAAAGGAAAGAAGAGATGGTATCTCTGTGGTCTGGTGAAATAGGTTAGATGCCTGTCAGTTGAGGAAACTATTATACTATTTGTGATGAGTATTTAATTAATATGGTTTAGTATTTTTGACTTGGTAGAGTAAGATTTGATTGCCTATATTAAAAAGTTTCTCCTGGGGCTTTGACATAGCAGGTAAAGCTGCTGCCTGAGTGCTGGCATCCCATATGGGCGCCAGTTTGAGCCCTGGCTGCTCTACTTTGATCCAGCTCTCTGCTATGACCTGGGAAAAGAGTAGAAGGTGGCCTAAGTGCTTGTACTCCTGTGCCATGTGGAAGACCCAGAGGAAGCTTCTGGCTTCTGGCTTTGATCTGCCCAGTTCTGGCTGTTGTGGCCATTTGTGGAGTGAACCAGCGGATAGAGGACCTTTCTCTCTCTCTCTTTCTCTCTCTCCCCCTCCCTCCCTCCTCCCTCCCTCCCCACTCCCCCTCTACCCCCCTCACCCTCACCCCCTCTCTCCCTCTCCCCCTTTCCTTCTCTCCCTCTCTCCCTCTTTCTCTTTCTATCTGCCTCTGTCTCTCTGTAACTCTGCCTTTCAAATAAATAAATCTTCAAAAAATGTTTCTCATGATATAGTGCTTTTGAAAATTTAAAGTTTCAGTAATATAACACTTGGACAGTTTAGTAATCTCTGTGGAATTCCCTTTCTTTCTTTCTTTCTTTCTTTTTTTTCTTTCTTTCTTTCTTTCTTTCTTTCTTTCTTTCTTTCTTTCTTTTTTTACAGGTAGAGTTATAGACAGTGAGAGAGAGACAGACAGAGAGAAAGGTCTTCCTTCCATTGGTTCACTCCCCAAATGGCCGATATGGCCAGCACTGTGCCAATCTGAAGCCAGAAACCAGGTGCCTCTTCCTGGTCTCCCATGCAGGTGCAGAGGCCCAAGCACCTGGGCCATCCTCCACTGTCCTCCTGGGCCACAGCAGGGAGCTGCACTGGAAGAGGAGCATCTGGGACCAGAACCTGGCACCCATATGGGATGCCAGTGCCGCAGGCGGAGGATTAACCAAGTGAGCCACGGCACTGGCCCCCTGGAATTCCCTTTCTTAAACTAAAGCAAAGCAACCTCCCATAATTCCAATTTCAATTAGTCATGAAAATAATTCCCCCTTTAAATATGTCAGTTGTTATAGTGTGATAATTATTTTCCAAAGATACATCAGTGTTATCAGAAATTACATTTATATTTTAAATGGTATAAAGTTACTGTAATTTTAGGAAAAAGGAAGGTTGTGACTTAGTAGTTCAACGTTTAGATTTCTAGTCAAAAAGTTAATTTTTTAATACAGAAATTTGAAAAGTAAAGTTTTCTTTTTTCCTGTAAATTATAACTTTATATGTACAACGTAATTCACACTGAATAAATAAGCTAGATGATATAAATGTAGCTTTTACACCAAATTAATGACCTTTTTCTATCATCACTACTGTCATTATTATACAAGATAGCTATGCTACATAACAAATCAGTCTAAAACTTGGCTTCAAAGTACCACCATTTATTATTGCTCATGAGTGTTTGGATCATCATGGTAGTTTTGCTAAGGTGGATCAGAGTTCAGTGATTGTACAGGCTTGGTTGTTTGGTACCTTAACGGGTAGATTCGCCAAGGTTAACTTGTCTAGGGTGGCCTTATTTGCATATCTGGCAATTGGCTGGGTGTCAGATGGGGTGAAAGGGTATCTGAGTCATGTGTCCTTAAATATCCATCTGTCTGGCTAGAGCTTATTCAGTGGTAGCTGAGCAGATTTGCAAGAGTACAGAGTGGAAGTACTCAAATGTTCTTGAAGCTTAGGCTCAGAACTGGCATAATGGCTCCCTCATGTCCTTGTGTTAGCCATAGCAAGTCATCAGGCCAGTTCATATTGATGAGGTAGGGAATATGTAGTCTCATGGATAGATTATAGATGACATGAAAAACCTGGAATATTTTTATATAATCCTCCACACTTAGTAGAATGCTTTTTATAATTACCCAGTTACTTACTTTCAAAAAAAACTTCATTAATGATAGAACCCAGATTCACTTTACTGACTGACTGTGCTATACCTGTAATACCTATTTTATCTTATTTCTTTCACAGTTGCAGCTTTGGGGTGGGTGTTTGGCCTGGCAGTTAAGAGTCCAGAATCCCACATCAAGAGTTGTTAACAGCCTATGGCTCCTGGGTCCAGCTAATGCAGATCCTGGGAGATAGTGATAATTCAAGTAATTGGGTCCCTGCCACTCACAGTTTTATTTTCCAGTGTTTTGTTCTCTGGCTTGCCCACTGTGTTTTCTGCCTTTTTTTTTTTTTTTTTTTGAGGTGGAAATGAATATAAAAAATTAACCATTTTCAAGTGTTCAATTTAGTGACTTTAGGTATGTTCATAGTGGCCATCTACTAGATTTATCAAGTTCCAAAACATTTTCATCACCCTAAACAAAACTAATCCCATTAAGCAAACCCTGGCCATTCCCTCTGCCTCCAAGAGCTGCTGGCAACCACTGGTCTGCTTTCTGTCCCTATGAATATACCTGATCTGATTTATTTTAATCACTATGTATCTGTTTATATTCTTTATGCCTAGAGCAGCCTAAATCCTACTAGACCTCTTTGGTGTTTGGCCCATTGATTTCTTTCTCAGAACGATTGTATTGTGAAGCATAATTTAGCTACAGTTATCCCTAGCATTCCACTTCACGGAAATTGATTTTCTCTGTGATTGTTTTTTCTGTCTTCCTTGCCAAATACTTCCCTACCCATCTCACCCTTTAAATGTTTATATTTAGACCTCAGCCCATTGTTCTTTTTCTACCCTCTTTCCATTTCCTGTTTCTTCTTCCATAACCAAATCTGGATCTGTAATCCAGTCTCTTCAGAATGGTGAAAACCATTTAGCTGTTCCACAAGTACATTAAACTGAAGACTGAAATTTTCTCTTTCATCTTTTTTCCTTCCTTAAACTAAATGAAGCCTCAGCATTGCCTTTTTTTTTTTTTTAATCTTGGTGGAAATTCTCTTTATTCATAGAGTTCTCTGGCTTCATTCCCTAAGATCTTCTTACCCTTTGCCTACAGCAGAGATTCCCAAATAGTAGCTCACAAGACTAAACTAAATACTGGCCAGCGACCTTTAAGTTTTATTAGAATACAACTTTGCTTATTAGTTTTATGTATTCATTATTGATGGAAGTTTTTATGCAGCAGAGTCTAAAGTATTTACTGTTTGGTTGTTTATAGAAAAGGTTTGCCTATTCTTAGACTGGTAACTGATTTTTTTTGTCTCCAATTTTGTCTACTCTTCTCCTTAACTGCAGGTAAACATTCAGAATTCTGATCATATGTCCTTTTATATGAATCTTTTATTCATTATTCCTTCCTTAAAGAGTAAGGTTGGAGACGTTTATCATGGCATAAGAAGACTATCTCCTTCTCTGGGCTTATTTTCTTGTTCAGAATGCATCTCAGTCTCTTTTTGTTAAGTGCTCTGTTTCTGTCTGAAATACCATTTGTTCTCTTTTCTTGGTAATTTTTTTTTTTTTACTTTTCTTTTTTTTTTTTTGACAGGCAGAATTAGACAGTGAGAGAGAGAGAGACAGAGAGAAAGGTCTTCCTTTTCCATTGGATCACCCCCAAATGGCAACTATGCCTGGCGCGCTGTGCCGATACGAAGCCAGGAGCCAGGTGCTTCCTCCGGGTCTCCCATGCAGGTGCAGGGCCCCAAGCACCTGGGCCATTCTCTACTGCCTTCCCGGGCCACAGCAGAGAGCTGGACTGGAAGAGGAGCAACAGGGACAGAACCTGGCACCCCACATGGGACTAGAACCAGGGTGCCGGCGCCGCAGGCAGAAGATTAGCCATGTAAGCTGCAGCGCCAGCCATTTTCTTGGTAATTTGTCTATTTCTCAAAATTTGATACAATTGTTGTCTTCCTAGGAAGTTACCTGACATTACAAACTATTCCCTCCTCCTTGATTCCCTTCAGACTTCTACAACTTTTGTGGTACTTACCATGCCAGTTGTACAGTTTTTTCCGTTTCACAATATTTTCCTAGTAGATTAAATACCAACCAGGGTCAGGCCTGGAGTGAGGCATTGAGTACTCTTTCAAAAAATGTTTGTTGACTGAATGAATAGCTTTCTTTTATGTTAGACTCTTCCTGATTAGTCTACCAGTTCAGGAAGTATGTCTCAAACAACTTTTCATCCCTAAATCCATAGTAGTTTTAGTTATTGGTTAAATTGTTGATTTGAATTGTCATTTACATTCAGTGAAGGGGCACTTTTAGAGGTGGTAGACATGAATCAGAGTAAAACTCTGGCTAATCAGCCTGCTTAAAAAGGAACATGATTTGCCTTGACTACTAGTTTTCCTCTCATATAGGCAGTTCCCCCTTGCTTTGTACTTAGGAATTTGATTGGCTTTCATTGAAAATTTTGTGTCATTAGGCATCATTTGATTTCTTCTATATAGTGTATGTATAAGCAACAATTTAGTTGGAATGTGTTGATACATTATCATATCACAGATTGCTGAGGTAGTCTAGGTGTAGATGGGAACAGAAATGGAGGGCTGTTGATACTATTAACTGTTATCCACCTATCCTTCCCCACCCACTGCATCAGTAAGCAAGCTTGTAAAGTTTATGAAGAGAATACATCTGGCAGGCCAGGTGGGCATCTCAGCAAAGAACTGAATTTTGTTTGTTTTAACTGGATTGATTTGCCCGTTTGTAGTATGTAGGTACTTTTGGTAGGATTCCTAGTAGTAGCAGCAGCAGCATCAGCAACAGAAAAAAAATCTATCTAGTGCTTTTTATGTGCCAACCAGTATTCTAAGCATATTATATAAATTAACTCATTTAAATCCCCATAACCACCCTATCAGATAAGATCCTATTATTTCTGTTTTACAGATGAGGAGCCCCAAAGGCAAAGGGAATTGAAATAAATGAACTTGGCCAAAGTACAACTAGGAGTGATAGAGCCAGGATTTAATTCAGGCTGTCTAGCTCCACAGTACATGCTCTTAATGGCTACCCTAGACATTCTCTGTATGGATCATGGGAAATTTCGATTGCATAATTATTTCTTTATTTTTATCTACTTGAAAGGCAGAGCAGCACACAGAGAGGAGGCACCTGTGAGAGTTTCTGTCCTGTGGTTCACTCCCCAAGGGCTGGGCCAGGCTGAAGACAGGATTCTGGAACTCCATCTGGGTCTCCCACATGGGTGGTAGGAACCCTATTACTTGATCATTATCCCTTGCCTCCCAGCATGCATTAGCAGGAAAATTCATTGGAAGTGGAACAGCTGGGACTCAAACAGGACTCTGATTTGGCATGTGGGTATTCCAAAGAGCTGTTTAACCCACTGCACCCCAATGCCTACCTGGAGTGCAGAGCTTTTGAGTTCCTTCTCTCCCTTCTAACAGAAGCTCTAGCTGTGGGTTTGGGTTGGTGTGTTGTTGGGGGGCAGGTGTGGTGGATGAAGAGATACTAATTGGTTAAAGATTGTTTTTTTGTGAAGACATACATTCTGTTTTAAATTTGTAGAGATTAGTTGTAGGACTCAACTTCTTAGCATCATTCTGTTTTTTATTTTTTACTAGAAGTTGAGATAAGAGTTTGGCTTTCTTTTGTCTTGCCTGTATCCAGTAGGTGCAAATGGTTTGCTTTAAGTAAAGAACTACAAGATTAAAATGCATTACAGCTGGAAAGTTAAATATATATAATGAAACATAAAATCAAGTATGTGGTTCCAGAAGTTATAATTTTATTTAGATGTGATGATATTGAGTCCCTGCATCTAGAAGTATATTAATATCTGTAAGTGCCAAAGGAAATCATTTAATTGAGGTGAAATGCAGAGTTAAAACACTTGGGGTTACAACTTAACATACAGAAAATTGCGTGAAGACTGAGTATATAGCTCATTGAATAAATATACCACCACCCCAATCAAGTTAAGTGTGGAACATTTTCATAATTGTTTCAGAAGACTTTCCTATGGCTCTTTCCAGTCAATATGTCACAATTCACTTAATTTTTTTTAAATTGTATTTTTGTCCCCTTGCTGTATTTAAATTTTTCTTCCCTTCTGGAGTGTAAAAATTTGGTTTTGCTCACCATTCTTTTTCACTGCTGAGCATAGTGTCTGATGTACCGTAAATGTTCAACAATAATTTTGTTGAATGACTCAATTGAAAAATACTTGATTGTTATATACAGTATTTTATGGTAAAAAGTTGCTGTTTTATGTATTGTATACTGAGGATGGTTGATCAATTTTATATTTCTTGGATGAGACTTTTGATATTTAGCTTCTTAGACCAATTTTAAGACAAAGGAATTAAACCATGCTGGAGTGTGTGTTTGAGCTTTGCTCATATGAATATTAGGAAATAGGAGAAAGTTGCTACTAGTAACAGATAATGCCAGCCTATTGGATTACCTTCTTGAGTGTATCTGATTTCTTATAGTTATCTTAAATTCTTAACTTACACTCTTGATGATCTTTTTGAATACTTTAAATAGCCATGAAAGACTAAAGAGAGAATTGTGATAGGAAAAACATTAAATTATTTGATCATTTATTTTATTTATCACAGTATAACTGTACTTTATAGGTCTTTGTGTCACCTTAGTTGAAAAAAATGAAAATTGTTGGCATATCGATTTATCTTGGTTTAAGATAATAAAGGAATATGGCTTATAAATCATTTTTATTCAAACTTAGACATTTGTGGACAGCAGAAAGAAACTGTGATCTCTGTACTCTAATTCATGTTCCTATCTGTGAAGTTTAGCCTTGACATTTTACATTTGTCAGAATTATGATGTCAAGAAGTTATGTTATGCTCTGGATTAGTAGATAACAGCAGTCAAACCAGTTTATTTAACTGAAAATTGCTATATTTTTTGCTTGATGTTAACAGTAGTATTACCTAGGAAGCCTTTTTAAACTTACACATGCGAGGCTCCCACAAACAAAGGTTTCTATTATGTTTGGAGTGTGGTCTAGGCATGTGTAAAGAGATAAAAAAGCAAAGCAATAATAATATAATTCCAAACTAATCTATCCCCTTAAAATTTTAATAATAAATAAACTTTTCAAATGGTATGTACTCTTGTGTCAGAACCACTATGCTGTCATGACTTTTTTTTTTTTTTTTTAATTTCTTTATATGAAATGCAGAGTTACTGGTAGGGGAGGGAGGGAGGGAGAGAGGGAGAGAGAGATAAATAAAGAGAAAGAGGGATATCTTCCATCTGCTCCTTCACTTCCCAGATGGCAGCTGAGCCAAGAGCTTCTTCCACGTCTCCCATGTGGGTGCAGGGACCTAAGGACTTGGACCATCTTCCACTGCCTTCTCAGGCACATTAGAGGGAGCCGGATCAGAAGTGGAACAGCTGGAACTTGAAACATTGCAGTGCCTATCCCACAACACCAGCCCCATGTCATGCTCCCCCCACCAAGAGTAGTAGACTGTTTCTTAAAGCAGCTTTAGGTTTTCAGAAAAATGTGAACAGAAGGTGTGTAGAATTCTATAAAATTTAGTATATATTAAGTAAAGATTTCAACAGTTTGCACTCACACAGAAAAAGTGTCAAGTACTGTTTGAGTACTAGTTATAGCAATAATTAACATTATACAACACATTAAGGACAGAGATCCTACATGGGGAATAAGTGCACAGTGACTCCTGTTGTTGACTTAACAATTGACACTCTTGTTTATGGCGTCAGTAATCACCCTAGGCTCTTGTAATGAGTTGCCAAGGCTATGGAAGCCTTTTGAGTTCATCAATTCCAATCTTATTTAGACAAAGTTATAGTCAAAGTGGAAGTTCTCTCCTCCCTTCAGAGAAAGGTACCTCCTTCTTTGAAGGCCCCATTCTTTCTACTGGGATCTCACTCGCAGAGATCTTTCGTTTAGGTCTTTTTTTTTTCTCCCCCAGAGTGTCTTGGTTTTCCATGCCTAAAATATTCTCATAGGCTCTTCAGCCAGATCTGAATGCCTTAAGGGCTGATTCTGAGGCCAGAGTGCTATTTAGGACATCTGCCATTCTGAGTCTGCTGTGTATCTCGCTTCCCATGTTGGATCATTCGCTCCTTTTTAATTCTATCAGTTAGTATTAGCAGACACTAGTCTTGTTTGTGTGATCCCTTTGACTCTTAATCCTATCATTATGATAAATTGTGAACTGAAACTGATCACTTTGACTAGTGAGATGGCCTTGGTACATGCCACCTTGATGGGATTGAATTGGAATCCCCTGGCACATTTCTAACTCTACCGTTTGGGGTAAGTCAGATTGAGTATGTCCCAAATTGTACATCTCCTCCCTCTCTTATTCCCACTCTTATTTTTAACAGGGATTAATTTTCAGTTAAATTTAAACACCTAGAAATAATTGTGTATTAATTACAAACGTCAACCAATAGTATTAAGTAGAACACAAAAAAAATACTAAAAGGGATAAAGTATTAAGTTGTTCATCAACAGTCAGGACCAGGGCTGATCAAGTCACTTTCTCATAGTGTCCATTTCACTTCAGCAGGTTTCCTTTTTGGTGCTCAGTTAGTTGTCACAGATCAGGGAGAACGCAAGATATTTGTCCCTTTGAGACTGGCTTATTTCACTAAGCATGATGTGTTCCAGATTCCTCCATTTTGTTTGCAAATGATTGATTTCATGCTTTTTACCACTGTGTAGTGTTCTATAGAGTACATATCCAATAATTTCTTCATCCAGTCTACTGTTGATGGGCATTTAGGTGGATTCCAGGTCTTAGTTATTGTGAATTGAGCTGCAATAAACATTAAGGTGCAGACAGCTCTTTTATTTGCCAATTTAATTTCCCTTGAGTAAATTCCAAGGTGTGGGATGGCTGGGTCCTGTGGTAGGGCTATATTCAGTTTTCTGAGGAATCTCCAAACTGACTTCCACAGTGGCTTGACCAGTTTGCATTCCCACCACAGTGGGTTAGTGTCCCTTTTTCCCCACATCCTTGCCAGCATCTGTTGTTGGTAGATTTCTGTATGTGAGCCATTCTAACTGGGGTGAGGTGAAACCTCATTGTGGTTTTGATTCGCATTTCCCTGATGGCTAGTGATCCTGAACATTTTTTCATGTGTCTGTTGGCCATTTGGATTTCCTCTTTTGAAAAATGTCTATTGAGGTCCTTGGCCCATCTCTTAAGTGGGTTGTTTGTTTTGATGTTGTGGAGTTTCTTGATCTCTTTGTAGATTCTGGTTATTAATCCTTTACCTGTTGCATAGTTTGCAAATATTTTTTCCCATTCTGTCGGTTGCCTCTTCACTTTCCTGACTGCTTTTTGCAGTACAGAAACTTCTCAATTTGATGTAATCCCAATTGTTAATTTTGGCTTTGACTGCCTGTGCCTCTGGGGTTTTCTCCAAGAAGTCCCTGCCTGTGCCTGTATCTTCCAGGGTTTCTCCAGTGTTCTCTGATAATTTGATGGTGCCGGTTCGTAGATTTAGATCTTTAATCCATGTTGAGTAGATTTTTGTGTAAGGTGTTAGGTAGAGGTCTTGCTTCATGCTTATGCACATAGAAATCCAGTTACAAAACCCTTTTCTTCCACTAAAATTTCTCCTATTATTGACATCTTCATTAGTATAGTACATTGTGTACTATAATTAACATCTTGGCATTGGTTTGGTCTGTGTGATACAATTGATAAACCAATATTGATCCTGTGTTATTAATTAAAGTCTATAGTTTATTATTCATTATTGTCATCAGAGCCCACACTTTTTGTTCTATAATTCTGTGAATTTTGACAAATGTATAATGTCAGGTATCCACCATTAATTTTTGTCTGTACACCATTAATTGGTATACAGAGTAGTTTTACTGCTGTCCAAATACTGTCTTCTACCTTTTTGTCACTGTTTCTTATTCCTTGGCAACAATGGAACATTTTGCTTTATCTGTGGTTTTCTAGAATGTCTTATATGACTACCATTTCTTTCAGTTTTTCCTGGGGATTGGTCCCAGGAAGACTGTGCTGAGTATACCAAAATCTGTGGATGTATATGTCCCTTATAAAAAATGGCATAGTATTTGCATGCAACCTATATACATCTTCCCTTATGATTTAAATTATTTCTAGATTACTTATAAAATATCTAATCCATTATAAATGTTATACAAATAGTTGCTATACTGTATAGTTTAGGGCCTGATGGCAAAGTCTGTCTATGTTCAGTACAGATGGAATAACTCTTCACCCTGCCCCAACATAGTATTTTTGATCCGAAGTTGGTGAGTCACAAATTTGGAGCCCATGGATAGAGAAGACTGATTATAGGTGGAATCATAGATGTCTAGCATTTTTAGACCTGCTTTAACTCACCAGTATATATTTAACGTTCTTTCATGTCTTTTTTGTGGCCTGATCCCTTTTCTCTTTATTCCTGAATAATACTGCTTTGTATTTATGTACCACAGTTTGTTTATTCATTTGCCTATTGAAACATCTTGATTGCTTCCACATTTTGATGAAAAAAAATTTTTTATATAAAGCTTTTATTTAAAGAATATAAATTTCCAAAGTACAGCTTATGTATTACAATGGCTTCCCCCCCCCCATAACTTCCCTCCCACCTGCAACCCTCCCCTTTCCCTCTCCCTCTCCCCTTCCATTCACATCAAGATTCATTTTCAATTCTCTTTATATACAGAAGATCAGTTTAGTACAAATTACGTAAAGATTTCAACAGTTTGCTCTCACATAGGGACACAAAGTGAAAAACACTGTTGGAGTACTGGTTATAGTATTAATTCACAATGTACAGCACATTAAGGACAGAGAATCTACATGATTTTTTTAAAAAAAATTAATTATCTTTGCAATTTCCAATTTAACACCAAGTTTTTTTAAATCATTTTCAATTATCTTTATATACAGAAGATCGATTCAGTATATACTAAGTAAAATTTCATCATTTTGCACCCACACAGAAACACAAAGTATAAAAATACTGTTTCAGTACTAGTTATAGCATTACTTCACATTGGACAACACATTAAGGACAGATCCCTCATGAGACGTAAGTACACAGTGACTCCTGATGTTGATTTAACAATTTGACACTCTTGTTTATGGCGTCAGTAATCTCCCTAGGCTCTAGTCACGAGTTGCCGAGGCTATGGCAATACAATCCCATCAAAGTGGCATGTACCAAGGCCATCTCACTAGTCCAAGTGATCAATTTCAGTTCACAATTGATCACACTGATAGGTCTAAGAGTCAAAGGGATCACACAAACAAGACTAGTGTCTGCTAATACTAACTGATAGAATCAAAAAGGGAGAGAATGATCCAACATGGGAAGCAAGATACACAGCAGACTCAGAATGGCAGATGTCCTGAATAGCACTCTGGCCTCAGAATCAGCCCTTAAGGCATTCGGATCTGGCTGAAGAGCCCATGAGAGTATTCTAGGCATGGAAAGCCAAGATACTCTGGAAAAAACAGAAGACCTAAATGAAAGATCTCTGCGAGTGAGATCCCAGTGGAAAGAATGGGGCCATCAAAGAAGGAGGTACCTTTCTCTGAAGGGAGGAGAGAACTTCCACTTTGATTATGACCCTGTCGGAATAAGATCGAAGTCGTTGAAAAAAAAAAATTTTTTTTTTTTGACAGGCAGAGTGGACAGTGAGAGAGAGAGACAGAGAGAAAGGTCTTCCTTTTGCCGTTGGTTCACCCTCCAATGGCCGCCGCGGACGGCGCGCTGCAGCCGGCGCTCCGCGATCGTCCGATGGCAGGAGCCAGGAGCCAGGTGCTTTTCCTGGTCTCCCTCTGGGGTGCAGGGCCCAAGCACCTGGCCATCCTCCACTGCACTCCTGGGCCACAGCAGAGGGCTGGCCTGGAAGAGGGGCAACCGGGACAGAATCCGGTGCCCCGACCGGGACTAGAACCTGGTGTGCCGGCGCCGCAAGGCGGAGGATTAGCCTGTTGAGCCACGGCGCCGGCCCATGAAAAATTTTTAAAAATTTACTTGAGCAAATATCTGTGTAATTGCTGGATTGTATGACCTTTCCAAATTGGCTGTACAATTTTGCATCCTCACTAACAATGAATGAGTGAGAAATCCCTTTGCTCTATATCCTTACTAGCCTTTGGTGCTATCAATGTTTTGGATTTTAGCTATTCTGATAGGTGTTTGATGACATCTCCTTGTTTTAATTTGCAATTCTCTAGTGATATATGATGTTGAGTATTTTTCATATCTGTATATTTTCTTTGTTGAGGTGTCAGTGTTGATTTTTTGTCTAATTTTTAATTGTGATACCTTATTTTTAAAAATTTTGAGAGGCAGAGAGACAAGAGAGAGTATTCTTATGTATTTGTTCATTCTAAATGCCAGCAACAAGTGGAGCTGGGCCAGGCTGTAGCCCATAGTTAGACACTCAGTCTAGATCTAATGTGGAAGTGGCAGGGATCCAACTACTTGAGCCATCACTTCTTGCCTCCCAGGGTATGCATTAGCAGGAAACTGAAATGAGAATTTGACTCAGGCATTCCAATATGGGATGCTGGTGTTCCAACTGGTGGCTTAAACCCTAGGCCAAATGCCTATCACAAGTGGTTTTCTTACTGTTGAATTTTGAGTTCCTTGTGTATTTTGGATGAATTCTTTATTAAATAAATGTTTTGTAAATATTTTCTCCTAGTCTTTGTATATCTTTTCATTGCACTGCCTGTGCCTTTTGTAAACAGAAGTTTTTAATCTTAAGCCTATCTTAACAATTACTGTTTCATGGACTATGTATTTGGTGTTGTACCTAGAAAGTAATCACAAAGGATAGACATTTGACCTAGTAGTTAAGCTGCTAATTGGGATGCATGTGTCCCCTAAAGGAGTTTGATAACCTGGCCCTGGCTCCTTTCTCCAGCTTTCTGCTAATGCAAGTTCTAGGAGGCGGCCGTGATGGCTCAAATAGTTGGGTGTCTGCTACCAGTGTGGGAGACCGAATTGATTCCTGCCTCTCAGCTTTGGCCTTTGCCCAGGTTCAGGGGTGTTGGTGGACATACAAGGAATGGATCAGTGGATGGGTACCCTCTCTCTGTATCTCTTCTTAAATAACTAAGTGAACATTTTCTAAAAAGATTTTTTTTTAAAGTCATACGTTCAAGGTCACTTAAATTTCTTCTAAGTTAGCTTTTAAACGTGTATAGTTTTGCATTTTAATTTAGGTCTGTGCTGCATTTAGAGTTAGTTTTTAAGTGAATTTTTGTATATCGGATTTTACTTTTTTTAAAAAAATGAATTATTTATCTGAAAGGCAGTTACAGAAAAAGATAATTTTTTGCTAGTCCATTCCCCAAATGGCCTCAATGACTAGGACTAGACTGAGTAGAAGCCAGGAGAGAGTAACTCCATCTGGGTGTCCCATTGTAAGTAGCAGGGCCCAAACACTTGGGCTATCCTCTGCTGTTTTCCCGGGAACATTGGCAGGAAGCTGGATTGGAAGCAGAGCAGCCAGGACTGTAGTTCTCTAGTAAGCGATGTTGGTGTGCCAGGTGATGGTTTAACCTGCTGTGCCACAACACTGGCCCTGACATTTTGTTTTTGTATAAGGTCAGCATCTATTTGTGTTTTTGCAATGGGATATCCATTTGATCCAGTACCATTTTTGAAAAAGATTTCATGCTTTTTTTTTTTTTATATTCTCTGTCAGTGATGTGCCTTTGAGCATGAATTGTGATATGAGAAACCTTAAATTATATCTTTAAAAATAGTGTAGTAGTGGGCTGGTGCTGTGGCTTGACAGGTAAATCTGCCACCTGCAGTGCCAGCATCCCATGTGGGATGTTCAAGTCCTGGCTGCTCTACTTCTGATCCAGCTCTCTGCTATGGCCTGGGAAAGCAGCAGAATATGACCCAAATCCTTGGGCCCGGGCACCCATGTGGGAGACCCAGAAGAAGCTCCTGGCTCCTGAATTCGGATCAGTGCAACTCCAGCCATTGAGGCCATCTGGGGAGTGAACCATCGGATGGAAGACCTCTCTCTGCTGCTGCCTATCTGTAATTCTGCCTTTCAAATAAAAAAATAAGTTTTTAAAAAAGGGGTATAGTAGGTGGCAAAAAATGACCTAAATGAAAGATCTCTGTGAGTGAGATCCCAGTGGAAAAAAGGGGCCATCAAAGAAGGATGTACCTTTCTCTGAAGGGAGAAGAGAACTTCTGCTTTGATTATGGCTATATCTAAATAAGATTGGAGTTTGTGAACTTAAGAGGATTCCATATCCTTGGCAGCTCATGACAAGAGCCTAGGGGATTACTGAGGTCATAAACAAGCCGGCGCTGCACCTCACTAGGCTAATCCTTTGCCTGCGGCGCCAGCACCCTGGGTTCTAGTCCCGGTTGGGGCTCCAGGTTCTGTCTCGGTTGCTCCTCTTCCAGTCCAGCTCTCTACTGTGGCCTGGGAAGGCAGTGGAGGATAGCCCAAGTGCTTGGGCCCTGCACCCTCATGGGAGACCAGGAGGAAGCACCTGGCTCCTGGCTTCACATTGGCGCAGCGCGCCGGCCGTGGTGGCCACTTGGGGGGTGAACCAACGGAAGGAAGACCTTTCTCTCTGTCTCTCTGTCTCTCACTGTCTAACTCTGCCTGTCCAAAAAAAAATGAAAGTGTCAATTGTTAAATCAACAATCGGAGTCACTGTGCACTTGCTCCCCATGTAGGACCTCTGTCCTTAATGTGTTGTACTATGAGAATTAACGGTAAAACTAATCTTCAAACAGTACTTTATACTTTGTGTGTCTGTGTGGGTGCAAATTGCTGAAATCTTTACTCAGTGAGGAGTTGATCTGTATATAAAGATGATTAAAAATGAATCTTAATGAAGAATGAGATGGGAGAGGGAGTAGGAGATGGGATGGTTTGCAGGTGGGAGGGCAGCAGGTATGGGGGGAAGAACCGCTATAATCGAAAAATTGTACTTTTGAAATTTATATTTATTAAATAAAAGCTTTCTATTAAAAGAAAATAGGGGGCAAAGGAAGAAAAAAATAAAAAAGGTATAGTAGGAGATAACATGTGAGTTAAGTGTTTGGGCTCTGGAGTAAGTTTTTGTTTTTTTTTTAAATGATTTATTTAGTTATTTGAAAGGTAGAGTTACAGAGAGGCAGAGGCAGAGAGACAGAGAGAGAGAGGGCTTCCATCCACTGAATCACTCCCTAAATGGCTGCAGCAGCCAGAGCTGAGCCTATCCTGTCCAGAGCCAGGAGCTTTTTCTAGGTCTCCCATGCAGGTGCAGGAACCCAAGCACGAGGGCCATTTTCTACTGCTTTCCCAGACCATGGCGATGAGCTAGATGGGAAGTGGAGCATTCAGAACTTGGAACGGTGCCTATATCAGATGCCAGCACTGCAGGCGGCAGCTTTACCCGCTATGCCACAGTGCTGGCCCTGTAAGTCAGTTTAATTCAGATTCTGAATTTACCATTTACTACCTGTGATCTTGGTCAATTTACTGAGCTGTGCCTCGGTTTCCTCATATATAAGAAGTATTCATTTTCTTAAATGTATAAAATGTAATACAGGGACCAGCGCCGTGGCTCACTAGGTTAATCCTCTGCCTGCAGCACCGGCATCCCATATGGGCGCAGGTTCTAGTCCTGGTTGCTCCTCTTCCAGTCCAGCTCTCTGCTGTGGCCCAGGAGGGCAGTGGAGGATGGCCCAAGCGCTTGGGCCTTGCGCCTGCATGGGAGACTAGGAGGAAGCACCTTGCACCTGGCTTCCGATGGGCACAGGGCCCGCCGTGGCGGCCATTTGGGGGATGAACCAATGGAAGGAAGACCTTTCTCTCTGTCTCTCTCTCACTATCTAACTCTGTTAAGAAAAATAAATACAACCAAATCTAAAAAAAAAGTAATACAAAGCATTTAATGCAGTACTTTACACATATATAAGGTTATTCATAAAGAGCCCTCCATATGTTTTGAATACT
Source organism: Sylvilagus floridanus (assembly GCA_949820135.1). Lineage (NCBI taxonomy): Eukaryota > Metazoa > Chordata > Mammalia > Lagomorpha > Leporidae > Sylvilagus > Sylvilagus floridanus. The sequence goes on along the minus strand of OX463244.1, from coordinate 73,741,530 downwards.
TTTAATTTATTAATATTTATTTTTCCTGCAGGATACTATTGGGAAATAATAACTCTTGGTTAGGTTAATACCATTAACTGCATACCTGCACTGCTTCTGTCATTTTTGATGCTTTCTGGCAGGGACAGATTTATATAAGGAAGTTCAGTTACAGACCTAGAATAGTCATCAGTTAAACAACATTAACTGTAAAAAAATCTGAATGCTTCTGCATGTTCAGTGCTTTCTAAAATCAATACCATAAAATAGTTGAAAGGAGCAAAAGTGCTTTATAAAATATTTCATACCTTTGCATATGATACATTATATACTATCTGTTTGCGTATATATTTTGAATCATTTATTTCTTTTTTTCCCAAGATTTATGTATTTGAAAGGCAGAGTTACATAGAGATGGAGAGGAAAGGGGGAATGAGGGAGGGAGAGAAGGAGGGGAGTGAGAAAGAGAGAGAGAGAATTAAGCATGAGTGAGTGAATCTTCCATCTACTGGTTTGCTCCTCAAGTGGCCACTGGAGTTAAGTTAGGCTGAAGCCAGGAACCTAGAACTCCATCTAGTGTTCTACATGAGTGGAAGGGGCCCATGCATCTGGGCTATCTTTCACCACGTTCCCAGCTTTCCCACATACATTAGTAGGAAGCTGGATCAGAAGTGGAGCATCTGGGACTCTGACTGCTGCTCATATTTGGCTATGGCACAGCATTGACTCCTGTTTCTAATTTTCTTAATTTAAGGTCTATTTGAGTTCTCTCTCTAGAGTATAAATTCTTTAATATGGCTTACCCTTTCTAATGCTTGTCACAGAACTTTTGGGTAGAAAAACACATTGCTTAATTTGACACTTTTTTCCAAATGGTGGTGAAAGCATTTAAAGTGTAAGAAATTCTTGTCTGTTTTTAAAATTAGGTCTGGGTAGGCCAGGTGGATAAACAGGGGTTCTTTTGGGTAATACCTTGAATAAAAGCTAAGCAGTTCCTCGTTTGCTTTAAGCAATTGCTAGTGAATAGGGATATTTCTAAACTACTGTATATTTAGCATTTCACATGTTTGTTTAGAAAACAGGATATTGAGATGTTAATTATTTAGTGCACTGATAGAAATTGCTATCTAGCTATCCTCCTATCTAGCTAATTCTCTTTCTTTCTCACTCCCCTCCTTCTCTCCCTCCCTCATTCCCCCTTTCCTCTCCACCTCTATGTAACTCTGCCTTTCAACTAGGTTTTGTCAGCTAAGGCAGATGAATTTTAGTAATTCTGTTTGTTTAGGACCTTGTAAATGCATCTGACAGTGATTGTAAAACTTCATTGCAATCAGGGCCAGCACTGTGGCGCAGCAGGTTAAGCGGTGACCTGCAGTTCTAGATCCCCATATGGACACTGGGTCTAGTCCTGGTTGCTCCACTTCCAGTCCAGCTCCCTGCTAATGTACCTGGGAAAGTAGTCAATCATGGCCCAACTACCTGGGTGGCTGCACCCACATGGGAGACCCGGAAGAAGCTCCTCACTCCTGGCTTCGGTCTGGCCCAGCCCTGGTCCTCCCAGATGTTTGGGGAGTTAACCAGCAGATGGAAGATCTCTGTGTGTGTGTGTGTGTGTGTCTGACTTCTCTGTAACTCTTTAAAAAAAATGTGTTGCTATCATACTATATTTTTATTTTTTTTTAATTTTTATTTATTTATTTATTTATTTTTGACAGGCAGAGTGGACAGTGAGAGAGAGAGACAGAGAGAAAGGTCTTCCTTTGCTGTTGGTTCACCCTCCAATGGCTGCTGCGGCTGGCGCGCTGCGGCCGGCACACCGCGCTCATCCGATGGCAGGAGCCAGGTGCTAGGTGCTTTTTCCTGGTCTCCCATGGGGTGCAGGGCCCAAGCACTTGGGCCATCCTCCACTGCACTCCTGGGCCACAGCAGAGGGCTGGCCTGGAAGAGGGGCAACCGGGACAGAATCCGGCGCCCCAACCGGGACTAGAACCCGGTGTGCCGGCGCTGCAAGGCGGAGGATTAGCCTGTTGAGCCATAGTGCCGGCCTATCATACTATAAATTTGATCTCTGTGACCATTTCCTTTTCCTAAAATTGCTGGATGGAATAAATTTGTTTCTTTAATTAAATTTTTGTTCTCAGAATCATTTAGTAATTTAATGAACCATAGTACCTCTTCCCTTAGGATACTTTAATTGGTGACATCCTGAGGATGGTAAAAACAACAGCAAAGACCAGGGATCAAAATTAGTTTGAAAATATAAATATTCTTAGTGAACATATCTTTTGAATTGTTAAGCTGGTGTTTATATTGTTCTGCTGTATAAAAAGAAAAACTAAAGCTTTTTTGATAAATTATCCTAATACCAGTTTAAGTAATTCAATACATCACAGATTATCAGTAAGCTTCACATTATGTAGAATACAGGGACTTTTTAAAGTACATTCTATTCATGATAAAAAAAAATACTCATTAAACTAGGGAAAGATACTCTGATAAAGAACATCTATGAAAACATCCTGAGCTAAAACTTAATGGTGAAAGACTAGATATTTTCCTCAAAATGTTAGGAACAAGGTAAGGATAAATGTATAAATTTTATTTCTGTATAGAAGTGAGCAAAATAAAAATGAAGAATGGAAAATGAAATTAAGGTTTTACTATAGCATGAAAAGCAATAAAATATGTAGGGATAAATTTAGCAAAATACATTTTTATTTGGCCTAGCAGTTAAGATGCCTGATAGGATCCATCCCATATTGGAATACCTGCTTTAATTCCCAGCTCTACTCCTGATTCTAGCTTTTTTTTAATGTGGGCCCTGGAAGGCAGCAGAGATGGCTCATATAGTTGGATTCCTGCCACTCATGATAAGTCCTGGCTCCTGGTTTTGACCCTCTGACTGTTGTGGACATTTGGGGAATGAATGAGCAGATGAGAATCCTCAGCCTTGCTCTTGCTCTCTCTGCCTCTCAAATCAATAAGTTAAAAAAAAAAAAAAGAATGTAAAATGTACTTCAGAAATTATAAAATACTTATGAAAAAATTAAAGAAGACCTTAATAGAAATACATTCCATATTTATGGATTGGAAGACTCAGTATTATTTATATAGCAATGTTCTTCTAATTGATAAACAGATTTAGTGACTTATCCAAATTTAATTGCCTTTTGCAGAAGTTGATAAGTGGAACTCTGTATTAGTTTCCTAAGGCTGCTGTAACAAATTACTGAAAGCTAGGTGCTTTCAAAGTACAGAGATTTATTGTTCCACAGATCCAGAAAGTAGAACTCCACAATCAAGGAGTTGATGAGAGAGTGTACTCTGTGATAACTATGTACAAGGAATGATCAAGGATACTTCAAAAAATTCTTGAAAAAATGGAATAAAAGTAAGAGATTATTCTGCTGCAATGTTATGAAAAAAACATGCATGGGTTTAAAAAATTGCATCAAAAAACCCTCACTTAAAATTTTTTTCCATGAATTTTTTGGTATCTCCCTGTATTGGTTAGTTTTTCATTACTATAATGAAATATTCTAGACAGGCTAACTTTAGAGAAAAGAGGTTTATTCAGCTCATAAATTGGGAGGCTCAGAGTCCAGATAGCATTGTGCAGGCTTGTGCTAGGAACCTCGTTGGCTGCATTTACCTCATTTAGATGGCAATGGTATGTGCATGTTTAAAAGAGAGATAAGCTTGTGAATCAAGAAGCTAGAGAGTATATCAGTGATTGGACTTGCTCTTAAATTTACTCTCGTGAGAGGTTAGGTGCTCCCACAGGAACTACCTTAATTTCTTGTGAGGGCAGCTCTCCCAGTAACCTAAAAACTTCCCACTAAATCCCGACTCTTAAAAGGTCCACACCATCTCCTAACATCACCATACTAAGTGCCACACCTCCCATATATCAACTCTTTGGAGAACACACTCAAACCACACCTGATTCATTGTAGGGAATAATCTTCCCTTGCTTCCTAGTGCCTGATGTTTGTGAACAATCCTTGGCATTAGTTGTCTTGTATATCACTATGGTCACTTCGATGTCTTCTTCCTGTGTCTTATTATATCATCTTCTCTCTGTGTGTCTGTGCTTAAAATTCTCTCTTTATACAAGGACACTAGTGTAGGATTAGAGCCCACCTAAATGACCTCATATTGACTCAGTTACTCCCATAAAGACCCTCTTCTAAATAAAGTCACATTATTAGGTACTCAAGGATAGAAGTTAGTACGTCCAGTTCAGCCCATGACTGACTCAAATGAAAAGAAAAGACTTGGAAGTCTCTGATTTCTCCATTTCAGAATTTACTAAAGCTATAATAATCAAGCAGTGTGATACTTATGTAAGGATAGACATAAAGATTAAAGGAGTACAGGGGGCCAGAGTTGTGGTATAGCTGGTAAAGTTGTGGCCTGTGATGCCAGTATCTCATATGGGCTCCACTTCATGTCCTAGCTGCTCCACTTCCAATCCAGCTCTCTGGTAATGGCTTGGGAGACACAGTAGAAGATGGCCCAAGTGCTTGGGCCCCTGCCTGCCATGTGGGAGACCTGGATGAAATTCCTGGCTCCTCGTTTCAGCCTGGCCCAGCTCCAGCTGTTGGCAGCCATTTGCCGAGTGAACCAGATCTCTTTCTGTCTTTCCTTTTCTCTCTCTCTAACTCTGTCTTTCAAATAAAAAAATTTTTTTCTTCCAGTAGCTGCTTAAAAAATGAAATAGATAAAACTAATTGTAATAACATGTTCTTCAACCAAATATATGAGTATAATAACATTTCAACATGTAATCCATATCAAACTTACATCAGATGTTTTACATTCCTTTTCCTGACTAGATCCTCAAAGTCTGTTATGCATCACAGCACGTCTCAATTCAGATTAGCCATTTTCAAGTGCTTAATAACTTCACATGGTGACTCTTGTACTGGATAACATCAGTCTCTATTGATCTCCTTTTGAAAATCTATATATACATCTATTTTGGATATGAAGTTTTTGTCACTTCTCTGTTTGGCAGTGGTTGGTTTGTATATGGATTCTAGATGCCTTTGCAATAACAGATTCTCATATTTTGAAAACCATGACCAGGGACTAAACCACTTTCATTTTTCTTTCACACTCTTTCTCTCTCTAAAGATTTATTTATTTATTTGAAAGGCAGAGATACACAGAGAGAGAATGTTCCATCTACTGGTTCACTCTCCAAATTGCCACATGGCTGGAGCTGGGCCTATCCAAAACCAGGAGCTTCTTCTGGGTCTCCCACATGGATTCAGGGGTTCAAGCACTTGGGCCATTCTCTGCTGCTTTCCCAGGTGCATTAGCAGGGAGCTGCATCAGAAGTGGAGCAGCCAGGACTCAAACTGGCACCCATATGGAATGCCAGCACTGTAGGTGGAAGCTTAATCTTTTATGCCACAGTGCCTGCCTCATACTCCTTATCTTTCTCAGGGCTTGTGCCCAATGCTCCTGACAAAATTCTCCTTTATTCAATGACTTTTTCCCAACTATCACTATTGCTGAATATTTGTGAATAATTTTAAGGCTTTAATTTTAAAAAATTGTATTTTAGAATGCCTAGTTTTGTTATACCCTTTGTTAACCTTGGGTGTTTATTTTTAAAATAGCAGATGCTTGTGGACTTAAAAAAGGGTTTACTTAACTTCCCAATAATTATATCATAAACTGAACATATTAAATCGAAAATGCACTTAATACGCCTAACCTGTTGAATGTTCTGGCTTAACAATACAGTATAGGGCTGGTGCTGTGGCGCAGCAGGTAAAGCTGCCGCCTGCAGTTCCAGCATCCCACATGGCCACTGGTTCTGGTCCTGGCTGCTCCACTTCCTATCCAGCTCTCTGCTGTGGCCTGAGAAAGCAGTAGAAGATGGCCCAAAATCCTTGGGCCCCTGAAACCATGTGGGAGACCCAGTCACTCCGTTGTGATCATCTGGAGAGTGAGCCAGTAGGTGGAAGACCTCTTTCTCTGCCTCTCTGTAACTCTGCCTTTCAAATAAATAAATAAAGCTTAAAAACACACACACATGCATACATAGTGTATTGTATAGCAGGATCCTTTACCCTTGTAATTGCATGACTGGCTGGGAACTGCAGCTCTCTGCCACTGCCAAACCTCACAAGAGAGTATCCTACTAAATACCACTTTTTTTCTAGCCCAGGAAAAGATCAGAATTCACAATTGGAAGTACAGTTTCTACTGAATACTTCTCACTTTTGCACCATTGTAAAATAAAAAAATCTGAGGTCAAATCATCATTAGTAGGAATTTGGTTGTGTTTGCAATCTGTTAATGAAATATGGTAGGTATAATTTAATGGTTAACTTAAAGTTGAAAGTTGAAAGGTGAAAACTAGGCTTAAAACTCAGTGTTTTGGGCCGGCACTGTGGCTCAGTGGGTTAAAGCCCTGGCCTGCAGTGCCGGCATCCCATGTGGGCATTGGTTCGAGTCCTGGCTGTTACACTTCCGATCCGGCTCTCTGCTATGGCCTGGGAAAGCAGTGGAAGATGGCCCAAGTGCTTGGGCCCCTGAATCCACGTGGGAGACCCAGAAGAGGCTCCTGGCTCCTGGCTTCGGATCGGCGCAGCTCGGGCCATTGCAGCCAAATGGGAAGTGAACCAGTGGATGGAAGACCTCTCTCTCTCCCTCTGCCTCTCCTACTCTCTCTGTGTAACTCTTTCAAATAAATAAAATAAATCTTTAAAAAAAAAAAAAACTCAGTGTTTTCAATTTATCATGTTCATTTTGCTGCCATGAAATCATGTACTCTCAAGGCAGAAATGCATCTAAAATTTGTATTTGTACAGTCTTTTCAGAGTATAGATAGGGAAACTGAAGCCTAGAAGAGGTTTCTTTATGTCCCCAAGGTCATAAACCAAACAATAACATTATAAAAGATTGACCTGCTTTTTTTTGTTTTTTAAAAAAATAGCTTATTGGTTTTTCTCACTAACATTTCCTGCCTGTTGTGCCCCACCCAACCTTTTACGTGACTTTTTTTCTCATTCTGATGCTTGTGAGACTCTCTTTCTCCATAAGTTTAACAAGGATACTTTTTTCATTCTGAGTCTCTCCTTTTTGGCATATAGTACTTTTTTGTCCTATAGACAACATTTCTCTCAATTTTAAGGAAATTTGTCTCTTTTGGTACTTTTTCTATTTACTTGTAGAATTCAGACTTCCAACAGTAATTATTCTTGTGTTGAATCATCTTTCTTCTCTGCATTTCTCATCTTTTCCAGGTAATCTCTTGATTGATTAAATTCGCTGCAATTTCCTCTTCTCCCCTCCATTGATTTTTTATCATTTTTTTTCCTGTTTCTAACTTATTAGATTTGTGATTGTCTTGCTAAGCTAAAAAACAAATTGAGAACTGTGGTAGTTCTGGCTGCTGTAACAGAATATCATAGACTTGGGTAGCTTAAAACAGAAGTTTTTAGTTTAGAAGGCTGGGAAGGCCCAAGATCAAGGTGCTGGCAGATTCAGTTCTCGGTGAAGAACCTCTGGCTTTTAGATGGCTGTCTTCTCACTGTATCCTCACCTAGTGGAGATACTCTGGTATCTTTTCCTCTTGCAAGGGCATTAAACCCTTCCTGGGAGCCCCACCCTCATGACCTCACCTAAACTTAATTGCCAAAGACCCCACATCCTGATACCATCATAATGGGGCTTATTGCTTCAACTTGTTTATTTTGGAGAGAGTACAGAGATTCAGTCCCTAACAATATCTGTGATCCAATCCCTGCAGATTTATTTGGAAAAAGAGTTTTTGCAGATTTTAATTAACCTAGGATTCTTGGAATAAGATCATTCTAGGTTGTTTGGGTGAGACCTAAATCCATTGACAAGTGTCCTTACAAGAGATACATAGAAGACAACAGACACAGAGTGGAGAGATCTGAACGTAGAACCAGAGATTTGGATTATGAAGCCACAAGGACACAATTCAAGTAATACTACCAGCTACCCACAGCTAGACGAGGGAAAGATTGGATTCTCTCCTAGTGCTTCCTGAGAGAATGCAGCCCTGTCAACATCTTGATTTTGGATTTCTAGTCTTTAGGACTGAGAATAATAATTTATTACTTTAAGCCACCTGATTTGTGGAAATTAATTACGACAGCCAGAAGAAACTAATATAAACACCAGCAGTATCCTTTTTTAAATCTGTTGTTTTATCACTTTATTTTTGGACTCTTGTTTTACTTATTTCATATTCTTAAGTTTTTCTGTAGCGCTATGCTCTCGGAAGGAATTTTTTTTTTCCTGCTTAGATTTTCTCCCAGTTATACTTTTTGGTTTGGCTTTGTATGTTTTTTCTGCCGTATTTGTGTCACATCTTTTATTTTTATATAATACTCATCAGTGAATTCTTCTTTTTCGTTCTATTCTTAATCTTTTATTTTTCTCCTAATGTGGTTGTTGTTTTTAACCCACTGTTTTGTAGCCTGATGGGTGTGATAGTGAGGTAAAGAGGGAGGTGCCTGTAGTTGATTGCAGTCTTTTTGAAGATCTGTTTGAGCATCAAATCAGGGGTTTGTTCCACTTTTCTGGGCTTCTGTTTATTTCTTCTACTTAATACACTAACCTGTAAGATTATGGTCTTACAGATTATATATTACGAACTTTCTTGAGTGAAAAATATTAAGGGTAGATCTTTCCTACTCTACCATGCTCTCTACAATTGCCTATGGCATTTTCATGGCCCACCTTTACCATATCAAAGAATGTTATGGACAGTTGTCAGTAAAAACAATTTTCTTTTTTGTTGTTACTGGAAGAGAAAGAATAGTGATACTGATTAATTTCACTTTTTCTACTTACATGACAAAATTTTTTCACTGATCATAGTTTTCTAAGCATAGCATGGCAAATATGTCTCATTTTATAAATTATTAATTAGAGGCCATTGACTTCTCATTAACTTCAGTTACATTTAAAATATTTGGTAGCTAAAGTAGTTAAAGTATTTATCTGATTTTTTTCTGTATAGACAGTATGGGGGAGATGGTGGATCTTCTTGAGTTGCAGTGACTGTGTATTATCCGTCATTTAATTAGTGCTACTAATATGGCCTGCACTTTCTGTCAGTCAGCCTACTAACATTAGAGAATACTTAACAACAAAACACAAGTGATGTACATAGCATAAATAAATGAAAGTAATATTTTATAATAAAGTCATACAAGTGACTGACTAAAATGCAAGTACTTAAGTGTAAGGTAACATTTCTTTTTTATTTTTTCACTGACTTTCTTTTTTAATGAGTATGTGTTCCAATGCTTTTGCAGAGATATAAACAGGCTTAGCCAGCAGACACTTAGTAGGCTTGTGCTGGTCTTAATTCTAGTTAATCATTAAGTCAGGTAGATAATGGTAGGAGATGAATAATACCACCTGAAAACAGGGTATATTAAGGATGTAGGTATTTCCCACAGATAGAGTTCTATTTTAAGAGAAATTGTCTCTTAGCTTTGTGTCCTTCTTGGGACACTTCAAGTTATGAGAGTAAGCAGTGTGGGACATACTTTTCTCTGGTATGGATCTCTGAGGGTGTTTTTCCATGATCCAGTAACAAGAGGATCCAGCCAAACCTGATAGGCAGCAGCAGTGGAACCAAGTCCTATTGTAGATCCACTGTGAATGTAGGAATATGTCATTTCAGTGGCCTTCATTTAATAGAGCCTAGTTAGCATCTCTACTAGCAAGTAGAGCAAGTACGGAGAAATGGTATACTTGGACTTACCTATTTGAATTATTGCTGGGTTCTCTTAAAGTCTGTGATGGGGAGGGGATTGGAGAAATGATGTCAAGTTTTAGAGGCAGGAAGATTGGTGCAAATTTAAAACTCATGGATTTGAATCCAGGTATTAGAATTAATTGTGACAATTATTTATTTTCCTATAGACATTTCCTTGTTAACAATAAACATAGCACTCATGTAGTTGTAAATTAAAAATTAATCATTGTTGAAAAATGTATGGTATATCTTGTAGAAGTGAAATTAATGACTGATCTCTTATTATCGGGCTGTTTTATTTTCCAGAGTTAAAGAGATTCTTTTAAAGTTGTTAGGAGGTACTCTGTCTTTGTAGTTATTGTTTAAAAAGTTAAATTGGCCGGCGCTGTGGCTCAACAGGCTAATCCTCCGCCTTGCGGCGCCGGCACACCGGGTTCTAGTCCCGGTCGGGGCGCCGGATTCTGTCCCGGTTGCCCCTCCTCCAGGCCAGCCCTCTGCTGTGGCCCAGGAGTGCAGTGGAGGATGGCCCAAGTGCTTGGGCCCTGCACCCCATGGGAGACCAGGAAAAAGCACCTGGCGCCTGGCTCCTGCCATCGGATGAGCGCGGTGCGCCGGCCGCAGCGCGCTGTCCGCGGCAGCCATTGGAGGGTGAACCAACGGCAAAAGGAAGACCTTTCTCTCTGTCTCTCTCTCTCTCACTGTCCACTCTGCCTGTCAAAAAAAAAAAAGAAAAAAAAAAGTTAAATTGTGGGGGCCAGTGTTGTCATAGAGGGTCAAGCCACTGCCTGCAGTGCTGGCATCCTATATGGGTGCCCGTTTGAGTTCCTGCTGCTGTACCTCTGATCCAGCTCCCTGCTAATGTGCCTGGAATAGCAGCAGAAGCTGCCCAAGTGCTTGGGACTCTGCACCAACTTGGGAGACCTGGGAAAAGCTCCTGGTTTTTGGCCTGGTCCAGTCCCGGTCATTGCAGCCATTTAGGAAGTGAACAAGACTTCTCTGTCTCTACTTGTCTCTCTGTAACTCTGCCTTTCAAATACATAAATTATTTTTTTTAAAGTTAAATTGTAGGGGCCCGCGCCGTGGCTCACTTGGTTAATCCTCTGCCTGCGGTGCCAGCATCCCATATGTGTGACAGGTTCTAGTCCCGGTTGCTCCTCTTCCAGTCTCGCTCTCTGCTGTGGCCCAGGCGGGCAGTGGAGGATGGCCCAAGTGCTTGGGCCCCTGCACCCTCATGGGAGACCAGGAAGAGGCACCTGGCTCCTGGCTTCGGATCGGCGTAGTTCCGGTGGTAGCGGCCATTTTGGGGGTGAACCAACGGAAGGAAGACCTTTTTTTCTGTCTGTCTCTCTCACTCTCTCTCTCTGTCAAATAAAAAAAAAAGTTAAATTGTAATGGTAGGTTTATTTTCCCCTCCCCCTCAATTATACAGAAAAACTTTGGCTGATAAACAATTATATTTTATAAGGAAGTTCATCAATTATTTGGGAATTTAGAATACATTTTTCCATAGGAATTTTTTTTACAGATTTATTTTATTTATTTGAAAGAGTTACAGAGAGAGGTAGAGCCACAGAGAGAGGTAGAGCTACAGAGAGGTATTCCATTCAGGTTCATTCCTGAATTGGCTTCAACGGCCAGAGCTGAGCTGATCCGAAGCCAGGAGCTTTTTCTAGGTCTCCCATGCAGGGGCAGGGACCCAAGCAGTGGAGCCATCTTCTACTGCTTTCCCAGGCCATAGCAAAGAGTTGGATCAGAAGTGGAGCAGTCAGGACTTCAAACGATGCTTATATCAGATGCCAGCACTGCAGGTGGCAGCTTTACCCGCTATGCCACAGTGCCGGCCCTGTAAGTCAGTTTAATTCAGATTCTGAATTTACCATTTACTACCTGTGATCTTGGTCAATTTACTGAGCTGTGCCTCGGTTTCCTCATATATAAGAAGTATTCATTTTCTTAAATGTATAAAATGTAATACAAAGCATTTAGTGCAGTACTTTGCATATATTATAAGGTTATTCATAAAGAACCCTCCATATGTTTTGAATACTTTTAATTCATTAATATTTATTATTTATTATTCCCACAGAATATTCTTGGGAAATAATAATGGTATTAATCTAACCAAGAGTTAATCACATACCTGGCTAAGCCAGGAGCCTCTTCCTGATCTCCCACTTGGGTGGAGGGGCCCAAGGACTTGGTCACAGGGGCCCAAGCAAGGACTTGGTCCACCTTCTGCTGCTTTCCCAGGAGCATTAGCAAGGGAGCTGGATTGGAAGTGGAGCAGCTTGGACTCATTGGGATTCCATATGGGATGCTGGCGCTGCAGGCTGGGACTTTAACCTGCTGTGCCACAGCGCTGGCCCCCATAGGAACTTTTATAAATGCATAATATTAAAATGGTTAGGTTCCCAGGCTACCCTTTAACAGCTTAATAATTAAGCTATGATTAGCTTAAATATCTCTGTTTACAGTGACAAATTATAAAGAGTAAATAATAATTTTCAGGAATAGTAATTAAATAAAAATTTTTAAAAAATGAGGATTAGTTTTGAAAAATTATCCAGAATGCTGGTAATGGATTGATAAAGGGATTTAATCAGGGAGCTAAGAGTGGAGATTTGTGGGAGTCTAACAGGCCTTTCTGGGTACTTTTGAGGGCTTTGCAGGAGATGGCATTATTTTCTGTTAATATTGGTACAAAGTGATTGGTACATAGTGGAAGTGCTATCCTTTGCTTACCAGCTATGGTTAGGATTGCTTTGTAACTATTGAAAAATACGTTCTAAGTTAGAATACAAATACAATCTGTTTATCCACTAAAGCTTTTCTGTTTGAGAGTAGGGGAGATACACTTAAAATATTAGTTTACCTTGTTAAACTGTTGTTATAGAGATAGGATACCTCCTAACAACTTTATAAGAATGAAGATAGTAGGGAAGAGGAAGAGTGAATTTGCTTAAGTAGCTGAGATTTGAAGGAACAAAGGTAGAGTAAATCTAGGATGTAGGTTTGAAAAAGAAGTTGCTTGGGGTAGATTTAATGGTTGAGGTAAGGGAGTGTGTGGAGAGTGTAATGTGTGAATGATCCCTGATATAACAGAGAAAGTGATAATATTAAAGTGATGCAATCCTGGTGTTGGTCAGAACTGGTGCTGGCTACTTTGGTGTTTTTGAACAAACTATTTGAGAGTTGTTTTTTCATCATGTTGAACAGCAGCCCCCAGCAGTACTTAAATAGCTTTATATATATTTAGAATATTTCTCTTTAATAAATTCAATTATTTTTAAGCAATATGTTTCTTGAATTTATGAAAGGTAAAATATTGCACTTTAGCTAAATTAATAGGAGTTTCCTAAAACTATTGTTTGAGTGGAGGAATTTTTTCTTCATATTCCTCTTTTATTGATTGATAAGAAAAATGATGCTCCCCTATTTTTTCACTTCCCAGTATGTTTCATATTTAGAATAAGCCGACTTCAACCCCCTCCCCATGAAAAAGCAAAGCGGGAAGTATTCCTTCTAGTCTTGCAAAAGTAGCAGTTGTTTTCAAGTAGTGGATTATTGCTTTGTATTCTAACAAAGTTGTTCAAATGTTTGCTATCAGTTTACTGATTTGATTTTCCTCAAGGGAATTCTGTCTCTCCTTTACTCATTTAAATAATTTGCCTTTCAGATGGGCTTATATCTCAAGTAAAATAAAACAGTTTTATTTTAAAAGGTATCTGCGATTTATATTAAAAAGTATAAGGACTCTTACTGAAAATATGATTATATTGGGCTGTTAACTTTTATGGATTTCTTTTGGAGTCATTTCCATTTTTATAGGCATTGGAAAGTGTACTAGGATTGGATGACCGACTTCGGTTGTAGTCTTCAATATTACTAAATAATCCTTAGCAATTTTAGCTATTTTTTTGAGCTTCTATTCACTTCCCTGTTTTGGTATTGGTTCTCTCTTTCATAAGACTATTGCTTGGATGAAAATATGCTTGATTCCAGTTCATAGATTTTAAGTAACATAATGTTTAAGTTCAGACTTGAAAATTAACATGATTTATTCTAATTTTTGGTTTATTGTTTGGGTTTTAGAAGAAAAACTTAATTAAATTAAAATTAGTTCAAAGGAAGTATGGATATTTCAAAGTAAAAAGTTGGATAGTTAATAGATATTTGAATCAGAATCTTGTAAAATACTTGAAATTTTAAGTTTTGCTGAATACAAGATTAATTTGAGGACCTGAACACTTGTGTGATGTTTATGGCATGGTCCTTAGCAAAGTTAAATAATAGGGCATAGGTGTTTGAAGTAAATGGGCAGATTTGAATATTGTGGGTATGTTTTGTTGAAGGGATTACTTAGCGCAAATTATCAAAACCTTGAGTATCTTAGGTTCTCTCATTTTAAAAATGATTATTTTGAGTATGTCACAGGATTGTTGTATGAATTATATAGTATATTATGATTCTTAAAATATGGTGGAACTTAATTAAGAGTAATTTGTTCTAAATATATTAAAATATAGTTTTTTAAAAAGATATATTTATTTGAAAGGCAGAGTGATGGAGGCTGGGGGAGTGGGGGAGAAGAGGAAGAGAGAGGTCTTCCATCTGCTGGTTCACTCCCCAAATGCCTGCAGTGGCAAGTCTGAATCAGGCTGAAGCCAGGAACCTGGAGCTCCATCTGGTTTCTCAAGTGGGTGGCAAGGAGAGCTGCTGCTTTCCTTGGTGCGTTAGAAGGGAGCTGGGTAGCTGGAACTGGTGCTCAGATATGAGATGGCCACATTGCGACAGTGGCTTAACCTGCTGGTTTACAACACTGACCCCTGTAGGGTTTGTTTGTTTGTTTCTCTCTTTCTCATCTTTTTTTGAATGCATAACTATTTGTTTCCCCATATAGTTTCTTGAGTCCTACTGACCTTTCTGGGCCTCAAAATCCAGAATTGTCATTTAGTAAATCTTCTCAGGCTATTCTTACTTCCATTGTGAGTGTTGCTTGTAAACTATACAATGATTCTCAAGGAATATACTTAATATATATTTGCTATGAATTCACTTAAGACCTGAGATACGTCGTTTGCCCAGTTCCTACCCGTTGCTATATATTGATTCTCCAAAGAAACCAGAATTGTTTGGAGAAAGGTTATAAAACAGAGTAATTCTCTTGCTTGTGAACTAATACGCATGTGTCAGATTGGGTTATTTATTTTTGCTACTTGTTGTTGGCATGTTTTCATTAAGTCCTCCGTTCTGTTCTACTACTTACAAAGACTTTTTCTAGATTCCTCATCCCCCTCAGATTTTACCTGACCAAGGACAACCATAGGAAGAAGCAAAAGCACTGTCGTGTTTGCATGAAACAGTCATTTGTCAAATCTTAACATTCTTTCTGTTTGAATGATTCTTAACATAAATTCAATAGCAAAGAGAGTGCTGAGTACTTTACTTTTTTTCCCCCTGCCTGCTAATTAGGAAATCAAATTCCCACGCCCCACCCCACCTTCCTGAATCAGATCCTGTGTAGGACACCTGTCATAATTGCATTCTGGGTTTTAACAGTGCTGCTGGGTGGTTCTGATTCACATTACAGTTTTTTGTTTGTTTGTTTAAGATTTACGTATTTGAAAGGTGGGTAGAGTTACAGAGAAGGAGAGACAGAGATCTTGCATCCACTGGTTCACTCCTTAAATGGCTGCAATGGCCAGGGCTGTGCCAGGAGTCAGGAGACTCCCCCAGGTCTCCACGTGGATTGCAAGGGCCCAGGGACGTGGGCCATCCTCCACTGCTTTCCCAGGTGTACCAGCAGAGAGCTGAATAGGAAGTGGAGCAGCCTGTGCCCATATGGGATGCTGGCACTGTAGGCTTCGGGTTAACCCTCCACACCACAGCACCAGCCCTGCTGAATACTTCCTTATGCTGAGTAATAAGCACTAGGGAACTGTAAGTGATTGAGATAATATCTGATTTTCCTGAGAACTCTTAGTGAAGTAAGGGCTCACACTCTTAGTAGGACCCAGACAGATTGGTAAAAGGGTATAGGGGGGCAGAATTATGTTTTTTTTTTTTTTTCTGTTCCCAGTGCTAATAATTGAAGTTGAGAAAATCTTTGATTATATTTATAAAGGAAATACAAAATGAGGAACTGAGGACCGTAAAGTTGGACAAATTTTAAAACAAACTTATTCTTGTCATGAAATAGAGGCTTCATGAGGTGGAATCTCCAATCTATAATAATTATTTATTGAGCATTCACTTTTTAAAAAGTAACTGACTAACCTATGTTATTTAATCATCACAATAGCCCTGTGAAGTAACAGTTTCTCTGTTTTACAGGTATTAAGTGGTAGAATGCATGGTTTAAACCTTGATACAACTTCAAAGCCCATATTTTTACCACTACACCAATTATGTTTCTCTCTAGGGACTTTTTTTGGAGCGATTTTATGGATTAATATTGTGTCTTCCTGTGTTTGAAAAGAACTCTGGAGACCTTTGTTTATCTCCATCCTCTGCCACCCTATGTTTTTCCGTTCGTTTCTAGAAGTGTGATTTACAGGGAAAACATTTCCAAAAGCCAGTCTCTATGATATGTTTTGTTTTCCCTTTCTCCTTTTGTTTATTCTTTCCATCGCCGTAGAATATTTAGTAATTCTTTTGTTTTTCGCAATCTTTTGGATAGAATCATGTGGAAACATTTGTACATGAGTAGTATCTAAGGGAAAAGACCTTATTAGAAAAAAAAATTTTATATCATAAGTTTACATAGAAATTACCCTGAATATTTTTCCTCCATGCTGTTGATCATTAAAGTTGGTTTGATTGATTCAGCTGTTCAGATTGTTACCTGCCCTCTTCCCTCCTCCTGCATGGGCTTGTTAGAGATTCTTTATTTGCTGGTTCATTCCCAACATGTCTGCAATAGCTAGGGCTGAGCCAGACAAGCCAGGAGCCTGGAACTCAGTGAGTAGCAGGAAACCAACTGCTTGAACCATCATCTGCTGCCCAAGGTGCATCTTTTCAGAAAGCTGAATCTAAATTGGAGCAGAACTTGAACCCAGGCACTCCAGTATGGGATGCAGGCATTCTGTGTGGTGTTTTAACCATTGTGCCACAACTGCCTGCCCCCTTTTTCTTTCTTTGAAGTTTTATTTACTCTAAGGTATGTGAGCAGTTGCACTTGCAAGCTAGGACTCCATATCATAGAATACAGCCCTTGTTTCATGACAGTTCATTCTAGAATTTGTCTGATTCTGATTATGTGAGCCTCACTTCTTTATTACCTTTATTTTTATGTTGTGCTCATGTTTCTAGCAGTTTTGTTTACTATGGAAAGAGCATCTTGCTTTAATAGAGGTTCTTTAGATAGTTGCTTAGAGTAAAGAGTTGTTTGAACTCTGATTTTAAAATCCTGAAAAATTGATAGTGGCCAGTGCTTCCCATCTGTCAATCTTAATCTTATCTGACAACAAGGTTTTTGTTTTTTTAAGTAATTTATATAATTAAAAATATTTATTTATTTATTTGAAAGGCAGTTACAGAGAGACAGAGGCAGAGAGAGGTCATCCATCTGCTGGTTCATTCCCCAGATGGTCGAAATGGCTGGAGCTGAGCAGATCTGAAGCCAGGAGCCAGGAGCTTCCTCCAGGTCTCCCACGCAGGTGCAGGGGCCCAAGGACTTGGGCCATCTTCTACTGCTTTCCCAGGCCATAGCAGGGAGCTGGATCAGAAGTGGAGCAGCCAGGACTCAAACTGGCACCCTTATGGGATGCAGGCACTGCAGGTGGTGAGTGTTCCTGCTTTGCCACAGCATCTGCATCTATAATCATATATTTTTTTTTTTTTTTTACACAGGCAGAGTGGATAGTGAGAGAGAGAGACAGAGAGAAAGGTCTTCCTTTGCCTTTGGTTCACCCTCCAATGGCTGCCACGGATGGCGCACTGCGGCCGGCGCACCGCGCTGATCTGATGGCAGGAGCCAGGTGCTAGGTGCTTTTTCCTGGTCTCCCCATGGGGTGCAGGGCCCAAGCACTTGGGCCATCCTCCACTGCACTCCTGGGCCACAGCAGAGGGCTGGCCTGGAAGAGGGGCAACCGGGACAGAATCCGGCGCCCCGACCGGGACTAGAACCCGGTGTGCCGGCGCCGCAAGGCGGAGGATTAGCCTGTTGAGCCACGGCGCCGGCCTTATAATCATATTTTTAAAGAGTACTGTCTTACTGTTAAATATTCTTTAAAAATAGCTGTTATTTTTCTACGTGATAAAGAAAGATAGTGCTATTTTTCCTTACTAATACTATTGTCAGGTTGAAAATGCTTTGTATATTCTGCATAATTACAGATGGCATGCTGGTTTCTTTGGGCTTCTCTTGCAGCATTTTAGCTCTCTTATTTCTACTTGGGGTTGTTGTTCTTGGGGTATAGGAAGATTTGATAGAGGCAGTCATTGCAGACTCATCTTTCTGCATCAAATCACCAGGATATTTCTTGGATTGTAGAATGACTTTGCTCAGTTTTTTTTTTTTTTCAGTAGTGTGGCTTATTGGTATCTTACAAAAGCCTCTAAATTAGAAAATATTTCAATTCTTGCTTTTTCTTAGAACTGAATCTTAAAAATTTAAGATTAAAAGAAAAGAAATATCAAATTAACTATCTTTGTTAAAAGAGTATTTTCAACTTTGATATTTATCATATAAAATTAGAATGTCAGTGCCAAAGACCTCCTAAATATTTAAACATCCTTAAAGTGGCACATTGATTTCTGGGTGCTCACTCAACACTTTGGATGTGGTATACGTCATATTGCTACATTTGTTCGCTCAGGGTAGATTGTTCTGGAGAAAGCTTCAGAAGACTGAAAATAAGAACACAAGATGTTGTTTCAGGTACAACCCTACGTTTGAGAGATTGATAACTACGCTACATAAAGCATTTTGGGATATGCTTAAATTTGCCAAGACTTTGTAAAATATGTGTTCTTTCTTTCTTTTTTTGGGGGATAGAGGTTTATTTTATTTATTTGAAAGGCAAAGTGTGAGAGAGAGATCTATCCATCTTCCATCCACTGGTTCACACTCCAAATGGTCACAACTGCCAGGGCTAGGCCGAAGCCAGGACCCAGGAGTTTCTTCCTGGTCTCCCACATGAATGTAGGAGCCCAAACACTTGGGCCATTGTCTGCCATTTTCTTGGGCACATTAGCAGGGAGCTGGGTGGAAGTGGAACAGCCAGGTCGCAAACTGGTGCCCATGTGGAATGCTTGTGTTGCAGGTAGCAGCTTTACCTGCTACACCACAATGCCAGCTCTGTAAAATATATATTCTATTCTAACTTTCTACTTCAGTAGAAAGTTATTGTTCTTTGACGCAGATTTCATGTCTTTTGGATATATACCTAGTAGTAAGATTGCTGAATCATAGGGCAGTTCTATTTCTAGTTTTTAATGAAATCTCAATACTGTTTGCTGTGGGGGCTGTACTAATTTACATTCCCCCAAACAGTGTATGAGTCCCTCTTCACATCTTTGCCAGCATTTGTTACTTTCTGGTTTTTTTTGTTTGTTTTATAATAGGCATTCTGGTGGGGTGAGGTGTTATCTCATTGTGGTTTTGATTTGTATTTCCCTGATGGCTAATGATACTGAGCATTTTTTCTTAATTTGAGATCTGATCAGGTCATTTGCCCATTTCTGAACTGGATTGATTTTCTTTTTTTTTGTCATTAAGTTTTTGAGTTCCTAATGTATTTGGGATATTAACCCTTTGTCAGATAGCTCTAAACATTTTTTCCCATTCTATTGGATGTCTGTTCACTGTTGATTGTTTGCTGTGCAGAAGCTTCTGATTTTGATATAATTCCATTGTCTAGTTTTTCTTTTGTTTTCTGTGCTTTTGGGATCTGATCCAAAAAAAAAAAAAAAAACAAAAACAAAAACACACACACCACTTATACCAGTGTGTTGAAGTGTTTCTTCTATATTTTCTCCTAGCATGTTCATAGTTATATTTTACATTTAGGTCTTTGATCTATTGTGAGTTTATTTTTGTGTATGGTAAGAAGTCCTGCTCCATCACGTTTATTATAGCAGTGTTGACAATAATCAAGATATGCAATCAACCAGAGTGCCCATCATTAGATGAGTGGACAAAGAGAATGTGGTATATGTACAATATACAATGGAATATTATTCTACCACAAAAAGAATAAAATGGCTATCTTCTGCAGCAAAAATGGATGGAACTGAAGATCATGTTAGGTGACTTAAGCTAGACACAAAAAGACATAATACTGCATGCTCTACCTCACATATAGAAGCTAAAAAATACCTCAATCTGAACACAGAATGGTGATTATTAGACTGGGAGTTGTAAGGACAGGTGGAGGGAGTTTGAATAGTGGGTTCCACATCAAAAGGAATAAGCTCATAATGCAATGTAATGGAAAAGACTATAGTTGATGATAACCTAGCATATATTATATAAAATAGATAAGAGGCTTGAAGCCTTCAATCATAAAGTAATGTCAAAGAAGGGGAAATGTTGGTTGCCCTGTTCAGATCAATATACATTGTATACATGTATTCAAATAACATACTATATTGCATATAAATATCTACAATTAATAACTTTGGAAGTAGTTGTTTATCCATTGCTCTATGAGGAGTCTATTATCATTTATATATTTAAGATCTATCTATTGTAAGGAGTAGGGGATTTAAATCTATTTTCTAATTATAGTGGGAAATTTCTAGTGGATTCCAGTTGTAATAGAGAATCCCAGGAGTGCTGTGGCCAGGGAGAAGGCCTGGAGCTGAGTTATTTCCCACTGCTATACTGTTAATACACCAATGACATTTTTTGAAGTCCAATTTTATTATAATAACTGGTGTTTTATAGTTAGTGTGAGATTCACTGTCCATGTGTTCTGGGAAAATTAGTGTTGAGTAAAGTGTTTATTGTTTTCAGTGAGACATATTTGTTATGACTTCTAGTCTTTTTTTTTTTTTTTTTTTTGACAGGCAGAGTGGACAGTGAGAGAGAGAGACAGAGAGAAAGGTCTTCCTTTGCCGTTGGTTCACCCTCCAATGGCCACCGCAGCCAGCATGCTGCGGCCGGCGCACCGCGCTCATCCGATGGCAGGAGCCAGGTGCCAGGTGCTTTTTCCTGGTCTCCCATGGGGTGCAGGGCCCAAGCACTTGGGCCATCCTCCACTGCACTCCCTGGCCACAGCAGAGAGCTGGCCTGGAAGAGGGGCAACTGGGACAGAATCCGGCGCCCCAACCGGAACTAGAACCCGGTGTGCCGGCGCTGCAAGGCGGAGGATTAGCCTGTTGAGCCACGGCGCCGGGAACTTCTAGTAGAAGTGGAGGCAGCATGAGGCATGTAGATTCTGCTGCCTAAAACTGTGTGATCTGTTGCTCAAAACCCTGAGTTAATCTTTCTTAGTCTTTGTGTAGTAGATACAACAGTATATCTCTGTTTAAGTATTAGATGAAACAATGAATCAAAGTTTTTTAACAATACAATTTTATACAAATGTTACCTTATTGGTAAGTAGGCTAATTACAGTGCCAAATGATGACATACATTTTTTTTTTCCCTTGGTATATTAGCTGCTAACTGCTGTGTGGCATTGATGTTCATACCAGGTCATCTCTGGTGTTAATTACCCTGTTGCTCAGCAGTTGCAGCCGTAGCACTCTGAAGAGCTTGACGATTTCAGACTAATTCCAGGTTGCTTGAGCTCTATAGAAAACCTGAGAGCATTACTCGAAGCATACCTAGACATTTCATGTTAGTAGAGATGGTAGTACATAAGAGTTCTAAGAAACTTCTGTATGCTTGAAAGAGAGGAGAGGAAGTGTTTTAATTCTTGCTAAGATAGTAATAGCCCCCTGCCTCGTGCAAGAAGATGAAAGGAATCAAACCTCAGTTTAAAGAGGCCTCAAGAATCTTTTAGTTATAGCATCCATAGGACCCGTTTTATGTTTCTATTCTGCTGTTAATATTTTAGCAGAATTATTTCATTTTCCATTTGCAAATCATAATGTTGGGATAGGTGTTCTCATTTTAGTAGGTAGTATGTGGAGTGAAGAGATGCTAAATCCCAGGATTATAATGAATGTCTTTCATGGCTTGTTCTTCAGTCCCTGAATTCTAAAGATTTTTAAAGAAATAAACCTCAGAGGGGAAGAAGAGAAAGTCTTCCCAAATGTTGATATTGCTAATGTTCTCTTACTGAACAAGCACAGAGGTGTGAGTTGTTTTCTTTATTGAAATATCATCATAATGTAGAAAAGCATAATTTTATGGTTATACTCCAGTTTTTGTTTTCATATAAAATTGTGGAGTATAGCAGCCAATCTCCAGTTTATTCATTTATCTTAATTAAGATAATGATGGTCTGTTTTGTGAGTTAGACATGTAAGATTTTGCAACAATATGTATGATGAAATTAATTCATAGTTCTTGAAACTTTCTGGTGATAGAGTTTTAACTTTAGTGATAGAGGGAAGAGTCAGACTGTGTTTGAAATCACTCCAGCTTTTTGTCTTCTTTGGGACCATTGGGTTGTAAGAATATATTCAATACTTTGGATTTTAATCTTTCCGAATGAAATCTTTCTGGGCTTGTTCATTTTGAGTTTAAGTTCTCAGAATTAAGCTCTATCTTTAGTAGTACTAAAAACAGATAAAAAGAAATTTATTTTGCAAATGAATAAGCAAATAACATAAGGTTTATAGTTTTTTGTTTTTAAGATTTACTTATTTATTTGAAAGTCAGAGTTAAGCAGAGAGAGAGGAGAGGCAGAGAGAGAGAGAAAGAGGTCTTCCATCTGATGGTTGACTCCCAATTGGCCACAACAGCTGAAACTGTGCCAATCCAAAGCCAGGATCCAGGTGCTTCTTCTCTGTATCCCACGCGGGTGCAGGAGCCCAAGGACTTGGGCATCTTCTACTGCTTTCCCAGGCCATAGCAGAGAGCTGGTTCGGAAGTGGAACAGCCAGGTGTCTAACCGGTGCCCATATGGGATGCCAGAGCTTCAGGCCAGGGCATTAACTCGCTGCGCCACAGCGCTGGCCCCAAGATTTATAGTTAACTTGGAAAATTATAGTTATGATTAACACGGATTTTTTGGGGGGCCACTGAGTCATGAAAACTGGAGCTCTAGATTATACTAGATTTTTAGTAAATGTATCTGAGGTTTATTTTACTAGGAAATGAGACTTAAAGTGAGCATTTGGAAATTTTGGGAACTGCTTTGTATGTGTTGGTTTGTGCTAGGGTTTATATGCATTTAAAACATGTGTAATGTAAAAAAAAATCGACACTCTTTCAAGTAGTAGCATCTTAGTCTTAATTTAATCTTACCTGCTTGAGTATTTTTACCTTGAAACAAAGTGTATATGTTCAAGAGTTGTCCATGTTGACTGCCTGTAAATTACCTATGCAGGGGTGGGGAAATTTTTTTTCTGTCAAGAGCCATTGGATATTTATAATATCATTTGCAGGCCATACAAAATTATCAACTTAAAAGTTAGTCTGCCATAGATTTACTGAATTTGGAGTCCTAGCGGTTGCCTTGGCAGGGCCAGATCAAATTTCATGGGCCTTGTTTGGCCCAGGTGCGGGACATTCTCCACCCCTGAAGAAATCAAATCATTTCTTTGTATCTGTTATGAAGATTGTTTTATAAGCAGGAGAGTAAATCTCAATCATTGTTTATTGGCTTTTGTTTATATTAATGTTTCTATGAATTTAAATGGTTATAAATCTGGAATATAATGTTCCACCAACATTTTGGATATTAATTTATTTAACAATTTAATTTTTGGTGATGAAGAATACTCCAAAAATATTACATTTCTTTTACTGGGTTAGTTTGAATTAGGTAAGGATGGCAGAGGAAATATATACAGTTCAGTCAGTGAACCTGAGGACTTACTTTATTCTGAAAATTGGTTTTAGATTTGTCAGTGAAGAGATAAAGTAGGAAGCACAACTGCTATTTTAAGATGATTTGTCTTCTAGAGTCTATGTGTATTCTGAGAAATCACTAGAACAATATGATGCTTTTAAAAACCAGGGAGTTAGCAGTGCAATTTAGAATAGTTTAAGAATTTGGAGAACATGGTGATTCTGGGCTATGCCTAGTCAAGTACACGGTAGGTCTTCAGCTTGAACTGAAGAGAGCTTTTAGGATTTCTACTAGGAGGGGAGGCACAAGAGGGCTGTGATTGAGCAGAGATCTCAGAGCCATGCAACTTATTGTAAATGGGGCTGAATTCAAAATAGGTTTGATTTTGTTTTCAAATTTTGTATCTATTGATCTCAAATTAACATTTCTTTTCTTCATCTGACTTCTCTGAGAGTTATTGCTAATAAAATAGTCTTACTGCAGTTGGCATATTTCTATATTTTCAGTGGCACACATTTTATTTTCAAGTAAAATAAGGCTCTGAGGAAAGATCTAGGACAGATAGAAGTAGAATGATAAGGTCAAACACTGGTGGATCTACCATTCATTCTTCAACCTTGGGGAAATTTAAAGTTCTTTCCATTACCTTTAATATGGTAACATCATCTTCATGGAGTCCTGTTTTCACTAAATAAAATTATACATATAAACTAAGTAAGATGCCTGGTCTACAGAATGATTAAATAAATGGCAGCTTAAAAATTACTTGTAATTGAAACATATAACTGAAATAATTTTATATGATAAACTAAGATGACTATTTAAAAATTTATTTGTAGTGAAGAATATGGTGGTCTTTGTAGTTTGGGGGAGTTTTCTCAGTTTAACTTTATACACTTCTAATTTTTGTTTTTTGTTTGTTTGTTTGTTTTTGAATCCCTTTCTTCCTTTAGGAGACAAAGATGGCAGCAAGGTAACTACAGTGGTGGCAACTCCTGGGCAGGGTCCAGACAGGCCACAAGAAGTCAGTTATACAGACACTAAAGTGATTGGAAATGGGTCATTTGGTGTAGTATATCAAGCGAAACTTTGTGATTCAGGAGAATTGGTTGCCATCAAGAAAGTATTACAGGACAAGAGATTTAAGGTAAGAACATTTGTGGCTATCATTTTTTAAAATTTATTTTTTTTAAAGATTTATTTATTTGAAAGTCAGAGTTACAGAGAGAGGTAGAGACACAGAGAGAGGTCTTCCATTGCTGGTTCACTCCCCAAATGGCTTCAATGGAGCTGTGCTGATCTGAAGCCAGGAGCCAGGAGCTTCTTCCCGGTCTCCCACATGGGTGCAGGGGCCCAAGCAATTGGGCCATCTTCTACTGCTTTCCCAGGCCATAGTAGAGAGCAGCCGGGACTTGATCTGGCGCCCATGTGGGATGCCGGCGCTTCAGGCCAGGGCTTTAACCCGCTGCACCACAGTGCCGGCCCCATTTGTGGCTATCTTAATCAAGGGTTCATCAGAAAGTTCATGAAAAAATGGAATGAACAGCTAAGTTTATTTTGATGCAAAAATACTTGAAATCCAGATGGCCTAAGTGTTTGGGCTTCTTCATCCAAACGAGAGTCCTAGAAGAATGTCCTGACTCATGGCTTTGGTCTGGCCCAGCCCTGGCCATTACAGTGTTTTGGGAAGTGATCCAGCAGATAGATGAACTCTCTCTCTCTCTCTCTCTCTCACTCTCACTCTCACTCTCACTCTCACTCTCACTTTCACCTCTCTGTTTTCCTGCCTCCCGCAAGTAATTCTGCCTTTCAAATAAATAAATCTTAAAGTACTTGAAATCCATTATACCTTTTCTATAATATGCATTTTCATGAAATTTTTGAAGAACATTCATATGCATGAATTTATTTTATTTTAAGATTTATTTAGGCCGGTGCTGTGGCTCAACAGGCTAATCCTCCACCTTGCGGCGCCGGCACACCGGGTTCTAGTCCCGGTTGGGGCGCCGGATTCTGTCCCTGTTACCCCTCTTCCAGGCCAGCTCTCTGCTGTGGCCAGGGAGTGCAGTGGAGGATGGCCCAAGTGCTTGGGCCCTGCACCCCATGGGAGACCAGGAAAAGCACCTGGCACCTGGTTCCTGCCGTCGAATGAGCGCGGTGCGCCGGCTGCAGCGTGCCGGCCGCAGCGCGCCGACCGCGGCGGCCATTGGAGGGTGAACCCATTGGAGGACAAAGGAAGACCTTTCTCTCTGTCTCTCTCTCTCTCACTGTCCACTCTGCCTGTCAAAAAAAAAAAAAAGTAAAAGAAAAAAAAAAGAAAAGATTTATTTATTTATTTGAAAGAGAGGGAGGGAGAAACAGATCTTCTGTCCACTGGTTCACTCTCCAAATGGCTGCAATTGTTAAGGCTGAAACCAGGAGCCAAAGAGCTTCTTCCGGGTCTCCCATGTGGGTGCAGGCTTCCAAGCACCTGGGCCATCTTCTGTTGCTTTCCCAGGCACATTAAGAGAAGCCAGATCAGAAGTGGAGTAACCTGGACTCAAACTGTTGCCATATGTGATGCTGGCATTGCAGGCGAATGCTTAACCTGCTATGCCACAACGCTGTCCACTCAAAATTACTTACATCTAAATAAGTTTATCTTTTAATTCTTTTTCCCCAGACTTTGAATTAACTGCATATGTAAATTATTATTTTATTATAGTGACTTTTAATTACTTCTAGTCATATATTTTGTAGAGATAAAATTGACTGAAGTTTGCAATAATACTTTGTAACCAATACTGTGAATGATCTATGTATTTAAAATCCCTTTAAAGATGTTAATAAAAAAGTCACCCCACCCCCACCTTTAGAGAAGTACTGCCTGTAGAATATAAGCATTTGAAACAGTTGACTGTGTTTCCTTTCTTGAAAAATTCCCTTGAAAAATTAATGAGATGCAACACTATAATTTTTCCAAATAACTTATCTTTCTTTGCTATCTTACCTTGTTTTTTTTTCCATCTTCCCCTAGCAACCAGCAATTCTCAAAACTCAATTTTTGTCATTTATTTTCATTTCTTACACTTCATAGGGAATCCTGTGTGTAGAAGCTTAGATGTTATCTTAGATGTAGGCTGCAATTAATGTTCTATCATTAACAGTGTATGTAACCTTGCTCCTTTCTCTTTCTCCTACCTCTACAATATTTTTCTGTGAGTATCCTATGTGCTTAAAACTTTGCTAAAGGGGCCAGCACTATGGTGTAGCAGGTAAAGTCAGTTCTCATATGGGTACCGGTTCGAGTCTCAGCTGCTCCTTTTCTGATCCAGCTTTCTGCTATGACCTGGGAAAACAGTAGAAGATGGCTCAAGTCTTTGTGCCCCTTCATCCACTTGGGAGACCTGGAATAAGCTCCCTAGCTCCTGGCTTTGGATAGGTACAGCCATAGCTGTGGTGGCCATTTGGGGAATGAACCAGTGGATGGAAGGCCTCTCTCTCTCTCTGCCTTTGCCTCTCTGAAACTCTGCCTTTCAAATAAATAAATAAATCTTAAAAAAAAAAAAAAACTGTGCTAAACATGAAGGCACATAAAAGTAAGAGTTACTCTGAAGATAGCACAAGGTCTGTCATCTACCTATTTTGGAATGCCTTGAACATTCTAAATAGCAATTTGTTTTTAATTCTAAAGCTTTTGTTTTTGTTTTCAGTTCTCGCCTTTCCTAAGCACTAGTCTTAGTTGTTAAATGCCTACTGGATCCTTTTAAAAACATTTTATTTTTTTATTTTCATTTATTTGGAAAGCAGAGCAAAGGTCTGAGGGGAAGGGCCAAGAAAGCAGAGAGGGGGATCTTCTATCCACTAATTCACTGCCAGATGCCCACAACAACTCGGGCTGGGCCAGGCTAAAAGATAATAGCGGCCCGCGCCGTGGCTCAACAGGCTAATCCTCCGCCTTGTGGCGCCGGCACACCGGGTTCTAGTCCCGGTCGGGGCACCGGATTCTGTCCCGGTTGCCCCTCTTCCAGGCCAGCCCTCTGCTGTAGCCCAGGAGTGCAGTGGAGGATGGCCCAGGTGCTTGGGCCCTGCACCCCATGGGGAGACCAGGAAAAGCACCTGGCTCCTGGCTCCTGCCATCGGACGAGCGTGGTGCGCCGGCCGCAGCGCGCTGACCGCGGCGGCCATTGGAGGGTGAACCAACGGCAAAGGAAGACCTTTCTCTCTGTCTCTCTCTCTCACTGTCCACTCTGCCTGTAAAAAAAATAATTAAATAAAAAATAAAAGATAATAGCCAGAAGTCTGTGTCTCCTGTGTGGGTAGCAGGGATCCAATTACTTGAGCCATCACCTGCCGCCTCTCAGGGTGCAGATTATCAGAAAGCTAGATCAGAGGCGAAGCTGGGACTCAAATCCAGGCACTCTGACATGGATTGCAGGTATCCAACTGACGTCTTACCCACTATGCTAAATGTCTGCTCCTGCCTACTGGATCTTAGTATCTGAATGTTGCACTATTATCTCAAACTGGCAAGTTCTCTTTTCTTAAAAATAAGATTTATTTTGTTAGTTTGAAAGGCAGAGATACAGAGAGAAAGAGAGGGAAAGACTCAGAGATCTTCCATCTGTTGGTTCACCTCCCAGATGGCTGCAGTAATGGGACTGGGCCATGCCAAAGCCAAGAGTCAAGAGCTTCAGATATCCCACATGGGTACAGGGGCTCAGAGCCGTCTGCTGCTGCTTTCCCAGGAGCATTAGTAGGGAGCTGAATTGGAAGTGGAAAGCCAGGACTGGGATGCCAGTGTAGAAGATAGCTGTTTAGCCTACTGTGCCACAACAGAGCCCCAAGGGCCTCTTTTCTAACCCTGGCTTAACATTAAGCCCCAGTAGAAATCTTTTAATTTTTTTTTCTTATAAATATTTTATCATTTATCCTGTCATTTGGATTACTTCATTCTCTCATTTCTAATATGTAATCAATGTCAAATTTGAGTGATATCCCACCTCCAACCCCCTACCCCTGGTTTATGTGTTCCTTCTTTCCTTTCTCGTTACAGCTATTCTAGTCAATCCTTTAAATTAGTTTTCTCCCTTCCAGTTCCTTTTATATGTGAACACTAGAATAATCCCCAAATTCTTTTTTTTTTTTTTAATATTTATTTGTTTATTTGAAAGGCAGAGTTATAGAGAAGCATAGGCAGAGAGAAGGCTTCCATCTTCTGGTTCATTCTCCAAATGGCCGCAATTGCTGGAGCTGGGCCGATCTGAAACCAGGAGCCAGGAGCTTCTTCCCGGTCTCCCATGTGGGTGCAGGGGCCCAAGAGTTGGGCCATCTTCTGCTGCTTTCCCAGGCCATAACAGGGAGCTGGTTTGGAAGTGGAGCAGCCAGGACTCAAACTGGTGCTAGTATGGGATGCAGGCATAGCAGGTGGTGGCTTTACATGCTATGCCACAGTGCCACCCCCCACCCCCAATTCTACTTGTTCATGTTATTCCTCCTTCTATGGTTCTTCATAGTCTAGGAAAAACATCCTCTAGCTAGTTCAGATGTGCACCCAGGAGGGTCTCTAGATACTTAGCTTACCTAACCGTTTACATCCTGTTCTTGAAATATGTTGGTCTTTATGGCCTCTCAACTTTTATTCATCTTCCGTCACTTCCATTTTCTCATTATCTGAATCCTGTGTATGTGTGAAGACAGGTCAAATTCTTCTTCTGAAATTTCACAGATGATTTCAGACAACTCTATGGATCTTTTATTTTGAATTTCTTGAACCCTTATTGTCCAGACACTAGGAAATTGTTTTTTATTTCTATGAGAAAATATCCGTTTTGTAGTGTTTGTCTCCTGGATACTCACACATTCATGTTTCTAAATTAGTAGTTAATGATGATAGTAATTACCTAACAAATCCTTATTATATGGATTTTTTTTTACCCTGTGAGTAGTGATACTTAATCCTTATCATTGGTTTTGTGACATTGGTAAGTGTTACTGTTTGGATAAAGAAAAGTAAGTACAAAAAGATTCTAAATTAACTTTTCAAGGGTCACACAGCAGGTAAATGGATGGTCAAGGATTTGAATCTGGACAGTCTGACTCCAGAGTGGCTTAGTGTGTTTTGTTTCAGTGTGTTATCACTGTGTTAAACTCTCCTCTTTTTTGCTTTTTCAGACAGAGTTTTGAACTTCTATGTTACAATATCAGATTCTTAACAGGACAAATCTCTATCACAAGATTCAAACGTTAGTTACTTCTTCCTCTTCCCCATGTGGTTACTCATAAAGAAATGGGCTTTAAGATCCTCTGCTAATGATTACATTATATCTTATGAAGTGAATATGTCCTGATTTGAGTTATTGTGTTATTGATAGCTATTGAGTTTGGATTTTTTTTTTCCTATCAAATAACAAATATAAGGGTACTTCAGAAAGATTGTGTAGAATGGAATTACAAGATTTTTTTTTTGTTGTAAAATTTTTTTGAAAATCTTATATAGAAGGATTCATTAAAATGTGTATTATGAAAAAACTATGCACAGGTTTCAAATATTTTTGTACCAAAATAATCTCATCTTGTATTTTCACTTTTGCATTAACTTTTTGAAGTAACCTTATATATGTATTTAATTGGCATGAATTTTTTTTTAATATTTATTTATTTAAAAGAGTTACAGAGACAGAAAGAGACAGAAAAAGAGATCTTCCATCTGCTGGTTCACTCCCCAAAGGGCTGCAATGGCCAGGGCTGGGCCAGGTGAAAGTCAAGAGCCAGTAGAATCATCCGGGTCTCCCATATGGGTACAGGAGCCTAAGCACTTGGGCCACCTTTCACTGCTTTTCCAGGCACACTAGCAGAGAGCTGGATTGGAAATGGAGCAGCTAGGATGTGAACCAGTGCTCATATGTGATGCTGGCGTTGCAAGTAGCAGCTTAGTCTGTTATGCCACAACACAGAGCTAGAATAAATTTCTTAAAACTTGAATTCTTGGGTTTAAGAGTTGGAGAATATTTTAAATTTTAATACAATTTGACTTTCAGTTAAATTTTATCAGCATAAGTATACATTGAGTGTGAATAAAACCAATTTTCTGTGTAGTCTCTAGATATTAGTAATATTTTTAAGTTTCTCAAGTAGTTGAAAAATTATCTCAATTTATAACATTTACATGCTGTGACTCTCTTTAACCTCTCCTAGATGTCTTCCTTATTTGTTAAGCATTCTATTATCTATGGTTGCATAATACATTACCTAGAAAACTTAATAGTGTGAAACTTTTATTATATCATTGCTTCAGAAATTAAAGTATGGCCTAGCTAGGAACATATTACCCAGAATATCTCACAAGGCTGTTAGCAAGGTCACCTGGGGCCAACATCTCATCTGAAGGCCCTATTGAAGTGGGGAATATTTGCTTCCCAGTTCACTCATGTGTTTGTTAGAAGACTTCGGTCTCCTGCCACAAGGACCTCTCTGCCAGCCTTCCTTATGACATGGCATTTGTTACCCATGGCAAGAGATTGAGAGAGAAATAATCAGCAAACCCAAGATATGTAAGACATAAGCCACATATTTTTGTATAATAAATATTGGAAAGGCAGAATTATGAAAAAGGGTGTGTATATCAGGAGGCAGGAATCACGGGAGACCATCCTAGAAACAGCCTCTACAAAAATAGAAAGCCAGAAAAATATTTTCTTAAAAATTAAATCATTTGAAAGGGAGGCAGAGGGGCAGAGTCAAGAGGATTTCCCATCTGCTGGTTCATTTTCCTATTGCCTGCTACAGCCAGATCTGGACCAGGTTGAAGCCTGGAACTGAGACTCAATGTAGATATTTTGCTACATGAATAGCAGGGACTCAGTGACTTGTGCTATTACATGCCTTCTAGGAAGCTAGAATTGAAAGCAGAGCTGGGACCAGAACCTAGCAAATTGATATGGGATACAGGCATCCCAAGAGGTACCTTAACTGTGTTCAAAAAGCTCTCCCCAACCTCCTCTCAGATATTTTCATTTGTTTTGTTTGCTCTTTTTATTTTTTAAAGATTTATTTATTTATTTGAAAGAGTTACTAAGAAGGATATTCCTTCTGCTGGTTCACTTCCCAAAAGGCCACAGCAGCCAAGTGTGTTCCAGGGCTGAGCCAAGAACTCTATGTCGTGGATGATAGGAGCCTAAGTACTTGAATCACTTTCTGCTGCTTTGCTGGGCACATTAGTAGGGAGCTGGGTCAGAAGTGGGCAGCCAGAACTGGAACTGGTGTCCATATGGGATACTGGCATTGCAAGTGGTAGCTTAACCCATACTATTCTGCAATATTCCCTTGAGTTTTCTTTTGATATATTTTACTATTTGAATGTTGATTTGGACTTTGGTATCATGCTGAAAATTTTTGCATATTTCTTTATTTCCTTCTGGAGTTATAGTTTGATATACAGTATGAAGTAGTAATATATCTTAACTTTCCCCAAATGGTACATCAGAAACTATCTTATAATCTTTGTCCAGTGGTAGGAAAATGCCATTCCAGTTCTTCTCAAGCTACTCAAAACAATGGAAAGGAAGGGTATCCTGAATGAAGCCAGCATTACCTTAATTCCCAAACCAGAAAAAGAAGGAACAGAAAAAGAATTATACACCAATTTCCCAGATGAATATAGAGGCAAAAATCCTCAACAAAATACTAGCCAGTAGATTGTAACAAGACATCAGAAAGATCATCCACCCAGACCAAGTGGGATTTTCCCTGGTATGCAGGATGGTTCAACAATCACAAATCAATAAATGTAATACATCACATTGACAAAGTGAGAACAAAAACCATTTGATTATCTCAGTAGATGCACAGAAAAGCATTTCCTAAAATTTAACATTCTTTTATGATGAAAACCTTAAGCAAATTGGGTATAGAAGGAAAATTCCTCAATATAACCAAGGCAATTTATGAGAAACCCACAGCCAGCATCCAAGTGAATGGGGAAAAGTTGGAGGCATTCCCATTAAGATCTGGAACCAGACAATGATATCCACTTTCACCACTGCTATTCAATGTAGTCCTGGAAATTTTAGCAAGAGCCATCAGGCAAGAAAGAGTGATAAATCAAAGGGGTACAAATTGGGAATGAGGAAGCTGAACTATCTCTATTTGCTGATGACATAATTCTATATATAGGGGACCCAGAAGACTCCATGAAAGCCTACTGGAACTCATAGAAGAGTTTTGCAAAGTAGCAGGATATAAAATCAGTACAAAAAATCTACAGCCTTTGTATACACAGACAATGCCATGGCTGAGAAAAAGCTTTTAAGATCAGTCCCATTCACAATAGCTACAAAAGCCATCAAATACCTTGGAATAAACTTAACCAAGGATGTCAAAGATCTCTATAAGGAGAATTACAAAACTTTAAAAATAGAAATAGAAGAGGATACCAAAAAATGGAAAAATCTTCCATGTTCATGTATTGGAAGAATCAATATCATCAAAATGTCCATTCTTCCAAAAGAAATTTATAGATTCAATGTGATACCAATCAAAATACCAAAGACTTTCTTCTCAGATGTGGAAAAAATGATGCTGAAATTCATATGGAGGCATAGGAGACTTCGAATAGCTAAAGCAATCTTGTACCAAAAAAAAAAAAAAAAAAAAAAAAGCAGAGCTGGAGGCATCACAATACCAGATTTCAAGACATACTACAGGGCAGTTATAATCAAAAGAGCATGGTACTAGTACAGATGGATAAACCAATGAACAGAATTGAAATACCAGAAATCAATCCAAACATCTACAGCCAGCTTATATTTGATCAAGGATCTAAAACCAATTCCTGGAGCCAGGACAGTCTATTCAACAAATGGTTCTGGGAAAACTGTATTTCCACATGCAGAAGCATGAATCAAGACCCCTATCCCATACCTTCCACAAAAATCTACTCAACATGGATTAAAAATCTAAATCTACGAACCGGCACCATCAAATTATCAGAGAACACTGGAGAAACCCTGGAAGATACAGGCACAGGCAGGGACTTCTTGGAGAAAACCCCAGAGGCACAGGCAGTCAAAGCCAAAATTAACAATTGGGATTACATCAAATTGAGAAGTTTCTGTACTGCAAAAAGCAGTCAGGAAAGTGAAGAGGCAACTGACAGAATGGGAAAAAATATTTGCAAACTATGCAACAGGTAAAGGATTAATAACCAGAATCTACAAAGAGATCAAGAAACTCCACAACATCAAAACAAACAACCCACTTAAGAGATGGGCCAAGGACCTCAATAGACATTTTTCAAAAGAGGAAATCCAAATGGCCAACAGACACATGAAAAAATGTTCAGGATCACTAACCATCAGGGAAATGCGAATCAAAACCACAATGAGGTTTCACCTCACCCCAGTTAGAATGGCTCACATACAGAAATCTACCAACAACAGATGCTGGCAAGGATGTGGGGAAAAAGGGACACTAACCCACTGTGGTGGGAATGCAAACTGGTCAAGCCACTGTGGAAGTCAGTTTGGAGATTCCTCAGAAAACTGAATATAGCCCTACCACAGGACCCAGCCATCCCACACCTTGGAATTTACTCAAGGGAAATTAAATTGGCAAATAAAAGAGCTGTCTGCACCTTAATGTTTATTGCAGCTCAATTCACAATAACTAAGACCTGGAATCCACCTAAATGCCCATCAACAGTAGACTGGATGAAGAAATTATGGGATATGTACTCTATAGAACACTACACAGTGGTAAAAAGCATGAAATCAATCATTTGCAAACAAAATGGAGGAATCTGGAACACATCATGCTTAGTGAAATAAGCCAGTCTCAAAGGGACAAATATCTTACGTTCTCCCTGATCTGTGACAACTAACTGAGCACCTAAGTGAAGTGAAACTTGACACTATGAGAAACAATGATTTGATCAGCCCTTGTCCTGACTTTCAAGGAATAACTTATTATTTTATTTTTATTATTTTCTTTTTCTACTTAATCCCATTGGTTGTACTCTTTAATTAACACACACCTAGGTGTTTAAATTTAACTGAAAATTGATCCCTGTTAAAAATAAGAGTGGGAATAAGAGAGGGAGAAGATGTACAGTTCGGCACATGCTCATTTGGACTTACCCTTAAGGGTAAGACTAGAAACATGCCATGGGATTCCAAATCTGATTGTTGGCAGGTACCAATGCCATCTTTTTAAAGTGATCAGTTTAACTTCATAATTGATCATAAAGATAGAATTGTCAAGGGGATCACGTAAATAAGACCAGTGTCTGCTAATAATAATTGATAAAATTAAAAAGGAGCGAATGATTCAACATGGGAAGCAGGATACACAGCAGACTCGTAGAATGGCAGATGTCCTAAACAGCACTCTGGCCTCAGAATCAGCCCTTAAGGCATTCAGATGTGGCTAAAAAGCCCATGAGAGTTTCTCAGGCATGGAAAGCCAAGACACTGTGGCAAAAAAATGACATAAATGAAAGATCTCTGTGAGTGAAATCACAATGGAAAGAAGGGGCCATCAAAGAAGGAGGTATCTGTCTCTGAAGGGAGGAGAGAGCTTCCATTTTGATTATGGCCTGGTCTAAATAATGTTGGAGTTTGTGAACTCAAGAGGCTTCCATAGCCTTGGCAGCTCATGACAAGAGCTCATGACAAGAGTGGTTACTGATGTCAAGAATAACAGTGTCAGTTATTAAATCAACAACAGGAGTCACTGTGCACTTACTCTCCATTTAAGATCTCTGTCCTTAATGTGTTATACTATGCGAATTAATGCTAAAACTAGTCTTCAAACAATGCTTTATACTTTGTGTGTCTGTGTGGGTAAAAACTATTGAAATCTTTACTTAGTATAGAGTTGATCTTCTGTATATAAAGATAATTAAAAATGAATCTTAATGAAGAATGGGATGGGAGATGGAGTAGGAGATGGGATGGTTTGTGGGTGCGAGGGTGGTTATGGGGGAAAAATCCTGTATAATCCAAAAGTTTTACTTTCTTTTTTTTAAGAAAACTTTTATTTAATAAATATAAATTTATTAATATTAATATAAATTTAATAAATATAAATTTCAAACAACTTTTGGACCCTGATTAGCTTCAGCAGTCTTAAACAACAAAATAAAAACTGGAGGCATCACAATACCAGATCTGAAGAAGTACTACCGGGCAGTTATAATCAAAATAGCTGGCACAAAAACAGACATGTAGACCATTGAAACAAAGTAAAAACTCCAGAAATCAAACCACACTTTACAACCAACTTACCTTTGACAGATGAGCAAAAATCAATATTTGTAGCCAAGACAGGCTCTTCAGCAAATGGTGCTGGGAGTACTGCATCTCTGCATGCAAAAGTATGAAGCAAGACCCCTACCTTACACCTTACACAAAAATCTACTCAAAATGAATCAGACACCTAAATCTGCAACATGATATCATTAAATTACTAGAGAACTTTGGGGAAATCATGCATGACATTGGCATAGGGAAATATTTCTTGGAAAAGACCACAAAGCACAGGCAAAGCCAAAATTAACAAATGGCATTACATCCAACTGAAAAGGTTCTATACTGCAAAAGAAACAGCAAAGTGAAGAGGTAACTGACAGAATCGGGGAAAATATTTACAAACTATGCAACTGATAAAGGATTAATTTCCAGAATCTATAAAGAGCTCAAGAAACTCAACAACTACATTACAAACAACCTAGTAATGAAATGAGCAAAGGACCTGGTCAGATTTTTTTTTTTTTTTTAAATTTATTTGACAGGTAGAGTTATAGACAGTGAGAGAGAAAGACAGAGAGAAAGGTCTTCTTTCCGTTGGTTCACCACCTAAATGGCTGCCACGGCCGGCGCTGTGCTGATCCGAAGCCAGGAGCCAGGTGCTTCCCCCTGGTCTCCCATGCAGGTGTAGGGGCCCAAGCACCTATGCCCTTCTGGGCCGCAGCAGAGAGCTGGACTGGAAGAGGAAGTGGAACCTACAGGGTGGCTATTGGAGGCATTTTTCTCAAAAGGTATTAAGCACTCCTCATAGGATCTCTGTAGTTGGTTGTTCAGGAGTGAGTTGTTAGAAAAGAGCAAGCCTCTCTTCCCCCTCTGACTTCCAGTTCCCTGTGTTATATTCTGCTTCCTGCATGCTCCTACCATAATGCCATCCCCATAGTTTGCTGGAGTCCAAGCTTTCCTAGGATAGACTTTTACCTTCTAGATTGTGAACTAAATAAATTTCTATTCTTTATGCATTACTCAACCTTAGGGATTTCAGTATAGCATGTGAAAATGGACTAATACAAATAGTTTATCTAGATGCCAAAAATGAAGTGGTGTGGGTGAACCAGAGTGATGATGTTGTTCTGTTTTCTATTCTTACATTAACAGCTTTTATTAGGATTAGATGTTGATTTTATATTGGTATTAATTATTTTAAATGTAATAGTGAATTGTATAAATATGATATTATTCAATCTGTTTTTTCCTTCTTATAAAATCCTACTTTTATCTTTGTTAAACATTTTAATGTGTGTGTGTGTGTGTGTGTATTTTGCCTTTTATTTTCCCTGGTCAGTCTTGCTATATAACTTTAATTATCTTTTCAAGGAATGAGCTGTTTTATTTTTTACGTCTGTATTCTAATTCATTATGTCTTTCATCATTATTCCCTTTTTAAGAAAGTTCTTTTTTTTTTTATATAAAGCTTTTATTTAAAGAATATAAATTTCCAAAGAACAGCTTATGGATCACAATGGCTCCCCCCCCCACAACTTCTCTCCCTCCCCCTACCCTCCCCTTTCCCGCTCCCTCTCCCCTTGCATTCACATCAAGATTCGTTTTCAATTCTCTTTATACACAGAAGATCAATTTAGTACATATTACGTAAAGATTTCAACGGTTTGCCCTCGCATAGAGACACAAAATGATAATACTGTTGGAGTGCTAGTTATAGTATTAATTCACAATGTACAGCACATTAAGGACAGAGATCCTACATGATTTTTTTTTTAAAAAATTGATTAATTGTCTATGCAATTTCCAGTTTAACACCAAGATTTTTTAATCATTTGCAATTATCTTTATATAAAGAAGATCGATTCAATATATACTATGTAAAGATTTCATCAGTTTGCACCCACGCAGAAACACAAAGTGTAAAAATACTGTTTCAGTACTAGTAATAGCATTATTTCACATTGGATAACACATTAAGGACAGATCCCTCATGAGACGTAAGTACACAGTGACTCCTGATGTTGATTTAACAATTTGACACTCTTGTTTATGGCGTCAGTAATCTCCCTAGGCTCTGGTCATGAGTTGCCGAGGCTATGGAAGCCTTTAGGGTTCGCCGACTTCGATCTTATTTCAACAGGGTCATAGTCAAAGTGGAAGTTCTCTCCTCCCTTCAGAGAAAGGTACCTCCTTCTTTGATGGCCCCGTTCTTTCCACTGGGATCTCACTCGCAGAGATCTTTCATTTAGGTCTTCTGTTTTTTCCAGAATGTCTTGGCTTTCCATGCCTAGAATACTCTCATGGGCTCTTGAGCCAGATCCGAATGCCTTAAGGGCTGATTCTGAGGCCAGAGTGCTATTTAGGACATCTGCCATTCTATGAGTCTGCTGTGTATCCTGCTTCCCATGTTGGATCATTCTCTCCCTTTTTCATTCTATCAGTTAGTATTAGCAGACACTAGTCTTGCTTGTGCTATCCCTTTGACTCTTAGACCTATCAGTGTGATCAATTGTGAGCTGAAATTGATCACTTGGACTAATGAGATGGCCTTGGTACATGCCACCTTGATGGGATTGTATTGGAATCCCCTGGCACAATTCTAACTCCATCATTTGGGGCCGTTCCGATTGAGCATGTCCCAAATTTTACATCTCCTCCCTCTCTTATTCCCACTCTTATATTTCACAGAGATCACTTTTCAGTTAAAATTTAAACACCTAAGAATAATTGTGTGTTAATTACAGAGTTCAACCTCTAGTACTAGGATAAAAAAAAAAAATACTACCATGGATAAAGTATTACATTGTACAACAACAGTCAGCACAAGAGCTGATCGAGTCACTGTTTCTCATAGTGTCCATTTCACTTCTACAGGTTTCCCCTTTGGTGCTCAGTTAGTCATCGCCAATCAAGGGAAACAAATGATATTTGTCTCTTTGGGACTGACTTAATTCACTCAGCATGATGTTTTCCAGTTTCCTCCATTTTGTTGCAAGTGACCGGATTTCATTGTTTTTGACTGCTGTATAGTATTCTGTAGAGTACATGTCCCATAATTTCCTAATCCAGTCTACTGTTGATGGGCATTTGGGTTGGTTCCAAGTCTTAGCTATTGTGAATTGAGCCGCAATAAACATTACTGTGCAGACGGCTTTCTTGTTTGCCCATTTAATTTCCTTTGGGTAAATTCCAAGGAGTGGGATGGCTGGGTTGAATGGTAGGGTTATATTCAGGTTTCTGAGGAATCTCCAGACTGACTTCCATAGTGGCTTCATCAGTTTGCATTCCCACCAACAGTGGATTAGTGTCCCTTTTTCCCCACATCCTCTCCAGCATCTATTGTTGGTGGATTTCTGAATGTGAGCCATTCTCACCGGGGTGAGGTGAAACCTCATTGTGGTTTTGATTTGCATTTCCCTGATTGCTAGGGATCTTGAACATTTTTTCATGTGTCTGTTGGCCATTTGGATTTCCTCTTTGGAAAAATGTCTATTGAGGTCCTTGGCCCGTCTCTTAAGTGGGTTGTTTGTTTTGATGTTGTGGAGTTTCTTAATTTCTTTGTAGATTCTGGTTATCAACCCTTTATCTGTTGCATAGTTTGCAAATATATTTTCCCATTCTGTCGGTTTCCTATTCACTTTCCTGACTGTTTCTTTTGCAGTACAGAAACTTTTCAATTTGATGCAATCCCAGTAGTTAATTTTGGTTTTCAGTGCCTGTGCTTCTGGGGTCTTTTCCAAGAAGTCTTTGCCAGTACCTATGTCTTGCAGGGTTTCTCCTATGCTCTCTAGTAATTTGATGGTGTCGGGTCGTAGGTTTAAATTTTTAATCCATGTTGAATGAATTTTTGTGTACGGTGAAAGGTAGGGGTCTTGCTTCATGGTTCTGCACGTGGAAATCCAGTTTTCCCAGCACCATTTATTAAACAGACTGACCTTACTCCAGGGACTGGTTTTGGATCGTTGATCAAATATAAGTTGGCTGTAGGTGTTTGGATTGATTTCTGGAGTTTCTATTCTGTTCCATTGGTCTATCCATCTGTTTCTGTACCAGTACCATGCTGTTTTGATAACAATTGCCCTGTAGTATGTCCTGAAATCTGGTATTGTGATGCCTCCGGCTTTGTTTTTGTTGTACAAGATTGCTTTAGCTATTCGAGGTCTCCTGTGTCTCCATATGAATTTCAGCATCATTTTTTCCAGATCTGAGAAGAATGTCCTCGGTATCTTGATTGGTATTGCGTTGAATCTGTAAATTGCTTTTGGGAGAATGGACATTTTGATGATATTGATTCTTCCAATCCATGAGCATGGGAGATTTCTCCATTTTTTTGGTATCCTCTTCTATTTCTTTCTTTAAGGTTTTGTAATTTTCATTGTAGAGATCTTTAATGTCCTTAGTTAAATTTATTCCAAGGTATTTGATTGTTTTTGTAGCTATTGTGAATGGGATTGATCTTAGCAGTTCTTCCTCAGCCGTGGCATTGTCTGTGTATACAAAGGCTGTTGATTTTTGTGCATTGATTTTATATCCTGCTACTTTGCCAAACTCTTCTATGAGTTCCAATAGTCTCTTAGTAGAGTTCTTTGGGTCCCCTAAATAAAGAATCATGTCGTCTGCAAAGAGGGATAGTTTGAGTTCTTCCTTCCCAACTTGTATCCCTTTAATTTCTTTTTCTTGCCTAATAGCTCTGGCTAAGACTTCCAGCACTATATTGAATAGCAGTGGTGAGAGTGGGCATCCCTGTCTGGTACCAGATCTCAGTGGAAATGCTTCCAACTTTTCCCCATTCAATAGGATATTGGCCGTGGGTTTTTCATAAATTGCTTTGATTGTATTGAGGAATGTGCCTTCTATACCCAGTTTGCTTAGCGTTTTCATCATGAAAGGGTGTTGAATTTTATCGAATGCTTTCTCTGCGTCTAGTGAGATAA
The DNA here is from genome assembly GCA_949820135.1 of Sylvilagus floridanus. NCBI lineage: Eukaryota > Metazoa > Chordata > Mammalia > Lagomorpha > Leporidae > Sylvilagus > Sylvilagus floridanus. The sequence continues at coordinate 73,700,714 of OX463244.1, read as the reverse complement.
TCATATGGCTTTTCTTCTGCAGTCTGTTAATGTGGTGTATCACGTTGATTGTTTTGCGAATATTGAACCATCCCTGCATACCAGGGATGAATCCCACTTGGTCTGGGTGGATGATCTTTCTGATGTGTTGTTGCAGTCTATTGGCCAGAATTTTGTTGAGGATTTTTGCATCTGTGTTCATGAGGGATATTGGTCTGTAATTCTCTTTCAATGCTGCATCTTTTTCTGGCTTAGGAATTAAGGTGATGCTGGCTTCATAGAAAGAATTTGGGAGAATTCCCTCTTTTTCGATTGTTCTGAAAAGTTTGAGAAGAATTGGGGTTAGTTCTTCTTTAAATGTCTGGTAGAATTCAGCAGTGAATCCATCTGGTCCTGGGCTTTTCTTTGTTGGGAGGGCCTTTATTACTGATTCAATTTCTGACTCACTTATGGGTCTGTTTAGGTTTTCTATGTCTTCCTGGTTCAATTTAGGTAGGTTGCATGTGTCCAGGAATCTATCCATTTCTGATAGGTTTCCCTGTTTACTGGCATACAGGTCCTTGTAATAATTTCTGATGATTCTTTTGATTTCTGTGGTGTCTGTTGTTATATTTCCTTTTTCATCTCTGATTTTACTGATTTGGGTCTTTTCTTTTTTTAGTTAGTTGGGCCAATGGGGTATCAATCTTGTTTATTTTTTCAAAAAACCAGCTCCTCGTTTGGCTGATTTTTTGTAATGTTTTTTTGGATTCAATCCTGTTGATTTCTTCTCTGATTTTGATTATTTCTCTTTTTCTACTAGATTTGGGTCTAGTTTGCTGCAAATTTTCTAGATCCTTGAGATGCATTGAAAGCTCATCTATTTGGTGCCTTTCCAGTTTCTTGATGTAGGCACCTATTGATATAAACTAAGAAAGTTCTAAACATATCAAACTGCTTTCATCAAAAATGAAATATATGCTTACATAAATGAACTGTAATCTGTAAATGAACATTTAAATGATACAAAACTGTTCATGTTGGGTGGTACAGGGCAGAGCACAATAATAACTGTGATTGTCCTCACTGGGAATTGTCCACCTTTTGTACGTCATGCATTGCAGTGAAGAACAAGTACTCTGGCTGGAAATAAAAGAGTGAAAGTCATGAAAATAAAATAAAGCAAAAGAACAGTCAGAGACTTGACCTTCAAGAAATTGTGTATTGGATATTGTATATTTTATGTGTATTTATTTTAAAGATTTTTAAAATTACTTTGAAAGGCACAGAGAGAGAATCTTCCATCTGCTGTTTCACTTCCCAGATGGCCTCAACAGCCTAGCCTGGTCAGACAATAGCCCAGAGCCAGGAGCTTCCTCCTGGTCTCCCACATGGGTGGCAGGGGCACAAGAACTTGGGCCATCCATTGCTGCTTTCCCAGGCACATTAGTAGGGAGCTTGTTTGGAATTGTAGCAGTCAGGACCTTGAACTGGTGCCCAGATTAATTGCCAGTATTGCAGGTGGTAGCTTAACCCATTGCTCCACCACTCCAGCCCCAGGTCATAGGTTTTCTTTTTTTCTAGTGCCCATATGGGATGCCACTGCGACAGGCATTGGCTTTACTCGCTGTGCCACAACACTAGCCTCTATGTGTAAAATTGATGAGGAAAGATAACCATGATTCATTGTTAACAAAACAGTGGATCTAATATTTTGTTACAGTTTTTGTTTTTGATGTTTTGATGGAGGAGAGCTGTATAGTGTCAACAAAGTGGTGTAAGAGTAAGACATAGAAACTATGCAGCCTACCCCAAACTAGCATTGCTGGGTATGTTAATCAGTATATAACTGTCTGGGTAATTAAGATGCCCTTTAAGTAGTTAATTTAATTGATATTGGTTGGTCTTTTGATGATGGAAAGTAATTGAGCTGTCATATAGCATTTATAGTTTTAAAAATTACTTTCATAAACATCAATTATTTGATTCTTACTACTTATTTTGAGATAATTTTAGATTTAAAATAGCCAAATACTGCAAATAATTCCCTGAATCTATTCATCTAGATTTCCCAAATGTTTACATTTACCACACTTGCTTTATTTATTCCTATATATACATTTTATTTCATGAAATGTTTGAGTGCAAAATCATTATCTCTAAATTATTCAGAGTATTTTTCAAATTCAAGGAATTTAGCTTATATTACCACAGAACATTTATAAAAATCATAAAATTAACATTTATCCAGTACCTATTATTGTCTAATACACAGATCTTATTGAATTATCTCCAGCCACCCCAGTACTAATCATGTCAGCAAAAGAAAATCCTGAGCTGTGTATTTAGTCATCATATTTCTATATTCTGTCCTAGGAACAGTTCCTCAGTTACTGTCTTATGACATTCATATTTTTTAATAATATAGGCCAATTATGTGGTTTATCTGCTTATTTATACTTAGATTCAGAATATTTATTTTTGGCAGGAATACCATAGAAATGATGTTTTGTTCTTCTTAATGCATCATATCAGGAGGTCCATGATGTCTCTTTGTCCTGTTACTGATGATGTTGACTTCCATCACTTAAGGTAGTGTCTACCAGGTTTCTTTACTATAGAGTTATGATTTGTCCTTTTGTGATTAATAAATATTCTGCGGGGAGATATTTTAGATTATGTAAATAACACCTGTTTTTCATCAAACTTTGCCAGTTTTAGTATGCATCAATCAATTTGTTTTAAGTCACTTATAATAATAGCTGCCAAATGGTGATTTTCAAATCATTTATTCCTTCTTTGTTACTTGATATTCTACTCTTAAGTATTATAAGAAGGAAGACATTTTTACTTCTCTTGTCCTTATTTATTTGTAAATGTGCAGATTCATTTTATTAAGTTAGTTAGAATCATTAGCCTTTTTTTTTTTTTTTTAAAGATTTGATTGTCAGACTTAGAGCACGTGAGAGCTAGAGAGAGGGAGAGATTTCCCATCAGCTGGTTCACATGCAAGTTGGCTGCAGTGGCTAAAGATGGTCTTGGCCAAGCCAGGAGCTTCATCTGGCTCTCCCACATGGGTGACAGGGTACCAAGTACTTGGGCCCTCTTCTGCTGCTTTTCTCAGGGCATTAGCATGGAGATGGATTGAAAGTGGAGCAGCTGGGACTCGAACTGGAGCGTATATGGGAAGCTGGCACTGCTGGTGGCAGCTTTACCCACCACGCCACAGTGCTGGCACTTCCATGAATTTTTGTTAATTTATTTTTTCACTCTGTTATGAAACACTAATATGGTTCCAAAACTCAGAAATAAACAATTATCATTCTTTATTCCTTTTGTCCTGCTGCCAGTTACTTCCTGTGCATAGTTACTTTCATTATGCTCTGGTGTACTTCCCAGGTTTCTTTGTATAAATGAGAAGATATGTATGATTTTCTTGATGTCTTTCTTCTCCTTTTTAAAAGAGTTATTTATTTGAGATGCAGAGTTACAGACAGAATGAGAAACAGAGAGAGAGAGGTCTTTGATCTGCTGGTTAACTCCCCAAATGGCTGCAGTGACCAGGGCTGGGCTGATCCAAAGGCAGGAGCTTCTTCCAGGACTCCTACATGGGTGCAGGGGCCCAAGCAATTGGGCCCTCTTCTACTGCTTTCCCAAGCAGATTTCTGATGAGAAGTCTGCAGTGAGTCTAATTGGGGTTCCTCTGAGTGTGTTACAGCATTTTTGTCATGGACATTGTCAGATTTTTTTCTTTCAGTTTTACTGTGGAGAGTTTTACTACAATGTGTCATGGTGAAGATCTTTTCTGGTTGTGTTGATTGGAGTTCTGTGTACTTCCTCTACTTGCATGTCTTTCTTCCTCCAGATCGGGGATGTTTTTCCTTATTATTTCACTAAAAAGGTCTTCTAATCCTTTCTCTCTTTCCATGCCTTCTGGAACTCCTAGGACCCATACGTTGGGTCACTTAATAGCATCTTGTAGGTCTCCAACAGTGTGTTTCAGTTTTCTAATTTCTTCTTTCTTTTTGTCTGTACTATTTCCAGAATTTTGTCTTCTAGTTCTGATATTTCTTCTGTCACTCCTGTTCTGTTGTTAAGGCTTTCTATTGCATTTTTTATTTTATCTATTGAATTCTTCATTTCTAGTATTTCATTTGACTTCTCTTAAATGTCTCAATTTATTGGGGGAACATTTCATTTAGATCGTGAATTTGCTTCTGACTACTTCTAAATAATTTAACAGTTAATTTTCTGAATTCCCTTTCTGGCATATCCTCAATCTCTTCATCTTCATCTTCACCTTCTATTATTGAAGTGTTGTACACCTTCTATTATTGAAGTGTTGTAGTGTTTCTCTAGGGGGTTCATTGTGTCTTCCTTATTCTTATGTAGTGTTTTTGCTTTGTTTTTTGCATCTATTTTCCTTCCTTCCTTCCTTCCTTCCTTCCTTCCTTCCTTCCTTCCTTCCTTCCTTCCTTCCTTCCTTCCTTCCTTCCTTCCTTCCTTCCTTTCTTTCTTTTTGTCTAGTTGCTTTTCTCTTTAGTTTGTATCTTTGTGATTTAGTAGGATATCTATTCTTTCAGTGAGTTCCAAGAGGAGTGTGCTGGATGTGGCCTGGGTGTTCTGTTCCATATTCCAGGGTAGAGCAGGTATCTAATGTAAGGCCCCCATGGGGCATTGTGGTTTTCCTCTGATTTTCTGTTTAGAAGAGTTTGTTCATTTTTAGTGGTGTGACCTACCCTTTTCCTTACAGTTTTAGGATGCCCTGGTTTTAGGCTCTGGTGTGTTCAGGATTATGTTGCCTTGCTTATTGAACTGTACCTCTAATCTATGGAGATTTTCTTGTGGGGAAGTTTCCTTCAGTTATGATCTCCTATGGGTCTGTGCATTTCAAATGGAAGCCAGAGCTCTGCCTACTGGAGCCCAACTCAGTTCTTAGTCGTGGTGGAGGGAGTTAAGAGCTCTGGTGCAGGGAGCCCCATGTACTGGAGCCCTGCTCGCTTCTCCATGGTAAATGGAGTGGGCTGGAGTTTTCCATATTCAGGACTTCTCCTTATTGCACAAGTTATGTGGTGCTGAAGAAATTATTCTGAAATGTTGTGGTCCTTGTTCCTGGGTGGTGTGTATTGTGAAGTGGTCCCCGCTATTAATGGGCGTGTGTGTGGAAGGCAAAGGCACCAGTCCCCTGCTTACATTCGAAAATGTAAACAAAGTGGCTTCTTCCAGCTGGCTGTAGGTCCAGGTGGGATGAGTGGTGGAAGGAAGGTGGGCTTTGGGGTCCCCAGCCTCTCTATTTGTTCTTCTATACCCTCTCTTTTTTTCCATTCAAAGCAGTTCACTAAGCTTTCCTTCCCGCTGCTATGATTCCAGTCTTACCTGGTTCACTGTGGACTGGCGCCAACCTCCCCAGTCCGATCCTCCACCACTTCCCTCTCTTATTTGCTCTTTCTGCGTGGACCTACCCAGTCTCTGTTGCAATTTTGGGCTTCCTATTGGGAATTTCACATGGCTCTATCTCTGGAGTGTATCTTCTCTTTTTAACTCTATTTTGCCCATGTGATTCGGATGGTCCAGTTTCTGTACCACCGTTTTGGGACCCACCCCCCAACCCCCACTTGTGTAGTTTTATTTGATATTATTACTAAGTTCCACTCTATAATATTTGTGCCAGTTTGCATTCCCTTCAGTAAATACATGAATGCATGTTTCTCTATAGCTTTACATATTGCAATTGCCCTATGTTTTCAGTTTTAAAAAAATCTGATAGGTAAAAAAATGCCATATCATAGTGGCTTTAATTTATAGCCTTACTTTGAATGCAGCAGACATCTTTTCATCTATTCAGGGTCTGTTGTCTGTTTATTTTTTTTTTTTTCATTGTAAGAGCCTCTTTTTTCTCCTTTGCAATTGAATTTATTGGTCTTTTATCTGGATTTTGTGTTATGATTAGAAAACATTTCCTCTGTACTCTGGTTAAAGAGAGTCATAGGTATATTCTGGTAATTGCAAGGTTTCACTTTTTATATTTAGATCTCTGATCCATTTGGAGTTTTTTCCTATGCATGGAGTTTATTTCTGTGTGTGGTATTAGTTACTGATCTAATTCTGTGCTTTCTAAATCATTAATCTGTTATTATAATTTATTAGAAAGTTTGTCTTTGTTCCAGTGATTTGAAATGTTAAATATTGTTACATGCTAAGTGTCTACTTGTACTTGATCGTGTTTCTAGAGTTTCCATTCCCTTCCACCAAATTGAATAATCCTGTGCCACTACCACACTATGTTAATTACAGAGGCTTGACAATATGGTTTTATTGTGTGATATGACTAATCTGCCCTTTTAGCTTTCCTTTTTGGTGTTTTTCTACCTATTTTTGGATGTTTATTTTTCTGTCTAACTCCATGAAGAAGCTTCTTGATATTTTTAGTTGTGGTTTCATTAAATTTATGAATCAAGAAAAACTGATATATTTGTGATATTCAGTTATCTTATCAAAAAATAAGAGATGTCTTTCCTTTTGTTCAAGTCTCTTGTATCTTTCAAGAGTTTTAATTATGTAAGCTTTTGACATTTCTTGTTAAGAATATTCCTAATTATTTTATTGCTGTTAAATAGTTTTTCTTTTTTTGTCTACATACTAAAAAATGGCAAGCTTATTTTTTCCCACTGTTTCACCCATTCTATTTTGGATTTTTTTTTTTTTTTTTTTTACAGATAGAGTTAGACAGTGAGAGAGAGAGAGACAGAGAGAAAGGTCTTCCTTCCATTGGTTTACCCCCTCAAAGGCCCGCCAAAGCCAGAGCTGCACTGATCCTAAGCCAGGAGCCAGGTGCTTCTTCCTGGTCTCCCATGCAGGTGCAGGCGCCCAAACACCTGGGCCATCCTCCACTGCCTTCCCAGGCCACAGCAGAGAGCTGGACTGGAAGAGAAGCAACCGGGATTAGAACTCAGCGCCCATATGGGATGCGAGTGCCGCAAGTGGAGGATTAACCAAGTGAGCCACGGTGCTGGCCCCATATTTTGAAATTTAGATATATATTTTTTGTTCTCCTCTCTTAATGTTAACTAGTTATAAATTGCTACAGACAAAATTGATATATTGATTAATTTATTTCTCTGGATTGTCAAAATAGTAGGAATTTTTCTGATTTCTTAAAAACCTGTAATTTTAACTTTGTGATTTACATAGCTACTATTTAGTCTTGTATGAAATATGTAGGTTTTTTTCTGGAAGAAGGTTGAAATTAGGTCTTCTTGCTGAATTAAGTAAATTCCTGTTGAGCCTCTTAGTAGCGCTATGAGTAGCACGAATTCGGTTTTGGTAAAAAAAAAAAAAAGAGATGAGAGGTGTAATGGTCAGCAATACAAAGAAAACTAATAATTATCCTTCTGTCAGAAGTCACATAAACCATATCTAAGACACTGAGTTTTTAAGAATTTCTGGAATAACAAGCTTCATTTCATTAATGTTTTACCTAAAATTTGAATTCTTCCTTTTTGTATCTGTCATTCCATGCCCAATTATTTAACTGACATAAATCACCTTACTTTGGCAGTTTGGAAGTGCTTTTGATAGAAAATCCTTGTGGAACAGGCATTTGTCCCAGTGGTTAACAAACTGCTTTGGATACTTACATTCCATATCTGAGTGCCTACTTTCAAGTCCTAGTTCCATTTCCAATTCTAGCTTCTTGGCTCATGTGCACCTTGGGAGGCAGCCCAGGATGGCTTACATAATTGGGTTTCTGCCACCCATATCAGAGATCTGGATTGTGTTGGTGACTTACAGCATCATCGTGACCTGGTCTTGGCTGTTGGAGGCATTTCAGTAGTGAATAAGCATATGGGAGAGCTCTCTTTGGTTTTCTGTTGGTCGATCTGCCTCTTAGCATAGTGAGCCGCGGCACTGGCCGATCTGACTCTTGTTTTAATTGCTTTCAAATAAAGCAGTTTAAAAATTTTAAAATCCTGCTGGCGCCGTGGCTCACTAGGCTAATCCTCTGCCTGTGGCACTGACACCCCGAGCTCTATTCCCGGTTGAGGTGCCGGATTCTGTCCCGGTTGCTCCTCTTTCAGCCCAGCTCTCTGCTGTGGCCCGGGAATGCAGTGGAGGATGGTCCAAGTGCTTGGGCCCTGCACCCGCATGGGAGACCAGGAAGGAGTGCCTGGCTCCTGGCTTTGGATCCGTGCAGCACACCGGCTGTAGCGGCCATTTGAGGGGTGAACCAATGGAAGGAAGACCTTTCTCTCTGTCTCTCTCTCTCACTGTCTAACTCTGCCTGTAAATTACATTAAAAATACATAAAAATTTAAAAATCCTTATGATATAGGATTAAAATTCAGCTTGATACCTAATTAATGAAGGAAACTTTCACATTAGAACAGAGAGAGAGGATCATTTAGTCCTAAAAGCTACTTTTGGTTCTTGAGGCTGGCTTTTCCTGTTTGAAAATCAGTAAGTTACATTTTTAATGAACTTAGTGATCTTAGTTGCATGAACTATTAACTTCAGTTCTCCTTTGAGCTATATATTGTGAAGACAGCATGCTGGAGGAAGACCATGCTCCACCACTTAATAGTTGTAAAAAATTGAGTATATTGTCCGTGAATCTCAGTTTTATCACCTGTAAAAGAGATGCTACTACTATAGTAATACTCCAACTCAGTGTTGGAGTACATTAAAAAATTCAATATTATTTTGCTCTTTGATATTATGTGGATTAAATGAAAGTATTCTTGGCCCATCTTCCACTGGTTTCCCAGGCCATAGCAGAGAGCTGGATCAGAAGTGGAGCAACCGGAACTCAAACCGGCGTCCATGCCAGCACTACAGGTGTCACTTTACCCGCTACACCACAGTGCTGACCCCAAGATTTATAACTCCTTATCATTAAGCTCTATTTTTATAGTTAGGTATGCATTACTAGAAACTGCTGTGTACTTGGATTTTTACTTCTTGAAGTTGATAATCCTATTTTAATGTACCCAATTATGTGCATTTATATTTAAGTCATTTGTAGGAAATGTGTCTTGGTAAAACTTGAAAGAAATAATCATCTTCATTTATATCCATATTGCAATGTACTTTGACTAATAGAAACTTATGTTTTTCAAGTAGAAGCTAAAATCTAGGTGGAAGAGAAGGTATAGACAGTAACAGGTTGGATATGAAAGCTGATAGGAGTCCTCAAATCAGAATTACCCTGTAGGTAGTCTATGTAGAAAAGGCCTGGGAAAGGCCTCCTCCATTAAGTATACCTGTCACGTTCACTGGCTGGTAGTAGTCTGTGGGAAGCTTGACTTGGCAACAGCAAGAGAATGAATTTGAGATCTCAGCACTTAGGACCATTGGACCAGTGATGTTCTTTCCAGTGGGAGATCTGAGAGATGCATTTTCATGGTTGCCATACCAGCATTCTTAAGGATACAGTCTGTTACATAACCATTTTTATACTTTCTCTAGTGCTTAATTAGTGTAACTGTTAAAATACAAATTTTTAAATTTGAGTTTTCAGGGACTCTAACATGGCTAATGTGGATGAGGTCTATTGAGTTTTCTGGTAAAATTATATAATCTAATTGCCTCCATTATTCCAGAAGTGGGAAAAATGGAAGGATTATATTTGTGGTTCTGAATGTCCTATTTCTCATGTTCAGTGGTTTAAATAGCTTAAGAGACAGAGGAATAAAACTTGATAAAAAGATATAATATGCTTTTTAAGTTTCCTGCTTTTTTTTCTTTATTCTTATGTGGCGTTTATTGTTTCAAATTTGGTTGAAGCTTTGGTAAATTCAAAAGCACTGTCTGGGGGCCAGTGCTGTGGTGTAGAAGATTAAGTCTCCGCCTTCAGTGTTAGCATCCTATTTGGCCGCTGATTGAAGTCCCAGCAGTTCCACTTCCTATCCACCTCCCTGCTAATTCACATAGGAAAGCAGCAGAAGATGGCCCAAGTACTTGGGCCCCTGCACCCACATTGGAGACCTGGAAGATGCTCCTGGCTCCTGGCTCTGGCCTGGCCTAACCCTGGTTGTTGTGGCCCTTTGAGGAGTGAACAAGTGGTTAGAAGCTCTCTCTGACTCTCCCTCTCTCTGTAACTCTGCCTTTCAAGTAAATAGATAACTTTAAAAAAATAGAAATAAAAACTAAGCCAATTTTTTAAAAATTTGTACTAAAAGATGTACAGTTTTTTTTTCTTGTCATTATTCCCCTAAACAATGCTTATTTCTTTACAGTGCTTATTGAGTGGTTTCAGTACCACTTTTTAAAAATGATCCTTTCTCCTTTGAAATGTATTTGTTCTTTTGTGAAAGTTCATTTGACTATATTTGTGCTATTTCTAGGCTTTCCTATTCCAATAAAGTGTGGATGAACAGTAAGTCTTGAAGTCAGGTAGTTAGACTCTGCCATTTTTTCTTCAGTCTTGTATGTTGGCTATTCTGGAATGATTACCTTTCCATACAAACTTTAGAATAAGTTTATTGATACCCACAAAATAATTTGATTGGGATTATGTTGAATTTGTAAGTCAGGTTGGACCAGGCTTAAGACAGGAGCATGGAACTCCTGTGCATCTCCCATATGGAGGGCAGGGAGCCATCTTCCACTACTTTCCTATGCAGTCTAGCAGGGAGCTGTATGGAAAGTGGAACAACTGGGACTTGAACCAGCATCCATATGGGATGCTAGCATAGAAGGTAGGGGTCTAACCCACTGTGCTACAGCATCATCCCATATAAAATAACTGAAATCAGGAAGTATGATTCCTCCAACTTTGTTTTACTTGCTCAAACTTGCTTTGGCTATTTGGGGTCTTGGGCTCCATATAAATTTTAGGATTGCTCTATTTTTGTAAAAGATGTCATTAGGATTTTGATAGGGACTTAAATTGAATCTGTAGATCACTTTGGATGATATGGATATTTTTTACAATAGTTATTCTTTTTTTTTTTTTTTTTTTGACAGGCAGAGTGGACAGTGAGAGAGAAAGAGAGACACAGAGAAAGGTCTTCCCTTTTTGCCGTTGGTTCACCCTCCAATGGCCGCCGCGGCCGGCACACCGCGCTGATCTGATGGGCAGGAGCCAGGTGCTTCTCCTGGTCTCCCATGGGGTGCAGGGCCCAAGCACTTGGGCCATCCTCCACTGGACTCCCTGGCCACAGCAGAGAGCTGGCCTGGAAGAGGGGCAACCAGGATAGAATCCAGCACCCCGACTGGGACTATAACCCGGTGTGCTGGCGCCACAAGGCGGAGGATTAGCCTAGTGAGCCGCGGCCTACAATAGTTATTCTAATCCATGAACACAGGATATCTTTCCCTTTAAATTTCTGTCTGCTTTAATTTTGTTCATCAGTGTTCCGTAGTTTTTAGTATATAAGCCCTTCGCTTCCTCTGTGAATTCCAAGTATTTTATTCTTTTCACTGTTAATATAAATGATAATTTTTGTCAATTTTTTGAATACTTTATTGTTGGTGTAAAGAATTTTTTAAAAGATTTATTTATGTATGTATGTATGTATGTATGTATTTGAAAGCCAAAATTACACAGAGAGAGGATAGGCACGTGGGGGGGGGGGTCTTCCATCCAATGGTTCACTCCCCAATTGGCTGCAATGGCTGAAGCTGCGCTGATCTGAAGCCAGGAGCCAGGAGCCTCTTCTGGATTTCCCACGTGGGTGCAGGGGCCCAAGGACGTGGGCCATCTTCTACTGCTTTCCCAGGCCGCAGCAGAGAGCTGGATCGGAAGTGGAGCAGCAGGGACTAGAACCAGCGCTCATATCAGATGCCGGCGCTTCAGGCCAGGGCATTAACCCGCTACTCCACAGCGCCGGCCCCAGTGTAAAGAATTGTAACTGATTTTTGCATGTTGATTTGGGATCTTGCTACTTTACTGATTTCCTTTATTTATTCTGACAGGGATTTTTTTGTGGAATCTTTAGGGTTACTACAATATTATTTCATCTATAAACAGATAATGTTACTTCTTTCTATTTGTGGATGCTTTATATTTCTTTCTCATCTAGTTGCTCTGGGTAAGACTTCCCCTAGTTTGTTGAGTAGCAGGAGTGAGCCTGCTTTCCTTGTTTCTGATCTTACAAGAAAAGTGTTCAAATCTTCTCCATAAATCATGATGTTATTTTTTGGACTTTCCACATATAACCTTATTGTATTCAGGCCAATTCCTTCCCTACATAATTTGTTGAAGCTTTATTTTTCTTTTAGATTTTATTTACTTATTTAAAAGTCAGAAATAGAGGGAAGGAGAGAGACAGAGATAGATAGATCCTCCATCTACTGGTTCATTCCCCAAAAGGCTGCAATGGCAAGTGTTGTGACAAGTCAGAGTCAAGAGCGTCCTCTGGGTTTCCCACATGGTGCAGTGACCCAAGCACTTGGGTCATCTTGAACTGCTTTCCCAGGTGCATTTGCAGGGAGCAAGATTGGAAGTGGAGTAGCTAGAACTCAAACTGGCGCCTATATGATGTGCCGGGACTGTAGGCAGAGACTTAACCTTCTATGCCACAGTGCCGGCCCCTGGAAATATTCTTTACTACTTTCTTGAAGTGTTTAGGAAAGATTGGTATTAATTCTTTAAATGTTTGGTAGAATTCACCTGTGAAGCCATCTTGTCCTACTCTTATACTCTGTTATGGTGTTATAGTCTTTCTTATTTCCTTTTTTAAGATTTATTTTATTTATTTGAAAGGCTGAGTTTCAGAGAGAGAGAGAGTGAGAGGGAGAGAGGTCTTCCAACCACTGGTTCACTCTCAAATGGCTGCAATTACCAGGACTGGGCCAGGCCAAAGTCAGGAATCAGGAGCTTCTTATAGGTCTCCCACGTGGGTGCAGGGGCCCAAGCACTTGGGCCATCTTCCACTGCCTCACCAGGTACATTAGCAGGGAGCTGGATTGGAAGTGGAGCAGCCGGGACTCAAACTGGAGCCCATATGGGATGCCGGTGCTGTAGGCTGAGACTTTAACCTGCTGTGCCACAGCGTTGGCCTCGATCTTTCTTACTTCTGTTGACACAAATTGTAAAGTCTCTGTGCTTTCATTTCTGATTTTATTCATTTCTGTTGTCTCCATTTTTCTTAGTCTAGCTAAAGATTTGTCAATTTTGTTCCATCTTTTGAAAAAAACTTCTTAGCTTTATCTTTTTTCCCAGTTTTTCTATTCCTTATTTCATTAAATTCTGCTGTAATCTTTATTATTATTTCCTTTCTTTTGCTGATACTGGACTTTATTTGTTTTTATTCTGGGTTCCTTGAATTGTAAATTTAGGTTGAAATCTTTTTAAAATATAGGTATTTATCAATATAAATCTCTTGGTATTGTTTTTGCTGTATCCCAATTGTTATTGTATATTTGTGTATATCCAGTTTGATGTATTTATTGTTTTTTGTTTCATTTGCCCTGAAATATTTTCTGTGTTCCTTTTGATTATTCTTTGGCATAGTTGTTGTTTAAGACTATGTTGCTTCCACGTATTTATGAACTTCCCCAATTTTCCTTTTTTTTGTTTTTTTTAATATTTATCTGACAGGTGACAGTGACTCTGGTTCATTCCCCAAATGACTGTAATGGGCAGGGATGGGCCAGTCTGAAGCCAGGAGCCTAGAACTCCATCTGGGTCTCCATGTGGATGTCAGGGACTGAAGTACTTAGGCTATTTTCTGCTGCTTTCCCGGGTACATTACCAGGGAGCTGGACAGGGAATGGAGCAGCCAGGACTTGAACCAGTGCTCATATGGGCTGAGACAATGTTAGTGCTGTTTCCATATTGAGAGGAAAATCTTGGAGATATTTTGGTTAGCAGGTCAGTTAAATAAGGGGATTTTTCAGTTGGTTTAGTAGCTTCCTAGAAGTCAGTGCCTCTTGGAAAGTTTTATTAAGATGATTATTGTTCCTTCTTAAGATCATGTGTCAGGCCAGCGCCGCAGCTCATGTGGCTAATCCTCTGGCACCAGCACCCCAGATTCTGTCCCGGTTGCTCCTTTTCCAGTCCAGCTCTCTGCTATGGCCTGGGAGTGCAGTGGAGGATGGCCCAAATGCTTGGGCCCTGCACCCACATGGGAAACCAGGAGGGGGCGCCTGGCTCCTGGCTTTGGATCGTCACAGTGCACCACTGTAATGGCCATTTGGGGGGGTGAACCAACGGAAGGAAGACGTTTCTCTCTGTCTCTCTCTCTCACTGTCTAACTCTGCCTGTCAAAATAAATAAATAAAAATTAAAAAAAGATTATGTGTCAATGAGAGAATTCAGAGATAGAAAATAGCACATTATTATATGTATGGATGCCTTCCTTAACATGTGAACTAAGAAAATGTCTCTTTGGGTTTGGAGAAGTTGGAGTGAGGTTTTATTTTTCTCATCACTGTTTTAATGTACCAATAATGAGGAAGTAAAGAGTGTGGTTATATGTGGTTACATAATTTTTGGTAGGCCAGAGTTTGGATAAAGGGTTGTATTTTCCATGAAGGATCTCTGTGAGTGAGACCCCAGTAGAGAGAAATGGCCATCAAAGAAGGATGGAAAAAGAAGTGACCGTCAAAGAAGGGAAGAAAGAACTACCAGTTTGCTTATGGCCTTGTCCAAATACTGATGGAATTTGTGTACTCAAAAGGCATCCATAGCCTAAGCAGCTCAGTTCAAGAGCCTCAGCTGGGTGCCGGGCACAGCTGGTTAACACTCTGGCCTGAAATACAGGCGTCCCATAAGGGCGCCAGTTCGAGACCCGGCTGCTTCATTTCTGATCCAGTTCTCTTCTAAGGCCTGAGAAAGCAGTGGAAAATGGCCCAAGTCCTTGGGTTACTGCACGTGCGTGGGAGACCCAGAAGAGGCTCCTGGCTCCTAGCTTCGGATTGGCACATCTCCGGCCATTGCAGCCAACTGGGGAGTGTACCATCGGATGGAAGACCTTTCTCTCTCTTTCTCTGCTTGTCCTCTCTCTGTGTAACTCTGACTTTCAAATAAATAAATAAATCTTAAAAAAAAAAAAAGAGCCTCAGGTCATCACTGACATCGTACATAAGAGTGTTAATTGTTTATCAGTTAACCAAAGTCACTGTGGACCTCTGTCCTCAATGAATTGTATAATGGGAGTTAATTGTAAAACCAGTTCTCAAACAGTTGTGTGTGTGCATGCGTGCATGTGTGTAAGAATTTGTTGAAATCTTTACTTAATGTAGAGTAGGTCTTTTGTGTTAACTGAAAATCAATCTTAATGGAGAATGGAACTGGCAAGGGCAGAGGCAGGGCGTGGCAAGTTTGTAGTGTTGCAGTGTGAATATTGGTCTGTGGATCAGTTCTTAGTTCTTATTGATCAGTTGGAGAGTGATTTGGGAAAGTGGTACATCATAGGTGTATTCCTCTGAATGGAAAATATTCTCGTATGTATGAGCGTTTATATCCCCAATTCACATATTTAGCAGTTGAGTTGATGTATAGGTTTCAGCATATTAACAGTCAACGTGGCTGGCACCACGGCTCACTAGGCTAATCCTCCGCCTTGCGGCGCCGGCACACTGGGGTTCTAGTCCCGGTCAGGGCACCCGATTCTATCCCGGTTGCCTCTCTTCCAGGCCAGCTCCCTGCTGTAGCCAGGGAGTCCAGTGGAGGATGGCCCAAGTGCTTGGGCCCTGCACCCCATGGGAGACCAGGAGAAGCACCTGGCTCCTGCCATCAAATCAGTGTGGTGCGCCGGCTGCATTGTGCTGACCGCGGCGGCCATTGGAGGGTGAACCAACAGCAAAAGGAAGACCTTTCTCTGTGTCTCTCTCTGTCTACTCTGCCTGTCAAAAAAAAAAAAAAAAAAAAAGTCAACAAAAAAGACCCCAAGGCTGTTACTTTAAGCTTATATTCTTGTGGAGAGAGGCAATAATTAGTAAATATATGAAATAGATTTGTTAGATACTTTTTTTCTCTGGAGAGAAATGCAGGAAAGAAGTAGGGATTGAGGTTGCAATTTTAAATGATGTGAGAATTTGGCATTTGAAGAAACACCTTGGGGCCAGCGCTGTGGGCGCAGCAGGTTAAAGACCTGGCCTGAAGCACTGGCATGCCATGTGGACACCCAGAGATCTCTTGTTAAGAAAACATGAACTATGATTGCTTTCTAGACCTTTCCATTTCAGTGTCCCTCAGTCATTTCAAACCGAATGTATTTCAGACTGAACTCATCCCTTCTTGCTTCCAAAACAGTTTACTAAGCCAGTGAAAACTACTGCTATTTAATAGTCTCATGAGTCAAGCCTAGTAGTTATCACCTGCCCCCTCCCAGTTACGAATCCAGTAGTGGTAAGTGATTAAGTAACTGTTGATCTTGCCTCTTAGAGCTATTTTCTTCCTTGTGTTTTCACTGTTTCTACCTCCATGTTGGTTTGGTTTTATTTCAGCACCATTTCAGTAGCTTTTTTTTTTCCCAGCCAGTGATCTTCCCAAAGCAAATCTTTAGAGCACATCACTGGTTCTTTATGCTTGTGATATTTAAAACTTTTCCGGGGGCTGGCACTGTAGCATAACAGGTAAAGCCAGTACCTGCAATGCTAGCATCCCACATGGGCACCCATTTGAGACCTGGAGCTCCACATCTGACCTAGCTTCCTGCTAATGTGCCTGGGAAAACAGTGGAGGATAGCCCAATTGCTTGGGCCCCGGCACCCATGTAGGAAATTGGAGGAGGCTCTTGACTCCTGGCTGTGGCCTGAGCCAGCCCTGGCCATTGTGGCCATTTGGCAGGTGACTAAATGGATGGAGGATAACTCTGTCTCTGTTTCTTCCTCTATGTGTAAATCTGACATTCAAACAAATAAATCTTAAGAAAAAAAAAACTTTTCCATTGTGTTTGACATATATTTTACATTGCAATGATAAACAAAAATCACTAAAGAAAAAGCCAAGTTTCACAAAAAATTCCTCATCCTATATACAAAGTTCTGCTGTATTCTCTGTTTTGCTTTCCCACTTCTTTCTTAATATTGTTGGGCTGGGATCCATGGTTTGGAAAATGCTGATCTACAATAGGTTGGAGGATGAAAGTAATTACAGAAAAAGAATTTAGTTTGTTAGCTTAAAGTAACCTGGTTTGATAGCTCTGTGGATGATAGCAGATAGAAAAAATACTGAATTTTTGTATTTTTCAGTTTAGGCATTGGTAGTAAGTTGATAGGGTAAGGTATGTATGTATGTGACTTTATAGTAACTATTATATTTGTTTTTCATAAACCACTTTTGAAAAATACTCATATTATTTAACTATAATTCTAAAAATAAAACCCAGAGAGTATATAATAAACTCTAAAATATTTGTAAGTGCTGCAGGAAAAGATTAATGTGAGTTATAGTGGCTGAGGGGCATGTAAGTAGGAACTCAAAGGAATGACAGAAAGTGTGTAATCAAGGAAGAGAGTCAAAACATTCCAGTGATGGTAAGTGTGATCACTGGCTTAGAGTTGGAAATGAAATAATACATTCATGAAGAGTGAGAAGTAGTATCTAGCTATAATATATAGTTTATATTGGTCCAGAAATTGATGAGAAGGAACCAGATTATGAAGTGATTTACACTTTGTTTTGTAGAAAATAAGGCCTTCTTTTTGAAAATATAATTTCCTTTAATGCTTTGATTATAATTGTAGTAACTACTTTTTTTTTTTAACTTTTATTTAGTAAATATAAATTTCCATAGTACAGTTTATGGATTACAATGGCTTCCCCCCCAAAACTTCCCTCCCACTCGCACCCCTCCTGTCTCCTGCTCCCTCTCCCATTCCATTCACATCAAGATTCATTTTCAATTATCTTTATATACAGAAGATCGATTTAGTATATATTAAGCAAAGATTTCATCAGTTTGCATCCACACAGAACATAAAGTGTAAAATACTGTTTGAGTACTAGTTATAGCATTAATTCACACTGGACAACACATTAAGGACAGAGATCCCACATGAGGAATAAGTACACAATGTAGTAACTACTTTGTATTCTTTGTTTGCCAAGTCCATAAACTGTCCATCAAGAATGAATTCCTATTGGCTGCCTTAAAAAAAATAAAAGAAAAAGAAAAAACCAAGTATAAGTCAACTTTTCTCATTGATATATATATATATATATGTATATATAAAACAATTTTTTTAAAGATTTATTCATTTTACTTCAAAGTCACAGTTACATAGAGAGACGGTGAGGCCAAGAGAGAGGTCTTTCATCTGCTTATTCACTCTCCAAATGCCTGCAATGGCCGGAGCTGAGCCTACCTGAAGCCTGGAGCCAGGAGCTTCTTTCAGGTCTCCCACATGGGTGCAGGCGCCCATATTCTACTGCCTTCCCATGCCATGTCAGAGAGATGGATTGGCAGTGTGGAGCAACTGGGAACCAGCCACCATTTGGGATGCTGGCATTGCAGGCGGCAGCTTTACCTGCTATGCGGCAGCTTTACCTGCTATGCCACAGCGCTGGCCTCTGTTTTTTTTTTTTAATTGAATATTTTATATAAAATATTGTTGCACCTCTGGATTCTGCTTTTAACCTCCTAAAGGTGGTTGTTTTGGGTTTTTGTTTGTTTGGTAACTTACTTGGATATAATCTATAGAATCTTTCTCCCCAGCTGAATTCTTGAGTTCTGTGTTAAAGTTTAATTCTAGCTTTCAGTGTTTAGCTTAACTTCCTAGGAATCAGCTTTTTATTTTCATAGCTTAATGATTAGCCAGTTATTTATTTATTTTTTTTTTTGCTTTGAAAGTCAGAGTTACAGAAAGGAGAGGGAGAGAGAGCGAGAGCGAGCTTTATCTGCTGGTTCACTCCCCAAATGGCTTCAACAGCCAGGGCTGGGCTAGGCTGAAATAGGAGCCAGGAGCTTTATCCTCCACTGCTTTTCCTGGGCCATTATTAGCAGGGAGCTGGATTGGAAGTGGAGCAGCTGCAACAAGAACTGGAGCCGTTATGGGATGCTTGTGTCACGTGTCACAGACAGCAGCTTAACCTGCTGTGCTACATCAATGGCCCTTGGTTAGTCAGTTACTGGTTAGAGATTGTGCTTGATTGTGTTGAGTTTTTAAGACTTCCATCATTTTTTTTAAGGATTGATTTATTTATTTGAAAGGCAGAGTTACAGAGAGGCAAGGGCAGAGAGAGAGAGAGATCTTCCATCCTCTGGTTCACACCCCAAATGGTCAAATGGTCTGTCTCAATGGCTGGATACGAAGCCAGGAGCTTGGCGCTTCTTCCGGGTCTCCCACACAGGTGCAGGGACCCAAGGACTTGGGCCATCTTCCACTGCTTTCCCAGGCCATAGCAGAGAGCTGGATCAGAAGTGGAGCAGCCAGGACTCAAACTGGCACCCGACCATATGGGATGCCAGCACTGCAGGCAGCGGCTTTATTCACTATTCCCAGTGCCAGCCCTTCCATCATTTTTTTGGTAGTTATTCTGTGTGTAGGTAGAGAGCACATTAAGAAATCCATTTTTTTTTTTAAAGATTATTTATTTGAAAATCAGAGTTAGAGGGAGAGACAGAGAGAGAGAGAGAGATCTTCCATCTGCTGGTTCACTCTCCAAATGGCCTCAATGACCAGGGCTGGTCCAGGCCAAAGTCAGGAGCAAGGGGTTTCTTCTGTGACTCTCACTTGGGTGCAGGGGTCCAAGCACTTGGGCCATCCTCCATTGCTTTCCTAGGCCATTAGCAGAGTTCTGGATTGGAAGAGGAGCAGCCAGGACTCTAAACCAGAGCCCATGTAGGATACTGGCATCACTGGCGGCAGCCTTACTTGCTATGCTACAGCACCGGTCCAAGAAATTCACTTTTCAAATTGGACTCAGCTTTTGCTTTCTCTAAGGCTCTTTCCTGTTAATCTGCCAGGGATGTGTGGGGAGCTGATTTAGGCCCTTCCACCTCTCTCATTCCTAGGATCTGCCAGTTAAATTTCAGGATTTCTTTCCAGTCTGTTACTTGCTCAGCTGGGATTGCAGCCTCATGATAGCTGAACTGTGGGCCTTTCCCTTTGTTTCCCATAAAATGTGCTCTTTTTACTGCTAGTGCAACTGCACATGGGATTCTGTCTCTTCTCACTAGTAGCCCCAACTGGAAGCAAAATTCTTGGTTGTCATGGTCAGCCTTGCTCTGGTACAACTACCTCCTCACTGACTGAGTTGGGTGGTAATAGGGAAAGGTAACATCCTCTGAAGTTCAATTTTTCCATGTCTTAACTGTAATATCTAGAAGCTTTTCATGACTTATCACATCTCAATTTGTTGTTGTCTTCGATAGAATTCCAGAGCCCTGAAATGTTTGTTTTCTATTGCATAACCCAGTTTTATAGATGCTTTAAGGGAGTGAATTTCCAGATTTTTTCATTCAGTTACAGCGGAAATCTCTGTTTCTTAAACTTTCGAATCCCTTTCTTCCTACACCCACTTTAATTCAATCTAATCAGGCTTTTGTCACCACTGTTCTGCTGAGACTTCTCTCTTGCTGTATCAGCTCTTAAGTTTTCTGTTTCTGTCTTAATCTCTCAGCAGCTTTTGACATAATTTTTTCTGAAAATTCTTTTCTTGGTTTCTGAGGTAGATTTTCTCCTTTTTCTCTTACATTACTAACTACTCCACTTTACTCCTTACACTCCATGAAAACATTTTTTTCTGTATGAACTTCTTAGGTGAAGATTTTGCAGATGCCCCCTGAGGTATATATTTCCAATCTTTGAACTAAACTTGGCTGTTTGATAAGGATTTCAAACTTAATAAATGGAAAAGAAAATTCTTCATCTCCTTTCTCCTTCAGACTTATTATTATCAATTTTTGAATGCTGTTTTGCAAAGATAACTCAGAATGTATCATTTGCCATGCTAGTGGTTTCCCTTTACATTTAGAATGAAATTTAATGGTTTCCTTGTACATGCAGAGTGAAATTGAATTTCTTCCTGGATTGATGACGATTTATATGTTATTGCACCTACCTACCTCTCTGCATTAATTTCCTTGCTCTCTTATTCATAATGATGAAACCACATTATCCTTCTGTCTATCTGTTGAATATGCCATCTCCATCTTTAGGTATTTACATTTGGAATCCCTTAGAATTTTTCCCTCAGCTCTTCACATGGTTCTCACCTACATGTCATTCACGTTTGTGTTCATATCTCAGCTCCTTCATGCCGTCTTCTCCGACTTCATTATCTAAAGTAGAGCCTCTTCTCCCTTTAATGTTCTGTTGTCTTACCCTGATTGAAAATATACTATTTATTCTTCCTTTTCCCCCATAGACTGTAGGTTCCTTAAAAGTAGAAACTTTTTTAGTTTTGTTCTTACAAGATCCTTTATAATGGACGATATACTATATTTGTAGAGTAACACTGTTTCCTATAGAATGAATATGTCATTAGTTAACTAATGAAGAGTTCCTCAATAAAGGTGGCTAGCGGCCGGCACTGTTTCATAGTGGGCTAAGCCTCTGCCTGCAGTGCTGGCTGGCATTCCACATATGCGCCAGTTCAAGTCCTGGCTGCTCCTTTTATGATCTAGCTCTCTGCTATGGCCTGGGAAAGCAGTAGAAGTTGGCCCAAGTGCCTGGGCCTCTGCACTTGCATGGGAGACCTGGAAGGAAGCCTTCTGGCTCCTGGCTTCGTATCAACCCAGCTCCGCCTGTAACAGCCATTTTGGGAGTGAACCAGTGGATGGAAGACCTTTCTTTCTGTCTCTCCTCTCAAATAAATAAATATTTTAAAAAAATAATAAAGATGGCTAAAATTGTGATAGTTATTCATTA
Source organism: Sylvilagus floridanus (assembly GCA_949820135.1). NCBI lineage: Eukaryota > Metazoa > Chordata > Mammalia > Lagomorpha > Leporidae > Sylvilagus > Sylvilagus floridanus. The sequence continues at coordinate 73,678,991 of OX463244.1, read as the reverse complement.
CATTTAATGTATGGCTGGTGCCGCGGCTCAAGAGGCTAATCCTCCGCCTGCAGCGCTGGCATACTGGGTTCTAGTCCTGGTCGGGGCGCCGGATTCTGTCCCGGTTGCCCCTCTTCCAGGCCAGCTCTCTGCTGTGGCCTGGGAGTGCAGTGGAGGGTGGCCCAAGTGCTTGGGCCCTGCACCCCATGTGAGACCAGGAGAAGCACCTGGCTCCTGCCTTCGGATCAGCACCAGCCGTGGCCACCACTGGAGGGTGAACCAATGGTAAAGGAAGACCTTTCTCTCTGTCTCCCTATCTCTCACTCTCCACTCTGCCTGTCAAAAAAATAAATAAAATAAAATATGAAACTTCATTTGCCTAATACTGACTTTATTAATGCTTACAAAAATTGTTCCACTAAAGTTATATTTTATAATCTTACAGAATTTTAAAGTGAGGAAATTTAAGCCTTCTTTCTAAAGGAATGGTCTGTGAACAGAAGAATGAGGATAGATGAATATTTAGGTCTTATTTTTTTTTTTAAGTCAAAGGTAGTATTCACAATCTTATACAACTTTATTATCTGAGAATTTAGAAGTTCATTGTTAGCTTTGCTCATGAGTCTGAAAGAAAAAATAGCTTATTTAACTTTGTTGGTCTTGTTTAAAACTACTCAACTTTTACTATCTACATATCGTGGAAAAGATAAGTCACTAGTTTTTAGCAGCTCTCTTTGAAAGCTAACTACATAAATGTGAATTGGCGAAGTGTAGATATACTTCCAGGAATAGTGTAAATTTGGAATAGAAATGGACACCATTTAAAAATTTTTTTTTTCTGTATTCTCTCTGTGATGATCAAAAATTAAGAGTTTGATATCGGCTACTGTCTTCGTCGTAGCCATTGGACTGTATTGTCTGCATTTCTGTTTACTGCCTCATTTATTTTATAAGTAATGTAATGAAAACTTGATGTCTTATAAAAGAATTTTGGATATCACTGTATATGTAAGCCTAGCTCTGAAGATCAATTTAAGGAATGTTTGGTTATTTCTGTTCTCATCTTAAGGACTAGAACCACCTTGCTTTAGGATATACTAATGCTTGTCAGGCTCCTCGGTCCCTAGGCATTTCTACTTTCATCTCTTTTTGTCTCTTCTAATTGTAATACCATTCTCCGCCCAAATTTTCAGGTATATAAATTCATGTTTTGTAGCTCTTAACTAAAACTTTATTTTTTGGCTACGTAACTGTCATTTTGGTATTCTTTCCATTATTTGACTTTTAGTCACTGGATTTTTCACAGCCAATTATTTTATTGTTATGCATCTCCTTTGTTAAGCAATTATATTGTTGTATTTTCTTTTCATGAAGAATGAGCATAACTTTGCAACTTGCCAAAGGAAAAATTGTGTGGGCTGTAAACCCATCAGGACTATGTAAATTCTAGCATGCCATATTTTAATTTTTCCTGAAGCATAGCATCTGAGATCATTTCATAGAAAAATACTCTCAGTATTTTTCATTATGTCTTGGAAAGTAATGGGATCGTAAGAACTTTTTTTTTGTTCCCAAATTCATCTGTTTGGTTCGAAGTTTAACTTTTTTATTATAGTTGCAAAAAATTACACTAGTAACTTCATTTCTGATATTTCTTACATATTGTAGACTTACAGATCTCAAGGTATTTGTGGTAAAGTATTAGTTTTTATAATTTCCAATTCATTAAAGACTGATATTTTTTAAGATTTATTTATTTATTTGAACACAATTACACAGAGAGAGAGGTCTTCTACCCAATGGTTCACTCCCCAATTGGCTGCAACAGCCGGAGCTGGGCCACTCTGAAGCCAGGAGCCAGGAGCTTCTTCCAGGTCTCCCACGTGGGTGCAGGGGCCCAAGGACTTGGACCATCTTCTACTGCTTTCCCAGGCCATACAGAGAGCTGGATTGGAAGAGGAGCAGCCAGGTTTCGAACTGGCGCCCACATGGATGCCGGTACTTCTGGCCAGGGGGTTAACCCGCTGCACCATAGCACTAGCCCCTAAAGACTGATCTTTTTGCAAAATACAATGCCAAAGAATTACTCGAAAAGTGAGATCTAAACTATTTAAAATATAGGTTCCATTCTTATTACCAGATTCATAGATATCAAATTCTGTCAGATTGCTTTAAAAGATTCCAAACATTCTCAGTTTGCATATTTATCTTATTTCCAAGGAATAACATCGTTCATGGATTAGTAACAAATAGTTTGCAGATCAGTACTGATCCACAGGTCACACTTTTAATAGCAAACCACAGCCTGCTGTTTGTAATGTTTAATGTTACTTCAGAAGCATCTTTGTTAATATGATGAACCACTGTTAAACTTTTTTTAAAAAACATTTTCATGTGTTTCCTTTCCAGAACCGAGAGCTCCAGATTATGAGAAAGCTAGATCATTGTAACATAGTCCGTTTGCGTTATTTCTTCTACTCAAGTGGTGAGAAGGTAGGTCTCACAGTAAATCTGTACTGAATATTGTGATAAATTTGTTACTCTTCTACAAATATTGTCTGCTCTCCCAAAGCGAGAAAGTTTTGTTAATTGAATGAAAGAATTCCAAAACACATGCCCCAGTGATTCTGAGTCCAAGATACAGTTATTGAATATTAGGAAAATGTTAATGAGAAGAGAAGGTGTGTGTGAATGGCTAAGAATTTTATGGTTTTTTTTTCAATTGTCAAGTAAATTTATATATTTTAATTTATCTTTTTTAGTTTATTTAATTTTTTGCAGGCAGAGTAAGACAGAGAGTCAGAAATGTCTTCTTTCCATTGGTTCACTCCCCTAAATGGCCACCAAGGCCTGTGCGCTGCGCTGAAATAAGCCAGGAGCCAGGCGCTTCCTTCTGGTCTCCTATGCAAGTGCAGGGCCCAAGCACTTGGGCCATCCTCCACTGCCTTCCTGGGCCACAGCAGAGAGCTGGACTGGAAGAAGAGCAACTGGAACAGAATCTGGCACCCCAACCGGGACTGGACCCCGGAGTGCCAGTGCCGCAGGCAGAGGATTAGCCTAGTGAGCCACGGCACTGGCCAATTTATATATTTTATTAAGCCTTCTCTGTTCCTTATGTGCTTTTGGAGACCTCTGCAATAGTTCACCTAATTATTGGAGGGAAGAAAATTATATCATTTTGTTAATTGTATATTGATTATAAGGAATAGGAAGAGGAAGTAAGAAGATTTTGGAGGACCAAAATGAGAATTAAATGCCAGGGGAAATGTTGGCAAAGGTATAGTATTACAGAGGTGATTCTAAGTGGATACTAGTTATGTTCATATTTAATTCTGTGAAAGCAAAGGATAGTTAAAGGTTTTGTGCTGTGAATCTCTACCCATTCTCACTACTCCCTTGGTCATTCTCCAGAGGATACAATAACTAATGTCATTGTACTCACTAGAGTTGGAAGCAAAACCAGTTTTTTGATGCTCTACATTGAACTTTTTCTTTGTGCCTGTCATTCTCCCATTTCCTCAGGTTCAGTCTGTCTTACTTTTTTTTCTTCTCTAGTCTGGAGCAAAGAGACAGGAATGGTAACATGCCACTGATTTTTTTTAATTTGGTTAAATAAACATGATTTTGAGTAGGTTTATTTTTGTATTTTGGATTTCAGGTTTCATGCATGTTAACATCTATCTAATGTTGTTAGATCCATAATGCCTCTTGATTTCTACCCCAGTTTTCTTGTGTGACTGTTTTTTATCGTTTTCCATTATATTCTATTTTGATTGTTTCCTTAGGATTTTCTTTTTATGACAAAGCCTGTCATGGTTGTGATATACATGCTTATAAATCTATAATTGTTCTATATATATGTGTGTCATACCAAATATGTTTTAATAACCATAATTAGCAAATTGGTCCCTGTTTACACTTGTTCAGTTTAAATGATGCCTCTGTTATTGTAAGCCTTCATAAGTATTTGAGCTCTTTTGTTTTTAAACTCAATTGTTTGATTCATGCTACTTTTATTTTAACCTAGTAAACTGCCTATTGTTACAGCCTGTAATCTTATCTGTTTGGAAATGTCTTTACTTTTTCCTATCCTTTCCTAAATAAAATTATAGAGCATCTGTTATATTCACAGCATTCTTATAATGGAATTTTGCATCCTCATGGCTTTTTGTTATTAGTTAGTAGACATCTATAATGCTCCAGGGAGTAAAAGAAAGGTCAGAATTATTTGTTCCTTGAACCACTAAATCATATACAGATTCATTTGTAAGACTTTCTTACAAAATCCCTAAACAGGTTGTCTTGATTACTTACTTTAATTTATATATAGCATTACCTGTTGCCAGGCATAGTATTAATGCTTTGTAAATATTGACTCACTTAATTCTTACGAAGTTAAAGAGCAGAAAAGAGGGGGCGGAGCCAAGATGGCGGAATAGTGAGGACGCGCACTAGCAGTCCACAAAAAGATAGTTTAATAAAAACAGAGTTACTGTAGCCTCAGGAAAAATCTCAGGGAAAAAAATGCAGTGGAAATTCTTCCGGACCCAGTGAATGAGACGCAGAGGACCTAGGGGAAAGTAAGTTTGCGAACGGCAAATCGTGCCATAGTGGCACGGGAGCTGCCGGGAGGGACGGGAACCGGACGGAACACAGTCGCCATTGGAATTGAGCGCTTAAACGGGAGCCGATACAGGGATCCCGAGACACTGGCGGGGGGGAAGCAGACCCCACGGGGGAAACAGCACAATTGAGGCGAGCCCACACGGACACTAGCCTCTCTCGTCACCCACCCTGCTAATTCGAGCTAGATTGAACGCAGTGAGACAGCGCGTGCCCGCCGGCTGCAACGGAAGCCGGGCAGAACACAGTCGCCATTGGAACTGAGCGCTTGAACGGGTGCCGATACAGGGATCCCGAGACACTGGCGGGGGGAAGCAGACCCCACGGGGAAAACAGCACAATTGAGGCGAGCCTGCACAGACACTAGCCTCTCTCGTCACCCACCCTGCTAATTCGAGCTAGATTAAACGCAGTGGCACAGTGCGCGCCCGCAGGCTGCGACAGGAGCCAGGCGGAACACAATCACCGCAGGATCTGCGCGCGTGAACGGGAGCCGATACAGGGATCCCAAGACACTGGCGGGGGGAAGCAGACCCCCACGGGGGAAACAGCACAGTTGAGGCGAGCCCGCACGGACACTAGCCCCTCTCGCCGCCCACCTTGCGAAGTCGAATTTGATTAAACGCAGTGGGACAAGGTGCGCCCGCCCATCACTGAGGCAGACGGAACCAAAAACCCGAGGCTGTAGAAACCTGAAGGGGATCCAAAAACTAGGAACACACCGCGCACACAAACTCCGTTACCTTGACAACCCAGAGAAAGAGTGTGGGGAAAAAAAAGAATGCCAAACAAAAACAGATTCCGAGGGAGCAAGATCAAGGAAGACGCTATGATGACCCCAAACGGAAAAGACACCCCAAGTCAGGATTATGAAGATAATGAGATAGAAGAAATGCAAGAAGCAGATCTCAAAGAATTGATAAGAACATTAAGAAGTTCTCAAAAACAAATTCTTGAACTACAGAAATCTTTAATGGATAAGATAGAAAATCTCTCTCGCGAGAATGAAGTACTACGGAGAAATCAAAACGAAATGAAACAACTAGTAGAACAAGAAGCTACGATAGTGACAAAAAATCTTAATGAATTGAAGAATTCAGTAGATCAAGTGACAAGCAATCTTGAGGGCCTTAAAACCAGAATGGGTGAAGCAGAAGAGAGAATATCGGACCTAGAAGACAGTGAACAGGAGAGGAAACAGTCAAACCAAAGACAAGAAGAGGAAATTAGAAAACTAAAAGATATCGTCGGGAATTTACAGGATACTATTAAAAAACCCAACATTTGGGTTCTAGGTGTTCCTGAAGGCATGGAGAGGGAGAAAGGATTAGAAGGCCTTTTTAGGGAGATACTAGCAGAAAATTTTCCAGGCTTGGAGAAAGACAGAGAAATCCTAATCCAGGAAGCTTATAGAACCCCTAATAAACATGATCAAAAGAGATCCTCTGCACGACATATTGTAATTAAACTCACCACAGTGAAGCAAAAAGAAAAGATCCTAAAATGTGCAAGAGAGAAACGTCAGATTACTCTCAGAGGATCTCCAATTAGACTCACAGCTGACTTCTCAACAGAAACCCTACAAGCTAGAAGGGAATGGCGAGACATAGCCCAGGTACTTAGAGAGAAAAACTGCCAGCCCAGAATATTATATCCTGCAAAGCTCTCATTTGTGAATGAAGGCGAAATAAAGACCTTTCATAACAAACAAAAATTGAAAGAATTTGTTGCCACTCGTCCAGCCCTGCAAAAGATACTTAAAGACGTGTTACACACAGAAACACAGAAACACGACCATCAACATGAAAGAAGGTAAACGAAGGGAACCTCACGGCAAAAGATCACAGGGAATTCAAAGCATACATTAGAAAATATCCGGCAAATGGCTGGGCAAACTTACCACTTACCAATAGTCACATTGAACGTTAAAGGTCTAAACTGTCCTGTTAAAAGACAGAGATTGGCTGATTGGGTTAAGGAACAAAAACCATCTATTTGCTGCCTACAAGAAACACATCTTTCCAACGAAGATCCATACAGACTGAAAATAAAAGGATAGAACAAGATATACCATGCCAACAGAAATGACAAAAGAGCAGGTGTAACCATCTTAATATCGGACTACATAAACTTTAACACAAAAACTGTTAAGAGAGACAAAGAGGGGCACTATATAATGATTAAGGGATCAATACTACAGGAAGATATAACAATTCTCAATGTATATGCACCTAATTACAGGCCACAGGTTTATTTAAAAAATTTGTTAAGAAACTTAAAGGGAGACTTAGACCCCAACACAATAGTACTGGGGGACTTCAATACTTCACTCACAGATATTGACAGATCGACAGGACAGAAGATCAACAAGGAGACAGTAGATTTAAACAACACTATAGCCCAAATGGATCTAACAGATATCTACAGAACTTTTCATCCTACACGTAAAGCATTCACATCCTTCTCAGCAGTACATGGAACCTACTCTAGGATTGATCACATATTAGGCCATAAAGCAAGTCTCAGCAAATTCAAAAGAATTAGAATCATACGATGCAACTTCTCAGACCATAAGGGATTGAAGTTGGAAATTAGCAACTCAGGAATCCCTAGAGCATATGAAAACACATGGAGATTGAACAACATGCTCCTGAATGAACAATGGGTCACTGAAGAAATCAAAAGAGAAATCAAAAATTTTCTGGAAGTGAATGAGGATAACAGCACAACATACCAAAACTTATGGGATACAGCAAAAGCAGTGTTAAGAGGAAAGTTTATATCAATAGGTGCCTACATCAAGAAACTGGAAAGGCACCAAATAGATGAGCTTTCAATGCATCTCAAGGATCTAGAAAATTTGCAGCAAACTAGACCCAAATCTAGTAGAAAAAGAGAAATAATCAAAATCAGAGAAGAAATCAACAGGATTGAATCCAAAAAAACATTACAAAAAATCAGCCAAACGAGGAGCTGGTTTTTTGCAAAAATAAACAAGATTGACACCCCATTGGCCCAACTAACTAAAAAAAGAAGAGAAAAGACCCAAATCAGTAAAATCAGAGATGAAAAAGGAAATATAACAACAGACACCACAGAAATCAAAAGAATCATCAGAAATTACTACAAGGACCTGTATGCCAGTAAACAGGGAAACCTATCAGAAATGGATAGATTCCTGGACACATGCAACCTACCTAAATTGAACCAGGAAGACATAGAAAACCTAAACAGACCCATAAGTGAGTCAGAAATTGAATCAGTAATAAAGGCCCTCCCAACAAAGAAAAGCCCAGGACCAGATGGATTCACTGCTGAATTCTACCAGACATTTAAAGAAGAACTAACCCCAATTCTTCTCAAACTTTTCAGAACAATCGAAAAAGAGGGAATTCTCCCAAATTCTTTCTATGAAGCCAGCATCACCTTAATTCCTAAGCCAGAAAAAGATGCAACATTGAAAGAGAATTACAGACCAATATCCCTCATGAACATAGATGCAAAAATCCTCAACAAAATTCTGGCCAATAGACTGCAACAACACATCAGAAAGATCATCCACCCAGACCAAGTGGGATTCATCCCTGGTATGCAGGGATGGTTCAATATTCGCAAAACAATCAACGTGATACACCACATTAACAGACTGCAGAAGAAAAACCATATGATTATCTCACTAGACGCAGAGAAAGCATTCGATAAAATTCAACACCCTTTCATGATGAAAACCCTAAGCAAACTGGGTATAGAAGGCACATTCCTCAATACAATCAAAGCAATTTATGAAAAACCCACGGCCAATATCCTATTGAATGGGGAAAAGTTGGAAGCATTTCCACTGAGATCTGGTACCAGACAGGGATGCCCACTCTCACCACTGCTATTCAATATAGTGCTGGAAGTCTTAGCCAGAGCTATTAGGCAAGAAAAAGAAATTAAAGGGATACAAGTTGGGAAGGAAGAACTCAAACTATCCCTCTTTGCAGACGACATGATTCTTTATTTAGGGGACCCAAAGAACTCTACTAAGAGACTATTGGAACTCATAGAAGAGTTTGGCAAAGTAGCAGGATATAAAATCAATGCACAAAAATCAACAGCCTTTGTATACACAGACAATGCCACGGCTGAGGAAGAACTGCTAAGATCAATCCCATTCACAATAGCTACAAAAACAATCAAATACCTTGGAATAAATTTAACTAAGGACATTAAAGATCTCTACAATGAAAATTACAAAACCTTAAAGAAAGAAATAGAAGAGGATACCAAAAAATGGAGAAATCTCCCATGCTCATGGATTGGAAGAATCAATATCATCAAAATGTCCATTCTCCCAAAAGCAATTTACAGATTCAACGCAATACCAATCAAGATACCGAGGACATTCTTCTCAGATCTGGAAAAAATGATGCTGAAATTCATATGGAGACACAGGAGACCTCGAATAGCTAAAGCAATCTTGTACAACAAAAACAAAGCTGGAGGCATCACAATACCAGATTTCAGGACATACTACAGGGCAATTGTTATCAAAACAGCATGGTACTGGTACAGAAACAGATGGATAGACCAATGGAACAGAATAGAAACTCCAGAAATCAATCCAAACACCTACAGCCAACTTATATTTGATCAACGATCCAAAACCAGTCCCTGGAGTAAGGTCAGTCTGTTTAATAAATGGTGCTGGGAAAACTGGATTTCCACGTGCAGAACCATGAAGCAAGACCCCTACCTTTCACCGTACACAAAAATTCATTCAACATGGATTAAAAATTTAAACCTACGACCCGACACCATCAAATTACTAGAGAGCATAGGAGAAACCCTGCAAGACATAGGTACTGGCAAAGACTTCTTGGAAAAGACCCCAGAAGCACAGGCACTGAAAACCAAAATTAACTACTGGGATTGCATCAAATTGAAAAGTTTCTGTACTGCAAAAGAAACAGTCAGGAAAGTGAATAGGAAACCGACAGAATGGGAAAATATATTTGCAAACTATGCAACAGATAAAGGGTTGATAACCAGAATCTACAAAGAAATTAAGAAACTCCACAACATCAAAACAAACAACCCACTTAAGAGACGGGCCAAGGACCTCAATAGACATTTTTCCAAAGAGGAAATCCAAATGGCCAACAGACACATGAAAAAATGTTCAAGATCCCTAGCAATCAGGGAAATGCAAATCAAAACCACAATGAGGTTTCACCTCACCCCGGTGAGAATGGCTCACATTCAGAAATCCACCAACAATAGATGCTGGAGAGGATGTGGGGAAAAAGGGACACTAATCCACTGTTGGTGGGAATGCAAACTGGTGAAGCCACTATGGAAGTCAGTCTGGAGATTCCTCAGAAACCTGAATATAACCCTACCATTCAACCCAGCCATCCCACTCCTTGGAATTTACCCAAAGGAAATTAAATGGGCAAACAAGAAAGCCGTCTGCACAGTAATGTTTATTGCGGCTCAATTCACAATAGCTAAGACTTGGAACCAACCCAAATGCCCATCAACAGTAGACTGGATTAGGAAATTATGGGACATGTACTCTACAGAATACTATACAGCAGTCAAAAACAATGAAATCCGGTCACTTGCAACAAAATGGAGGAATCTGGAAAACATCATGCTGAGTGAATTAAGTCAGTCCCAAAGAGACAAATATCATTTGTTTCCCTTGATTGGCGATGACTAACTGAGCACCAAAGGGGAAACCTGTAGAAGTGAAATGGACACTATGAGAAACAGTGACTCGATCAGCTCTTGTGCTGACTGTTGTTGTACAATGTAATACTTTATCCATGGTAGTATTTTTTTTTTCTTTATCCTAGTACTAGAGGTTGAACTCTGTAATTAACACACAATTATTCTTAGGTGTTTAAATTTTAACTGAAAAGTGATCTCTGTGAAATATAAGAGTGGGAATAAGAGAGGGAGGAGATGTAAAATTTGGGACATGCTCAATCAGAACGGCCCCAAATGATAGAGTTAGAATTGTGCCAGGGGATTCCAATACAATCCCATCAAGGTGGCATGTACCAAGGCCATCTCATTAGTCCAAGTGATCAATTTCAGCTCACAATTGATCACACTGATAGGTCTAAGAGTCAAAGGGATCGCACACGCAAGACTAGTGTCTGCTAATACTAACTGATAGAATGAAAAAGGGAGAGAATGATCCAACATGGGAAGCAGGATACACAGCAGACTCATAGAATGGCAGATGTCCTAAATAGCACTCTGGCCTCAGAATCAGCCCTTAAGGCATTCGGATCTGGCTGAAGAGCCCATGAGAATAGTTTAGGCATGGAAAGCCAAGACATTCTGGAAAAAACAGAAGACCTAAATGAAAGATCTCTGCGAGTGAGATCCCAGTGGAAAGAACGGGGCCATCAAAGAAGGAGGTACCTTTCTCTGAAGGGAGGAGAGAACTTCCACTTTGACTATGACCCTGTCGGAATAAGATCGAAGTCGGCGAACCCTAAACGCTTCCATAGCCTCGGCAACTCATGACCAGAGCCTAGGGAGATTACTGACGCCATAAACAAGAGTGTCAAATTGTTAAATCAACATCAGGAGTCACTGTGTTCTTACGTCTCATGAGGAATCTGTCCTTAATGTGTTATCCAATGTGAAATAATGCTATTACTAGTACTGAAACAGTATTTTTACACTTTGTGTTTCTGAGTGGGTACAAACTGATGAAATCTTTACATAGTATATATTGAATTGATCTTCTTTATATAAAGATAATTGCAAATGATTAAAAAATCTTGGTGTTAAACTGGAAATTGCATAGACAATTAATCAATTTTTTAAAAAAAAAATCATGTAGGATCTCTGTCCTTAATGTGCTGTACATTGTGAATTAATACTATAACTAGCACTCCAACAGTATTATCATTTTGTGTCTCTATGCGAGGGCAAACCGTTGAAATCTTTACGTAATATGTACTAAATTGATCTTCTGTGTATAAAGAGAATTGAAAATGAATCTTGATGTGAACAGAAGGGGAGAGGGAGCGGGAAAGGGGAGGGTAGGGGGAGGGAGAGAAGTTGTGGGGGGGGGGGAGCCATTGTGATCCATAAGCTGTTCTTTGGAAATTTATATTCTTTAAATAAAAGCTTTATATAAAAAAAAAAGAAAAAAAAAAGAGCAGAAAAGAAGGATGTCAAGCCTTTAGAATACAAGAAACCTAATGGCTTACCTGTCCAGTTTGGGTTTTATGGGAAGCTCCATCAGAGTCAGCCCCTTTACCTTGACTTAATCCTGCCTTAAGGAAGACACCTGCCTGGCTACTACCTGTTTCCTTCAGAGGATGATTGTTCTCCCTGCATGCTGTATTCAACTTCCTATTTGTCTTAAACATTCTTACAGATCAAGAGAAACCATTAACAGAGGTTAACCAGATTTCAGATTTGTCTCTTGTTAAAAAGGAATGTACTTCCTAATGTTTTATTTGTCACACTACTTTCTCTTGAGCACTGTGAATTTTCCAAAATAAAGACACCTCTTAATTTTGGTTAGCTCTGTAAAAGAAAATAAAGGAAAGACTGAAGGAAATGTTGTAATACTTGACTGAAAGTAATGGTGGTTCTTTGTCTAAAAAAAAAAAGTTTTATCAAGATAAGACATCAACTCACAGGTTCAAGATGTACCATAATCCTCCAGTCACCACAAACAATTTCTTCTTGTCCCACTTATGATCACTCCTTCCAAAATATTCTGGCAAGACTAACATATCATTTCAGATACCGAATAATAAACTTCTTTTTATTGAAGATGAGTTCTGTTCTAGGGCTGAGAGCTCCAGTTATTTATTGTCAGTTATGACTCGCCAGGAATGGATTAAATGAGAACAACTACTGCTGTTAGTAAAGAATCTAAATATTTCTGGGTGTGGCAGTCCTATATTTGATATTTTTCTATCAGAAACATTATTTATTAGTTTTGTCTGTACATGATGTTTCAGACGGATTTATATTAGAACATTTGTAAATTTAACATTTGTTTGAGCCCCCATATTTCTCAAAATTCAGTAAATCAGGGTTTTCATCCTGTAACATACATATAACCTTTCTTTGATGTATTCTGCTTTGTTGGTATTATGAATAAAATATGCTGCCTAAGAGGGGATGCCCTGTGTACTTCAAATGAGGCCTGAACTGAACAGAGTAGAATTATTGGATGTTGATATGAACACAATACTTCTGCTTTAACATAATATTTCATAATTTTTTTCATTAGTTGCATCTCAATTTTGATTCCTTTGGAGTTATGTACAGTTATACTTACCACTTAATTTCTGGATGACTTACTCTCAAGTCCAATTTTGATTTTGCCTGATCTGTCATTCTATGTAATTATTACTTTGATTTTAATCATAGGCCTATTTATCTTGGTTAAATTTCATATTAGTCTATCATTTCAGCCTGTCAGAGTCTTTCAAATTCTTCTTCAGCCTTCCATTTTAAACCATTTTTCCTAGATTTATGCCATTCTTAGGTGACTGATGAAATGAGATTGTAAACTAACTGTCAAATCTGTCCTGGGGTGTGATGTATTTGGCTAACATTCTTTGTTAGTTTTTTTTTTTTTTAATTGTAATGTTTTTAGTGAAGTCTTTATTAGATTTATCAACTGCTGCCTCCTCGAACATTATGCTTTTGGCTTCACCTTTACTTGCTTAGCTGTTGAAGACAGTTGGCTTTTGCAACCCCTAAAACATGAAATCACCTACATGACTGGGACTAGGGAAGGGCAGAGCTTAGACTCTTACAACTAGAAACATCTGTTGAACTTGACATTCATGTTTTAATGTTTTTAGTGTTAACTTATAGTATGATTCTTTAGCAAATGAAGTAACTTGTAATTCAGTGCTGGTTATTCATATTTAAATTCATGATTATTAGTCAGATGTTTGATTTATGAAAATTAAGAATTGCTTTAATTTAGTAATTGATTTTTAAAATAAAAATATAGCTTCTACATTTATATAAATGACCTTTTCAATACCTGAAGTCACTATTCCTTGAATTCTACTTACCTATCTTGAATATCCAGAATCCCTAGGGACCAGAAGTTTTCAGGAGTTCAGATTATTTTCAGATTTTGGAATATTTTCATGTGCATACTGAGATATCTTGGGGATGGGACACAAGTATAAACACAGAATGAATTTATTCATATTACCTTGTTCAGATAGCTTGACATAATTTTATACAGTAGTTTTAGTGTGCATATGTTTTCACTGTGATCTGTCACGTGAGGTCAGGTGTGGAATTTTCTACTTGTGGTGTCATGTTGGCGTTCAAAAACTTTCAGATTCTGAATTGTTTCACATTTCTGACTTTTAAATTAGTGATATTCAACCCGGCATCTTTCACACCGGTTCAGCATTCTATTTATTCATTTTATTAGATTTCACCTTCACTGATTTTCTTTGAACCTTGATCTCTGAAGTTTTCTTAGTATTTTCATTGCCATGTTTTGTGTATGATCTTATCATAAGAAATAGGATCATCAGACATATGCTCAATTTACATTTGTTTCCTTTCTTTAATACATTTATAGAATGAAGTAGTACTCTTCTTTGAGGTTGATAATGATTAAAACTTGAGTCCTTATTATGTGCCATGTAAAAATCACTTAATATGGATTAATCTCAAGACATTCTAAGGCATATACCACCATTTCCCCTACTTTATAGTTAGGAAACTGAGACTTGAAGAGGTTAGGTTGTTTATTCATGCTCACATAACTCACAGCAGAGTTAGGAATTCCATGTCTTTTTTTTTTCTTACCCAGAAACCTTTTATTTAAGGTACACAAACGTCATGCATTTCATAAATACAACTTTAGGAACATAGTGATTCTTCCCATCCTACCTGTCGTTCACCCTTTACGTGTAGTTCTGTGTGATGGGTACTAAACTCACTTCTCAAAGACAGTGAGAGAGAGAGAGACAGAGAGAAAGGTCTTCCTTTTGCCGTTGGTTCACTCTCCAGTGGCTGCCGCGGCCGGTGCGCTGCGGCCAGCACATCACGCTGATCCAAAGGCAGGAGCCAGGTGCTTCTCCTGGTCTCCCATGGGGTGCAGGGCCCAAGCACTTGGGCCATCCTCCACTGGACTCCCTGGCCACAGCAGAGAGCTGGCCTGGAAGAGGGGCAACCAGGATAGAATCCAGCGCCCCGACTGGAACTAGAACCCGGTGTGCCGGCACCTCAGGCAGAGGATTAGCCTGTTGAGCCGCGGCGCTGGCCCCTTATAAGTAGATTCTATCCTTATCTACTTGCCTACAAATAAATTTGAGTGTCTTTGTAACTAGTAAAAGGAGCAAATAAAAAGGACACCAATTTTTCTTTTTGCATCTGCTTAAGTTATCGAGTCCCAGCTGTATCCTCACTTTTACCAGCAAAGGTTTTTTTAAGAGCAAACTGAATTAACTGTCTCTTGTTAATTACCTGCCATCTCCTACTCTTGAATTCAGTACAGTTTGCTTGCTATTGGTATCAAGGTCTTTCAAAGAGCAACACTGAACCAAGATACACTAGATGCAACAGCTTGTCATTCCTCATTACCTCTTCCTATTGACCTGGCATCTTGAATATAGTTTTCCTATTGCCTGAAATGCTCTTTTCATACTCAATTTAGATATTCTGTCTTTTATACCTATGTCTTAAGTGGCTAGTGACATTTAGAAAATGCTTTGTTAATGCTGAACATTGAAATTCTCCACTTCAGTTTGGTAGGCAAGATGATTTAAAATTGTGACATTATGAAAATTTGTTTACTGGTAGTTTTTCCCACTCAACAACTGATTCTAATATATAGTGATTTTCAGCTTTGTTTTGTGCTTCAGTTTACTTAACTAACTGTGTTCACAGGAAACAGGGTAGAGCTAGTGCCCTGTTCCTCTTTCCTACTTGGTTAGAATGCCTTTCTTTCTCTCTACTGATCTTGGATTGGTATCTTTATACTTCTGAGAATGGTTTTATTTAAACATAAGAACTATAATAAGCTTGTGAATATGATAACTTCACTGTCTTATAAGTTATTCTTTTTATTTTAGCTAATTATAGAAGACAAGTGGTTGTTCTGCTAATTATAGGCGATCAGATAACTGTAGGATTTTTTTTTTGTGGGGGTTAGAGACATTTTGAAGACTCTTGTTCAACCTTTCATATTATAGTTGAAGAAACTAAAGCCTCCAGAGATTAATTGACTTGCATATACCAATTAGCAGTAGAGTTAGGGCTAGAAATCTGCGTTTCCTAGTTCTCAATTCAATGTTCTTCCTACTACCATGCCACTTTTCTTGATAGGCTATGAGGCATCAATTATTAGTCTAGAAAATATGAAATTTTATGAAAGGTGATAGCCTCTGAAATCATGGTAACCAAAGACTAGTTTAAATCTATTGGGAACCTTAACAGCATTGAATTGCCCATGTTTTTCAATGGAATTATTAGTAAAAAGATGTGGTAGGCTTGTTTTTACTGTTATGTGTATATTCTGAAGTAATTTTGTATAATTGGAATTGAATCATAATATTTTCTTTAAGATTGGAATAAGTGAATATATAAAGAATTTAATTTGAAATGTTAAAGATAAATATCTGATTTTTTTGCTTATTTTTGAATATACTCTTTCAGAAAGATGAGGTCTATCTTAATCTGGTGCTGGACTATGTTCCGGAAACAGTATACAGAGTTGCCAGACACTATAGTCGAGCCAAACAGACACTCCCTGTCATCTATGTCAAGGTATGTAAAATAGAACAATTTCTCACTTTAGAACATATTTGCTATGAGCAAGGGATTGTGCTGAGTATGTTTTAGCAAAATTGCACTTATTTCTCAAAAGGAGAAAAATCTACAAAATGTATATTATGAGAGTGTTATTGACGTTTTATATAGTTTCATGACTCAGATACTGAAGATATATTATGATAAACTGAAGTGACAGTTTTTAAAAATTTTAGATAATTATTTGAGAGGTGGAGTTACAGAGAGAGAGAGGGAGGGAGAGATAGAAAGGTCTTCCATCTGCTCTTTCACTCCCCAAATGGCGGCACAGCAGGAACTAGCCTGATCCAAAGCCAGAAACCAGGAGCTTCTTCCAGGTCTACCATGGGGGTGCAGAGGCCCAAGCACTGGGGCCATCTTCTACTGCCTGCTTAGGCCATAGCCAAGAGATGGGTCAGAAGAGGAGCAGCCGGGGCTAGAACTGGCACCCATATGGAATGCTGGCACCGCAGGCAGAGGCTTAGCCTACTACACCATGGCACCAGCCCCTACAACTATTACATTTTGAAACTTCACAATAATTTAATGGTTACCAGTGTAGGAACATTAATATTAGAAATTCTTTTAGGATTTTTGGTAGTTAGATCATTTTGACAGAGTCCAAGATTCCTGTTGAATTCAGTGCTAGAAACTAAAAACTGATCCCTGTTTAATTTATTATAATTTGGTTGGGGTTGTGGATACATTAATGATAGTAGGAATTTAAAAAGTCACAGTTTTGTATTACAAATTTACTCTAGTAATTTGTTAGGATTTTAAAATTGCAGATCTTATTCTAAATGACTAGCCCAGCAGTGGATCCACTGTGAACTCCTTGGAGTAATCTTTTATGTATTTAGTTTAGATGATGGTGGTTTGGATCTGCTTACCCTCTATTTCTTATTATTGCCAACGAGAGCAGTGGCACATTTATGAACCAGAAGAAACCCTAGATTTTGTTCCTAAAGACCTAATTTTGAAGCCTCATGTTGCTACTTAGTTAAATGATTTTAGCCAAGTCACTGATCCATTCTCTACTTAACATCCATGTTTTTCAAGTTATACTTATTCCTTTTCTGCCCACAATATAGAACTGTTGGTCTAAAGATAAGTTTAACACACAAGAAAACATTTTTGGGGCTGTAAATGGAAGTAATAGAAAGTCTTGAACATGATCAAAAATGACATGTTGTGGGCATTTCAGTAACAGGTACATAGTGGTTACACCAGTTTTTTGTTCCACCTCTTTAATTTGGCAAATGAATCCTTAATGATTGTAGAATAATCTGAAGCCTAATTAAATATTTTATTCCTTCTCTAATAGGAAAAATCCATCAATATTCATAACTATAAAACAAGATATGTGTGTTATAAAGTGGTTCAGAGGGTGGTAAATTGATACTTTGTTGGATCTGCCCTCCAGATTTACTTACTTCCTCATAGATTTATAAGTTAAGCAATACCTATTTTTCCACTTATTTTTTTAGATTTAATTTTATTCATTTGAGAGAGAGAGAAAAGAAAAAAGAGGCAAAGAAAGAAGGAATCAAAGAAAGAAAGAAATAATCTTTCATCTGCTGGTTCACTCCCTAAATGGCCTCAAAGGCCAGGGCTGGGCCAGACTGAAGCCAGGGGTCAGGAGCTTCTTTCAGGTCTCCCATATGGAGACCCAAGCATTTGAGCCTTCTTTTGCTGCTTTCCCAGGCGCAGTAGCAGGGAGCTGGATTGGAAGTGGGGCAGCTGGGAATTAAACTGGCGTCCATATGGGATGTTGACATTTACAGGCAGTGGCTTAACTGGCTATACCATAATGCCAGCCCCTTGCACTATTTCTTAACATGTGATATGCAAAATGATTTTCTGTTCTTCTATCTGCAGACATTTTGCTTATTTCATAATCTATTTTAGTCACTCTACACATTTGTTTTTATTGTTGAGGATTTCAGACATACATGAAATTAATGAAAAATAGAATGAACCCTTATGCACTCATCACTCAGCTTCAACAATTATCATTTCATAGCCAGTCTTGTTTTATCTGTAACACCCTCTACTCTGCTTTCCTTTTATTTATTTTGAAGCAAATCCTAGATTTTATTTTCTTATGTAAATTTTACAGTATAATGTAAAAGAGCCTTTTTAAAAATATAATTACAATGTCATAATATGTCTATATAAATAAATGATATTTCATTGGTGTTTTTGAATATCCAGTTAAAATTTAAATTCCTTATATGTCAAATTTTTTACAAGTTTGTTTGAATTGACACTTATAATTGGCATATCATAATTGATTGATGAGCTGGAATTTTTTAATAAGGATCCATTTATTTATTTATTTAAAGATTTTATTTATTTGAAAGAGTAGTGAGAGAGAGATAGAGGAGAGAAGGGATTCCATCCACTGGTTTGCTACCCAAATGGCCACAACGGCCAGAGCTGGGTTGATCCTAAGCCAGGAGCTTCTTCCAGGTCTCCCATGTGGGTGCAGAGGCCCAAGCCCTTGGGCCATCTTCTTCTGCTTTCCCAGGCCATAATCTATACTTTGTCTTCCTGTCTTAAGCTTTGTTGCTAAACAAACTAGATCACTTGACCCATATTGGTCTGGATTTTGCTAGTTGATTTTCTGTAGTATTATTAACACATTCCTGTGTCCATGTATTGGTGATTAGATAATTGATAATTTAATGCATTTTTGGTAAGAGTCAAGGCTACTTCATTTGCAGTGTTGGGTACCTCCCTAAGGAGAAACATAATGTGCTTTTTGTGATATTAATAGTCATTGGTTACATATTACCTAAATTTGTTAATTCATTAAATGCTACAAAATGTTGGTATTATGTTATTATTGCTTCTTAATTTATAAGGTGGGGTATTTCCATGAAGAGAAGCTTTCCCATGTCAACTATTTGTACCAAGAACTACAGTTAATAAAGAAAAGACAGGATACATATTTGATTGTTTCCTGTTATTTACTAAAATTTATAATAAAAATAAAAAATAAAATTTATAATAAATATTTAGCATTCTCCATAGGAGGCTAATAAGTGTTTTGTTTTTATTTATTTTAAAGTATCTTGTCTGAATTTCATACTGTTTGATATATTACTTGCTTTCTGGCGTGACAAAGTGCTTCAGATTCATCTTACATACATTTCTTCCCTAGACTTAGAATCAGCCTTTTCTTTAAAGAGACCTTTTTTTTTTTAATGGGAAATGATATTGAGAGACCACAGTCTGGTGCTGAAAGTCCTTATTACCAATGTTGGTTTTTGTTTCTGGGCCTTTTTAGTGAACAGAACAAAGAAATATGTAGGTAATTTTTTTAGAGATAAGAATGCATATATTTTCCCCCAAAGATAAATAATACCATTATTTTATATTGAAATTTCCAATTAAAATCGAGGGACTTTCACTTGATTGTAACAGTTTTACATCTTTCTCTTAAAATGAAGATCTACTTTTCAATGTCAGCAGTATGTTACTTATTCTGTCCCATTTTCTACATACTGCAGCAGTCTTAGAGTAACAGTCACTGTACTACCACCAGCAACTGAAAATCATTTGAGATCTTTTCAAAGCTCTTTTTATCTCCCTTTAGGTCCTATTAAGGATAAACAGTAAAATGTCTCTTTTTTAAAGCAGCATTGAAAATTCCTCTCTGTGTAATGATGCCTTGTTAAGCTTTGTCTCATTTTATTATGAAATATTTTTGAATTTTTAAAATATGTATTTGAAAGGGAGTGCAACAGAGAGAGAGGGACAGAGAGAAAGTGAGATATTCCATCCACTGGTTCATTCCTCAAATGGCTGCAACTGCCAGGGTAAACCAGGAGCCAGGAACTCCATCCTGGTCTCTCACATGGGTACAAGGTACCCAAGTACTCTCCTGCTGCCTTCCCAGGCAGTAGCAGGAAGCTGGATTGGAAACAGAGCAGCCTGTACTCAAACTAGCATTCCCATTTATGATGCCATGGCAGGTTAAACTGGTGTGCCATAATGCCAGTCTCTATTTTTGAAATTGTCAAAAATTAATCTTTTAAATTAATGTAAAATATTTACATGGTTCTAAGTTTCAGTAAATATTCAGTTAAGTTTAGCTTTTATTTCTGTTCCTTCCCTCTACCAGGTAAACATTTAAAGTTTTAAAATAGTTTAACCTACCATTTATCAAATAAGTAAAAATGTGATTGTATATATGCCTATATCCTTTTTTATATCTAGCATATGCTAGATATCTAGCATACCTTTGACCTCCCCCCAACCTTCTTTTTCTTTTTC
This sequence comes from Sylvilagus floridanus, assembly GCA_949820135.1. Lineage (NCBI taxonomy): Eukaryota > Metazoa > Chordata > Mammalia > Lagomorpha > Leporidae > Sylvilagus > Sylvilagus floridanus. The sequence goes on along the minus strand of OX463244.1, from coordinate 73,658,309 downwards.
TTCTCCTTGTATGCACAATTTTTTTTTATAGTTGCATATTGCTCCAGTATTTGGCTGTATCCCAATTCTATTCATCCAGTGACCTATTAATGCCTGTTGTTTTCAGGTTTTGTCTTTTTTTTCTTTTCTTTTTTTTTTTTTTGCTATTTAAATAATGCTGTATTGAGTAGCTATTTTTGGTAGCATATAGATGTGCTATATCTTTGGCATTCTGTATATTAAAACAAGACAATAAGATTAATGTGCGTATTGAAGCTGGCATTCAGAGGAAACGTGTGAGTGAACACTATCTACACTCATTTCTCCCCCTTATAGGAAAAGAAATCATGTTCTTTTATAACCACAGTCTTTCCAGGATCAGAGCTGTTGGCCCTTGGTATTATTCCATAGAGACAAATCAGTTCTTATGTTTATAGCTCTGAAAAGATATAAACAAAGTCTGCAATTGTGTTTATGAGTTGATCTCCTTCGCTTAGTCATCCTAAGTAGTTTTATTGTAATACCATTATATGAAAAATCTTAAATTAGGAGATAGAAGTAAAGGTGACAAATACTTAATGACTCTTGCCTTCATGGACCTTACCATCTAAGGACTTGTTTGCCATACACTTTGCCAAGATAGCTGCTGCATTTTCTATGATGGTTTGACCTTCACTTTTCCCTGGGTAAGTGGAGTATGTCCTATGCCATATTGCTCGGATTTTTTTTTTATCTCCCCACCCTCAATTTTTTGTTTTTGTTTTTTTACTATTGCTTATTTTGTAGTTGGTGGTAATTGATTTACAAGTTTAAAAGCTTTTGAGCACCTTTGCTTTTCTTGTGAACAACTTTCAGAATTAAATGGGTTTTTAAAATACAACTGTTTTAAAACCGATGACTAACAAATCATTGTTTTGAACTTAAATGCATTCTAATTGAAAACTCATTTAAAGACAAGGTAAAGTACATAAAGAGAACTGGATTCATTTTTTGTGAACCATAACCAAGTTTTGATTATATTATTGGTTTTATGTAGATGTGTTGAAGAGGAAAGGATATTCGCTGGACTTAATTAGATTTGATAGCTATGTGTTCAGACAATGTTTGTTCAACCTCAATTTTCTCTCCTGTAAATATAAGGATAAATACGTATCTTACAGAGTGGTTGAAAGAAATAATCAATGAGTAGAAAAGTACTTGGTATGTTAGTTAGTACATGTTAAATAAACTTTATCAGAATACTTCAAAAAGTTCATTGAAAATGAAATGAAAAGATGTTTATTTTGGTATACATTTTTTTGGAAATACATGCTTAGCCTTTTTATAACATACATTTTCTATTAACTTTTTGAAGCCCTCTTATATTTCAAGCTGTAATTTGAGATTCTAAGAATCTACTCTTTTACTTGCCAAGCTATTTTAATGATTTTATTTCATATCTCTATTTAGTGAAATAAAAATATGGCAAAATAAAGAAATTATAATTAAAAGAGAGGTAATGACCAGGCACACTACAGAATATTTAGTATGTGACTAGAAATTTGCTTAATTTCTGCACTTCAGTTACTTTATAGTAGTGCTTATTATGTAAGATTATTATAAGGATTAAATGAATGAGAACATGCAATCGTGCCTGGCACATAATATGTTGGTTTTTTGTTATTTTTTTTTTTTGCCATCTTTCTAGCTTAGAGAACTTTCCTTCTTTCTTTCTTACATGATTTTACGAAGTAGAACAAAAATGAAGGTATAAAATTCATATTTCATTCTGTATCTTGATTTTCCAAGATATAGTGAATAGAATAAGGATAGAGTAATTTTTCAAATGGTGGAAGACAGTAAGAAGGCATCTTTAAATTAACTTCATTTAGGCTATTAAGCATTTTTTCAAAGAAAACAATTTTTACACTGATTTTATTAACTATCAATTCCGAGATATAGAATTAGACAGTCTCTTTAGTAAATTAATACCCATGAGCTCAATTTCTTATGGGAGATCATTTTCCCAAAGACAGTTAATGAAACACTTCAAGTAAGGTTTTTTTTTTTTTTTTTTAAAGATTTATTTATTTATTTGAAAGAGTTACACAGAGCCAGCACCATGTCTCAACAGGCTAATTCTCCTCCTTGCGGAACCGGCACACCGGGTTCTAGTCCTGGTTGGGGCACCGGATACTATCCCGGTTGCCCCTCTTCCAGGCCAACTCTCTGCTGTGGCCAGGGAGTGCAGTGGAGGATGGCCCAAGTGCTTGGGCCTTGCACCCTTGGGAGACCAGGAGAAGCACCTGGCTCCTGCCTTCGGATCAGTGCAGTGCGCCGGCCGCAGCGGCCATTGGAGGGTGAACCAACGGCAAAAAGGAAGACCTTTCTCTCTGTCTCTCTCTCTCACTGTCCACTCTGCCTGTCCAAAAAAAACAAAAAACAAACAAACAAACAAAAAAGAGTTACACTGAGAGAGAAGGAGAGGCAGCGAAAGAGAGGTAAGTAAGTTTTAAGGCTTATAGATTGATTCTGTACAGGATGACAGTAGAATTACAAAGTTTTTTAAAAGTTACAAGGAAACCTAAATGCTCTAATTCTAACTTCAGTGATAAAATGCTGATCTTATATATATTTTTTACATTGTGCTTCATTTTAAGGTAGTCAAACTTCTCCAGCTTTTTTTGAAATTAGCATTAAGATTTAACATGAAGGATGTATTGAAATGCAATCTGCAGTTTTCATTATACCTCTTTGAAGGGAAGTAGGTTTATGTTAGGTTTAATTGCTAAGCTTGAGCAATAGCCTCTGAAGATGGTGCTATATGTCAGTGCTTCATCTGACCTTAAGTATGCTTTTGTTTTTTTTACCAGGACACTGGTATCTTTGGTTTGAGTCATTTAAAAAATTATTTACGTGGTATACCTTTGAGGTAGAGGTCAGGAAGTAAGTAGTCAGAAAAATTTTAAAGTGAACATGATTATTGACCTTGGCATAAAAAGAAGGCTTAAAGTATACTCATTTTCTCCATAAAGCCCTTCCCAAGGAAAGAATAAGATTCACTCTTCTACACATACCTAGTTTTTCAATACATCTTTTTTGGTAATAAAAAAATGTTCTTTTAAAGTGATATTAATAGTTAACTAGGCATCTGTTTTCAAGTGACTTTTTAAAGGATACTTACTTCTAAAGTATATCAGTAGGAAGAATGATGATACTACCTACAGGATTACTGATTCTTGATAGGTTATTGATTATAGATTTTCCCAATCCACCTATGAATTTTCCTAGACTGTATCAATAACCTCAATAGTTAACCACCTGCTTGCTATATCAGAATACCTGGATTTGATGTCTGTTGCCAGCCCGTTTCCAGTTTTCTGCTAATGCAGACCCAGGTGGGCAGCAGAGATGGCTCACTTGATCAGTTCCTGCCACTCGCATGAGATTATGTTCATGGCTCCCATCTTTGGACCTGGCCCAAATCTGGCTGTTGTGGGTATCTGGGGACTAAACCAGAGGATAGGAACTGGTTTGTTTGTTATTCTCTCTCATTCTCTTTCTCTCCTAAAGAAAACATCAAAACAATCAAAAACTTAAATAAAAAACACCTTAGAGACCACCATCAAAGAAAAAGATAATTCTAAAGATGACAGTGGAAATACTTTTATGTTAGACACTCTGATATACAAGATTGAATGATGAGTTTAAAAACTGGAAGCCCTGCCTTCTGGTTTAAACATTGTTACTTATTACTGATGGTATGGGATACCTCTCTGAGCTTTTCATCTGTTGACTCAACATAGTATCACAGGTTAGATAAGTTATAAAGAAAAGAGGTTTGTACTCACTGTTCTTGTCCAAGATGGAGGGACATATATAGTGATGACCCAGAGTCCCAGGGTTGCACGGGGCTTCACATGGCAAGAAATACAATGTGTGTATGTTGTGGTCTTCTCCCTATTATTTATTTATTTAATTAGCTTGAAAGGCTGAGCAACAGAGAGGGAGTCAGAGAGAGAGAGATCTTCCATCCACTAGTTTATTTCCCAAATGGCCACAACAGCCAGGACTGGGCCAGGCCAAAGCCAGCAGCTGGGAGCCAGAAACTTTACCCTGGTTTTCCCCCGAAGGTAGCAGGCCCCAAGTACTTGCGTGGTTTTCTGCTGCCTTTCCAGGTACATTAGCAGGAAGCTGGATCAGAAGCAGAGCAACTGGAACTCAAACCAGTACTCCTATATGATGCTAGCCTCATGGGTGGTAGTTTAACCCACTGGGCCACAGCAATAGCCCCTCTCCCCACTTTATATAAAGCCACCAGTATTCAAGCAATCGGACTCCACCCTGATGATGAAATTTAATCTTAATCACTTTCCAAAAGCCCCATTTCTAACCACCACAGTTGGAATAAATTTCTACTTTTTTTTTTTTTTTTAGCTTTTATTTAAAGAATATAAATTTCCAAAGTATAGCTTATGGATTCCAATGGCTCCCCCCCTCACAACTTCCCTCCCTCCCGCTACCCTCCCCTCTCCCGCTCCCTCTCCCCTTCTGTTCACATCAAGATTCATTTTCAATTCTCTTTATACACAGAAGATCAGTTTAGAACATATTATGTAAAGATTTCAACAGTTTGCCCTCACATAGAGACACAAACTGAAATTATTGTTGGAGTACTAGTTATAGTAGGTGTTTAAATTTTAAATGAAAAGTGATCCCTGTGAAATATAAGAGTGGGAATAAGAGAGGGAGGAGATGTACAATTTGGGACATGCTCAATCGGAACTGCCCCAAATGATAGAGTTAGAAGTGTGCCAGGGGATTCCAATACATTCCCATCAAGGTGGCATGTACCAAGGCCATCTCATTAGTCCAAGTGATCAATTTCAGCTCACAATTGATCACACTGATAGGTCTAAGAGTAAAATGGTTCACACAAACAAGACTAATGTCTGCTAATACTAACTGATAGAATGAAAAAGGGAGAGAATGATCCAACATGGGAAGCAAGATACACAGCAGACTCATAGAACGGCAGATGTCCTAAATAGCACTCTGGCCTCAGAATCAGCCCTTAAGGCATTCGGATCTGGCTGAAGAGCCCATGAGAATATTTTAGGCATGGAAAGCTAAGACACTGTGAAAAACAAAAAAATGAAGACCTAAATGAAAGATCTCTGCGAGTGAGATCCCAGTGGAAAGAACGAGGCCATCAGAGAAGGAGGTACCTTTCTCTGAAGGGAGGAGAGAACCTCCACTTTGACTATGACCCTGTCGGATTAAGATCGAAGTCGGCGAACCCTAAACGCTTCCATAGCCTCGGCAACTCATGACTAGAGCCTGGGGAGATTACTGACGCCATAAACAAGAGTGTCAAATTGTTAAATCAACTTCAGGAGTCACTGTGTACTTGCGTCTCATGAGGGATCTGTCCTTAATGTGTTATCCAATGTGAAATAATGCTATTACTAGTACTGAAACAGTATTTTTTCACTTTGTGTTTCTGTGTGGGTGCAAACTGATGAAATCTTTACATACTATAATATTAAATCGATCTTCTGTGTATAAAGATAATTGCAAATGATTAAAAAATCTTGGTGTTAAATTGGAAATTGCATAGATAATTAATCAATTCTTTAAAAAAAAATCATGTAGGATCTCTGTCTTTAATGTACTGTACATTGTGAAATTTCTACTTTTTTATACCTCGCAAAGGGAATTAAATTTATACATGAGTTTTCTGAGGGGACAAATCATGTTCAAACCGTAAAATCTGTTTTAAATAAAAAGCCCATCTTACCAGATTTGATGTGAAATGTTAGCAAAAGTTATGAAGAACATTATAAAATTTTGTGAATTATTAAAGGATGGAAAAATATTGTATGTAGTTAATGACAGTTTAATGAGCTAATTTTTAATGATATATCTAACTAATACAGAAATGGCATGAAACTTATTAAAGAAGAATTAAATGCTAGTAACATCCAGCATTTGCCTGTTTTGAGAGAATGTGTTACTTTATTACTTGAGGATTCTTATCCATTTGAAATAGGAAGTATTCAATTAATTTTTACTATTTATTCCAGTTGTATATGTATCAGCTGTTTCGAAGTTTAGCCTATATCCATTCCTTTGGAATCTGCCATCGGGATATTAAACCACAGAACCTCTTGTTGGATCCTGATACAGCTGTTTTAAAACTCTGTGACTTTGGAAGGTAAGTCAGCTTACAGAATAGTTTATATACAGAAATTTTTATCATAGCATTGGCTATAAATGTCCATTAGTAAGAAAATGACCAAATAAATTCTAGTACATACACATATATAGTGATAAATTCAGCTATGAAATGAATGAAGCAGTTCTGTATAAGCTGAAAGGGAATGGTCTCTAGAAAGTATTAAATGAAAAAAAGCAAAGTCAAGACTATATATACAGTATGCTACTTGTTACATTTTAAAAACACATAGAATGTGACTATATGTATACAAATACATACCTGTCTATAGATGGCTTATCTCTGGAATGAATATAATAGCCTCGTAACATTGATTAGCCCTGGGCAGAGAAATTTGAGAATGTACTGTAGTTGAGAAATCTGCTTTTTTTCACTGGTTGTACTTCAACTATTGTTTGACTATATATTGTGTGCATATACTCCATTTTAAACTAAGAACTATTTTTAAAAATTTTTTGATTATTGTATTCTGTGTATTATTTAAACTGTTTAACTTCAGCATTTATCTTAATTTCGGTTCATGTAAAAGGTCTAGTATCTGTGTTTACTTCTTTTTCCTTTATTATTTAATCTTTTATTCTCTCTTCTCTTCTGCAAATCCCAACAAACTTTCTACTTTCTTAAACTCATAATGTGATAATATCTGTGAGTTTGTGATAAAACTTTATCCTTTGCATTTCTATAGTTTTTAGCGTATTGTATCTCTGTGATCTAACCTTTCAACATGCATTCAAGCTTATTCCCATGTAACTCAGGTTATTACCTTGCTAGTTGATTTCTGAATGAAGAGATCCCTGCATCAAGTAATCTCTTTTCTCTCAGCTCTAAAATATCTCTGCATAACTTGGATTCTCTACACTTTAATTTTTTATCATTGTCACAAATCCTTATATTTTAATTTAGCTCTATAAATTATATATCAACTCACATCAGCTGATACGTGTATTCCTACTTCTTTGTAATACTGTTTACATCAACTCATAGTTTAAATTTGGAGTTTAACAGGCAGTCTCTTGAGAGAGATTCTTAAATAAAATCTACATTATCAACAAATCTACTCTACAAATCTACTGTATCATAAGTTACTTTTTAGTCTCACAACTGTGTCCTCTTCGACCATCCCTATTTTATTATTTGCTAATTTCATACACCTATTACAGGATCTACCTCACTTTGCAGTCTGTGACTGTCCTCTAAACATAAGAAAGGGTAAAAGGTACTAATTCAAAATTATTATTTGATTGCTTAAGATAAAGTACTATTATTATCTGTAGAAAAAACTACCCAATCTGATGAGTTTTACCATTAGGAATACCTTGTCTCAGAACGACTGACTACTGTGGACTATATAAGGACTGTGAAACACCAAGCTTAATAGAGATTCTATTCTTGGTCTTTCTCGCTCTCCATCTCTCTGTTATTCTTTCAAATAAATGTATTTAAAATGAATTTTTAAAAACTATAACGGGGCCAGTGTTGTGGCACAGTGAGTTGAGCCTTGTCTTGTGAGCACTCCTTACTGGAGTATTCATTGAGTCCCAGAAACGCTTTTTCTAGTCCATCTCATTAATGTTGTACCTGGGAAAGCAGGGGAATATGGTCCAAACATTTAGGCCCCTGACACACACTTTGGAAGACCTGGATGGAGTTCAGGCTTCTGTCTTCAGCCTGACTCAACCCCAGCTTTTGCAGCCATTTGAGGAGTGAACCAGTGGATGATGGGAGATCTCTTTTTCACCCTGTCTCTCCCCCTCTTTCTCTCTCTAACTCTGCCTTTCAAATAAATAAAATAGATTTTAAAAAAATTTTTAAAGCATTGGTATGGACCTTTAACTTCAGACATAAAATAGATTTGTTCTAATGAATTTGGAATAAGGATTTCACTTGGGTGATAATAGCTTATTGTAAAATACCTTCTCTTAGCACACCTAAATGCCTTTTTAGGTTTTTTTTTTTTTTTTTTTTTTTTTTTTGACAGGTAGAGTTATAGACAGTGAGAGAGAGAGACAGAGAAAAAGGTCTTCCTTCACTCCCCAAATGGTCACTACGGCTGGCGCTGTGCCTGCCCGAAGCCAAGAGCCAGGTACTTCTTCCTGGTCTCCCATGCGGGTACAGGAGCCCAAGCACTTGGGCCACCATCCACTGCCCTCCTGGACCACAGCAGAGAGCTAGACTGGAAGAGGAGCAACCGGGACTAAAACCCGGTGCCCATATGGGATGCCGGTGCCACACGCAGAGGATTAGCCAAGTGAGCCATAGCACCAGCCCCCGCCTTTTCAGTTTTAAAAAAAATTTGTATGGACAAGTAGGGTTTGGGAGATACTGTTGACTCCTAGGTACCAGGTAGGTAGTGAGTAAAAATATCACTGTCTTGCTAGTAATTCTTTACTTCATGAAACAAAGTCTAGAAATACTAGAGTTGGCCTGTCTAAGCTCCAGCTATGTGCGACTGCTATATTATGTAGGGAATTCCATTAAACCTTATATGCATGAGAAAGAACACAGTTCCATCAAGTAGTAGAAAAGTTTGCAGGTGCAAGGCTTCAAATAGGTGCTGCCTAAAAACATAGGTTGAAAGTTTTGATTTATGAATTAGCTGCTGTATGTCATTACTTGAGGAAAGGATTAAGAAATAAACTTCAAAACTGGTGAGAAAGAGAAAATGAGTTGAAATTAGAGTTATCACTGAGTAGAAATAAACGGAGGAAAAGAAACCCAGGCTTTGAAATCCTTGTGACTGCTTTCATCTGTCTTTGCAATGGTTTTCTTGTACCTGTACTTCAAATTGTTTTGCTTTTTCTTTTTTTTTTTTTTTACTAATTTGTTTTTGTTGCTTGTATTTATTTATTTATTATATTTATCTTTTATATTGCTATTTTTCTTTTTTTTAAAGATGTACTTATTTATTTGAAAGTCAAGAGTTCCAGAAAGGGAGAGACAGAGATCTTCCATCCATTGGTTCACTTCCCGGATGGCTTCAATGACCCGTGTGTGTGCAGGGCCCAAGCACTTAGTCTATCTTCCATTGCTTTTCCTAAGCCATTAGCAGGGAGCTGGATCAGAAATGGAACAACCAGGATTTGAACCAGTGTCCATATGGACAGGTAGTGGCTTTACCTGCTATGCCACAATGTCAGCCCCTTTTGATACTACTTTATGTCAAAATGGTTAGCTTCTACAATAGCTTATTTATTTTGATTATTTCTGGTTATTCTAAGAGAACACCTCAAAAAAGTTATAGTTTGAAATATAGTATGAAATATTGTATTTAAAGAATTTACTGGCCAGTGCCGCAGCTCATTAGGCTAATCCTCCGACTGCAGCACCAGCACACCAGGTTCTAGTCCTGGTCGGGGCTCCAGATTTTGTCCCGGTTGCTTCTCTTCCAGTCTAGCTCTCTGCTGTGGCCCGGGAAGGCAGTGGAGGATGGCCCAAGTCCTTGGGCCCTGCACCCACATAGGAACCTGGTTCCTGGCTTCAGATCAGCGTGGTGCACCAGCCACAGCATGCCTGCCATGTTGGGGGGTGAACCAATGGAAAAGGAAGACCTTTCTCTCTGTCTCTCTCTCTCACTGTCCACTCTACCTGTCAAAAAAAAAAAAAAAGAATTTACTAATACATTAGGTTCTTAGGACCACAGCAAATCCATGATAATTACTACAACACAATTCTCATCAATTTAAATATTAATGTAATAAAACTAGGAGAACAGATTGAATGTAATTCATAAATATAATTCTTAGAATGTAACAATCCTTCCCTCTTCCTTGCATCCCTCCCTCTTTTCCTCCCTTTCTTGCGTTCTTTTTGTAATTTTTGAGATCACATTTTTATTTACATTATAGACAAAGGCTTAATGCTGCACTAAATGAGTAAGTTCAACAAGTAAAGAGATCTTAGTTCAGTGGGAATTTTTGCAAGACTATAAACAATAATTGAAGGAGAAGATGACCGTTTTATTTCTATACAGTAAATTTAAAAATAAACAGATTATTAAGTCTATAGTAGTATGTCATTCTTAACCATTGGTTTGACAAAAGATATAAAACACAAGTTTGACAGAAGTATATTTTGAGCCATACTGATATACAAAGGCATTTCTTTTTTTTGTTTGTTTTTATTTCTTTTTTCATTTTAGCTCCCACATATAAGGGAGAAGATAAGTATTTACCTTTCTGTGTCTGACTTATTTCAGTCAGCATGCCGTCCTTGAGTTACATACATTTTGATGCAAATAGTAGAATTTGATTCATTTTTATACCTGAATAGTAGCCTGTGTTTTCTTTATCCATTCATCCATTGATGGAAACCTTGATTGATTCCATATTTTGACTATTGTGAACAGTACTGCTATAAGCATGACAATTCAGTTATCTCCATGATACAATGAGTTCATGTCTTTTGGGATTGCTGGGTCCTATGGCTACCATACAGTGGCTATACTAATTCACATTCTCACTAACAGTAAATAGGAGTTCCCCTTTCTCTATATCCTTGCCAGCATGTGTGACTTTACTCTCTATCTTTTGGATGATAGCCATTCTGACAGGGATGAAGTGATATCTCCTTGTGGTTTTGATTTGCATTTCCCTGATGGCTTATGATGTTGAGCATTTTAAAAATATATTTATAAGCCATTTGTATTTTTTTTTAAGATTTTGTATATTGATTTGAAAGGTACAGTTATGGACAGAGAGAGGGAGAGATAGAGAGAAAGATCTTCCATCCATTGGTTCACTCCCTAAATGGCCGCAACGGCTAGAGTGAGCCAAACTGAAGCCGGGAGCTAGGAATTTCTTCCCAGGTCTCCCACAGGAGTACAATGGCCCAAACACTTAGTTTGTCTTCAGTTGCGATTCTAGGCTATAAGTAGAGAGCTGGATTGGAAGAGGAGCAACCAGGACATGAACCATATAGGATGCCAGCACCGCAGACAGAGGCTTAGCCTAATATGCCACAGTGCCAGGCTACTGTGTTTCTTCTTTAGAGAGCTGTCTATTGAGGTTCTTTGCACATTTATTCATGGGATTGATTGTTTTTCTGTTGTTGAATTTTCTGAGTTGCTGATATATTCTGGATATGAATCCTTTGTCAGATAAGTAGCTTGCTAATATTATTTCCCATTCTGTTGGTTGTCTCTTCACTCTGTTGATTGTTTCCTTTGCTATGTAGAAGTTTCTGAGTTTGATATAGTCCCATTTGTCTAATTTTGCTTTTGTTGCCTCTGCCCTGTGGATCGTATCCGAGAAATCATCACCTATACCAGTGTCTTGAAATGTGACCCCCTACATTTTCTTTTATTAACTTTAAAAGTCTCATGTTGCCGGCGCCGTGGCTCAACAGGCTAATCCTCCGCCTCGTGGTGCCGGCACACCGGGTTCTAGTCCCGGTCGGGCTCCGGATTCTGTCCCGGTTGCCCCTCTTCCAGGCCAGCCCTTTGCTGTGGCCCAGGAGTGCAGTGGAGGATGGTCCAAGTGCTTGGGCCCTGCACCCCATGGGAGACCAGGAAAAAGCACCTAGCACCTGGCTCCTGCCATCAGATGAGCGCGGTGCACTGGCCGCAGCGCGCCGACCACGGCAGCCATTGGAGGGTGAACCAACGGCAAAGGAAGAACTTTCTCTCTGTCTCTCTCTCTCACTGTCCACTCTGCCTGTCAAAAAAAAAAAAAAAGTCTCATGTCTTAAATTTAGGTCTTTGACCTATCTTGAGTTGATTTTTGTGTATGGTAAGAAGTAGGGATCTAATTTCATTTTTCTGCATATATATCCACTTTTGCTAGCACCATTTATTGAAGAGATTGCCCTTTCTCCAGTATATGCTATATGACACTTTTGTCAAAAATCAGTTGGCTCTATGTATGTGGATTTTTTTTCTGGGCTCTCCATTCTGTTCCACTGTTTTAATTACAATAGATTACTATAGTAATGAAGTATTTTAGAAGGATAATTTGAGTCAGAGAATATATAAACTCACAACATCAGAGTTTCATAGGCTTTGAATCATATCTGTAAATCATATATATGCTGTAACATTCAGAGCCAGTGCCGTGGCTCAGTAGGCTAATCCTCTGCCTTGCGGAGCCGGCACACCGGGTTCTAGTCCCAGTCGGGGCACCGGATTCTGTCCCGGTTGCCCCTCTTCCAGACCAGCTCTCTGCTATGGCCCGGGAGTGCAGTGGAGGATGGCCCAAGTCCTTGGGTCCTGCACCCCATAGGAGACCAGGAGAAGCACCTGGCTCCTGCCTTCGGATCAGCGCGGTGCGCCGGCCGTGGCGGCCATTGGAGGGTGAACTAATGGCAAAGGAAGACCTTTCTCTCTGTCTCTCTCTCTCTCACACTGTCCACTCTGCCTATTAAAAAAAAACAAAAACAAAACAAAACAAAACCACTGAAGCACTGTCTTTTTGCATTTTCTACAATAATGAATGTTTAGACAGTTAATAAATTGATCAAATGTGGAAAAACAAAGCAGATTGAGTCTATAACCCTTGAAATATTCACCCAAGTCAAAAGTCGAATAGTAAAACAGTGACAAAATTTTCCACGTTTTAAAAGAAACACACTGGGTGATGAGTATTCGACTTAAATGAGAGTACATCAGAAAGTTCAAGGAAGATAAACAGTAAGTGTAGGATGGGCATTTGGTGCAGAGGTTAAGTTGTTGCTTGGGGTGCTCACTTCTGAATTCATCATAGTTAGAGTCCTAGCTCTTCTACTTGCAATCCATCTTCCAGCTGATGTGCATCCTAGGAGGGAGCAGAAGATCACTCAAATACATTGATCCTGCCACCCACATGAGAGAACCAGATGGAGTTCTAGGCCTCTACCCTTCACCTGGCCCAAGCTTGGCTGTAGCAGTAGTAGGCATTTAGGAAGTGAACCATTGGATGGAGGATCTCTTTCTCTCTCTGCCTTTTTGTTTTTCTGTGTATGTCTCTAGCCTTTCAAATAAAATGAAAGTAAATAAATAAAAATTTCAATGTATTTTGGTGCAAAAATTTTTGAAATCCATACATAAGCTGGGCCTTCAAAAACTATGGAAAAAGTCTGCTGGCTGGCACCACGGCTCAATAGGCTAATCCTCCACCTGTGGTGCCAGCACACCGGGTTCTAGTCCTGGTCAGGGTGCCGGATTCTGTCCTAGTTGCCCCTCTTCCAGGCCAGCTCTCTGCTGTGGCCCGGGAGTGCAGTGGAGGATGGTCCAAGTGCTTGGGCCCTGCACCCCATGGGAGACCAGGATAAGCACATGGCTCCTGCCTTCCGATCAGTGCAGTGCGCCAGCCGTGGGGGCCATTAGAGGGTGAAACAACTGCAAAAGGGAGACCTTTCTCTCTGTCTCTCTGTCACTGTCCACTCTGCCTGTCAAAAAAAAAAAAAAAAAAAGAGAAAGTCTGCATGGATTTCAAGTTTTTGCACCAAATTAATGTATATATTTTTAAAAATATCTATTTATATAAAAGGCACAGTTACAGAGAGAGGAGAAAAAGAGAGAATGGAATGAATGAATGGGGATATTGATCTTCCATCCATGGGTTACTGCCCAAATGGCCGCAGTGGCTGGAGCTGGGCTCATCTGAAACTAGGAGTCAGGAGTTTCTTCTGGGTCTCCCACATAGGTACAGGGGCCCAAGGACTTGGCCATCTTCTGCTACTTTCCCAAGCACATTAGCTGGCAGCTGGAAGAGAAGCAGGGCAGTCAGTACTCAAACTAGAGCTCAAATGGGTTGCTGGCGATGGCTCTACCCACTACACCACAGTGCCAGCCCCACATTAATGTATGTTTTAATTCCATTTTCTTAAGATTTTTTTGAGGTACTTCTAATCTGTTATGTTTTTGGGTGGAAAAGATACCTGTTCCTTTTCTGCTCTTCTGTGTATTTAGAGATGGAATTGAGAAAATAGTGAAACAGAAAAAAATTGGACTTTTATAATTCTGTAACTTTTCAACCCTTTTTTTAAGGCAAGTATTGTAAACTGCTTTCTTGAAAAGTTAATTTTTCTTTCTTTTTGCAAAGTGATGTAAAATTATAAATTTCTTTTGTGGGAGGTAGTTGTGGTTTCTTTTACATATGTACTATAGTTACAATGATATGAATCTGAAATAAACATTTTGATTTTTTGAGTAACAGTTTAAGTTTTGTTAAGGTTTAGATTTAAAGCATATCTGCTTTTTTGTTGTTGTCGTTATTAGTGCAAAGCAGCTGGTCCGAGGAGAGCCCAATGTTTCGTATATCTGTTCTCGGTACTATAGGGCACCAGAGTTGATCTTTGGAGCCACTGATTATACCTCCAGTATAGGTAAGTACTGAATCCTAATATAATGCATGTATATATTAATTACATTCTGGTTTTAATAATTTGGTACTATTAATCTATAATTTGACTTCTGTAGAAAGATAAACATACAATGTAATACATTTCTTCTTAATAATAAGATACTGAAATGGAATTTTTAAAACTTCACCTTTAATATGGCCAGTGTTTGGTGTGGCAGTTAAGATGCCGCTTGGGGTGCCTGCATCCCATAACTGGAGTGCCTGAATTTGAGTCCCAGCTGTGCTCTGGATCCCAGCTTCCTGCTGATGCACTCTGTGAGAGGCAGCATATGATAGCTCAGGTAATTATGTCTGTGCCCCAGGTGGAAGACCTGGGTTGAATTCCTGGCTCCCAGTTTTGTTCCAACCCAGCCCTGGCTATTACAGGTATTTGGGGAATGAACTGATAGATGGGAGATGTCTCTCTGTTTTTTGCCTCTCTCTGTGTTTCTCTTTCTCTCTCCCTAACTCCCTCTGTCTTTCCCTCCCTTCTTCCCCCAAAACTCTGCCTTTAAATCGATGATATTTTTCAAAATTTCACCTTTTTGAATTTAAGATATACCTACTGTCTTAAGACTTCAAATAAATGCTTTGCTTAACTTTTTTTAAAAAAATATTTCTGAATACTCAACTTCTGAGTGAATATTCATCATTTGAAGAATTTGTTTAAAGCAGTGTTATTTCATAGGATTTTTCAAGGTGGCTGAATAGGTGCACCCAGCATTGGCTTTCTCCTTCACAGAGAAGAATGAAGACAGAAAAATAGCTAAATTTCCAGAGCATAGGCTGCAATGTGCCTCCATCTTAAGAAAGGAATCGCTTTCAGAATCCGTTCTGCCCCTATAGGCAGAAGCCTCTGCATATCCCCATCCCTGATGCCCCATTGATATTCCACCACAGTAGCAAAACAGTTTGTATGGTCACAAACCCAACTAGGCTGAACAGAGTGATGGTGACCCCAGCATCTAGCCCACTTAAAGCTCTGTACTATAAGACACAGGCTATAGAACAGCAGGGGACCTTGTCTCTAGTACCCTAGAAGTAGGGTACCTACCCTCTCATATCTGGGACATGTCCACCGTCCTCCTCTACCCCGCCCCATCCCTACCATCCACCACCCAAGACATTGCTCACTCCTTGTGGAACTCAGCATTCAGCCCAGATTGCCCTCCAGCAGTGCTCCTGAAATGCCAGTGCTGGACCCATGCAGCTCCACTGGAACTGAGGAGTACCCCAGACCCCCACACAACCAGTAACACCTCTTAGAATAGAAGAAGGTAGAAGTAAAGTGTACTGTGGCATGAAAAGAAATTTTTTTAACATAGGAGCCACTCCTTAAGTGAATGGCAGAAGTGATCCAGCAGATGTGTAAATATCAGCCTAAGGATCCAAGAAACATCAAAAAGGAAGGCAGTATGATACTTCCAGAGGAACACAATAAAGCTTTAGGAACAGACTCCAAAGAAAAGAAGGTTGATGAAATGCCTGATCAGGAATGCAAAAGGATATTCAGAGAGTTACAAGAGAATATAAACAGATTAGATTGACAGCTTCACAGAATCAGGAAATCAATGCATGACATGACACGGTTAAGACATTTAGCAAAGATACAGAGACCTTAGAAAAGAACTGAACAGAAATTTTGGAAATGAATAACTGAGTAAAGCAAGTAAAAAGAATTTGGAAAACTCAACAACATATTAGATCAAGCAAATGAAAGAAGATCGGAACTTGGAGTGAGGATTGCAGTGTGATGTGCTAAGCCACCATTTGGAACTCCTGCATTCCATATTGGAGTGTCAGTTTTGTTAGGGCAACAGATGGAGGCCCAAGTGTTTGGGTCACTGCCACCCATGTGTAAACCCAGATGAAGTCCAAGCTCCTTGCTTTAGCCTGGACCAGCCCTGGCTGTCGTGGGCATTTGTGGAGTGAATCAGCCAATGGAAGATCTCTATCTCTGTCTCTTCCTCTCTTTGCCTTTCAAAAACGTAGACCTTTTTTTAATTATAAAAAAAAGAGTATCTGAACTTGAAGACAGATCTTAAGAAAAATTCCAGTCAGACAAAAAAGAAAAATCAATAGACAGTCTCCCAGACTTCTAGGATACTGTTAAAATGAAACAGTATTTGAAGTTTGGGATCCCTGAAGGAGAAGACAAGGATAAAATCATAGTAAAACTTTTCAACATACCATATCATGGTGATACCATATGTGAAAACATCCTCAAACTGGAGAAAGATATGGATATCTAAGTACAAGAGACCCATATAATCCCAAATAGAATTGGTCAGGAAAATCCTATTTGTGACATATTTATAGTCAAATTCTCAAAAGTACCATACAAAAAGAAAATTCACTCTACATGTCCATCAGCAAATTAACAGATATAGAAAATGTGGTGTATATACACAGCAGAATATTATTCAGCCATCGGAAAGAATGTTATGCTATCATTTACAACAAAATGAGTGGGACTGGAAAACATCATGTTAAGTGAAATAAGTCAGTCTCAGAAAGACGAATACCACTTGTCTGTCTCATGTGGCTCAAACAAAAAAAAAGTTCATTTGAATGTAGGATGTTGATCACTAAATTTTGGGAAAGGAGCGATGGAGAGGTGGAGGGCAATTGGGTAACAGGTACCAGAACACAGAAGAAATAATCCTAGCTTTTATAGCATAGAGGAGTGACTATATTTCACAATAACCTGTTATATATTTTATGAACAGATAGAGAAGAGGAGCTCAAAGACAGCAAGTACAGAAGTGCTTGATTTGATCAGTACAGGTTCTGTACATTTGTTGAAATGTCATAGTGTACCGTACAGATGTGTGAATTTTTGAGTATTAATTTGAAAACATTTAAACATTTGATTTGAAAACCCTAGCCATACTGATTTGATCATCCTCCAGTGAATACATGTATCAAATTATCATACTGTACCCCATAAACATACACAATTAAAGTAACATTTCTTTTAAATTAATAATGAAAGTGATAGGGTGACTATATAGTTGATGGTTCTGTCATGCTGTCTCAGTTGATTCTTTAATTTCAAATCATTTTACATTTTTAGTAGTTCGACTGAACCATGAGTTCTGTAGAAGTCTACAACAGAGGAGTGTAGTGATAGAAGGAACTGAGCACAGTTACCCTTGATCTGCTGTAACCTCTTCTATCTCCTTTTAACTTTGTAGCTAGAAGTAATCAAAGAGAGCGTGGTCACTGGGCATGGATAGAAAGCTAAGATAGAATTAGTTACCTGAGGCAGGTAGAGGCCAAAATTATTTTATTTTTATACATTATCTCTGAAGAGGGTTACTTAGTCCAAAACTTAGACACACATATGCAAATAATGAACATATAGACCAAAAAACCCCACACTATCAGAAAACTAAAGAGTAAGACAAAACCATAACTTAGGACAGTTTTTTTTCCTTCTTGATAGACGTAAAAATTCTCTTACAAGAACAAATAGCCCTAAATAAAACATATTAACATTTTTTTTTGCCAAAGGGCAGAATACCAAAGGACATTATCATTTGTGTCAAGGGCTGGAAGTTTTATCCACCATTTCTTTTGTACCATCAGTGTAAATTTTAATACAGTGGAAAACGCATATTCTTATGAAAATAGTTTTCCCTTCCAGGACCTCTGAAAGTGTCCAGAGGTGACAGGGTTCCACAGATCATGTTTTGAGGCCTGCTTCTCTAGAGCATGGAGAGTATAATAATGTGTATTGTATGTAATGCTCAAAGTCTCATCATGGCTGCATTGTCTGGCATGTATTAAGGAACAAATGAGAAATAGTACAAAGAATGTTTTGCTTAAAGTGGACTTGGATTTGATATCAAGTTTATTACTTATTTAACTGAGCTGTAGAGGTCACTAACAGTTCTGTCTACATTTCTGAGTGGCTATAATGATTAAATGTTATCGAAAGTACTATTGGAAATATAAAGTAGCAGTAGCAGTATTCTGTTTGTGGTACTAGTTAACTTGACTTTCCCCAAGAACGAATTTCAGCCCTTTGCCTTTGGGGATGTAATTGGGCTTTCCAACTGCATTATTTGTTATTCAGATTTATGATGATATGTATCCAAGATACTAGGGTGTTTTAGAACAGTGTCCCCTAAAATAAAGGCAGTTTAATTTTCTAAAAAAGTTATAACCACAATTTTTGACACATTAGTGAACATATATATAAATTGGTTCCTTCTGATTGCTACCTAGCAAGCCTAGATTTGGCCTTCCTTTTTAGATTTAGTGTACCTGCTTCTTGAGGCACTGTAAGATTTGTATACAGATTTTTTAAATGAAGTTATTTGGAAATATTTTAATACAGGCACTTTTTAAAAGTGTTTTTAACAACAATGTTTGAATTAAAAGACTAGGTGGTTCTGACTACCCTTGTCATTATATGAGATTATCCTGAACGCTCCTGATCTCATCTGATCGCAGAGGATACTTTAAAAAGTTCATAGCGGTTCAACGCTGTGGCATAGTAGGTTGAGCCTCCCCCTATGGCACTGGCATCCCATATGGGCACTTCTTTGTTATCCAGCCGTTCTTTCAATCTAGCTCTCTGCTATGACCTGGGAAAGCTGTAAGAGATGGCCCAAGTTCTTGGGCCTGCACCTGTGCGGGAGACCTGGAAGAAGCTCCTGGCTCCTGGCTTCAGATTGGCCCAGCTCCAGGCCATTGTGGCCATCTGTAGAGTGAACCAGTGAATGGAAGACCTCTTTCTCTCTCTTCTTCTCTCTTAACTCTGTCTCTCAAATAAAAAAAATCTTTTTTTAGAAGGCTTTTATTTAATGAATATAAATTTCATATGTGCAGCTTTTAAGAATATAATGGTTCTCCCCCTCCCCCGCATTCCCACTTCTGCCCTCGCACCCCCATTCCCATCCCACCTCCTCTCTCCCATCTCCCTCTCCTATCCCATTCTTCATTAAGGTTCATTTTTAATTGACTTTATATAAAGAAGACCAACTCTATACTAAGTAAAGATGTCAACAGTTTGCACATAAAATATAAAGTACAGTTTGAAGACAGGTTTTACCATTAATCCTCATAGTACACCTCATTAAGGACAGAGGTCCAACATGGGGAGTAAGTGCACATTGACTCCTGTTGTTAACAATTAACACTTATTTTTTATGTCAGTGACCACCCGAGGTTCTTAACAAGAGCTGCCAAGGTTATGGAAGCATTTTGAGTCCACAAACTCTGTCAGTATTTAGACAAGGCCATCTGCAAAGTGGAAGTTCTTTCCTCTCTTCAGAGAAAAGTACATCCTCCTTTGATAGCCTTCTTTCCACTGGGGTCTCACTCACAGAGATCCTTCATGCGGAACAGTTTTTGCCACTATGTATGACTTTCCATGCCTGAAATGTTCTTGTGGGATTTTCAGCCAGATCCAAATGCCTCAGGGGCTGATTGTGAGGGCAGAGTGCTCTTCAGGGCGTTTGTCATTCTGATATGAGTCTGCTGTGTGGACTGCTTCCCATGTTGGAACTTTCTCTCCTTTGTAATTCTATCTATTGTTATTACCAGACACTTGGTCTTATTTATGTTGATCCCTTTGACACTTAATCTTATCTATATGATCAATTTCATGCTTAATATGATCATTTCATCACATAACATGGGCTTAGTACCACCCAGCTTACTGGAATTTGGAGTCCCATGGCAAGTTTTTACCTTAGGCTTAATGTGTGGGAATGTGTGCCAAACTGTACCGCTCTTCCCTTTCTCATTCCCACTCTTATGTTTAACTGGTATCTATTTTCAGTTGACTTAATACACCTATGATTAATTCTATGTTAAGTAAAGAGTTTAGCCAATGGTATTAAGTAGAAAAAAAAAGAATAAATAAAAAAATAAAATGAAATGATAAACTGTTCCTTAACAGTCAAGACAAGGGCTGTTCAAGTGATTTCTTCTCATAGTGTCAGTTTCACTTCTACAGGTTACCTTTTAGGTGCTTTGTTATTTATCACAGATCATGGAGAACATATGGTATTTGTCCCTTTGGGACAGGATTATTTCATTAATATGCTGTTTTCCAAATTCATCCATTTTGTTGCAAATGACCTGGTTTCATTTTTTTTTAAAACCGCTATGTAATATTCCATAGAGCACATATCCCATAGTTTTTTTTATCCAGTCTTCCATTGATGGGCGTTTAGGTTGATGCCATGTCATAGCTGTTGTGAACTGAGCTTCAATAAACATGGAAATGCCGATTACCCTTTTATGTACTGATTTCATTTCCTTTGGGTAAATTCAGAAGAGTGGGATAACTGAGTTGTATGGTAGGACTATATACAGATTTCTGAGGTATCTCCAAACTCTCTTCCATAGTGGTATTACCAGTTTGCATTCCACCAACAGTGGATTAGGATACCTTTTTCCCCAGATCTCGGCAGCATTTGTTGTTTTCTGTATTGTTGATTTTTGCATGAAAGCCATTCTAACTGGGGTGAGGTGAAACCTCATTGTGGTTTTGATTTGCATCTCTTGATGGCTAGTGATCCTGAGCATTTTTTCATGTGTCTGTAGGCCATTTGGATTTCCTTTTTTGAGAAATGTTTATTTAAGTCTTTTGCCCACTTCTTGACTAGGTTGTTTGTTTTGCTGTTGAGTTTTTTGATTACTTTATATATTCTGGTTATTAATCCTTTATCAGTTGCATGGTTTGCAAATAATTTCTCCCATTCTGTTGATTGCCTCTTTACTTTCCTGTTTCTTTTGCTGTATAGAAGCTTCTCGGTTTTAAGTAATCCCACTTGTTAAACTTGGTTTTTATTGCCTGTGCCTGTGGGGTCTTTCCAGGAACTCTTTGGTTATGCCGATGTCTTGCAAGGTTTCCCCAATGCTGTCTAGTAAATTGATGGTATTGGGTTGTAGATTTAGGTCTTCCATTTTTATTATGTCTTCGTCTATTTCTTCCCTTAACATTTTGTAATTTTCATCGTAGAGGTCTTTGACTTCCTTGGTTAAATTTATTCCAAGGTTTTAAATTTTTTTGTAGCTATTGTGAATGGGATTCATCTTAGAAGTTCTTTCTCAGCCATGGCATTATCTGTGTATACAAGGGCTGCTGTTTTTTCTGTGTTGATTTTATATCCTGCTATTTTACCAAACCCTTCTATGAGTTCCAGTAGTCTCCAAGTGGAGTCTTTTGGGTCCCCTATATATATAATCTTATCGTCTTCAAATAAGGATAGTTTGACTTTATCCTTACTGATTTCATTCCCTTTGATTTCTTTTTCTCGCCTGATGGCTCTGGTTCAAACTTCCAGGACTATATTGAATAGCAATGGTGAGAATGGACATCCTTGTCTGGTTCCAGATTTCAGTGAGAATGCTTCCAACTTTTCCCCATTCAATAGGACCCTGGCCATGGATTTGTCATAAATTGCCTTGATTATGTTGAGGAATGTTCCTTCTAGACCCAATTTGCTTAGAGTTTTCATCATGATAGGCTGTTGTGTTTTATCAAATGCTTTCTCTGCATCCATTGAGATAATCATATGGTTTTTGTTCAATTTCTTAACGTGATATATCACATTGATTGATTTGTGAGTGTTGAACCATCCCTGCATAACAGGGATAAATCCCACTTGGTCCTTGTGAATGATCTTTCTGATTTATTGTTGAATTCAATTGGCCAGAATTTTGTTGAGGATTTTTGCATCTATGTTCATCTGTATATATGGTCATATGTATGGTCTGTATTACTCTCTCTGTTGCATCTTTTCCGGATTTAGGGATTATGGTGATGCTGGCTTCACAGAAAGAAATTGGGGGGATTCCCTCCCTTTCAATTGTTTTGAATAACTTAGAAGAATTGGAGTTAGTTCTTCTTTAAATGTCTGGTAGAATTCAGCTGTGAAGCTATCCAGTCCTAGGCTTTTCTTTTTTGGGAGGGCCTTTATTACTGATTCAGTTTCCATCTTGGTTATGAGTCTGTTTAGGTTTTTTATGTCTTCATGGCTCAATTTAGGTAGGTTGTATATCTCCAGGAATCTGTCCATTTCTTCTAGGTTTCCCAGTTTGTTGGCATACAGCTCTTTGCAGTAATTTCTGTTGATTCTTTTTATTTCTGTGGTGTCTGTTGTTACATTTCCTTTTTTATCTCTAATTTTTATTGATTTTGGTCTTCTCTCTCCTTTTTTTTTTTGTTAGTTGGGCCATTGGTGTGTCAATTTTTTAAAAAAAATATACAGCTCTTCATTTTGCTAATCTTTTGTGGTTTTTTTGATTCAATTTTTTTATTTCTAATTTTAATTATTTCTTTCCTTCTGCTTTTGGGTTTGGCTTGCTGTTTTTTTTTTTTTCCCCTAGATCCTTGAGGTGTATAGATAGTTCATTTATTTGGTGCCTTTCTAGTTTCTTGATGTAGGCACCAGTTGCTATAAACTTTGCTCTCAACACTGCTTTCGCTATATCCCACAACTTTTGGTATGTTGTATTGTCATCTTCATTTGTTTCCAGAAATTTTTTGATTTCTTTTTTGGTTTTTTCTATGACCCACTGTTCATTCAGTAATCTGTTGTTCATTCTTCATGTGTTTGCATATGATGTAGAGATTTTTGAGTTGTTGATTTCCAGCTTCATTGCATTGTGGTCTGAGAAGATGCATGGTATGACTTTAAATTTTTTTTAATTTGCTAAGACTTGCTTTATGGCCTAGCATGTGGTCAATCCTAGAGAAAGTTCCATGTACCAGAAAGAAATATGTGTACTGTTTGTCTGTAGGGTGGAAGGTTCTGTAGATATTTGCTAGGTGTTTTTGGTCAATGGTGTCGATTAACTCTGTTGTTTCCTTGTTGATTTTCTATCTGATTGAGCTGTGCATTGCAGGAAGTGGGGTATTGAAGTCCCCCATTACTATTGTATTTGACTCTATCTCCCTTTAAATGCTTTAACATTTCTTTTAAATAGCCATGTGTCCTTTAGTTAGGTGCATATACATTTATAATAGTCACATCTTCCTGTTGAATTGATCCTTTGATCATTATATAATGTCCTTCTTTGTAACTCTTGATGCTTTTTGTGTTAAAGTCTATTTTGTCTGATATTAGAATGGCCACACCAGCTCTTTTTTTGTTTTTGGTTTCTGTTAGCATGGATTATCTTTTTCCATCTTTTTCACTTTCAGTCTGTGAACATCTTTGTTGGTAAGATGTGTTTCTTACAGGCAACAAATAGATGGGTTTTCTTTTTTAGTCCATTCAGCTAGTCTGTCTTTTAACTGAGCAGTTGAGACCATTTACATTCAGTGTTACTATTGTTAAGTACCAACTTTGCCCTGTCACGTTTCTGTATATAGTTCTGTTTATGTACTTTGGTTTTCATTTGTTCTTTTGCTGAGTAATTATCTACTTTTTTTAGTGATGTTCCTATTTCTGTGTGTAGCACATTTTTGAGCATGTTTCATAGGGCTAGGCAAGTAGTTACAAATTCTTTGCATTTCTGTTTTGTGGAAGATCTTTATTTCTCCTTCATTCGTAAATGAGAGCTTTGCAGGGTACAGTATCTGGGTTGACAGTTTTTTGTTTTTTTTTGTTTTGTTTTTTTTCCCTCTTAGGATTTAGAGTATGTCTCACCATTCTCTCCTTGCCTGTAGGGTTTGTGATGAGAAGTCCAGGATGAGTTTAATTGGGTTTCCTCTGAATGTGATTTGTTTCTCTCGTGCACATTTTAGGATCTTTTCTTTATGTGTTACTGAGAACTTTGCCATTATTTGTTAAGGTGAGGATCTTTTCTGGTTGTGTCTATTGGAAGTTCTATGTACTTCCTGAACTTGGATCTCTCTTTCTTTCTCTAGAAAGGGAAATTTATCTGTTATTATTTCATTAAGAAGGCCTTCTAATCCTTTCTCTGTTTTGATGCCTTCTGGAAATAAATCTTTAAAAATAAAAAATGTTCGTAGGAAATGGGTGGGCATTTAACCTATTGGTTAAGATATCCATGTCTCACATCCAATAACCTGGATGTGATACTGGCTTCTGCTCCCAACTCCAGCTTCCTGCCAGTAGCAGTGATGACTCCAGTAATTGCGTTTCTACCACCCACATTAATGACCTGAATTGAGTTCCCATTTTCTGGGTTTGGTCTTGTCCAGTCCCTGATACTGCAGGCTTTTGGGCAGTAAAGCAATAGATGGAAGAATTTTCCTTCTGTCTAGTTTTTTCTCTGCCCTCCTTCCTCATGTCTCTGTCTACCTCTCAAATACATAAAAGCAAAGAAAAAGATAAGTTTATTTTAAAGCAAAATATTTTTGAAGTCCCTGCATACTTTTTCATTATACACATTTTCCATGGACTTTTTGAAAATTTCTCATATATAATTTCTCATATATAACCAGATCTAAGACTGACGGGCAGAATGGAAATAAAGGGCCTCATTAGCACAATGAATTGAGCTTTTACAAGACCTTTAAATAAGCTGCTGTTCTGTGGCAGTGAGACAGTTACTGAAAACAGTGGTGTTTTTATTGAGAACTGAGAATGGGTTCTAGACCTAGTTGTTTTCCTCAATAGCTTTACCTTGAACAAGTCATTTAACTTTAAAGTGCCTTAATTTTCTTATATGTAAAGTAAATTTGTTAAACTAGATGCTCTTGAAATAGAACTTTACTGTGATTTAAAGCTGCTGAAAGTGTTGTTTTGCCTTACACCTCGGATAACTGAAATTCAGCAGGGTAAAGTAATTTTTTGGTAATGCTTCTGTATAGTTGTAGTTTTATCCAATTTAGAGAATTGCATCCATTTGTTGTTTAAAGTAAGAAAAGAGATTTCAGTACCTCCTAGAAAGATTTAAGTACCTTCTTTTTAGTAATTGGACTGATGTATTATGAACTGGAGACCACTAATATAGTTGTCACCTGAAGCATTTGATTATTAATCTTCCATGATACTTACTCACTAGATTATAGTGTTCCTTGATGTTTTACCTGCCTTCCAAGTTTGTAGCAGAGTACTGCGTAAGAAAGTGTTTCCCATGGTTGTAATTTTTTTATGAAGGCATAATTATTCCTCTGCAGTTTTTCCAACCTTGCCTTCTGAGAGGAATTACTCTGTAATAAAGAGGAAAGAAGTGAGTGTATATTATTTTCTGTCTAATTATCAAGTAAAAGCATATTTTTAAAACTTAGGTCAAAGTAAATAATTTAGATTAATAAGAAATTGCATCTTTTCCACTTGAACAAGCATTATTTTTAATACTGACTTTGAAGTAAAAAAGTCCTTAGCAGATTTTTTGTGTTTGCTTCATTTGACAATTTCCTAAGCTATCAAGTAGGACTTGCCATATGTTGCAGAATAGGTAGACAAAATCTACTTGAGTTTCCTAAGTGAATTCTGTGTCATTTTTCTAGGTCAGTAAAAAGTATTCACTGGAGCAGAGCTTTTCAATCTCTCTCTCTCTTTTTAAAGATGTATTCATTAATTTGAAAGGCAGAGGTAGAGAGAGACAAAGAAATCTTCCAATCTGCTGGTTCACTCCCCAGATGGCCATGACTGCTGGAGCTGTGTTGATCCAGCCAGGAGCCAGGAGCTTCCTCTGGGTCTCCCATGCAGGTGCAGGGGCCCAAGGATTTGGGCCATCTTCCACGGCCTTCCCAGGCCACAGGAGAGAGCCAAATCAGAAGTGGAGCAGCTGGGACTTGAACCGGTGCCCACATCGGGTGCCGGCACTACTGGCGACAGCTTTACCCGCTAAGCCACAGTGCCGGCCCCCCAATATCTCTTAACAGTGCATCTAACTGCATCAAAATTTGTAAATTGTTTTTTGTCTCCATCCCCTTCACTATTATTCTCTTTCCTACTGGTATATGGGAAAGCCTAGCAATGATTTATGTCCATCTCCCTAAAGCACTTGAGTATTAATACAAATAAGCCTGGAATTTCAGGAATTTGGAAATTGAAAAGCAGCAATGCTTGCAGGAAATCTTGAAAGGCAGAGTTAGAGATTTCTTCCATCTACTGGTTTACTCCCCAGAAGCCCAGGGCTGGGCCTGGCTAAGCCAGGAGTCTGGAACTCCATCTGTGGATTCAGGTGCCCAAGCACTTAGGCTATATTCCGATTCTTTTTTGGGTGCATTATCAGGGGAGCTGGATCATAAGCGGAGCAATTGGAACTAGAGATGGTACTAATATGGGATGTTGGCATTTCAGGCAGTGAGATTAACCCACTGTACCACAGTGCTGGATCTTGGTAGAACTTGGAAGAGAAAAAGAGGATGCTATTAACAATTATGTCAGGACAGTAGATATAAACCAAAGATTATCCTGGGTAGGCCAGCATAAGTGCTTTAATTTGTTTTTTTAATTTAATACATTTATTAAATTATTACTTTTTAAAAGTATTCTTTCAGTATTGCAGTTTCTGAATTGATTTAAAAGTGAATTATTTTTATAATATATGAAATAAAATACATTCTTTTTTTGTCATCCCTTTGCATTTAATAATGATAGTAGATTTAAGTACATTTTTCACGTTTTTCTGTCAGTGATCTTAAAACATAATAGCCAACCATTTAAAGTTTTAAAAATTTTTCCTGAGAATTTGCTTTGGCTTAAAACCCAATATGTATGGTGGATTGCTTACTTCCTCTCTGTGAGCACCTATTAGTGTGTAAAGATTGTGTCACTTTTACATTTTTAAGTGTAAGTAGATAGTCATGCCATAGCTTTGATACTATATTCCCTTGTGTTGCCATTTGAAGACTTGTATACCTGCTGTTTGCCAATAATAGACTTTACATGCTATTAGAATATTCTTACAGGCCTTATTTCCTGTTTAGCAAATTCAGTGCTTAATTTAAAAATGCATTGAAGTTTTATAACTATTTTGTTTTGGATTATACAATCTTTATATTTACTTTGTGATCAAAATAAAATTTAAAAATGTGTATAAATATTTTTAATCTGATACTACAAAGTATTAATAAGCCTTTGTTTTCTTTCCTACTCAGATGTATGGTCTGCAGGCTGTGTATTGGCTGAGTTGTTGCTAGGACAGCCAATATTTCCAGGAGACAGTGGTGTGGATCAGTTGGTGGAAATAATCAAGGTGAGAAGGTTGAACCTGAGATTTTGAACTAGAAGGAATTTTGGTGCTTTTTTTTTTTTGACAGAGTTATAGACAGAGAGAGAGACAGAGAGAAAGGTCTTCCTTCCGTTGGTTCACTCTCCAAATGGCCGCTACAGCTGGCGCTGCGCCGATCTGAAGCCAGGAGCCAGGTGCTTCTTCCTGGTCTCCCATACAGGTGCAGGGGCCCAAGCACTTGGGCCATCCTCCACTGCCCTTCTGGGCCACAGCAGAGAGCTGGACTGGAAGAGGAGCAACTGGGACTAGAACCCAGTGCCCGTATGGGATGCTGGCGCCACAGGCAGAGGATTAACCAAGTGAGCTGCGGAACCGTCGCTTGATGCTGTTTTAATGATGTAACACAAACACACATTTACAGGAAAATTAAAAAATGGAGAAAGTGATCTAGAGGTACATAGCAAGTTCACCAACCTTTTGGTTTCTAACTTAGCTGCTGTTCTGTTGTATGATTATGGAAAAGATATTTTATATATGTATATGCTGAGGCAATTGATTGATGCAGAGGTTAAGACTCTGGCGTATCTACCTTCTATATCAGGGTGCCTAAGTTCAGGTTCTGGTCCTGCTTCCACTTCTTGCTTCTCTGCTGATGCGGCTCACAATGACTTAGGTAGTTGGGTTTCTGCCACCACGTGGGATTCCTGCATTGAGTTCCTGGCTCCCTGCTTCAACCTAGCCCAGCTTTAACTGTTACAGGCATTTGCGTGGGACTACTGCATGGGAGACTTCTCTTTTTTTCTCTCTGTTTCTCTTTCAAATAAATAAAAAATGATAAATTAATTTTAAATTGATATATCTGTTATTTAAAGTACTTAAAAATTAAATAATAAGCTCACTAAAATATAAAAAAGCAGAAAGTATGTCTTTGTTCAACATGTTTTCTCTGCTAATACTCAGTAGAACACATAGAAGATACTTATTATTTAGTATGTGAATATTAGATGAAAGAATGAATACCTATGTGTATGGATGGACTACTGATATATAAACAGAATTTCTGAAAAAAAAAAATGGGCAAAGAATCTGCTTAAATTTTTCTCCAAAAAAGATATGCGGAAAACCAATACACACAAAAAGATGCTCAGCATTATTAATCATTAAGGAAATGAAAATCTGATGTGGTAGTGAATACTATTTCGGACTCACTAGAATGGCTAAAATAAATAGAGAGTAACTAGTATGGGTGAGGATGGGGATAAATCGGAACCCTCATACTTCTGCTTATGTGACTGTAAAATGGTTTGACCTCTAAAAGCACCATGCTCCCTTCTGCACATTAAACATTGAGTTACCATAAGAGCCAACAGTTCAATTGATAATTATATGTACCCCAGAGAATTTGAAAATATGCCCAAATAAAATTTAACACACAAAGCTCATGAAGATTATTTATAACCAAAAAATAGGAACAAAAAATATCTATCAGCTGTTGAATGGATGAGTAAGTAAATATTACATACAAAATGTCAGATACTATGTGACTTCATTTCAGTGAGAGTACTTCAAAAAGTTAATGGAAAAATGGAATTTGAAGTATGAGTCTGTTTTGCTACAAAAAAGTTTTAGTATGTATGTGTGGTTTTTTTTTTACAGTACTCATTTTCCATATATTATAAAAAAATTTTCTTTGTTCTCCTGATTCTTTGTACCAAAATAAACTCATACTTGGTTTTAGCCTTTTTTTTGGGGGGGGGGGGGGGGATTTATTTTAAAGGGAGAGAGATCTTCCATCTGGTGGCTCACTCCCCAAATGTCTCTCTCTCTTTTTAAGATTTATTTATTTATTTGAAAGAGTTACAAAGAGAGAGAAGGAGAGAGAGAGAGAGAGAAAGAGAGAGAGGTCTTCCTTCCATCTGCTGGTTCACTCTCCAATTGGCCTCAATGGCCAGAGTTGCACCAATCCGAAGCCAGGAGCCAGGAGCTTCTTCTAGGTCTCTCACATGGGTGCAGGGGCCCAAGCACTTGGGCCATCTTCTACTGCTTTCCCAGGCCAAAGCAGAGAGCTGGATCGGAAGATGAGCAGCCGGGACTCAAACCGGTGCCCCTATGGGATGCCAGTGCTGCAGGTGGCAGCTTTACCCGCTACACCACAGCACTGATGCCCCCAAATGTCTCTTAATAGCCGAGACTGAACCAGGCTGAAGCCAGGAGCCAGAAACTCCATCCTGTTCTCCCATGTGGGTGATATGGGCCATCTTCCCAGGTACATTAGCAGAAAGTTGGATCAGAAGCAGAGTAGCTGGGACTTGAACAGGCACTCCTATTTGTGATGCTGGCAGATTAATGTGGCATGGTGCAATGCTGGCTCCTCAGTTCCATTTGCCACAGGCCTTTTAAAGTACCCTCATCTGAAAATCAAAAATAGGAAGATCCAGGGAGACAGACAATAAACTAGTGGTTGTCAGTAGCTAGAGTTAGAATTGGACTGATTGCTCTTTGTAGGTAACAGTGATACCTGTGAACATACTAAAAATTACTGAATTGTGTGTCTTTAAAGGGTAGATTCCATGATAGGACAAATGTATTTCAATCAAACCACTAATTCTTTCTAAAAGGGGCTAGAATGAGAGTTTGTGCTTGAGGAACTATTGTTAAGGTAGTCTTAGTGTTTCTACCATATTTTAAGGAAGACGTTAAACTGACCATAGTCACTACAGATGATTCTAGAGCACTTCTTAGCCCCACTCCTCTCAAAAATACGAGGAAGCAGATCAACTATGGTTAAGTGTTCTCATTCACCCTCCCTAGGCTGAATAAATACTCGAATTGTTAAGTTCTGTTCAAGTGCCATGACAAGTTGCTGTTCTTTTCTCTATTTAAGTTCTTACTTGGGACTTAGGGCTTGTACTACTGCTACCGTAGCTTTTTGCTTTTTGGCTTTTAGAAGTTGGGAGGGGCCGACGCTGCAGCTCACTAAGCTAATCCTCTGCCTGCGGCGCCAGCACACTGGGTTCTAGTCGCGGTTGGGGCGCTGGATTCTGTTCCAATCGCTCCTCTTCCAGTCCAGCTCTCTGCTGTGGCCCGGGAGCACAGTAGAGGATGGTCCAAATGCTTGGGCCCTGCACCCGCATGGGAGACCAGGAGAAGCACCTGGCTCCTGGCTTCGGGTCAGCATGGTGCACCGGCCGCAGCGCGCCTGCCACGTTGTGGGGTGAACCAATGGAAAAAGAAGACCTGTCTTTGTCTTTCTCTCTCACTGTCCACTCTGCCTATTTAAAAAAAAAAAAAAAGGAAGTTAGGAGGAAACTTTTTTTCCCTTTTTTAATTTTTTTCTTTTATTTAGTAAATATAAATTTCCAAAGTACAGTTTATGGATTACAGTGACTTCCCCCCCACATAACTTCCCTCCCACTTGCACCCCTCCCATCTCCCACTCCGTCTCCCATTCCATTCACATCAAGATTCATTTTCAATTGTCTTTATATACAGAAGATCGATTTAGTATCTATTAAGTAAAGATTTCATCAGTTTGCACCCACACAGATCATAAAGTGTAAAATACTGTTTGAGTACTAGTTATAGCATTAATTCACACTGGACAACACATTAAGGACAGAGATCCCACATGAGGAGTAAGTACACAGTGACTCCTGTTGTTGACTTAACAATTTGACACTGAGAGAAAACTCTTGAGGAGGAAATATTACACCACAAGAAGAGGGTTGCTTTCAGCAAAATCTCAATATAGGGAAGAGGTAGAAATTCTGTAAAATTTGTGAGTTTATTACTTTAGCTATCTATATTTAGTAGATTTTTAAAAGGAAAACCTGTTAGTAGTAGGGAATTGCCAGAGAAGATAATATTTCCTGTCAGTCCACTGGAGGTAAAAATGTGTAGTAGTGATTCTATTGTTGTCAGAAGCCTGATATTTTGAAATAGAATACCTGTTTTCTAGTTAGGTAGTTCTAATTTCTTTTTTTTTTTTTTTTCAGTCTTGTCTCTTTAATTAAGCATCTCTTTCATTACAACATGCTCATTAGCAATTAACATTTGCTACACCATTTTCCAATTCAAAGTTTATAGAAAAATTCAATTTATGAATTTTTAGAGGAACATTTTTACATACAAAAATGTTATTAATACTACCAGGCTAACATTCTTTAATTCAATGTATCATGTCATATTAATAATAGTGATTTCTCAACTAAACAATATAGTTTTATTTCTTAATGTTATGTTGGAAGTTTTTCAATGTACAGAATATCATTTACGATAATAGTCTATTGTTATATACTATCTCAATTAATGTATCTAAATAAAAACTTAATATTAAGTGATTATGGTGTTCAGGCATTGTTCTACACATTTTAAGTTTATTAACTCACTTAATACTCACTTTGAGTTTAATAACACACTAGCCCCATTTTAAATGTATTGGCTTCCCACGCAATTTGTCATTCTTTCCTTATTCTTTGTGCTTTTGTTTTCTGCATTCCTACTGAATCAGTTGCCCAAACATTAAACAGGGTATTTTCTTAGACTCTTCTCTTCCCATTGCCTCAATCATCAAAAACTGCCATTGACACATCTGAACTACCTTTGATGTCTTCCCTGACCTTTCTTTTTTTTTTATTTTTTTTATTTTATTATTTTTTTAATAACGCTTTTATTTAAAGAATAAAAATTTCCAAAATACAGCTTAGAGATTACAATGGCTTCCCCCCCATAACTTCCCTCCCACCCACAACCCTCCCCTTTCCCACTCCCTCTCCCCTTGCATTCACATCAAGATTCATTTTCAATTCTCTTTATATACAGAAGACCAGTTTAGTATATATTAAGTAAAGATTTCAACAGTTTGCCCTCACATAGCAACACAAAGTGAAAAATACTGTTGGAGTACTAGTTATAGCATTAAATCACAATGTACAGCACATTAAGGACAGAGATCCTACATGATTTTTTTTAAAGAATTGATTAATTTTCTATGCAATTTCCAATTTAACACCAAGATTTTTTAATCATTTGCAATTATCTTTATATACAGAAGATTGATTCAGTATAAACTAAGTAAAGATTTCATCAGTTTGCACCCACGCAGAAACACAAAGTGTAAAAATACTGTTTCAGTACTAGTTATAGCATTACTTCACATTGGATAACACATTAAGCACAGATCCCACATGAGACGTAAGTACACAGTGACTCCTGATGTTGATTTAACAATTTGACACTCTTGTTTATGGCGTCAGTAATCTCCCTAGGCTCTAGTCATGAGTTGCCGAGGCTATGGAAGCCTTTAGGGTTCGCCGACTTCAATCTTATTCCAACAGGGTCATAGTCAAAGTAGAGGTTCTCTCCTCCCTTCAGAGAAAGGTACCTCCTTCTTTGATGGCCCCATTCGTTCCACTGGGATCTCACTCACAGAGATCTTTCATTTAGGTCTTCTTTTTTTTCCAGAGTGTCTTGGCTTTCCATGCCTAGAATACTCTCATGGGCTCTTGAGCCAGATCTGAATGCCTTAAGGGCTGATTCTGAGGCCAGAGTGCTATTTAGGACATCTGCCATTCTATGAGTCTGCTGTGTATCTCGCTTCCCATGTTGGATCATTCTCTCCCTTTTTGATTCTGTCAGTTAGTATTAGCAGACACTAGTCTTGTTTGTGTGATCCCTTTGACTCTTAGACCTATCAGTGTGATCAATTGTGAACTGAAATTGATCACTTGTACTAGAGTTCTAATTTCTGATTCAAGAAGTTTGTCATACTTAGTGTCTAGGCAGTCAGTCTAACAATACTCCAAATTGAATGTGCATTTCTTTTATGCAGAGAAGAAATGAGAATGGTTAATTATTTAATCATGCATACAGTTGTTTTACATGTTACTGTATTATACATTTTCTATACTTATTTTAAAAGTTTTTATTTAATTCATTATTTACAGCCTTAGGCATGCATTCCTTTAGTCTTTCACAGTGATTTTTTAAATGATTTTTGCTAAGTGCTAGGCAAGAAAAAATAGGGGGTTCTTGGCCTAAAGGAGTTCCGAGACTGAGAGGAGGGGAACACCACGACAGTAAAGCAAAGCACATATTATCCTGGTAGTCTGAACAGAGAATAAGGCAGAAATCTTCTATTTGGAGCTACTGCTGTCTGGAAAGGCTTCATAGAAGAGAGAATCTTGAGCTGAATTTTGATCATGGAAAGGTATTCACCACTCACAGTGAACAGGAGAATGGCTAAATACTTGTGAAATCAAGGTCTGGTGTCAGGGTGTAGGTGTTTTTGGTTGATTGGTTGGTTGTTGGTTTTTCTCATTAGAACCTAGGGTTCTGAAGAGGTAGGATTGATAGAATATGATTTTTTCGGGAAAAAGAAGGCTGAAGCTCTGAGCAGTGGCTGGATCACATTAGCGTATAGGCTGTTGGAAGCCTTTGTAGGATTTTAAGCAGAGGAGTAACATTTCTAATAAGTAACAATTCTATTAAGATTGCTTGCTTCTATTTCACACTTGGCTTTAAATAGAGCTGCATCTATATGTTGAAGTTTGGCGACCTCTGGTGTTGAGCTATAAAAAAAGCAAGGCTGTAGAAAAAATGTATTTCATAGCTTTGGCCAATTTATTTCCTTGAAGATGATAATTATCAACTTATAATTCCTATTTGATATTTCTGTGTAACTGGATAAATGTGTAAACAGTGAATTTAAAAAAATTTTTTTGTAAATATTTGCTTGACAGGCAGAGAGAGAGAGATTGAGATTTTCCATCTTCCATCCATTGGTTCACTCCCCAAATGGCTGCAGCAGCTGAAGCCAGGAACCCAAAACTACATCTGGGTTTCCCACATGAGTGGTAGGGACCCAAGTACTTGGGCCATCTTCTGCTGCTTTCCAAGGCTCATTAGCAGAGAGCTGAATTGGAAGTCAAACAGCCAGGACTCAATTGGTGCCCTGAAATGGGATGCCAGCATTTCAAGCAGCAGCTTAACCCACTGTGCCACAATCGTGGCCCCCTAAATGAATTTCAGAAAATTACAACAAATGTGGATGCAACTAGGTACAGCTAAAATTATTGAATGATTGATTCCTAAAGGGATGTAGCAAGCTGATTTCTGATTTTTGGGATCTTTCTACCATTCACCCCCCATTATGTTCTAGAATGGTGGACTTTGTGGAAAAAAAGTGTTTTTTGCAATAATTAGTAGTGTCATGCATTCTAATAGATAAGTGAGGATGCTTTCTTCCTGTTGGTGTATTAACTTCTAACATTTCCTCCCCCTTTTTATCGTATGGAGTAACATACTTAGAGAAGAGTACATAAAACATTTATATGCAGTTTAATTTCCTTTTATACTAAGGAGAGATTCAGTTTTTAGGAAATCAAAAAAAAAACAGAAGTATTATCTTTAAAAATTTATGTCTTAAAAGTTTAGGAATAACATTCTTTTTGGCCTTAAAACTGAAATAGCGTGAAATAAACATTGACACACAAAGCCAAATTTTTCATTTGTTTGTAGAAGCTCAAGAAGTTGTTGTTTGTGGCCGGCACCACGACTCACTTGGCTAATCCTCCGCCTGCAGTGCCAGTACCTCGGGTTCTAGTCCTGGTTGGGGCGCCGGATTCTATCTCGGTTGCTCCTCTTCCAGGCCAGCTCTCTGCTGTGGCCCAGGAAGGCAGTGGAGGATGGCCCAAGTGCTTGGGCCCTGCACCGGGATGGGAGACCAGGAGGAAGCACCTGGCTCCTGGCTTTGGATTGGCGCAGCACTCTGGCCGTAGCGGCCATTTGGGGGTGAACCAACGGAAGGAAGACCTTTTTCTCTCTGTCTCTCTCTAACTCTGCCTGTCAAAAAAAAAAAAAAAAAAGTTGTTTTTTGTAAGAGAATAAAAATCATGTGTTATTATACCTTTAAAAAAAGTGATTTCCTCAAAGTAGAGACTAGAATGATGGTCACTAGAAGCTAGGAATAGAAGGGTGAAAGTGATAGTAGGAGGTCAGATAACAGGTACCAAATATAAAGTACTAGAAGAGAGGAGTTTGATGGTCCCAGTGCGAAGAAATGGTAAATATATAAGGAGATTGAAATGTTCACTACCCTGATTTAATTACCATACACTGTACACATGTATTGAATTATCATCCTGTATCCCATAAATATGCACAATTATGTATAAAAGACAAAAAACTTGAAAGTTACAAAGATTTAGAATATCTCCATTCCCTCCAAATTTTCCTCTTATAGCCTGCAGTGACCAAACATCCCAGTTTACCAAGATGTTCCCAGGCGATCTAGGATGACTGTCCATGCCTCTTTGCCGTCAATCTCCCATCTTATGTTTCATGTGACTACTGATCTGTTTTCTGTCAATACAGATTAGTTTTGCCTATTCTAGAATTTCATATAAATAGAATTATGTTTATTATGTTCCTTTTGTATAGTGCTTTTGGGGTTCGTCCATATTCCTTATTCATTTTTATGCTTAATTATTATATCAGCATACCACAATTTGTTCATATGTTTACCTGTGCATAGTCATTTCACTGACTTTTTGGTTTGGCTATTAAAAGTAAAGCTGATATAGATGTTTGTTTGTAAGTATTTTTGCAGACATATGTTTATATTTCTCTCTTTTTTAAAGATTTATCTTATTTATTTGAAAGGCAGAGTTACAGAGAGGCAGAGAGAATGAAAGAGAGGTCCTCCATCTCCTGGTTCACTTCCCCAGTTACCCACTTCGGTTGGAGCTGTGTCAATCCAAAGGCAGAAGCCAGAGCTTCTTCTCGATCTTCCATGTGCATGCAGGGACCCAAGGACTTGGGCCCTCTTCTACTGCTTTCCCAGGCCATAGCAGAGAGCTGGATTGGAAGTGGAGATGCTGGGACTCATGCCAGCACTGCAGACATTGGCTTTACCCGCTGCAGCATAGTGCCAGCCCCCTTGTGTTTATTCTTGAGTCCCATCCCTGAGATATTTTACTATGTCTGAAGTCTGAAATACTTCTTGTCCCAAGCATTTAGGGTAGGGGATCCTAAACGTGTATATCTTTTCTTATCCTATTTTGCCTTCATACTTCTGCCTTGGTAGTTTCTATTGCTATTTTTTATTCACAGATGCTTTTTCTTTGGTGTTTACTGTTAATCTCCTGCACTGAACTTTTAATTTCACATGCTATATGTTTCTTTTTTTTTTTTAAGATTTATTTTTATTTATTTGCAAGAGTTACAGAGAGAGGTAGAGACAGAGAGAGAGGTCTTCCATCTGCTGGTTCACTCCCCAGGTGGCCACAATGGCCAGAGCTGCGCTGATCTGAAGCCAGGAACCAAGAGCTTCTCCTGGGTCTCCCTTGTGAGTGCAGGGGCCCAAGGACTTGGGCCATCTTCTACTGCTCTCCCAGGCCACGGCAAGAGCTGGATGGGAAGAGGCACAGCTGGGACTAGAACCGGCACCTATATGGAATGCCAGTGCTTCAGGCCAGGGCTTTAACCCGCTGCGTCACAGCAACGGCCCTGACATACTATATTTTTCAAGTGTGCTATTTACATTTGTTTCTTTTTTCTATTTTCTATTTCTTCATTATAGTAACTATTTTAAAGACATCTTGCTAATTTTATCATCTCTCATTTCTGTTTCTGTTGATTGATCTTTTTTCTTCCTCTTGCTTTTCCATGTTTTATTTTTCTACTTCTTTAAAATTGTCGAGTTTTATTTCTTGGTCTCTTTTTTTTTTTTAGTTTTTTACACTTGGAGGAAAATGCCCGGATCAGTTACTCTGTAATGGCTAGAAACAGAAGTCCGTAATAGCTCTTCCACTTTTTTTTTTTTTTAAATAATTCATGACTTTGCATAGCATTCCAAATTCACCAACCCTTTAATACAAAGTTATACAAAACTGTACTACTTTGCTGAAGGCTTTTACTTTACATTTTGTAAGGCTTTAGTTTACATTTGGTCACATTAAGCTAGTTATAGCTCCATGTTAGATAAATGCACAATATTTATCCCCAAAGCAATTATTACTAAACTTTAATGTTTGTGTGTTGGTGACTTTATGTATGGTATTGCAAATACACCTAAGCATGAGCGAGCAAGTGAGGGATTTACAGTGAGAATCCACAGCTA
Organism: Sylvilagus floridanus; assembly: GCA_949820135.1. Taxonomy (NCBI): domain Eukaryota; kingdom Metazoa; phylum Chordata; class Mammalia; order Lagomorpha; family Leporidae; genus Sylvilagus; species Sylvilagus floridanus. The sequence goes on along the minus strand of OX463244.1, from coordinate 73,620,616 downwards.
TGGAAGTCTGAAAAGTAACTTATCAGAATTGCTAGGTCATTTAAACAATTTTTATAAATCTGTGAAGCATTATATAGTAAGTTTTAGGTTTGTAATAGTCTGATTTTGTTTCGCCAGTTAGGTAACTATTTCTTCATATTTTTCTGTTGCCTAAGACCTATGTTATATATAATTTAACATGTTTTCTTAATGGGGGCTGGCATTGTGGTTTATCAGGTAAAGCCACTGCCTGTGACACCAGCATCTCATATGGGTGCCAGTTTGTATTCTGGCTTCTGATCAGCTCCCTACTAATGGCCTAGGAAAAGCAGCAGAGAATGACCCAAATGTTTGGGCCTCTGGCACCCACATGGGAGACCTGGCAGAAGCATCTCACTCCTGGCTTCCGCCTGGCCTAGAGCTGTCCATTGCAGCCATCTGGGGAGTGAAACCATGCATGGAAGATCACTCGATCTCCCCCAACCCCTTTCTGTAACTCTGCCTTTCAAATAAATAAATAAATTTTATTAAAAAAAGATTTTATTACAAATTGAATTATCATAGGAAGAATATTTTTTAAATCATGTGGTTTTTTTTTTTAAAGATTTATTTATTTATTTTATTTGAAAGTCAGAGTTACACAGAGAGACACACAGAGAGAGGTATTCCATCCACTGGTTCACTCCCCAATTGGCTGCAGTAGCTGGAGCTGTGCTGATCTGAAGCCAGGAACCAGGAGCTTCTTACTGGTCTCCCACATGGGTGCGGGGGCCCAGACCCTTGGGCCATCTTGTACTGCTTTCCCAAGCCATAGCAGAGAGCTGGATTGGAAGTGGAGCATCTAGGACTTGAACCAGCACTCATATGGGATGCTGGCACTGGAGATGGCGGCTTTACCCACTACGCCACAGCTCCAGTCCCTAAATCATGTTTTTTATTAGGTTATCAAAAAAGCAAATTTTTCTTTGCTGTTTATAGCCCATGATCTTATTAAAACATTAATATATCTTTAAGATTTATTTATTTATTTGAAAGGCAGAGTTACAGAAAGGCAGAGGCAGAGAGAGACGGAGAGAGAGATCTTCAATCCACTGGTTCACTTCCCAAAGGGCTGCAATGGCCAGAGCCACGCTGATCCAAAGCCAGGAGCTAGGATCCTCCTCCAGGTCTCCCACGTGGGTGCGGGAACCCAAGGACTTGGGCCATCCTCTACTGCCTCTACAGCAGAGAGCTGGATCGGAAGTGGAGCAGCCAGGACTCAAACCAGTGCCCATATAGGATGCTGGCACTGCAGGCGGCGACTTCAACTGCTACACCATAGTGCCAGCCCCATTGTTTTCTGACCTTAATACTGGGTAAACCATTTTAAGGGATCCATTATACCTGCATTTGTATCTACTGTCTGCTCCTTACAGACTGTAGCTCTAAGACTTCAGTTAGCCTTTAAATTTCTTCAAGTGTAAAATAGAGTAATATAGTAATATAAAGTGTGAAAATTTATATGCCTAGCGTAGCATTTTTATATACTGGGAGCTCAATAAATACTTCTTTTTCTCTCCTTTTCCTCCCTGATGTACTTTTGAATAAAGAACTTAGGAGGAGCTTAAACATTCATAGAAAATGTGTAGTATGGGTCTATGTTGTAGCATAGAAGATTAAGCCTCTGCCTTCAACTCCTGGCTCCTGGCTTCAGCTTTGTCCAGCCCTGGCCATTGTAGCCATTTGGGGAGTGAACAAGCAGATGGAAGATTTTTCTGTCTCACTCTCTTCTTCTCTGTATCTCTGTCTTTCAAATAAATAAATATTTAAAGAAAACATATAGTATAAAAACTGCATGGATCTTTTAAAAATTTAGCATCAAGATAAACCTGCCTTTTAATTCCATTTTATTCATGAACTTTTCTTTAAAGATTTGTTTGTTCATTTATTTGCAAGAGTTCCTGAAAGAGAGATCTTCCATCTACTGGTGTACTTCCCAGATGGCCACAACAGCCAGGCTTAATGATGTGCATGGTGGTGTGTCCTGATGTCTGTGACTTCTTTGACAAGGCATTAAAAAATAGGTGGCTAATTAGCTGTTAGAGAGTTGGATATGTGTTGATCCAAATATATAGTAAAATGTTAATTATAGAATTTGGGTTTGTAGTAATATTGTGGTTTTAATTAGCATTTCCCTAATGATTAATGATATTGAGCATCTTTTCATGTGCTTATTTGCTGCATCTCTTTGTTGAGGTGTATGTTCATACCTTTTGCCCATTTATATTGAATTGCTTATCTTATTTATTGAATTATGAGTTCGTTACATATTTTAGATACAAGCCTTTTGCCCAGTGTTTTGCAAATGTTTTCTCTTAGTTCATGACTTGCCTTTTTATTTTCTTAAAGAGTGTCTTTTGAGAAACTATTTAAAATTTTGATGAAGTTATGACAGTTTTACTGGAGTCTAGAGAATTAGAACCAGCAAAAAATACTGAAATTCTCACTTTCTCCTGAAGAGTTTTGGAATTATGCCTGATTATTTACTGGTTTGTACCACAGATTAGGTACTTATCATTGAATTCCTCTCTTTCTGTGCAGCTATCCTTGAATTGTAAATGGCTTAATATTTTATTTCAGCAAATGTATTTTTATAGCAGATCCTAGGATTAGAAAGATGAGTGATGTATGACATCTCTCTTCAAAGTGCTCCTTATTAGTATTTAATGTTTCTTCTCACCATCTGGAAGCCAGGTCCATATACTTTTCATTGTCCAGTGCCTCATATAGCTGTGGAGGAAATATGGTTTTGTCTTACAGTTAAACTTTTCTTTTTTTTTTTAATTTTTAATTTTTTTTTTTTTGACAGGCAGAGGATTAGCCTGTTGAGCCACGGCGCTGGCCAGTTAAACTTTTTTTATACACAATATGTAATTTCATTGTAGCAGGAAATCTTTTGTTTTTTGCATCCACCATAGATCATAGCATATTTCTGTGTACATTGGGAACGCTCATTAAATATTCAGTGACTGAATGAAATTGTTGATGACCATGTTTGAATAAGATTCTCCGTACTTAGTGAATAGAAGATACTCTCATTTTAGATGTGATCATTGCAATAGGTTGCTTTTCTGGTTGCAAAAAAGATGCCTGATTTTTATTTGGATATATCTTATGGGTGTTTGCTTAATTTTTTCAAAACCTATTTCAAACTAACCCATACACTGTGTGCCAGACTACAACACTGAGAGACCATCTTTGGTGTGACTTTCCCTCTTTTTTTTTTAAGAAAATTTTTTTAAAGATTTTATGTATTTATTTGAGAGGTAGAGTTATAGACAGTGAGAGAGAGAGAGACAGAAAGGTCTTCCTTCCATTGGTTCACTCCCCAGATGGCCGCTACGGCCGGCGCTGCATTAATCCGAAGCCAGGAGCCAAGTGCTTCTTCTTGGTCTCCCATGTGGGTGCAGGGACCCAAGGACTTGGGCCATCTTCCATTGCTTTCCCAGGCCATAGCAGAGAGCTAGATTGGAAGAGGGGCAGCCGGGACTAGACCTGGCACCCATATGGGATGCCAGCACTGCAGGTGGAGGATTAACCTACTGCGCCACAGGGCCGGCCCCATGACTTTCACTCTGACAGTCACCAATACCGGTGTTCTGATCTGATAGGAGAGTGAGTCAGGACTTACATGAATATTTTTTAAAAGATTTATTTATCTGAAAAGTAGAATTACAGAGAGAGAGAGTTATCTTCCATCCACTGATTTACTCCCCAAGTGGCTACAACTGCTGAGGGCCAGGTAATTTATCTGGGTCTTCCATATGGATGCTGGGGCCCAAGTACTTGGGCCATCCTCTGCTGCTTGCCCAGGCACATTAGCAGGGAGCCTGATCTGAAATGGAACACCTGGGACTTGAACTGGTACTCATCTGGGATGCCAGCACTTCAGGTGGCAGCTTAACTCAGTACGTCACGTACTAGTCCCTCCATTAATATTTTTGAAGAATCTTTTTCTATGATACAGGTTTTACATTGTTGTCATAGAAGTCTGTCTATGTTAGTATAGCACAGAATCTGTACTCAGTTGTAAATGAAATGCTTTCACAAAGCTTACTCTATTTAACAAATTAGGTATTTTATTTATTTAACTTTGGAATTCCTTTTTTTTAGATGAAACCAATGTGCTAAAACTTGAGACTATATATGTAAATATGTGACAAAAGTTGGCAATAATTTGCTTTCTTTATCTAGGTCCTGGGAACACCAACAAGGGAGCAAATTAGAGAAATGAACCCAAATTACACAGAATTCAAATTTCCTCAAATTAAGGCACATCCTTGGACTAAGGTGAGTCAAAATGAGTTGTTTTTTTTTTTTTTTAAGAGTATTAACCAGTTCTTAATTAAAACCTGAGTTTGTCATTGTTCTTAAACTAAGCTCTGTTGAGACCAAACAGCTACTTAAATACAAGTACTCAGTAGTTTTGCATGTGAAAATAGCTGAGTGATTGTCCTTCAGTGCTGCATTGTATGTAGTTTCTTCGTGTTGATTTCTATGGACAGTTTCCAGCCTTAGTTTTTATTTGCAAGGTATAGACAATGTACTAATGTTATTAAAATGTATGCACAAGGTCTTACATTTAAATTCAGAAGTTAACTTATATAGAGAGGTTTGTAGTTCATTTTCATATGTAACATAACATTTCATATATTTTCTTTAAGAATAAAGTATTTTGTTTTTTCTCATGTATACTTTGTTAGGAAGCTGGATTAAAAAGCAGATTGCTGGGAGTATACATTAAAAGCAACTAGCTTTTGTTGCTAGCCTTTGGAAAAGCCTGACCTTAATATTAAATGGAATTTTAAAGAACACAATTACTGATTTACCAGAAGATTATTTTTTCCTTTGACACTTGATTGAGATGATTAAGGAAGATTCAGTTTTACTTGTGACATTTAAATGTACAGGAAAAAAATAACAATATCTGAGTAGAGTTTATAAAGTTTATAAAGTAGAGTTTATAAAGCTAGTGTGATTCTGTAGCTTGTTCATTTTACAGGTTCAGAAACTCTGGCCAGTAATACAAGTGACTTATCCAAGATTATATAAGTGGCTTATGACAAGGCCAGGATTGAATTTCTACTATTATTGTATATGTGTGTGTGTTTAATGTCAGATCTTTTAGACTTTTCCTCATGTGCCATATGCTCCTTTCCCTGTTTAATTATATCTCAGTATATATTTTTCATGGGTTAGAAATGGTCGTCTTTTTATTATATATATCAAGTAGAGACTCTATTTAAGACATACATAAAACAGTTTTTGTACATTCATTTAGTTATTATAGATCATTTATAATGAGATAAAAGTAATTTAGAGCTATAGGTGAAATAATTAATATTCCCTAGACAAAAAATGTTAGCACTCCTCCCACACAAGTTGTATTATGACTAATTCCATTCCTTCAAGTTCTCACATCACATTACCTCTCTCAATCATTTATTTTCTGTTTAAAATCAAAGACCTCAGTATTACTTTAGTGTCAGAATTAGAGTTTGTAGCTTTATTCGAAATAACAGAGTTATACAGAGAGGGTGAGAAAGAGATCTTCCATCCACTGGTTCACTCCTTAAGTGGTCACAATGACCAGTGCTTGCTTAGGCTAAAGCCAGGAGCCTGGAACTCCATCAGGGTCTCCCACATGCATGACAGGGGCCCAAGCACCTGGGTCATCTGCTGCTGCTTTCCTAAGCACATTAGCAAGCAGCTGGATGGGAAGTGGACCAGCCAGGACAAGATCCAGTGCTCATATGGGATGCTTGTATTGCAGGTGGTATCTTAACCCCTTCACCGCAATGCTTGCTCCAACCCACTCCCTTTTAGTGTTGTAGGGCAGAAGGTTAAGCTACCACCTGCAGTTTCGGCATCCCATAGCATCTCAAACGCTGATTTGAGTTCTGGCTGTTCCACTCTGGTCCAGCACCTTGCTAATGCTTCTGGGAAAGCAATGAAAGATGGCCCAAGTGTTAGAGCCCCTGCCACCCACATGGGAGACCTGAATGAAGCTCCTGGCTACATCCTGGGCCAGCCTCAGCCATTCCAGCCATTTGAGGAATGAATCAGTGGATAGAAGATCTCTTTCTCTGTCTCTCCTCCCTCTCTCTCTGTAACTGTGCCTTTCAAATTAATACAATCTTTTTTTAAAGTTACTATCAACACTAAATAGTCTGAGATAAAGTATACTTTGATCTTTGTGCTTAAATTTTATTTTGAACCAATATCAGAATATATTTAGGGGTTCTCATCTGACTCTAAACCCAGAGATTCCTAGTAGTCTGGATTTAGGGGCTGAGTGACAATTTGAATCCATGGAGGTTATTTTTAGTTAAAGTGACTATCAGAAAATGATTTGTTAGTGTACTATGATCAGCCAAGTTAAAGGAAAGCTAACAATAGCGTTCTGTGTATTTCATAAATATGGAAAAATGATCTAAAATGCTAATAAATTTGGGTGAGAAGGGTGATTTGATTTTTTTGTATTGTCTTTTCATATTTCTGTATTTTCTTTAATAATCTTGTTTATTTTGTGAAGAAAATAAAGTTCTTTTTGTTACATCTGAAGTATTCATCACGTTACCTTTGATATAGCATTTCCGACAAATGCTGAAAATGAGGACCTGTCCTTTTTAAAGTCAACATTGTCACCAATACTAGAGTGTGTCCCCCGAATTATCTCTACTGTATGCAAATATTAAATAGAAAAGAATGTAAGGAATAATTTATTATAATTATAATACAGTCAACAGAAGAGCTGAGGTAAATACGTATCTTTAAGCCTTCCTTTGCCTTCTTGGATCCCTGATACATTTTTATCTACACTAATGATTTTCAAACTTGAATAATCTATACAGAGCCCTTTATTTTAAGTTTCCATTCCTGTACCATGTGTAGCATAATGACTCTATTCTCCCACCTTGTGTGTATGTATGTGTGTGTGAAAATTACTGTCAACTATTCGTTCAAATTGTGTCCCTTGACATAATTTTGTTTTTGCTTTGTATAAATGCATTATTTAATAAGTAGATTTATGGTAATTTCTGATTAGTACACATATCCCAAGTGAAACACAGAATTCCCATGATTCTACTCTGTCATCTAGATGATCTAGAATATGCTTGTGTTGATTTTTTTTGTAGCTAAATTATTATAAGAATGAAAATAAAAAATTTAAAATTCCTGGAGGGAATTCAGTCCCCTTTCCTCCTAACCCCCACTAAGATAATAGGCAGCAACCTAAGAATTGCTGCTTTGTGCTAGACAGGCAACAGAATCATTTAAAAATCATACCTAATGTTCTTTAAAGAAGAAAGCTTGTTGCCCTTGGAGGGCAGGTAAGTACAAGTATTGAAACAAGAATTGCTTACTTTTATTTGTTGTCTTTGATTAGGATCCACTTCAGTCACATTTCCTGAAGTTATGGGGATGGGAACCCTGGGTTCCTGTGTTCAGCATAGTACAGCTGTATCCTCTAGAGGATCAGGAACTCTTCTCAAAAAAGTAGAGAGAAATAAAGTGTCTTTCATGGAAATATTGAGGTGAGGGGATAGAAGTGTATAAGAAAGATACCAGGAAAACAGACACTGAGATACTCCTGTGTAGTGTATGGCAGGAATCTTGAGGATTTAAAGATCCAGTAAATTGCCCTTGACTATTACATAATAACCCGTGCAGCCTAATTAATTAATAAATAGACTTTGTGTTTTTTTTTTTGACAGGCAGAGTGGACAGTGAGAGAGAGAGAGACAGAGAGAAAGGTCTTCCTTTGCTGTTGGTTCACCCTCCAATGGCCGCCGCGGCCGGCGCACTGCAGCCGGTGCATCGTGCTGATCCAATGGCAGGAGCCAGGTCCTTCTCCTGGTCTCCCGTGGGGTGCAGGGCCCAAGCACTTGGGCCATCCTCCACTGCACTCCCTGGCCACAGCAGAGAGCTGGCCTGGAAGAGGGGCAACCGGGACAGAATCCGGTGCTCCAACCGGGACTAGAACCCGGTGTGCCGCCGCCACAAGGCGGAGGATTAGGCTATTGAGTCGCAGCACTGGCCAATAAATAGACTTTTAATGTTAGGTGGGAAAGAAATGGATATTAGTGTTTTTGTTTTTAAGATGTATTTTATTTATTTGAAAAAGTGAAGAGAGAGATCTTCCATCCACTGGTTCATTCCCCAAAATGGTCTTAACATCCAGGACTGAACCAGGCCAAAGCCAGGAGCCAGGAATGAATCCATCCTGGTCTTCCAAATGGGTGGCAGGGACCCAGGTTCTTGTACCATCCTCCACTGGTTTCCCAGACACATAGCAGGGAGAGGAATCAGAAGTGGAGCAGCAGAGACTCAACTGGCTCTCTGATATGGGATGCCAGTATTGCAAGAGGTTACTTAACCTGCTGCACCACCATGTCAGCCCTGGTGCTGCTAATGTTTGAAAACAAGGACCACTATTGGGAGTGGGAGCATAAAGATCTCAGCATTGGTGTATGCTATAATACTTCAGAGAGGGAAAACCAGATGCAAAGCAAAATAAAGTGATACAAAAGTAGACTGAGAATTAAGTAGAGTCATAGACTGACCAGAAGACAAAAGGAAGCTTAAATTCTGCAAGTGACAGGCTGTAAGATGAAGGGAAGATCTAGTTTACATTGCTGCTAGTGTTTATGCCTTAGCTTTTATCTCTCATTAATGTGCTGATTTTCTGCTGTACCCTTTCTCATGGTTCTTTTGAAAATGTAGCTGTGATATAAAGAATTATTTTAGATCTAAATAAATGTGAAATTTCTGCCTCCATATGGTTCTCTGATTTGTCCTCTTCTGTCTCCACTGCCCTAACCTTAGTTCAAACCATTATATCATAGTTTTATTTATTTGAAAGAGTTATAGAGAGAGGTAGAGACAGAGAGGGGTCTTCTTTTTTTTTTTTATTTTTATTTTTTTTATTTTTGACAGGCAGAGTGGACAGTGAGAGAGAGACAGACAGACAGAAAGGTCTTCCTTTTGCCGTTGGTTCACCCTCCAATGGCCGCCGCGGATGGCGCGCTGCGGCCGGCGCACCGCGCTCCTCCGATGGCAGGAGCCAGGAGCCAGGTGCTTTTCCTGGTCTCCCCATGGGGTGCAGGGCCCAAGCACCTGGGCCATCCTCCACTGCACTCCTGGGCCACAGCAGAGGGCTGGCCTGGAAGAGGGGCAACCGGGACAGAATCCGGCACCCCGACCGGGACTAGAACCCGGTGTGCCGGCGCCGCAAGGCGGAGGATTAGCCTGTTGAGCCACGGCGCCGGCCTAGAGGGGTCTTCTATTCACTGGTTCACTCTCCCAATGACCACAACAGCCAGAGCTGAGCCAAGCCTAAACCAGGAGTCAGGAGCTCTCCCATGTGGTTGCAGAGGCCCAAGCATTTGGGCCAACTTACACTGCTTTCCCAGGCACATTAGCAGGGAGCTAGGTTAAACATGGAACAGCCAGGACTCGAACTGGCACCCATATGGAATGCCGGCTTTGCAGCCTGGAGTTTTAACCCACTGCACCACAGCACCAGCCACAAAATTAGCTTTCTTAAAAGCACATATGGTACTGTTACTGCTGTTTAAAATTCTTTTCTTATTCCTCACAGCTTTTAGGAAAATTTGGCATAATATGGAAATGTTTGTCATATATCCTGATTTGTACTTATCCAGTGTAATTACCAATTATTTCCCACTTTACTCTCAAAAGTGTCCCATTTTTGATGACAGATAATTCAGTCACTCTGTTCTTGATCTTTCCTACTTTTGCTTGTCAGGCAAATGGGCAATTTAGTTCTTCCTGATCTTAACTTTCCCTAAAGTATCTAGTTGCTTCAACCTAGTCTCTTTCCCAAATTGTCCAGTTTCCATCATCCTGAAACGTTTATGTTAAGCAATGAATTTAAAAGTATAGTTCCAAGTTTAAGATAAATTAGGGATTTCTAAAATGGTTATATTATAGTAGATGTATGAGTGTTTACCCAGTTTTGAATAACTGATACTGTTACCCTTTCTAAAGGCCCCTGATCTCTTACAATTATACTAGGGCTTTTTAATGTGTTAGTTGTGTGTGGGAATATTGTGCAGTTTGTGACTCACTGAAGGAACCACACAGTCATGCTTAATTTTCTGCCTGATTAAGACTGCCTTCTAATTGTTTCTCAGAGAAGCCACATTTATTTCTACTTTTTGCTAGCATCTTTTTCTCCCACTTAGAATCCTCTTCTTTTTTTTTTTTTTTACTAACTCTTAACCTTCCTCAAGACCTAAAATATCACTTCTGCCATAAGTATTTTCTCATTGTCCAAGTTCTCTGTGATTATTCTCACCACTTAACTCCTGTAATTCCAGTATGATCTACTACTGAGTCATACTTTGTTTTAATTTCTGTTTCATAATGATAATATGGATATGAATTACCTTAAATATCTGTTACCAAGTTTTTGTCATATGTAGTACTTTAATACTCAATAGGCATATGTCTGTAGGTTATAAGGGTCCATTGGTTGTTGGGTAATTTCATAGAAGCATTTTCCACAAAAATCAGTTTTTGCATACTTGATTTCTTAGAATACTATCAACGTGCTTCCATGTGAATGAACACTAGTATGTCTAGCTGGGTAACACAGTAAAGAGAGTTCTGAGGTCATTTTTGCTATCAAAGTGGTAATTTCAATTTGAAGAAGTTATTATTCTCTGTGCTAAACCCAAAAGCCTTCCTATCCTTCCTTTTTGAGACTTTATTCATAATCTTAACTTTTTTTTCCTCTCAATGTAAGATTTTTCAGAACTAATAAACTTACATATTCCAAATATTATTCAGCATTTTACCAGGAATGCCTGCAGAGAGACCCAGAAAACACAAAACAAAAACTACTGCCACATTGTTCTGGTCTGTCTACCTTTTCTGGTCTCTCTCTCATTTTATTTACTCAAATTCCAGAAAACATAAAACCATGGGGTGGGGGGCAGTGCTGTGGCTTAGTGAGTAAAGCCGCCACCTGCAGTGCCAGCATTCCATATTGAGTCCTGGCCTCTCCACTTCCGATCCAGCTCTCTGCTATGGCCTGGGAAGGCAGTGGAAGATGGCCCAAGTCCTTGGGCTCTTGCACCTACGTGGGAGACCCAGAGGAGGCTCCTGGCTCCTGGTTACGGATCAGCACAGCTCTGGCCATTGCAGCCATTTGGGGAGTGAAGCAGCGGATGGAAGACCTCTCTCTCCCTCTCTCTCTGCCTCTGCTTGTCTGTAACTCTGCCTTTCAAATAAATAAATAAATCTTTTTAAAAAAATATTGGGAATTTCTGTTAGCTCCTAGGGTCACACTTTGTTTTATTCTGTTACTTATAGTAAGTCAGGCTTTATATTATTCAACTCCCTCTCCCCTGAACACTACTGATCCATCATTACTTGTATATACATACTATCTTCTCTCCTGAAATTTTTACCCTCATATTTTTAGAATAATCAATTCTCATTTTCTGATTTCCATTTTTCCATGTGAATTGACTTTGCTTTTTATGCTACCCAAAGAAGCCTTTTATTTAAGGAATGCAAACTTCATGCATTTCATAAGTACAACTTTAGAAATATAGTGATTCTTCTTACCATACTTGCCCTCCCACCCCTCCTCCTCCCTCTCCCATTCCTAGTCCCATTCTCCACTAATATCCATTTTCAATTAACTATTCACAGAAGACCAACTCTATACTAAATAAAGAGTTCAACAATATATTCCAATTTCTTTTATGGAAACTGTACACATTAAAATCTAGCTCCTGGGGCCAGCATTGTAACACAGTGGGTTAAGCTGCTGCATGTGACACCATCATCTCATATGGGTTCATCTCATACTGGTTCAAGTACCAGCTGTTCCACTTTCCATCCAGCTCCCTGCCAATGTACTTGGGAAAAGCAGCAGAGGATGGTCCTTGCCTCGGCTCCTGCCACCCACATGGGAGACCTGTATGGAGGTTCGAGGCTCCTGGCCTTGCCCACCCCCAACTATTGCAGCCATTTGCGTGGATGGACGGTCTCTCTCTGTCGCTGTCTCTCTCTCATTCTCTGTGACTCTGCCTTTCAAATAAATAAATTTAAAAAAAAAAAAAAACAGCTTCTAGGGTGACTAATCCATATGTGAAAGGAATAATGTAAAAAAGGAAGAATACTAAGTCATGAGTTTAAAGAACGCTTGTAGAGAGGCAGTGGATGGAATTGGGGTGGAAGACAAAAGAAGACAGCATCTATTTTTAATTTATAATTTCTTCTTTATATCCTGTGTCTTCTATGTAACCAGTACTTGCTGAGTATTATAAAGAATGCAAAAGGAAGTAAATTATATAGTCCTTGTCTGTGAAAAATTTACAGTTGAAAAGTTCAGTTGATACAAATATTAAATAATGTCAGGTAATATATGGGTATAACCATACATGTATACTTGATTGTGTACTGTAAGTCTCAAGAGGTGTTCCACATGCTATAGGTCTTATGAGGCATACCATTAGTGAAAGTGGTGAAGGAAAAAATGAAATCATCTTTCAAGATGATAGACATAGGCTATTGAAGGAGAATTAGGATTTGCTTAGGTGTAAAAAAGATTAGTAATTGTTGAAGCCTAGGTGAATCTTTCAAGATGGGAAGGTATAAATGAAAAGGAAATATTAATATATTTTTTGGAAGACCAGCCTCACTACAGTAACTATTTTGTGAACAATGAAAGATTAAATTGGGTAAGTGTACATTTGGGTAAAATCATGCTTCTGTGTGGGCCCACTGTTCTGTTTCATCAATGAATGATATTGGAGGGAGAAATTTCATTTCATAGTAAATACTGTTATCTACTCATGTGAATACTTCACAAAATACATAGAAAAATAGAATTAAGGATAAGCTTATTTTGGTACAAAAAATATAAAATCAGTACATATAAGTCATCTTCAGAAAGTTCATCGAAAATGTATTTATGAAAAATTAAGCATGTTTTTCAAAAATTATTTGCACCAAAATAAACTGCTCTTTTAATTCCATTTTGCATGAACTTTTTGGAGTGCCCTTGTGTATGATTTTTCTTACAAGCAGTATACCTCAGGAAAACAGCCTTTTCATTAGTGCAAGTGAAATTCACAAATACTAGATCTGTCATAGCTAAGGAAAGGGTTGTTGATATTTCTTACGCTCAACCTACTTTGCCTGAATTTAGGAACTGATATCTCAAAAGATTAGAGAAAATCTACTGAAATCTACTCAGTGGATTTGAGCTGTATTTTTGCATACGCTATTTAGATGCTAACCTCAAAGCTCATGGACTCTGAAAGCCTATGATAATCATTTTTGACAGCTTTTAGAATGAATTAGATTACTTTGCATGTCAGTGCATCCTTAGATCAATGTTTAGAAGCATCACCAAAGAATGTTTTAAAACATAATGTACACTGAGTATTGAACTATGTGCTTCGTGTAAGTGCTTACGGAGACTCAGTGTCTTATTTAGCCAACATAATTAGCTTTTCAACAGAGCCATGACATTGTTTCACATTTAACCATGTATTTAGGTTTATAAATTGCAAATAAATGATTACTAGAATACCTGAGAGCCAGTATTGATGTTGCTCTCTAGAGTACTCATGGTTTGTCAGGTTTTAAAACTGTGCTTATGTTTTGTATATGTCTGAAAAACACTGCTAGTGTTGCACATCTATCATAATGAAAACTGGCAAGGAATAACTGGAACAGGCCCGTTATTTGTTCTGTGTTTCATTAGATCAGTTACTATGCATGGCCATTAAAAGGACATTTTTTTTGTATTGCCCTCGTTGGCTACTTAATACAGTAGAGTTGCTGCAAGCTGATGCTGTGAGAAGTGTGATTGTTTATAAATGTCCATTTTAAAGGACTTGAGATTCAGTCATAACAGTTAGCGCCAGGTTGAAATTTGATGGTCTAAGTCTATTCTAGGACTTGTAGAGGGAAAATTGCTTGTCCTTTTGTTTTCCAAATGCAAGCTTGTTTTGAATAACCCTTCACTTAAGGATTTGGTTGCATTTGTTCAATACCACAGAGACTTTCTTTTTGAAAAACTAAATTATCTCCGTTAGTTTCTTCTATGAACTAGTATGTGTGATGATAGTCGTGACTCGTTTCAATTTAAGAAAATGAGTTGCTGCATAGGTGAGGTAGTATTCGAATCACTTTAAAAGTTCATGTCAGTGTTTTGGTTCTTTTCAATTTTTCCTTTTTCTTTCTTTTTTCTTTTGTTCAATTCTGTTCTGTTTTGTTTTGTTTTGTTTTTATTTATTTACTTAGTTTTTAAAGGGGCGTTTGGGAATCTCCATGGCCTTGCTGCATACTTGGCTGGCCATATTTAGTCTGCGTACTAATTGTTAGTTGGCCCAGTTGAGTCTTACTTTGTGCTCTCAGTTCTTTTAGTCTGGCTTTCTATTTTTGTCTACCTGGTTGTGTTTTGAGATTTTTATTCTTATGGGCCGGATTTTAATCCGTGTACTAAATTTTAGTCTGCAGACTAAAAGTAATCCGCGGATTATTTATTTTTGCAAAATATTTAATTCCCCCACTGGAAACTATCATCAAAGAATGTTAAATTTTCCTAGAATAGTCAAGGGAGTTCACAGCTACTGGTGAGTTCTGCCATTTTTTGTTCTCAATACCTAGACATAATAGACCCTACCACCTCCCTTGCTTATTTGGCTCCGTTGTGCCTAGGTGTTGGTATACATTACTATGCATGTCACCTGTAACTGTGACTGTCCCTTAGTTGTATTGTTCATTGTATATATTTTTGTTTAGCTTTTGGTGGGTGAATTGGGCATATTTGCAGATGGAACTGTGTTGAATTTGTAGTGCTCAAAGATGTAGAATTATATTTTCAATGAGTTTTTCCAAAAAAGAAAGAGTGTTCTATATTTATTTTTCTTAAGTAATGGGTGCAAGGGTATGAGGAGGCAATGCCCACAATAGAAAAAGTAAGTTTATACCCGCACTCCTGAGGTGATAATGTCAATTTCCTGAAGAGTTCTAAGATAAAGAGAATGTCCGCAATTGAACATCTTTTAGCAGGGAAGTCAATCCAAAATGAAGAATAATCCGCGGTGGCCTGATCCTTCTTAGCTCACACAAATTGAAAATATCTGGCTTAAAATCTATAGTAATATAGATTAACTATTTATATTACCTTCCTCTCATCACTAATAATTTAGCAAAAAATGTTTATACTGTATAACTGGAACACATTAACAAAAATTAGCATATTGAGAACTTAAACCTTTAAAAGCAAGCAAATGTGCCCCCTCCCAGCCATATCTGTGGATGATGAATCCAGGTCATAGAAGACCACTTTACTTTGGGAACTTTACTTCTAGATTTCATTTTGATTTAACTTTTTTTGGTTTTGTATTTTTTTAATAAACACACTGGCATTGGAACATAATAAATTAAAATTAAAAATGTTTCTTTACTGTGCCTCACCATTGCACAATCAAAAATTTTTTGGCATACACTGTGGTGAAATAATTTTTAAAACTTGGACTTGCTACTGTGGAGACTGATGTTTAAAGTTTATAACTGTATAAACATTTCTATGTCCCCCCCACACCATGGATTTCTTATAACATTGGATATATTTTTCCTTGCTGTACTATTCTCTTTTGGATTGACTTCCCCTGTTTGGATTATTTCACTGAATTATCATCTTTAGGATTCGTCAGGAACAGGACGTTTCACCTCAGGAGTGCGGGTATGTACTTAATTTTTTCTTTCCCAAAATTTCAGGGCAGGTCTATAAAACTCGGGGGAAAAATTTTTCTGAAATGCTGAACAACTGTTCATTGTTGAAATGTAGTACTAAAAACATCTTAGGTACCTGTGATTTCTGTTTTCATTCCTTGTGTGGAACAGGTTTTGCTTATGGTATATTTAGATTGTCAGTCTCCCAGGTGATTCATTCATAAATATCTAGACTGAAGTTTAGGAATTATAGGCTTTTAACATTATTCTTACCAGAATAAATATTGATGAAGATTCATGAAACCAGATTCTGGGTGTTAAGCAATTTCAATGAGTAAGGGAAGACATGGCAGCCAAAACTTCTTAATCAAAAGCCAAATTTCAGTAGTTCTTAGTTTCTGTTTTAGACATAAAGGTATTTCTACTTTGGCCTATAATATTGTAAATTGCATTCTACCACACCCTGTATTATGGTCAGAAATCTAAACTCTGGGAGATACTGGGTTTTGACCCCACATAATTTTCCACTTAACCTTTGTCCACAGAATACTGAACCAAGGCTTTTCTCATCAAGAATCTCTCAAAGGGTTTAAAGTAACAGCGGATACTTTTTGTAAAGGCAGGTTAAATCTTGATTTTTTTTTTAATGTAGGCTCTTGAAATGAATTTTTTTATTGTTTTTAACTCTGATTCCATGAGTTAAGATCTCTGACAAAATAAGCTAATATATGTCTTAGTACCAATATGGATGGTCACTTATAGCTAGAAAAATACCAAAAAGATATAGATGACTTTTAACAGAAAAAAAAATCAGAAATAAGCTTACAGCACTGGTTTATTAAAATCTTTAAAACAAAGTCTTTATTAATGTAACATGAAATTTTTTAATTTGACGTAACTAACCATTCAGATATCCTACAGTTGAACATTAGCAAGACTTTATTTTTACCTTTGGTACTACTTTCAATTCTGCTTATGTGATACCATATTGGTGCAAAAGCATTTTTGCTAGCTAGCAAAATAAATCCATATCAAAAAGATGCAAACTGGCCTCAGGGATAAAATATGTCAGTAGTATGTAACATTTTTGTGACAACTTTTCTGAGTTTTTTCACTGATTTATATTCTTTTTGCATTCTGGATTTGATTGTGGACCTTGGGAGCAAGAGAAGGGAAAAATGACCAAGGAAAGCGGAAGAGCTAAATATTTCAAGTAATATAAAAAGTTTGCTTGACGGAAGCAAGCCAGCGTATTTAAAAATATCAAGATAAGGCAGGTTTTACCCTCACAGTGGCTTTCTAACATAGCCAATAAATTGAGGCCTTCTAAGGTTCTGAAATGAATTCCCAAAATGCTACTGTCTTCATTTTCAGAAAATATATTTTACTGTAATAGAATATATGTAAAAGTATAATATAATAAAGAGCATTTTCACTGTAGAAAGTGCTTATATAAAGGCTTTTTAAGCTCTAATGAACTCTGTAGTTGTAACTAGTTCTCTTATCTTCAGTCAGCTTAAGCAACTAGTCAGATATTACAGAGCCATTCTCATTAGGAAACCTAACCTCCCAGGCTCCACCATGCCTTGTCACAGTCTGCATGTCCTTTCCTTGCTGGTGAGTCTACTTCCCTCATTTCCTTACACATGTCTGCTTCTCTTTATGTCTGTGTACCTCCACCACCACACCTTTTATTTGGTTATATGTTCTTCCTATCAAGGGACTGTGTGTTTTCTTTTTCTTTAGTCTCAAAGGCTTTTTGTTCATCTGTTTTTGATGATTTCTGATTCTTTCCCTCTGGTTCTATTCTTTAGCCATAATTTAGAATGAAGTATATTTTGTGGTTTTATATATTGACAAGTATTAACACGTAAATGAGTATAAAGTTATGTATTCCTTTAAGAATATTAATTCTATTTTATTTCAATATAGCCTTCAGTTGACTTTTTCTGTGATTTAATGGCTCTTAATGAAAACTACCTTTTTCTCTCCCTGATTAAAATTCTAGTACCGTCATTCTAATGAGAATAATCTGGCCACATTCATGATAATAGTTGCTTCAGAAAACAGTGTCAGACATTTTGTCAAATTCTCAATACTAAAGAATTTGTTCAAATTAAGATAGGTTCTGTTTATTGAGAAGAAAATACCACCTCATTAGCATTTATCGGCTTAGAATGACAGTTTTTTTCTTCTTTTTCTGATTGCCGAATTTGAATAGTTCCATCCATTATCAATGATTGTTCTAAAAATAATGCGAAAGAGGCAATCTTTTATTTACTACCACAGCTATCAAACTTTAAAAATTTTTCTACTCTTCTAGTTGTGC
Source organism: Sylvilagus floridanus (assembly GCA_949820135.1). Classification (NCBI taxonomy): domain Eukaryota; kingdom Metazoa; phylum Chordata; class Mammalia; order Lagomorpha; family Leporidae; genus Sylvilagus; species Sylvilagus floridanus. The sequence continues at coordinate 73,602,537 of OX463244.1, read as the reverse complement.
TTGCCTCTAGAACCCAGCCTTTCTCATATGCCTGTCATATTTTATATGCATGTTTGATTGTCCTGCTTCATGACTAGCATATGTAGACTACTCACTGAGCTTTTCTCATATAGCAGTTCACCCCAGTGTGGTGAGTCATAAGCAGTTAACTCTTTTCATTCTGGAAGATTCCTTTCCCAAATGTAACCATGTTTTTGTACATGGTGGGAATTAACTAAATACTGAGTTACTTACATACATTCTTATAATAAAACATTAATTGTTCCTTCCTTTATTTTGTACTACAGGTCTTCCGACCCCGAACTCCACCAGAGGCAATTGCACTGTGTAGCCGTCTGCTGGAGTACACACCAACTGCCCGACTGACACCACTGGAAGCTTGTGCACATTCATTTTTTGATGAATTACGGGACCCAAATGTAAAACTACCAAATGGGCGAGACACACCTGCACTGTTCAACTTCACCACTCAAGGTAATTCCAAACACTTTGTTCTTTTATTTTTTATTTTATTTTATTTATTTATTTATTTTTGACAGGCAGAGTTAAACAGTGAGAGAGACAGAGAGAAAGATCTTCCATCTGTTGGTTCACCCCTCCCCCCCAAAATGGCCGCTATGGCCAGTGTGCTGTGCTGATCCGAAGCCAGGAGCCAGGCGCTTCCTCCTGGTCTCCTATGCGAGTGCAGGGCCCAAGGACTTGGGCCATCTTCCACTGCTTTCCCGGGCCACAGCAGAGAGCTGGACTGGAAGAGGAGCAACCAGGACAGAACCAGCGCCCCAACCGGGACTAGAACCTGGGGTGCCGACGCCACAGGTGGAGGATTAGCCTAGTGAGCCACAGCACCGGCCAACACTTTGTTCTTTTACCATTTCTGTAAAAGTTAGTTACTGGGTGTAAAACGAAATTCCATTAAAATCTATGGAGGAAAATATTGGACATATTAAGTATTCATGGATGTAGGAAGCTTCCTCTCTAAATTATCAGACCACTACTCACATGATTTTCAGAAAACAGTGGCAAGTAAGATTTTTTCTAATAGGCATAGCTTCTCTAGTTTTGATAGATTATAAAATCACTAGTGGTATTTACCACTAGTAGCACAAATAATTTAAATTTTAAATGTTGAGTTTGAATTTTTTTATTTACTTCCATTTCATTTGAAAGGCAGAGAGAAAGAATATCTTCCATCTGCAGATTCATTCCCCAAATGCCCACAACAGCTGAGGTTGGGCCAGGATGAAGCTAGGAGTTGAGAACTCCATCCATGTCACCCATGTGGGTGGCAGGGACCCAAGTACTTGGGCCATCATCTGCCTTCCCAGATGCATTATTGGGTAGCTGATTGGAAGTGGGAGGGACTCAAACTATGCATTCTGGTAGTGTATGGGTATCCCAAGCGGTTATTGAACCACTGCACCAAACATCTGCCTCTGTATCAAGTTTTTTAAAACCTGAGAATGAAAGTGGTGGTTTTAATGACTTATATTGAGTTATCTTACACACAGGAGGAAAACTATAAATCATTTCTAACTATTTCACAGGGGATATATACAGAGAAATCCTTCTGGGACTTGGTACCATTGCTACTGCTGAGAAAAGATTGAAAGAAAAATGGAGTTTTGTGCATTCATTGATGGTTTCTCCAAGATTTAGTGATACTCATTTCCATACCACTTCTCATTTCTTTTCTCTTTGATTAAAATCCTAAATGATTTGTTCAGTCAGTCACAACAGCCTTTGATGATGTGATTATCTTCTTAAACTGACTGTAAGAAGTATACAATTCAGGACAGATAAAATAAATTGATATATTAGTTGATTGATAAGCTTAGTCAGACTAGAGGGAAAACGTTCTGTCTCCAACAAAGCAATGCATTTCTTTTAATCTGAGGTGAATGTTTTCTCCATACTTAAATTCTTCTAAAATTCAGTAGAGAGGTGAATGACACAGTTTATGTAAAAGATCTGAGTTGATAATAAAATAAACTTGAATAGCTTAGTTGACTATGAATTTTTTAAAGATTTTTATTTATTTATTTGAAAGTCAGAGTTAGAGAAGGAGAGGCAGAGAGAAGTCTTCTGTGGTCCACTGGTTCACTCCCCAGTAGACCACAATGGCTGGAGCTGTGCTGCTCTGAAGCCAGGAGCTTCTTCCGGGTCTCCTACGAAGGTGTAGGGGCCTAAGGACTTGGGCCATCTTCTGCTTTCCCAGGCCATAGCAGAGAGCTGGATCTGGATCAGAAGTGAAGCAGCCAGGACTTGAACCAGTGCCCGTATGGGATGCGGGCACTGCAGGCGGCAGCTTTACCCACTACACCACAGTGCCAGTCTAATTATCAATATTATATAACCATTATCAATGCTGATGTTACCTACCTTTTTAAAAAATTCCAGAAACCCTGGGACCATTAATTCTATTTAAAGATGAGAAGAAACCTTTTTGAATGTTGTTTTGAGTAGTATTTACACCATTTTAAGAATATTAGTGAGGAACCGGCGCCATGGCTCAATAGGCTAATCCTCCGCCTGGCGGCACCGGCACACCGGGTTCTAGTCCCAGTCGGGGCGCCGGATTCTGTCCCGGTTGCCCCTCTTCCAGGCCAGCTCTCTGCTATGGCCCGGGAGTGCAGTGGAGGATGGCCCAAGTGCTTGGGCCCTGCACCCCATGGGAGACCAGGTAAGCACTTGGCTCCTGGCTTCAGATCAGCGCAGTGCGCCGGCCGCGGTGGCCATGGGAGGGTGAACCAATAGAAAAGGAAGACCTTTCTCTCTGTCTTGCTCTCTCTCACTGTCCACTCTGCCTGTAAAATAAACAAATAAATAAATAAATAAAATAATAAAATAAAAATAAAAAAGAATATTAGTGAGGTGCCAGCACTGTGGCATAGTGGATTAAGCCACAACCTGCAGTGCCAGCTTCCCATATGGGTACCAGTTCAAGTCCCGGCTGCTCCACTTCTGATGCAGCTCCCTGCTAATGTGCCTGGGAAGGCTTTGGAAAATGGCCCAAATACTTGGGCCCCTGCACCCACATGGAAGACCCTGAAGAGGCTCCTGGCTCCTTGATTCAGATGACCTCAGCTCTTGCTGTTGTGGCCATTTGGGGAGTGAGCCAGCAAATGAAAGATCTCTCTCTAACTCACTCTCTCTCTAATTCTACCTTTCAAATAAAATAAATCTTTAAAAAAAAAAAGAATATTAGTGAATAATGGGTATTCAGAGAAGCAGAATTAATGTAGAGCCTGGAAAAGGGAAGACTTAAGGTACTCCTTGATAAATATCTAAAAATACTTCAAGACTATCTCATAAAGCAAGGAGTAAATATATGTTCTTTCTACAGATAGCAAACTTTTCAATAGTAGCAGCAAATTCCAGGGCTGTTTGGATTTGGACTTAATATAAAGGCCTCAGTATCCAGCACAAATATGGACTGAATTTTTATTAATGAATCAGTGAAAAAAAATTTCACTTAACAGTGTAACTTGTTTTCAAAGTATTCCTTTCTGTACCTGGAAGTGTTCAGGGGAAGTCTGTTTGTCGGGTTACTCATATGGCAAAAGTTTCTTTCTTTTTTTTTTTTCTAAGATGTATTTATTCAAAAGAATTCCAGACAGATGGGGAGAGAGAGAAAGAAGCCTTCCATCAGTTGGTTCACTTCCCAAGTGGCTGCAGTGGTCAGGGATGAGCCAGACCAAAGCCGGAAGCTTCATTGGGGTCTCCCATGTGGGTGACAGGGCCCCAAGCGCTTAGGCCATGTCTGCTGTGTTTCTCAGGTCATTAGCCTAGAGTTGGATCAGAAGCAGAGCAGCTGGGACGTGAATCAGCGCCCATGTCTGGTACCAGCATCGCAGACGGCAGCTTTACCTGCTACGCCACAATGCCGGCCCCCAATTTGGGAGAGGGTTAAACTGCATGACTCTGTCACCATTTTTCAGAGCAAAACATCTGTGAATTCATGTTATATATTTTAGGCTCTGCTGAGAAAATAAATTTTATTTTTAATTCTTATTGCTTTGGTTTTAATTAAGAGTGATACGTGTAGAGTGAGAAAAATGTTGAGAATACAAAAGAAGTATTGAGGAAATTCAAATCATAATTCCAAAGTAAGCCCTCTTAGCACTTAGAATAATTGCTTTTCAGCATTTTATACAGTGTAGACTTTTTCAAAATCTCCTTTTTAAAAGAGATTATTTATTTGAAAGACAAAGTGACAGAAAGAGAGAAGTCTCCATCCACTGGTTCACTCCCCAGATAACCATAGTAGCTGGGCCAGGGCCATGCCAAATTCAGGAGCCAGGAACTCTATCCAGATCTCCTATGTAGTGGCAGAGGTTCTCATATTTGAGCCATCATCTGCTGCTCTCCCAGATGCAGTAGCAGGGAGCTGGATCAGAAAGTAAAGTAGCTGCAACTTGAACTGGGGCTCTGAAATGGTATGCCAGCGCTGCAAGCCCACTGTGCCATAAGTACTGGCCCCAAAATCTCTTTTCTAACACATACACTGATAGTCATTGAATATAAAATTATTCCTATTTTTCTATTAAGATTTTGAAGTTATATATTATATAAAATTAATTTGGAATTTTGCTATTTTGCATCTCAAATTTCATAAAACAATTTTATTCAAGTTCTTCATATGTATCCTGTATGTGTATATACATATATATATATCTTTATAATCAATAGAACTACTTTTTGAACCTTCTGTTATAATTTCTTAGGTTATACCACTTTAATTTTTTGATATGGAGCACTTTTTGAATTTAAGGATTCCATTGAAAAATAAAAAGCACATACTTACATAATAACAAGTTTCATTTTCTTTTGTACTATAGATATGTTTATTAACCACACAGTATAACTGTTTTGGGATTGCTTTTAAAGTGGTCTCTATGGGGCTGGCGCTCTGGCATAGTGGTCTAAGCCTCTGCCTGCAGCGGTGGCATCCCATATGAGAACTGGTTCTAGTCCCGCCTGCTCCTCTTCTGATCTGGCTCTCTGCTTATTGCCTGGGCAAGCAGTAGAAGATGGCCCAAGTGCTTGGGTCCCTGTACCTGCGTGGGAGACCTACTTCTGGCTTCTTGCTTTGGATCAGCCCAGACCTGTTTGATGCAGCCATTTGGGGAATGAACCAGCGCATGGAAGACCTCTTTCTCTCTCTCTCTCTCTCTCTCTCTCTCTCTCTCTCTCTCTCAAATAAAAAGAAAAAAAAAATCTTTAAAGTGGTCTCTAAAAGGCTATGCAGCGATATTAACTATTAAGAAAACCCCTTGTTAGGCGGGGGTCCTGGGAAAACCTCAATACAGTGTGATACTAGTGATGGATAGATTTTGCAGAATACTTCTTGTATTTTGTGTGTGTGTGTGTGGCAGGCAGAGTTAGACCGTGAGAAAGAGAGACAGACAGAGAAAGGTCTTTTTTTCCCGTTGGTTCACTGTCCAGATGGCCACTATGGCCAGCATGCTGAGCCGATCCGAAGCCAGGAGCCAGGTGCTTCCTCCTGGTCTCCCATCCCGGTGCAGGGCCCAAGCACTTGGGCCATCCTCCACTGCCTTTCCAGGCCACAGCAAAGAGCTAGACTGGAAGAGGAGCAATTGGGACAGAACTGGTACCCCAACCAAGACTAGAACCCTGGGTGCCACACCACAGGCAGAGGATTAGCCAAGTGAGCCGCAGTGCCTAGAACATATCCTTTTTTTTTTTTTTAAGAACAGAGAGCAGATTTTTTTTTTTTTTTGGACAGGCAGAGTTAGACAGTGAAAGAGAGAGAGACAGAGAGAGAGGTCTTCCTTCCATTGGTTCACCCACCAAATGGCCACCACGGTTGGCACGCTACGCCAACCCGAAGCCAGGAGCCAGGCGCTTCCTCCTGGTCTCCCATGCAGGTGCAGAACCCAAGCGCCTGGACCAACCTCCACTGCCTTCTGCAGCCACAGCAGAGAGCTGGCCTGGAAGAGGAGCAACCGGGACAGAATCCAGCGCCCCAACCGGGACAGGAACCCGGGGTGCCAGCGCCACTGCCGGAGGATTAGCCTAGTGAGCCACAGCACCGGCCCCTGGAACATATACTGTAATGTGTGTGTACATCTGTATGTGATGACCAGAAATGAGATACTAGGGGCCATTGTTATACAGCAGTGGGCTAAGCATGCCAGCATCCAATAATTGAGTGCCAATTTAAGTCTTGGCTACTCCACTTCCAGTCCAGCTTCCTGCTAATGCACCTGGAAGACAGTGGAAGATGGCATAAGTGCTGGGGCCTCTGGAACCCATGGTGTAGACACACATGGAATTCCTGGCTCCTGCCTTCAACCTGGCTCAGCCTTGACTGTTGGAGCCATTAGGGGAGTAATATCTATCTATGTTAGTCTGTCTCTCTCTTTTTTTTTCTCTCTCACTCTCTCTGAAAGTATAAATCTAAAAAAATTATAAAAATTAAAGTGAAATCCACATAAGATTAATCATATTAAAGTAAACAATTGAGTAGAATTTAGTACATTCACACTGTTGTATAGCTACCACCTCTATCAATTTCCCAAACATTTTTATTGCTCCTAAAGAAAACCTTGTTGCTGCTAAGAGGTGACTCCACATGTGCCCTTCTTCCAACCCCTGTTAACCACCAATTTGCTTTCTGTCTCTGTGGCTATTATATGTAATATGTAGCCTTTTATGTCTGGCTTCTTTCACTTGGTGTGTTTTCAGGGTTCATCCATGTTGCACATTTCAGTACATCATTACTTTTTTAAAAAAGATTTATTTGTTTATTTATTTGAAAGAGTTACACAGAGAGAGGAGAGGCAGAGAGATAGAGAGATCTTCCATCTGATGGTTTACTCCCCAGATGGCCGCAATGGCTGGAACTGCGCTGATCCGAAGCCAGGAGCCAGGAGCCTGGAGCCTCTTCTGGGTCTCCCAAGTGGGTGCAGGGGCCCAAGGATTTGGGCCATCTTCTACTGCTTTCCCAGGCCATAGCAGAGAGCTGGATCGGAAGAGGAGCAGCCAGGACTAGAACCAGTGCCCATATGGGATGCTGGCACTTCAGGCCAGGGCGTTAACCCACTGCGCCACAGCACCAGCCCCAATAATTACTTTTTATGGCTGAATAGTATTCCAGTTTGTGGATTTACCACATTTGCTTCTCCATTCACTTGTTGATGATCATTTGAGTTGCTTCTACCTTTTGTCTATTGTAAATAGTGCTGCTGTGAGCATTGATATATGAATATTTGAATACTCGTTTTCCATTCTTTTGGGTATTGCTTCTGTGGTTTAACTTTTTAAGGAACCACCAAACTAGTTTCCACAATGGTTGTGCATCCTGACCAGGAATGTACAATGGTTTTAATTTTCCCATATCCTTATGAACACTTTTCTTTCTTCCTTCTTTCCTTCCTTACTTCTTTCCCTCTCTCTCCTTCCTTCCTTCTTTCCTCCCCTTCTATCCATCCATCATTGTGGAAGTTATGGAGCACATTGTGGTCCTAAGCTTATTGCATTATAATGAATCAGGACCTGATAATTGCAGTTTACCTATTCTTTAATAAATATATTTATAAGACAAACATGAAAATAAGTTGGATTAAATTTTAGATTATGGTCTTGAAAATATTGGAAGGACTTTTTTTTTTTAAGAATGAGCAGGTTAGCTAGCTAATAGAGTTAATTAACTTTACTGTCTTTAAAAACTTCTTAAGCTGTTATGATACTTTATCTTTGGCATATGACTTTTTTTTTCTTTTAATTTTTTTTTTGACAGGCAAAGTGGACAGTGAGAGAGAGAGAGAGAGACAGAGAGAAAGGTCTTCCTTTGCTGTTGGTTCACTCCCCAATGGCCGCAGGGCCCAAGCACGTGGGCCATCCTCCACTGTACTCCCGGGCCACAGCAGAAAGCTGTCCTGGAAGAGGGGCAACCGGGACAGAGTCTGGTGCCCTGGTGTGCCAGCGTCGCAGTCAGAAGATTAGCCTATTGAGCCGAGGCACCGGCAGCATATGCCTTTTTAAAGTAAAGGCTCAGTTTAAAGAATAATTCATGGGGCCAGCACTGTGGAGTAGTAGGTTAATCCTCCGCCTGCGGCGTGGGCATCCTATATGGGCACCAGTTCTAGTCCCGGCTGCCCCTCTTCCAATCCAACTCTCTGCTGTGGCCTGGGAAGGCAGTAGAAGATGGCCTAAGTCTTTTTGCCCCTGTACCCACATGGGAGACCAGGAAGAAGCACCTGGCTCCTGGCTTCAGATCGGTGCAGCTCTGACCGTTGCGGCAATCTGGGGAGTGAACCAACGGGAGAAAGACCTTTCTTTCTGTCTATCCCTCTCACTGTCTGTAACTCTACCTCTCAAATAAAATAAATAAATAAAATTTTAAAAAAAGAATAATAGATGATTCAGTTCAAACTTACCCACATACATAATATTTCTAAAATGTTTTAAATGAATGAAAGGGTTTTTTGGTATTGAAGAATACAGTATTTCTCTAGTATATTAGGTAAGAATATGACTGTGTATCTGAATGTATATATGTTTTTGAGAATTTGAATAGTGCATGTGTATTTGGATAAAGTGTGTTTCTATAACAAGTTCAATCTTTGTAGCTATCAAAGTGTTCATGTGATTCCATGAATATCAGAGAAAAGTGTGCATATTGGACCCTGTAGATATATCCTTTAAATCACTTTTCATCAAAGTTAATGTATTAAATTAAAAGTACCATCATTTTGAGATATAGCCTCCTTTATTTTTTAATTTTTTAAAGCATTAAAATGTCCTGTTTTTGTAGCAATTCTGAAACTGGAATATGGTCATATAGTAGTACTTTGTCCCTGACTAAATCATTGTTTTTCTTGGTGTTTCTATACAAGGACACAACTGTCCAGGAAAGCAGTATTACTTGATGTCATTCTCTTTGATGCTGTCTGTTCTGATTTTGGAGAGATGTATCCAGGTGGTGTTCTGTTTCCTAAAGCTAAAGATGTAACTGTTGTCCAGATGCAACTTTAAAGCACATAGTAGCTAACACTAAATAATGGTTAATCAGAATGGAACAGTTAATTCGAGGGGTTGAAGGAGAACCAGTCCCTTAGTTGGTTGTAAAGTCAGAGAGAATACAGAAGTAGTAACAGATGGTAAAAGGAATTGGAAGAATTTGTGAGGATATTCTGTAAGCAGTATAAAGCCTTCTTCCATCTTCACAATAAATTTTCATAAAGTCTTCACAGCTACCCCCCAATAAGATAAATTTAATCCCCAATCTACATATGGTATGTGTTCAATTAATGCTTGAATGAGTGACACATACCAATTTATATAAACATGGTAACAAGGGGACTTCAAAAATGTCATGGGGAAAAATGGAAATAAAAGATAATGTAGTGTTTCCATGAAGTGTTTGAAACCCCCTTGCATTTATTAATTCATGCAACTATTGTTTGAGGGGCATTTCTAATGTTCCCTCTAGTTGTTACTATTTCAATTTTTAAAGATTTATTTACTTATTTGAAAGGCAGAGTCAGAGGTGGGGGAGAGAGACAGAGAGAGATCTTCCATCCACTGGTTCACTGCTCAATTGGCCACAATGGTTGAGGTTGGGCCCAGCCGAAGTGAGGAGCCTGGAACTCCATCATGGTTTCCCATGTAGATGGCCTGGGCCCAAGCACCTGGACCATCTTCTTCTGCTTCCTCAGTCACAGAAGCAGGAAGCTTATGCACAGAAGTGGATAAGGAAAACCTTGAATCAGCCCTCATATCCAGGTGTCATAGGCTGTGGCTTAACCACCTTGGCCACAACATCAGCCCCTACCATTGTTATTTAATCAACAAAGTAAACTTGCCATTAAGACCCAAACTATGAAGATTAAACATTTTGAGTAAAATATAATGTTGCATTAAAATAAAGCTTATAAAAGAGCTAACTACAATTATTTTTAAGATTCATTTATTTGTTGGAAAGGCAGAGTTAGTTAGAGAGAAGCAAAGAGAGAAGTCTTCCATCTGCTGATTCACTCCCCAGATGCCCGAAATGCCTGGAACTGCGTCATTCCAAAGCCAGGAGCCAGGAGCTTCCTCCAGGTCTCCCACGCGTGTGCAAGGGCCCAAGAACTTGGGTCATCCTCCACTGCTTTCCCAAGCCACAGCAGAGAGCTGGATCAGAAGTGGAACAGCCAGGACTCGAACCGGCGCCCATTTGGGATGCCAGCACTGCAGGCCACCACGCCGCAGGGCCAGCCCCAGCTAACTACTATTTGATATTTGTTACTTTGTCATGTTAGTTTGCCCTAACAGTAATTAGTATAACTTCCATTTAATCACAGGAAATATTTCTGTGATCACTAGAGGAAGGAAAGAGATGAATAGATATGGAACAGAAAACTTTGAGATCTTCTGAATGACAAAATAGATAGATTGGGAGAATATTAGACCTTTCAGTTTTCTAGCAGAGGGGCTTCCTTGTTCTGTGACCCCTTGAGGGTGTTATCTGCATTCACACATTAGAAACCAAGGTGAACCTTTGACATCTTAATAGATATAAAAGATAGAATATAAGTGAATGACCCTAGGAAGCAGCTGGAAACAGGAAAGACCAACAGGATTATTATTTTTTTATTCACTAATTAGTGAATACCTATTCCACTAATGACTGTTCCAAGACTGGAATATATCGGGAAATAATTTGTTTTATATGTTTAAAGGGGACTCTTCCCTCCAACTCCACCAAACACAGTTCCTAGTCCCGTTTTTTTACCCAAAATTTGCACGAAACTTTATCAATTGAAATCGTTTTATCAAGCTAAGTCCTCCTGAGGGCATGACAGAATTGGTTTAATTTGAAGAGTCTACTCCTCTACTACTTAGCTGCAGTACCTGAGAGAATGGTAACTTTGTGGAGATTTGGAGAGTGGTGTCTTTTTTTTTTTTTTTTTTTTTTTAATCAGGTAGAGTTATAGACAGAACAGAGAGAAAGGTCTTCCTTCCATTGGTTCACTCCCCCAAATGGTCGCTACGGCCAGCACTGCGCTGATCTGAAGCCAGGAGCCAAGTGCTTCTTCCTGGTCTCCCATGCAGGTGCAGGGCCCAAGGACCTGGGCCATTCTCCACTGCCTTTCCAGGCCACAGCAGAGAGCTGGACTGGAAGAGGAGCAACCAGGACTAGAACCTGGCACCCATATGGGATGCTGGCAAAACAGGTGGAGGATTAACCAAGTGAGCCATGGCGCCGACCAAGTGGTTTCTTAATATCTAGTCCAGAAGAAGCTTTTAAAAACTCTGGGGAAACTGCTTGACTAAGAGAATATTTGGGGCAGTCAGAGAGCAACATGCAGACTCAGGCAGACTGGATGTCTTTGGGTAGAGAGGCATGAGAAAAGAGGTTCCAGAAAGCAAGTGAAAAAAGGACAATAGAGGCTGGTGTTTGGCACAGCAGGTATGTTGCCTTTTGAAGTACCAATATCCCATATCCAGTCACTTGAGTTTGAGTGCTGGCTCCATTCCTGATTCCAGCTTCCCTTTTGTTCCCCTCCCCTCCCATCTCTGCTCTCCCAGAGTATCTCTGCCTTTCAAACAAAATTAATAAAGTTTTTTTCTTTTTACAGAAAAGCACAGTAAAAGAAAGATTAAGAATAAAAGGAAAATTTGAAAAAGGATCAGAGAGATTTTAGAAGAGTATAGGAATGTGTTACAGAATGGGAACAGATGAAATGAGAGAATTGAAAAGGAGTTGGTGATGGGCAACAAAAGCAAATGGTTTAGAAGCCCAACTCATTAGAAAGCTATAGGCTAATTATTTATAAATTTGCTATAACTCATTCCTTATAATTAGGAGGTTCCATGATGTTTGTAGCAATAGTTTTTATAAATGTATTTTCCTGTTAAAAAATAGTGATGGCCGGCACCTCGGCTCAATAGGCTAATCCTCCGCCTTGCGGCACCGGCACACCAGGTTCTAGTCCCGATCGGGGCACCGGATTCTGTCCCGGTTGCCCCTCTTCCAGGCCAGCTCTCTGCTGTGGCCCGGGAGTGCAGTGGAGGATGGCCCAAGTGCTTGGGCCCTGCACCGGGATGGGAGACCAGGAGAAAGCACCTGGCTCCTGGCTTCGGATCAGCGCGATGCGCCGGCCGTGGCGGCCATTGGAGGGTGAACCAAGACAAAAGGAAGACCTTTCTCTCAGTCTCTCTCTCTCTCTCACTGTCCACTCTGCCTGTCAAAAAAAAAAAAAAGTGATAGACTTAAATATATTTTTCTGTTTATCTGCTTTTCAATGTCTTGAGAATTTTCCTCAAAGCTTGCCTTTATCTTTACACATCTAAAGGAACAACACAGTGTTACAACACCCTGAGGTAATCAAGTTATCTTCTGATATTATTTTCACATTACCATGAACACTGAGGTTGAGCTTTTGCTTCTCACACTTAAAATTTATAATTTACATTAGAAATGATAAATTTACATAGGATAGGCTGGCACCCAGGCTTGCTGGGCTAATCCTCCACCTGCGGTGCCATTACCCCAGGTTCTAGTCCGGTTGGGGTGCCGGATTCTGTCCAGGTGCTCCTCTTCCAGTCCAGCTCTCTGCTGTGGCCCGGGAGGGCAGTGGAGGATGGCCCAAGTGCTCGGGCCCTGCGCCCACGTTGGATGCCCAGAGTACCTGGCTCTTGGCTTTGGATTGGCAGCCATTTGAGGGTTGAGCTAACGGAGGGAAGACCTTTCTCTCTGTCTCTCTTTCTCTCTCACTAACTCTGCCTGTCAAAAAAAAAATGATTTGATGGCAGGATTATTCTTTAATATTTAATAAATAATCCAGAAGAGTAAAATTTCTAGGTAATTGGGCCATACTATTCTAGGCATTTAAATACTAGACAAAGGAGACACCCTGAAAGGAGAATGAGAAAGTTTATATGCAGACTAAAAATTCGTATGTGAACTAAAAAGGGTCAGGAAGATTTGGTTCAGGAAACTATAATACCAATGGCAAATAATGTTGACCTGTATTCAAAATTTTAGGCTCTAACTTCTCAATTTTATGTTTGAATTCTTATCATTTTTCACTGAGATTATTTAGTGTACTCTGCTGTTTTAGACAACTACTGAGGAAAATGTAGACTTGTATAAGAACAAGTAATCAAAAGCCAATGTCTTAACTGAAAGTTCTTTGTGTAGTTTGGGTGGATATACTTTCATGAAGACCAGAATACTGGTGTCATGATTTGTAACCAAGGTGGTAATGAAGGCAGCATTGCATGTGGAAGAGTAAGTCAAACTGAAGTCTAATTCCCTCTAACTAGTTGTAAACAGCCCATGACCAATGCACTATCTCTGCCTAAGTTTTTTCATTTAAAATAATGACATTGAGGGCCAGTGCTGTGGCACAATAGGTTAATTCTCTCTTTGCAGTGCCAGCATCCCATATGGGTGCCAGTTCTAGCCACAGATACTCCTTTTCCAATCATGCTCTCTGGTATGGCCTGGGAAAACAGTGGAAGATGGCCAAAGCACTTGGGCCCCTGTACCCGCGTGGGAGACAAGGAGGAAGCTCCTGATTCCTGGCTTCGGAACCGCCCAGCTCCGGCCATTACAGCCATTTGGGGAGTAAACCAGCAGATGAAGGACCTTTCTCTCTGTCTCTCTCTCTCTCTCACTGTCTTATAATTCTATGTGTCAAATTAACTAATTAATTAATTAATGACATTGTACAATTAAAGCATGTTCAGGAATACTTTTATCTCTAAAAGATGATAAAAATGAATTGACTCCAGAAAGATAAAGTGACAGTGAGAAATAAAGCTGAAAATGTAGACCATGATAGGGTACAGGTATGTAAAATCATGATAAATACAGAAAAACCTAAACTGATTCTCCCAGAATTCAAAATACTAGCAGGATTATTTCTAAATGCTTAAAAGGATAGTTTAATCAGAGGAAAGAACCCAATAATGCTCTGTTTACTCACCAAGAATGGTGTTCTGAGTGTAAGATTTTCCAATGTACGCCACGGCTGGCACGCTGCGACCGGTGCACCGCGCTGATCCAATGGCAGGGGCCATCTCCTGGTCTCCATGCCTCTCTCCTCCCTTCCCAGCCACAGCAGAGAGCTGGACTGGAAGAGGAGCAACCGGGACTAGTACCAGGCACCCCAAACAGGACTAGAACCTGGGGTGCCGGCACCGCAGGCAGAGGATTAGCCAAGTGAGCCACGGCGCCGGCCAATACTAGCTTTTCAGTTTTAATCCCTGGGGCTGGTGTTGTGGTATAGTGGGTGAAGTCACCTCCTGCAACACCAGCATCCCATTTGGGCACCAGTTTGAGACCCGGCTACACCACTTCCAATCCAGTTCCCTGGTAATATACCTGGGAAAGCAGCAGAAGATGGATCTAGTGCTTGGGCCTCTGCACCCCTGTGGGAGATCTCCTGGCTCCTGGCTTCAGCTTGGCCCAGCCCCGTCATTGTAGCCATTTGGGGAATGACCCAGCAGATGAAAAATCTCTTTCCCTCTCCCTACCCCCTTCCTCCCTCCCTTCCTCTGCGTAACTCTGACTTTCAAATAAATAAACACATCTTTAAAAAAAAATTTAATCCCTAATACATTCCTTGTTGGCCTCAAGCATACATACATTCTCCCTGATCCTGACAAGTAGTATTGCTTTTTTAGATTTTTCTGTTGTACAAAATGCTACCATTTTTGCATTCTTTAACTACAACAGTTAAAAGTCAACAAAAACTATACTGACTGTTCTCCTTGAAGTACAGAATAGTAAACAGGTGGAAGGATTGGATCTTAAGGAATGTGCATAATTAAAGAAAAGAAGAAGGAAAATAGGATATAGAGGTTGGAGCAATGTCTAATTAGGAGTAATTGTCCATTTTAGAATTCTTAACTTTTAGAGCATTTGACACTTAAAAAGGTCACAAGCTCCCCCTGCCGTTATGTTTTTAGGTGTGGCAAAGCCTCCAGGATCTCAGAACTCCTTTTCTTGCTGTCTAATTTTGTTCACTTTTTCCTTTCTTTCCCTTCATTAGCTACTCCTTGCCCCTATCCAAGGCCAGATGACAATCTACTACCTAAGGAAAAGGAGGATTTGCTTTCCTTTTTTCAAGCCCTGCACCTGTATATGCATTAATGTCTGTGTGAACACATACATATACCTTTGTCCAGACTAGGACACAAAACTTTCAGGGCTCTCAACTGGATGTGCAGCTGAACAGAAGTATGGTTGATCTGCTGAGAGTGGAAATGAATGGGAGAAAATGGGCAACATGGGCTGTAGAGAGCAACCACAGATCACTGATACCCAGTTTATTTTAAAGATTATATTAACAGGAGCTTATATTAAAATCTCTGTAGCCTTTTCTTTTTTCCAGTTTTGTTTTAGATGTTGGGCACATGACCAGAGAGCACTTTCAGTATGTATCTCTATACTAAGGATGAACACATTTCTTGCCAGCTTGTTGATTCAGTTGTTCATTTCTATTTCTGTTGATCAGACAAAAACAATTATCTTTTTATCTCTGTGTCCTGGAACCTAACACACTCTTTAATGCTATACTGTTGGTTGGATAGGTATGTGGGTGGGTATATAAATTGGCACATGGATTTTTTTTTTTTTTGACAGACAGAGTTAGAGACAGAGAAAAAGGTCTTCCTTTTCTATTGGTTCACCCCCCCAAATGGCTGCTATAGCCCGCACGCTGCACTGATCTGAAGCCAGGAGCCAGGTGCCTCCTCCTGGTCTCCCATGCGGGTGCAGGGCCCAAGCACTTGGGCCATCCTCCACTGCACTCCTAGGCCACAGCAAAGAGCTGTACTGGAAGAGGAGCAACCAGGACAGAATCCGGCTCCCCAACCAGGACTAGAACCCGGGTGCTGGCGCCGCAGGTGGAGGATTAGCCAAGTGAGCCACGGCACCAGCCGGCACATGGATTTTTAAGAAGGCTTTCTATTTTAGGAGCTTTTAATTTTAATTGGGATAGTAAAAATGAATTCCTTTTAGGTTAATGAAGAGCACAACATACTGCACTAATGCTCTATGTATTCCTAGAAACAACTGTGGAACTACAAAGAATTCTCTTGCTTTCCTAGGTATAAAGTTGTGAGTTAAAATTGAACTAATTTACACTAAAATTGGCAGAAGATCTTCCTGTTCCTCACTGAGAACCAAAACAGCCACTAAATCTGATTGTGAGAAAACACCTTCTTTTAGAACCTGATAATTAGTGGTGAATTTCCAACTGTCTTCTTAGGGAAGACTGTTAGTTGATGAACTGGATGATTTTATCTTTTAAAGAGAAACAATAATGAATAGTCTACTATTACTTTGTTTTGCTTGTTTTGTTTTGTTTTTCACAGACAGAGTGGACAGTGAGAGAGAGAGACAGAGAGAAAGGTCTTCCTTTGCCGTTGGTTTACCCCCCCAATGGCCGCTGCGGCCAGTGCACTGTGCTGATCTGATGGCAGAAGCCAGGTGCCTCTCCTGGTCTCCCATGCAGGTGCAGGGCCCAAGCACTCGGGCCATCCTCCACTGCACTCCTGGGCCACAGCAGAGAGCTGGATAGGAAGAGGGGCAACTGGGACAGAATCTGGTCCCCTGACCGGGATTAGAACTCCGTGTGCCGGTGCCACAGGCAGAGGATTAGCCTCTACTATTACTTTTAAGCTTTTCTTCGTGTTCATCTTTCATAAATCTTGACAGAAGTTTATTGTTTTTCCTTACCAGATCTGTTATCAGTAGTTATCTAATTTAGTATAAGATTTAGATACTTAGGTATCAAGTTCAATAAATCAATGTTTATGTAAAAAATTTTTTAAAAAAATTTTAAAACTACATTAGTGGCAGCCAGTTGCATTAATGGTGCAGCAGTTAAAATGCCATTTGGGGTACCACCATCCCATTTTAGATTGCCTACCTTTGAATCCTGGCTCCAATTATGATTCCCAGATTCATGCTAATGCACACCATGGGAGGAAGCCAGTGACAGCTTGAGTACTTGGGTCCCTGCCACTCACATTTGACACCTGAATAGCTTCAGTGTGGGCCAGCCCTGGCTATTGGGGGTATTTTGAGAGTCAACCAGCTGACAGAAGGTATCTCTCCATATCTATCTCTCATGCACTTGCGTGCACCTTTTAAATAAAAATAAATTTTTTAATTAAAAGAATAAAGGTGAACTAAAATACTTCTTGCTCTTGCCAGGGCTTATAAGAAGGAATTACTTGGGAGTGACTGCTTAATGGATTTGGGACATCCTCTAGGGTGATGAAAATGTTTTGGAACTAGATAGAGGTGATGGGTGTACAATATTTTGAATGTACTAAATGCCACTGAATTGTACATTTTAAAATGACTAGTTTTATGTTATGTGAATTTTATCTTAATTTACCTTATTTCATGATACACCTTTGAATTGTCAAAATATATCTGTAGCTAAGAGGATAATGTCTTCCTCTGATTAGTATGGTCATACAATTATTTCTTCAAACCAAGACACATTAGAGTCAGCATGAGTTCTCACAGGTTAAATGCTGGAATGACAGATTTGAACTAGGGTTATCTCAAGCAGACTGAGAGGTCACATAACCTAGCACTGGCATCACATGCTTAAATAAACAAGCTCACCACCACAACTTATTATGTATGGATATTATTAGGTCTAATATTGTCTTAAGATAATTTCTTAAAACTCCTATACAGAACTTGATTCTTGGAAGGGAAAAAGAAAAGCCAGTCTATATTCAGTTGACAGATACAACCTTTTTCTCACATATAGGTGAAAAGCCTATCTCAAACTTTTAATAAGTGACAGTTTAACTGAATTTTTAAAAAGGACTTGAATAGGGGCCAGCACTGTAGCTTAGCAGGTAAAGCCACTGCTTGCAGTGCCAGCATCCCATATGGCTGCCAGTTCAAGTCCCAGCTGCTCCACTTCCAATCCAGCTCTCTGCTAAGGTGCCTGGGAAAACAGTGGAGGATGGCTCAAGTACCTGGAGGAGGCTCCTGGCTCCTGGCCTCAGACCAGCCCAGCTCCGGCTGTTGCAGCAAGAGCTAGTGGGTTCTGTTAAATAAATAAATAAATAAATCTTTAAAAAATAAAAAGATTAAAGACATTCTCATTTTTTAAAGAAAAGCAGTAATACTTTTTTTTTTTTTTTTTGACAGGTAGAGTTACAGACAGTGAGAGAGACAAAGAGAAAGGTCTTCCTTCCGTTGTTGGTTCACTCTCCAAATGGCCGCTATGGCCAACGCTGCACCAATCTGAAGCTAGAAGCCAGGTGCTTCCTCCTGGTCTCCCATGCGGGTGCAGGAGCCCAAACACTTGGGCCATCCTCCACTGCCCTCTCGGGCCACAGCAGAGAGCTGGACTGGAAGAGGAGCAGCCGGGACTAGAACCGGGCGCCCATATGGGATGCTGGCACTGCAGATGGAGGATTAACCGAGTGAGCCACGTTGCCGGTCCAAAAGCAGTGAAACTTTAAACAGATGTTTCTTAAATCCTATTTCCAGAGTATTTAGATAGATTTTAAACAGTTGGGTAGGTTATACATTCAGTTTTACATACTTACACATACAGACACACACAGACCACACTCTTACTCTCTTTGCTGTGACAAGATCACCCTCAAATCCTGTAGCCAAATACTGCCAGAGGATGGCGGGGGAACCTACTATATATAAGTCAGTGAAAGAGCAAAACATGTCTTACTAATAAGCTGACTCTCAAACTTTTTGTCCACTGCTATTTCCAAAGATATCTTTGGTTCTTAACATTAGCATGTGGTGCTTTAATTATGTACTACAATGTTTTTGTGAGCTTTCTCTGAGTTGATTAACTAGATTATTGATTTAGTTTCAGATGTAGGTTTATGGTATCTTCATTTTCCGTGAAACTGGTATTTTAATATAGTATCTTATGTTTATTATTACCAACACGTTAAGAATGGGCTGTAGTAACATTTGTGTCTTGCCTTCTCTAGAACTGTCAAGTAATCCACCTTTGGCTACCATCCTTATTCCTCCTCATGCTAGGATTCAAGCAGCTGCTTCAACCCCTACAAATGCCACAGCAGCCTCAGGTGAGGACACTTAAATCTCTAATGTTTAAAAAAAATGGTTACCTTCATTTTATTTCATGTGATTTGTGAACATTTCATTCCTTTTAAGTTCCAAAAACATGGCACAGGCAAATGAGTAAATGTGAATAAAATGAAGATTTCTTTCCAAAAAGAATAAAACAGTCACCCATTAATACTTGATATATAAGATATATAAATATCTTCTTATAATGTTAAATTCTATTACCTTAGTTATTTTAAAAGTCATGCTTTCCACATAAGTTAATAATATGTATCAGTGAGATGCTTACAGCAGAAAACAGTGTTTACAGATATGTTACTGAATATAATTCATTTGAGTTCTAGCTCCCTGAATATAAATTATGTTATACTAGAGAGAGAAATTTTTAAGAACTATGAAACATATTAGTGTAATTTTTAATAATTAGAAAAGACTAAAAACTGAAACACAAATACATTTAACTGAGAATTAGATCAGAATGTGACTAGACTCTCATCTATTAAAATAACATATATATATTTTTCTCTTAGAGGAACTCCCAGGTTGGAGCTAGGTTGTGCTTCTGGTCCCTTAGCCAGCTGGTGTGGAGGACTAATTCATGGAGACTCACTGTCATTGCAGATATTCTGAAAATAAGCAGTCTTGGAGTGAACTGCAATTCCTCCAAAGAATGACTAGATGCTCTTTAAAATAAACAAGTTAGAAAACATAATAGGTAGCACAGTTAAGGGCTTAGAATTTGGTACCTTTATTTTCTCCCACCAAAATTTAAATGACAGTATATCATATATATCATATGTCATATTGAACTGAAATGGATCAGACCCATTTTTACTTAGGGTGTTTATGCTGCAGGAGATGGACTCTTTAATGAACAATTCTTAGTACTCAACAGTAAAGGTCAAAATTTCGTCTCTTATCTGAAACAAAATTTTTGTTTCTATCCAATGTTAATCTTCTAATAAAGATTAAAAACATGTCATTCTAGTCGATGTCCTACCTTCCTCCAGGAAAGGGTAGAAAGAAAGGTCTTTTTTCTGGTTCCAAGTTCATCAATACAAGCTGCCTTTGTTAGTATCTTACTCATTTTCTCTATCTGTAAAATGGTGTGGTATTACTGATCTAAAGTCATGTTGTAAGAAGAATCAAATATGTGCTGAAATGTTCTTTAATTTTTTTAAATGTGAAGATACAGGTTCTTAAAAAAAAAGAAAACAGCTATGATTTATTTAGAAAGAAGACACAACTGCTTAAATGAGCTACTGATTAACTTAATATATTACTGGTCCAGGTTAGGTTAATTCAGTTGTTTACAACACAAAATAAGTCCTAACTCTGAACCTACAACCTACTTGTTGAAAGACTACATATGCACTTAAGAATTAAGATTGATGAGTCTGGGTAATTTAAAAATAGTTTCCTTAATATGAATTGCCAAACTCATGAGTGATTGCAACCCAGGTTTTTAAGCACATTGTCTTCCTGGTACAAGCCTGGTATAACTTGATTTTATGTTGCTTCGATATAGGTTATAGCATTCACAAAAGTTTTACATTGCTGTATGTGTTTTTATAGCAGTTAAAAATCAGATTTCGGCCGGCGCCGTGGCTCAACAGGCTAATCCTCCGCCTTGTGGCGCCGGCACACCGGGTTCTAGTCCCGGTCGGGGCACCGATTCTATCCCGGTTGCCCCTCTTCCAGGCCAGCCCTCTGCTGTGGCCCAGGAGTGCAGTGGAGGATGGCCCAGGTGCTTGGGTCCTGCACCCCATGGGGAGACCAGGAAAAGCACCTAGCACCTGGCTCCTGCCATCGGACGAGCGCGGTGCGCCGGCCGCAGCGCGCCGACCGCGGCGGCCATTGGAGGGTGAACCAACGGCAAAAGGAAGACCTTTCTCTCTGTCTCTCTCTCTCACTGTCCACTCTGCCTGCAAAAAAAAAAAAAAAAAAAAAAAAAAAAAAAAAATCAGATTTCAGCATAAACATGGAAACATTGGAGTTTTACTCTGAGAGTTTATTCCAAAATTGACAGGGCATGAGGAAGTTAAGGAATGGTAATTGAGTTCAGAACTAATATGAGTTTACAGAAGTTCATGCTTTGAGTACCAAAGATTTTCTGTAATACTCTGAGGTTCCTAGTGGCTAAATAAAGAAATAATCTTAACATTGCCCATTGTTGGAGCAGGCATTTATCATAGCAGTTAAAAGGCTGCTTGGGATGCCTACATCCCATATTGCAATGCCTGGATTCAAGTCCCAGCTCCATTCCTGATTTCAATTCCCTCCTAAAGCACACCCTGGGAGGTAGTGGGAATGACTCAGGATGTTAGATCCCTGCCACCCACATAGAAGACTTGAATTGACTCTCAACTCCCTGTTTTCATCTAGCTTAGAACCAGCTGTTGTAGGAATTTAGGGAGTGAACCAGCAGATGAGAGACCTGTCATCTGTCTGTATGTATGTATGCTTCACTCTCTTTCTCTCTGTCACTCTGCCTTTCAAATAACTTGTTTGAAAAAAATTCCACTGTGTGCTGGTGGCTTAAAGACATAATGTTTGTGGCCCTGTTATTTTTTCTTTATGGTCTCAGATTTGGCACCAAGGGAAATTTTGTTTCAGTAAATGAAATTCTCATCAACATAACAATAAATGTAATAGTGTATACTTTTTAAGTGCCCATCAGTGTAAACCAAAGGCATAACACTGTAGTATTCATAGTTAAAGGACAATAGTTTCCTATTGAGCCAAAGTGCTGAAGGCCACAAAGTATGTCACAAACCTATTTCAGGAAATGTTGGTCTGAACCAAGTAATTGACTGTATGACCTCAACAACTGTCTGTATTTAAATATATACAAGTTTATATATTTTAAATAAGAATTTGGCAGTGTGAGTTACATTCTTTGCAGAGACCTTGAAATATACATATCCTCTGTTTCTCTCAGCTTCAGTTTCTTTATCCATAAAACAGAAATGGTAAATACCAGTTGCATAGAGTTATGAGAAGAGATACAAACTGTTTGAAGTGCTTAGCACTTTGCCTTGTCACTTAGTAGGCGGTCAGGGAAAGGAAACTGCTATTTTTTGTTGTTGTTGTTATTGCCAAATAAAGACAGATTCACACAAATTAAATAAATAAAGTCAAGCATTGGAAGGCAATGTTGACATTCATCCTCTTAAAAGAATCTGTGGCCTGGGCCAGCATTGTAGCATAGTAGGTTGAGCCGCTGGCCGCTCCACTTCTGATTCAGCTCCCTGGGAAGGCATCAAAAGGTGGCCAAGTGCTTAGACCCCCTGCTACCCAAGTGGAAGACCCCGGGGGAGTTCCTGATTACTGGCAATGGCCTGACCCAGTCAGGCCATTTGGGGAATGAACAAGCAGATGTCTTTCTCACCTCTCCTTCTCTGCCTTTAAAATAAATAGATAAACCTTAAAAAAAAATTTAAAGTTAATGGGAAATTAGAATTAAAAAACAATGTGGCCCTTACATGAACTTTTTGAAGTCCCCTTGCTTAGCAAACTATATAACAACAAGTTTTAAATCTATATATAAAGATACATAAAGTAAAAAAAAAAAAAAGAGCCAATTTGAAGTGAATGGTCAACAGTGAGAAATTGTTTTGATATATTGTGAAATCCCCATTTTTACATAGCTGTAAAAATAATTATGAAGCTTATAGACATTCATAAAAATACCCATTCAAACTTAGGTGGAAACATTTTTAAATCTTAGGAAATATGTTAGTAACCATAACAAATGTGTGTTTTCATGGTGGATAAGGTCTAAATAAAAACATAAAAGGTAAAACAAATATGTTAAATTAGTTAGTATGGATATTGGTTGTTTTTCTTCTCAAAATACTACCATCATCTTTTTAAATTGTTTAAAATAGTTCAGTATCCTGGGGCATTATTCTTGATCATGGCTCTGATTGACATGAGAACCTCTTGAAAGTTACAAATACTACTCTCATTCCATAAAGTATGTCTTATTTCGAGATTTTATATATATAGTAAATCTGATTTTTTCCACACTCCCAACTGGTCATCTCATTCACCCCAACTGGGGGCTCATTCAACAGTAATAAATCTTGAGACATTACAGTTTTACTAATCAAATGTGAACCACTTCAGAGATTATCTGGTCCAGAGTCAGAGTTTTGTAGAAGGTACAATATGGAATACCTAGAACAATTTTGTGCCTTAGTGTATTGGCCTTCTGGCTAAGGATTTTGTGGGTTTTTGTTGTTGTTGTTGTTGTTGTTGTTGTTGTTTTGTTTGTTTTTCACTGCAATGGTTTTTGCTATTAAAAACAAGTTTGAGGGGTTGATGTTGTCACACAGAGGGTTAAGCCACTGCCAGCTGCTCCACTTCTGGTCCAACTTCCTGCTAATATGCCTGGAAAAGCAGTGGAGGATGGCTCCAGTGTTTGGGTCCCTGTAGCCCAATAGGAGACCCTGGTGGAATTCTGGGCTCCTGACTTCAACCTGGATCAGTCCTGGCCATTACAGCCAATCGGGGAGTGAACCAGCAGATGGAAGATGTATCTGTCTCTCTTTCTCTATCACTGTGTTTTTCAAATAAATAAATCTTTTTAAGAAATTGAAAACCACTAATTTACTTAGAAGTGGTCACCCCATGATTTCAGTAACTGGAAACTCATTACTACAAGAATGAGCATAAGTTTCTGTGACATCAGCTAGAGAAAGTTTATCCTTTCTTGCCCTGAAGTGTATTCTCCACTCAGTAATCCTGCCATGAGATTATTCAGAACCAAATTCTTCCAAATAAAAGTTTTTAATGATGGCTAGCATGTTCTTCATACTAATGAGTATTTTCTCTTCTGAGTATCTTCTATTTCCGTACAATTATATATCACCTGCACATCTCATAAACACACCAGTGTTTTGCTTCTAAGCAGCTAATAAAATTTGTCAAAGAGGATGAAGCAGGACCTCCTAGAGATTTTTTGCCTTTGGTCGTTACAGATGAACGAAGTTCAATGGAACTAGGCAAAGTTTACTAGAGATTACTCTTCTATTCATCTCTGAGTGATTGATTACTTCTCTTGTTTACCCAACTACAGACAAACCTTGTAATACTGCTTTATGTATAAATGATATGAAAACCTTTTTAAAATGCTAAGCTGTTGTCAAGAAAACTTTCAGCCATTTTTCCATCAAAAAGGTAACCTAGGGTAGGCATTTGTGGGGTTTTGTCTCAGTGGTTAAGATGCTGCTGAGGATACCCTCATCCTATATCAGAGTGCCCAAACTCAAGTCCCAGCTCTGCTTCCAATTCTAGCATCCTCTAATGCACATCCTAGAGGGCAGCAGGTGATGGATGGCTCACCTAGTTGGGGTCTCTGCTTTTCATGTGGGAGACCCAGATGGAGTTACTGGCTCCTATCTTCAGCCTAGTCTAGCCCCAGCTGTTTCGAGCATGAGTGGATGGAAGGATTCTCTCTCTTTCTTTCTCTCTACCTTTCAGATATATAAAAATTTATATTTAAAATGAGTAGAAACTCAGAACAGTTAGGATGCCTCTTGAGACACACACATCCCATACCAGAGTGCCAGGTTTTAGTCCTGGCTCCACTATTAGCTTCCTGCTAATGCATACTCTGGGAGTAGCAAGTGATACCTCAAGTCCTTGAGTTCTTGCCACCCACAGGAGAGGCCCAGATTGAGTTCCTGGCTCCCAACCTGTAGCCCAGTCCCACCTATTGCAGGCATATGGGGAGAAAACCAGTGGATGGGAGAGTCATCCATCCAGCACTCTCTCCACCACTCCCCCCCCCACACACACACACAGATAGCCTTTCGAATAAATGAAGAAATAAAATTTTTAAGTGACACTGTAGAAATAGAAATTAAACTTTTTAAAAGGAATTCCTAGTGCCTAAATATTTGTAAACTATGTATTTCTGTAATCTGTTTTAGATTTGCTTTTTAGACTATAGATTCTGAATTTAAAGACATTTGAAATGTATAGATTGCCCTCACCTTCTTGGGCTGCATTGGTTTATTAGGATTTTTGTTATATCCTTTCCAGGTTGAGAACCCTTCTAACAGAAAAGGGAATCATGTTAAGCAGTTGGATAAGGTCTGTCTTCTCTGTCATTTTACCTGGTCAAGGAACTTTTTTCATCTTGTTTTGAAAAGCTTTTGCTGTTTAAACCGATTCTGGCCTACATTTACAGGTTCACATGTTACTTTCTATTCTTCCTGGATTATGTATGCCCTTCTTTTTAAAGTTATATATATTTTAAATTATGAACTCAACAGAGAAAACTCTTTTAGTTGGTTCTTCTACCTTTGTTTTGCAACGAGATTATTTTCAGTTACTTGATCAAAATTTTTATTTCTTGTCAATTATTAGGTTATTTTGAGCACTCTAGCCACAACATCACACCTATTTATTTTGTGAACTTTTTGAAATCCATTTTGCTAAAGTGTGGCTTAGATTTTGCTTAGGTCAATAGCCCTTTTTCTTGCTATTACAGTTATTTTCACCTCAGAATTCCTGTTAACAATATCACTAGTCAGTTCTTTCTATTTGGGTAGAATTAAGCTCAGAGTAATTTCTCCCATAGTTTGTTTCTACCATTTTGGAGAGATGAAAGTAAAGCAAATTAAGTCAGTTTATTAGGTACTCACTTTCCTAAAGTGAGAGTTGCCACCCCTCACCCCCTCCCAGATACTATTATCTTTCCCCTCTATGTCAGTTTTACAGTGTGCCTTGGGAAAACTGTATTCCTGTCTTGTTTAGTTGTAGAATATTCACTTTAAGTCCTCACTGGTGGTGTTCTTCCCGACCCTGCCCTTTCTTGTTTTCTATTTTAACCCAAATGTATGTGGGATTTCATACAACTTTTAAAAAAAGCAAATTTTTCTCTACTGAAAACATATATTTTAGAAAATAAAAATCTCATATTCTCACTTCCAAAAAATAATCACAGATAACATTTATTTTGTATTTTTAAGTTAGTCTATATATAATTGGACAGAGAGACATACTAATTTTTTTTAAATGTGTTTATGCTATTTTGAAGGTACAGTATGACTATATAGTATTCAACTGATACTTTAAGGCTGTGTTATGATTTAATCCTTATATTTGGATATTTGGGTTGGTGTCCAATGTTTGTTTTTTTACTGGGTCAGGGAGGATATTGCTATTCTAGAAAATGTTTGGAAAATATCTTTGCATAAAGCTATGTTTATTCTCTTAAATAATTTTTACAAGCAGAGTCAAAAGGTAAGAGGAATTTTAAAGTCTTTGTTACATATTGTCAAATTGCCTTTAGCAAACTTGTCCCTGTTTCCACTGTCCACCACCACTGCAAGTACTTTTCCATTTCTCCAATACAAGAGTGGGGTTGGAGTTCTGTGCACACATAAAAATTTTAGGTGTTAACCAACTTGGTGGCCAAATAATTACCCTGCATGTTAGGACTCCAAGATTACTTTGTGAATTTGTGTGTAGATTCCTAAAATCAAACCAGCTTGCTATTTTCACTGGAACAGTGCTAGGCATCATTTCCAATTTTTTTCTATGCAGAACATATTATTTCCTGTTAAATCAAAATTGAATCTGACGTTTTCCTTCTCTTCCAAAAATAATTTCAAGTCTTCTTGATCAAGTTGGTAAAAAGCCCCTGAGACATTCTTTTAGATTCTTCTCAAGTATTACCTCAGTTTCTTGCCTGAGGTCACATGCTTTTATTTATATACTTTTGTTCTTTTTTCCTAAATTAGGTATTTTTAGGGATTTTTTTATATGCTTAAAAGGGTGGAGAGGGGGTTGTAGGGCAGGATGTCTTTGATCTGCTGAGTCGATCCCAAGTGCCTGCAACAGCTAGGGCTAGGCCAGGCCAAAGCCAGGAGCCAGAAACCTCCTTCTGGGTCTCTCACATGGGTGGTGGGGACCTAAGAACCTGGGTCATCATCCACTGACCTCTCAAGTGCATCAGCAGGATCTCAAACAGAAGTAGAGTAGTCAGGATTCAAACTGGCCTCTGATATGGGATGTAGGCATCCCAAGAGGCAGCTGAACCCACTGTGCCACAATACCCACCCCCTAAAATGGGTATTTTTAACTTAAAGGGGAAAATGTCACCTGTTTCCCATGGTGTGCTTTTCCCTACCCTGAATAACCAACCTCTTCATTTAAATGTGCTCTGCTCTGAGCTCACAGGCACCTGAGACACTGCGCTGCTTAACAGATCAAATATAAGCAGTCATTGTTGCCATGCCCTCTAGGTGTATCCTAGTAGATGAGTTGGCTGACAGCTGTATGAATTTCACTGCTGTTTTTTTACAATGACTACAGGCCACCTTGGTGCCTTGTGCACATCTTTTCCTCAGAATAATATGAAAGAGAACTGATGAAGCTTCGCTGAAGAGGGTTCTCTTTTTATGCACACAAAATTTTCTGAATAATTGTAGGCATTACAAAGAGAAAAATAAAAATTGATTCCTTTTCTTTACAGTTGGTACCTTGATTTTTTAGTGTGGATTATGATTTCAATTTATACTTATTTGTAGATATATTATAAATATATATGTTATAAATATATATTCAATATAAGCTTAGGATATATTTCCATTTTGGTAAGTAATGATCTTGTTTGTTCCAGTGCTAGTTAAAACACTAGTTTACAAGACATAGTTTTATAATGGAGGCATTTCCACTTGAAAGAGCTTGCACAGGGACATCCTGAGCTAGCTATATAGTATAAATAGTATACTTCAGGCTGCTAAACTTATATCTTTTAGAGGACTTGTCCCCTCATGAGACATTTCCAATTGTTATAGAAAGAGGATACCTAGTTAGTTGAAACATATAAAAGAGATGAGGCTTGAGAAAGAACATTATAAAGGAAATAGGAGAATAGAAGTATACTTAAGGTTCCTATCTGTATGAAGTACATGTAAAACTTAAAAAGGCTACCCAAAATCTGTGCCATTTGATTATTTTAAAAATATTTCAGGGTGGGGGGGACAGCAATGTTGTGGTGCAGTGGGTAAAGCCACCACTTGCAATGCCAGCATCTCATATGGGCACCAGTTCATGTCCTGGTTGCTCCACTTCTAATCCATCCAAATCCAGGAGCCAGGAGCTTCTTTTAGGTCTCCCACACAGGTGCAGGTCATCTTCCGGTCATCTTGGGTCGTCTGCTGCTGCTTTCCCAGGCCATAGTAGAGAGCTGGATGGGAAGTGGAGCAGCCGGGTCTCGAACCGGTGCCCATATGGGATGCTAGCGCTTCAGGCCAGGGCGGTAACCCACTGCACCACAGCGCAGGCTCCACTAGAGAAGTTAATATGGATAAAAATCCACCCCCTCATGCCATCACGGCCATTAAATCCCCTTACTCTCCACCCAAATCTAAGACTTCCCTGTCCTGGAGAGCCTATTAGACTACCTGTCCAAGCGCTTTATTTGCACTAACCACCTCCCAAGTGCTGTCTTAACCATTGTGCCAAAGCCCCACCCCCCAAACTTGATAATTTTGAGGCTTTTTTGTACTTGAAATGTAGTTAGGAAAATAAATTCCAATTTTTATTTAATTTCAGTTTAAATGGCCATATGTAGTTAACAGCTACCAGATTGGAGAGTACAAATAGAACGTCCCATCACTGCCACAAGGCCAGACAATGAGCATTTCTATAAATTAGAAGGATTTCTCCTACATAGACCCATGGTTTTAGAATACTGATTCATGGTGACAAAGCCTTTGGAACCCCTCCTTCTCTGTTTAACATTTTCTGTCCTCTCCTTTCAGCCTATTGCCATGTTTCCTATTTAAACCCTTTGGCAACAGTTTTAACATGAGACCATTCACTCTCCTTCCCACTTTCATTTGCACATTGATCAATCACATTTGGTACAGGGATCGGCTCTTTTGCTTGCTGATATATTCCGTGTATGTGTAGGGGCAGTGGACAGTGAGGAATCAAAGTCTGAGTTTATGAGTGCAGCAGCTATGTAGGACACTTTCCTCATTTAACAGATGACCATCAATCTATTATTCTTTTATATAGCAATTCTTCAGGGTCTTTGAGAATCTGTTAAAAAGAAAGCTATGATCCTTTCCTAGAAAAAATATGTGTGTACCAGATATGGAATTTTACATATAAAAGTTTACTCTGGGGGGTTTGGCCTAGCAATTTTTTTAAAAAAGATTATATTTATTTGAGAGGGAGAGACAGAGAAAGGTTTTCCATCTGCTGGTTTATTCCCCAGATGGCCACATGGTCAGAGCTGAGCCGATCTGAAGCCAGGAGCTTCTTCTCCCACATGGGTATAGGGGCCAAGGACTTGGGCTATCTTCCACTGCTTTCCCAGGCCACAACAGACAGCTGGATCAGAAGAGGAGCATCTGGGACTTGAACCAGTACCCATATGGGATTCCAGTGCCACAGCTGGAGGCTTAGCCCACTACACCACAGCACCAGCCCCTCGTCCTAGCAATTAACTTGCCTATGTCCCACTTCTAGCTCTGACACCAGCTTCTTCCTAATGCATACCCTCAGAGACAGCAATAATGGCTAAAGTAGTTGGGATCCTGCCACCCACATGGATTGTGTTCCTGGCTCTCATCTTTGTCCCTGGCCCAGCTCCAACTATTACAGGCATTTGGGGAGTGAACCAGTGGATGGGAGTTCTGTATCTATTTACCTTTCAAATAAGTACATTTTCAAAAAATTTACTATAGGGAAAAAAAATCACAGCTTTGAAGATTCTGTCGGGAACCTGAAATCTTGGGATTTTACACTTGGCTTCTCTGTGAGATTGCCTGACTTCTTTTAACCTCTAAAGTCACACACACACACACACACACACACACACACACAGAATAAAACTGGTTTTATACATGTGTAAAATTGCCTCTCAAACATCTGATACAGAAGCCATGCAATGATGGTTTCTGTTCAGAACGCTGTTGGTTTTTGAGAGAATTGAGGGAAAAGCAATTGATCATCTGATAGATTATTTTTTATCTGGTACAGTTTATTAATAGCATACCTAAATATTATACAGGGTCTTATTGAGTGATACTCTTGTAGATATGTAGGCATATACCCTGAGTAGTATTTTAGTGTTTTGACACATACATATGTATTAGTTATCAATTGCTGTAAAAGTTAGCCACTTAAAATAAGAGTAAGTGTTTATTATCTTACATGAACTCCTTGGGTCAGAAACTCAGAAGCAGCCTAGCTGGGTGGTTTAAGACAGTGGTCGGTCTCTCATGCACTTCATCAGCATTTGATGCAATCTAGGAATGCAAGCACTTGATTGTTTACCTGGGACTGGATGCTCTAGTTCTGGGGTGTCTCATGCATGTGGTTAGCAAACCTCTGTTGGCTTTATGCAAGAGACCTCAGTCTCTCACCTTGTAGACCTCTCCACAGTGCTGCCTGAATGTCTGACATCATGACAGCCGACTTCCCATAGACCCAAATGTTCCTTCCTTCCCTTCCTCCTTGCAAAGCTGAATAGTCTCAGTTCCATCTCAGACCTATACTTGTTTTGTTGGGAGTGGAGGACTAGTTGAAGTCAGTGGAACAGCAGGTCTTTATTTGTTTCCAGAGCCTAGATTTGCATCTGTATGTACTCATATAGATGTCTTATTATTATAAACCCACTAGTCTATTTTAATATATTGACTCATTTAGAATGAAAGTTCACTTAAACTCTTTCATTCCTTTGCTAGGAAATCTTTCCTGCTATCTCCTGTTGCCCATAAGGGTGATCGTGCTCTGTGCTCCCACTTAATTTATGTTCTTGGGTAACATTACTTAATGTCTTTATGCCTTTTCCCTATTTGCAAAATGGGGAGAATAATTGTACCTATTTCTTGGGTTTGCTGTGTGGGCTAAATGAGATGCCTACAGAATACTTTACAGTGTTTAGCACATTGGTAAGTACTCAGATGTGAACTGCTACCACTGATATTTATTGTGGTTATGGCAGTTATTGTAGTCACACTAGATTATAAATGTGTGTGTGTATATATACATATGTATCTATGTGTGTGTATGCGTGTTCGATGTCTCTTTCACTTTTGCATTTGTTTAACAATTACTATATGCCATGCACTATGCCCAGCAGTTAATAGGTCTGATTTCATAGGTAGCTGGTAGGTACCAGTGAAGAAATTGAGGGGTACAGAAGTTAAGTAATCTGTTCTAAAAATCAAACAGCCATTAAGTTTACAACTAGGCTTTATAATAAATGTTGAGATATTTGATTAGATTTAAGAAAAGGCAACTGAAACTTAGAAGAACAAATCAGGACCAAAAAAAAACAAAAACCTGTAGAGTTCATAATCAAAATGATCTTTGCTTATCTCTTAATCTGTAATGCCAGGTAGCATCACTTTTCCCAGTGCATGTGCGAAGAGAACAGAATGTAAGGAGGAATTAAATAAAGTTTACTGCTTTTCTAGAACCACTGTAGAAATGTTTGAGAGGAAAAATTGTAGAAATTACAATAGGCCGCTGCCGCGGCTCACTTGGTTAATCCTCTGCCTGCGGCGCCGGCACCCTGGTTCTAGTCCCGGTAGGGGCGCCAGTTCTGTCCCAGTTGCTCCTCTTCCAGTCCAGCTCTCTGCTATGGCCCGGGAAGGCAGTGGAGGATGGCCCATGTTCTTGGGCCCTGCACCCACATGGGAGACCAAGAGGAAGCACTTGGCTTCTGGCTTTGGATCGGCGCAGCGCGCCAGCCGTAGCAGCCATTTGGGGGGTGAACCAACGGAAAAGAAAGACCGTTCTCTCTGTCTCGCTCTCTCTCTCTCTCTCACTGTCTAACTCTGCCTGTCAAAAAAAAAAAAAAAAAAAGAAATTACAACATATAGGGACTAGTGCTATGGCATAGCAGGTAAAGCTGCTGCCCATAGTGCCAGCATCCCATATAGGTGCTGGTTCGAGTCCCAGCTGCTCCACTTCCGACCCAGCTCTCTGCTATGGCCTGGGAAAGCAGAAGATGACTCAAGTCCTTGGGCCCCTGTATCCGCGTGGGAAGAGCCAGAGGAAACTCCTGGCTCCTGGCTTTGAATCAGCATAGCTCTGGCCATTGCAGTCAATTGGGGAGTGAACCAGTAGATGGAAGACCTCTCTCTCTCTCTCTCTCTCTCTCTCTGCCTCTCTCTCTTTCCTTCTCTCTCTGTAACTCTGCCTTTCAAATAAGTAAATAAATCTTAAAAAAAAAAAAAAGGAAATTACAAGATATATCCAAATCCAATAACAGCCTTACTCAAACTTTAAGCATTTTTATTATAGAGGATGCATAGTTAGTTTCACTTATATATAGAATGACATTAGGAACAAAATAAGCATTAACCAAGAGTTGTTTCTTGGATTATTTCTGAAAAGGCAGTCATCTGTGTTGTCTTGTTTCCTGCTTTTCTTTCACCTAGTTTCTTCCTAGCCACCTCTTCACTAGCAGCTCCTATGTTACCTACTTTAGTCAGTGTACTTAACTGTCCAACCAACCAACTTTCCTTCCTTCATGCCCTCTTCCTTTCTTCTCCCCCTGCCCCCCATCACTCTTCTTCCCTTCAGTTTATTTATTATTTATTTATTTGAAAGGCAGAGTTACCGAGAGAAAAGGAGAGTAGAGTTCTTCCATATGCTGTTTCACTTCCCAAAGGCTGAGGCTGGGCCAGACCGAAGCTTGGAAAATGGCACATCCAGGTTTCTCCCCTGAGTGACAGTGACCCCAGCATTTGGGCCATCTTTGATTGTTTTCCCAGGCACATTAGCAAGGAACTGGATCAGAAATGGAATAGTCCAAACATGAACCGACACTGATGGAATGCCATTGTCCTAGGCAGCAGCCTTACCCACTGTACTACAACTCTGGCCCTTATCTAACCACTGTTACTACTGGACGAAAGAATTTATGAATATAGCTTTTCTGTCAGTAAGCCAGGTAGTCTGTTGAGCCTACATTGATTGTTCAGTTTGTAGAACTTCTCCTTTAAAAAAAGAAAACAAAAAACACTTTTCCCCTCCTGATACTCTTTTTTTCTCAGCATAGTTTTCAGTGAAGCTCATTGCATTGGAGAAAGATTCAGTTTTTTTTTTTTTATCTATTGGGGTTTTTGTCTTATTTTGTTTGTTTTTGGTGAATAAGTACAGATATGAAGAATATTTGTAATAAAAAGCAATTACTTTTTAAAGATTTACTCATAAACTGATGTGGAAATAATTGAAAGGAAAATATGAGATCATTCGATCACAAATCCGAGGAGCTGGACATCTGCAACGTTGTAGCTAAATAGGATTTTGCCGAAGAGCAAACTAAGGTAAATGTGCTAGTGGTTGTGTAGGTGAGGTATTTAACTGAACTCAGCCTTGGCTAATGACTGCCATGGCCAGAGCTGCTAACAGTGCTGGTATGTGTGCCGATACAGTGATCAAACACATTGATAAATTCTAGGTGATTGGTTCCTTAAGTCCTGGGAAGGCCAGAATGACAGTTCTACCCGTTACTCTTCCCATGCCAAAAATGAGAGGGGAAAACTGTTCAATAAGGAGGTACATATGTTCTGAGTGTCATCCAAAGCACAGGAAATACTACAATAAACATGGATTCTGATTCTGAGGTAGCTCCATGATCTCTCAGGCTTTCTCTGGAATGTTGTTTTTAAATGTATCTTGTGCCAAATCTTGAAAGTGAACATTTTTCCTGAAAAAGGCCTAGAGTACTCTGGCCTAGGCAGGAATTGATACTGGGTTATTTATAGTGGAGAATTTGGATGGTCGTTGAGGGTAAAACTCCCTTTAAGCAGATTATTTTCTGAGGAAGACACAGTCAACAAAGAAATATTAAGACATGGTCACCCACTGGTTATCAGGAAAGGCAGTCTTAACCCAGCTTTTGAAGGATAAGTTCTGTCACATATCCTCTCCTTCCACCTGTTTGTGTGCTATATTGATGAGTTAATGAAATTCCATGCCATAGTCAGTGTGAACCTAGTACATGGGCTCTGATTCCATAATGTTCACTCTTACTTACGTGGCAAGAAACTGAGAAGCAGTTATGGGAGTTTTGAGGAAATTAATGAATTAAACACAATCATTTGGGGACAGCATTGTGGTGCAGTGTGTTAGCTGCTACCTGGGATGCTAGCATCCCATATGAGCATGAGTTCAAGTCCTAGCTGCTCCATTTTACACCCAGCTCCTGATTAATGCTCCTGGGAAAGTAGTGGAAGTTGGCCCAAATAATGGATGGAGTTCCAGGTTCCTGGCTTCAGGCTGGTCCAGCCTTTGTGATCATTTGGGGAGTGAACCAGCAGATGAAAGATTCATATTCTCTCTCTCTCTCTCTCTCTCTCTCTCTCTCTCTCTCTCTCTCTCTATATATATATATATATATATATATACATTTCAAATAAATAAATCATTTTTAAAAATAAGTACACGGGGGCCAGTGCTGTGGCATAGCTGGTAAAGACACTACCTGCAGTGCTGGCATTCCATATGGGCACCAGTTTGAGTCCCAGCTGCTCCATTTCCAGTCCAGCTCCCTGCTGATGTGCCTGGGAAAGCAGTAGAAGATCGCCCAAGTCCTAGGGCCCATGCACCCTCAGGGGCAACCTGGAAGAAGCTCCAGGCTCCTGGCCTCAGATTGGACCACGTCTGGCTGTTGTGGCCATTTGAGGAGTGAACCAATGGGTGAAAGACCTTTCTCTCTCTCTCTCTCTCTCTCTCTCTCTCTCTCTCTCTCCCTCCCTCCCTCCTTCCCTCCCTCCCTCTCTTTCTCTCTCTCTCTCTCTCTCTCTCTCTCTGCCTCTGTAACTCTGCCTTTCAAATAAATAAATTTTAAAAAGATTAATAACTATCCAAAGCTATTATCAAATAAAAAGATAGTAACAAATGCTGGTGAGAATGTGGAGAAAGGGGAACTCTTACACCCTGTTGGTGGGAATATAAATTGGTACAACCAATATGGAAAACAGTATAGAGATTTAAAAAAAAAAAAAACTAGAAATAGAACAGCCATATTATCTAGTAGTTCCACTACTGAGTATATATCCAAAAGACATGAAATTGTCTTAACAGACTCTATCATGTTTATTGCACCACTGTTCATGATAGCCAAGATAGAAAATCAACCAGGATCTCCATCATCAGATCAATGGATAAAGAATATATGGAATATATATAGGAATACTATTCAACCATAAAAAAGAATGAAATCTTGTCACTTGCATCAGAATGAGTGGGCCTGGAGGACATAATGTTAAATGAAATAAGTCAGACACAGAAAGACAAATGCCACTTGTTCTCCCTTGTATGTAAGAGCTTAAAAAAACCGACTCCGAACACAGAATGTTGATTACTAGAGACTAGTAGGAGTGGAAGAGAGAGGGAGTTTAGATTTAAAAGGGGGGGGGGGGGGGAGAGGCTGGGTGTGATTTACAGATTATGAGAAATTTGTCACACAAATGTAAGATGTTAACAATAGGGAAAGCTGGGTGTAGGATATAGGGGATTCTTGGTACTACCTCACAATTTTTTATTTTGTAAATTTAAAGGTGTTTTGAAATTAAAAGTTTTAGAAAAAAAGAAAACATAATTCAAATTAAAAGGTGTCCACATTTCTTTCCTCAAAGGCTGGGTCAAAAGTATGTAAGAGCAGATTGTTTTGGAGGCAGCAAAATCAGAAACTTAGAAAGGAAGAATAGTTTTTGTAGAGTGGATAGAGAAATGTTTAACAGCTCATCCTTTAGTTAAGAATTCCTATGTGTCCTTGGAGCCAGTTGTGTTTCCAGTACCAAATACTGCATTTAGCCATGATTTTGGTTACTCTAGTCGTCATAGGATATGAGAGATTTACAAATTCCTTCAGTCCTAGAAAGACAGAAATTTCTGGATTTCCTTTTGGTGCCTCCAGCTTTGATGGCCAAAGACATTTTGGCTCCTAAAGAAGTGGTTCTTGGAAGTTGCCCATCCTGTTCAAGCCGCCTCTCTTGCTCAGCACTTACACTTGAATTCATAAGCATGAAAGGCAGCAGAAACACTCCTAGTGATTGTGTGTGATGGCAGAGATGCAGATGCAGCTTGATTAGCCACTGAAAATGGCTGTATGCTGCCTACCAAAATGCTGGGCCAATCTGGACACTATTAGATGCTCACTTAAATGTTAAAGGATGCTGTGAAATAATAATACATCTTTAAAATGGAGAAGGAAACAATGGTTACATGTGAAGTTGCCATATTTCCAAAGGATTGGGCAAAGTAAATTTTTATTGCCAAAATATTTGACCATAAGATGCTTTATTGAATAAGTAAGTTGGTGCTACAATGACTTTTTTTAAAAACTGGTTGTATATTTTCCATATCTGTGGATGTACTTAGAAAACAAGCAACTGAGATTGATTTACATGCAGTGTTTCTGCACATCAGCCTTGACCTATATTATTTTCATTGCCTTCACCCATTCACCCACTTAAGCCGATTGCATATTGTCATCAGTTCAGAATTGTTAGCAAGTTTTCCCGCTGTCCATTTCTCTGTTCAAGTGAGCCAGGCTCCAACTGAGTGATCCCAGCTATAGCAGAAGCTTGGATAGAAATTATCTGAGTCTGTAACTTATTCAGAGACTGTCTTCTCTGTACCAGGGCCATGCCAAAACATGAACTTAGCCCCAAATAGAAACAAATTCAGGTTTTACAGTGTTGGCTATATTTAAAACATATCCAAGATAACCACTAGGAAGTCAACTTAACTCACAGTACCTGTTCTTTTGGGGTTGTTATAACATTGCTTATGTTCTCTTGGGACTTTGCATTTACAGATGCTAATGCTGGAGACCGTGGACAGACCAATAATGCCGCTTCTGCATCAGCTTCCAACTCCACCTGAACAGTCGCAAGCAGCCAGCTGCACAGGAAGAACCACCAGTTACTTGAGTGTCACTCAGCAACACTGGTCACGTTTGGAAAGAAAATTAAAAAGAGAAAAAAACCTGTTCATTTTAGTGTTCGATTTTTTTTATTATTGTTGTTGTTCTTATTTAACCTTGTAAAATATCTATAAATACAACAGTTTCATTGTATTCTCACTTTGAGGGAGATCCAGGGGGTGGGAAGGGTTGTGGGGAGGGGAAAGCGGAGCACTAGAACACAATCTCTCTCCCACGACAATCTTTTTTTTTTTTTTTAATCAAAAGTCTGCTGTTGTATACTTTAAAAACAGGACTCCTGCCTCATGCCCCTTCCACAAAAAGAAAACCTTGTTCTGTGCTGAAAGTTTTCTTTTAAAGTCTAGCGTAAGATATTGGTATAGTACACAGCTTGAAATTGGTTGGGAGCTTAGCAGGTATAAATCAATGGGGACTTAAATGTCACTTGTAAAATTAATCCATATCCTCGGGTATTTGAAAACTTGGCCTTTGGCATGTTGGTGGCAGGTGTGGCAGACAAAAAAGGAAATGTGTATCATTTATATCCGAGGGAAGTCAATAAAATTTGAAACTCCAAGGGGAAGATTCTTGATTGATGGACCTAGGTTTTGTGTTGTTCTTAATCAGTGCCAGTGGTGGAAAGCCGGTGTAGGAGGAGCAGCAAGCAGATGGCTGATGTGCCTGCTCAGCTGCTGGATCTTTGTTTGCCTGACCAAAGCTTCTCTCCAAATCTTGGTACAGTTTTAAACTAGTGATCTAGGAGGAGACTGAGAAAGGTGTTGAGCAGGCCGCTGAGGCTGCAGAGGTCAAAGACTGTTAAGCCTAGAGAAAGGAGACCAGGGGCAGATCTCACCACTGTGAATGGATTTGGACTGTTTTTCTGAAGTTGCTTCCCTTGGAAAGATACACTTGAGAGGACATTAGAGTTAAATAATGTGAACTGCAACAGTCTACTGGTTTATTTTTCATATTTTGTAATTGAAAATTGAGCTTGCAGAAATTGCCACATTCTACATACATAGCTCTAATTTTAAATCCAAATCTAGAATCCGTATTTAATTTTCAGCTTTTTTTAACCTCATGCTTTTTAAATTTATTTATTGATGCATGTCAGATAGGCCATTATGATTTTAGATGATAGGGGTATTAAAAACTACACAATGATAAGCAGTCACCTGTACCTGCTGACTTTATATGAAAGCTGATTATATAAATGTGTGTATATATGTTATATATACATATATTGAATACTGCCTCTTTTTTTTGTCTACAGTATCAAAACTGACTGGTTGAAGCATGAGACGAATGTTTCTCCCCCACACTCAGTTAAGAGTTTTTGTTTGTTTTCTTTGTGTATCAGTTAATAATGTAAGAATCAGTCTCTGTTTTTGAAGAAAAAGCAATATTCCTTGGAAAGCAAGGAGGATTGAAGGGTTATGTTTGCAGTGAGGAAATAGATTTTCACAACTAGTTTGTTTTATACTTTTAAGGTTGACATCTATGTGGGCCTTATATACTCTAAAATGAACCTTAGTCACCTTGGTGCTTATGGGCCATTACTTGACCTATGAATCTTTAAGGCACAATCAGTTGTATTTTACATTTAAAGATCACTTGAGTAATGGCCGCCTTTCCCTCCTACCTGCTTCTCCCCCACACACTTTCCAAGGGTAGCCAATAAGGGTTGCAGAGCCCAGCCCTAGGTTTTGTGTAACTTCCCTTCACCCTCCTCATTGCCACCTTTGGTCGTGTTAGGGGTCTCACCCTCCAGGTGGTTTGGAAGTGGAGTCTCTTGGCAGCCCTCATGCGGGCCTTCACACCCTGTCCTGCTTCTGAACCATGTATGTGACTCTCCAGCAGAGAGTGAACCAGTACCCAGGACGATGAGTGCGAGCCGTCTTAGTTTTCACTCACTGTTTAGCTAAGCTGTTAGGCCAGAAAAGAGGTTTCTTAAACCTCTGATTATATCAGAGTTCATGAGAAAGGAAAACACACTCAGTCAATCCAAATGAAACAAATCGAATTTTCCTTCTTACTAAGTGCTTCTGAGAGCTAATTAAGATTTGAATAAGCCTGAATTCAGAATATTCAACAGCAGAATTCCTTAAAGGAGATGTCTTTGATAGATCATTTCCAAAAAGAATCTAAAAAATCTGAACAGGCAGGACTGTGACAGAAAAGGATCTGTTTTCAGATCAAACTGCCCAGCCAAAAATATTTGGATGCAGACACTACTCTGGACTTTGGTGTACTTGCTAGAGTCCATAAAAATTAGTGCTTGTTTTAGGAAACACTCCCTACCCCCACCCCCACCCCCACCCCCACGCCCAAGAAATGGGATGATGAAGAGAGAAGTCAGATGCTTTTCTCTGTGCGAGTGCATATGTGTGTGCACATGTGAGGGCTGAGGTGTGTGATTTTTCTTTCTCAAGGATCATGGCAGGATCATAGAACTCTTTTATACAAGTGAGAACCAGGTCTCTGAATATCTTTTTGTAAATAATAATAATAAAAAGCTCCTCACCAAATTCAAGCTTGTACATTATATTTTCTTTCAATGTTTTTAAATTTTAAGTTTTATTGTTTTGTATGTAAATATGTGGACCCAGGAACTGTTATTAATGAGCAAAAAGTTACTGTTCAGGGCAGTGATTCTGTTTAATAATCAGACAAAATGTAGACGAGCTTTTTAAAGCCATATAGTTTTAACTCTGTACAGTAGGTACTGGCCTGTATTATTGTAACAATAACTCTAGCAATGTATAGTGTATCTATATAGTTTGGAGTGCCTTCGCTTCCGTGTGTTTTTTTGTTTCTGTTTTTCATTTTTAAAATTTTATTTGATTTTCTTTATTCATGTCTCCCTGCCCATCCGTTTCCCCTTGAAAAATAATAACTCAGTCATAACAATATCTTTGCCCCTTCCACGGTTAAGTTTCAAGTGAGATACCAAGCTCAGGAGTAGGAAGAGGAAATTGTGTTTGTGATCATTTAAACCCTGCATTTGTTTTTGTTCTGAAACGTC
The DNA here is from genome assembly GCA_949820135.1 of Sylvilagus floridanus. NCBI lineage: Eukaryota > Metazoa > Chordata > Mammalia > Lagomorpha > Leporidae > Sylvilagus > Sylvilagus floridanus. The sequence goes on along the minus strand of OX463244.1, from coordinate 73,562,529 downwards.
TGTTTCCTCCTTAGCAGTGACCGGTTTCATTTCATACTTAGTCCATTCAGGGACTCAGTGTAGTGCAGGGAGCCCTAGAGCTGGAGGATATCCAGTGGATTGGATTTTGCTCATCTCTTCCACAAACCCTAATCATGGGTCTTACGGGCAGATTCTGAGAGCCCCCTATGCTCTCTATCTTCTCTTTATCTACTTCCCTCCCTAATGAGAGAGCAAGGAAATTTGTTTTAAAAAATGAAGGTTTTTTTACATAGTATCGAATTTTGCTCCATCAGTGGTCTAAAGTGCTACAGTGCAATGGCTAGTAGTGACTGCTCACAGTGCTGCCACGATGATAGAGGACTGTTGTTTCAACAGGGAACTGCTAGCCCATTCCCTCTCTCTGAGCATCTCTACCCCTGTCCAATGAGATGTCATTTTAATTTCTTTTTTAAAAATCAGTTTAATTCCTACTTTTTGCCCAACATGAAGGCCTTTTTGGGGAAAAAAAGTATTTGTTTTACCTCCCAAATACTCCATATGTCTTGAATAGAAGAAAAAAAAGAACTTTACCAAACCAAAGGTTGCTATTTTTGAAACACCATGTGTTCATTCCAGCAAGGCAGAAGACTGCACCTTCTTCCCAGTGACATGTTGTGTCACTTCTGAAAGTCCTCTTAATTTTTAGACACATGATTTTGATTTGTGTCTTAACAGAGAATGCCCAGCCAGTCACCTTGTCTTCACCAGTGCAAAGGTTTCTAAGAGGTCGGTCTGTTATTATTCTCTATCCCTGTGGATATAGACACTGGCATTTCACTTATTTTCCCCCTCTTTCCTTTTTAAAGGATATAACTTTGGAATCTTCCAAAGGAAGTTTGGCCAACGCCAGATCCCCAGGAGTTTGGGGGTTTTTTCTTTGTTTTAACCAAAATCATATCTTAGTTCCTATCATTCATGTTGTGATCATCTAATCACAGAGCTGAATACTCTTCTCCCCATATAGAAAAATGAAGTTTGCTTTTTTGACAGAATCTGTCTTCTCTGGTAGATACCTGAGCCACTGAAAATAAGAGACAACTAGAAGCACAGTAAAGTCCCAGACTGAGGTCTACCTTTGAAAGTAATCCCTGGGGTCTGAATTAGTCTCACAAGGGTTATGCCATTTTATTCAAGTTTGTTGCTCCGTTTTGCACTTCCACAATAAAAGCAAAATGACAACCAGAACATAAGGGGTTAGCTTGACAAAGTAGACTTCCTTGTGTTAATTTTTAAGGTTTTTTTTCTTATATCTGTCTACAGGCAGATACAGATAGATATATGAAAATGTGCTTGCCTGTAAAATTTGCATTTATAAATGTGTTGCCGATGGATCACTTGGGCCTGTACACATACCAATTAGCGTGACCACTTCCATCTTAAAAACAAATTAAAAAACAAAATTTATTATATATATATATATATATATAAAGGACTGTGGGTTGTATACAAACTATTGCAAACACTTGTGCAAATCTGTCTTGATATAAAGGAAAAGCAAAACCTGTATAACATTATTACTACTTGAATGCCTCTGTGACTGAATTTTTTTCATTTTAAATATAAACTTTTTTGTGAAAAGTATGCTCAATGTTTATTTTCCCCTCCCCCATTCCCTTGTAAATACATTTTGTTCTATGTGACTTGGTTTGGAAATAGTTAACTGGTACTGTAATTTGCATTAAATAAAAAGTAGGTTAGCCTGGAAATGAAATTAAAATTCACAAGTGTGTGGTCTTTATTTCAGTACGCAACCCTCTTTCTTCACTCTACCTATTTTACCACTGCAATATGTAATCACGTCACCATCTCTGTTCCTCTAATTAGGGAAACATGAATCTGTTACAAAAATCAAGATAGGAACACCACTTCTAGTTCTTTCAGATGATCTTACTCCATTGTACAGCCACAAGAGGTGCAGCTTCCATCTCGGAAACCTTTGGATTTGATGTAGAGGAAGCTTTACAGACACTGCTTTGGAAAGAAAGAAAACATCCCTGAAACGGACAATTGTAAAAACGTGTATAAGCTGCTGTCTTTGATTACTGTGTTCATGGTTCTGTGTCGCTGTATTTTCTTTTAACTTTCATCCTATTAGCAATGGTCTTTGGGGGTCTCTGTAAACTATATGAACACCACAAACAGTGGGACTGTACCTCCCAGGTAACCAACACATGTTGTGTTTTGAGTCTGCTCATTTCCAGTACTGGATGATGTATGTAAACATGTTATGTCTCTTAGTGCAAAAAGAAACATCATTTTTTTAGGGCTGGTTCACTCTGTCCAGCCTATCTAAAGGCTAGATATAAGGTCATGTGACTGCTGCTTCAATAAAAACAAATTTATATTCGATAAAGTCTGGTCCTCTTTATTTATCGCTGTGGTGATGGGGTTGACTAATTAATTTACCAGTGAAGATGGTGGGGAGATTGGATCAACAAGACAGACGATGCTACTTGGGATGGTTCTCCTGAGGGTACTGAGGTGTACTTGTTTGGAGTTCACTGCTACCTTGTTTTGTTCCTGCCTTAGCTCTAAGTTGGGATTGAGTTAAACAGTATGTTAAGTATCCTGCCAAATAGCCTTTTTACTTGCAATCCTGAAAGACTGCTTTTTCAGTTTCTAAGTCCTTGTGAAAAGGACTGACCAAACAGCGCGTTGAGATCCTCTCGCAGGAGAGCAGAAATGGTAGGTGCTATTTTAGAAGGTGTTCTAGAAAGGTAGGAACAGAGAGCTTGATCAGTTGCAGCTCCCTTGTGTAAAAGGAAAAGAACACAAGTAATAGGATGGTCACCCATTTTCCAGGTAAATAATTCACACACCTATCAGATTGAGGGGAGGATATACAAATGGCAAGTGACCAGGGAAATAAAAACTTCCATGCAAATGGCAAGATGAGGCTCTCAAGTTTTCAGGTTAAGTTAGATGGATGTGCTTCTTCACATCCTCTCTCCAGAAATGAGAGGCCACTCTGGGCCGTCTCTCATTTCTTGTTGTGTCATGACTTTGACCAAAGTCCAGGTCAAGTAGGCTGCAATGTGACTGACAAATGGAACAAAGTGTGCAATAGCTTACTTAGATCTTTGTCCTGAGCTTTGGAAATTAACCAAACCAGGATCTTGAAAAAGAACAGTGGCCACAGATGTCTTAGAAACTAATGCTTTGTTCTACTTTCTCAAAAGTTCAGGGAGGGGTCAGTGTTGTAGCCTAGCAAGTAAAGCCACTGCCTGCAATGCCAGCATCCCTTACAGACACCGGTTTGTATCCCAGCTGTTCTACTTTGGATCCAGCTCTCTGTCTGGGAAAAGCAGCAAAAATGGCCTAAGTGCCTGGGCCCCTACCACTCACATGGGAGACCCAGAAGCTCCTGCCTCCTTGCTTCAACCCCTGGCCCAGTGCTGGCCAGTGCAGCCATCTGCAGAATAAACCAATGGAAGACTCATTGTCTCTCTCTCCTCTTTCCTCTCTTCTCCTCCTCCTCTCCTCCCTCCTCCCTTCTCCTCCTCTTCCTTCTTCTCTCTCAAACTCTTTCAAAATTAAATAAATCTTAAAAAATTCAGGAAAGGGAGTAATGAAAAGCCAGATGTCTGATAATAGGAAAGTTGAGTCTGGCTCCTAGTCCCATAACTTGAGATCCACAAAGCTGCTGAAAAGAAATATCTGCTGTAGCTCTTTGGTGCATCTAACCTAGAATCTTAATTAATCTTGGACTACATTTAGCAGTTATAGTCTGTATAAATCACATGTGCATATCAATTCAATGTGCAGAGTGTTTTAAATCAATAGCAGGAGGTGGGAGTTTACCTCACAAACCCATCTTAATCTAACCTACCCTTACCTTTCCCTAGGCATCTCTGACAACAATTTCAGGTTCTTGAGCGAATAGCACACTGAAATTGTTTTAATCAGCAAGGGGATATGATTATGAACACAGCTAAATGAAATTTATATTTCTAAATTACACATTTATACTTCTAATTGAATCTATAATTGGGCAAAACTTCTGGGAGCAAGAGCTGTGTAATTTAGAAAGAGGAACTCTTTCTCTCCCTCAATTGCTTTTCTAAAAATGAGTGCTTTCTCCCTTTGCTGCAGAAAAGACTAGTAAGTCTAGAGGTATGTCAGGGATTGTGCTGACTTACTTTAATTTCTATTGATGGTGTCTTAGGTTTTCAGAGTTCAGTCTGGTTGTAAAATAGTCAAAGCTAAGCAATTATTTGTTTCTAAAATTCAGTTACCTTGCAGTTTCATTGGCAACTGATTATTAAACATTTAAAATTTATTCAACTACTACATTTTTTTTTGACAGACAGTGAGAGAGAGAGAGAAAGGTCTTCCTTTTGCCGTTGGTTCACCCTCCAAGTGGCCGCTATGGTCGGCGCATTGCAGCTGGTGCGCTGCGCTGATCCGATGGCAGGTGCCAGGTGCTTCCTCCTGGTCTCCCATGGGGTGCAGGGCCCAAGCACTTGGGCCATCCTCCACTGCACTCCCGGGCCACAGCAGAAAGCTGGCCTGGAAGAGGAGCAACCAGGACAGAATCCGGGGTACCAGCGCCACAGGTGGAGGATTAGCCTAGTGAGCCATGGTGCCTGCCCCAACTACTTCATTTTTAATTATAGTACTTAGACCTTGAATTTTTATGTAAAACAACCTTTTCATGAGCAAACCAAGTTAAATGATCCAATTTTGCATTTTTTTTTTTTTTTTTTTTTTTTTTTTACAGGCAGAGTGGACAGTGAGAGAGAGAGACAGAGAGAAAGGTCTTCCTTTGCCATTGGTTCACCCTCCAATGGCCGCCCCGGCCGGCGCGCTGCGGCCGGCGCACCGCGCTCGTCCGATGGCAGGAGCCAGGAGCCAGGTGCTTTTCCTGGTCTCCCCATGGGGTGCAGGGCCCAAGCACCTGGGCCATCCTCCACTGCACTCCTGGGCCACAGCAGAGGGCTGGCCTGGAAGAGGGGCAACCGGGACAGAATCCGGTGCCCCGACCGGGACTAGAACCCGGTGTGCCGGAGCCGCAAGGCGGAGGATTAGCCTGTTGAGCCACGGCGCCGGCCCAATTTTGCATTTTTTTAAAAAATGTATTTGAAAGAGTTACACAGAGGGAGAGACACAGAGAGATATTTTCCATCTTCTAGTTCACTCCCCAAATGGTTGCAATGGCCTGGGCTGGGCCAGGCTGTCAACAGGAGCCAGAGGCTTCATCTGGGTCTCCCAGTGGGTGCAGGGGCCCAAGCACTGCATTCTTAGAGCAAGAGTCTTAAGATGTGTAAAGGGCAATAAGTAGTGATACACAAAGGAGCTATAAAAAGTTAATGGAAATTTCCTATGATGAAAACATTGCATGGTTTCAAAGATCTTTTGCACCAAAGGAAAAAACTTTTAATTCCATTTTTCCATGAATATTTTGAAGTTCTCTGTAGGTAGAGCATAAATAGATAATGTGTGTGTTTATGTAATATATTCTAAAAGAAACCCAAACAATTTTAACATCTCTAACCAAGAACATATTTGCTGAGCTGAAGTTGTAGGTGTGGAGTACATAATGTAGAATTGGTTAAAGTGTTATTTGTGAAAATACAAGAAAAAATTTATTTAGGAGCAGCCATTGTGGTGCAATGGGTTAAGCCATCTGCTTGGAACCGGCCCCTTGGGATACCCACATTCCATTTGGAAATGCCTGGGATCCAGTCTCACCTCCACCTTCTGATCCACCTTCCTGCTAATGTGAGATAGCAGATAATAGCTCAAGTACTTGGGTTCCTCCCATCCACACAGCAGACCTGGATGGAGAGGACTCCTGGGCTTCTGGCTGCAGTGTGGCCCAGCCCTGGCTCCTGTCGGCTTTTGGAAAACAAACCCAAGAATAAAAGATCTCTTTCCCCCTCTGCTTTTCAAATAAACTTTTTTAAAAAAAACAAAGATCTTTCTTTCTCCCTTTCTTCTCTTTCTCTCCTTCTTCCTTCTTTAAAAGGCAGAGAGATCTTCCATCTGCTGGTTCACTCCCCAAATGGCCACAACAACCAGGGCTGGGCCGGGCCAGATGGAAGCCAAGAGGCTAGAACTCCATTCAGGTCTCCCACGTGGGTGTCAAGGGCCCAGTGGGTATCAGGGGCACGTGAGTGTCAGGGGCCTAGGCATGTGTTCCATCTTCCACTGCTTTCCCAGCCATTAGGGAACAGCCAGTACTTAAACTGGCACTCATAGGGGATGCCGGTGCTTAGCCTTGTGCCACAACACTGGCCCCCTCAAACTTTTTTTTTTATTTGACAGGTAGAGCCACAGACAGTGAGAGAGAGAAAGGTCTTCCTTCTGTTGGTTCATTCCCCAAATGGCCGCTACAGCCAGTGCTGAGCCGATCTGAAGCCAGGAGCCAGGTGCTTCTTCCTGGTCTCTCACGCGGGTACAGGGGCCCAAGCACTTGGGCCATCCTCCACTGCCTTCCTGGGCCACAGTAGAGAGCTGGACTGGAAGAGGAGCAACTGGGACTAGAACCCGGTGCCCATATGGGATGCCAGCGCCGCAGGTGGAGGATTAACCAAGTGAGCCATGGCGCTGGCCCCAGCCCCTCAAACTTTGAAAAGCATTTTATTCAAAGATGGCTATAAACAAAGCAGATACTTTCATACTCTAGCTTTGAGGATGCACAGGAATATTAGATGTGTGCAAATGGTTCTGCTCCAACACATTTATTAACTGACTATCAACATAGTCTCAGGCCAGAGCAGTCCAGCATTCTGGGCTCAGAAGCTAACACGGCTCCAGTCAGATGGGGAACAGACCTGCTCTCACCAAGTCACATGCATATACCCGCAACCACCGTGCCTGTTCTTCCTCTCACAAGTGCCTTAGGGAACCCTCACTTGGATTCCAGATAACCACAGAACCCCAGTACAGCTCAGCATCCAAAGAAATTTCTCATGCTTCTTATGTCACTTGTCACTTCTCCTTTTGATCCAAGTTATTTGGGTTTCTGCTTTGTTTTCTTAACAATAAACTCTCTGAGGCCAGGAAACATGTGGGCCAATGTCAGATGCCCCATAGCAGGTTGCATAATAAGTGTTCTTCAAAAAGGTCATGGAAAATGGAATTACAAGGTAAGCTTACTTTAGCATGCACAAAAAAAACCTTGAAATTGAAGGCTAGTGATTTTTTATAACATTTTCCATGAAATATTTTAATATCCTCATAATTTACTGCTTAATAAGTACAGGGTCTTAGTCCACCCGAACGAGGATGGACTGGGTCCGAAGAAAGGTAAGTGGGCCGCTCGCCCGTTCCCCAGCCTCCCTATCCCAGAGGCAGTCAGACGCAGCGGGGAGTCAAGTCAAGCAAGCAAGAACTCAGTTTATTGCGTGTGTAGCAAAGCCTTTTAAAGCACAAGACCGCAGGATTACTGGGGCAGAGGATAAGGACCAACCAATTATTTAAAAGGTCATTTTACAGGGCGACTTTTTACAGAACCAGCTATAGGTCTGTACACTCATCATCAGTTGTCGTCACCTCCCTGATACTGCGCGGCCAATCAGCTTTGGTGGTAAACGACTTTGGGTACCGCCCACCTTACTTCCTTTGGGTGCCATCTTTGAATTGCCACATGTGCCTAATTTCCCCACAAATAAGGTGTTTGAATAAACGTGGAAACACAAGAGGATGTGCCCCGAATAAAGTCACGCAAGCTTCTGACATTTGTGGCAGGCCTCCTGGCCTCTCGCTAGGAGACCCACACAGCCTTGGAACACCTGAGCAGGTCAGGACAGGAGGCCGGGGGTTGGGAATGGGTGGGAAAATGGGAGCCCAAAGGGTTTGAGGTAGCAATGAAAAGACTGGAGCTAATGAACTTGGGTGTGGGTGCAGATCCTCAGATTGCCCAGCCCTGGGCACCCCTTCTCGCCTCCCACCACAGCTCGTAAGTGGATTTGGGATTTAGTGGGATTTGGGGATCTAGTCCCAGACCACAGGACCATTTCTAGGGAGAGGGCAGCCAGTGCATTCTCCATGGACTGAACTGTGGTCAGGGGCTAGAGGGGGCGCATGTCCTTTCCTGAGAAATGGTAGCCCCCTGTGGCCACAGCAGCAGGTCTCCAGGAGAGGCAGGCTCACAAGGCTTCGTTGACCATCGGTGGTGTCCACATGGGGGCTCGGAGGGCTGTGGGCCTGGCTGCCCTGTTGAGGCCTAGTCCAAAAGCAGCTCTCAGCCATCTGTGGTGCTGAACAGCTCCCGCATGAGGGGGGTGGCGAAGGGATGTGTGTCCTGGATCCGCAGCAGCCGCTGTGTGTGCTGGGCGTTGATAGTGCGAAGCTCAGTGAGGACAGCCATGATCTTGAGGAACAGGAAGCTGTGGGCCGGCCGGAGCACAGGTCAAGGATGCAGCCGCCCTCTCCCCAGCCCACCACCCGGGGACCGCCTTGAGGCTGGCCAAGAGACACCGCTTGACTGACACCTTAAGCTTCCCTTTCAGCGTGGGGATTCAAGTGGCAGCCATACTCTCCCCACTCCCACCCCTCCACAGGGCTGGAATCCTGGCACAATGGGACCTCAGTGGGGAAAATCCAGACACTGAGTCACAAACAATGTGGAGGGAGTTGTGTGGTGAGCGGCGGGGCAGGGAGCAGCTCACTGCCTTGGTTAAAGTCCAGGGGCCAGGTTCAACAGAGCAGAGGTGCAGGTCGAGCACTGCATGCTGAAATCCCTGTCTGGCTCCAGCTCTGAAGCTAGCATGGAAGACACACCACACCTGCCAGTTCCCCCATGATGAAAAAGAAAACAGCTCCAGCCTTGTTCCACCCTGGGGAGGCCTGAGCAATTACAAGCACGGCCACCCCGCAGCCCAGGACACTGGGCCAACACAAAACTGCTGCAGGCCAGGGAAGGGTTTCAGTGGTAAGTTCACCTCATGCTGGTCTTGGTGTTAATCCTTATGGCCTTGGGCTCAAAGCAGGCCAAGCTCATTCTTGGGTCTGTTGGCAACAGACTAGGCACTAGGTAGGCCCCAGACTAGGCACTTAGGACCAGTGAAGGTGTGAAGTGTCTGGGAGTTGAGACCACACACTGAGGAGTTTCCCAATCGCTGTGCAGGTGCGCTTCCTGCCTGGTCAGCAGTCATGGAGAGTTATACTTGGCACTTTGGCAGCTCCACCACCTGCAGAGCCTTGGGCAGCAGCTTGCGCCTCGCCCTCTTGCAGGATGGTGGTGGTGTTGCCTCCTGGCAGTGTTTGGAGGATTAAAGATGATGTGGTCCATGCAAACTGCTTCTGATCGATTGACTATGATTGATTTATTTATGATTAGCAGTATTAGTGTGACCATTCCTATCACTGTGGGGTTCCAGCTATTGCTAGAAGACTCTGCCAAAAGACTCCAAAGAATATCTGGCTCTTTCTACCTCTTGATGACCACACTGGTGGGGTAGGCGCCGCGCAGAGAAACATCCTAGCAATCAGACACAGCCCCTGGCCCTCCTTAGTTTTCCCCAGGACTTGGCTGGCACTGGGGCTGAGCGGGCAAGAAGCCTCAGGGGAGGTCACAGTCTCCAGACTGCTCTCCCAGAGAGCCCTAGGCAGGCAGAGCCACAGGGAGAAGTCCCCCATACCCACCCCGCACACTTCCTCCCTCTCTGCTTGTGCTCACCGGTGGGTAGGCTGCGGCCGACTGCACTCGATGTAGGCTTTCAGGGTGATGGCAAATCGCTCCTGAAGCTGGTCCACCACTCCGCGCTGCACCACGCCTGGGCGGTCTGGCGGGGAGGGGCAAGCAGTGTGGGGCCAGCCAGGCAGTGGAGCGCAGAGCGGGAGCTGCCAGCTAACCAGCTGCCAGAGCAGGTGTCACCAGGCAGGAAGGGAGGGAGGACTTGGGCCTTGCCTCAACCCCACCTCCCCCGGCCCAGGGAGAAACCAGCCAGAGTTCCCATGCTGGCTGTGCAGGGAGTGTGGAGCAAGGGCTGGCGGCTGGGACCTTCCCTGAGGAGGGCAGATCAAGCTGAGGGTGCCAGCAGCCCGGGGAGGCCATCACCTGGGGAGAAAAGGGAGATGGCCTGCATCAGCACGTACTCCTCCTTGTGCAGCTGCAGCTTCTTCAGCATGTAGTGGAATTTCAGCAAGGGATCCATAAGAAGTTGCTGGAAGCCTCCTGAGTATGGATGCAGGAAGGAGGGGCAGCTTTTCGGGATGCTGAGCCAACACCCAGCCTTCCCTCACCAAGGCCCATTGCCCGGTCTTCCTGCCCATGGTCCCAGACACTGAAGACCCTGGCAGGGGGCCCTTCCTGCCCCAGCTGTTGGCTTTCCCTCCCCCAGCCAGGGCAGGCAGGCAGGCAGGCAGGCAGGCACCTTCAGGGTCTTCCACGCAGTAGGACAGCCGACCACACTCCCAAGTGCCAGTCTCTGCGTTGAACACAGTGTTGAATCTCAGGAGGTACAGCTCGAGGGTGGCTCCCTTGAGCAAGGAGATCTGGTCCTCGATGGGCAAGTCCCTGGCAGCAGGGAGGGGGAGTGAATGACAGCTTCCAGGGAGGCAGCCCAGAGGATGGCTCCAGCGCACATCCCCACAACCCAGAACATGGACTGAGGGCGGGGTCAGGGAGGTGAGGTAGGATGGGCGCCCGTCCCTGGGGATTAATGCTGCTGCAATGCTTCCTGGTTGCCTCCCATCTCTCTCCCTCACAGTCCTCTCCTGCGACCTTCACTGCTCACTCACTCAGTCTGGCATCCAAGTTCCAGACAGCCTGGCCCATCTGCTCCAAATACCCACCCAGCCACAGACCTACTCCTGACAGCTCAGCCCTGGCCTCACCTGTTCTACCTCACTTCCCACCACCCTTGGAATGATGGCTCTGGCCGCCTCACTGCAGTAAACCCTGCTAGCTCTTCAGGCCAAGCTATGTCTTTGGTCCTCCCATGAATCTTTCCAAGCACAGAGTCCTTCCGCAGGTGCCACTCCTTTGGCAGGAGCTCCATGCGGCTTGCGGCTCATGCTTCCTGTGGACTCTGTTGGATTGAACAGGTGCACACTCCTATTTCTGCAGCCTGGAGGTGTTGAGCCCCACTCCCAGTGCCTAGCCATGACGCTGCGTAATAAGCCTCCATGGTCAGCCTTCCCATCTGTCCACCCCTGTGGCCATCATTCCTGACGTGCAGGAGTCTCTGGAAGCCCGGGAGGGTCGGCCTTCAGCGCCGCCTCAGGAAAGCCCCGCCCCGGTTATGGTCTCCTGAGAACTTCACACCCTGTGTTCCTCACACCCAACCTTGTTTTAGGTCCATAAAACTGAGCTACAAAAGCCGGAATGTTGACCTTATTCTTCTGTGTCTTGCCAGTGCATGGAACAGGACCTGGTAGGGAGCTGACTCTGAAGTTTGCATTCTGTGATTTTCAAATCCGCCATCTACCACTGATTAGCGGGACCTTGTTCAAGTTTCTTAACCTTGGTAAAGCTCAGTTTCTATCTGTAGAAGGAAGGTGACAGTGAAGCCTAGGGTCTATGTGCTCAAAACTGATGATCACCAGGCGAGCCTTTACCCTAATGATTAAGACACCTGTCAAGACGCCCGTTGAAGCTTCCCCATCACAAATCTGAGTACCTGGGTTGTCAGATGCCTGGCTCCAGCTCCTGACTCCAGCTTCCTGCCTACGCAGACCATGGGAAGCAGCAGAGATGGCTCAGGCAGCTGGGTTCCTGCTACCCACTTGAGAGACCTACACTGAAATCCTGGCTCCTAGCTTGAGCCCAGCCGAGTTCCAGCCCTTGTGGAAATATTGAGTATGAACCAGTGGATAGGAGCTCTCCATCTCTGCCCCTCTCTCTCTCTCTCTCTCTCTCTCTCTCTCTCTCTCTGTGTGTGTGTGTGTGTGTGTGTTCCAGCCTCTCAAACACATTTTAAAAAAACATTGGTTTGGAGAAGCAACAAACGACCTCTTCCCCTGGCATTACCCTGTGGATCAACATGTATCCACAGGGATCTGCCAATGCCCAAATTGCTAAGTAGCCTTCTGCCCTTGCTACCTTGATCGAAGCTGCTGCAACCTGAACCCACTCCAGCCTGTTGCCACCCTCACCCCAATAAACCAGCCTTTCCTGTCACCCACAGGGCCACAAGGGGACCTGTGGGCTCCTGGAACACACACAACCTGCCGATGAAATCAGGGAGTCCTTGCATGTTGACTCAGCCCCCTGTGACCAGGCTGAGGAAGTCAAGGTGGCCAACCTTTGGGCTGACACACACAGCACCACCCCAGCCCTAGCAGACTGCATCTCATGGATAGAAGCTTCCTAGGCCTCCTGCTAACTCAGGGCCCCATGCTTGTGCGCTCCACACCTGGCCCCGGGGAGACCTGGCTGTTTGGCCCTCAGGACCACCCATCACCCCCCAGAGCCTTCTCAACCTTCTCTTGGAAGCAGCCTGCTGGAGCCCCGCACCCGTCCCTCGCTCTCTACCCACATTCTTCACTCCCTGGACTTCCTACCGACTCATTCTTTGCTCTGGAATGGCTGACTTGAGATTCTTGCCTTTACAGGGGAGGGAGGCGCGAGGGAAAGGGGTTACTATCCGAAGTCCTCCACGGGCCATGCGCTCGTACGCTCCGCAGACATTTTCTCACATTATACTCCAGCCCTGGAAGGAGGCATTACTGGCTCCCCTCTGCCAGATGGGGAGGCGGAGATGCAGCTGCATTAAATGGCAGGCCTACGGGCACAAAGCTAACGGGACCTGGAGCCAGGCCTCTGTATTCCCCAGCAGCACTGGTGTCCTGGGGGCAGTTAAAGCAGGATCTTTTGCGTCCATGCCTCCCAAACTCAGGGGGCTCTACCCCAGGTTCTTGAGCCACTTGACCATTTTTTGTTCTTCTCCACAACCCATTCACCCAGCCTCATGTCCTACCTGAAGTAGGAGATGACTTTAGCAAAGTTGATGATGCCTTTGAACATGTAGGTTGACATGTCAGCCAAGTGGGGCAGCAGAGAAAAGAGCTCTTTCCCACTTCTGTCAGCTGGGGGCTTATAGTTCCAGACGCTGCCGTCTTCCCCCCGCAGCTGCAGAGAGAGCTTCAGGGTGCCCAGATCTTCATGGATCTGTCTCCACCTGCCAGACTCTTCCTCCGGTAGGGCCCGCAGAGAGTCTGGAATCTCACAGCCACTGCCAAGCACCTCCGGCAGCTGGGACACAAGCCAGGAGGTGGAGAGAGGAGAGACAGCATGTGTTTCCTAGGCCCCCACACGGGCCCCAGCCAGCCAGCCACAGCCCGAGAGGACGCACGGCTGCCGGTGCCTATTCCTGCATACAGGCGCGTGGACACAAGCACCCGGCACATTTCTCCTCTCTGGCCTTTTCCCAAGTGGTGCCTTCGGGATTTAGGAAGTTGCGGTCACACACAGCCCTGCCCAGTGAGAATGCAAGGTGAGGGGGTGTCTACCCATTCTATGTCCCAACCATCACAGACACGGAGCTCATAATGAAAGACCCGAGGAATTCCCCCCCAGGTTAGCCACTCCCCAGTTCCGGTTTCCCAGGAAGAAAACTGGTTGTAACTCCCGCCCAGGCGCCCACGTGGGATAGCCACGTCCCCCATCTAAAGGATCCAATGAGTACTCTTGGTAACCTTCAAACTGGCCTATCAAACCAAAGCGTGCGAAATATGCTAATCTTGTGGTTCTTCTCTTTAAAAACTGCTGTAGACTGCCGCTCGGGGCCTCTCTCTTCGCCATTACTGAGGGGGAAGCCCATTTGCGCAAATGATTAATAAATCCTCATGTTTTTGCATCAACTTGGTCTGGAGTTTGGGTCTTTGAGCGACCACCCGAGCATGTTGGATTCCCGATTTTGGGGTCCTTCAATACAACCCAAAGAGGGTTTGGGGAGCTACAAACAGAGAGCAGACCTGAGGCCCATGGGCTAACCTGGGTCTCTGAGACACCTCTGAATACAGGCGGTGGAAGACCCCTGGGAGCTCAGATGGGGCTAATGAACACTTGTTAACATGATCACTCACACACACACACACACACACACACACACACACACAACCCGAAACAGGTCTTGAGCCTACGTAGACAGAGCTCTGAATGCCAGCAGCCCATGGAGCCTCTTAGCTCTTCCTCCATCTCTCACTCATATCCAGTCCCTACCTGCTGCAGACCGAGAGAGAAGCCATTCTCACTATGAGCCAGTGTTGGACCACCTGGGGGTCTCGCCCCTCCCTGGAGTTTCCACTGAGCAGGTCTGCCTGGATTTGCATTTCTAACAAGCCCCAGGGGATGCTGATGTTGCTAACCCAGGGACCACACCTGCAGGAAACCTGGCAATGAGACTGGAGCTTTGAGGAGTGAACCCAGAAATGGAGCCAGCTCTGAGACCTCCTACCCGAAAATTCTTGAAATGGGAGAAGGTGGTGTCAAAGGTTTTCATCTGAGCGTCCATCAGCTCCTCGATTATCATCCGCTGCTCTTCCGTCAGCCCTCGCATTCCCGGTGGCTGAGTCTCCATCCGTTCTCTCTTCTTCCTCTTGATCAGAGCCCGTCTCTGCGCCACGGCCACATCGGACATGATCACTGCGGGGACATCCGAGCAGGCTCAGCTCCCAGGGGAGCCCCTGCAGAACCCTCTCAAGGCTGCAGAATACGTTAGGTGAAAGGGAGAGTGCTGGCCGCATGGAGCTCCCCCTTGTCCACACTTGGGGTGGTGGGTGCGGGATCTGTGGGTTCCTCTGGAGAAACACCTATGTGAGGGCAGAGGTGAGGCAGGGCTGCGGTGCCGCCCCCTGCAGTGGATTTGTGACTATACTGTGGGGCCGTGGGAGAGTGCAAGCTTCCTCTTAAAAGGCACTGGGTTTACAGGAAGCCTTTGCCATTGACCATGACCTCTCACAAGCCCCTTAGCCTCGCCTGCCTTAGCGGCGTGCCCAGCACACTGGAGCAAGGGTGCTTGCGGTGCTGTTAGGATGAGACGGCGTAAGCAGGGCACCAAAGAGAGTGCCTCCACACAGGTTCAGTAAATGGCCCTGAGGGGATTAGTTTCTCGTGAATGACGCAGAGAGACCCCCGAGGGCTCTGAGTCCACAAGACCCTGGAGAGCTGGGACTACTGCCTGGCAAGGAACAGCAACTCTGCTGTTTCCTCTACACCTGGAGGAGGCCACTCGTGTGTGCAAAGCCCAGCTGCTGGGATGCTTGGAGTGGGCAGATCCACACACTCTACCCTTACTCTCAGATCTTACTCTCAGCCGGCTGCAGGCCAGGCTCCCTGCCCACGTGGCTAGAGAACCGGACCCCTAAGAGAGGCTGCTCAGGGCGGGGCCGTGCGTTTACAGAAGACCAACGCAGCCCTGGTGACTCTAGCCCTCCCCTCACCGCCCCCACCACCTCCCTGTTGCCCACCCCAGCCTGACTCTCAAGAGTCACCTGGAGGGGCTGGGCTGTGGTGCAGTGGGTTAATGCCCTGGCCTGAAGCACCGGCATCCCATATGGGCACCGGTTTGATACCCGGTTGCTCCATTTCTGATCCAGCTCTCTGCTATGACCTGGGAAAGCAGTAGAAGATGGCCCAAGTCCTTGGGCCTCGGCACCCGCATAGGAGACCTGGAAGAAGTTCCTGGCTCCTGGCTTTGGATCGGCACAGCTCCGGCCGTTGTGGCCAATTGGGGAGTGAACCAGCAGATGGAAGACCTCTCTCTCTCTGCCTCTTCTCTCTCTGCATAACTCTGACTTTCAAATAAATAAATAAATAAATCTTAAAAAAAAAAAAAAAAGGAGTCACCTGGAGGCAGAAATGCGAGTATACTAATGTGGAACAGGCAGCACAGACCACCTCATGTCGCCTGCCTGTCGGCAAAACAGCTCCCCTACGCAAAGACAGCATCTGAAAGACTGGGGGCCTCCCTCCTTATCCGCACCTCCCCTTCCTCATTTAGGTGTAGCACCAGGATGAGGATTATGAAGAGGCCAAAAGCAATCACTCGCCTCCCAGAGAGCAAGGTAGGGGCCCTCCAGCACCCTTTACGTGCGCGTGGCTGCCTCTGGCCCCAGCAGCAATCTCCCACGCGCCCCTGGCTTCTCCGGGCACGTGGGCGCACGTGCCCCCGCCCGCCCGCCCGCTCTGGGGCCCCGCTGCTCACTCTCCTTCTTCATGCCGCTCTCCAGGCACTTGCGCAGCCGGCAGGCCTGGCACTGGCGCCGGGTCTTCCGGGTGATCTCGCAGGCGCCCTTCCGGAAGGGGCATCTCAGCCGGGCGTTGCGTTTCACGGTTCTCCTGCGGGAGAGTGGGAGCAACGGGGTAGGGGGTGCCGTGGGGCTCCCAGGCCGCGCCCTCCTCTCTCCCGTGCTGCCACGGTCGGGGGTCCCAGGACTCAGCTAGAGGAAGGAGAACGGGGGAGGGGTCTGTCCTGCAACTCTCCCACAGGAAGCCCCCGGGCCACTCTCTGGGCCGCTTAGCTCCAGGCCCCAGATCCCTGTCCCCTGCCCCTGCCATCCCCCCTCCTTCACACCCTTGCAGTGTTTCCATGGAGATTGGCCTCTGCCCAGATTTCTCCTTCTTGGACAAGGAGGCGGGAGGAAACTGAGGCCAGGAGCATGGGACGCACAGGCGGCCGCCTTGCCCTCCAATCCCACTTCTGGATGGGGGGGGGGGGGTGGCCAGGAGCAGCCAGAGGAACTGGTTATCCATGCGGAGGCTTTTCTCCCTCGGAGGACAGAGTGGGTTCTCCTGATGGTGGGAAGAGGCAGAGAGCCCGAGGGCCGTGCTAGAGGCGGGTGCGGGTGCCGGCTCTGCAGGCCCCCATAGATGCAGCAGTCCACCCGCCGCGCCGCGGGGTAGCTGCCTTTGTGGACTCTGCACGTCCACCCCTCCCCGCAGCCCAGACATCCTGAACTCCACACCGAAGACCCACTCAGGGCTGCTCTCGTTTTATTTCCCCCATTTCCACGTCTGGGTGGCAGTGGCTCCTGGTCATGGGCTAACAGCGTGGGAAATGAAGGAAAGCTGGTCCCAGAGCACCAGGGGGCCCTGCAGAGCAGGCCCTGGGGCTGGCCTGAAGGGCTGAGCTGTGCACTCTGTCGGTTGAGCTCTGAGGCCTGAGGCCTCCCCCTACCATGTCTTTACAGGCACCACCCCTACTTTGCCCACCTGCTGGCCCAGGTACTTCAAAGTCAACCCAGAATGGTAAAAGGGTAAGGAGAGCACACTGCTAGTATGTGCCAGATGCTACGCTAGACATTTTGCAGAACTTAGCAAATTTAGTTCTCAAAACCCTACGAAGGGGCTGGCATTGTGGTCTAGCAGGTAAAGCCGCAGCTGCAATGCTGGCATCCCATATAGGTGCCTGCTCCACTTCCGATCCAGCTCCCTGCTAATGCACCTGGGAAAGCAACAGAGGATGGCCCAAGTCCTTGGGTCCCTTCACCAGCGTGGGAGACCCAGAAGAAGCTCCTGGCTCCTGGCTTTGGGTCAGCCCAGCTCTGGGCATTGCAGCCATTTGGGGAGTGAACCAGTGGATGGAAGACCTCTGTTTCTCTCTAACTCTGCCTCTGCCTCTGGCTCTCTGTAACTTGGACTTTCAAATAAATAAGTAAATATTTAAAATAATTTTAAAAAAATTTAAAAAACCCTATGAAGTCCGTCATGTTATCTTTCTGGCATGGGTAAGAAGGACCGAGGCTTTGAGAAGACAGATCACCACCTGCTCTCACTTCCCCAGGTAAATGGGGAACTGAGACTTGAATCCAGGTCCACCCGTAGCCGAATCCAAGCTCCTATCCACTACAATCCACTACAGGATGTTGCCACCCTCTAGGAGTACCAAGAGTAGCCCGGGAAAGGGAGCAGGAGGCAGGGGAGCCCCACACCCCGAGGCGGTCTGCAGGATGCCGCTTGCACAGGTGCCCCAGGTAGGGCTGCACCTGCTTTAGGTGGCGTGTGCCCAGTTCAGCGACACCTTGCTGGCAGCCCGCTGGGGAGTACCCTGGGGCCCTGCTCACGCAGGTGCAGTGTGAGAGGGTCTTCTGGGAAAGGCTTTCTTGCTCAGCGAGGGAGGAAGAGATTGGGCCTTTTTGTTCCTCGGCTGACGTGGGGCCCCTGGCTCTGTGCTCCCTTAAGGGGAGCC
This sequence comes from Sylvilagus floridanus, assembly GCA_949820135.1. Classification (NCBI taxonomy): domain Eukaryota; kingdom Metazoa; phylum Chordata; class Mammalia; order Lagomorpha; family Leporidae; genus Sylvilagus; species Sylvilagus floridanus. The sequence goes on along the minus strand of OX463244.1, from coordinate 73,544,428 downwards.
AGTGATGATGTCAGAGCTGTCCGGTAAGATGGCGGAAGAGAGACATGGAAAGCACCGAGCCAGTGAACTCAGACTTCCTGTTAAGAGCAGCAACACATTTTCCTCGTTGTGAAGCTAGCGGAAGGCTCCGTGCTGGGGCTGGGACTTTTCAGTCCTTCATTTTCTGGTCCCTCCTATCAGTAGGGGGGCCGATTTTATTATCTTTTTCACTTATTTTCTGCCGTTCTAACATGCATCCCCCTAAATTTACATGAATACTCGCGTGGTGCATTTTTGAATTCTGTACTCTTTCACTCACTGACCGTCTGGTTTCTTTCAAGGATGCATGAAGAGACGAAAGAGGGATCGTAATGGAAGGCCGGGGATGAGGGATTTCTCTGAGATGCCAATGGCTTGGCTCTGGCGAGACTAATGAGAAGCCTTTGGCTGGGCCACCACCCCACACTCAGCCTGGGGACGGATCAGGTGGAGGTCCTGCAGCATTGCCCCGCGGGCTCGTGGTCAAACCGGTGAGTTGGGACCCAGTGTGCCGATGGTGCAGGTGGGTGCGAGGCAGAGGGGTAACTACCTGAAGAAGCCTTTGCAGCCTTCACACGTCAGGACGTTGAAGTGGTAACCATTGGCCTTGTCCCCGCATACACGGCAAGTCTGGGGCCCCTCCTCCTCCTCTGTGCTGACGGGGGGCTTTCCACCCGTGGAGTCTGCTTCATCACAGCACGCAAGGCCAGCGTGGTTCCCACTGCCTTCAGATAGCACCGCCAGGTTGGTGTCTGGGCCTCTTGGACTGGAAGCAAACAAACAAAACAGCCACATGGAATGAAATGGTTGTACAGTGACAGGCCGACCTTGGAACCCTCTGTTGCCTGTGTGTGTGTGGGTGTGTGTGTGTGGCATTTCAGTCTGATGCTGCAACCAAGAGCTGATGGCTCATGGAATGAATATGAGCAGGGGCTGATGCTGTTATCAAGAAAGCTGTGACCAGACATTCTGTGTACAACAGTAGGGCCTAGGAGAGGACATAGGAAAAAGAACATGGGAGAGAGAAGGGAAGGAAGGAAGGGAGAAGGGAGGACATGAGGCTGTCTTGTTTGGATCAGGGAGGGGAGTCTTGAGTGGGTTGGGGTTAGGAAGCTGTGAGTTGGTCAGAGGGAGCAGCTTGTGGGACAGACGACTTATGCAAGGCGATTTCTGGGATAGAGGAGATCCAGGCAGGTTGGTGCCTCAGGTGTGGTAGGGCCCAAGATTCCAGAGAGAGCTGGAAAAAGTGGGCTTTCCCCGGGGAACCAAGCAGCGAGGAGCCAGGACCACAGTGCAGGAGAAAGTGGCCTGTGCCCTGGCAGAGCTGGGGCTTAAGCAGATTTCGAAGAACTCGTGCGGGTCGTTACTCAGGGTGTCCTCCCTGGCTGAGATTCTGCACAGGACCTGCACTGAGGGCGATGAGTGGAAGCTGGAGCCTGTCCCATTCACTCAACCCCCAAAACTCTCTCCAGGCACTGATTGCTAAGGCCAACCACACCACCGATGATGCTGCCTCTTCCAAAGCCAACATAAAACTGGAAGAGAAATTTCAAGAAATATACTTCTACTCCTGATAGCATGACAGATGATGGATGCCTGACAGTTCCACCTATGAAGTGACTAAGAAATTAATCTGTCCCTGAACTTGGCCCTCCAGAAATCAGAATAAAATAGGCTGACTGGAAACTCGAACTGAACAGGTATGCAGGGGCTCGCCCCGATTTTTCTGATCAGAATGCTTGCAGACAAACAAGTATCCCTGGAGTGTTCACAAAATCCTCAACCTTCGAATCTGATTCCAAGTGCTCTGGAGTTGGTCGCTGCCCCAGACACTCAGCGAAGTGGGTGCCAGTCCTCCTCCTTGGAGGACCTCACTTCCCACTTTCCAGCTAGGCACCAACAATCACACACACAATTCCTGAGGAATGCAGGTGAGCACAAATCATGAGTGAAGATGAACCAGCACCATGAGCACGAACCAGCAAAAACAACTTACGGTAGAACGAGACCACAGCATATGTTTAAATGAAGATGTTGAAGACATTAAGTAAAGATGCAAAGACCATAAGACTACCTGAGCAGATCCGCAAAAGGAAAAAAATTGACTATCGAATTGAACAATAACTGGGTGGAGAATGGCTCACCTGCCAAATAAGACCCACAAAATCATTTGGTCTTGCCCTGCCAAGGCAACCACAGGCAGCACTTGAAATTATCAATCTATAGCAGGCTAATTTTTAAGATGATAATTTTGTATGGCCTGTGAATGATGTAAATATCCCAATGGCTCTTGGCAGAAAAAAGGTTCCCTACCCTATAACTAATAATGACAATGTCTTGGGAGTTAGAAAAATCTAAATACAACTAAAGTAAGCATCAAGGGATAAGTCAGGAAGTGGACAAAGTTTCTCTAAGGTTTTGTGTTATTGAAAGAAAAAAAAGATAGGAAATAACTTAGATTTTTATTAATAAAGTATGCTTATTTTTTAAAGATGTATTTATTTATTTGAAAGTCAGAGTTACACACAGAGAGAAGGAGAGGCAGAGAGAAAGAGAGGTCTTCCATCCACTGGTTCACTCCCCAAATGGCTGCAATGGCCAGAACTGTGCCAATCTAAAGCCAGGAGCCAGGAGATTCTTCTGAGTCTCCCACATGAGTGCAGGTGCCCAAGGACCTGGGCCATCTTCTACTGCTTTCCCAGGCCATAGCAGAGAGCTGGATTGGGAGAGGAGCAGCCGGGACTCGAACCGGTGGCCATATGGGATGCTGGAACTGCAGGCAGTGGCCTTACCCACTATGCCACAGCGCCATCCCCATTGATTAATAAAGTATGCATCTTAAAATGTCAAGGTAACCAGTAGAAATCTAAAAACAGAATGCATAACTTGGAAGCTAGTAGAAAGGGGGAAAAATGGAAGAAAAAAAAATGCCTGAAAGGAGGCAGCTGGAGATAGAAAAAGAAACTGAAAAAGTGAGGCAGACATGAGAGAGCTTAAGACATTCACTGATTCACTCCCCAGATGCCCACCAACAGTCAGGCCTGGGCTAGGCCAAAGCCAGGAACCAGAAGCCAGGAGCTTTATCCGGGTCTCCGAGACCCCTGGGCCAGTCTCCACTGCCTTCCCAGGTGCATCAGCAGAGAGCTGGATGGGAAGTGGAGCAGCCGGGACTAAACCACATGGGTGCTGGTGGTGCAGGTGGTGGTCTATCCTGCTGTGCCACAGTGCAGAGCAGATTAGTGTTCAGTGTAGACAGATGTGCACCAAGTGCGGAAGGGTATAGTGGGGAATCATCTCATTGAAAACAGGAATGATGTGGCTTACAGAAACCTGTTGAGAGGATTAGAGGGATCACCCAGACAGAGCAGCCACCCTTCTCCTCTCTGTGGAGTGCTTCTCTGCCTGTCTCCATGCTGGCTAAGGAAACAAGCAGTCCTCATTTTCCCAATTAAAAACAAAGACAACAGAAAAAAAATCTCAAAAACAATTTAAAAAAAAAAGAACCCAAAACCTTTTAAGATCCAGGAATAGAATGACTCTTCCCAGTGTAAGAAAATCTTTCTTACCAACAGCCTATAGCATACTCTGTGAAGAAACACTAGAGTTATCTCCAGTGGAATCAGAGAAAATAATAAAACATCTGCTTTAAGAATATTGCAAATAATTAGTCAGGGAGTGACCTAATTCAGTGAGATATGGGACCAGTAAAAAATAAGATACAGCTCTTACAAATCAGGTACAATTAACATTAGGTAGAAACTGTAAGAAAATCAGCTGAAAACTCAGAAAATTAGTTAGTGTTCAATAAAAAGATAGGATACAGAATAAATACGTAAGAACCAGGGGCCAGCGATGTGGTGTTGCCAGTTAAAACTGCGTCCCATATGGGTGCTGGTTTGAGTCCTGGCTGCTCTGCTTCTGATCCAGCTCCCTGAGCCCCTACATCCACATGGGAGACCAGGAGGAAGCTCCTGGCTCCTGGCTTCAACCTGTCCCAGCCCCAGTCATTGTGGCCATTTGGAGAGTGAACCAGTGGATGGAAGACCTCTCCCTCTCTCTGTCATTCTTTCAAGTAAATAAATAAAAATCATTAAAAAAACTTTTTAAAAAAGAATCAATAGCTTTCCTTTATATCATCAATAAAATATCATAACCTGAACATATGCAATGGGACTGAAAACCCAGTGTCTGGGAAGAGTAACAAGAAATGCATGGGTGGAGAGTGAAATAAAATCCCCAAACTCAAGGGTATGAAAGGAAAGAGATACTTAAGATTTAGCATTTTGAAGATGTCCAGTTTTCCCAAATTAATTTATAGATTTGATATAACTAACAAATTTTTACTTTTTTCATTATTTAGAAAAATCAGGACTTCATTTGGGAGGAAAATGGGGAAAGGAAAAAAATCCCGAACAATTTGATGAGAATGAAGGGAAATCATCCACCAAATCATAAAACCCATTGTGAATCTGCAGTGTTTAAGGTAGCTGTTGCTTGTGAAAAACTTAAAAAAAAAAAAATTCTCAGTGGGGCCAGCGCTGTGGCATAGCAGGTAAAGCTGCCGCCTGCAGCACTGGCATCCCATATGGGCTCTGGTTCGAGTCCTGGCTGCTCCACTTTCCATCCAGCTCTCTGCTATGGCCTGGGAAAGCAGCAGAAGATGGCCCAAGTCCTTGGGCCCCTGCACCCGCGTGGGGAGACCTGAAGGAGGCTCCTGGTTCCTGACTTCTGATCGTCACAGCTCTGGCCGTTGCAGACAACTGAGGAGTGAACCAGTAGATGGAAGACCTCTCTCTCTCTCTCTCTCTCTCTCTCTCTCTGCCTCTCCTTCTCTCTGTGTGTAACTCTGACTTTCAAATAAATAAATAAATCTTTAAAAAAATTCTCAGTGAATGAGAATAGATGTTAGAATTTAACATACAATGAGTGTGTCATCACAAAACAATGAAGAGTATTCAGTACATGATTCTAAAGCAATTTTTTATTTGGAGAAAAAACTTTATATTCTAAGCTTGCATTTTCATCATAATAAAAAGAATGACTCTTCCAACTATGTAAACATTAGAATTGTCCATCAAAAGCATCAAAAGTGGAAATTAAAGGCACACTGAAGAAATGGTTTGTAGCAAACATAAGTCATAAGGATTGTTGGAGGTAGGCATTGTGGCACAGCATGCTAAACGGCCACCTGGGACACCAGCATCCTTTATTTGAGTGTCTGGGATTGGGTTCCGCCTCCACCTCTGACCCGGCTTCCTGTTCATGCACCTGGGGCAGCAGCATATCATGGTCCAAGTACAGGGTTCCTATCACCCAGGTGGGAGACCTGAGTGAAGTTCCGGCTTCTGGCTTTAGGCCTGGTCTTGTTCCAACTGTTGTGGGCATTCAGGGAGTGAACTGGAGGATGGAAGAGCGCTCTCTCTCTCTCTCTCTCTCTCTCTCTCTCTTTCTCTCTGATATTCTTGTGTTCAAAAAAATAAATATTTAGAAAAAGGATAATTTACAATAAGATGGAAAGTGCTATGAGTGTATATAAGAAAACGCTCAGCCTTTCCACTAATAGAAGTATGCATCAACGTGATGTGACAGGTGCACAGCACCATCTACATATGAATTACTCTGACAAAGAAGTGAAAGCTTTCAAGTTTAGGAGTCTCAGTACCACATTCCAGAAACACAGGGAATAGGAGAGCATTAAACGATGCTTTGGAAGTACTATCAGCCAAATGCAGAGTGTGAACATTTTTACAGGACAAGGGACCAAGTTTCCCTGACAAATAAATGACAAAAGAAGTGGGGAAAGGGAATTCTTATGAAGTCAAAAGTTTTTAAAAATATCTTAAGAAATTTATTATCCAAAAGCAATGTGTGGAACTTGTTTGGATCCTGACCCAAACAAAGCAACTAAGTCATTTAAAAGTCAATTAGAAGCCTGTGCTGCGCCTCATGAGGCTAATCCTCCACCTTGCTGCACCAGCACACCGGGTTCTAGTCCCAGTCGGGGAGCCGGATTCTGTCCTGGTTGCCCCTCTTCCAGGCCAGCTCTCTGCTGTGGCCAGGGAGTGCAGGGGAGGATGGCCCAAGTGCTTGGGCCCTGCACCCCATGGGAGACCAGGAGAAGCACCTGGCTCCTGCCATCGGATCAGCGCGGTGCACCGGCCGCAGCACACGGCCGTGGTGGCCATTGGAGGGTGAACCAATGGCAAAGGAAGACCTTTCTCTCTGTCTCTCTCTCTCACTGTCCACTCTGTCAAAAAAAAAAAAAAGTAAATTAGAGGGTCCAGTGTTGTGTCGTAGTGGGCTAAGCCTCTGCCTGCGGCACCAGCCTCCCTTATGGGCACTGATTCGAGTCCAACTGCTCCTCTCCCAATCCAGCTCTCTGCTTAGGGCCTGGGAAAGCAGTGGACAATGTCCCAAGTGCTTTGGCCCTTGCACCCTTGTGGGAGACCCAGAAGAAGCAACTGGCTCCTGGCTTTGTATCAGCTTTGTATCAGCTCTGGCTGCTGCTGTCATTTGGGGGGTGAACCAGCAGATGGAAGACCTTTCTCTCTGTCTCTCCCTCTCTCTGTCTGTAACTCTGCCTCTCAAATAAATAAATAGTAATCTTAAAAAAAAAAAAACCCTCAATTAGATTTCCCTGTGTATAGAATCATATTTGTATACTCTTTATTTCTTCTCTTGCTCAATGACTCTGGCTAAACTTCTAGAACTATACTCAGTAAGAGTGGCAAGATTGGATATCCTTGTCTGGTTCCAGATCTTAGTGGGAACGCTTCCAGCTTTTCCCCATTTAATATCATGTTAGCTGTGGGCTTGTCTTATATAGCATTATCATGTTGGGGTATGTTCCTTCTATACTTAATTTGTTCAAGGTTATTGTTTTAAATCATGAATGGATATTATATTTTATTAAATGTTTTCTGTGAATCTATTAAGATGATCATATGACTTTCAGCCCTTATGTTGTTGATATATGTATTATGTTAATTGGTTTGTGTATGTTGAATCAATCTGTCTCCTGGGAAGGAGCAAGTTAAATTATCCCTGTTTTTAGATAACATGATTTTATATGTAGCAGAACAACAACAAAAAACTCTAAGGGACTTTTACAATCAGTATGTGAATTCAGCAAAGCTGCAAGACACTAAATCAACATACAAAAATCAATAGCATCTTTATACACTAGAATAATATTGCTGAGAAAAATTTATAAGAGCAATCTCATTCACTGTAACTATTAAAAAATCAAATATCTTAGTGTAAATATAACCAAGAATATCAGGACCCCCTGCAATGAAAATTACAAAATACTAATAAAAATGGGAAAAGACATACAAAAAATGGAAACATATCCCTCATCGTGGATTGGAAGAAATAACATTATCAAAATGTCTATTCTACACAAAGCAATTTACAGATTCAGTGTAATTCATATCAAAATGCCAATGATGTTCATAGAATCAGAAAAATCAGGGGCCAGTGCCGTGGCACAGTGGGTCAACACCCTGGCCTGAAGTGCCGGCATCCCATATGGGCGCTGGTTCAAGACCCGGCTGCTCCTCCGGTTCGAGACCTGGCTGCTTCTCTTCTGATCCAGCTCTCTGCTGTGGCCTGGGAAAGCAGTGGAAGATGGCCCAAGTGCTTGGGCCCCTGCACCCACATGGGAGACCCAGAGGAAGCTCCTGGCTCCTGGCTTCGGACTGGCGCAGCTCCAGCCGTGTGGTCATCTGTGGAGTGGACCAGTGGATGGAAGACCTCTCTCTGTGTCTCTACCTCTCTCTGTAACTCTGCCTTTCAAATAAATAAAATACATCTTTTTTTAAAAAAGACTTTATTTTATTTTAAAATTTATTTTATTTAAAAAGATTTTATTTATTTGAAAGGCAGAGTTACAGAGAAGCAGAGGCAGAGAGAGACTTTCCATCTGCTGGTTCACTCCCCAAATGAACTCAATGGCCAGTGCTGGGCCAATCTGAAGCCTGGAGCCTGGAGATATCTCAACTGCTTCAGCTTATGCAATTCTGATTGAAAAATTAAAGTGGAACACATTTTTGACTCAGTCGGTGCCAGGATTTTGTGCTCAGATCAGCTGCAAACAAGAGCAGGGAATTAGCTGGAAATTTTTAAAAATTTATTTTATTTGTTGGAAACGCAGAGTGATGGGGTGGGGGCAGGGGGAGAGACACAGAGAGCCTCTGCTGGTTCACTCCCAAATAGCCGCAAAAGCTAGGACTAGGCCTGGCAGAAGCCAGGAGCCTAGAACTCCATCTGGGTCTCCACGTGGGTGGCAGGGTCCCAAGTCCTTGGACCATCCACCGTTGCTATCCCAGGCACGTTAGCAGGGAGCTGGATTGGAAGCAGAGCCGTGAGAATTCAAGCTGGCGCTCTGCTATGGGAATCTGGCAGCAGCTACTCCACTGTACCACAACACCGGCCCCAGAGGAAATTTTCAACAAGTAGCATCAACATCCTGGAGCATTTCTTCAAAGAACTGCTAACGTGAGATGAAATATGGCTTCCTTGAAGCGATCCTTGAAGACGAAGTACAATCAGAGCAATGGCTGCCTGGAGGTGGAAGTGACCCAGCCAAAGCAAAAGTGGGCCGGTCACGAGCAAGCGTCGTGGCAAGAGTTCAGGTTTTTTGTTTGTTGTTGTTTTTGTCTTTTTGGATGCTCAAGACATGTTTGTTAACTTTCTGGAAGGCCAAAGGAAGATAACATCTGTTTGTTGTAAGAAAATTAGCCAGAAAAGCACACAGGAGATCCAGGCATACAGGGGGACTTCAAAAAGTTCATGGAATTGTGCTTTGTGAAAACACTGTGCATGGATTTCAGGGTTTTTTTTTTTTTTTTCACCAAAACAAACATCTTTTAATTCCATTTTTCCATAAACTTTAGAAGTATTCTCAGGCATGTGTGTATATGGATGAATTTGCAAGTGCATGTGTGTTTGCAGCTACTTCACCTGCTGAGGAGCCTCATAGCATCTCTTAAAGGAAAAAGGATGTCCTTCATGAATAGCTCCATACAGACACGGGAATAACCATTTCCCAATGGAAAACCATTTCCCACTTGGTCCCCAGCCTCCTGGAAGTTAAAGGACTTGGGTTTTCTTCCTTGGAGACGAAAGAGGCCTTATCTCGATGGCACTGTCACAGGGCCAGACCTTGACCCCTACCACGGGAGCTGGACTCATTCACTCTTCCTACTCACTTCCCTGGGGCTCGGTGTCCTCACGATAGGACAGAAGCTGCTGAAGAGGCCACCGCGGCTTCCGGCATGAAGAGGAAGACAAGGGCGGGGGATGTTAGCGCACACAGAGCCCGCAGGGTGAGAAGTGAGGGAGAGGAGGCTGCTGAGGGCCCTGAAGGCACCTGCCACCCAGAGGCCGCCCCGGGGAGAAAGTGTGGCCCCCAGGGAAGACAAGCCTGCACCTGGGAGAAAGAAAGAAGGGGAGTGGTGCACCTGCAGATGATAATGGAGGAGAGTCCTGGAGAAAAGGTGGGGTCAGTTTCCTCTAGGGAGGAGCAAGCATCGCGGGGGTCAGAGGAGAGGAGAGGACAGGAAGCAGGTTGGAAGAGGGGGGTATGGGGAGTGGGGTAGGACACAGCTTGGGGTGACTCAGGGCTGAAAAGAGGAGCGAGGGAAGGCTGCAGAGGCGGCGCTGACGGATGCAAACCAGACGGATTCCCCCTACAGGCTGGGCTCCAGGTGGGCTCCGGGAGGCTCAGCACAGGGCCTCTTGGGGCCCTGCCCTGGCGCTGGGACAGGAGTCAGGAGCAGCCCTGGGCTGCACATTAGGCTGAGCGGGGGCCTGTGGTTTCCTGTTGTCCGGAGGGGTGAGCTGGGAGACGCAGCACGCTCAGTGCAGGTGCTTACGTGACCTGAGAGAATTCAATGACGTAAAGCAGATCACAACTACCGAACAGAAAAAGCAGTCCCCAAACTGTGTGACTCTGTGTGTCTCTCCCCCTCCCCAGGCCCCGGCAGAAGGAACAGGTGGGAAGAGGGGAATGACTAAAGGGAAGAGACTTTGTGCCTTCAGGAAAATGAGAGGGCAGAGAGCACTCAACCTTTGGAGCCAAATATTTAGAGACTGGAGGAGAGCACAGGAGAGCGGCGCTGCCCACTGCTCTGGGCCAATGGGCCAGGAATTGGGTATAAACATGCAAGTGACCATCTTCAGTGCAAAGAATAAACCTCCCGAGAGAAGCTCCAGGATACCAATGGGTCTGTGAGTTTAGCAGCGACGGGTCAAGAAGAAGAAAATGCCCACTATAGCCCGAAAAGCAAAACACTAGAAAGGGGATGAGCAACGGGTTGGAAGCCCTTGCCTGGGAGTAGAGAGAAAACCAGTCAGTGTGTGTGGGGAGGGGAGGGGGGCCCGTCTAGAGCAGGTCAAGGGCAGAGTGAAAGGTCAAGGAACACCAAGGACTGGCGTGGACCCTTGGCAGTACCGGCAATGGGACTGGGGCGGCAGCTGAGACAAGAGGACCAGGTGGGGGCCCTGGAGGAACCACAGGTGCTGCGCACGCTCCTTCAGGTAGCTCAGGGGAAGCAGGGCGGCTGCTGTCACCGCCGAGGCCAGACAAGAGTCCTACGACAGGCTGCCCAGCTGCAGTGCTGTGATGGCAAGCGAGGGAGAGACGGCCGACGGGGTCAATCAGTGCATGCGGGGGGGAATGAGTCAGGGGCCCCCGTCCTGACCTGCCCAGGCACCCGGAACCTGTCTGGCTCGGGACATCCCTGACAGCCCGTCCAGTCGCCCTTTGCCCTGTAAGGGATGCGCCAGGCTCACAGTTCTAACTCCCAGTGGCCTGGGTGCTGACCCACCCCCGCCAGCCGCTGCCTCCCCAGCTCCTGGAGTTTGCAAGGGAAATTTCAAGGAGTGCTTGGTTTAGTCCCTGTGTGGGCAGAGGTGGCCTTGGTCAGCTTAGGTGGGGTCTGAAGCTTAAGCAAGTTAAGGACTCCTTTTTTTTTTTTTTTTTTTTTACAAAGAACATGAAATTACACACACAGGAATAAGTAAGGTGCCGAGGAGAACGTATTCTTGAGATAAAGAACAATAAAAGACATTGCAATAAATTATAAATAGTAAAAAAAACCAACAAATTTAAAAAAATCACAAAATCAAATAAAACATTGTAATGTTGTAATGAATTGCCTCTAAGACATATATTTTTAAATTTTAAGTTCATAGCATTTATTTTATTTTATTTGAAAGAAATGGAGGGTGAGAAGAAGAGGTAGAGAAAGAGGAAGAGGAAAAGGAAGAAAAAGGAAGAGGAGGAGGAGAGCTCTCCCAGCTGTTAGTTCACTCCCCAAATGCTTGCAACAGCCAGGGCTGGGCCAAGCCAAAGCCCGAAACCAGGAGCTCAATTCAGGTCTCCCGTGGGTGGCAGGAACCCGACTACGTGGGCTGTCACCTGCTGCCACCCAGGGTAACATTGGCAGGATACAGCAGTCGGGAGCAGAGCCAGAAATCCAACATCCCAAGTGGCATCTTATTGCTAGGGCAAACGACCTGCTTCTGTATTTTGGATTACGTCCTTGTAGTAGGCGGAACGATGACCCCCAAAGATATCTGCTTCTGCATCCCCAGCACATGTGACTATGCTTCCTCATACGGCTAAAGGGTCTTTGCCCATGTGACCTGGTGATGGGGAGAGAATCCTGAATTCTCTTACTGGATTTGAGGGCAGAAGAATGGGACCATGAGCCAGGAAACAACCCGATAGCAGCCGGAAGCTGGAGCAGGCCCAGAGACTGGTTGTCCCCGGGAGCCCCCAGGAGCCCCCAGGAGGCCCCAGGAGGAAGCTGTCAGTGGCTCGGCCTCAGTGGGCTCAGCCCTGCTTCTCCGCCAGGCTGCGCCTCTTGGATCTCGCCTGAGTGGCGCTGGGCTGCCTTCCTTAGCAGGTGGCTGCCTATTTTTCTTCTGACGGCTCTGATCATGGACTTCGGTGAGAGGAGAACGGGTGGGTCGCAAGGTGGGTGTCCAGGATCTGTGATTTGGACCAGAAGTCCATCTCACAAGTTCTTCTTAAGGACAGGGTTCAAGGAACGCTCTTCAGAAGGAAAGATGCTACTCCCTGTCCTGGACAGAGGAACCAGCATGTCAGAGAAACTGCCAGACTTGTGAGCAGTTCTACGAGTGCACACCCGGTGCTGCCTCCTCCTGGCCTGGATAGGAGGCTCTTACAAACCCTGGCTGGACCCCCCCCCCCCCACTGGGAGGAGGCTGCTCTGGAGCCCCTCATCCCACCCCCCAGCCTCAGCTGCATCTGAGGGGCCTCTGAGTGGACCCAGGCCAGGTACGGGGACAAAGGATCCCCAGGTGTTCTGGGACCTGCACGAGGTGGCACAGTTGCCCTCTCCTGAGAGACAAGGGATCCTCTGACCCATTTAGGGCCTCTCTTAGTGACTCTGAATGCCAGACAGACAGAGTCAAATTAAAGGCTCAAATGGTTGGCCAGCCACCCATGTGCTTCTGCATTCAAAGGCATGCAAACGCAGCTGGAAGGAATCAGAAATGAAGCGAACCCTAAGCTGCTCCCTTCCCTCCTGTGCCATGGGATTTAAATCCCCACTCCTTGACGGTGTGGGCTGGAGTCCGGTGTGCCCAGGGACACTCACACGCCTGTCACACCAGCCACTCCCGTGGAGGGCCTCCTGTGGAAATCCGGAGACTGGTCAGAAGCCCAGGCCTGAGCCGGGCAGGGCTGTTTGCAGGCCTGAGTGGACTGTCTTCCCACTGAAATCCTGCAACACCCCTTCGAAGAAACTGCACAGAGTAAATCGCTTCTTTTGGCCACAAGGACCGTGGCATGTAGCTTTTTAATAAAGGAACATCACTTGCCAACACATACTACTCAGCATCACTGATGGGTAGGAGAACGCATCTAAAACCACAAAGAAATGTTGACACTCATTAGGATGGTTGTTATCACAAAAGCGGAAAACAGGTGTTACAGGCAAGGATGTGCAGAAAGTGGAACTCGCGCCCTCTGGGAATGGAAATGGTGTCCTCACTGCAGAAAACACTAAAAATGGAATTTGCATAGGACGCAGCAGCCCCGTCCTTGGTATCTGCCCGAAAGATGAGATGAGGGTCTTGACGAGAGGTTTGTTCACTCAAGTTCACAGCAGCCTGAGTCCTGTGATCTTAGGAATGGAAACTACTGGAAACAGCCGGATGATTTTATAATGTGTGTGTATCTATGCATATACCTGATACTGCTGATGATCTTACATCACACGCACACACACACCCAGAGTCCCTATACAAATAGCAGAACCAGCCAGAGGACAAAGCAGGTGAACAGCAGACAATAGGAGACTGGGTTTCTAAGAATTGGCAAGTAAAGCTTATGCAACTGTTTGTGTTGTTTAATAAAGGGAGTTATTTACTAACTCACATTTGCACAGGCTTTGTTGTTTGCAAAAGGATTTCAAAATCCTGTTTTCCTGTCCAGGTAGCTGTGAGGTAGGCAGAGTGGGTCTGTCCCCCAGAGCAGGGAGCAGCACGGGGGAAATGGCAGCTCTGGGCTGTGCCTGCATTCACGAAGGAAGAAGCGACAGAAACCCTTTTCATTTCCCTTTATTCGGATTCTTCCAAAGGGTAAAATAGGTGTACTAAATAGGCTAACTTTTTATTGTAAAATCCGTGGGGATAAAGTGAGATCAGACATTTAAAATTCTTTTGAAATGGTTCCAGCACTGGGAACAAGTCTCCTTCTAGTGGCCCTGCCATGGGATGGACCCCCAGGGGAAGCTGAGCAATGATCACGTTCTATGAAGTCCCGTGAGAGGGGCTGCGGCTGCGCGTGGAAGTTGGCCTCTGGGCCTCGTGCAGTGTCACTGTCAGATCCAGCAGGTCCAGGGTTTATGAAAGACTCGGATCAGGGAGGAGAGCTGGCAGCGGCGCAAGGCAACAGGACACGCAGCACTCTCCACCGGTATTTCACAGGGCACAGGAACCTCTCGTTGAGCTGCCTCTCACTAGCGCTGGCGTGGTGCTGCTAGTGCCAGGAGTTTTTTGTTTGTTGTGTTTTTTAAGATTTATTTTTTATGGGCAGGCGCTGTGGTACAGTGGGTTAAAGCCCCGGCCTGCAGTGCCAGCATCCCATATGGGCACCAGTTCTAGTCCTGGCTGCTCCACTTCCAATCCAGCTCTCTGCTATGGCCTGGGAAAGCAGTAGAAGATGGCCCAAGTCCTTGGGCCCCTGTACCCGCATGGGAGACCCAGAAGAAGCTCCTGGCTCCTGGCTTCGGATTGGTTCATCTCTGGCCACTGCAGTCATTTGGGAAGTAAACCAGCGAATGGAAGACCTCTCTCTCTCTCTCTGGCTCTACCTCTGTCTGTAACTCTGCCTTTCAATAAATCTTACTTATTTATTTGAAAGGCAGAGTTACAGAGAGAGGCAGAGAGACAGAGCAATAGAGAGATCTTCCATCCACTAGTTCACTCCCCAAATGGTCACAATGGCAGATACTGGCCAGGCCGAAGCCAGGAGCCAGGAGCTTCTTCTGGTTCTCCCACGTGGGTGCAGAGGCCCAAGGACTTGGGGCCATTTCTACTGCTATCCCAGGCACATTAGCAGGGAGAGGGATCCGAAGTAGAGCAGTCAGGACTTGACCAGCACCCATGTGGTATGACAGTGCTGCAGGCGGCCACTTAACCTGCTGCACCACAGCACTGGTCCCTGGATTTTTAGTTAGGCTGGTCATTTGGAATTCACAGAGACCCAGGGGAATTCTCTCCTACACTACACGAGGGATTTGGTGACGGCCCCTTGCCTCGGATTTCAGTTGGATTTTCTTCTGCCTGTTGGGTCAGTGTTTCATAGAAGTTCCAGAGGTGTGGTGGGTGGGTGAGCAGGTATTGAGGGCCAGGGAACTCTTCTCAGTCCCCTTCAAAGCACACCATCCAGAAGGCCCCCGCTGGCAGGAGGGGGTCCACAGGCTGTTCTTACACCACGCCCAAGGGGCTGATACCTGGAGTGGAGGACAAGAGTCTGACAGCTCTGCCTGCAGGATGTGGCGTGGCGACCACACAAAGCAACCGAGTTAATGCCATCCTGTTCCCGGAGCTGACTGCTCTTCTAATGGCACAATCGTGAATCTCCTTTTCATGAGTGTTAGGGGCCTTTGGGTCATCTCTGCTGCCATCGCCCTTGCGCTGAGCTACCTAAGCAGCAAGTCCAACAGTACTTTACACTTTGTGTGTCCGTGTGGGTGCAAACGTTGAAACCTTTACTCAGTATAGAGTTGATCTTTTGTATATGAAGATAATTAAAAATAGTCTTAATGAAGAATGGGATGGGAGAGGGAGTAGGAGATGGGATGGTTTGCGGGTGGGAGGGTGGTTATGGGGAGAAGAACCCCAAAAGTTGTACTTTTGAAATTTATATTTATTAAATAAAGGTTTTTTTATTAAAAATAAATAAATAGTAAGTCCATTAACTACAATGATAAAGGGAATCAAAAATATTTCTCCCTAAGATATTGAGGATTGTTGAGCTAGACAGTTAAAATGCAGGGAAAAACCCCTGCCCTGCCTTAGTTTGTCTAAAAGGACTAAATACTGCTAACATAATTTGAAAGACAGAGAGAGAGGGAGAAGGAGGGAGAGAAAGAGGGGGAGAGAGAGGGGAGAGAGAGAGAGAGAGAGAGAGAGAGAGAGAGAGAGAGATCATTCATCTGCTGGTTCACTCCTCAAATGGCTGCAACAGCCAGGGCTGGGCCAGATCAAAGCCAGGGGCCTGAAGTCTCATCCGTCTCCCACATGGGGGGCAGGGACCCAAGTAGCTGGCCCTCATCCTTTGCCCACCAGGTACAACAGCAGGAAGACTGGTGCGCAGCAAAGAGAGGCTGGGCTTGAAGCAGACACGCTCTGTGTGGGATGTGAGTGTCCAAAGTGGTGGCTTAACCCACGTGCCACAACTCTCGCTCCTGGTGACGGCTTTCTGTCAGTTCTGGGAGAGCACAACAGGGCAGAGGAATCTGGGAACTGACGTTGCTTCTTCCCCCGGCTTCTCACCTTTGAAAGCCTGAAACTGCTCCTCTGTCTTGTCACTGCGGTAAGAGGTAGGATTCTTTGTTAAGATACCATTTAAGCCAGGGCTCAAGATGCTGCTTGGAGACAGAGAGAGAACTGTTTTTCTCCTGTGTGATGCGTACTACGCATGTTAATACATTTGCAAGTTTTTCTCTTGTTAATCTGTCCTTTTTTACAGACGGGGGTCCCAACTATGAATTTGTGAGGGTTGAGGAAAACGTGTCATTTTTGTCCCTTTCAAAAATAAGATGAGAGAAGTACTAGACGTTGTGAAGCATTTAATAAAACTCAGTAGTCGATCTTGACTTTAAAATTCTTGGGTAGCCAGGAGGAACAGAAGAGAGCCGCAGCTACCTAATGCGTGACAGCTGCCAAGCCCTTTTGCCGAGTTTCCTACTCCAGGGAGGAGCGTTGGGACATTCACGGCCGGTGCCAGGACAGAGGTGTCCAGGGAAAAGTCCCCTGGTACAGAGCACCTACAACTACTACATAACCTTTTGAAAAATAGTGCTTTTAATGCAGGCTTCAGCTGGTAGGAAAGTAAGGGAGTCTCAGGGATCCCAAATTACAAGACTAAGCAGGGGAAGTTAGAAAGAGGAGGCAGCGATTGTATTGGGGTCTCTACATTCCCGGAGGCCTGGATCCTGGGTGTTACCGGGAGAACAGGGGCAAAGCCTGGGCCTAGGCAGACGGCAGTGGAAGACCGGGGTTCTCAGCCGGGTGCCCCCAGAAGGGACACAGGGCAGTTCACGGCCTTTTCTGCTTTGGCTCTGCAGGGAGCAGGACAAGGATTCCTAACAACAAGCCTGTCAGCAGGTAGGTTTGGGTTCAAATTCGAGCTACTCAAGAGGTCAGTCACCCCAAGTCACGGCTGTCCTAGTTGCTGCTGGCCCCTGGCCCCTGGCAAAAGCAAACAGAAATTCTCTGGAGGGAAAAAGGTTTAATTCCAGCCTCAAAGACTCTCACAGAGAAGCTTTTAAGAAATAGGAGTGCACAGTACAAAGTAAAAAGGGATTTAAAATCGGGAACGTGGCAGGAATGCTCAGGATAGCTAAGTGTTTATGAACAGTACTCCCCAGAATTGTGCAGTGTACAACCCACACAACTGTATTCATCAGTGCTGAGGCTATCCTCTATCACAGCTATCACTTAACATCGTGCTTGGGGCCTACAAAACACAATGACACACACACACATACACACACATAATTAAGCTGTATAAAGATTAGAAAGGAAGGAGTCAAATTCTCACTAGACATAGATAAATGATTGTCTATTTAGAAATTCCAAAGCAATCAACTGATAAACTTTTGGAAATAGGAGATTCTCTAAGATAAGCAGACAAAATATCAAAACACAAAGCAGATTTCTGATAGATCAGGAGAAGTCAATTAGTGGAAATTGGTTCAGGAATAGGTAGTAGATATGAAAGAACCGAATATCCGGGACTGGCCCTGGGAGGCAGGGATTTAGTACATGGCAGAGGTGGTACTTCAAACAAGCAAGGCAAAGGTGGACTCTTCAACAAGCGGCACGGGAATAATTCATGGAACGAAGCTCTGGACGGACCAAGGATCTATCTTTGTAAGTGATAAAACTAGTGCAAGAAAGTGGTCTCCATTTCTTCTTTATTTTTTTGACAGGCAGAGTTAGACAGTGAGAGAGAGAGACAGAGAGAAAGGTCTTCCTTCTGTTGGTTCACCACCGAAATGGCCACTACGGCCGGTACGCTGTGCCGATCCGAAGCCAGGAGCCAGGTGCTTCTCCTGGTCTCCCATGGGGTGCAGGGCCCAAGCACTTGGGCCATCCTCCACTGCACTCCTGGGCCACAGCAGAGAGCTGGCCTGGAAGAGGAGCGACCGGGACAGAATCTGACACCCCAACCAGGACTAGAACCTGGGGTGCCGGCGCCGCAGGCGGAGGATTAGCCAAGTGAGTCACCATTTTAGACATTTAGAAAGCTTCCTCAAGCCTCCAAGAGAGCAAGATCTGTAAAGGAGAAAACTGACGAATTTCACTACATCGAGACAACAGCAACAGTACAGATTTCTCTTGGCTAAAAGTATGTTCTTTTTTTTTTTTTTTTTACAGGCAGAGTGGACAGTGAGAGAGAGAGACAGACAGAAAGGTCTTCCTTTGCCGTTGGTTCACCCTCCAATGGCCGCCGCGGTCGGCGCGCTGCGGCCGGCGCACCGCACTCATCCGATGGCAGGAGCCAGGTGCTAGGTGCTTTTCCTGGTCTCCCATGGGGTGCAGGGCCCAAGCACCTGGGCCATCCTCCACTGCACTCCTGGGCCACAGCAGAGGGCTGGCCTGGAAGAGGGGCAACCGGGACAGAATCGGTGCCCCGACCGGGACTAGAACCCGGTGTGCCGGCGCCGCAAGGCGGAGGATTAGCCTGTTGAGCCACGGCGCCGGCCCTAAAAGTATGTTCTAAAGAAGTTTATAAACAAGTGTCAGACTTAGAATATATATTACACGTATAACAAAGAACGATGAACTTCAAACAAATGAGTATAAAAACCTGACATAACACGAGGATATACATGGGCTGACAATTTAAGAAGACGAACTGCAATGGCCAAACATCATGTAAGGAGAATGCTCAGCTTCACCAGGAATCAGGAAAATTAAAGTATGAAGCTAATAGGCTGCCGTTTTCACCTATTTGATTGGAAAGGAATCAGTTATTGACTACTCTGCAAGCATTGTTCAGAGCGTGGAGGAACAGTCACTGCCATTGCTAGTGCTGTTTGATGGAATGAAAAACTGAAATACACATATCCTGTTTCGTAGCAATTTGACTTTTCACCATTTCCTGGAAGGAAACATTTGCGCATGTGCACGAGTGGACATCTGTATTGAGGTTCAATATATTAGTAACAGCAAAACATTGGAAACAGCTTAAACAGTTCTTAAAGGGAAAGGCTGGAGTTGGGCATTTGGCTAAGTGGTTAGGATGTCCGGGCCCAATATCACAGCGCCTGGGTTCAAGTCCCAGCTCCAGCTCCCGGCTCCAGCTTCTTGCTAATTCATTCCCTGGGAGGCAGTGGTGATGGTTCAAGTAATTGGGTTCCTGACACCCATGGGTAGAACCTGGGTTGATTCCTGGCTCCTGGTTTGGGCCCCAGATGCCTTTGCGGGCATTTGGGGAGTGAACCAGTGGAGCAGACTTCTTTGACTGTCTCTCTGCCTTGCAAATAAATAAACTTTAAACATGTTTTATGGAAATGGTTAAATAAAAGGACTATACACTATGAAATACTATAAGGAGTTAAAATGAATGAATTACAGCTCTCTATAGATATAGAAAACTCCAAGTCATGTTGTTCATGGAAAAATGAATTCAAAGATAAAAATATTTTGAAATCCACTATACAAGGAGTCTTTGAAGAGTTCGCAGAAAATACATATTGTGAAAAAACTGTAGGAATTAAAAAATTTTATCAAAATGAATTTTTTAAAAATTATTTCTTTATTCATTTATTTTATTTGAAAGGCAGACAGACAGAGATCTTCCACCCACTGGTTCAGTCTCCAAATGCCCACAATAGCCAGGACTAGGCCAGCCCAAAGTTGGGAGGCAGGAACTCAGTCTGGGCCCCCATATGTATGTTAGGGACCCCGGTACTTGAGCCATCACCTGCTGCCTCCCGGAGTGAGCACTGGCAGGAAGCTGGGTGGGAAGCAGAGCTTGGACTCAAACCAGCCCCTCTGATACAGAATGGGGAAGTCCCAAGCTGTGAATTAACCCATGGCGAACCTTTAATTCTGTCTTCCATGAACTTTCTGAAGTACCTTAGTATATTCACTAGTACATATGTATACATGAATGCAAAGGAAACCGTCTGGCAGTAAACACACCAGGCAGATCAGCACTTTACTCCCCGGGGAACAGAGGATTCGGACAGGCAGTGTGGCCAAAGGAAAATTTAGTTCTATCTATACTGCTTTCTCATTTTATAAGGCGCATGTAATCATGAGTGACTTTATAATTTTAAAAGATATTACCCAGAAATCTAACTTACTTTTGTAATTGCCTATTATGCTTATTCCATAATAATTTAGGGACACATTCGTTGCTTTTGGACTAGCAGTTGACAAATATTTTTTCTATAAAGGGCTAGAAAGTTAACACTTTGGGCTCTGTGGGCCATCCCACCTCCCTTGCAACTAATCTGTTCTGCTGTTGTGGGACAGCTGTACGCAATGCATAATGAATGAGCATGCCTGCATTCCAATAAAACTTTATTTAAAAAAAACAGTGGGTGGGCCACATTTGGCCTGTGATCTGTAGTTACCTGCTGTAGACTGTTTCTTATATAACTAAAGTATATTTTAAATATTTTTGTGTACAGAGAAATAATGTTCCCTTTTGACCAGCTGGTCAAAAATAGGTCCTAGCCTCGGCGATGTTGCTCAGCATGCTTTAGACTCTGGCCGTATTGTTAGAGACCCAGCACTCCCCCACGGAGGGGATAACCCACAGCTGCCTTTGCAGGCGGGTGACAGCCACTGACTCCGGAGCAGCAGCCAACCACCTGTGGGGCGGGGGATTGTGCTTGCCACAGCTGATTCACCCAGTCAAGGTTCAGTGGCCTCAGA
The DNA here is from genome assembly GCA_949820135.1 of Sylvilagus floridanus. Lineage (NCBI taxonomy): Eukaryota > Metazoa > Chordata > Mammalia > Lagomorpha > Leporidae > Sylvilagus > Sylvilagus floridanus. The sequence continues at coordinate 73,523,749 of OX463244.1, read as the reverse complement.
GGTGGCTCCTGATCAGCCCCACATGCACAGTGACCCTTAGAGCAATGCCGCTGGCGTCGCCTCAGCCAGGCTGGGCTGCGCTGGGGGAGGAGGAAGGCCTGGTGGCACTGAGCCCTTGCAGGAGAGGCTGGGCGCTGTGGGACCAGGGTGTCCCCCTCACAACTCAAGGTCAAAAACTCACTGGTCCAGAGTCAGCTTGGACACAGGGCTGTGGCTGTGTCCACACAGGTAGGGAGGCCTTGGCACTCCCGTGCTGCTGTCATTGGTCCCAGAGGCTGCCAACACTAGCCACACAGAGTTCCCATGGCTCCCAGCGCTGCAGTCCCTGACTCTGGTATTTTCTGGGCTAGGGGACTCTAGCCTCGTATCTGAGAAGGGACTGGCTGAATCAGGACTCCTGGTGACTCACGCGCAATAGAGGTTTGCAGACATGCAGAGGACCAGGGAGCACTGGGCACAGGGCTCAGGACTGAGTGATGATCTTCGTGCTTATTTCTGCCCAGGTGATTCCCCAGGCCACGGTGATGTTGACCTTACGTGGAAAATGCAATGTGTTCCCCCGCAGGCTTTGCATGGAGCTGGAGTGCAGCCTTCCCCCAGCCCAAGAGAAAGAAAAAAACAAACCACTGTACCTGCTTGGCAGTAACTTCCTTGCTCTGACTTCTCCCTTGGGGTCCACTTTGAAGGATCAGGAGCAAAGGATTAATCAGAACAGCAGTGCACCTGAGGTAGCTCCGTGCGGAAGATGGGAGGAATAGCCGAGTCCTGTGCTGGGCACAGGAGCGAGCGCTCAGTTTGCCGCCAGGAGAGGCTGGGGCTCCCGCTGGAGTGAGGGCAGTGTTTCCTCTTCCTGTCCTAGTCATAGGCTATAACTTCTCCGGATATGAGCCAATCTTGTCCCTCACCTACCCTTTCAGCCCAGGTCCGATGCAGGCTCTAAGCGGCCCCTATGTGGCACACCTAAGTCCCAAGTCCAGCACTTGAACTAGCAAATGAACCGATTACCGTATTTACTCTCATGATGTCCCCCTCCTAGTTTTCTTTTGGATGTCTTTGCTGTGAAACACTGAGGACGGAATCTGCTCTGAGCAAACTTCATGCACTTGAGCCACTGGGGGGCAAAGTTCCTTGGAATCTAGATCTTCTAACACTCTCGTCCTAAGTCACCTTCCTGGAGAGGGTCATTTGCTCTGACAGTGAGCAAAAACTTCAGTTCTCAGTGGTGCTGGCTGGCAGCAAGGTTGCACTAGACCGGAGGCAGGCACACAGGGAGAGAGGGAATGAGAGTAAGGTGAGGGTGCCCACTTCCCTGGAGTGCAAGACCCTGCAGCTCCAATCTCAGGACAGAAAGCTGACCGGGAGCAGGGAGACCTGCTCCAGGGGAAAGAGTCCTTAAAGGCCCCTTCCTGTCCCAGCCCCGCGAGCAGGGATGGCGGCTCCCTCTCCCGCCTCATCCGTCCTAGTCCCCAGCAGCAGCTGCTCTCAAGTGAAAATGACAAGAGGCCAAAGCAGTGGAAGGCACAGGATACACGTCTACTGCTAGACGGCACCACCGACTTTGATGGTGGAAAAGACAACTAGACATTTCCAAAATATTATCTCCATGAGACATGTGCAAAAATTTACATTCATTTCCTGACTTGCATTGTTTTTACTTTGAACCACATGCTTAAATCTTGCCCTGATGGAAAAAAATATAATTAATAAGGGCTGGCGTTTGGCTTGGCAGTGAAGATGCCCCTCGGGAGGCTTGCATCCTCTGTCAGGGTGCCCAGGTTCCAGCCTGACTCTACTTCCAATTCCAGCTGCCTGCTCATGCGTGCCCTGGGTGACAGCGGGCGATGTCTCAAGTACTTGCGTTCCTGCCTCCCACTTGGGAGACCTGGATCGCACTCCAGGCTCCTGATTTGAGATTCCAGTGGAAACTGTCTGATGTGCATTGGGGTTGGAAGACAGTAGCACAGGAATGCATCCTGGGTGTCTCAGGTACCCCTGAGAGCTACAGATCAGAAGGGCATGGCCATAGCCAAAGGGAGAGGGAAGGCTGAAAAGGATTAAGAGCCCACCACAGGGAACTTCTGCTGAGAGGAAAAGCGGATCTTTCTGGTCTGCAGGTCATTCCAGGGACCTTTCTGATCTGAAGGTCATTCCAGTGACCCGAAGGTTTGTCCAGGGAAAAAGGCACTGCCCCAGTTCGGGCAGGACAGCTTGGCAGAAGTCCTTGGGTCATGGGTAAAATACATAGCTTTCATCATCTCCCAACTCTCTCTTGGCTCACAAGGGCTTGGCCTTATCTCTCTTATAAAAATGGTGAATTATTTACAGCAGGAACAGGAAACTAAGACTAGGTTGTGAAACCCCTAAGGCAAAGGCTCTTTCCTCAAGATTCAGGTGAGATCTCCTGGATCTCTGTAACTCTGGCTCTGCTGCCTGGTGTCGTAGACCAGAGGACAGGAGAAGGCTGTGGGGGTGCCAGGCCTCGCTGGTCTGAACCGCAGCGTTAACGTTTGGCATGATTCTATTCTCAAACTAGAAAGCATACTCCAGTTATTAAGGACCCCCAGAAGGGGGACCACACAAATTGAGCTCAGGGGCCAGCACTATGGCATATGCTGACATCCCATATGGGCACTGGTTCATGTCCTGGTTGCTCCACTTCCAACCTACCTCCCTGCTAATGGCTTGGGAAAAGTAGCGGAAGATGTCCCAAGTGTTTAGGCTTCAGTCACCCATGCAGGAGACCTGGATGAAGCTCTTGGCCCCAGGTTTGGCCTGGGTCAACTCTGCCTGTTATAGTCATCTGGGAAATAAACCAGTGGATGGAATATTTCTCTCTGTCTCTCTCTCTCTTTAATTCTGATTTTTAAATAAATAAATAAATCTTTAAAAAAAAATTGAGCTCCAGCTGTTCCAGATTCTATAATTACTCCGAGGCTCCACAAATTACACTTGTGGCAGCTGGAGTTGGTTATAGTCAGCTTTTCAATGCTACGATGAAATATGCACTATAAGCTCCTTATGGAGGAAGGTTTATTTTGGCCTATGTTTTGGACGCTCACAGCCAAGGACTGGGTAGGTCCCATTGGTTTAGCCGTCGGGGGAGGCTGGAGGATGGCACTGATGGAGCATGTACAGAGGAACAATCATATGGCAAGCCAGCAAGAAGAGAAGAGAAAATGGTCGGGCCCGACGCAGGCTTATGTACCCAATCCTCCTGCAAATCTGCCTCCCAAGGGCACGTCCCAGGGACCTGAGGATCTCCCACCAGGCCAGCCTCCTACCTGCCATGCGCAGATTGCGATGCCATGCACTAAAGACCATCAGTGTATGACTCTGGGATTTAACCCTCTGTATGAATTTGGAGGTCATGTCCTATTCAAGCCATAGCATTATGCCCTTGGCTCTCCAAAACTCATGTCCTTCTCACATACAGCATATAATCCTATCTCCGATAGTTCCAATATTAACTCCAACCCAACTTTAATTCAAAGTTCAAAGTCTTGTCTGGGACTCAAGGTGAATTTCTTAGCCTTGAGCCCCTGGGGGGAAAAATGTATATTTTTAAGACACAATGATGAGACAGGCAAAAGGTATGCACTCCCATTCCAAAAAGGGAAGACAGGCTCATAAAAAAGATTAATCAGACCAAAGCAGAACTGAAAACCGGCAGGGCAAATGTCAGCTCCTAAAGCTCCACGCCTGACACGCTGGGCACGCTGTGGCAGGGTCAGTCCTGTACATGGCTTTGTTTCTTACAGGTTGGAGCCGCATCTCTGCAGCTCCACTAGGCATTGCCTGGTGGGCACTCTGCAGCAGCTGCATGCCCACACTTCTGCTTGCAACTGCCAAGGAGTTGGAGGCTCTTGGCAGTGGCCCACCCCCATGACAGGCCCTGCCTGGAGACCCAGGTGGTCTGAAACTTTAAATCTAGGCAGAGCCTGCAGGTCTCCATGGCTCTGTTTTCCTCTGTCCACAAGGCTGCACTATGAGGCTGCATTCTGCCTGCAGCTTCCCCAGCTTTGGAGGCACGCTGCTGGGAGTTGTCCTCGGCAGGCATTGCTGGCACCTCCATCTTTCTGGGGTCTCCCGTGTGGCGTTGCTGCCACAGCTCCACCATGCATCGCCTCCTCAGACTTTCCTTTGAAATTCCCGTGGAAGCTGTCTTGCTTTTCTGCATGCCTGCAAAGCCAGCATCACACGGATGATGCCAAGGTCTGCCACCAGCACCAGCTACACCGGGGCCCCCGTGAACCACCTAGGGTACATGGTGGTGCTGGGCAGGCTTGCTGAAAGAACGCCATGGTTCCACAAAGCAATTCTACACTCCCATGCATCCAGGCCTGTGATGGGAGGGGAAGCCTAGAAGACCCTTGAAAGGTTTTGAGGTCTTCTTCCCATTATCTTGCCTAATAGCACGTGGCTCCCTTTTACCTGGGCTCATCTCTTCCTGTGCTGAACACCTTTTTTGCTTCCTTTTTCCCTCTGGCCAGGCTGTGAACTTTCCAAATATTTCTGTTCTGCCTCATTGTACCCTTGATTTTCACTGTAAAGTTTCCTAACAACAGCCAATAACACTCTTGATACGCCTCAGTGCATTGCTGTTTTTTTTTTAAAGATGTATTTATTTATTTAAGAGGCAGAGTTACAGAGAGAGAGAGAGAGAGAGAGAAAGAGAGAGAGAGAGACAGAGAGAGAGAGAGAGAGGGAGAGGTCTTCCATGAACTGGTTCACTCCCCAAATGGCCGTGACAAATGTCCCAGCCCCTGGGAACACAGGCTGTTATCTCCAAAACTGCTGCTGCTGCGACAGAAACGGGGTGCAGCAGGGGCGAACAAGAACACCACAAAGCTTCATTACCCCTTCCAGTATTTGAAATTGTGGTAAATGTCCTACCACTTTTAAGTTCCCTTTTTAAAGTTTATTTTATTTTACTGTATTTTTTTTTAAAGATGTATTTATTTTATTATTTGAAAGGCAGAGGTACAGAGAGGCAGAGAGAGAGAGAGAGAGAGAGAGTCTTTCACCCACTGGTTCACTCCCTAAATGACCACAAAGGCCTGAGCTGTGCTGATCCAAAGCCAGGAGCCAGGAGCTTCTTCCAGGTCTCCCACGTGGGTGCAGGGGCCCAAGGACTTGGGCCATCTTCTACTGCTTTCCCAGGACACGGCAGAAAGCTGGATCAAAAGTAGAGAAGCTGGGTCTCGAACTGGCGGCCATATGGGATGCCAGCACTACAGGCAGTGTGGCTTTACCCACTATGCCACAATGCCAGCCCCTTACTCTATTTTTTAAAGATTTTTTGTATTATTGAAATTTTAAAAAGTTTCATTTAAGGTATGCAAGTTTCACATATTCCATTTGTACAGATTTAGGAACACAGTGATACTTCCAACCCTACCCTCCCTCCTGCCCACGCTCAACCCTTCTTCCTCCTCCTTCTCCCTGTTTACACAGATAACTCTACACTAAGCAAAGAGTTAACAAACAGTATGAAGAAAAAAACACTGTTCCTCAACAGTAGGGACAAGGGCTGATTTATTTATTTGAGAGGCACAGTTATAGACAGAGAGAGGTAGAGACAGAAAGAGATAGATAGAGAAAGAGAGAGAGAGAGAGAGGGGTCTTCCATCTGCTGGTTCACTCCCCAGATGGCAGAGAGAGAGAGAGAGAGAGAGAGAGAGAGAGAGAGAGAGAGAGGTCTTCTATCCGATGGTTCACTCCCCAGATGGCTACAATGGCTGGAGCTGGGAGCTTCTTATCGATCTCCCATGTGGGTGCAGGGGCCCAAGCACTTGGGCCATCCTTTTCTGCTTTCCCAGGTGCATTAGCAGGGAGCTGGATCAGAAGTGGAGCAGCTGGGACTTGAACTGATGCACACATGGGACAGGCACAGGCTTAGCCTACTATGCCACAGCACCATCCCCTATTTTATTTTTATTTACTTGAAAGACAAAGCAGCTGGAATCTGAGAGAGAGAGAGAGAGAGAGAGAGAGAGAGAGATCTTTCAGCCATCAGTTCATTCTTTTTCTTGCAACAGCACTTTTTCTTAATTGCTGTGAATTTTCGATTCGTTTTCATTGTTCTGACAAAGTTGGTTCTCAGAGTTGCTGCTTATTTTTCAGGGTTTCTGTGGAGGGATGGGAGTTTGCAGCTGTCTACTCCATCATTTTGTTGATGTCATCAATGCTAGTGGATGACTCATTTTGTGACCTATTTGTGCACGTCTCAGTTCTCCACAAGGAGATGATGCAGGTAGCTTGTGGTAAGACTTCCCTTTTGCGAAAAGGGACAACATAAGAAAAGCCTACGACAGGAGCTTATGAACTCCTGACAGATGACACATGACAGGACCCAACTGTGCTGGGCTTCGTACCCACATTAGTCAGAACAGTGAATGGTCTCTCTCCTGAGGCATCTAGGGGTCATTTTGTAATTATTAGTATTTGGATCCTGAACAGATGAGTATGATGACATTCCCTTATGTTATCTTTTAGAAGATTTATAATTTAACCTCAAATTTCTTTTTCTTTTAATTATTTATTTGAAAGGAAAAGAGATGGGGGAAAGACAGAGAGAGAGAGAGAGAGAGAGAGAGAGAGAGAGAGAGAGAGAGAGAGAGAGAGAAAGAGAGGTCTTCTATGTGCTGGTCACTCTCCAAATTCCTGGAACAATTAGAGCTGGATCACACTGAATTCATGAACCAGAAACTCAATCTGGTGAGTTATATCAATATGTTGAATGCTGTATCAGTCTCACATCTTTGGAATAAACCTACTTGGTCCTAATATATTGACTTTTTTTCCTCCTTTGGAAATTCTGGATTTGATTTGTCATATTTTGTTAATGAGTTTTGCAACCATATTCATGAGAGATTTTAGACCTATATACTTATTTTTGTTGGTTTTGTCAGGTTTTAGTATAATGATTATACCAGCCTCCTAAAATCTTAATTTTCTGAAAGATTGGTGTTATTTCTCATTAAATATGTGATAGAATTTACACGGAAAACATCTGGGCATGGAAGTTTCATTTTGCTGAAGTAATTTGGTAACAAATTCAACTTAATCCAAAATATAGATATTCCTGTTTTCTACTTAGCCTTGTATCTGTTTTGGAAAATCCTGTTTTTCAATGACTTCATCTTATCCAAGCTATCAAATTTATTGTGGTAAAGTTTTCAAAATATTCCTTATTTTCTTTTAATGCCTGTAGGATATGCAGAGGCATTCTATTTTTTTTTTTTTTTTACTGTAGTTATACCCCTTATTTCACTCTGGGAAATTAATATTTTCTCTATTTTATAATCAGTCTAAGAATTAACTGTATTAATGTTTTCAAAGATCATATTTTGACTTTGTTACTTTTTTCTACGGTTTAAGTTTTGCTCACTAATTTCTGCTTTACTTTATCTTTAGTATCCCTTCTACCGCTTACTCTGGCTTTGCTTTCCTGTTCTTTTGCATCTTTCTTTGGAAGAAACTTAAGATAACTGATTTTCAGCCTCTTCCCTAATGAGTGCCTATAGTTCTACATTTTTCTCTAAGCACTGCTTTTGCTGCATCCCCCAAAGTTTGAAGCTGTATTTTCTCAACAATTCAAGTCAAAGTACTTCTAATTTCCATTGTCACTCCTGCCTTGTCATTTTTTTTTTTTAACAGGCAGAGTGGACAGAGAGAGAGAGACAGAGAGAAAGGTCTTCCTTTCTTTGTCGTTGGTTCACCCTCCAATGGCCGCCGCGGCCAGCACACCGTGCTGATCCGAAGGCAGGAGCCAGGTGCTTCTCCTGGTCTCCCATGTGGGTGCAGGGCCCAAGCACTTGGGCCATCCTCCACTGCATTCCTGGGCCACAGCAGAGAGCTGGACTGGAAGAGGAGCAACTGGGACAGAATCTAGCACCCCGACCGGGACTAGAACCCGGTGTGCCGGCGCTGCAGGTGGAGGATTAGCCTAGTGAGCCGCGGCGCTGGCTCTGCCTTGTCATTTTTAAAGATTTATTTTATTTATTTGAAAGGCAGCATGTCTTGTACAAGATGACAATGTGGAATCCTGGAATGTGTGCAGAAGCCCAGGCGGGGTGGGGGAACCAGTTGCAGGCTCCGCCCAGGGCATCTTCCTGGCCTACAGGGCCTGGTGCGTCTTGGGTGTTTATATTATTCTCACGGCTGTTTTTTAGACAGAGAGAGGGAGACACAGAGAAAGAGATCTTCCATCAACTGGTTCACTACACAAATGACGTAATGGTTGGGGCTGAGCTAGGCCAAAGCCAAGGAGCCTGAAGCTCCGTCCAGGTGTCCCATGCGGGTAGCAGGGGCCTACGTGGGCCATCTTCTGCTGCTCTCACAGGATCATTAGCAGGAAGCTTCATCAGAAGCAGAACAGCAGGGACTCCACATGGCACTGATATGGGATGCTGGCGTCATGGGTGGAACTTAACCTGCCTTGCCACCACACGGGCCCTTGTCATTTCTTCTTGGAACAAAAGTTTTTTCAAAATGCATTGCTTAACTTTCAATGTTTGGATATGTCCTAAATTGTTTTGTTACTAATTTCAAAGTTAATTCTCTCTGTGGTTGGAAAACATATTCCAGAGGTGTCAGTCCTGCCCTTGGCTGTCACCTGGCCTCTCTTCAGCACTGGCAGAGGCAGTGCCTTTCTTACAAGGCACTGGGTTTCCCTAAATCTAATGATGTCTCAATACAAAAAAAAAAAGCTTTGTCTCAGAAAATAAGTTCATTATGATTTTGTATTGCTATTGACCGTACCAGTGTAGCACCGTCCCAGTCCATGATCGCATGGCTGGAAACAGCAGTTTTTTTCATCACTGTAAGTGTTCTGTTTTCAAGAGCAAAGGTTATAAAGTTGGGGTGTTTTAACTCCAACCATTATACACAGAGGGCTACCAACACCAGGAAAAGTTTTCCTTTTCTGGTAAACTTCAATTTATCGATGAGAATTTTGTAGAACTCATTTTTAATACTTTCTCAGAGTATGCGCTGATTCTACCTTCAGTTGGGGTGGGCAGACTCTAACCCATAGGCCCAGTCAAGCGTCCTGGCTTTTCTAAGCAAAGCTTTACTGGGACACAGTCCTGCTCAGTCACTGACGCACGACCCACTGCTGCTTCTGCCCTACGGCGGCAGAGCTGAGCAGCTGAAATGGAGACCACCTGACCTGCGAGCCTGAGACAGTGAACCTGGCCTTCACAGAAACACTCAGTTCTCTGCTGTGCAGCTTCCCCGCCCAACATCATCATCTCCTCCCGCTTCCCTCCCTCCCTCCCCCTCCTTTCCTTCTCCTTCTCCTTCAATATTTATTTTATTTATTTGAAATGCAGAGTGAAAGAGAGAGAGAGAGAAAGACAGAGACAGAGAGAAAGAGGTCTTCCATCTGCTGGGTTCCCTCCCCAGATGGCTGCGATGGCTGGGGCTGGGCCAGGCCTAGGCCAGGAGGCCCCTCCCACCTCTATCATAGCAGCTCTCACTCACTTCTCAGTCTGTGTTCCTAGTGCTTCACTTCAAAAGTGAATACAACATACTCCTGACCTCGTTCAGATTAGCTCGTTTTAAGCAACAAAACAAAGTGCACCTGCTTCCTGCCTGGTGCAGTAGTTTCCTATTTCCTCAGGGGGAAACATTTTGTCACCATCCTCGATTTCTGAGGAAATGGGCAAAGCTTTACAGGCCCATATGATCAATTTGGAAATTTTATTAAACTTTGCTCATTGTTTCTGTTTTATTCGTTCTGGCAACTTCTTCAGGAATTCTTATTGCTTGAGAGACCAGTTATCCAGAGCTAACTCCTTTGCCACTTTCATCTCATCGCCCATTTCTCCCTATCTCATATTGGATACTCAACAAATTTGTCATCAACATCACCAACTGTATTCTCTGTTAGTGGCATTTATGTTCTTCTAGTTGCATTCAAATGGACATATACATTTTGTCAAGGAATTTCTCTTTTTGCAATTTTTTCATCTCAGCCAGGTTTCCTTTGCTTTCAGCCTGCATCTCTCTGTTGGCCTTATCTGTCCTTATTATTCCTTATTTCAGTTTCCAAAGAGACCCTTTCTTTTTGCCTCCTACTAAAACCACCAAGATATCTCTGAAACTTTTCTTGTTTCTTATAGCAAGATATTTCCTAGGGTTGGATTTTATTCTGTTTTCAGGGTAGCATACATTTTCCTTTGTCAGTTCTGTACATGGGCTCCATGTTGACTTTGTTGTTGATGGTTTTGTTCATTTATTTTTTTTCCTACTTGCTAATCATTGAACATAGAGAGATCTCTTCATCTCCAGCATCTTGCAATACATAGGATGGGTAGTTTCCCTTTAACTTTCTCTAGAGCTCAATAGTGGGTGGATGTACCGCGTTATGGCCAAACCAAAGTGCATCTTTCCATTCCAATGGAGATGAATACTTGAGCTTCCAGTTTGGGGGCCATGCCTGATGGTGCACACATTCACACATTCTTCCAGAGATATCTAAGAGGTGCAATGCTGGGTGATAGGGGCTGCATGTTTTCAACCTTAGTCAATAATCCCAATGTCCTATACAAAACAAAATAGGAATGCACAAGAAATATTCAGTAACATTTATTTTTTGTTTGTTTCAACAAGCCAGGATATCTTTGTAGCTAACAAAATGTTGGAATGAGATATAAGAAAATTTTCTCTTGAGGTTGAACATCTAGAAAAAAAACCAAAGAGGACATAGCTCTTCAGCTGACTATTATTACTGAAAATCATTTTAAATTATTGTGCGTTTAAGGAAAATAAATCACTTTTCTCAAGAATCACACAATGACAAGGCCATGACAGCTGCACACTTTGGGAGAAGCACAAACTCCTGGAATTCTTTACAGTGATTCATATGGTGCCTTTAAAAAAATCAACAATCTGCAATAAAACAACACAGATGCTTATGATTATATCATATTCTAGAAACATGTATTAACCAGATACATAGGTGCAAAACTTACTGTGATACAATAAAATGGAGCCTTTGAAGTCAGACTGCCTCAGACACCTCAAGCCTGCAACTTATGCGCCTAGGGATCTAACGATTTCTTACTTCCCAAGTCTCAATGTCCATATTCCAGCACTTAAAACACAAAAAGCTTTACATTAAAACTGGGCTACCAATGAAAACTCAGTATGTTTATATCCTAAAATAATTCAGGCTACAAAAGAACATCAGCATGAGGGAAGCAAGTTTCTTTCCCCCCAGTATGACCTCCAAGCCCCACTTTCCATTTCTAGTAACAATTGCTTATGAATATTTTGTTGATCTTCCCAGAAATACTCACTGTATACTATAGACATACATACACACATTTGTATGTACATATTTACATATGTATTTCTAACTTCCTTCAAATATGTATACCTTTATTTTATTACTTAACAATGGTCATGATCAATGGATCATCAACAGCAGAGCCAGACATGCACAATAATTAGTCATCATCTTTTATTTTTGCCAACTTTCAACCACAAAAAGACCACAGCTGTTTACATGTCTTTCAGTTTTATCATTTTAAGGATATGTGTGTCAAAGTAGGTGGGGAGAATACATTGCACCTAATAGTATGTTAGCTGGATTTATAACTTCTAAATATTTGCATATGACATGAAGCTCTAATTTATTCCCTTGAGCTGGGTCTTGCAAATATTAGGAGCAGGGCTGCTTCTGAATGTCCCGAAGAGCAGTCTGTATGGAACATTTGCTTCAGAAAAGTTGATGCCCAGATGTTGGAGGTCATGAACATTGTTTCTGAATCTCTTTCCATTTCACCTTGACTTATAGCCAATATCTTTTACTATTATTTAATTGACAAAGACTGTATTTGTCATATATAACATGCTTTTGAAATATGCATGCATTGTGAAATGGCTCAATTAAATTAATTAACATATGAATCACTTCACATTCTTTCTTGGAGGTGAAAACAGTTAAAATCTACTCAACAATTTTCTTATTTATTTAAATTTTTATTAATATAAAGTGACTAGACTTCATGTATTTCATAGGTACAGTTCTAAGAAGATATCATACTACCCTCCCTCTTCTCTCTCCCTCATTCCTCCTCCATCCTTTTTTTTCCTAAAAATATTTTTACAAAGACAAAATTTCAATCCACTCTAAAGTCATGAATTTAATTCACCACTAACCATAATATTCCACAAGTAAAAAGCAGGAAGACCACAGTTCCACAGGAATATAAACAAAGGTTAAATATAATAATCATAAGATGTCTATTTCATTCCTATACATTTTTTAGTATTCTATATCTGCCATATATCAGAGAAAACATGATATTTGTCTTTTTGGGACTGGCTTATTTCACTAAGCATACTGGTTTCCATTTGCATCCATTTTGTTGTAGAAGACAGGATTTCATTCTTTTTTATAAAGGTTGAGTAGTATTCCATAGTGTATATATACCTCATTTTCTTTATCCAGTCATTAGTTGATGGACATCTGGGTGGATTCCATATCTTAGCTATTGTGAACTGAGCTGCCATAAACATGGGGGTACAGATCACTCTTTCATATGTTGATTTCATTTCATTTTGGTAAATTGCCAGGAGTGGGGTGGCTGGGTCATATGATGGATCTATTTTCAGATTTCTGAAACATCTCTATATTGTCTTCCATAATGGCTGCACCAGTTTACATTCCCATCAATAGTGGATTAAGGTACCTTTTCCCCCACATCTCACCAGCATCTATTATTTGCTGAATTCTGTATAAGACCATTCTAACTGGGGTGAGGTGAAACCTAACTGTGGATTTGATTTGCATTTCCCTAATGGCTAGTGATCCTGAGTATTTTTTCATGTGTCTGTTGGTCCTTCGAATTTCCACTTTTGAAAAATTCCTGTCCAAGTCCTTTGCCCATTTCTTAACTGGATTGTTTATTTTGTTATTGAGTTTCTTGAGCTCTTTATAGATTCTGGATATGAATCCTTTATCAGTTGCATAATTTGCAAATATTTTCACCCATTCTGCCGGTTGTCTCTTCACTTTGTTGAATGTTTCCTTTGCAGTGTGGAAGCTTCTTGGCTTGATGTAATACCATCTGTCTATTTTTGCTTTTATTTTCTGTGCTTCTGGGGTCTTTTCCAAGAAGTCTTTTGCCTATGGCAATGTCTTACCAATGTTTTCCTCTAGTAATTTGATGATATTAGGTCATATAATTAGATCCTTGGTCCATTTTAAGTTGATTTTTGCGTAAGGTGTAAGTAGGGGTTTTATTTCATACTTCTGCATCCGTAAATCCAATTCTCCCAGTAGCATTTGCTGAAAAGATGGTCCTTTCTTCAGGGATTGATTTTAGCGCATTTGTCAAAGATCAGTTGGTTGTAGATACGTGTGTTAGTTTCTGGGGTTTCTATTCTGTTCCACTGGTCTACATGTCTAGTTTTGTGTCAGTATCAGGCTGTTTTGAATATAACTACCTGTAATATGTTTTGAGATCTGGTATTGTGAAGCCTCTGGCCTTGTTTCTGTTGTTTAAGATTGTTTTAGTTATTTGGAGTTCCCTGTGTTTCCATATGAATTTTTATATTGTTTTTTTCTTGATCTAGGATGAATCTCTAGGTATTTTGATTAGAATGACACTGAATCTATAAATTGCTTTGAGTAGTATGGATATTTTAATATTAATTTTTCAATCTACAAACATGGAATATTTTTCCATTTTTAGTGTCTTCTTCTATTTCTTTAATTTTTTATAATTTTGATTGTAGAGATCTCTTATATCCTTGGTTAAATTTATTTCAAGGTATTTACATTTTTTGTAGCTATTATGAATTGTACTGATCTTACAAGTTCTTTCTCAACCATGGTATTGCTTATGTATACAAAGGCTATTATTTTGTGTGTTGATTTTTAGAACCTGAAAATTTACAAAGCTCTCCTAGGAGTTTCAATAGTCTTAGTTGAGTCTTTTAGTTCTCCTTTATATAGAATCATGTCATAGACAAAAAGGGATAATTTAACTTCCTCCTTTCTAATTTCTATCCCTTTGATTTCTTTTTCTTGTCTAATGGCTCTGGCTAAAACTTCCAGAACTACATTGAATAGCAATGGTGAAATGGGAATCTTTTTTCCTGGTTCTAGATCTTTTTTTTTTTTTTTTTTTTTTGGACAGGCAGAGTAGACAGTGAGAGAGAGAGAGACAGAGAGAAAGGTCTTCCTTTTTGCCATTGGTTCACCCTCCAATGGCCGCTGCGGACGTCACGCTGCAGCCAGCGCACCGCGCTGATCCGATGGCAGGAGCCAGGTGCTTCTCCTGGTCTCCCATGGGGTGCAGGGCCCAAGCACTTGGGCCATCCTCCACTGCCCTCCCGGGCCACAGCAGAGGGCTGGCCTGGAAGAGGGGCAACTGGGACAGAATCCGGTGCCCCGACTGGGACTAGAACCCGGTGTGCCGGTGCCGCTAGGTGGAGAATTAGCCTATTGAGCTGCAGCGCCAGCCTGGTTCCAGATCTTAGTGGAAATGCCTCCAGCTTTTCCTCATTCAACATGATCTTGTTGTGGGTTTGTCATATATTGCCTTGATTGTGTTGAGGACTGTTCCTTCTTTCCCAATTTGCTTAAGGTTTTTATCACAAAAGGATGTTGTATTTTATCAGAAGCTTTCTCTGCATCTATTGAGATAATCATATGATTTTTATTATTCAATTTGTTAATGTTATGTATCACATTTATTGATTTGCATATACTGAACTATCTCTGAATTCCAGGGATAAATCCCACTTGGTCTGGGTAAATGATCTTTCTGATGTGTTGTTGGATTTAACTAGCTAGTATTTTGTTGAGAATTTTTGCATCTATGTTCTTCAGGGATATTGGTCTGTAGTTCTCTTTTTTTGTGCTGTACTTTTTTCTGGTTTTGGAATTAAGGTGATGCTGGCTCACAGGAGTTTGAGAGGATTCCCTCCCTTTTGATTGTTTTGCATAGTTTGAGAAGAACTGGAATTATTTCTTCTTTAAGAGGTTGGTAGAATTTAGC
This sequence comes from Sylvilagus floridanus, assembly GCA_949820135.1. NCBI lineage: Eukaryota > Metazoa > Chordata > Mammalia > Lagomorpha > Leporidae > Sylvilagus > Sylvilagus floridanus. Next base: position 73,508,729 of record OX463244.1, on the reverse strand, counting down.
ATTGTCGACATCTGGTCCTGACCTTTTCTTTGTTGGGGTGAAAACAGTTAAAATCTACTGTTAGTAATTTTCTTCTTTTTAGCACTAACTAAATACTTAATTGAATAAACACAACAGCAAACAAAATGCATTGTAATACTTTCTTTAAAAATAAATTTTAAAGGTCTTTCTATTCAGGTTAATGACAAACACAATAAAGGCAGATATGCTAGTTTAACAAAATTGGTTAATTTTATACAGCACTTATATCTTTTAGTCCACAAGTAGATTATTAAATGATAGAAAACATCAAATACAACCATTTCTACAGAACTAGGAAATAAATGTCTAAGAAATAAAGATTTTACAGACCACATCTTTTATATACACCCCAACAGTCTAACTCTAAAGAGGAAAAAGCTAATGACTTTCCTCACAAGAGCTCATGACTAATGTTGCTTTGCTGTCAAAAATCTGTATTTCTGATCCATTATGAGCACTGAGACAAGATTCAAATATTCCCAAAGAAAGAAGCACAATGCACATTGTGATAGCCCATTCAGCAACAGCAAGCACTGCATTCAAACTACATCATCCCAGGAATTAAATAAGGTCAGCCACATTCATGGGCATTTCCTCCACTGTAGCACTGTAGAAAGTCTCAGCGTCACAAAGAATCCTCTTGTCTTCTTCAGTAACAAAGTTAATAGCCACACCTTTCCTCCCAAGTTGACCCCCTCTGACAATTCTGTGAATATAGTTTCCACTATTGGTAGGTAGATCATAGTTTATAACCAAAGACACTTGTTGTACATCAATCGCACGAGCCAACAAGTCAGAAGCAATCAGAACACGGCTGATCCTGATCAGAATTCTCTCATGATGACATCTATTTCCTCTGGCCCATGTCACCATGTAGAACAGAAACTGACACGCATTTTTCAGAGAGCCAGTCCACTTTGCACCTTGTTTTGAGAAAAACAACAGCCTGCGTAATGGTCAGTGTTTCATACAGGTCACAAAGTGCATCCAACTCCCATTCCTCTCCTTCAACGTTAGTGTAGAACTGTTTGACTCCTTCAAGGGCCAATTTTTCTTTATTCACCAGAATTTGAACTGGATCTCTCACAAATTTTTTGGTCACTTCTAACACATCAGTTGGCATCATGGCAGAAAGCAACACAACCTGAATCCTGGTATTTAGTTTTTGAAAAATCTCATAGATTTAATCCTTAAAGCCTTGCCTCAACATTTCATCTGCTTCATCCAAAATGAACACTTTGATCCATTTTGAAGAGAGGTATCTTGTTTAATATCAAATACTCTCCCTGTGTACCAACAAACATATGTGGTGCTTCCGCCTTCAATTTTCAGACTTCATTTCTAACGTTTGTTCCACCAATGCAGGCATGACAAGTTGCTCCCACAGTTTCCAAGTGCCAGAATTACCTTTTGGATCTTTAATGCAAGGAATCACAGTTCTTTGCTGAATAGCTGAAGGCTTCTCAAAACCATAAGCACAGATGCCCTGGAGAACAGACTCCTTTAAATTCCCACCACCAAGGTTATTACAGTGTCATCCAGGTGCTCTGGATGACACCAGCAGGGTCCATTCCCTCTGGGCCACCATGTTCTTCGTTGTGGTCAGCAGAGTCACCAGGCATGTCCAAAGAGCCCTCAGCACCCGACTGAAAAGCTACTGCCAGCAATTTTCGAAATACAATGTGTTCTTAACTCTATCACCACACTGTACAATAGATCTCTTGTACTTAATCCTCCCACCTAGCCAAAAGTTTGCATCCTTTGACCAATATATCCTGGTATGCCACCCCTGGTAACCTCCAATCTACTGTCTACCTGTATGAATTCAACTTTTTTAGATTCCACATATAAGAGAGATCAGACATATATGTGCACGTACTTTAGGACTGGCTGCAGGCATTATGCTGGTATTTCTATGTCTGATTTATTTTACTTAGTATACTTAATCATCCAGGTTAATCTATTTATTTTACTTAGTATACTTAATCATCCAGGTTAATCTATAATGTTGCAAATGACAGGATTTCCTTCTTTTTTAAAGATTTATTTATGTATTTGAAAGTCAGAGTTATACACAGAGAGAGAGAGAGAGAGGTTTTGAGAGAGAGAGAGAGAGAGAGAGAGAGAGAGAGAGAGAGAGGTTTTCCATCCTGTTTTACTCCCCAATTCGCTGCAATGGCTGGAGCTGCGCCAATCTGAAGCCAGGAGCCAGGATCCTCTTCTTGGGTGCAGGGGCCCAAGGACTTGGGCTATCTTCCACTGCTTTCCCAGGCCATAGCAGAGAGCTGGATCGGAAGTGGAAAAGGCAGGACTCGAACTGGCACCCACATGGGATGCCGGCACTGTAGGCAGTGGCTTTACCCACTACGCCACAGCGATGGCTCTGATTTCCTTCTTTTTTAAGGCTGAATAGTGCCAGTTGTGTATATCCATGACATTTTCATTAGCAGTTAGCCTCTTCATGGACACTGACATGGGCTGATTCCATACCTTGGCTATTATAAATGATGCTGCAGTAAACATGTGGGTGAAGATATCTATTCAATATACTGGTTTAATTTCCTTTGGATATATCCCAGGGGTTGGGCTGATTGATCAGATGGTAGTTCTTTTCTTAACTTTTTGAGAAACATCCATACTGTTTTGCATAATGAGTTGTTTTCTTGCTATTGAGATCTTTATATTTTTTTTGCAGATTAATTCCTTGTCAGATGGATAGTTTGCAAACAGTTTGTCTCTCATTCCATAGGGTTTTCTCAGCATTATGTTGGTTATTTTATTTTGCTGTGTTCAATTTTTGTTTGATGTGGTAGTGTCTATTCTCACTTTTGTTGCTTGTGTTTTTAGGATCATAGCCAAAAGATTATTGCCAAGATCAATGCCATGTGTTTTTATTTTGTTCAGTAGTTTAACTATTTCAGGTCTTATATTTAAGTATTTAATCCATTTTGAGTTGATTTTTGTATGTGGTATGGGCTCAAGGTCCAAATTCCTTCTCCTGCATATAGACACTCAGTTTTCCCAGTACCATTTATTGAAGAGACTTTTCTTTCTCCAATGAATATCATTGCTGCCTTTGTTGAAAACAAGTTGGCTGTAGAAGAATGGATTTATTTCTGGGTTATCTAGTCTGTTCCATTGGTATGTGTGTCTGTTTTTATGCCAGTACCATGTTGTTCGATTATTATAACTTTGTAGTCGATTTTGAAGACAGGTATTATAATGCTCCCAGCTTTGTTCTTGCCCAGGATTGCTTTGGATATGAATTTAGTGATTTTCTAATTCTATGAGGAATGTCACTGGTATTTTGATATTCATTGTGTTGAATTTGTAAATTATTTTCAGTAATATGAACATTTTAACAATATTAATTTCCAATTAATGAACATAGGATATCTTTAATTTTTCAGTGTTCTCTTCACTTCTTTTATTAATATTTTATAACTTTCAGTATGCAGATATTCCACTTCCTTGGTTACATTTATTATTATATATTTTATTTATTTATTTTTGGAGTCTATGGTGAATAGGGTTGCTTATTTGATTTCTTTCTGACAATCTGATTACTGATGTATAAAAAAGCCATTGATTTTTGGATGATGATTTTATATCCTGCAACCCTACTGAATTCATTTTTTCATTCTAAGTTTTCTGGTGGCATTTTCAAGTTTTTCTACATATTAAACCATATTGTCTGCTATGAGGGATGATTTGAATTCCTCCTTTCCTATTCAGATGGTCTTTATATATTTCTCTTGCATAACTGGTGTGGCTAAGACTTCCAATATTATATTGTCTAAAAGCAGTGAAAGTGGACACCTTTGAGGAAATTATTTCATCTTTTCCCATTCAGTATGATGTAGACTGTGGGTCTATCATCAGACAGTCCCATTCCTAAGATTCTGGACAGAGGCTGTCTGGCCTGTTGGAACTGAAGCAATGGTCCTACTGATTTTGGAATCTCCTTTGGGGTCGTTTTCCCTTCTCATGTTCACAGCGCAACAGTTCTATTGCCTCATCCTGTCAAACCCAAGGATTTCAACAGCCTTCCTTAATTTCATCCTGCCTCTGCCCCCTCAATCCAAACTGGCAGTGCTTCCTCTAATATAATCCCAGAAACTCCACAGTGGCTACTCAATCACATCCCTTAGAACATGTTTTCTCATATTTTGCAATATGGAAAAGCTGAGAATTTTCCAAATCCTCAAGTTCTTGTTCCTTTTTTCTTAACAATTCCTTCTTCAATTCATCTCTTGCTTTTCACATTTTTATCACAACAGGAAGAATCAAGTTACTCTTGTAATACTTTGCTTAGAAATCAATGTTATTGCTTATAAGTTCTACCTTCCATAGAACAATAGAATACAGTCAAGTTATTTCCCACTTTATATACAATAGTCCTCCTTCTTCCAGTTTCCAATAGCATCTTCCACATGTATCTGAGACCTCACTGGAATCACTGTCAATAGCAGGCTCAGGAAAGCTTCCTGTTCTACCCAGTTCCAAAGCCACTTCCCCGTGTTTAGGTGTTTGTTACAGTAGTCCCTCCCCTGGTGCCAAAATCTGTCTTACTCAGTTGGGGCTTCCCTAACAAAACACCATAGATGGTAGCTTATCCATTAATTTATTTTTTCACAATTATGGAGGCTATATTTCCATAAGAGTAAACACAGTTATTGTAAAGTCTGTGTACAATTCCAAGATTTTATATCCCTTTTTGTCTGTTTCTGTCATCTAGTGTTTCTGCTGCATCTTGTGCACTTGTCATTTCTCCTCACATACCTGGACAATTCTGATTCTGTTTTAGAAATTATATATGAAAAATTGTTTGTAACAATAAATTGATACCTGGGATTATGTGAACTACAAAGGTAAAGCAAGTTTTATTTCTAACAAATCTCTTGAGGCAACAGGAATCAAAGTTCTCCCTAAATCAGCTTCTGGGATTGAGATTTTTGCAAACCATTTGGATGATTAGAAGCTAAACTTTAGTATATATCAAGGCTGATTTACTTCTACTGTGCACAGCATTTGAGATCCTAACCAAATTCGGGTAGTTTATTAGGGCCTCAACTCTGACTCCGGTTTTTTTCTCCTTAGTTCTGCAAAGCTTTTAAAATCACTGCTCAGTGTTCCAACCATACTTTTCAAAACGGACATATTCCCCCAGGCTCCAAATGCCAGCCCCAACTCTTGGAATGTCTGTTGTCTAAAAGTTGGCTGAGGCACTCTCTCCTTTTACTAGCTTCTCACTGCCTTCAAGTTGATAAAAACTATGTATCTCTTTAAATCAGTGGTCCTTGCCTACTGCCTCTTTCCCTACACAGTATTAAATAATCTCACACCTCTCCCTCCATCCTTCCCTCTGTAATAAGGAAGAGGAAGGAATGTAGACTTTGAAGGCAACTAAGCATTTTATTCCAACCATTTATTGTATTGATCATCTTTGCTGACTGTCTTTATTTAGCTGGAATATATTTTTTTCAGCTGGATTTTGTAACTGTCATATATGCTTTACATAGGTTTTAATTAAATTAATTTTACTTTAAGTACAAAACAGATTTTTTTGCACTTGTCTTGACTTGATTTCATAAGTCACTATGAATGTCATAAAGCAGGTATCATGATCAGAAATAATTGCATATATATTTAACTCAAACTGTGTAGATTTCCAATCTTATTAAACTTGCAGTTCAGAAAAATGACACCCCAACCCTAAGGCTTACTTTTATCCTATAATAAAGTATAAAATGTTTTGGTTGTTGAATTTGTGATTTATAGATACTATACGATGTTACATGGTAACACATGTTTATATGGTCAATGATTTCAGAGAAATCATCATTAAAGACAAAAGTTTTTCAGCTGGAATTGACAGCCATAGCTTGACATTCAAGAGTCACTTAACAGTTTTCTCTCCGTTCTCTTTTTTAACTTTGCCTTCATCTCATTATTTCTTCCATGACCCCTCTGATGGGGATCTATGATGCCAATAGTCACCCTCGCAGAGGGTTCTTGGTAATTTGCTCAGGAGAAGGGAAGTTATGTGTATAACAGTGCACAGTAGCAGAGCCTGCCCAGCCCCAAAGGATGGAATGCCAAGCTAAAATGTCTCTCTAGGCCTTGCCGCCTTCCCTCCCACCTGACAGTGAGCACACCCTCAGGGCAAAGTAGCAGAAGCTGTGCCTCTTCGTGGAAGGACTTGGGGAGAAGGCATAGACAAAGGGTCACTCCCTTTCCCCTTCAGTATGACAATTTTACCTTCAATGGACTCTCTAGCTCTGTTTTCCCAGCAACCAGATAAGGTGGTTTATGTCAGTAAGCTACTAAGCAACTTCACTGAAGGCAAGAATGACCCCTGATTGGTAAATTACCTCTGAACGGGGAAGGTTTACAAATAAATTACTGATACCTAATAGGAAGCAATAGCACCGTGGTTCCTGAGTGTGCTGACTTTTGTCAGTGAGTGCATCTATTGTGGGGCCTTGGAAGCTAGGTCTACAGAATTACTAGATGAGATTCTGGCTCTGGGATGTCAGGCTTTTACACAGAGCAGCTCACAGCTCTTAGCTCTGGGGCAGCTCCTGTATCTTTCCAATGTTAATCTCTTTTCCTTGTACATGTGTGTATGTGTCACTCTGCCTTTCAAATTAAATAAAAAATTAAATAAACTTTTTTTTAAAGATGAGGCCTATGCTAGCCACATGAATCTGAATGTTTTGTTGAGCCTGAGACCAAGCCCTCACGGGCATTACAGAACGTGTTTGGGCTAGAACTGGCAGGCTCTGTGCCTCCTGCGGGGCTTACAAGCAGCACCAGCCTTGGGGCGTACCCTGACTATCTCCACAAGAGCAAGCCTCTCTCTTTCTTTTAACAACACTGACACATTCTGTAGCTTTATCTGCTACAGGGTAGTCATGTGTTGAAAAGACCCATGAAAATAATCAGGAGTCCTTTTTTCCTGGATCACACGAGTTTAACTGTGGTAATATCAACTCTAATTCTTGAATAATTTCAAGAGTCAATGCCATAACCAAGATGAAGTGCCAATTTAAATACAAGTGCTTCATCTGCTTGAACAGTGGACAATCTTTGTACCTTATGACCGTTAGAGCGTGGCACAAAGCTGAACAATGCAACAATTCCTCCTCTCTCTCTCTTTCTGTCTCTCTGTCTCTCTCTCTCCTTCTTTGCAGATAGAAAACCATACTCACCCTAGCTGTTTTGCTCATTTTGAGTCTCTTCCTCAAGCGCCCGCGCAGCATCTGAGACCTCATGTTGCTCCTGCTCCTGCTGCTGCTCAACGAGTCTCTGTTGCACCACAGCCTCCGTGTGCCCGTGGATGATCTGGTGGGCCGCGAGAATGTGCTTCCGCTGGGCATTCCTCACTGCACCAAAGTGACAGAAGAATTTTCACTCTCAAAGTCTCCATGAAACCACTGCCTAATGCTTTCAAGGGAGTAACGACAGAAACAGTAATTGTGCAAACCAACATTTAGGACTGATTGGGTTAAATAGAAATGATCTGCTCTCTGTTTTAGAAGGATCTCTTTTCAGGGTAAACCAAATGTACACGTTACCTCTTGCTGCGTCCTCTGCCCCCACTCTGGCTCAGTCTGGCCAACCTCCCCACCTGCAGGCTTCTCCTCATTCCTGACTCAGCAGTCTTCCTGGCCTGGAAGGCCGGCACTCCAGATCCCAGCCCTCTAGCGGAGTTCAGCTCAGGTCCCAGTTCCCCCAGGAATTCTCTCTTGATTATGTCGGCCCACATTTACCATTTACCACCTGAATGTGTACCAGCCTGTTCAGTGTTGAAGCATTTCAGGCGGGCTACGTTGTGTTTTCCATTTAGACTGTAAATGACTTAAAGGTCAAGACCTTGTCTTATACTTCTCTTTGAGTCTCAATTCCTAACATGGAGGGTACTTTTTGACTGATGATGAGTTTCTAAGCTCATGATTTTAGAAGGTGATCACAGCTCTGAATTCTAGGGATATTTATGGTCAAGGCTTAGTAGAGACAATACTAAGCATCAGAATCCTTAGAAAGGAGTGGTGATGAAGATGATAATGTTGATGATGTTGGCAGTTACATTTGTCCTCACACGTGTCAGGCACTGTTTTAAGCAGCTGACATATCACTGCTGATCTATCTTCCTAAAACCCTCAAAGAGAAAATTATTAATATCTCCACTTTCAGAGAGAGAGGAAATTTGTTCAGTCGCACACTAGTAAAGGACAGTAAAACATGCGTGAATTCTTTGCCATTTTGCTATCAGTGACTTTACAGAGGGTAATTCACACAGCAGCTCACAGCTCTTAGCAGTAGTATGGTTGAAAAAGTGGGGTCTTTGGAGACACACAGATGATGGTTCAAATCTACAAGCTCTGTGTCTCCAAGCACTAATTTTCTTAACAAAGAGACAAAAATGCATCTACAGCTGTTGTAAGACACTGAGATAATGTACATTTTATTTTTTCAGCTTTTATTTAATAAATTTCCAAAGTACAACTTTTGGATTATAGCGGCTTTTCCCCCCAAAACCTCCCTCCCACCCGCAACCATCCCATCTTCCACTCCCTCCCTCACCCCATTCTTCATCAAGATTCATTTTCAATTATCTTTATATACAGAAGATCAACTTAGTATGTACTAAGTGAAGATTTCAACAGACTGCACTACACAGACATGCAAAGTATAGAGTACTGTTCGAGTAGTAGTTTTACCAATAATTCGCAAAGTACAACACGATAATGTACATTTTAAAATGCTTAGTATACTGACTAGAACTTAACATGCATTTACGATTGGGTAGTTACCGTTATTTCACAAGTCTCTTTAAGGTCTTTATGACCCCTCGGCTTTTTAAAAAGTGTGATAATTCAAAATGTTCTATATATAATAATATCTTGATTTTGTATAGAGAGTAAATATGGGGCCAGCGCTGTGGTATGGCACATATGCAGTGCCGGCATCCCAATATGGGTGCCGGTTCAAGTCCCAGCGGCTCCACTTCTGATCCAGCTCTCTGCTATGGCCTGGGAAAGCAGTAGAAGATGGCCCAAGTCCTTGAGCTCCTGCTCCTGTGTGGGAGACCCGGAAGAAGCTCCTGGCTCCTGGCTTCAGATGGGCCTAGCTCCAGTTATGCAACCATTTGGGGAGTGAACCAGGGAATAGAAGACCTCTCTGTCTCTCTGTCTCTCCTACTTTTCTGTAACTCTGCTTTTCAAATAAAAATAAAGAAATATTTAAAAAAGAGTAAATACACTAAAACATTTCTCTTGTTTAAAAAGGCAAACTAGTTCAAACTTGTTTGAAAAAGACTTAATGTGTGCTCCTGGCCTTATGACTTTTTTGACATAGCATGAATATAATGCGAAGAGGCTAAAGGACACCCAACTTGCCCAGACAGGTCCCCCTGGACTCCTTCAGTTCAACTCCTCCCCCAGCCCTTCCCCCTGAGACCCAGGACAGTTGGGGCGGGGGTGGGGGGGTGGGGGGGTGGGTGGTGTCAAACTAGCAAATATTAACCCACTGGTTTTCCCTCTCCTTCAATGCCCCGAGTAGAGTGGCTCTGAAGCGAGCTGGCCTTGATTTGATCCTCGGAGAAGTGGAAATGAGACGCATATTTTCTCAGGGATCTGGAAAACATGGATCCCTTTTATAATAGAAAGTGACCCAACAATATACATTACTTGATTTGAAAATTGAATTTTGTTTCCAGAGACACTATCATACACTGTTGATGCAAGTATGAATTTGGTAAAATGTAAAGCACACACGTCCCAGCCCCAGCACCTGCATTGCTAGGAATTTACTCTGAGAAGCCTGGCCAGGATTTATATAAAATAGGATGATTTCATCACTTCTGGTGGCAAGAAAACACTGGAAACAAACTAAATGCTTATTACTAAAGGGGACTCATTTAAAAATTGTACAACCACCATGTAACGGGACAGTAAGGCACTGCTTTGTCTTCTCCAAATGTTAGAACCCTGCCACACCTACATGCCTGACAGAGCAACCTGAAATTCGGCACAATACCTGCTTAAACCTGCTCAGAGTCTCCATAGTCCTGAAGGCTTCCGAGCTGTCAGTTACCTGAAACAGTGTCTTCTCCTGTTCCCTCCCTGCCTCTGGGATCAGGCCCGACTACGGGCTCCACCAAAACCTTCTTCGGTTTAATACATTTTTTTTTCTCCTCTATTGTCTAAAAGCATCAGCCTTTAAAACTGTGCCACTTCTGTGGTAGGCCTTTGGCTAGCAGTTAAGGCACCTGTGTCCCAAATCAGAGCGACTGGGTTCAATTCCTGGCTCCAGTTCCTGATCCCAGTTTTCTTCTAAGGCATATCCTGAGGGGCAATGGTGATGGCTCAGAGAGCTGGGTCTCTGCCACTCACACGGGAGACACATTGAGTTTCCAGCTCCCAGCTCCAGCCCTGGACAAACCCCAGCCCAGTCCTGGCCATTGCAGGCATCTGGATAGTAAACTAGCAGATGGAAGCTCTGTCTCTCTCAAATAAACGTTTTTGGTTTTTGTTTGCTTGTTTGTTTGTTTTGACAGGCAGAGTGGACATTGAGAGAGAGAGAGACAGAGAGAAAGGTCTTCCTTTTGCTGTTGGTTCACCCTCCAATGGCCTCCACGGCCGGCGTGCTGCGGCCGGTGCACCGCGCTCATCCGAAGCCAGGAGCCAGGTGCTTCTCCTTGTCTCCCCATGGGGTGCAGGACCCAAGCACTTGGGCCATCCTCCACTGCACTCCTGGGCCACAGCAGAGAGCTGGCCTGGAAGAGGGGCAACTGGGACAGAATCCGGTGCCCCGACCGGGACTAGAACCTGGTGTGCCGGCGCTGCAAGGCAGAGGATTAGCCTATTGAGACACGGCGCCAGCCAAATAAACGTTTTTAAATGACACTTTTGACCAATGACAAATTAGGATATTTAGACTTAAATGTGGCCTCAGCAGAAAGAAGAGATCTGTGGCTCGGGCAGAGCAGTGCAGTGGATGTAGGCCATTCAGGCCACTGTGCTTCACGCGTGCCCTGCCTCCAAAGGGCTGCTATGGTTTGAGTCATAAAATACACCTCTCTGGGAACCTGGAAACTTCCTTCCACCGAAGGTTGTACCTGGTCATCTGTTAAGTTTATCAGAATTGCATCCCATCTATTCCAGGGGGATTATATTGTGGAATGAGACTGCACCGAGAGAACTTGGCATGCTCTGAAATAAGAAACCTCACTCACTCTCCTGCAGCAATTCCCCATTCCTCTGTGGAAGTGATTTCCATCTTTAAAGATCCTAAAGTGCAGCGCGGCCTCTGGCTTACCTTTCTCTTTAACAAAGTCTTTTTGCACTTCTGGGATCAGAAAACTATACACCAACTCGGCAACAATCTCCTCTGACTGAAGACGAGTTCGACTGAAACATAAAAAACAAAACAAAACAAAAAAAACCTTTTCGATTCTGTTTCTTGGCTGGAGCTGCTGATCCGCACTTGGCTCTTCCAGGCTTGTTTCGGCAGCTCTATTGCTCAAATCCTGCCAGCACCAGCTCCTTGATTGAGGAATGTGAAACATCACATTCCCAGCGAGCAGGTTTAACTCCAGAGAAAACTTGGATTTGACCCTGTCCTTCTTTTACCACCTCCCACCCCGCCAACCACTAGGAAGAGAAAATGAGAAATACAGCTCCCACACGGAAGCCAAAAGCCTTGGGACGAAGTCCTAGCAGTGATGCACACGTGTATTCACAGTGCTTCTATGCTTCTGCATGTTCTAGGATATGAGTAACATGAACATCATCCAGACTGCAACAGATAACTGAAAATCCAATTTCCTGTTCTCCTTCCATATAGATGCATAACCATGTTAGATTCTAAAGAGTTAACGCTAAGAAAGCAATGGAGATTGATTGGTGGTGAAGTCTTAAGCACCCTCTCCCCCAACAAAATGCATATAACAGCAAATGGGCTGTCCAGTCCACAAAGTTTCTTGCTACATACCGATTTTCCATTTCATAAGCAATGTCATTGATTTCCTCAGCCATCTTTTCAATTTCTGCCCTGGCGTGTTCTTCTGCGGTATTCTCTTCAGTATTCAGGATTATCTCTTCCAAGTAGGAGGATACAGTACTTTGATGAACTTTAATGACCTACATAAAGTGAAAATACCCCCACTTACTGAGAACAGCAATGCTATCACAAACAAGAAAATCAGGCAAACACTGGTTGACTTCTTTAAAGCACGGATATTTTGTCCATTAAGTCAATAGCTCCTTTCCTTTACCACCAAGTCAGTCTGTTTCTCCTCCACCTAGCTATTCAATATGGGCAACCCCCACCCATTATGCCTACTGTAAAATTAAGGATCTTACTTTGGGGTGGGCAGTAAAGCACTGCTGGAAGATTATGGGCGTCAGTATCAACTATACTTATTTGGATCCTGGCTTTGTTCACACCAGCATTATGACCTGGTCCAATGATCTAACTGTAGCAGAGACTATGGGATCTTTTCCAATGTCCTTTATGTCCTCTAAAATGATAAGATCCCTGGAATTTAGCTTGGCAAATTAGTGCCTGGAATAAAGACCACATCTCTCAGCACTCAGAGCAGCTCTATGACCAAGTTCTGATCAAGGGAATATATACAGAAGTGACAGGTGCACCTTCCAGAAAGATTCTTAAAGGGAGAGAGACCTGGCTTCTTTGTTTTTCATTTCATTTCTTGTTGAATGAGGACATAGTTATAAACCACCAGCTGTCATCTTAAATTAACACAATGGCCACGCCTTAGTGTTTGAATAGCAGAATGCTGTATGGATGCTGGGTCTCTGGCGAATTCATTGAACAATCATTATTAGCCCTGATTTGCTGCTTTTTAAGCCTTCTTGAAATTAAATTGTGAAATAGAGATTTTGAAAAGTACAGAGCACATAAATGTACAGTGTAATGAATTCTGGTAAAGCCAGCACCCATGTAGCTTCTGCTAGTAACATAGAAAGGCTCTGTAGGCTCCTCCTGACCACAATCCCTTTTTACCTCCAGAGCAAGTGCTTCTTTCTCCTTATAGTTTCTTTCTTTTTTTTTTTTTTTATTTTTGACAGGCAGAGTGGACAGTGAGAGAGAGAGACAGAGAGAAAGGTCTTCCTTTGCCGTTGGTTCACCCTCCAATGGCTGCCGTGGATGGCGCGCTGCGGCCGGCGCACCGCGCTCATCCAATGGCAGGAGCCAGGTGCTAGGTGCTTTTTCCTGGTCTCCCATGGGGTGCAGGGCCCAAGCACCTGGGCCATCCTCCACTGCACTCCTGGGCCACAGCAGAGGGCTGGCCTGGAAGAGGGGCAACCGGGACAGAATCCGGGGCCCCGACCGGGACTAGAACCCGGTGTGCCGGCGCCGCAAGGCGGAGGATTAGCCTGTTGAGCCACGGCGCCGGCCACTCCTTATAGTTTCGCTCCCTAAGTATGCAGTCATGAGCTGTCTAGTTCAGTTTTTCCTGTTTACTGGTATATACACAGGAAGTATCGTAAGTACTGAGTGCTGCATAGTTGCATATACATATATGTGTGTGTATATATCCTGTTTCCTTGTAGATTATGAGCTTCTTGGGGACAGGACATCATTGACTGACTGACTGACTGTCTATGAGCGGAGCAGACTTAGTGAACACACTGCAGAGAGCAGTGGGCAGGCAGGACAACCAGAGGGAAGCAGACTGCTGCCCAACACTTTCCTATTTCAGGCCTGCATGTTTCCTTGTAACGGGGCCACAGCTGAGACTCAGAAACAATTCAGTATCTGTTTCTTGACTGGCATTGCAGGTTGACTCTGAGTATGTAATAGGTATGAGTATTGTTTAAACCTGTAAAACACCAGCCTTGACTCCCCATGCCTTCCTTATGGGTGGGTCTCAATGGCCAGCTTAATGCAGTACCAACCAAATGACAAGCCAACCAAAATATATTTGCTAAATGTCTACTATGTACGCGATCTATGGTGGTGTTACGGTAGACAAAAAGGGAACAGACAGCAGACCCACCCCCACAGAGCTCACTGTCTTATTTAGGAAGCAGATCACACCTACATGTGACAGCCAGGCAGCCAAGTCATGCAATGGTAGAGAAGTGGATAATGTGGTCCACTCAGACCAACATGTGCACTTGTGGGTTTACACATTCTTTATAAATGAGTAAGTTTTTGTGCACAATTGTGCTTATATATGCACAGGCTACTGAAGAAATCTAGATGGCCACATATGTGTCTCTGTATACTCCTCCATAGTTTTGATAATACTCTACATACTGGGAAATATGGGTGGACATTTCCTTGTGTAAATGTTTAAAAAAGTGCATATATATTTAAATATGAATGGGACTGTGTTTCTATGTGCTAATTTTATGGAAATGTACTAAATATATGCCTGTCTTTTGATGTATTTATGTGCAAGAATATTTGCCTTCATTTTTATCAAGGGGATCTATATGAAGAGAGGTTAGAAATGTAGGAAGGAAAACAGAAACTGTATTTTAATTAGAAAGATCAAAAATGAAAATGACAGATGGTATCTGAACCGTGGGTCTGTAGCTGATACATTCTTTGTATAAGGGGTCCTGAAATCCAGCTGGAAGACTTATCCGCACTTCCTACTTGCCCTTCCTAGAAACAGCTGGCACTTGCTGGCCTCGTCACCATTTAGAAGACAGCTTCCAAGAAGCTTTGCTCCTGTCTCTGTTGTTGAGAACAATGGTTCCTCTATTCCACTTATTTTTATTCTCACCCCTCATTAGTTATTCCCATTCCCAGCTGGTTTTTCCTTCAGGGTATCAGGTAGGGGATGGTAGGGGCTGGTCTGTCAATAATTTATAAATCTCAGTAACTTTTTTTGAAGCAAAATGTGTTAAGGTGGTAGGAAGCTGGAATACCAGTGATTATTATACATTGTTAAACATTATAGATAATCTGCAACCAAAGTTAGAACTTTGAACGTGACAGCTTATAGCTTCAAACTTGCTAAACTGTACTCAGGGAGGGTAATCTGTTTAGTTTGTTTAGTTTCAACCAAAAAGCTTTTTTTTTTTCATTAAAAAGATACACACCAAATACTGTTAATGAATTAACCTTAATTCCATCAGAATTAGCTAAAACATCAAAATCTCAGCCCAAATAAGACTTCCAAACTGACAAGGTGTGTTGCTTTTGTTTTTTAAGGTGTTGAGCTCAAGTCATTCACACGTGGATTCAGACAGCTTCTTGGAGAGGAACGTGCATTAGTTCCAGGCTGGCTCTTTCTCTCTTTCCCATTTCTGGTTACCTTGATCACAGGAACAGGGAAGCACCTCTAGGTGTGGGGACAGGGTAGTGTTAGTCATGGCATAGCTCCCTTTAAAGAGATCGCCTTCCAACATCAACACGTGACCTCCCGTATTCTCTATGCGGTGAGAGTGCTTCCAAACATTACTGGTTCCTAGAAGCTCCCCTGAATTTGCATCTTGGTCACCGTGGCATTTCACACCCATCACACCCTGGTCAGAATGTCCATTCACCAGCCTGGCGCCCTAGTTTTCGAATGTCCATCTGCAGCCAAGCCTCTCTTCTAAGTTCCACCTTGTATATCCACCTACAGACGTGAGACTTCCACCAAGTTGCCCCCAAATGAATGTAAACTGAATTCCTGATTCCGCCCCTGCACTGTCCCCCTCTCCAGAAGCCAGAACCGTCATCTACCAGCTGCTCATACCCGAAACATCAGACTGGATTCTGCCTGATTCTCACCCAACCTCACTGTTTCAACAGCCTCTTCGCCCCCACCCACCCCTATTCCCACTCCGCTCTCCCCCGGCCTATTCTCCATGCAGGAAGCAGAGGAATCATCCCTGAGCTCCATGTGTTTGCTTATGGAACTCATGGCATTTTTTTTGCCCTATATTCCTGTGTTACTTACGCTCCAGGAGAGAAGGGACCTTCTCGGGTGTTTTTTTTTTTTTCCAAAACAGCCCACAGTGCCTTTGCACAGGACTCGGCATATAGTAGGAAAACCAAGAAACAAATGCTGGTTCACGTCACATGGCTCTTTTGCTCGGACCCAGGCCTTCCAGGGAGCTTCTGAGCACCAGCCACCCGACTGACCTCCTTAAAGATCTTGTCCTCCTCGCGCAGGCGCCTCTGCTCCGCCTGACGCCGACCGCTCTCCTCCGCCTCCCGCATCCGTCGCTGGCGCTCAGCGAGCATGGCGAAGGCGTGGATCCTCCTCTCTTCCTGCAGTCTCACCAGCTCTTTGGACAGGAAGTCGAACATGTCTGCCAGTGCCTTTCCCTCCAGGCCAGCCAAATGGTTTTCAATCAGTGACACCTTGAAAATAACGTAACTTATTATAATAGCAAATTCCTCTCTTTATAATATTATTATACAATATTAATTCCTCAAATTAATATAATATCAAGTTCCTCTCTGAGCGGGGGTTATCAGGAAGGATGCTAGTTTCCCCCGAACTTCTGAGAGTCAAGTCACTTTCAGAACGCGCCTAGTTTTATTAGTAATATTATCTCCCCCCTCACAGGTTCCTATTAGGAAAACTTATTACAAGCTTAGATATGAAAAAGTACATTACTCAGGCGCTGATGGGTTGTGATCTCCAAATTATGAAGAGGATTCAGAAAAACATTTCTGTGAGCTAGTGCACAGAATGGCTTTTTCTTTCAACTTTATCTAGAAGATAAAGTATGTCTTCCCAGACATGAAGGGAAATGTCAAGGTTTTTATTAAAGATAATAGCGGGGATTAATGAAATAGACTCCTAGAAATTCACTCACAATACTTCTAAATTTTTTACACTTGATCTTAGCCAAAAGGCTGAGATGCTATGAAGATAGTTTTTCATTTTTTAATGTCTTGTCCTTTCACACGAGTTTGGGGAATTTTATGATCTTGAGTAACATGAAAGTATAAAACCTTCATACTTTTGAGATTTTTAATAACTTCAGAGCCACTAAGAACCATCTCAGAAACAGCCGGGAAAAAGCCTAAATGTTTATGTGATCCGAGGGAAAATCGGGAGCCTCTGGCGCTCCGGGCCAGGAGTAAGCCACAGCACCTATCCGGGAAGTCCTGCATCCTGGCCTTGACACATGGAGAAAAGAAACGTTTAAAGTTCAAGCAAAGATTTATGTCTCAGCCACAGCTCCAGCCGTACAACCCATTCCCCCTTCTCTCTTTTGGTTGCTGACCGGGGCATCTTTTCATTTTCTGTTCCTGTTCATGTTTTTGTTAGGATTATTTGGAGACTTTTGGTAGTTTCAATCCTTTAACCTAAAGCTGTTACCAACTTCTTGTTCTATAGACACTCAGCCAGGTTTCAGTGTTTGTTTTCAGTATTACTAACCTTGTAGGACATGAATACCCTCTCCCAGCAATGTTTGTGTTATGGTGCTATATATTTGGTGGTGATCCTTTAATATTGAGAAGGGATTTTAAGAATACTATAATTTGGCTGGCGCTGCGGCATAGCAGGTAAAGCCGCTGCCTGCAGTGCCAGCATCTCATATGGGTGCCACTTTGACTCCCGGCTGCTCCACTTCTGATCCAGCTCTCTGCTGTGGCCTGGGAAAGCAATGGAAGGTGGCTCAAGTCCTTGGGCCCCTACAACTGTGTGGGAGACCCAGAGGAAGCTCCTGGCTCCTGGCTTCGGATCGGTGCAGCTCCGGCTGTTGCGGCCATCTGGGGAGCGAACCATCAGATGGAAGATCTCTCTCCCTCTCTCTCTGCTTCTCCTCTCTCTGTGTAACTCTGACTTTCAAATAAATAAGAAAAAAATTTTAAAAAAGAATAATGTGATCAACTGGGTTCCGTCATTTATATAAAAGAAAAGCTTATGTCCCTGGGCAAATCTTTTGAGGACAGAGGTCAAAGTCAATTGCATAAAGTTTTTTCATCATTTCTGTATGTATTTGATATCTAAATCAATATCTGTATAAATTTAATCTTTTATTTTCTGGTAACTTGTGATCATTGAGAAAATATTTGAAGCTTTCTCACAGAGTGTGTGTAAATAATGGTGTGAAAAACTCCTTTGGGGAAATTTATGTTCCTTTCATTTTTACCAAATTGCAGATTTTCAGCATGGGTGTGAAAAAGCTTTAAAATGATAACTTTATGTATAAGATGAAAATAATTCACTAAATTTGCTCCTTTTCACACAAAATAAAATGTAAAAATTAAAAACAAAGTTTTCTTTATTTTGTGTGACTTCCTCCTGTGCTCTGCTATCCTCAGATACAAGGGAAAGGCTCTTGCTGTGGCCACGTGCTACTTCAGCTTTGCTCTCTCCCATGCCCCCCACTTCCGCTCTGCATCCGAAGGGAAGGCATGCCCGCAGGCCTCAGAGGCCATGTGGCTAGTGGGTGAGCGGGTCGGTCAAGTGCTGCTGTCACCGTGACACCCTCCTCCTCCTCTGCCCCTACCTCCCAGCCCACACATACTTTCTACCCACAAAGCTCAACTAAGGAGAGATGGGAAGAAAGGGCGGAATGACAGTCATCTATCTATCTCACAGCTCCTTGTGTTCATAAATGTTCAGCCCAGGGACCAGAATGGATCACCCCCTTCTTTCCAGGGAGCAGAGGTGCCTCCACCTGGGGTGCAGATGCAACCTTTAAAATCATCAGGTGGCCACCTGCTCATGTCTAACCTCCTACCTCAGCAAGAAACTTGGGCATGCTCAGCTAGTAAAATCTAATTTGAAATCAAGTAAAAACATTGAGGAAAGTGACTCTGCTACAGTCACATAACATCTTACATAATTGGGAACTGCGCATTTCCGGGGCCCGTTTTCCACAAAAATAAGAAAAGGAGACGGGAGGCTCAGCGGGGCTGGAGGTTTCCGTGCTCAGCAGCAGCAGCTCTTCTTTATCGCCGCCTTTGGATTTCAGCTGACATGACTGAGGCAATGTGAGCGTTCACTAAAAGGCACACCTGAGTTGAGAAGCCTGCGCTGGATCAGACGCATCTACTTGTCCATCATCAGAACCATCCAAGGATTCTGATTTTTCTATCAGAGTCTCAATGTCATAGAGAGACATAGAGACACAGAGTCCATCCACTGGTTTACTCCTCAAATGCCTGCAACAGCCAGAGCTGGGCTAGGCCAAAGCCAGGAATCTGGAACTCCATCAGGGGTTTCCCCTGGCAGAGGCAGGAACGCAAGTGCTTAAGCCAGCTGCCTCCCAGGATGTTCGTTAGCAGGGAAGGGGGAAGGAAGCTGGGTCAGAAGTGGAGGAGCCCTGACTTAGACCAGGCCTTCCAAGTGCATCCCAAGTGGCCATTTAAACACTGCACCAAACACCTGCCCCTGATATTTTAAAATATATCTAATTTCTCAGCTTTGTTGGTGCTGCTCTTATTCATTCTGCTAAGCTCTCACTAACTGAAATAAATTTACCAAATACAATTTTTGTGTTTGTTTTGCTTATTTGTGCAAGCAAAGAAAATAACACTCTATTCAATTCCACGGAAGTATGACCTCATTCATCTTTAAGAATGCTGATAGGTTAAGGCTGGTGTTGCCAGGCAGATTAAGCCACTGCTTGCAGTGCCAGCTTTCCACATGAGTGCCAGTTGGAGTCCTGTTTGCTTCACTTCTGATCCAGCTCCCTACCAATGCACCTGGGAAAGCAGCAGAGTGTTTGCGCCCCTGCTATCCACGTGGGAGACCTGCATGGAGGTCTAGGCTCCTGGTTTCAGCCTGGCCCAGCCCTGGGTATTGCAGCCATTTGGGAAGTGATCCAGCAGACGGATGATCTCCCTCTCCCTCTCTCCTTCTCTCCATAACTCTACCTTTCAAATAAGATAAACAACTCTGGTTAATAAAAAAGATGATAGGGTGAAGGCATTATGGGGATGTTTCTTCTTTATCACTTCATTTGTTGTTACTGTAGCATTGCTTGTGCAGTAATAAAAAACCAAGGAGGAAATGGAACAGGTAACAAGTGAGAAAAGGAAGGACCTTGTTCTCGTGCAAGTTCCTCTGTCGCTGCAAAGCCAGGGTCACTTGCTTCTCAGCTTTTTTCAGCAGCTGATGATCTTCTTGCAGCGCATGGCTGGTGCGCAACTCCTGGATCAGCTCCAGTCGCTTCTCTTTCCCTTCAAACATCTGTATCAAATCAATCACAGACAGACTTGCAGGTTACCAACCCTCTGTGCCAAGCCCTGGGACTCACCTGCAGGGATGTGAGGCCCCTGTGAGCAGTGGGTTCTGGCCTGCTTTCTGGGAGTACCACTAAAGTTCAGCCCTCTGTTCTGGGCCTTCAGTGGCTCAGGTGGAGAAGTGTCTTTGCTGCCAGTAAGCTGTTTGCTTGGTTTCCGGAAATGCTTATCAAAGGCAAAGTTACGGATAGAGAATGATACTGAGAAGCTAGAACTCTCCCCCCATTTCCTTCCCTAAGAAACCTGGGATGGTCTTTTTCATAGCTATGTGTTCTTTTCCAGTAAACTGGTCCCTGGTTTGCAGTATAAATGTGAGATCTGAATGTAATTATGAAAAGGAGAATAAAGAACAGTGCTGGACACAAGCTTTCACCTAGCTCCCTGGATGTTCTCATTGCACCTGAGTCTCTTAAGAGGTATAGACAGGGATGGAGGGTAGAAAGGAGTAACTTGTTCTTAGAATTGTAGCTATAAATCATATCGAGTCTGTTAAAAACTAATTAAAAATCAAAATAAAAAATTTATTATGACTACATGTTGAAATACTTTACATAGTAGATTAAATAAAATGTATTACAAAAAAAGAGTTATAGCTGCTGGGTGAAAGAGAAAAAAGAAAGAAAAAAGTTCACAGGGGCTTTGTATCAGTCCATTTTCGAAGTGAGATGACTGCTCTGGCAGCACAGACACTCCAGCTAAGGTTTTACAGTCAGGAAGATACGAGCTGCATTTGCTGACAGTTAACCTAATCTCTCCTGGGGTCAGATCACTTGCCTGTAAAGTGAGATCACTGATAGAAAAAAAATGTGATGACATGGGTATAGAGTAAAGAGTGTATAAAGTAGGCAAATAATAAGGTTTCAAAACTGTAGTTATTACTTAGCAATTCATTTATAATGCAAATAATTGCATATGACTGTGGAAAACTATGACGTCCACCTAGTTTGTGATGCTTTAATAGTCAAAAATAAGGTGAAGAAATTTGTGGATTTAGCGATTGCAAGGAAGAAATGAGTTTCACACCACTACAGTTGCAACTGTGGCCAGTAGCAGGCAGCTCATTCCTCTCTCTGACACTGCAGACAATGACACCAGAATGCGAGCCAGGTAGGTAATTCAAAAATATAGTTGACTAGGATTAGGGGGTACAACAGGGAAGGCACCCCAAGGAGCCGAACACAGGTGCATTTGAAAAAATTTATTCTCAAAAGAGAAAACACAGGGCCAGAGGTTGGAACTACATACCATGTTCTGCACAACTCTACCCCGGATTAACTTCTGAAGGTAGATCACAGCCATTTCCATTTCTTCTTCTTCCTAAAAGAACAGAGGAAGAACCAAGCAGTTTAAGAACAGTGGCAATCCACGCATGGGATATGGTTCTGAAGACTTATTTCAAGCAAAAGGGGCTTGCTAGATGCTAGAAGAATTTAAACAGAAATGAGACCTGGTCCCTTCTCTCGTTGAACAC
The DNA here is from genome assembly GCA_949820135.1 of Sylvilagus floridanus. Classification (NCBI taxonomy): domain Eukaryota; kingdom Metazoa; phylum Chordata; class Mammalia; order Lagomorpha; family Leporidae; genus Sylvilagus; species Sylvilagus floridanus. Next base: position 73,487,047 of record OX463244.1, on the reverse strand, counting down.
ATAGTAGGTTTAGTGTTACTAACTATATCATTAAAATCCATTATTATATTTTGTTATCAGTAATCTATTACCAAAGCATCTGAAAAGCAAAACATGATGGAACTTCCATGCCACCCCTACAAGGAAGCCATTTTCACTTTTCTATACTCCTATCAAGATCTTTCTTGAAGCAACAAATACTACACAAAATATCCTTTTTTGCAAAAAATATTTTCATGTTTGATCACAAGTAGACAAAGAATACAGTTGGTCTATGTCAGAGTGACATCATTCACACAAACTTAGCTGAATTGGTAAAATCAGAATATAATGGTCAAGATTAGTTATCCACAAAAATCACCTTAAATAACTACACGTCCAAAGCAGCAAGAGCAGGATCTGAAAATCTAAGCTGCCAAGTGTAAAAGAAAGCAACAGCCTAGTTAGGGGCACTAACACATGTGAGAGAAGGCTCCTGCACACTCTGGAAGAGGAGATACGCTGGCCATCAGTGGGTGCATTCCGTGAGATGTGGTAACCGGCAGCCAGGAGGTCTCCTGTCAACTTGCAATCCTTAGCCGGCCCACTGCGCTGATGAAACACACACGAAACTCCTGAATAGTCTGGTTTCTTGTCAGGATTGCTCTGTACTAGGAGCTAATGTGCTGGCCAGCCAGGAAGAGCATTCCAAGCCACCAGGAAGTTATACTTCTCTCCATAAAGTAATCAGTCGGCATTGTGCCATTTCCAGCACCTTCTTAAATCTGACTCAGTCTTCTACATCCTAACAAACTCTTGTACCTTGCCCGAATTGAGTGTGGTAAGAAAGGGCCCTGCTTTGGGTGACCCCTTTGAGCCATTCCTGCCCCTAAAGCTAGCCCGTCTTGATGCCATGTCTGAAATGTCACCTCTCTTGGATTCAACAGTCTTCAGCCATCTCGCCACGTGGGGAGATAGTTACGGTAACCAATCATCACTTGTGGGGGAGGCTGAATCCGGAGAGCCCTAGAGGAAACCTCCTGAGCCTGCCTCAAGTTTGAAAACCTGTCTTTAAGTTTCAAATCCCTGGTAGCAAACACCCTGCCCAGGGCGCTTCTGCCTAAAGATCATTAAGGTGGTATAATAGGAGTGGCTAGGACCCTGCTGCATCACAACACCCCACCCCCTGCCCGCATCCGTGCATCTGCTCAGTACCTCAGCTATATATACACCTCCCTTTTACAATAAAGTGAGACCCTGCTTCGACTGGGCTCCACACCATGCCTGATTGTCCCCGGGGTTTGGGGAAGGCTGAGTGGCAGGTGGCGCACTTCCCCTCCTCGGTCAAGGCAAGCTGCGGGCAGCCTGCCTAATTCTCCAGCGGTGGCGAGGAACAGTCACCGCAATCACTCAATCTTTCTTTTCTGTTTGAGACACTTTAGGAGGATAATCTTCTGAAGCCTATCTTTCATAGGAAGATACTTTCTTGGTGAGTTATTCTCCAAAAAGATTGGATGTAGATTTCATTTTCTTTATTTTTATGTGTTTGATGTTTGATATGTAAGAATAGAGACAATATTTAAGCAAGAGCTTGGGAAGCTAATACTGTTAACATCAGATTTGAAGTCAACCTAAACTATCCTAAGAATGATTGACGGCAATACTGAGTTTAGCGTGTAAATGTGAAACTTTCAAACTTACATTGGAACTCATTTCCAAGGTTGGTGTTGGAAGCCGAGCTTGAGGTATTGATTTTCTATGAAGGAAGCGCAGAGGTTTCATTTCTTCAAGAACTTTGTTCTTCTTATCCAACAGTGCCTGAAATAATCACAACTACTGTCACTCCTTACCTCTGTATTTTCTTCCACTGTCAGACAGAGGCCACAGATTTGACAGTCAATCAGAGATAATATGCTCGACGGCTGTGCTAGGTCAGCTTGAGAAAGTCCAAACTGGGGTGCACGTATGTCCTGAGCAATGCCAAGATCTTTCTAAGGATATGTAACCGCTTCATTAATGTGGAAGAATGTTCTAGCTGTATCCATTTTAATCAAAACTTTCGGAGGAAGATTTAATCTTTTTTTTAGTTTTAAAAAGTTTTGTCTGGCTGGCGCCGTGGCTCAACAGGCTAATCCTCCACCTTGCGGCGCCGGCACACCGGGTTCTAGTCCCAGTCGGGGCGCCGGATTCTGTCCCGGTTGCCCCTCTTCCAGCCCAGCCCTCTGCTGTGGCCCGGGAGTGCAGTGGAGGATGGCCCAAGTGCTTGGGCCCTGCACCCCATGGGAGACCAGGAGAAGCACCTGGCTCCTGGCTTCGGATCAGCGCGGTGTGCTGGCCACGGCAGCCATTGGAGGGTGAACGAACGGCAAAGGAAGACCTTTCTCACTTTCTCTCTCTTTCACTGTCCACTCTGCCTGTCAAAAAAAAAAAAGTTTTGTCTTACATGTTTACAAGCAACTCTAAGTCCATTCCTACTTTTTTACATGGTATAATTTGCTGAATACATGGGCAACAGGAAATTTGCCTGCACAGTAAGAGATTCAAACATTTGGTATGTTTTGTTGTTATGGGGGAGCTGAGGAACATTAAATTCCAGGTGTCTCAAAGTGGAGAAAGGGCTCTGAAGGCTTGTACATCTAGAGTTTTTGAAAATTAACTTGTTTCCCTAGTGAAAGAGTATGTGTTTGTGTTTTTCATGTTTTTTCTTTACTTTTGGTCATCAAAAGTTCTCCAAGATTATATATGGTATTTTGATCATTGGTTCCATTCTTAGTCATAAGAAAGGATTTTTAATTTAAAAGCACCAACAATTCTTATCTTTATGATTTTGAAATCATATTTACTTTCTTATCAGAATAATGAGAATATCAGAATATAATAATCTTATCAGAATATAAGAATTCTTATCAGAATATTATATCTTCCATAAAAATATAGATGGACATTTTTTTAAAAAAATATAAGCACTAAGTCAAAGCTTGAATCTAGTAAAATATGCAAATTAGGAGTGAAATTCACAGTCACCTGAAATTACTCTGGTTTTATACAGCTTCTGGGTTTCTAAAAAATAAAACTTACAGCAAATACAAAACAGCTCTATGGTAACCACAACCAGTGAATCAACAGAGAGCAGCAGGAGTCTAAAAGTGATTAACACCTCTAAACGCAGGCACTTCCTGAGGCAAGAACTCTAAACAATACCACATGAAAACACTTCAGAACCAATCATCTGTAACAGATCGTTGTGAGGACGGGAGAAAACAAGTGCTTTCACACACTGCTGACATCGATACATCATGCAGGTAAGAAAACTTGGCAATTTCCATCTGAATTATAACTGCGCATTTACCGCAGTCCAACGATCCCAACTCTAGGAATTTATCTCCTTGCTATGTTCACACACACAACACATTACATGCAAATAAAAAATATTAATTGTAGCATTGTTGTCCTCAATATTAAAAATTATAAATAATATAAATGTCTACCAAAAAGAGGCAAGTTAAATACATTATGGTACATCTGTTCGATGATACAATTTCTTCTGGTAACATTGAAATAGATAGATCACCAAGATATAGTAAGCAAAAGAGGGGAAGGCAGAACAGTATATGAAATACATTTATATTAAAAAAGGTTTTAACAAGATACTTGTAAGAAAGGCACTTCAAAATGTTCATGGGAAAAAGAATTAAAAGATTTTACTACAAAAATTTTTGAAATTCATGAAAATAAAGTCTTCAAAAGTTTATGAAAAAAATTATGTACAGATTTCAAAATATTTCTGCACCAAAATAAACTTTTCTTTTAATTCCATTTCCACAGACTTTTTGAAGTATTGTCATATGTATTTATACATATTTGCTTGTGTATTTTTATAATTATACACAAACATGTATATATGTGTACATATTTGCACAGGCACCTACACACATATTCAAATGCATAAAAATATATTTGTTTATATAAAATAGCTCTGGAAGAAAAGACATAAAACTAAAAACACTGGTTGGCTCCAGAGAGAATCCCATGACTGGGAGACATGGATAGAAGGGAAATATTTCCATTTTATTCTTGTATAACCCATTTTGAACTATGTAGATTTTATTTTCTAGTCAGTAAAATAATTATAAATAAAATAATTATAAATAAAATAGTTAAAATTTTGAAGGAAAAAATGACTAGATTTTCATAGTTAAAAGAGTTTGGTCAAGATGACCAATAGGGACTGGCACTGTGACACAGCAGGTTAATCCTCTGCCCTTGGTACCTGCATCCTATATGGGAACTGGTTTGAGTCCTGGCTGCTCCTCTTCTGATCCAGCTCTCTGCTATGGCCTGGGAAGGCAGTAGAAGATGGCCCAAGTCCTTGGGCCCCTGCACCTGTGTGGGAGACCTGGAGGAAGCTCCTGGCTCGTGGCTTTGGATCAGCTCAGCTCCGGCAGTCATGGTCATTTGGGGAGTGAACAAGCGGATGGAAGACCTTTCTCTCTGTCTCACTGTCTGTAACTCTACCTCTCAAGTAAATAAATAAAATCTTTAAAAAAAAAGATGACCAATAAAAATCATAATCAAATAAGAAAAATACTCAGATTTTCTTCTATCTCAGCCTCACATTTTCCTTGAAAGGTAAAGCACAGAGAGAGAAGGAGACTGAGAGATCCAATGAGAATGAGCAAATATGAGAATATTAGGAAAAAACGTTCTTATTCAAGAATACATTTTAATAAATGCTCAAAAGACAAAAAGTATGTTTAATCAGTGGATTTCATAAACAAAAGAAAGGGCTCATTGGTAGACTTGTTAAGTATACTTTACAATACAAACAATTTGAAACAACAGCAAAAATATATTCCAGCCTACATTTCTACCAAGAATGGCCCAAAAATATTGCACTGTGGCAAACCTTTCATGCTTTTCTGGACAGTTCTCTGTTATTACTATGACATAGCTCATAAGGTATTTTAAGACAATAACCTTCTACCACCTGTACCTTCGCGTTTCTTTGATTCTGGATTCGCAAAATACTGTAACCTTAAGGCTAAGAGTCATTGCCTGGCCATGAGCCTGATATTCAGTGACTCTCTTAACTATATCAATACAACAGATTCCATAAAATAGCATCTCATCCCAAATCCAAGAGAGGAGATAAAAACAAGGATAGTTAAGTAATGTGGAGCCTTTGATATCTAAAAGTCCAACAAACATTAAAAACAAGCCAGGGGCCGGCACTGTGGCACAGCAGGTTAAAGCCCTGGCCTGCAGCACTAGCATCCCATATGGGTGCCAATTTGAGTACCAGCTGCTGCACTTCTGATCCAGCTCTCTGCTATGGCTTGGGAAAGCAGTAGATGGCCCAAGTCCTTGGACCCCTGCATGCACATGGGAGACCCAGAAGAAGCTTCTGGCTCCTGGCTTTGGATCATCTCAGTCCTGGCCATTGCAATCATTTGGGGAGTGAACCAGCAGATGGAAGACCTCTTTCTCTGGTTCTACCTCTCTAACTCTTTCAAATAAATAAAATAATAACAAAAATAAAAAATAAATTAAAACAGTCCAGCCCCTAATCACTTTTGTATAAAATCCACACTACAGCCTACAGCCTGTTTATCTCAGTCCCCAGTATCTAGGTCAGATGTCAAACTATCAACAAAATATTAAAAGCCATGCCCAAAATCAAGAAAAAAATACAATCTAAAGAGGAAAAAAGAAACCTAGAGTCAGCTAGAATGCAGATTTTGGAATTATCAGACAGGAATTTGAAGTAACCATGATTACTTGATTAAGGAAACTAATGGAAAATGTAGACAATGTGCAAGAACATATGAATTATGTAAACACAGATGGACACTTAAAAAGAATCAAAAGAAAAGGCTAGAAATCAAAGCACAGTACAGAAGTGAAGAATGTCACCACTGGACTAATCAATAAACTTGACACAGCAAAGGAAAGAATCAGGGAGTTTGAAGCTAGGTCAAGAAAACAGGATGAGCTTTTTGGCCGAACAGTTAAGATTAGTTTGGGACACCCACAGTCCACTCAATTCCTGGATCCTGATCGCAGCTTCTGCTAACGCAGACTCCGGGAAGCAGCAGTGATGCCTCCTCCGATGGCTAGATTCCTGCCACCCACATGCAGCCCCAGCCCAGCCCAGCCCCTGCAGGTATCTGGGGAACGGGAGTGTTCTCATCCTCCCCACCCCCCACCTATCAAATAAAATTTTAAAGCAAAACAAAACGAAAAACAACCTTCCCAAACTGAAATACAAAGACAAAAAAATAACGGAGGGATAAAAATCAGAAACAAAACTAAGAATTGTGAAATAGCACCAAAAGCTGTCATACAGGGGCAGGCTTGTTGCAGCAGGTTAAGCTTCCACTCGGGACCCCTACACCCCACACTGGTGTGCTTGAGGTAGAGTCCACCTTTCCTTCCAATCCAGCTTCCTGCACATGTGCCTGGGAGGCAGCAGATGGTGGCCAAAGTACTTGGGTCTCTGCCATTCATGTGGGAAACGCACATGGAATTCCCAGCTTCAGCCTAAACCAACCCTGGCAGTTGCAGGCATATGGGGCATAAACCAGTGGATGGAACTCTCCCTCTTTCTCTCTCACTCTGGCTTCCAAATACATGCATACATACATACGTGGTGCATGTGTGTGTGTGTGTGTGTGTGTGTGTGTGTATAAACTGTAATATCAGAGAAGAAAGAAAAAGAGATTGGAACAGGAGAAATATTTGAGGTACTAATGGCTGACACTTTCCAAAATTAATTGAAGAAGCAGAAAGCTTAGAGAATACCAGTCAAGATAAACACCTTACACAAAATTTAAAATACAGACATATAATATTTAAATTGAAAAAAAAAGAAAATTTGAAAAAAGCCAGAGTAGGTAGAAACGCCTCATCTACAAGGAACAAAGATAAGAATTATATTGGATTTCTAGTTAGAAACCATGCAAACAAGAAGAGAGTGGTGGGAAACCTGCACAGTGTTGGAAGCAAATACACAACAACCTAGAATTTTATGCCCAGTAATATTATTCTTTAAAAATGAAAAAGCAAAAATAAAAACTTATGTTTCAAGGGATACATGAGTAGACATTTCTTCTAAAAAGATAAACAAATGACCAGTAGTTACATGAAAAGATGTTCAACACCATTAATCATTAGATACAAATCAAAGCCATGGTGAGATATCCCCTCAAATGCAGTAGGGTTTTACAACAAAAAAAGACGGAAAAATACAAGCGATGGCAAGGATGTGGAGAAATCAGAACCCTCGTGCATTGCTGTTAGGGAATGTAAAACAGCTCAGCCACTTTGGAAATAGTCTGGCAGTTACTCAAAATGTAAACACAAGTTTCCATATGATCCAGCTATCCTGCTCTTAGATATATGAACAAGAACTGAAAACACATTTCCACCCAAAAGCTTGTACACGGATGTGCACCGCAGCATTATGTATAGTATTAGTCAATAACACAAATGACTGAACTGTCCCACAATTGATGAGTAGAAAAAGAAATGTGGCAAATCCATACAATGAGTAGTGTGCAGGCACAAAAAAGAGGAAATACTGGGATATGCTAGAACAAGGATGAATGATAAAAATATTACACTAAGTGAAAGAGGTCGGACATAAAAGCTCACAAAATGTAGGATTCCTCTTACGTGAAGCGTCCAGAATAAGCAAATTCAAAAACAGAAAGAAGAGTGGCTTCTTGGGCTGAGGCGAAGGGGAATTAGGAGTTACAACTCATGGGAATGGAATTCATTTTTGAGATGATGAAAATGTTTTGGAATTACATAGTGGGTGACAGTTGTACAATCTCATAATATGCTAAAATCATCAAATTCTTTAAAAAAATTTTTTTTACTTTTTATTTATCTGAAAGGTAGAGTTAGAGAGAATGAGAGAGAGAGAGAGAGAGAGAGAGAGATTCCATCTGCTGTTTTATTCCCCAAATGGCCACAACAGCCAGGGCTGGGCCAGGCCACAGCTAGCAGCCTGGAGCTTCTTCAGGGTCTTCCATATGGGTGCAGGGGTGCAAGCCAACTTTGGCTGCTTTCCCAAGCACATCAGCAGGGAGCTGGATCGGAAGTGTAGCAGCCAAGACATGAACTGGCTCCTCTATGCGGGCATCACAGGCAGAGGCTTAACCTGCTATGCCCCAACACCAGCTCCAAAATCATTGAATTCTATACTTAAAAGGTGGATTTTATTGTGTGTGAATTATTCCTATCCTCAAAAAAAAAAAAAAAAAACTCATAAAGGAGAAATGAGTTCTTGAGACAAATAAAACCTGAAATGAGCTCATTTCTAACAGATAATCCCTGCAAGAAATGATAAAGTTCTTCAGACAGATGAGAAATGATAGAAAACTTAGATCTATATAAAGTAACTATATAAAGAAAGTAAAAAATGGCAGAGAAGAAATAGATGAAAGGAAATTGAAATCTTTTATTTTTCTTTGTTTTAATTGATATAAAAGGTAACTGCTAAAGAAATAAAAATAAAGATGCACTGAGTAATTATAAGCATATGGATTAGTAAAATGAATGAATGAAGGCTGGCGCCATGGCTCAATAGGCTAATCCTCCGCCTTGCTGCACCAGCACACCGGGTTCTAGTCCCGGTCGGGGCGCCGGATTCTGTCCCGGTTGCCCCTCTTCCAGCCCAGCTCTCTGCTGTGGCCCGGGAGTGCAGTGGAGGATGGCCCAAGTGCTTGGGCCCTGCACCCCATGGGAGACCAGGAGAAGCACCTGGCTCCTGCCATCGGATCAGCACGCCGGCCGCGGTGGCCATTGGAGGGTGAACGAACGGCAAAGGAAGACCTTTCTCTCTGTCTCTCTCTCACTGTCCACTCTGCCTGTCAAAAAAAAAAAAAAAATGAATGACAGCTGAGTCACAGGGATGGGGGGAGGAATTGGAATTATTTCCTCTAAGTCACCTGACCTACACATGAAGAGATACAGTATTACTTGAAGGTGGACTTTGATTATTGATATGTACAGTCATATAGTAGTCCACAAAGCAAGTCTCACTAAATTTCCAAGAATGCATACTACAGACTATGATCTCTGATCATTGTAATTGAGTTAGTAATTAATTAGAAAGTGAGCTAAAATTCCTGCATATTTGGAAATTTACAAACACACTGTTAAATAATGAAAAAGTACAAAAACCACAATGGTTTTTCTAAATAGTAGAAATTAAGAATAATGACAATCATTACATACCCAAACTAATGGAATGTACCCAAAAACAGTGCTTTGAGGGGAATATTTAATTCAAAACACATAAATAAAACTGATGAGTACATGAAATTTATATGTCCAATTTAAGTTAGGAAAAGAACTAAAAATTAACTCAAAGAAAGGAAAAAGAATGTAAATTAATGTAATTGAAAGAAATGTATTTATGTATACATATGTGTGTGTATGTCTGTGTGTGTGCATCCAGAAACTTTGGGTGTGGGGCCCAGCACATTGTGTGCTATCAAGTCCTACACGTGATTCTGATGCATGCTCAAGTATCAAGGTCATCAACCTTTCTCATTTAGCTGAGTTTAAAACCAAATGAGAAAGGAGTTGAACAGGACTCCTTTTCTTCATGATGCCCTGATACCAAATACAAAAGGAAGAAAATGGACCTGTGACAACTATGAACACCGACAGAAATTCCTAATACTAGAAATTTGTTCTACCTTGGGGTGATGTCAAACTTTACTACATAGATCCAAAGTCAGAAACATTTTGCAAAAGTGACACGACCTCTTCGAACGGTGGTGTCACTTTTTCTACAGTCTGAAACAAGGGGGCAACCCTCACTGGTTCTGCACAGCACAGGCCCCTCCAGGAGAGAGAAGTGTGGAGAAAAGAGAGAACAGAGGTTACATGACAGACCCGCTGTACACTGTTGCCCAAGACAAAGTGCCACATTTGTAGGCAGCATCCCTCTGCCAAAGTCACACTAGAAGCATCTTGTCTTCCAGACGATCATTATACCTTATGGACTTCTGCCAACTCATTGTCAAACCTTGCTGCTCTCTTCAGAATACCAGCCTTGGTGGTGAGGACTTTTGGCTTTGGAGTTCTGATTCTTGGTTGTGTCACAAAATCTGGGAGAGATGACTCAAGTTCAACTAATCCTGTGGAGAGGAAGTACATGTTTTTAGTATCTGGCACTTAAATTCAGCTATTTCAAGAGTACATTGTTAATTTCAGTAACTTTTTGCCAAGTGGTTTCATTGGAATGTAAAGCACATTTCTGTATAATTATGTTCTGACTCAGACTAGAAAATAAGAAATAATTATAAGATAAAAAAAATTGGCCTACAGAAAGTAATAATTTCCATAATATTAAACAGAAAATTAATTACCTTATGATACACAGTATCACTATTCTGGAGTGGATGTTCACCAATTTATCATTCTGTTCTGGAGATGGCCAGTCAGGGCTACAAGTTCAACAACGTGACCATCAGTTCATGATCTTGGCCATGTAATGTTTCACATGTGAACTGAAATTTAAGTAAGAGTCTTGGACTTCATCAAAGGGATAGCCTCTTCAGGTATTATCCATCCCCTTGACCCCTAGCCTTCTGAATTTTTTTGTAAAATGTTGATTTCATTATATATTCCTCATCTGCTTTCATAAATTTGGTATAGAAGTTTTTTCTATTTCACTCTTTTTTTTTAAACTTCTATTTAGTAAATATAATTTTCCAAAGGAGAGTTTATGTATTACAATGGCTTTTTCCCCCCCATAACTTCCCTCTCACCCACACCCCTCCCATCTCCCGCTCCCTCTCCCATTCCATTCACATCAAGATTCATTTTCAATTCTCTTTATACACAGAAGATCGATTAAGTATATATTAAGTAAAGATTTCATCAGTTTGCACCCACACAGAACATAAAGTGTAAAATACTTTTTGAGTACTAGTTATAGCATTAATTCACATTGGACAACACATTAAGGACAGAGATCCCACATAAGGAGTGAGTACACAGTGACTCCTGTTGTTGACTTAACAATTTGACACTCTTGTTTATAGCATCAGAAATCTCCCTAGGCTCTAGTCATAAGTTTCCAAGGCTATGGAAGCCTCTTGAGTTCGCTGACTTGATCTTATTTAGACAAGGTCATAGTCAAAGTGGAAGTTCTCTCCTCCCTTCAGAGAAAGGTACCTCCTTCTTTGATGGCCCCGTTCTTTCTACTAGGATCACACTCGCAGAGACCTTTCATTTAGTTCCTCTTTTTTTTTTCTTTTCTTTTGCCAGAGTGTCTTGGCTTTCCATGCCAAAAATACTCTCATGGGCTCTTCAGCCAGATCTGAGTGCCTTAAGGGTTGATTCTGAGGCCAGAGTGCTGTTTAGGACATTTGCCATTCTACAAGTCTGCTGTGTATTCCACTTCCCATGTTGGATCATTCTCTCCCTTTTTTATTCTATCAGTTAGTATTCGCAGACACTAGTCTTGTTTGTGTGATCCCTTTGACTCTTAGACCTATCAGTGTGATCAATTGTGAATTGAAATTGATCACTTGGACTAGTGAGATGGCATTGGTACATGAAATCTTGATGTGATTGTATTGGGATCCCCTGGCACATTTCTAACTCCACCATTTGGGGCGAGTCCAATTAAGCATGTCCCAAATTGTACATCTCCTCCCTCTCTTATTCCCACTCTTATATTTAACAGGGATCACTTTTCAGTTAAATTTCAACACCTAAGAATAAATGTGTGTTGATTACAGAGTTCAACCAATAGTATTAACTAGAACAAAAAAAATACTAAAAGGGATAAAGTATTAAATTGTACATCAATAGTCAGGACAAGGATTGATCAAGTCACTGTTACTCATAGTGTCCCTTTCACTTCAACAGGTTTCCTTTTTTGTGGTTGGTTAGTTGTCACCAATCAAGGAGAACATACGATATTTGTCCCTTTGGGACTGGCTTAATTCACTCAGCATGATGTTTTCCAGATTCCTCCATTTTGTTGCAAATGACCGGGTTTCATTGTTTTTGACTGCTGTATAGTATTCTATAGAGTACATGTCCCATAATTTCTTTATCCAGTCTACTGTTGATGGGCATTTGGGTTGACTCCAGGTCTTAGCTATTGTGAATTGAGCTGCAATAAACATTAAGGTACAGACAGCTTTTGTGTTTGCCAATTTAACTTCCTGCTTTCCCAGGCCATAGCAGAGAACTGGATCAGAAAAAGAGCAGTTGAGACTCGAACCGGCGCCCATATGGGATGCCAGTGCTTCAGGCCAGGGCTTTAACCCTCTGCACCACAGTGCCAGCCCCATGCTGGCTCTTCTATTTCACTTTTGAATAACTTTGATTATTAATTACATTAAACATTTTTGAATGTCTTGAGGCTGATTGAATTTATTCTTTGCTAAACTGTTTTCTAGTGTACCCATTTATTTGACTTTGTGGGTTTTATTGGTTTGTATGAACTCATTAATGATAACATTAAACATGTTCATTTTTGTTTCTTGCATATATTTTTGTAGTTTAGCTTTTAATCTAAATTTCTATAGTTTACATATATACATACATATATATGACAATCCTCTTTTTGAAATTATATAGTTATTTGAAAGGTAGAGTGACAGACAGAAGGGATGCGGGGGGAGAGAGAGAGAGAGAGAATCTTCCATCTGCTGGCTCATTCCCAAAATGCCCACATCAGGGCTGAGTCAGGCCAAAGCCAGGAACCTGGAACTCCATCTAGGCCTCACATGGGCTAGCAGGGACTCAAGGACTTGGCCCATCATGCACTGCCTTTCCAGGAATATTAGCAGGAAGCTGTATCAAAAGGAGAACAGCTGGGACTTGAACTGGCGCACTGATACAGGATATAGGTGTCCCAAGTGGCTGCTTAACCCACTGTGCCACAGCAGCAGCCCTTCAGATAACCCTCTTTTATTGGGTATTCTAGCCACATGAATTGCTTACCTTCATAGGTGTTGAGATAGTGGTTTTTGACTACAAAGTCCTCTGAGTTGTTGTCCGGGAAACGACCAAGGCGAGCTAGAGGTCCATAGACCTGTGATGCATAATCAGAATAATCCTTGATGATATTTCTTCTCTCCAACTTCCCTTCTACATTCTTTTTCTTTTCTACAAGCTTCCTGATTGCTGAAACAGAACATACTTCCATGACTGTCTCCAAAATATTTATCAAAATTAGCCAAACACAGAATAGTAAACCAATTCTAGTTTTATGCACAGGGGAGCTACTAAATTGAATTAATTTCATGATGACTCACAGCAGCCAGAATGTAAGACTAAAAACAGAGTTCTGCCATCTGCGTGGTGCAGACTGTCCCAAGACAGGCAGTAGTGGCAGACGCTGAATCAGCCAGTGTCTTCAACTGAAACTCATCAACAATCCTTCAGGACTGTATTATAAGCTCTGAGCAAGCAAGAAGTATTCAATAATAGTTTGTTAAATGAAGACAGAAACCCAAGGTAACTAGCAAATGCATGTTTGGTGGCGAGTTAGGATAATCACTTTTCCCTACAGGATAAAGAGGACCGCAGGTTCCTCATGGTTTGTTGGGAAGTCAGAGGGGAAAAGCAACTGTGCTCATTAGGAGTACACTCATCTAAGGAGTCAAGCCTACTCCCTCTACCATTCCTTTTCCTCCCTTGGAATGACTCCACGAGGTGTACTCCCAGTGGTGCGAGACAGAGCACAGGATGTGAAATCGGGCACAGGGGCCTCGAGAGCCACTCCTGTGGATGCCGTTCATGCTTGACCCTCAGCACTTCTGTGTGTGACTTGGAGTGCTAGATAGCAAAAATGCTTACATTGCATGATTTATCTACAAAAGTCAGTTAAATCCATCACTATTTATACCAAGTACAGAAATGGAAAAATGGCGACAAAGGAACACCTAGCAGCTAAATTATTTTCTCACATTAAGAAAAAGTTAAAATTTAAGATCATTAAAATAATTTTCAAGTAATGATTTGTTTTGTAATGTTTCACTCTTGCCAGAAAAATAACAGTTTTGAGTGATTTTTATATGTTGCCATTAAATATTATGCACGTTACTAATTCACAAATGTAGTTGATAGAATTTTTTAATATAAATTTTCACTTAAATTTTTTAGCAGATTTTAATTGGCTTTACTTGCAATTCTAGACTCCAGCAGCAGCACAGACCAAAAACAGATCGACTCATTTTTAATCCTGCACTGAATATAAAGAGTAAGTTGAACACTTCATCTTTTTATGTATAACGTATGGAGATACATATATATATATCTTTATGTATAAAGTATATAAAGATACACACATAGTATCTATACATACATACAACATTTTTGTGATATCAAAATTTCTTGGAGAGGGGTGGTGAACAAAAGAGACTTATAAAACATCTCTATAGGAGGCAATAATGAGTAAAAGGTTGAGAAAGTAGGGCTGTCTATCCAGAGTCTCAACCCACGAACATGGGGAATCAGCACACTCATATACGTACCACACCCCCATAATGTCAAAAACTTGGCTACCTGTTACAGCACCACCGTCTGACTATTGTCCTGAGGGATTCCCCTCCACTTTCCTATCTTTGAGAAAAAATTCATCTCGAATCCTTTACACGTTTGATGCACCAGGACCAAAAGAGAAGTTTATCACAGTGAAATCGGGTTTGGTCAGAGAGCCAAAGCGAAGCCCCCTTGCCCATTTTCTGCATCGTTCATACTAAACCATTACTCGATAAATGTCTGCACTGGATTTGTGCCACTTTGGCCTCTTTTTCTTCCTGCAGCTTAGACCACTTGGCATTCAAGTGCTTCATGTTCAGTTCATTTTGATTCTCCTCACGCTTCTTCAGCAGCTCTTTCAGGACTTCCAGACGAATCTCCTGCAATCTGCAAGTGAATCACAGAACATAAAGAAGCATCCGGTGTCTCAAACGGGGAGCAAAGGAACAGCTGCCTCAAACAGGATCTGCTCTGGAAGGGTCAGGTTCCTGCATTTTCAGAGAGAGCAGAGTGTGAAAAATGAACTGGGGTGTTGCTGGGGGGACATCTCAGTAGTGCATCCCTAAGTCATAGGAATGTATGAGGGCATAATTCTGGAAGATGAAGGTGGTGCCGGGCAGGCGAGATAAAGAAGCACTCTCTAGGTGGACGGGTCGTGGGGACGAGAGCTTTGTGGATGGTTCTAAGATGACCAGTGCTGCTGGAGGGTTAAGTAATAGGGGAGTAGATAGGAAAAGGTTATGGCACACTATCTTAACAACAAATGTGAAAATGTGAGGGCCTGCACGGTGTAGGTACTCAGTAAACCATGTTTTCCTTTCTCTTACCTTCAACTTGTTTAACTAGAGCCACCTGGTTTACGTGTATCCAATTAGGTACTGGTGATTTCAAAGTCTGTCCCTCCAGTACAGATATTTCTGAACCAGAATTTTTGTCTACTGGAATCTCCCACGGCAATTTCCAAAAATGTATTCATTTTGTTTTCCCAGAAATCTGCCCCTTCTGCTTACAATTGTTTTCCCTTGGCTAACGACTCCTCCTCTGAAACACTTCTCACACCCACACATCAGCCACCTCCTGTGTTCGTGGTCTCTCTCCTAACATGGATTCCTTGCTGCTACCTTCTCCTCCTTCCAATGTCTGTACCACACAGCTGTCCAGGTTTTCCTTCCTAAACCAGCTCTGAACACACCTTCAACCCACACATTAACTTATGCACCTGGTCATTTGTCAAACATTTACTCAGTGCCCACCATCAGCCAGGCAGGACATCGTGAGGTACAGGATAAAATGCCTCTCCTGGGAGGCAGTGCTGCAGTGGAATAGGCACCTAAGCCACCTGCTACACAAGGAAAGAAACACGCCAGCCTAGAGGAAGGAGGAGATTCCTGTGGGAGGAGAGAGGATGAGCAGGAGGAAAGGAGAGAGGAGCTGTTAACTGGCTGAGTGTTACAGGTAAACAGGACTGGGACTGCCACATTGAAAAGCAGCAAGTCCTCAGCGGAGGGACCCGAACATTCCTGTCAAAGGACTGGAGACAGAACGAGCCGATCACACCTGCAGAACTGCTCAAAGTGCAGACCCATGGGAGGGTGAGGGAACAGCGACAAGTGATTAGAGAGAGGCAGGTGCTCTTATGCCAGCAGTCACCTTTCTCTCTCAAGCTAGAAATACAGTCACGTGTGCGATAACAACATTTTGGCAACAACTGGTAGTCTCATCAGATGACAGTGGGGCTGAATAATTCCTGTTGCCTGGTGACATTACAGCTGTCTTACCATTGTAGTGCTATGTGTCATGTGTTGTGATGCTGCTGCTACAAACAAACCTACTGTGCTGCCATTCATACAGAAGCACAGAACATATGAGGGGACTTAAAAAAGTCCAGGGAAAAGTAGAATTAAAACATAAGTTTATTTTGGTGCAAATTTTCTAAAACTCATACATAATGTTTTATAACACTTATTTTCATGAACTTTTTGAAGATTCCTTATAACAATTATGTACAGTACATAGTACTTGATCACAATAATAAATGACTACTCACTGGTTGCTGACTGATGTGCTTACTCTACTATACTTTCATCATTATTTTATAGTGTACTCCTACTTTAAAAGTTACTATAAAACAATCTGTTGTGTTCTACCAGCAGCAATTTTATGCACTTTGTGTGGACCTCATCTCTTGACAGCATCAAGAGGCCACACTGAGTAACCTCCATCCAGGCTTGTATAGGCGCTCTGTGCCGCTCACACAACAGAATCGCCTTAAGATGGGCCATTTCCCATTGGTTAGGCAACACGTGACTGCACTAGGGGCAGTTCTCAACTTCACCACTGACCTCAATTTCTTCTACTGTAAAATGGAGATCATAGTGTCCACTTTATACAGTTGTTGTAAACATTAAATGAGTTTATGTATACAAAGTGCTAGAACAATAGTTCCCAAATTTAAGCGTGTGTCAGAATAATCTGGAGAGTTTGGTACAACATAGATTGCTGGACTTTAACCCGTTCAGTAGGTCTGGGATGGGACCTGAGAATTTGCATTTCTAACAAGTTCCCAGATAATGCTGACCCTGCTGTGTGTGGCCCACCTTTGGGAACTACTGGCTTAGAACATCGTCTGGCACATAGAAAGCACTCGCATGTATCTGAAAGTGTCCTCCTCCTCATCACTGATATCACTGTCTACCCCTGGCTTCTTCCTCAACTTTCAAATCTCAGCTCAGAAGCCAAATCACCCACCTCAGCCAGAACTCACTGTTCTCTCACCATGTTCCCCTCTCTCTTTGAGAACAAAGCAGCCACCTGACAGACCCGTCTGGGGGGCACTGGTCTGAAGGTGTTTTGCCCCATCCCCTGCCAACTGTCCTGCCTTCCTTGCCTTCGTTGTGGTCCAGTGGACCATACGGAGCTCTGGCAGGACACGACACTTCCCTACTCTCCCCGTTTCCTCAGCCACAGGCAGAGCCTAGCACAAAGCGGGCACTCAATTTATGTTTATTACACTTATGCTCAATTGTTCAAAGTATACACACCCTCTGACCAGGTACATTTTAAATATCTGGATGTCTTCTGACAAGATGAGTAGAGCAAAAAGTGTGAATGTCTGAAAACAGAACTGACATTTGACATCTACTTTGCCCTTAACATTTTCTAAGTAAATTGGAAGCTTTCCTAAACCATCATATAGAATGGATTCAGGCTTAACTGGTGGAAAGCATTATTTAAAAAAATGAATAAATTCTGAATTTAGCACCAAATTGAATCCTTAACTTTCCTGTGTATGAGAGGCCTTGGTAGCCTTGCTGTAAGCATAAAGTACCTGGACACAGTCTAGGATAAAGGACAAGCTGAACAAGTACTCTTCCTCTCTTTCTTATTGGGAAGATGTAATTTCTTGGTTCTCATCATTTCTACATAGCAGCAGCAACCTCATTTCCACAGTACATCTGCTAAATGAATGAAAACTCACCCTGCAGGAGCCTATTTGGTGGAGGATAAAGAAGGCCAGGGCCTAGGGGCAGTGGCACTGGGAATGAATAGAAGGCATTGGTTTGGAAGACGCTTTGCAGGAATCAATGTGACAGTCTATGCAGGCAGTAAAGAGAAGCCCTCAAGGAGTTGTTCAAATGTGGATTCTGTGTGGCATTTCACACACAAAGACCAGTCTACTTTTTAAGTTATTAAAGAGAAAACTATAGAGAGGTCCTATACCACATTGGGAATGTGTGATTACTCTTGAAAGAACTGGAAATCCAATTTTTCTCTAAAAGCCAAAGATTACTTTTGAGTTGTATGCATTGTACAAATAAAAAGTGGTGGCATTCCTTCCACCAGTGCAGGGATAGTTTTCTGGGTGAGAGAGAACCTACTTTTCAATCTCCTGCTCTCGGAAGGCCCACTCTTTCCTCTCCATTGCGTTCATCATCTTCCTTCTCTTCTCAAACTGGGAGGTGTCACTCAGAGGCGGGAGAGTGGCCTCCCACGCTCGCTTCTCGCGGGCTCGTTCTATCATCTCCACCTCAGCTTGGCCGGCTGGCAGACCTCGACCTGGAGGATGAAGCAGCACACCTTAGAAGCACTGGGCAACCCCATACACCTACCGGGCCATAATCTACTCCCCTTCAGTTCTTCTCTAAATGCAAAAGTTATGACAGAATACAATGACATTGGGAGACACCCTCCAGATGTGCCTCTCAGCCGTGTCTTCTAGATCCTGCATGGCCTCTTCTGAGTGACAGCCATGACACATGTTAGTTGCACATATGATGGAAAGGATTTAAGTAACCACTGAAAAATCACACCTTGGAGTGCTCCATACTAGAAAAATCTGCATTTTGAAACACAAATAGCAACATGTGAAAGATAGGGAACCTGTTCGACAAAGTAGAAAAACATACTTTTAAAATAACAGCTAATGAAGAAGTTAATTATTAACTGAGAATTAATTAGTTTTGTGTTTTGACCTCCAAAATGAATGTACAATTTAGGCTATCCTTCAATTCCAACCACAAGAGTTCGAAGACACAAAGACCTCCAGGTCAGGCCTACAAGAGGCTTATTATTACATTGTTATTATTATTATGCTATTCAATCTTATGCAAGAAATTATATTATGGTCCTAAGACCCACTTATTTTACCTTTTTAATGTTATATTTACAATGTTTCTGATTTTAAGCTTATTAGTACTTTACTTGTAAAAATTAAATAAGTTAAAATTGTAAAGCAATTGGCGCAGTTCTTGGCAGTAGGTACTCAATTCCTCCTTCCTCCTGTGGAGCAATTATGGTATCTCCTTTCTCATTGTCATTATTTTTAATTTCTCTTTATGTAATCTTATTAATTCATAATATACACAAAGAAAGTTGCAAAAATGAATATCCCATACAACACCGCACCCAGATCAATGAATGCAATATTACCAGAGTCCTAAATTTCCCATCAGATCCTCTTCCTATTCTCTGCCCCAAAGATAACTACCATCCTCATACCTAGCACACTTTGTTTCAAGTTTTTGTAAATGGAATCTCAATATAGATATCCTTGGGTATCTTCCTTTGCCTACCATTATATATGTGAGACTCACTCATACGGTTACATGTAGCCATATTTTCATTCTCATTACTATATAATATTCTACTTTATTAAGATGTAATATTTTATTAATCCATTCTACGGTTGATAGCCATTTGACTGTTTCAGTCTGAAAATGAATATGAATACTGTTCCTATGAACATTCTTATACAGGTCTTTTGGTGAACATAATATACATTTCTACTAATAGAATTATAGATTCAATTTTCCTTGTCATATAGTTAGGAATGAAATCTATGGTTGTAGGTACAAGCACATAACATAAGTCAATGGACTTAATCCTTAAAATAGCCTATGAGATACTTTTATTGTGCATAAAAATGTATTTTATTTTAACTCCTTAATACAAGTATGGTAAAAGAATTAGCTTGTAATTATTGCGATCTTTTGGTCTGGGAAATTCTTAGCTATTATCTTTTCTTGCATCACTTCTCTATCATTCTTTCAGTATCATTTTATAGAGCTTATAATCCTATCTCCCATGGCTCTTTTATTAGGTCTACAGTTGCATTCTGGAATATGTCTTTACTTTTTCATAATCTGTTGGTCATTTGAGAAATGTTTTCATTTGAGAAATGCCTGTGCAGATCCTTTGCTCCTTTTTAAATATAGTTGTTGGTTTTCTTGTTATTAATTTAAGCTCCTTTTATATTTTAGAAATTAGCCTCTTAGTCAATGTATGATTCGCAAATATTTTCTCCCAATCTGTACACTGTCTCTTAACTCTGTAAACCATAGTTGCTTGTATGATATCATTTCCAGGAATTCAACAGCATACATGGTTATCAATATTGTCAACTGCCAAAATTCAAGAGAATTACCAACTCACCCCAACAAAGAGTAGCCAGGGTCAAGAGTTCAGGGATTGTGTCCTGATACACTACATATTCTGGAGAGTATGGATCGGTTTGAACATCAGCATCCCGATAGTCAGTCTGAGTGCTCACAGAATACTTTGAAGGGGTGGGTAAGTACTTAGAAGAAGCAGAAGGAAAAACATATGGCTCTGTCCTAAAAGAGGAAAATTAGTTTTAAAAATGAAACTTGATATTATCACTTAAAACACTCTACAATCAAGTAGAAATAAGCCCTTGAGCTTTGCAAGTCTATTCTCCCTCCAAATGTCGAGAGGCGCATATTTATGAATCCAGCGTAACCAAGATTAGGCTCCCAAAAGCTTGAGAAAATCATCTTGTTATCCTCCTTCTGCCAAGAAACTGAGAGGGAGAAAATCCTAAGTCTACTCATAAAAGCATATATTTATATTTATCTGTGTGTCACTGGGCAAGGTTGTAGTGTAGAGCTATAAAAAGATGGATTCTGAATCGTTATGCAGCGCTTGTGAAGTTGTTCAGAACTGCTGTGTTCCCTGGTATCTTTCTTCTCGGCTTTTAGTTACACACCGGATCTTAGCTGTGTTCCTCTAGAAACACAGGAGCAGAGGAGAGGAGAGGGGAGGGGAGGGGAGAAAAGCAAGCCAGGCTTTTTGTGGCTAGATGATTCTATAAATAATGTTGGGATCACTTGGTAACATGTAGAAAAGCTAACCCATCTCTTGTGTTAAAATTAATTCTATATCTTCTTAAGAATGTAATGTAAAAATGAAACTATCAAAGTGCTTATAGGAAGTATATGCAAATATTTGTATCATCTTTGAATGAAGGTCTTTCTACGTTTGATTCTAAAGCCAGAAACTGTAAAAGGAAATGATCGAAGGAAGTGAGGGTAAGTTTAAATGTCTACATCTCAAAATATCACAAAGCAACATAAAAGCTAAATGACAACCTTGGAGATTGGTTAATTATAAATGAATATAAATATATAATAAAGGGGTTGGCACTGTGGCATAGTGGGTAAAGCCGCCTCCTCCTATTTAGGCACTGGTTTGAGTCCCAGCTGCTCTACTTTGGATCCAGCTCTCTGCTATGGCCTGGGAAAGCAGTAAGAGATGGCCCAAGTCCTTGGGACCCTGCACCCACGTGGGAGACCTGGAGGAAGCTCCTGCTCCTGGCTTTGGATGGGCGCAGCTCTGGCCATTGCAGCCAACTGGGGAGTGAACCAGTGGATGGAAGACCTCTCTCTCTGCCTCTCCTTCTCTCTCTGTATAATTCTGACTTTCAAATAAATAAATAAATCTTTAGAAAAATATATGATATAAAGTTAGAGTTTTTCATATAAAAGCTCTTGTAAATAAATGACAGTTGAATACTCCATAGAAAATGGATAAAGAACGATTCACAAACCAAAAACTGAAACTTCTGTATTATTATCTGTCATCACTGAAACAAAATACCTACAGCAGCCTAACTTTGTAAAGAAAAGAGGTTTATTTAGCTCCCAGTTTTGGAAATCCAAGGGTATGGCCTGCCCCAAAGCACATCAACCTCTAACAAACATATGAAAAGATGACAAACATAACCAGTAATAAAAAAGTTAATTAGAATAAAATGATCACATAAGAAAAGATTTAAAAGACTAAAAGAGGGCCAGCATTGTGGTATCACAGGTTAAGTTGCTGCCTCCAACGCTAGCATTCCACATGGGCACCGGTTGGAGTCTCAGCTGCTCCACTTCCGATCTAGCTCCCTGCTAATGCTTCTGGGAAAACAGCAGAAGATGGCCCAAGTGTTTGGCCCATGCACCCACGTGGGAGACTCGGAAGAAGTTCCTGGTTCCTGGCTTCAGCCTGGGCCTGACCAGCTATTTGGGAAGTGAACCAGATGATGGAAGATCTCCCTCTCTCTCTGTAACTCTGCCTTTCAAATAAATAAAATATTTTAAAAATAATAATAAAAATAAAAGGCTAAAAGTACATAGCATTGATGAAATTGTGGACAAGTCTTTTAAAAAACCGTTGATGGAATTATAAATAGGTACTACCTAACGGACTAGTAATTTATCAATCTATATCAAACCTTTAAGATATCCCTCTCCCCAGCAATTACATATCTAAGGATTTATTCTAGAAAATCACTGAACAAGTGTACAAAGGTATACAGTCATCCTTTGACATCTGTGGGGGATCGGTTCTAGGATCTCCCATAGATGCCAAAATATGAAAGTGTTCAGTCTCTTACAAAAAAATGGTATAGGATTTATGCAGAACCTATGTACATCCTCCTGTACAATTAAATCATCTCTAGATTATTTATAATACATAATATAGTAAAAATGCTATGAAGAGTTGGTTTATTGTATCATTTAGGAGAAAATGACAAGAAAAAAGTCTGGATGTGTTCAGTGTAGATACAATTTTTTTCAAGATTTTTTATCTGCAGTTAGTTGAGTCAGTAGATGTGGGAACTGCAGATACAGAAGGTTGACTGCTCATAAAGTCTCATTTATATGAGTGAAAACTTAGAAATTTAAATGATCATCATCAAGAGAATATATATATATATATATACACAATGGAATTTACATAGCTATTCAAAGTAAAATATTTATAAGCATTTGAATATATCCATGATTCATTGTAAAGTTGAAAAAATGAACATTATTAAGTAGTATGCATAGGATTACATTTTTATGGTTTTAAAAATATTTTATGCACAGGAAAATGCCTAGGTAAATATATAATAAAATACTTACTTCTGGGTAGTAGAATTATAGAGAGTGTACTTTTCATCTTATAGTTTTCTGAATTTTCTCACTCTCTTTACTAGGTACATGTATTACTTTTAAAATAGAAAACAATATAGTCACTTTCATTTGAAGAAAATGTTTTTTCCTGGTTGGTAAAAGAGTTGATTCAATTACATAAATAACTAAAAGATGCTTTTATTTTGAAAAGAGAAGCAATTGGAGGCACTTATATATGAGCACATCATATACATACAGCTTAGCTGGAGGAAAAACACATTTTAGGCCAATTAGGAAGAAGCACCTGCCTGGAAATCTAACCAGTAACAAATACTTTAAAGAAATTTTAATGCTGAATTCTTTTTTTAATTAATTAATTAATTTATTTAAAAGTCAGAGTTGCACAGAGAGAAGAGAGGCAGAGAGAGAGAGAGAGAGAGAGAGAGAGAGAGAGAGATGTCTTCCATCCAATGGTTCACTCCCCAATTGGCTGCAATGGTCAGACCTGTGCTGATCCGAAGCCAGGAGCCAGGAGCTTCTTCTGGGTCTCCCACATAGGTGCAAAGGCCCAAGGACTTAGACAATCTTCCTACTGCTCTCCTAGGCCATAGCAGAGAGCTGGATCGGAAGAGGAGCATCTGGGACTCAAACCAGCACCCATATGGGATGCCGGCGCTTCAAGCCAGGGCATTAACCCACTATGCCACAGCGCCGGCCCCTAATGTTGAATTCTAACTTGTATTGAAATCTCTTTTCTGGTGGTTGCTATGAGTTTTTAATATATGTAGAAAATAGAAGTATTTGGTGCTTCTTATATGTTCAGTTGCAATTACTCTACTGTAAAATTATAGTTGAGGCAATAACTTCAAGTCAGCTTTACATTATCCCCAGATCACATTTTTTATTACATTATTATACCATTAACTTGACTTAACAGAATAAAGTATTTATTTTATTTTATTTATTTTTTATTTTTTGACAGGCAGAGTAGACAGTGAGAGAGAGAGACAGAGAGAAAGGTCTTCCTTTGCCGTTGGTTCACCCTCCAATGGCCACCACGGTCGGTGCGCTGCGGCCGGCGCACCGCGCTCATCCGATGGCAGGAGCCAGGTGCTAGGTGCTTTTTCCTGGTCTCCCATGGGGTGCAGGGCCCAATCACTTGGGCCATCCTCCACTGCACTCCTGGGCCACAGCAGAGGGCTGGCCTGGAAGAGGGGCAACCGGGACAGAATCCGGCGCCCCAACCGGGACTAGAACCCGGTGTGCCGGCGCCGCAAGGCGGAGGATTAGCCTGTTGAGCCACGGCGCCAGCCTCCCTTTTAAACTAACCAATATTTGAACCATCTGATCAAATGTACTTAAATTATGACAAGGCATAATGAATATTCCTGCAGTTTTCTCATGGCTTAGTATCTTTTCAGGTGGGTCATAGAAAAGTATGCAAAACAAGAATGTTACTTTGACAGAATCCCCATAGTAATTCAACAGTTACCTACCTCACTTCTTATTTTCTGTAACCTGTGCTCCCCCAGCCCCCACCCCCCGCCACTCTCCACACTTCAGTTGGTTTGGGGAGGAAGAAACTATGAATAAGTATAATCATCCCTTTCCCACCTCCTCCCCAAGCTTGGTCTGGACCCAAACCCCGAAAAACTCCACATCCGCTCCAAGCTTGGCTTGACCCCAACAGGACAGCATACAAAGAGGAGCTCCACAGGGACCAGCTTTGTGGCACAGCAGATGAAGCCAGCATTTGCGATGCTGGCATCCCGTATTGGAGAGCTGGTTTGATCTCCCAGCGATTCTACTTCTGATCCAGTGTGCTCCTAATGCACCTGGGAAAGCTGCTGAAGATGGCACAAGTACTTGGACCTCTTCCACCTAAGTGGGAAACCAGAATGGAGTTCCTGCCTCCTGGCTTTAGCCTGGCCCAGACCCAGCTATTTTCAGCTATTTGGGGAGTGATCCAACAGGTGGAAAATCTCCCCCTGTCTATTACTCTCCTTTGAAATAAAATAAATAAATCTTTAAAAAAGGAGGGGCTTCTTAAACTTCCAAATTCTACTGTTATTAACTCCATGGCATCTTTTTCAAGTATTAATTTTTTAAATCCTTTTTGCCAAGATGTCTACATAGAATCCAAAGTAAAGACTCCAACAGTTATCAATGAAAAGAGTATGGCTGGTCCCCAGACAATCCACCCCTGTTAACACAAAGTGACATTATCCTTGGAAACCTGCCCGACTCCCAGGGCTGCCTTCACTCAGGGATACCGATTCATCCTTTCAAAAAGATGAATCTAAGAGAGATAGGGACTATCTAGAATGTCAAATGTTATGGTTTATTTCTTACAGAGAATCTTTGTACCTTATGTCAGTTCCTTAGGAAAGAGTGAGAGAGGCACAGCATTTATCACTGTAGGCCTCTAAACTCCCTATATATAATAACTTTAAGATCTGAGGTGGCCGGTGCGTGGCTTAACAGGCTAATCTTCCACCTTGCGGTGCCGGCACACCAGGTTCTAGTCCCGGACAGGGAGCCAGATTCTGTCCCAGTTGCCCCTCTTCCAGGCCAGCTCTCTGCTGTGGCCAGGGAGTGCAGTGGAGGATGGCCCCAGTGCTTGGGCCCTGCACCCCATGGGAGACCAGGATAAACACCTGGCTCCTGCCATCGGATCAGCGCGGTGCGCCAGCTGCAGCGTGCCAGCCGTAGCGGCCATTGGCGGGTGAATCAATGGCAAAAGGAAGACCTTTCTCTCTGTCTCTCTCACTGTCCACTCTACCTGTCAAAAAAAAAAAAAAGAAGAAGAAGAAGAAGAAAAGAAAAAAAAAGAAGATCTGAGGCAATTATGACCTCTAAAGAGGGTAATCCAATGAACTCACTCTTAAGAAATTACCAGAAGGATCTACAGGGATGCATCTATCTGTTAGCCCTCCTTTTGCTCACATACAGCATTGCATAGACTACAGGTCTGAACCACCCCTGGATAAACTGACACCTCACAAAGTTTTCCATCTGGGAAGAGTAGGAAATCTTTCTCCATCTCTGTAAGAGCCAAAGGTATCCACACACAGTCTTTAAAAAAAAAAAATCAAGGGAGATGCAGGCATTTGGCTCTGTGGTTAAGACACTGATTTGGATGTCAATGTCCCAAACTAAAGTATCTGGGTTCCAGTCCCGACTTTCTTCTGATTCCAGTTTACTGCTAATCTGTACCCTGGAGGCAGCAGGTGATGGCCCAAGTACTTGGGTCCCTGCTACTTGAGTTCCTGGCTCCTGGCTTCAGCCTGGCCCAGCCTTGACTGTGACTTAGGAAGTGTACCAACAGACAGCAGATATCTCTGTCTCTGTCTCTCTGCCTTTCATTCAGATACATAATAAAAATTTAAAGAATCTAGAGAGAAGTGGGACAATAAATGACATTTATCTTAAGGATTAAAGATAGTTGATAACATATATCCTATTGAAAAGAGGCTATGCTCATTTATAATTAGGATTAACTATATCCTTTTAACTCATGCTTGAAAGCCTAGCCCTGAATAAACTTCTCCACATAAATCTGAGATGTTGAGGTAGGCTTTTGGCACAGAGGTTATGACACAGATTGGGATGCCCATATCCCATATAAGAGTTCTTGGTTCAAGTCCTGGCTCTTCACTTCCGATGAAACCTCCTGCTAATGTGCATCTTAGAAGGTAGCTGATAATGGCTCTAATACTTGGGTGCCTGCCAACCACATGGGAGACACAGACTGAATTCCTGGATCTTAGTTTTGGCCTAACCTAGCAGGCATTTGGAAAATAAACCAAAGAGTCTCTCTCTCTTTCTCAATGCCTTTCAAATAAAAGAAAGAAATTTACCTTAATAAAACTTTCAAAAAAAAAAAGAGAGAAAACTTTATTTTCCTGATCATTTCATAAATACCTTTGACTTTTTTTCTCTCATAAAAACGTTGTTATATTAACACATTTGGTTTCTAAAGCAATACTCTACCTGATGTCGCATCTTTGCCTTGAAACCAAGAACTGGGAACTGCACATTCATCCTTGCTCTTGCCTTCCTTCTCATCTTGGTTCATTCCTCTGTGAGGCTGAAACTCTGTTTTGTTTGTGTATCACATAGCTTTGTATAGACTAAATGAGTATTAAATGATAAATTCTAGCACACAATAATATTTCATAACTAAAGAGTTTTCTTGATAAAATGTTAGAGAATTAGCTTTAAATAAGTTTGCATGTCAGGGAAGCAAAAGGTATAAAGCACTTTCCAAGGTTGTTTTTGATGTGGTTTACCCCTATTGCTATGGTTTGAATGTGTGTCTGCTTCTAAGTTCATGTCATAACACAATCCCTGCCATGCTGGTATTAAGAGGTGGAGCCTTTTAGGGTGGGTGTGAGACACCAGAGCTCCAGCACCTTATGACAGAGCTGGAGGGAAAAACTACCTACGGTCCTTTTAGCTCTTGCACCTTCCACCATGTGGGGACATAGTGTTCCTCCCTCCTGTCAAGTGCAGGTACAGTAGGAGAGCCCTCCCCAGATTCCAAACACTAGCACCTTGACCTTGGACTTGCTGCCATAGCTGTGAGAAATAAATTATACCATGTCTAAACTATCTAGTCTGTCTATTTTGTTATAGCAAGACAGATTAAGACACTTTACATTACAAAATACATTGTACACATACATATAAACATATGTAACCTAGCAGTAACAAAAGTTATAACCAAAAAATAATTTAACTTCAAGATGCCTCATGTTTAGGTTATTTCCCTTTCTTTTCTTTGATTTTTAAAAATGCTACTAGATAATACTATACCTTCTAACAGTTTGTGGTCCACAGTGTGAAAAATGTTGACTTATGAAAACTATGTTCTAGAAGCAAATATGGAGGCAAACAGTAACTACAAAATACTGAAAAAAGTTTTAAAATAATACTTACGTGGCTGTTGCAAAAACAACATTTGATGACATATGTTGAAGAAACGGAAGGAAAGGCCTAGAGGAAGGCAAACAGACTTGTTTGTGACTTTTCCACTGGGAGCACTCTGAACTCTCTTCCAACTCTAATATTTGTCCCATTAAATCAATAAGCATGAGTATCCCATATATCAGCAATACTCAAACTTTGGTATAAACAAGAACACTAGGGGTGGGTAAGTTCCTATTTAAAATGCCCACGTGTGGCTCAGAGATTTGGTCAACACAGATCTGAGTTGATGGATCTGCACTTACTCCAGTATTTTTGCTGCAGATGGAGATCAAGCCACACTCTGAGACACAGTACCCTATATTTCCCTGAAATTCTCAAAGGTCTAGGAATTGAATATGCTATAGTTTAGAAAAATATAGTTTAAGAAAAATCAGCATCACAAAATTCTCCTAAGGAGGCCGCTCATAAATAATAATGTCAATTATATTATATATATGACACCTGCATCCCACATGAGCACTGGTTTGAGTCCCAGCTTCTCTGCTTATCTCTGTCCTCCCTCGCTCTAACTCTGCCTTTCAAGTAAATAAGTAAATCTTTAAACAGTATGTATACATATAAGTAGGAATAATGTAGATTAGAAGTTTACGTTGTCAAGGAAGCTTCGATAGATATAGCATCAAGCTTACCTTCTCAATTCAGGTAAGGCCTTTAGTAAATCCCCTCCTTAATTTAATTTTATCTGAACATGTGATTATCATATGAGTGTTAATCACAAATGAAATAAATGGTTTTGGTGACATTCACACAAAGAGAGCAGAAGTCGCCCATTTAGATACTTTCAACAATTTCCCCAGCATTAGTATGACTTCATGATATCCCTGCTGTGTCTCACTTCATCTGATGACTTCTTTTCCTCCTCAAACATGCATTCTCAGTTTTAATCCGTGCCTCTGAAGTCAGATGGGCTTTGTAAGACTCCCAGTTCTGCCACTGGCTGGCTTACATGGCCTTGACAAATCCACTTCTCCTGACTGTCTCAGCCTCATTTTTGGTAGAATGGGAATAATATAGGAGAAAGTCTTCAAAAAGTTCATGGAAAATGTGTATTATTAAAAAAAAAAAGGATGAATTTCAAAAATTTTTGCACCAAAATAAACTTACTTCTCAATTTTATTTTTCAGGAACTTTTTGAAATACCCACTTACAGCTTACATTTCTGTTGTAAAGATTTGACAAAGCATATTTAAAGCTCTTAAAATGGTGCCTGGCACAGTGTATGTACTTAAACATTTCAGCTTTTATCATAGTCATTAAGAGGTTCTCTAATATTATCAGGGCTCAAGTGCTCATTAATAACCACTTTCTACCTGTCAAAGTATTTATAACGATTCTTTCCAGTAACATCAGGATCCTCACAAGCTTCTTTAGGCATCTGGAAAGAAGTATCCACTCTAAAAAAAGAAGCAGAAAAATATTATTCAAGTCTAAAACATCATTTCCACATAAAATTTCTAATCATTCTTTCCATGACTCTAAAGCAGATACACAAAGTGTCTTATACTGAGTGAAGTATTCTCTTACATGCACCTGTCCTGCTTCTTACACTGAATACCACTTTCTCTAAGCCAGTAAACCAGGATCCAGTAAGAAATGTGAGTAAAGTATAGATTTATGAAATACCTCATACACAAATGCCCAATTTTAATTAAAAGCACATGAGAATAAAAAAGTTTTAAAAGAGAATTTTTAATGTCAAGACTGAAACATATGATTATTTGTTAATATAGTAAACGTGAACTTTAGTTAACATAAGGATTTCCAAAGACTCATCCTTAAAGGTACTTTGCCTGTTAGAGTCCAAAAAATGTTTTTGATGCTAGCAGAGAACAGCACTTGCAATTTCTAAGATGGATCAAATGCAGTCTCCCTTACCTAGGTGACAAGTATCATTTAATACAGCTGTTCACACCAACCCTCTGAGACCATCTACTAATAATCGGACTACAACTGCTGCTCCTGAATCAAGCTTGCTTGCAACAAGAGGTTTAGAGAAAGAATTTGGCCTAGGTGTAACATCTCAGCACTACATTTTCCAGTCATGCAGAATAAATCAATAAAAACTTTTAAAAAGAAAAACATATTCATAGAAAATGTGAATCGCTTTAGGAGCAGAATCTGCCCAACACTTACACAGCATGCTGCCGGAGCGCTTCTCTGCGTTTCTCCTCATGTCCCTTCCATTCCCGACTGATGAATGGTGGGACAGGATCTGATTTGCTCCAATACAGAGAATATCTTGGATAATGGTTCAGGTTACTGAACATGGTTCTAAACCTGGGAATTCTTCTCTAATGTTAGAAAACGGAAGCAAGGAGGAAAAGAACAAACTTATGCCATCAGATTTTCTAAAGCATTCCAATTATATGATAATTGTTTTACATTAAAAGGTATAAAACAACATATATAGGGGCTGGTATTGTGGTTTAGTAGGTAAAGAAAGCTGCCACCTACAATACCATCATCCCACATGGGTACTAATTCAAGTCCTGGCTGCTCTACTTCCAGTTCAGCTCCATGCTGATCGCCTGGGAAAGCAGTGAAAGATGGCCCAAGTGTTCAGGCCCCTGCACCCATGTGGGAGACCTAGAAGAAGCTCCTGGATCCTGGCTTTACCCTGACCCAACCCTGTCTGTTGCGGCCATTTGGGGAGTAAACCAGAGGATGGAATATCTCTCTCACTCCCTCTCTCTCTCTTTGTAACTCTTTCAAACACATAAATAAATCTATAAAGAAAAAACAACATATATAGCATAGGTAGGAAGAGGGCTTATTGGTATACATAGAATATTTCTAAAAAGAATGTAAAAAAACTAATGATAATGACTGTTTATGTGTTGCAGATAGGGCTAGAATATACTTGATACCATATATCTTTTTGTACACTTGAATTCTTTTAACACAAGCATATATTACTTTTCCCACTGAAATAAATTAGTGTATGGGCCCTCAACTCAGTATTACTTAATTAACCCTCACAATGGGTCACAAGTAGTAAGACACCTTGCCCCCTAGTAACCATGGTAAAATAATTCCTGCAGAACCTAAAATCCAGAGATTTGGTGATTAGTCAATCCAATCAGCGCAGTTAGCCAAACTAGATGGTTCAGTTGGTTGCTTTGGTTGAATTAGACTCACCAGTCTGCTTCGAAGCACAGTGGCTTGGATATTTGCTTGTGTGTGTTCTTTCTCACTTGACACAATAAACAATGGATCTGCAAAACAGAAAAAAATGTCACATATGGGATAGAACACATCTACTCCTAAGCTGAGAATAATGGCAAAGCAATACAGCTTAACTGGAACACAGATTAGAAAGTTTAGACATTGCCTAACCGGTCAGAAGCTCAAGACCTTGTGACTCTACCCCATCTACCAGTAACAGTCTGCCAAACGCATTTCTTTTCTGTGTATTCCAAGTTAGCTTATGGAACTGGAATGTATAGAGAAGCCTAGCATGTTCTTGAGCACAGTACTCTAAACACACTCTCTTCTGGCCTGTGAACATACGTCTTTCTGGATCTAGGTAGCCTAAGAGATCCTTCCAGAGAAAAGATTCTGTGTAAGTGCACTATGCCCAACTGCAAGCGAGAGAAACAATAAGTTTAGGCACTCTCTCCCATGTTCAGTCCATTGAGAAGGAGCAACAGCATTACCCCTTAGAACTGATAAATGTGGTAAAAAATATCTAATAAGAGACATTTATTCTCTACCAAGAGATAAAGGTGACCAGCTCTCTTCAGAATAAGTCTATTTTACCACACAAAGGCCATTTAGTGGCAGCAGACATGTGATACCCATCAAGGTTGAAAGGCCGCATGAGACACAGGCTCTCTTAATGCTTTCATCCAACAAATAGTTAATTGACAAGCCCTGAGCACATACAATACAATTTCAAAAATTGTTTGTACCAGAATAAACTTATCTTTTATCGGGAACCCTCGCCAGCAAGGGTCCAACCCACGGATTCACGCACGACACAACCGCTGTTTATCGGTTCTCAAGGAACTTTTATTTTTAGTGATAGAAGAAGGACAGGAGGGAAAGAAAGAGAAGAAAGAGCAGAAGCAGCCGAGAGAAAGAAAGAGAGAAAGACTGAAGAGGCTGCCCCCCTTCCCGACCCTATCCCAGTCTCTTATCCATTCTCAGTCCCCTAGGGCGAGCAGTCCATTGATCAGATCAAAGGGCATGCGTATCCTCAGGTTGAAGGTGTATCTCTTGCATGTCTTGCGGTCAGTACTTCCTTGACTTTGTTATGCTCAGCAGGTTAAGGCAGATTGCAATGAGGAGGTCCCCACAGGTGGCCAGCCTGTGGTTCCCCACATCTTTTAATTCCATTTTCCACAAACAGAGTACCTTCATGCTATGTTCTAGGTGAATGGAATACATCAACAAAGAGATAACAATCCCCAACTTCATGGGATGTAGAAAATAAACATCCATCATTATAAATTATACATTATAAGTTATACAATAAAATTATACAATATGTTACCCAAGGCCAGTTAACTCATTGGTTAGCCAACAACCAATCTTATTTCTCATTTAAATTTTCAGCTAAGATACAAAGAGACTCCATTCAATTGGTGGAGAGTTTCAGTGTTAAAAGGTCATACAGATTGCCACCTTAGTCCTTGTCATGGTAGGAAAACTCCATACACAAATAGCTTTCCATCAGATTTAAGAAGGAAACACGTGACATGCACAGAAAGAAGCCTAGAGTTGCCAAATAAAATTCAGATAAGTAATGAATGACATTTTAGTATAAACTTGTCTCAAATATTTCATAGGATGAAAAATTTATACTAAAATCATATTTGCTGTTTATCTCAAATTCCTATTTAACTGTGCACCCTGTATTTTTATTTGGTAAATCTTGCAATCCTACCAAGTCAAAAAAAAAAAAAAACTATAAAATGCAAACAAGAGAGCAGGGGAGTGCAGTATTGCAGTATCTTAGCTCTGGCCTTCCCTGTCCGGGTGCTCTAGGCTTTCCTGGCTACCCTTCGCTTCCCGTGCATGAACAGCTGTGAGACCTCTATTTTACTGCAACAACCCAGCCTTTCCTTTAACCTATTCTAGGAGGATTTCTGTTCTCTGAAAGGGACAGGGAAACATGTATCATCCCTCTGTAGAAGAGATGCTTAGGGATAAAGGAAACAACAAGGGAAAATGCTTCATCCATCCTTACCGAAGATGTTTACCTCCATTCCCAAATTACCTTTGAAAAAAACACGGTGTTACCAAGAGTGATTAAAGAAAACCACTGGCCAGAATATGAAAGCAATCGTCACACAATCCACCATGCAGGAAATGGCCCTCTAGACTCCCACCAAAGAGACTGGGAGGCCCTGATGTGACACCACGTGGTTGAAAGTAATGCAAGATTCAGGTGAAGAGCCTGGGGCTCCTGAGTGCAAAACTGAAAAACCGTGCTTTAACAGTAAACACAATTCAATAGACATCAAACACCCAGCACGTGTACCGGCACTGGAAAGGGCTGCGAAGCCTACAGAAAATGCCGGCCCCGCGGCTCAACAGGCTAATCCTCTGCCTGCGGCATCTGCACACGGGGTTCTAGTCCTGGTCGGGGTGCCAGATTCTGTCCCGGTAGCTCCTCTTCCTGTCCAGCTCTGCTGTGGCCCGGGAGTGCAGTGGAAGATGGCCCAAGTGCTTGGGCCCTGCACCCCATGGGAGACCAGGAGAAGCACCTGGCTCCTGCCATCGGATCAGCGTGGTGCTCCGGCTGCAGCGCGCTGGCAGCAGTGGCCATTGGAGGGTGAACCAACGGCAAAGGAAGACCTTTCTCTCTGTCTCTCTCTCTCACTGTCCACTCTGCCTGTCAAAAAGAAAAAAAAATGTATGGAATAGAAACTTTAAGGTCCAGAAGAGATAGGACATAAACGGACAAACAAGACATTAACATAAATTGGGCTTTATCAGTCCAAAGAAGAATCAGTGGAGTTGGTTTATAAATGATGCTCTGATAGACAAAAATAAATTTAAAGGAGAACAAACAGACGTCAGATAAACTGGCACTTTCTTCACCTAGACTGCCACCTGTGGAGTTGCCCAGAGAATGAGCGCAGTGTGAATGTGGGAACACGGAATGAATCTCCAAGTTTTAAAATCACTCCCTACTTTTCTGGATACCAAAACGCCCGGACCAGGTGTCAGAAGATGGCTCAGGGCTGAGGAAATTACTAGAAAAACAGGGTTAGGAGGACGGCAGCCCGGAGCGCAGCTCCAAGAGGCAGAGGGCGCCTGCTGCTTCAGAGGCGCCCCAGAGCGCGCGCCCACCTGGAGGGCGTAGGGCTGCCCCTAACCAACAAAAGCCCACCGCGGGCCAAGGTCGGTGCAGGGACTCATCTGTCATGCCCCTAGCCCGGTGCACCACCTGGAAGCCGGACCTGGCGCGGAAGTCCATACCCCAGGAGGTTTCCGGAGGCCCTTACCGTACAGATAATCGTAAACCCGATTGGAGCAGAAGCGGCCCACGGCCCCTGACCTCTC
The DNA here is from genome assembly GCA_949820135.1 of Sylvilagus floridanus. Lineage (NCBI taxonomy): Eukaryota > Metazoa > Chordata > Mammalia > Lagomorpha > Leporidae > Sylvilagus > Sylvilagus floridanus. The sequence continues at coordinate 73,452,377 of OX463244.1, read as the reverse complement.
CCCACATCGCGGCTGAGACACCTGCAGGTTGACCTGAGGCTTCCTGACGGTCACTACGCGGCTCATGGTGCCGCTTCTTTGCTCAGGCCAAGCGGACGGTCTGCGAGGGAGGCCAACTGGTGCGTGCCCCGTAGCTATGGTAACCTGCGCGGCTGCGCTGGGGTCAGGGGTGGGGCGCGGAGGAGGGGCGGGGCCTGAGCGCGGCTGGTGGGAGGGAGGAGAGAGGTGGGGATGGGCGGGAAAGAGGAGGTAGCAATGGCCTAGCCTCTTGCTATGCATCTGAGGCAGGGCGGGGAGCTGTCGCTGCCCACCCAGGTTCACGGCCCGAAGCTGGGGAAAAGGCTACTCTTCAGGAAATCCTGCAGCAACGTGCGGGTACAACTGGAGCTTCTTTCTGAAATCCCTGGGGAATCGCAGAGCCTCCTGAAATCGTCGGGTGCTTTCATTTCGGAAAACCCCTCTGCTCAGAGCCCTGGGATTCCTGTGAGTGAGGAGGAATCCCAGTGCTTGAGTATTGGGCCTTGGCACCCATCAAGGATAAGGGGCGCTTGGTAACCGCCAGTAGCTGTTGACCGCAGGAAGCTGCCCCTGACGGAGCCCTGGGCATTAGGGCACCCGAAAGGACGCTGCAGGTACAGTCTGCTTTTGAGACCCAGCATGAGGAGGTACTTTGCTCTGAGGGGAGGAGAGAACTTCCACTTTGCTTATGGCCTTGATTAAACATGGAAGGAATTTGTGGATTCAAACGGCTTCCTTAGCCTTGGCAGCTCATATCAAGAGCCTCCGGTGATCACTGACATCATACATGAGTGTTAATTGTTAAATTAACAGCAGGAGTCACTGTGCGCTAACTTCCCATGCAGGACCTCTGTCCTCAAAGAGCTGTATTATGAGAGTTCACAGTAAAATTTGTTCTCAAAGATTTTCTTTTAGTGTATTAAGTGCAGGATATTCTCATGTCTCATAAGTTTTAGTTAGGCCTAAGTGTCCAGCTCCATTGCTTGTTTTTCTTAGATGCTTCCTTAATCAACGATAAAACTCATTCTCAAGGACTTACTTTCTTTTAATGTAGTAAGTGGAGGATATTCTTAGGTCTCACAAGTTACAGTTATGTCTAAGTGCTCACAAAAGATGTATCATTCTTGGGTGCTTCTTTAAAGTTAATTAAGTTTCTAGAAAAAAAAAAGTGAAATTCATTTTGAGCAGCCCTTGTCTCGACTATTGAGGAAAAATTTCTTTTTTTTTCTTTTTTTTCCCGTGCAAATTGTTGAACTCTTTACATAGTATAGAGTTGGTCTTCTGTGTGTAAAGTTAACTGAAAATGGATCTCAGTAGAGAATGGGACTGGGAATGGGAGAGTGAGGAGGAGAAGGGGTGGGAGGGCAGGTATCGTGGGAACAATCACTACATGCCTAAAGTTGTACGTATGAAATGCATGAAGTTTGTATTCCTTAAATATAAGGTTTCTTTGAGAAGAAACAACAACAAAACCCATCCTGGCAGAATTTAAAGAGCAGCAGACGTGATTCCAGTGTTAGTAATGAACCCATCACTCAACCTTCATTTTGCCAATCTTGTTTCATCTTTCCTTCCCTCCCCCACCCCATTTGTAAAAGAAACCTCAAACATAGTCTTATTTTATCCTTTATCTACATGGCAAAGTGATAAAGATTTTTAAAAATTTTTTAATCACTTACCTTAGCTAACAGTGATTTTCTAATACTTTGGATAATTACTACTGGGGATTCTTCTACAGAAAAAGGTTTCTCAAACCAACTCACTGATTTACTGAAATACATTGTAGAGGAAAGACTGGATAAATGCTAGATTATTTGGGGCCAGCACTGGGGTGCAGTGGATAAACGCCCTGGCCTGGAGTGCCGGCATCCCATGTGGGCGCTGGTTCAAGACTCAGCTGCTCCACTGCTGATCCAGCTTTCTGCTATGGCCTGGGAAAGCAGTAGAAGATGGCCCAAGTCCTTGGGCTCCTGCACCCATGTGAGGGACCCAGAGGAAGCTGCTGGCTCCTGGCTTCAGATCCAGGATCAGCAAAGCTCCAGCCATTGCAGCCAATTGCAGACTGAACCAGTGGATGGAAGACCTCTCTCTCTCTCTCTCTGTTTGCCATTCCTCTCTCTGTGTAACTCTGACTTTCAAATAAATAAATCTTTTTTTAAAATGCTAGATTCTTTATTAAATTTCAGAGAAATAAATTGGTGCCAGAGCAAACTCCAATGTTAACCACATCAAGTTTTTTGTTTGTTTAGTATCATTATGAATCCATGCATTTTTTACATACCTGATGTTTTAATCTGTTATGTTCATTATTCTTTATGATGTTTAAATTATCTCATGAGGCTAGTAGCACCCATTAGAATTGGCTTTTTTGGGGCCGGCGTTGTGCCGTAGCAGGTAAAGCTGCCACCTTAAGTACCAACATCCCCTATGGGTGCCGGTTCAAGTCCCAGCTGCCCTACTTCTGATCCAGCTCTCTGCTATGGGCTGGGAAAGCAGTAGAAGATGGCCCAAGTCCTTGGGCCCCTGCACCCAAGTGGGAGACCTGGACGAAGCTGCTGCTTGCTGGCTTCAGATCAGCACAGCTCCTGCTGTCCTGTCGTAGCCAATTAGGGAGTGAACCAGTGGATGGAAGACCTCTCTCTCTGTTTCTCCTTCTCTCTCTGTGTAACTGACTTTCAAACAAATTTTAAAAATTAAAAAAAAAGTAGGCTGAACTTGTCCTTAAAAAAAAAAAAAAAGAGTTGGCTTCTTCATCGCTTTCATGTGATTCACAGATACTTCCCTAATAAGCTCCCTGGCCTCGCGACTCCTTTGGCACACACCCTGGTTTTAACTCATTGTTGCTTCTGAACCTAAAATGTCTTTTCCTGTTTATGTCCCTGACAAAGATTCTTTGCTTAGCTAAACTTTAGTCTGGCTCCTAAACCTTTCTATGTTCTTTCTTTCTTTTTAAAGGTTTATTTATTTATTTGAGAGGTAGAGTTAGAGAGGGGGGAGAGACAGAGAGGTCTTCCATCTGCTGGTTCACTCCCCAAGTGGCCACAATGGCCAAGGCTGGGCCCATCTAAAGCCGAGATAGGAGTTTTTCCAGGTCTCCCACGCTGGTGCAGGGGCTGCTGCTTTCCCAGGCCATAAGCAGAGGTGGATCAGAAGTGGAGCAGCCAGGACTAGAACCCATGCCCATACGGGATGCAGACACCACAGGCAGAGGCTTAGCACACTTCGCCACAGCGCTGGCTTCTTTATATTCTTTCTTATAAAATCCAACTTTAGCAAAGAACCCTGCCAAGTCAGTCTGACAAAAGCCTACCCCCTCTTCCCATCCTTTATTTATTGGATTACACTCATATGCAGGAAGAATACTGTCAGGTCCCTTTAGCTAGAATCCCCCTCATCCCTGAATGTTCCCTCTTAGTAATTTCCCATCCAGTGACCTCCTTGGCTGTATGTTCCAACTTACCCATGCTTGCATTTGGCATTGAGCCCAGCCTGTCTCCACTGCAAGAGCTGGTTGCAGTGGTCTTTATGCATATCTCACTGGTCCTGGATACAATCTGCCTTACTGTGCTTTACAAGCACCTCTGAGTAACTTTTTTTTAATCTAATGCTGCCAACTAATATAAGCATCCTGCAACACTTGGCTCCAACTTTGCCATCTTTATGCATTTTCTCCAGGGCCCCCAAATAGAGTACAATGTCGTTCGTTCTTCCAATGCTATAGCGCCAATACGGTGGACCACTGTGTATAGTAATTGTTTGCAACTCTGTTCTCCCTAAGGTTGAGTTCACTGAAGACACAAGACTTCATATGGTCACTTTTTTTTTTAAATCTCTGAAGTACCCAGTACATAAAAGCTTAATAAAATGACTACCATATGTATAAAACCATACATTTGTTAAACAAATACGCTGAGTGTTAACTAAATGATAGGTGTCAACTTCAGGGTTTACTAAAATCTATGAGCAAACAAAGAACAGATGTATGGCTAAAAATAGGAATGACTGTTAAAGATGTGATTTATATATTTATACCCTACTAAGAAAATTTGTACAGGATGCTGAGGAAAGCAGATACAGAAACAAAATACAGTGTTCTAATGGTCTATTTCTCTGTCTGTGGGTAGAGCTACATTTCTCAGCACCTCCCTTCCGTTGTTCCTTCTTAGAATGCTCCTTACTCACACCCTGTCTTCTCACAGTTCGCTTCTCATCGTTTGAGGTCAACTGGATTGGCATCTCCTCAGACAGACATTTCCACTGTCAGACAAATTATCTGAGGTAGCCAACAGCTAATGCCTCCCTTCTCCTGCCATCAGAAACACATCTATGATATTGCCTTGGTTTATTTTTATAGCACTGAAATGTTCTTTTTTTAAATCTGTTTATTTTGTTTCCTTCCATCCACAGTTCTTAGGTCAGCAGCCGGCACAAAGCAGTGATAAAGAAGAAATCATTTGAATGAATTGATTGCTTAACCTTTTGTCCAGTCTGCCATCATTGGTCCTCACTTCTATCTCATTGCCGGTTTCATACCTCCATGATCTCTAGGACGTTCCATACCAAGTGAGCATTGGTTAGTCAAATGCAATACATTCTGAGTAAAATACTAGGACAGTGATTAACTGTATGAGCTTTTAAAAAAATGTATTGATTTTAATGGAGGAAGGTGGAGAGAGAGAGAGAGGGCGAGAGCTCCTACCCACTAAGTTCACTCCCCAAATGCCTGTAATGGCCAGGGCTGGGCCAGGCTAAAGCCAGGCACTGGAAATTCAATCCAGAGATGGCAGGATTCCAATCATTTGAGCCATCAGCACGGCCTCCTCTCAGGGTGTGCATTAGTAGGAAGCTGGAGCAGAGCCAGGACTCAAACCCAGACACTCCAATATGGACTGTGGACACCCTAACTACTAGACCAGACACCGGCCCTGTGTGAGTTTTGGAATCAGATTTCCTAGATTTGAATCCTGTTCTAAAACTTACAATTTGTATGTTCCTTAGTTAATCATTTAGTATCCATGTGCATCTGGTTCTTCATTACTAAAAAGGTGACATATTACAGTAGTCTCAGGGAAGATTATAGGAGATAATACCCACAAAACACTTGTAAAGGAATATGGTAGATAGTAAGTGCCCTCAAAATGTTAGATACTATTTCTCCCTAATTAAAGGCAAGGACACACATGTGTTTGGTCTCATCTCTGTGTCATTCATAAGCCCCCCTTCTTTTGTGGATATATTCCGTGCAATCTCTGTTTTAGGTCTGTATTTTTAGATAATCAGCTGGTAGTGGACAGACATTATGGTGGCCCCAGGAACTCAGCCTCCTGGTCATTCATGCTTTTATTTGATTTTGAGCATTGTGATTTGCTATTAATCAATAGAATATGTCAAATGATGGGATATATGTACACGGTTATGTGATTCTAATACATAAGACTGTAATGCCCATTTTACTGGGTCTCTCTCTCTCTCTCTTTTTCTGTCCTTTGTTGGCTTTGAGGAAGCAATTAACCATGTTGGGGAACCATATGTGACAGGTGGCCTCTAGGAGCTGAGGACAAATGCCAACTTACAGTCAGCAAGAAACCAAAGCGCTGAATCTGCAACTTCTGCCAATCGTCTGAGTGAGACTGGAAACATGCATTTCCCCTGTAAGAACCTCAGAGGAGACCATAATCTTGGCCAAAGTCTTGACTGCATTCTTCAAAGATTCCAATCAGAGGAGCCCCTTAAGCCAGGAGCAGATTCCTGGCCTGAAGAAACCGTGAGATGATCATGCATATTGCCATTAGTTTTGTGGTATTAGTGTTACTCCGCAATCTTAACTCTCCTTGGGTTGTTACCACAAAATACTAAAGACTGGGTGGCTTAAACAACAGATATTTATTTCTCACAGTTCTGGAGGCTGGCTCGTCTAAGATAGTCCAATTCTATTCCTGGTCAATGTTCTAGACCTTGAATAGCTAGCTACCGTCCTGCTGTGTCCCCTAAGATAATAGTGATGTCTGAACTCTTCCTCTTCTTAAAGGGCAGTTATCCTATGCTGGGGGCTCCAGCCTCATGACCTCATCTAAATATAATTACCTTTCAAAGACCTCATTTGCAAATGCCATACTTTGGGGAGTAGAGTTTCAGAATCTGAATTTTGTAAGGACGCATTTTTTCATTCCCTAGTAACAATGACCTTTATGAAATTGGGTTCGGCATCATTTAGTTTACTTGTATAAAAGAAACTTTTTTTTTTGTGAGGAAAAGGTATCTTTTTTTTTATAAAGCTTTTATTTAAAGAATATAAATTTCCAAAGTACAGCTTATGGATTACAATGGCTTCCCCCCCATAACTTCCCTCCCACCTGCAACCCTCCCCTTTCCCGCTCCCTCTCCCCTTCCGTTCACATCAAGATTCATTTTCAATTCTCTTTATACACAGAAGATCAGTTTAGTACATATTACGTAAAGATTTCAACAGTTTGTCCTCACATAGAGACACAAAGTGAAAATACTGTTGGAGTACTAGTTATAGTATTAATTCACAATGTACAGCACATTAAGGACAGAGATCCTACATGATTTTTTTAAAGAATTGATTAACTATCTATGCAATTTCCAATTTAACACCAAGATTTTTTAATCATTTGCAATTATCTTTATATACGGAAGATCGATTCAGTATATACTATGTAAAGATTTCATCAGTTTGCACCCACACAGAAACACAAAGTGTAAAAATACTGTTTCAGTACTAGTTATAGCATAACTTAACATTGGACAACACATTAAGGACAGATCCCACATGAGTCGTAAGTACACAGTGACTCCTGATGTTGACTTAACAATTTGACACTCTTGTTTATGGTGTCAGTAATCTCCCTAGGCTCTAGTCATGAGTTGCCGAGGCTATGGAAGCCTTTGGGGTTCACCGACTTCGATCTTATTCTGACAGGGTCATAGTCAAAGTGGAAGTTCTCTCCTCCCTTCAGAGAAAGGTACCTCCTTCTTTGATGACCCCGTTCTTTCCACTGGGATCTCACTCGCAGAGATCTTTCATTTAGGTCTTCTCTTTTTTTTTTTTTTTTCAGAGTGTCTTGGCTTTCCATGCCTAAAATATTCTCATGGGCTCTTGAGCCAGATCCAAATGCCTTAAGGGCTGATTCTGAGGCCAGAGTGCTATTTAGGACATCTGCCATTCTATGAGTCTGCTGTGTCTCCCACTTCCCATGTTGGATCGTTCTCTCCCTTTTTGATTCTATCAGTTAGTATTCGCAGACACTAGTCTTGTTTGTGTGATCCCTTTGACTCTTAGACCTATCAGTGTGATCAACTGTGAACTGAAATTGATCACTTGGACTAGTGAGATGGCCTTGGTACATGCCATCTTGATGGGATTGTATTGGAATCCCCTGGTACAATTCTAACTCCATCATTTGGGGCAGGTCCGATTGAGCATGTCCCAAATTGTACATCTCCTCCCTCTCTTATTCCCAAAAAGAAACTTTGATAATGAAGACAAATTCCAGTTAATAAAATTTAAGCACTTGGGCCACCCTCTGCTGCCTTCCCAGGCATATCAGCAGGGAGCTGGACTGGAAGTGGAGCATCCAGGACTCAAACTGGCATTCATATGGGATGCCAGCTCTGCAGGCAACAGCCTCACCTGCTGCACCACAGTGCTGGCCCCAAGATTTGGGTTTTTAAAAACTCACCATCTCTTCCCATTTAGCTTTCTTCACATCATCCTGTGGGAACTGAGGTTCAGGGAACCAACAAAAAAAATTACTGATGTTCTCCTGTTTGTGTTGTAATAAACTATTTTTCATCTGTAACTCAGAAGTTTGATGGCTGGAAACTAGAGTAAAATCTTAAACTCTTCAGAATATTTGGAAAACTATAAAAACTGTACAGAACTTATTTATTCAAAACTGAAAAGTCCTTTTGACAGAGGCAGATACGAGAGTCATGTGCAACAATCACCTTGCTTGCTTTTGTTAGACTATATGAAGTCTACCACCTAGTAACTACAGAGGAGAATTTAGACCTGTAATTCTTTTCTCTCAACATATGGTGTCACCCCTGCCCCTCTAACCTCAGCTGCCCAGGCTTACTTGGTCAAGTCTCTACACTTGGGATCAGTTAGGCATGAAAAATGAAAAATGGTTAAAATCCTTTTTAAAAAAGATTTATTTCGGCCGGCGCCGTGGCTCAACAGGCTAATCCTCCGCCTTGCGGCGCCGGCACACCGGGTTCTAGTCCCGGTCGGGGCACCGATTCTGTCCCGGTTGCCCCTCTTCCAGGCCAGCCCTCTGCTGTGGCCCAGGAGTGCAGTGGAGGATGGCCCAGGTGCTTGGGCCCTGCACCCCATGGGGAGACCAGGAAAAGCACCTAGCACCTGGCTCCTGCCATCGGATGAGCGCGGTGCGCCGGCCGCGGCGCGCCGGCCGCGGCGGTCATTGGAGGGTGAACCAACGGCAAAGGAAGACCTTTCTCTCTGTCTCTCTCTCACTCACTGTCCACTCTGCCTGTAAAAAAAAAAAAAAAAAAAAAGATTTATTTCTTTTGAAAGGCAAATTTACAGACAGATAGGGGGAGATAAAGAGAGAGACATCCTCTATCTGCTGGTTCGCTCCCCAAAGGGCTGCAATGAGCAGTGCTGGGCCAGGCCAAATTCAAGAGTAGGAAATTCACTGGGGTATCCCACAGGGGTGGCAGGGGTCCAAGGACTTGGGCCATCTTCTGCTGCTTTCCCAGGCACATTAGCAGGGAACTGGATCAAAACTGGAGCAGCTGGTTTTGAACTTGTGTCCACATGGAATGCCAACATGGCAAGGAGTGGCTGAACCCGCTATGCCACCACACCAGTCCCTAAAAATACCTTTATCGTGGAAAATTTTACAAAGTATTTCCTTAGTTGTTCCTTGTTACATTGCCAGGGCTGTTACTTTATTCATAGAATGGCTGTTGGGTGCCATTGGTAGCTAATGTTCTCATTTAGTACCTTTACCCTGGTGGTTAAGATGCCAGCTGGGACACCCACATCCCCTCTTGGTGTGCCTGGGTCTGAGTCCTGGCTCTGCTCCTGGTTGCAGCTTCCTTCTAATATGTACCCTAGAAGGCAGCAAGTGATGGTTCAAGTATTTGTGTCTCTGCCAACCATGTGAGAGTCCTGGATGGAGTTCCCAGCTCCCAGCTCTGGTCTGGCCCAGCCCCAGCTGATGTAAGCATTTGGGGGTACACCAGAGGAACAGGATTTCTCTCTCTCTCTCTGCCTTTCAAATCAATAAATAATTTTAAAGAGAATGTCGGGGGCTGGCGCGGTGGTGACTCAGGTAAAGCCACCACCTGCAGTGCTGGCATCCCATATAGGCGCCGGTTTGTGTCCTGGCTGCTGCACTTCCAATCCAGCTCTCTGCCATCACTTGGGAAATCAGTAGAAGATGTACCCACTTGGGAGACCTGGAAGAAGCTCTTGGCCCAGCTCTGGCCATTGCGGCCAACTGGGGAGTGAACCAGTGGATGGAAGACCTCTCTCTCTCTCTGCCTCTCTTTCTCTCTGTGTGTAACTCTGACTTTCAAGTAAATAAGTAAATCTTTTTTTTTAAAAGAGAATGTCAGATATTTTTTAAAATGTCCACGAAAGTCACCATTTCAAGTCCTGCTGCATATTATTTTAGCAATTGTAGCAATACCATAGAGTGCCAACTCCACTTAAAAGAGTCGAGGATTGCTGGTTAAAATCAGAATTGAGAAGTGAGAAGTTGATCTGAAACATACCAAGCAAACTAACCTCAGAGTTACCTGTGTAAAACAAATTGTTGAATCCCATCTTTTACTTGGTCCCATATGCCCACCTAGTTCAATTTAATTATCTCTAATGACAGCTCTCAAGGATTGTTGTATTTTCCCTGAGGAAAGTAGGTTATTTAGATTTTTCATGAGGTAGAAAAGGAAACAATAGATTTCATGTGTTGTACTCCTACTCTTCCTTTAATGCCGAATATAGGCCATCTCACAAGTCTAGAGACATTCAGGATGGGAAGAAAAGTGAAGAATAAGGATAATGTTAAAAAAAAATCAGAAGTTGACCTTAAAGCTTACTTGCTCATAAATTAAAAACTAAGAGAAAAAGTAGCCCACATGTGTGGGTTAGCAGTCCCTGTCTGAATCAAGATGCAAATTAAGTAGCTGGAAATAAATGACTAAATTTCACTCATTCTTTCGTCCTTCTCTCAAGGGAAGGAGAATATTCTGTCTTGGAGAAGCAGTTGTTGAAGAGTACAAGCATCACAGTGCTCAGGAGCAAACCAAGGGTTTGTTCATATCGTGCACACAGCAGGTTAAAGGAAGTGTGAGGAGGAGACAAGGTTGCTACCCAACTTTTTGGCCTGAGGTTTGCCAATACTAGTTTACCTGCCACAAGTCACAGAGAGGGCGAGTTGTCACAGCAGTACCTGTGCTCTCTCTTCACTAAAGCAGAGAAGCAATACACAAAAAGTGAGAATTTGATACAAAAGGTACTAAGAAAACTAACCTTAGAGTTGCCCCTGAAAACAAATGGGTACAAAGATCTTAATTGCAGAAAACCTGTTCTATCTTTTGGTCTATAATCTGCATCTGCAGCTTATCACAATCCTCTTAACTCGCTAAACTGTCATAGATATTTATATATCCCCCACACACCAATAGTTTCCAAGCTAAATCGCTGAAATAGACTCATAGACACAAACATGGGTTAGGTGATACTGAAAGTTTGAATACCAAAACAGCTATTACCAGGCAGCTATTGAACAATGCTCCCAAATCCTGCTGTAAAAATCAAGTTCATTCCCTATGTGTAACAGTTCTCTGCAAGACAACATTCAATGACCATGTTTACCATACTGCAAATAACGTGGGCACAAGTTTATTAATTTACCTAACTGAAGTCAAGAAATACCAAACAGGAGGTACTTTTCAATTTTATTAATGGATGTGTAGCAAATCCATGACTGAACAATTCATAATGAAATCCATTGGCAAGGAGTTATAAACCCAAGGTGGGCAGGAGAGGCATGGGGGCTTCGAGGACCTTTCTCTGCTCCCCAACCCCAACACTTGTGGATTGGATTGTGCGGATGTCTTTGCCTGATTGTTAACTAACTCCATGAAAAAATGGTCAAGGACAGCAGTGGGTAGGGGACAGGAAGAAGTCAGGTGATGACCCTGAGTGAAAAGATGGGAAACCAGTGTTAGTCAAAGGAGCTGGCTTTCACTAGCTCTTTCTCTTGTTTGGCTGAGACAAGTCATTTCACCCTCTTAGGGTTCAGTTTCGATATTCGTGGCGGGTGGAAAGATTGAGAGCTCTCTCAGTTGTTTTGCTGTTCTCATCCTAGGTGAATCCTAGCAAGATGGTTGACAACTTTGGCGACCTCTGTTTTGTTTTGAGACTTATTTTATCTGAAAGGCAGTTAGAGAGGGGGAAAGACAGAGAACTCTTCCCTTGTTGGTTTACTCTCCAAATGGTTGCACCAGGCCAAAGCCAGGTTCAAGAGCTTTATCTGGATCTCCCACATGAGTGCAGGAAGCCCAAGCACCTGCATCATTTTCTGCTGCTTTCCCCTAGGTGCATTATCAGGGAGCTGGACCCGAAGTGGGGCAGCCGGGACTCGAACTCCCATCCACATGGGACTCCACCATTGCAGAGGACAGCTCATGTCGCTGCGCCAGAAGAGCAGCTCCTCGCCTTTCAATCGGCTTCTCTGCGCATGCACCGAGGAAGCAACCTCCCCCTGACCTCAATTTCACCTCTTCTGCGCACGCGTCGTTTAATCCCTCGGCTCTCCGACGGAGGAGGGCGGGACTTCCTGTACTGTTTAGAGCGACCGCGGAAGTGACTGCGGGCGAATCGGCTCTGCAGAGGCTGCGAGTGTTTAGGGTGCCTGCGTTTTAGCTGCTTTCGGCGGGAAAGATGCCGGGTCTGGCGGCCGCAAGCCCTTCCCCGTCTGAGCCTCAGGAGAAGAAGCCGCTGAAGCCCTGCTGCGCCTGCCCGGAGACCAAGAAGGCGCGCGATGCGTGGTCAGTGCGCCGCCGGGAGGGGTTCCGGTGCCTCTGCCGCTAGCCCTCGCCTTGCTGTTCCGTGCTCCACAGAGACTTAGAGAGCCCCGTAGGTTTCGCAGTCGGCTACGTGTTGACTGAACCCTTAGCCCAGTGCGAGGGGACGCTGAATGGAGGAGAGCGAGGTTAGATTGGCCCCGGGTTCTGTTCACGCCCTCACTCCTTCCGATAGATGGCTGCTGACCTTCTGTTAGGAGTTAAGTGCTGCCTTGGGTCCAAAGCTGTAGGAAAGGGTAGACACTGACTTCAAGGAGCTTAAAGTTAACGGCGACTTACACCAGTAATTGCTATGTCACGGAAAGGCCTATGCTAGGGGATTTGGCAAGATTAAAGAGTAAACGTGTTCTGGTAATTTCTAAGGCTTTCCCCCCAAATCTAGAAAAAATTAGGCCACTGGGCCCATTGCTTACAATTCCAGAGGGTTCACCTTCAACCCTTTGAAGGCAACTCGAAGTTAAAAAAATCAACCAGTCTGTATGATCAGCCTGCCTGTCGGTTCAAAACAGCGCATTTAAATTATCATCCATACACAAAAGGTCTTGTTCCTTATCGTCTTATGTAACCTCTATTGTAGAACAAATCTCTTTAGCCAGACGCCTCAGGTGCTATGAATGTGCACTTCTCCCTCCAGCTCTTTTGTGTCTTCATAAAGCAGGAAGTCCTAAGTGGTATCAGGGGGGAACAGGAGGCTCAGGGCCTCTATTATAGTCGGTGCTTTGCAAATAGGACTGTGAAGAGAATTGGGAGGCTGCAGTCTCCTACTGAAATTGCTCCCGTGTTAGCAGTAAGTGCTTCCGGAATGTGTGGACAGTATAGCATCATGATTAAGAGCCAGGGATCCAGAGTCGAGGTTTGAACCCTGAACCACCAACTTGGTGACCTTGAGCAAATTATTTAATATTTCTGCCTCATGTGTTTGTAAAATAGGCCTAATAAAAATATCTGCCTAACGATCACTGTAAAAGTCAATGATAAAAGCCACATCAAGTGCCTGACACAGTATATATGGCTGTTACTTTGCTAAGGAGCTCCGTGTCCCTAGCAGTACTTCATTTGAAGGCAGCCTTTTGAGCTTTTGAAGGATGGGCGGGAAGAACCTTTTCCCATCTTTAGGTTCTTGTTGCATGAATTGTCTCTGATGACTGACTTTTCCCCACATAGCTGTAGTGAGGAATCAGTTTTTTCTTATAATTGAACTTGGATTGATATTATTTACAAAAATTACATATTTTTAAAAGATTTATTTATTTATTTTAAAGGCAAAATTACAGAGATTGACAAAGATCCTCCATCTGCTGGTTCTCTCCGCAAATGGCCTCAATAGCCAGGAGCTTCCTTCAGATTTCCATAGTGGGTGCAGGGGCCCAAGCACCTGGGCCATCCTCTGCTGCTTTCCCAGGTGCATCAGCAGGGACCTGGACTGGAAGTGAAGCATTCTGGACTCGAACCGGCACCCATATGGGATGCTGGCATTGCAGGTGGTGGCTTAACTCACAATGCTGCTATGCAGGCCCTTAAAATTACATTTGCATAGTTGATTATTTTCTAAAATTTGCATTTTCAGGTCCTAGAAATAAAGCTGTGTGATTTTAGTCTTTACATTGTGCTCTTCATTTAGGATAAATATGGTATTCATTCAGCTTATTTCATTACATAGCAGTGTTACTCCTTGGACTAGAAGCAATATTTGATATGTCTAAGTATTTCTTCTCATCAGACTCCCCTAAACCTACTTACCTGTGGAACATCTTGGAAGGTGTGGAAGCAATAACAATATCAAATAAAAACAAAGCTGTTTTGCTCTATAGCGTTTTAAACTGTTGTATTCCATCCTATCCTTGTTCTGCCTCACTCCCCATGCATGCTTATTTATTGTGTTTAGTGCCTACTTGGTTATGTGACAGGTACATTTTGTTTATAGCATCATCGAGAAAGGAGAAGAGCACTGTGGACATCTAATTGAGGCCCACAAGGAATGCATGAGAGCCCTGGGATTCAAGATATAAACGGTGAGCTTACTGTTTCTCTGTTGCTTTACAGATTTAGCAACCACTGGGCAGCGTGCTCTGAGAGGTAGTTCACCTGGTTGAGGGTAATATGCTTAAATATCACTAAAAAACCACAGCTCTCAGTATAGGAGCAGATGTTGCTAACAAATTGGGAGGCATTTATTGGATTTAGGAAGGGGAGAATCTAGCTTTCAAGAAGAGGTTTGACAAAAAGCTTTTGGATTCAGTAGGACCAACAGCCGACAGCTGTAGTAAGTTCAAAATGTTTCATTGTCCAGCCTAAAGGAACTGAAAGGAAAATGTTCTCTGTTTCTCATCTCCAGTGTTGTGGTATTCAGTCAATGCTTTTCAGTAGGAAGTAGGTAACAAAGGGAAGTCCTGCTGTCTGCGAGAGGGAAAGGGAATTGTGGCTGTTTCTTTTGTACCATGCATCATTCTCATAAAACTGAAACTCCACACCGTTTTTGAACTTTGAATCCAAATTTTTATGCTTAAAGGGACCTTAAGTGATGTGTATCCAGTAATACCACAAATAAATTATTTTCTTTTCTTTGGAAGCTCTTTCTGTAGATATTGGCTCAGGTCACTCCCCCCTTCATTCGGGTCTCTATTCACAAAGAATGGATGTTCTGTTTTCTCACTTATGGATCCCTTTGGTCGACTTTCATGGGAATTGTTCTGGGTGTTTTTTTTTTTTTTTTTAAATTCCATTCATAATTTGCATCTTATGAATAATCTTACCTCTTAATAAATTACAAAGAAGGTATGTACTTATCCAATTAAAAAAAAAAAACTTGTTAGAGAGCCCCTTCCTCTATACCTCCTCCTGTGAGCTGGCATCCCTTTCCCCTCCTTCCTTTTTAGTACTGTCCAATATAGTGTTCTGTGATGATGGAAATGTTCTGTATCTGCACTGTTCCAGTGTGGTAGCTGCTTGGCTAGTGAGACTGAGGAACTGATTTTTTTTTAAAGATTTATGTATTTATTTGAAAGTCAGGGTTACACACAGAGAGAAAGAGAGGCAGAGAGAGAGGTCTTCCATCTGCTGGTTCATTCCCCAGTTGGTCACAACGGCCAGAACTGTGCCGATGCAAAGTCAGGAGCCAGGAGCTTCTTCTGGGTCTCCCACACAGGTGCAGGGACCCAAGGACTTGAGCCATCTTCTACTGCTTTCCCAGGCCATAGCAGAGAGCTGGATTGGAAGTGTAGCAGCCGGGACTCGAACCAGCACCCATATGGGATGCTGGCACTGCAGTTGGTGGCCTTACCGGCTACGCCACACTGCTGGCCCTCTGAATTATTAATTTTAAAGTGTTTTAAAGCTACAAGTAGCTAGTGGCTACTCTATACTTAACTCCATCACCTGTGTATTATCTGTTTTTGTATCTGCTTGCTTTACTCCAACTAGAATGTAAACTGAGAAAGTAAGGATTTTCTGTTTGGCTCAATGTCATATCCCTTGTAATTTTCACAGTACTTGGCACATACTAGGTGCTCAATAGAGTATTATTAATTAAATGGATGACTGATTAAGGAAACTAATGCTTATAGTTATGAAATGGCTACAAAGGTGGGTTAAGCAGGCTCAGAACTGGAGCCTTGGTCTCCAGGCAGACTTTCCTGCTATGTCCCTCCCTGAATATATGCACCACACTGCCACTTTTAACTTATTAATAGCCAAGCGATAATGTGAAGCCACATACCAGTGTAATAGTAATAGAGAGCCTGGCTTCTTTCCCTTTCACCTCTCTCCTGCCTCTTTGGAATTTCATGTATGGCCAGTTAATTGTCTTCAGTGAGGTATGAAAGAGAAGGGATAAGGGCTCGGCCACAAGCTGATAAATGTATGACCATAGTGGAAAACAGTGTAGTCTGGAAACCTGTGGCTTCATTTGGATTCTCCTGATGTCTCATTTAGCATTGTTTTCACTTTAGCTACATTTAACTTTCATTAAACACTAATCCTCTTTGAATATTACTTTTTTCATTTATAAAAGGAAAGCACATATGATCTCTGTATTGTATAGTATATCTACTACCATGTATACATAATACATTTACGTGGCTTTTACACTAGTTAAATAAATCCCTTGGTGAATCGTTTTGTAAAATAAATAAATTTAAGGGAGAGTGCATCCTTCATAGCAGTGATCATCAGTTTCTGCATTCAAGATTTAGATTGTAATGTTATTCCTCAATAAATGGAGAAATTTTTTAAATTTTTTAATATTTTTATTAATGTGCAATACTGGTGCATTTTCATGGGGTACAATGCACTGCTTCGACACATAGACATAGCTCCTCTCTTCAGTTGTTTATTCAGAATATAATACATTATCATGAACTGTAGATTCCCTACTGCTCTAGTGTTCCGCAAAGTAGATCTTGATTGTACCTTGAACTCATTTGATTAAGAGTAAATCTATTATACATGTTTTATACTTCATATAAAAGTAGACTGTGTTCAGCCAGTAGTTCTTACACATAGGTCATACTTCACAGTCACTTGAGGAACATTTTATAGAATGCACAAGCCTGGGCCTCACTCTGTATTTGTTGACTCAGATGCTCCTAGATGATTTGCAAGTGAGCCTCTCTTTAATAGCCATTTGTTTAAGCTAAAGAATGAACAGTAGTAGTGATCGTGTTAAATATAAATTATAGTGGCAAAGGCAGAGACTTAAAAACTACAAAGGGAAAACAGGTACAATAGTGGTAATTCTAGATAATTTTTTCTATCTTATGACTGTACCACTGCAAGAGAAAGTGGGTGGACCCAGAACCTGACAAAAGTATGAGGAGGATGCAGCTGGTCTTTGGTGCAGCAGTTAGGATGCCACTTGGGTTACCTCACTCCCATATGGGAGTACCTGGCTAGAGTCCTAGTTAAGAAAAGATTAATAACTATACATATAAAAGGAGGCAAAGGACACACAGTATTTTTCTGCCTTCAGTAGTCAGAAGAAACCTGGAGAACCCAGTGTGGAGGCTAATGTTACTGAAAGAAATTAAAGGACTAGCACTGAAAGTAGCGATACTCAGTATTTATTAACTTTAAACTCGATACTTGGGTTTTTAAAATATGCTCATTTCACACATAAAAATAAGCAACTATTTATGTGTGAAAATGTGGTCCTGACAAAAAGGTCATTTCTGCCATTCAGACATTTATTCCTTCAGTGGGTATTTATTAAGACCCTGGGAAATGCCAAGATGGGAAAGTTGACCCTTTCTGTCAAAGTCTTTACACCCAGAGATAACAACCAAGTTGACATCCAGGGGCTTTCATGGGGTGGGCTGCTGTCATTGAAATGCTGAGTAGCTTCATTTTTGGTTATCTTTCCTGCCCAGATTTAGAAAAGAGACAGTTTGGATGTTTGTATCTTTATAAAGCTTATCTTCTTAGGTAAATCAAATGAAGGGAAGGGCTAGATGGGGAGAAAGTATTTTCATTAGACTTGAAGAGTTGACTAGCCCAGTTGAATGATCTCTGTAGTGTTTGTTGTGAGCAAGAGGCTGGGGGAGGGAGAGTGTAAGGTGTGTGGAGAGAAACCTTGTACAGACCTACTGGACCAGCAGCCCCACCCATGCCACACTCCCTTTCTGATCTTTCAAAATGGATTTTTACATGGTTGCCCTTATTTTGCCCTTGTGATTAAGTGAGTAACTTTCCACAGGAAGTATCTTGTGTACTGAGCTGACCTTCTGTCTTTTAATTTGTGGATCTTAGCCAAACATACTTAAATCAGCCAAGAGAGGAGTTTGCAAGTCTCTTCTCTTGAATATCTGTAAAAATAAACTGCCATAGCCTTTTTTGGAAGATATTTTTGAGAAGATAAAGATATCTATGTATATAGAAATTTATTTACAAGTATTATTTTTATTTCAGAATGTCTAAACATTAAACGCTGTAATGCCTTGAACAGTTTTAATGACGTTTTAGTTAGGCAAAACTAGAATTTAAAAATGAAGTTCTTTGATTTTGTGAGAAAAACTGTGGCAGTTGGTTAATACACTTAATTAAGGTGCTTTTATCTAGTGATTTTCATTCCCTAACTCCATGGGTCTATTAGATGTTGGAAACCTGACTTTCTAAAATGAATTTTTTTTGTAGGTGATCTGCTCTGTGAATGAATAATCCCTGAAGAATGAAGAATAAATAATTTTGGAAGTTCCTTAGTGAGCTTTAGAAAAAGTATTTATAATTTATTAAAAAAAGGAAAATATAAAAAATCTTCAGGTGTGTTTCTTTTTGTGTACCTCACATGCTCATATTGCTGTTTGATGTGTGTGTGTCTTCAAGTATATAGCAACAAATCTTCTAACATGAGTTTCCTATGTTCTTGTTACTGTGTCATTCTGGAAACTGGATATTTGTGGTGGAGAGAAACCAGAGGCAGGTCTCACCTGATGAAACCTCCACAATTAGGTGCATGGAAGTATGCCTTTACCAATTGAGAATGAATGTGCTGGCCATATCATCTAATTCAAGACTCACATTTTGTTTTTCATGTTTAGTTTTCATAAGGGAAAGAACTAGATAAGACTGTCTTGAATTTTGAAGCCTTTTTTTTTTTTAACTACTTTTGTCATTTGGAAAATTCTGTTTAGATTTTGGACCAGAGTAGGATTATTTGGCTTAGAAGACCTTAGCTGTTTGTGTAACTAATCTGTATATAGCTAGTTACACTTTAGGATAGACCAGACTGTAAATTTAGTGCCTGGAGGACAAATAGTTGAAGTTAGAGGCTGGATTGTTTCCAATAAGTCATTAATTAAGTAGCTCATGCTCTCCTATAATGATATCTGGTGGGACAGAGTGCAGTTCTCTTAGTGTGGGAAGTAACGTTGTGGTCTTCTTGGTTGCTTATGGTCTAATGAAACAGTTGAACCTATTCTGCCATTAAGTACGCTGAATTTAAAATCCCAAGGACAAAAGGTACTGAGGATATGTACTGTTCATGTGTTATTGTATGATGGGAAAATTGCCTACTCTATAAAATAAAAGCTGAATTAAATGATTCCTTATGATTCCTTCCTAATTAAGAGTCTGGCTTTCACACTTAGGTTCAGTAGCTGGCTGTGTGGAATCAAACACTTCCTGGTATCTGTTCTTACTTGAAAAAAAGATGAACAAGGATAGAGATAGTACTAATTAACAAGATTGTAAGTGCTAATTACAGTGATTTATTTACAGCCTTTGGCACAGTATCTAGCACTTAGAATTGTTTAGACATTCTCTAGTTCTTTGATTTTGTGTTCATACTTTTACTTGAATATCTATTTGGATATATAATACTTTTAGTAAGCACTTGATAGTTTATAGAAAAATCTTCTGGGTAAAGAACAGAATCTTGAACTTCCAAGACAAATATGAATCAACTTCTCGCATAATAAAGATTCTTAGCAAGTGGTTATCCAGACTCTGAATATGTCCTAGGACTATAAAAAAACACAAATCCTTAATCTTGTCACCCAATGTTACTGTTTTACATGTGGTGTTCCAGACTTTTCCTATGTATTATAGTTTTTTGACTCAAGAGGAGCTCATTTTTCTAGGTTACATTTTTGATGAGATTATAATGTTGCTTGCTTTTTCCCCTTGATATATTTTACCAACAGTGAGCATAGTACTACAATGTTATTAGTATTGACTGTTGTCCGGCTTACCATAATTTAACCCATTATGTTTTTTTTTTTTTCCATTATGTATTGTTTGTACATTGACCCATTCAACAAGTGTGAGAAAAGGAAAAAGATGAATAGGATAAACAAATGTTTTATAGAGTGTCTGTGATGTATCAGATACCATTCTGGGAATTAGGTCTCAGTATGGAATAAGATACATAGGAAATATCTGGATTCTGGCTTTTAAAATTCTGGATTCTGGGTTTTTTTTTTTTTTTTTTTTTTTGAGACATAAGGAAGAAGTCACAATCCCATCTTCAAGGGGACCTTTTTTTGATGACCTTTTCTCTGTGTGTTTGTTTTTGGCTACTCTATAACACTGCAATGCAAGTCTCCTGAGGAAGTCTTTACAAGTGTCCTTTACTAATTGCTTAGCTAAGAATAGGCCAAAGACTGTGTATGGTTCCAAGGCCTGATCTCTGTTTAAATACCCCTTAGGATCTAAAGGTGCCTATTTCCTTAAGTTCTTAGAAACACATTAATTTGTTGTTTGTTTATTTATTTGAGAGGCAGACAGGAAGAATTTCCATCTGGTGGTTCAGTCCCCAAATGCCCACAGTATCTGGAGTTGGGCATGTGCCAGGAGCCAAGAGCTCAGTCCAGGTCTCCCATGTGGGTGGCAGGAACCCAGCTAACTAGTTGAGCCATCACCACTGCCTCCAAGGGTCTGCACTAGCAAGTAGCTGGAACGGGAAGCTGAAACTACGGAGTTGAACTCAAGCACTCCAATACAGGATGCAGACATCTTAACCAGTGCTTAACCGGCATCTTTACTGCTAGACCAAACACCTACCACCCCACCTTTGCCAGATCGGTGTGCTTACCTGATCTATAAAGGAACGAAAGTTCTCTTCATCTCTGCTGTAGTTGAAAGTACATCTCACAAGCCTTTCTGCCCGTTCTTCCCTAATGCTCAGGATTTCCTAAACGTGATGTGCAGCATTTTGGTAATAATGGTAGGAGATGTTGCCAAAGTAATTTGGAAAGGAAAGAACTTCACCTCCGTATGGGTGACAGTCATGTTCTAATATACCTCTTTGCTAAGTCCATGCTATTCATAGTCATCCCTCAACTCTTACAGGTACATTCACACTGTTTTAACAGTTTCCTTGAAATGTTTGACATGAAGGTTGATGAAAATGGAAAGTCTTAGCAAAGACTACAGGTCTCATGTGAGGCTGGTGGAGAAATTATAATTCCTCTCTCAGAGCTCAATTTTTTTATAGTACCAGGTATCTAATACATATATTAACTATTCATAATTACATGTTCATTCATTCTATATGCGTTCAGTGAAGTGCTGTTATTTGCAAGGAATGGCCTTATGTGTTGAGTATTCATTTATGAATCAGACATAATATCCTGACCTCAGAGAGATGAGAGGCTGTTTAATTCAACCTTTTTTTAAATAAGAAATGAAATTTTGTTCTCAATTTTCATGTTAATATGATATTCATACAAAGAAAACAGATTCTTTATACTTCATAGAATTCTTTTTTTAAACTTTTATTTAATGAATATAAATTTCCAAAGTACAGCTTATGGATTACAGTGGCTCCCCCCCCATAACTTCCCTCCCACCCGCAACCCTCCCCTTTCCCGCTCCCTCTCCCCTTCCGTTCACATCAAGATTCATTTTCAATTCTCTTTATATACAGAAAATCAGTTTAGTGTATATTAAGTAAAGATTTCAACAGTTTGCACCCACATAGAACATAAAGTGTAAAATACTATTTGAGTACTAGTTATAGCATTAAATCACAATGTACAGCACATTAAGGACAGAGATCCTACATGAGGAGTATGTGCACAGTGACTCCTGTTGTTGAGTTTACAAATTGGCATTCTTGTTTATAGCCTCAGTAATCTCCCTATGCTCTAGTCATGAGTTTCCAAGGCTATGGAAGCCTTTTGAGTTCACCGACTCTTACACAGAATTCTAAGGATATAATGATACTTCCCTTTCTCCGTCTCACCCAGCCTCCCTCCCTCCCTCCCTTCTTTCCATCCTTCTTTTCTTTCTTTAATTTTTGAGATAACATTTTTAATTTGGTTCAACATTTTCTGAGGACATAGGCCAACTATGTGCTAAGTAGTATACAAAGATTAAGAAGACGTGGACTGTCCTCAAAGAGCATATAGTGGGAACATGTCTATAAGCTGCAGAAATACGAAGTTTGAGTGTTTAATGCTTGATAGATGTTCCAAGACGCTGTCCCAAAGAGTGCATGTGGGACTATGTTCAATGTTTGTTTCTTTAGCTATTAAAACATGTTAAGTGTATTTGTATCTTTGTTCATTGTGCTTTTGACAGCAAATAATAGAAAATGCTTGTCAAGAAAAATTCTCTCATTATTGGGAGTCCAGCCTTCAGGCAAGCTCTGGATACAGTGTAGCATAGGTTTGGTGATGCTCTCCAGTGCATAGCTCCAGCTGTTGCAGCCCACTGGGGAGTGAACCATCCAATGGAAGTCTCTCTCTCTGCCTCTCCCCCTCTCTCTGTGTAACTCTGACTTTCACATAAATAAATATTAAAAAAAAAAAGAACTATTGTTCCCTGAACACTAATCTCTTTGCAGTTCCTTAGGGAGATCTGAGTAAGGATGTATTCAGCTCAAAGCATCAGAATACCTAACTCCACTGACATAAACAATACAAAAATTCATATACCTCCCCTGTGAGGAAGGCTTGAGACTATGGCTCAGTGAGTCTGTCAAGTACCTAGGCTTTGTTTTTCTGCTCTTTATCCATTCTGAGGTGTATCTCATGACTGCAGTAACTTCATGTGTTACATCATCATTGTGTTATATTCAAGCCTGTATGAAAGGTAGCAGGTGCTACCAGGGAGTATACTTGTGACAGAAACTCCCTTCTCCAGCTTACTCTTCCAGCTCTTTGGTCACGTGACTGCCCTAAGCCAGTCTGGAGTAGGAGTTATGAGATGATACATTGCACTTGACTTTGACCAGTATGTGTTCAGGCCCTGGCAACTGGGAGGAAAGCCCAGCTTCTTTAACATATTACCCATGCAAAGTCAGAGTTCGATAAACCAAAGAAAAAAGGGAAATGGCTATAGGGCAATAGCCAGTAGGGTCTGCTTAAGATCAGCTCAGCAGGATGTATCCAAAGCTTAAAATCATGCCTTTGTTCTATTTTATTTAAGATTTATTTATTTGACAGGCAGAGTTAACAGAGAAGCACAGGTTCACTCCCCAAATGGCCACAACAGCTGGAGCTGTGCTGATCCAAAGCCAGGAACCAGGAGCTTCTTCTGGGTCTCCCACACTGGTGCAGTGGCCCAAGGAGTTGGGCCATCTTCTACTGCTTTCCCAGCCCATAGCAGAGAGCTGGATTGGAAGTAGAGCAGCTGGGACTTGAACCAGTGCCCATATGGGATGCCAGCACGGTAGGTGGTGGCTTTACCTGCTAAGCCACAATGCCTGCTCTGTTCTATTTTAGTGTCTGTATTAGGAAAGCATTAATCTCAAGTGTAGAGTCTCTCAAACTATACTCATTTGGGATGAAGAACCAGCTCCCCCAAAACCCCAGTTCATCATAGGCCAATACTAGGAAAATGAAATTTTAAAAAGGCCAGGCCCAGATCTGGCTGCTGTAGGCAGAACCAAAGGATGGAAGATCTGACAATCTCTTTTTCTCTGCCTTTCAAATAAATTGAAAATCAAAAGATTTTAAAGAAAAACAACACAGACTTTCAAAAAGATACGTTCTATATAAGCCCAAAGTGTTTGTTACTAAATTCAAAGGCTCTAAGTTCCTCTGTCAAAGTTCTATAAAATGTCTTAATATTTACTCTGAATTTCTGTCCTTGTCTCAGCATGATCCAGTAACAACAGTTGGAGATCGGCCCCAGTTCAGGACCTTTGAGCCAGCTGACATAATCTGGCCCAGCCACCTCCCCTGCCCCGTGTCCTGCTTGCTGCTGTTTTGGATTTCGCTACAACAAGCTGGTCTGTGTTACCGGAATATGCCATGTATTTTTGTTTTGTTTCTGGGCTCGACTTCACATTCTGTTCCTCTTGCTGGAAGGCCCTCTCCAGCTGGGGAATCCCTACTCATCTTTGCAGGCCAGCCTAAATGTCACCTTCCCTGTGATGTTTTACCTGAATTCTTTGCTCCCCCATTAGCGGTTTTCCTCTGTACGCTGGATATTCTTATTCTATTGAACTGTGTCTTTTCCTGGGTCAGTCTCCCCCGAGACAAAAAGGTCCTTGAAGCTGGTAACTGTCCTGTTCATCTTCACATCCCCTGTTCTGGCTCACATAGTCTGTCCTGAATAAACACTCACGGAGTTGAATCAGCCCAACAAACGATACGACTTCTACTTCTTCCCTTTTGTCTCCCTCAAATATTTTCTGCTATGCTTCTGCCTTCATGTCTGTGGATTTCCTGATAAGAATATTACCATTTTGACACACCATCAAGTTTTCTTCTTCAATTCTGGGTTTAAAAGTAAACAAAACACAACTTTCCATTTGGATCACAGGTCCCATCTCGCAGGCCTCAGTGTCCCTGGCACTGCTGGCACTGCGTGGGTTTGCGCCTCTGTGGTGTCTGACATGGAAGTCGCTTGACAACCTGTTGAAGTCCCCTGTGGCAACCAAGGAAGCTGTGTGCACAAACTTATTGACTCCCCAGAGAACCTAATAGGGTGGCACCACACAGCATATGCAGTTTAGAGTCACATCGACCTAAGACTTTAATCCCTTTCACACACCTGTCTATGACCTAGGGCAAGTTTCTTTGCCCCCTCTCAGCCTGCGTCTTCCATTAAAAAAATAAAAAGTTTGCATGGGATCCCATGTGGCAACAGCAGCTGCTTGGTCAGTGTTAGCACACTCGGCTCAGATGAGCACACGTGTGGATGGCAGGGAAGCAGGCCGAGTTCAGTGTGGGCAGCAGGGCAAGTGAACAGAGGTTGGTAGGTCTACCTGTCTCTTTAAAAGGTCAAGGCCAATCCGCTGACAAGCTTGCTGAGAAAGATGACCTGCTTTGAAATTCTATAGGGCAGAGAACTGCCTGTGTGGCTTCTCTGTTCCTGTGCTTCTGACTTCCCTGCTCACAGCTGGTAGGGACACCTACTCCGGGTGCCCAGGGGGGTGCCTGACCCAGGTGCAAGGAGGAGCGGCTGCTGCTCCTTAAGGTAGGCAGGCTGGTTGGGAGGCAGGCAGTGACATAAAGCAACATCTAGAAAGTCTCTCTACTCCACTGATCCAATCACATCACAGACCCAAATCGTTGCCATGAGGGAGGCTGGGAGCTATTACTTCACCAAGACCAGCTCATCACTGCTGACTTTTTTTTTTCTACCTTTGGGAAGCAGAAAATAAAGTACACATTTGTTGGCTAATTGATTGTATTCTTTTTAAAGATTTTTTTTTTTTAATTTCAAAGAGTTATAGAGAGAGGAGGAGAGACAGAGTGAGAGAGAAAGAGTTTCCATACATGGGTTCACTCCCCAAAATGGCCACAATGAACATAGCTGATCCAAAGCCAGGAGCCAGGAGCTTCTGATTCTCTGACGTGGATGCAGGAACCCAAGCTCTTGGGCCACCCATCTACTGCTTTCCCAGGCGCAGTAGCAGAGAGCTGGATTGGAAGTGGAACAGCTGGGACTTGAACCGGTGCCCATATGGGATGCAGGCGCTGCAGGACGAGGCTTAGCCTGCTATGCTGCAACGCTGGCCACAGTCAATTGATTTTAATCAAGGAAAAATCCTGACTCCCGCCCCTGCTTCTCCTGTTTCCACCATTAGAGAGAGATACTCTCCCGCTGCCCATATGGACGATTCTACCCCAAAACCTCAAATCAGTTACCAGCTCTTCTTAAATCTTCCTTCCCACAAGCTGCCCTCCCTTCAAGGCTGCCACCATTCTTTAAATTAGGTCAGTCATTGTGCTTCACGCACGGAATTGCCATGTTTGCTGAAGACTCTTTCCCCTAGCTGGGCTAAAGCTTGGCTCCTAGCAGGCACTCAGTAAATACTCGTTGAGTTGAAAACTTCTGCTCCTCGGCATATTTGACAATGTCTAACTGCTTTAGTCAGGTTATGGCAGTGGGATAAAGGTCCCTAGGATTGAGCCCTTGAATAGTACTGGGAAGTTGCTGGGCTTCCTCTTCTCCAGCTCAGGGGCAGTGGTGACAGCGGTAGGGGCTAAGCTGCCAGTGGGGAGCAGCGAGCAAGAACAAAGGAGTCACAGTCCTTAGTGTTTATGTATGCCACAGGTATTTCTTGGTAGCCCAAAGTACATCCCCAAATTCATCCAGATGTTTCTGTCTTGGGATTTATTTATTTATTTGTTTATTTATTGGACGACAGAGAGGACAGTGAGAGAGAGAGAGACAGAGAGAAAGGTCTTCCTTTACCGTTGGTTCACCCGCCAATGGCCGCCCTGGCAGGCGTACCGTGCTGATCCGAAGCCAGGTCTCCTGGTCTCCCATGCGGGTGCAGGGCCCAAGGACTTGGGCCATCCTCCACTGCACTCCCGGGCCACAACAGAGAGCTGGCCTGGAAGAGGGGCAACAGAATCCGGCGCCCCGACCAGGACTAGAACCTGGTGTGCCAGCGCCGCAAGGTGGAGGATTAGCCTAGTGAGCCGTGGTGCTGGCCCTGTCTTGGAAAATTATCAGACTTTATAGAACTATGAGGTTGGGAGACATGGATATAGACTTACATTTCTTACTTAATGTGCAAACCCCGTGGAACAGAATATTAAATCTGATAGACTTGGGTTCAAATCCCATTTCTGCTACCTCCTAGCTGTGAGAACTTACCTCTCTTAGCCTGAGTTCCTTTCAGATCTAGAAGGAAGATAATATTTACTTTGAAGGGTTGTTATGATGGCTAAATAAAAAGTGTGTAAAAATGCTCAACTCAGGTCTGGTGCTTCATGGGTATTAATCGGTGTTGGTTATCATTTGGAAATATTGGAGGGGGGAGGTGGCTGATGACCTGGCCAATCATTTATTAACTATTACTGGGACCAGGTATGTGCAGGGGGAAATCAGCCTTGAATTCAAAAAGCTGCTCCACGTAGTTATTTTTTGTTGAATGGATGTTAAATAAATGCCTGGATGACATTTGCGGCTTGGGTTAATAAGGCTTTCAGGGGGTTTCCAGTTCTCACTTTTAGGAGTTTTTTTCTGATAATAGTCCCATACTTTCCTACTTTGATGTGTCCTTTTACCTCACGGGAGCCTCCTGGCCCTCCCCACTGCGGGGGCTCTGCTCGGAGCCTTGAGGTAAACCCTACCCTCACATTCCCTTTGTCCCTCCCCGCCCGCCTCTTTGCCCCGAGGTCTTATCTTGTCCTCTGGGAGGTATGTTAAGTGCTCCGCCAGCCTGCCTGTGTGCCTGGCCTGTTTTTTCTCACTGCCAGTACCTCTTAGATTCCAATTCCAAACATGGTATCCATCTGGGGTCACCCTTTCTTCCGGTGCCAAGAGAGAACGCATTCCAAATGGAACACAAGTGTGCCTCCCAGGCCGGGCTCTCCTCACTCTGCTTGGGAACAGCAGAGAGCAGGATGTGCGCGCTGCATCCCACGCTGCCGACCTTTCAGTCTCACAGTGCTACCTTTCCCGCCGAGCAGCCCAGGCTTTCTGCTCAGAGCCAAATTTGCAGACTATCTTAAGGAACCCCAGGCAGAGGACGCCTGCCGGAGCTCTGCTGAAGGGGGAGACAGACAGAGAGACGGAGAAAGAAAAGTTTTTCAAACTCTCCATGAAGTGTGCTATGTTCTGCCATTCATTCCCAAAGCCGCAGAAGCATTCCACTCGGGAAGGGAGCCTGCGGTGAGCAGCACAGGTGAGAAGACGCCTGGGAGAGCAGATTAATTCATTCTCTGCGTTTTCTATGTGAGGACAGTAGTAGAGGCCAGTGGGGCTTTGAGAAGGCCCAGAGATGAGTGCCAACGGCAGCAGCTCAACGGGCCAGCTCCTGTGGCAGGGGCCAGTGTGTATCAGCTGGAAGCCAGATATGGAAGGAGCTGTCTACCACCTGGCCAGCTGTATCTTGCTCCTGGGCTTCATGGCGGGCAGTGGGGTGTATGGCTGCTTCTACCTTTTTGGCTTCCTGGGCACCGGCTACCTATGCTGTGTGCTGTGGGGCTGGTTTCATGCCTGTGGCCTGGACATTCTCCTTTGGAGCTTCCTGCTGGCAGTGGCCTGCCTGCTCCAGCTGGCACATCTGGTCTACCGCCTGCGTGAGGACACCCTCCCTGAGGAGTTCAACCTGCTGTACAAGACGCTGTGGCTGCCACTGCAGGTGCCCCTGCACACATACAAGGAGATTGTTCACTGCTGCGAGGAGCAAGTGTTGACACTGGCCATGGAGCAGACCTATGCCGTGGAGGGTGAGACACCCATCAACCGCCTGTCCCTGCTGCTCTCGGGCCGGTGAGCTACTCCATCATGCCCAGAACTTTCCCCCTCTGGCCCACACTTCTCATTTCCTAGCCTGTCCCTTTCCATTTCATGTCCCCGTCTACTTAGGAAGGATGTGGCAAGTCAAACAATCTAAAATAGATTTTTCTAAGAGTAGATCTGCTTCCTCTTTCTTAGCATTTTCCAGATCATGAGATGACTGTTTGGCAAGAATGATGGTGTGTGCTGTTGCTACTGGGTATGGGGTAATTGTTTCTTGAGCCACACCTGAAATGAGTACACACACACACACACACACAAAGCTGTGGCAGCCTCTCTTTGGGAAATGGGACCTCTCCCAGAGTAGTTTGTTCCTTCCATAATCAGTCAACATTTTCTAAGCACCAGCTATGTGCAGGGAACAATGCCAGAAACTGAGAGTTTTCCGTAATCTCTATTCCTGGCTAAGTCATCAAGGAAACAGTCCCACATGTATTTGGGACATCCTGTACAGACTCTTAAGGTAGCCTCTCTGTGCATAGTCAGGTATGGAGAGAGAATACCCCTTGTCCACTTTTCCATTTCTCTTGTTCTGTTGAGACTCTGGCACACCAAGAAGTCGGGTACAGATGAGGGTCCAACAGTGAGAGGCAGATAGAGCAATGCATGTGTGTAGTTGATGTGGTGGAGACACCTGCCTCCTTTGAAGATGGACAAACATCAGCAGAAGTTAGTCTTAGTTAGGATAAGTGAATGCCCAGGCAGCCTGGATGTGAATGTTGGCTACTGATATCTGCTAAGAAAATACCAGGGGACTTTGTGCTGCACACTTGGTAGGCATCGGAGATTTTTTTTGAAACATGGCCCTACTGGTGCTTCTGTACCCCACCTCCCCACTAGCTTGCTTGAGAACAAGACAGTGTGGTAGAAAAGGTAAGATGGTAATCAGAAGAAAGAAAGAAATCAGATAAGACTGCCAAACACACAGTGTTGTTTTTTAAAGTTTGATAATGATGATGATGGTACAACTAATAATAAGAATGATTAGAATACATATTATATATTAATTATATAATCCAAAGAGTTGTGTGTTTATGCTTTGATGTGGTTTGGGCTTGGAGGTCCTGGATTGAGTGGGCTAAAAAAGAAGACATTTTGTGGGCAGGCGTCCCATTACATTTATGAGTTAATTGCAAATGTAAGCAAATGCAACTCTTTGGAAACAAATAAAGATGTAAATACAAATACATCAGGACTAGTGCCAAAATGCTTGCTACCTACGGGTCGAGGCTTGAAGCAAAGACAATGGAGGGTCCCATGATGTCACGTGCTCCTAGCAGCTCCTGTGTTCAAACGGGGGACTTGAGACCAGCAGAAGTGCCCCCTTCATGGGATGGTGCTCATTTGCTGGACGCCTATTACAATGGCAGCTGGTTCATGACTCACGTATGATTGTTTTACCATGAACTTGTATAGGGCCCCTTCCCCGTGAAGGGGGCATGGGAATTTACTCCTCACTGTAGCTTTTCTCAATATGCATGGCATCAAAGGCCTGCATCAGAACTTAGACCATTTTGCTGTTTTTTCTTGCTTTTCAAGGTTTGGAACAAGAGTCTTGTTATTGTTGCTGTTGTCTTTCAGTGTCAGCTTGTCTCAGTTTTGTGAAGGTGGTCATGAGGAAAAGACCTTCAGTCCCCACTGGAGAATCTTGTTCCTGGGGTGGTGATAGTGAGGGACTAAACACTTCAAAGTGGAAACAAGAACTCCATGCCCGGGAACAGGGCCCTCTTGTGTAGACTCCCTCATCTCACATGCGGACTCTCATCTGGGTCCCTGTGCTCAACCCTCAGAAGTCTTTTTAGGGCAGTCAGTTCCTTTCAAGACTCAGGGAGGCAAAGTGACTTCGCCAAAGTCTATCCTGCTGCCAATGTGTGCTTACCATTGGAGAGCTTCCCTCACACACAAAGCACAAACTGCCTTGTGTACAAGGAGGTGCAGAAGGGAGAAGAGACCGATGACAAAGGAGAGAGTCTACCGATTGCAGGGGCTTCAGTAGGCCCCACAGGCCCACACTAGGATGTGGTCACTCTGTTCCCCCAGACTTGCCTGGGTAGGCAGATTCCTGGCCCGAGGCAATGTTGGGAGGGTCTGATGTGCATTGTGGCAGCTCTTTCTGTCCTTTAGGCATCCTTTCTTGGAGAAGCTTTTCCTTGAGGGTTTAACTCCTTTTTATGGTGACACAGTGAGCTTGCTCACGCCTCTGTCACTCTTTCTTCTCTCCCGCACAAACCCATGTGAAGACTAGGGCTCCCATGTACACTGTGAATGATACTGTCCCAGTATGACGGTCTATCAACAAGAGTCAGGAATTAGTGTTTGTCATCATGGTCAGTGATGGATATATCCACCGTATTTCCACAGAGAAGCACAAAGTGCTGAGAGAGCAGTAGCTAGCTTAGCAGTACTCACTGGTCTGGGGAGGTCAGACTTGGAGGACAGCTTAAGGTGAGCCTTGAGAAGAGGTTAGCTCAACACAGTGTGCCTGAAAACCCTGACGTGGCAGAATACAGCACTTGATTTTCTCCTGCATCCCTTCGTTGCCCAGGCAGTCCTGCCAGGCAGTCTATGAATTACCTGCTCTCCTAGGAGCAAGCCTATCTCTGCCGCTAGAGGCTGTGGGCTAACTCCATCCTCAGATTGACTTGAGATCTACATCCCCTTTCATCTGTCTTTCATCTTTAAGTTGTCAGGCATCCGGCAATAGTTTATCAGTTGGTGATGGTCTTTGGAAATTTGTATGCTGCCACATATATTTCTAGGCATTCATTAAAACAGCGTGACTCAGGAGTGCTAATATCTCATTGACCAGGACTTAACAATGGCCGTATCTAACAGCAAGGGAAGCTGGGAAATGTAGTCTTTAGCTGGGCAGCCCTGTGTCCAGTTAGAATTCCAGTTCTGTAGAGAAAGACAACAAACAGAGATACTGGAGAAGAGACTGGACTTCCCAGCTCTCTGTCCACCCCCAGCATTCTCTGCTTTTCAATATTCTGTTCAAACTTCAGGACACAGCTCAGATGTCATCTTCTTTAAGACGTCTGCCATCCAAAGAGAACCAACCTCTCCCCTTCCTCTGTGCTCCTCTTTCACAACAGCACTTAGCACACTGTTTCACCGTCAGTGATTGATCTACTTGTGACTTCCACTCAGCTGTGAAGTTCTCAAAGGCAAGGGCCAGCACAAACCCATCTCTGCATTCCCAGCCCTCCCAGAACTCAGAAAGTGCTCTCCGTGTATTTGTTCAGCCAGCCAAGCTCCAGAAATAATGGAAGGATAGCCCCATCCACATGGACAAGGTGTGTCTTTCTTGTCTTCCCCCCTTGCCTGATAGAGGCACCTTCTTGCCTGGTATAACTCACTTCAGAAGAGAGGTTAAAGACTCAACTCTGAGGCTTTTTTGGGAGAAAAGAAATAAAAGCCCATCCTGTATCCTAATCTTCTTCCAGATGCAACATCATATCTGAAAATCGTTCAGTACACCCAGGCACAGCCAGCGATGTGCCTTCGGTTCTGACAAGTCCTCATCCACTGCAGCCCCTGTCCCTGCAGGGCAGAGAACCTGGCTAGGTGCCAGCCACCCAGACACAGAGTCAGCAAGCAGCATGAATGCTGTTTCTAAGTCCAAAGTAGTGGAGCCAGCCCCGTGGTTGTGAAGACAGGCAAGCCCAGGACATTAGAAAAGAATATTCACAACATGAAAACAAATACATTAATTGGGATTAGGCAGTAGCCACAGGTGCCCTACCACCCTCCAAAAGCTCTGGTGACAGGATGGCAACAAGGAGTCATGGCTGGAACACAGACTCTCAGTTCTGCTGCTTGGTTGCTGTGTATCCTTCAACTCACCACTCAGCCTTTCTGACCATCAACCTCCTTAGCTGCAAAACACGGGGTGGGAGGGATAACCTACCTTGGGTTATGGTGAAGATTAATAGGAGAACACTTGTAAAGTGTAGGAGTCTGGAAAGCAGTTACAATGCAAGCATGAGATGTATCAATCAGGGCTCTTCACACAGCCTGTGTGGTGCAGCTCTGCATTGCTGGGAACACTCTCTATGTTGTACTGTATCGGAGCCACAGGCTTTAGGGGCCATGGTGATTCACACAAGTGAGGAGCTGAATTGCTACCCTGACTTATATGCAAGTGTAACTGGCCACACGTGGCTAGTGGACAGAGAACTCTAGAGCACTGGTTTTCACCTTGGCTGTGTGTTGGCATCACTGGGGAGACTTAAAAACTGATACTGTCTGCATCCCACCTTCTGAGATTCCCGGTTCCCTGCTCTGGCATAGGCCCAGTCCTAGGTGATTTTTAACACCTGCTCCACTCCACTCTTATCCCCCCAAGTCTTCCACTCTGCAGCATGGAATTGGGAAACATGGGGAGAAGAAGAAGGAAAAAAAACCAGGAGGAAACCCAGGGCTCGGGAGTGGAAGCAGCGTGGGTTTGCTCTCTGAGCTACTTGCCTGTGGTCGTGAGGCTGCTCCTGCTTTGGTCTGGCCCTGCTTTGGGCGAGGTATTCCTGCTGGACGAGTCAGTCGTGGTCAGCAACACAAAACCTCGGCAAGGTGGTCGGGAAGCCCTTTCCCTTTTCCCACACGGTCTCTCCTCTCCCCTTGCAGGGTCCGCGTGAGCCAGGACGGGCAGTTTCTGCACTACATCTTTCCATACCAGTTCATGGACTCTCCTGAGTGGGAATCGCTGCAGCCCTCGGAGGAGGGGGTGTTCCAGGTAACAAGGAGCCCCACGGCAACACCATGTCGCCCCGATGCACTGTCCCCTGTCCCTGCTTAGATTTGTGCTTCCTCCCCACCTCCTCCTCTGCAGAAAGAGTGCCTGGATCCTGGCGGAGGTGGGGTAGGGCAGGAGGGTACTGGGCCCTGATGGAGAGAGAAAGAGAAAGAAGTCTTCCATCTGCTGGTTCACTCTCCAGATGGCTGCAATGACTGGAGCTGGGCCAGGCTGAAGCTAGGAGCCAGGAGCTTCTTCCAGGGTTCCCACATGAGTACAGGGGCCCAAGGAATTGGGCCATCCTCTGCTGCTTTCCTAGGCACACTAGCAGGGAGCTGGATCAGAAGTGGAGCCGCCAGGACTCTAACCAGCACCCATATGGAATTCCGGTGCTGCTGGTGGCAGCTTAACCTGCTACGCCACAGCACTGGGCCCCTTGGACCCATCACTCTTGTGCCTAAAATACTTTCAGAAAACCCTGCTGGCCACATGATAAAAACTCACACTCTTTGCAAGGTAATGTAAAACCTTCAGTGAACTCCAGTCATATCTCCCTATGTTTTCTGCTCTTACTAGCTGTGCCGAACTAGTGACACGTCCCTAAACACCCAACAGTGTCCTGAAGCTCCATGCCTTGGCTCCCACTTTCTCCCCACACCAAAATACGCATCTGAGATGCATTGCCCTCTGTGGACAAGACGCCTCACTTGCTCCTTGAGGCCTGCCCAGACTGACCTCGCCAGCTTCCCCCTCCCACACACAGCTGCTGGCTCCTGCTCACCTGCCTTTCCTCCTTTTCCTTGCTACTCTCTGATGAGTGCAGTTTCCTTACTGTCTCACGCATGGTGAACTCTTTGAAGTAAAGCTCTAGGCTTCTCTCTTGCTCTGCCCCAGGTGCTCAAGGACAGCATCTGGGACCCAGCAGGTGCACTGGCTTGCTAGGGACTACGCGGGCTTCACATCCACACTCCAAGGAGGGGCTCCAAGGGGAAGTCTGGCCACCTGGCTCCTACCTTCCTCTCTGCCAGTCCTTCAGATTTGCCTTGCAGTTCTCATGGCCGGAGCGGCCAGCACATCTCAGGCCCTGCGTATTACCTAGCCTCGGCTTTTCATTCTCACAACTCTATGGATTGCCTGTTGTTATTGTTTAACAGATAAGGAAACTAAAGCCCCAGATCACCATGTAATTTGCCCAAGGTCTTCAGCTACAACGTAGCAAACCCAGGGAGCCTGGATCTATTATTTCTATTCTGTTTTTTAAAAATGGGAGGGCAGCAGGGAGTGGAGTTTCTCGTGCACGCTCACACTCTTACAGGGACTCCCCTGTCCAGATGGTTTGCTGGTGTTGGGTTCCGTGTGTCTCCTACCACTTCTATCAGGGAGTCCCTGGAAGCAGCGTCTGAGCCAACCCCGGAACAGACGCACGCCTGCCGGTGCCACCTGGCAAGGCCAGCTTCCGCCCCCACCCTGACACTTGGCTCTGCGATGACGAAGCCTGAGAGGCAATCCTGATCCCACTACCAAGCTTACCCGCCACCGACCCCTTGATTGTGGTCCTGCCTGCCACCTGCCACCCACCTGCTGTCTCTAATCAGCCCAAGCAATCTCCTGTGGGAAGGCTCCCAGGCCACAGGAATATGCAAGAGGGCTGAGTCAGGTCCCAGGCTAGGCCGACCAGGCTCTGACACTGACACGGAGCAACAGGTGGTGGCAAGCCGGTGTCCTCCCCAAGTTATGCTCCAGAGGAAGGGCTGTAACCCCAGATGGCCTCTCAGCCTGGAATGTCGGCATGGGCGTGGCCCTCCCGTTTATATTTTTAGTGTGCACCCACACATTTGCTGCTGGCTGTGTAAAGTCCCATTTCCTCTCTGCAAATGTCAAGTGTCGTTCCGTGTTATAGTTCATCCTGTCCCTGCCTTTACATCATCTTTGTGGCCTGAGAGAGCAATCCACACTAACTGCCTGAAGGATAGCTCACATTGTGGTTGACACAAATGCATCAAGTCTGTCACACCTCTCGACAGCTCAGTTAGATCCAAATGCATTGACTGTCCAGCACCGTGACTCTCCGGTTAATCACACAGCACAGCAGGGAGGAGGAGTCGCACAGAAATCATCATCATTGCTCTGACTTGCATCCTGTGTTGCTGGGCCTAAACCCTATTATTTATGCTACTTCCTTTAATCCATTCAAACAACCGCTAAGGTGAGTTTTAGAGAAGAAGCTGGATACTGCTCAAGACTTCACAGACATGCCCATATGGCAGGCATGTGGGAGCTAATCCAGACACAGTTTCTGGAGGGTCTTTGGGAGAGGACCTTGCACAGGCCTTGACCAAATGACAGTAGATGGTTGCATGACAGTGGTGGACTTCCCTTAATTTACTTATCTGCTTCAGTAATATTATTTTTTTGAGCACTCATTACAGGCACCACTAAAGGTGAACAGAATAGGTGAAGACCCCAGCCCTCCCACACTTTGCATTCTAGTTGGGAGAGGGAGACAGAAATGATCACAGACATAATGAATGAGTTAAGTCAAAGCATGCTAGAAGGTGAAAACTGCTGGCTAAAAAAACGACAACATAGAATAGTATAAGGGAGTTACGGTTGCAACTTTAAGTTTGGTGGTTATGGAAGTCCTTGTCAAGTAGGTTACCTTGGTCACAGACCTGAGAAGTGACAGTGTGAGCTCTTTGGATATCCTGGGGGAAGAACAGATATCAGACAGAGGGAAGGGCCAGTGCAAAGTCCCTGAGGTGGGGCTGGTGTATTTGAGGTACAGAAAGGAGGCCAGAGCACCCAAAGCAGAGAGAAGGAAGAGAAGCTGGAGCGGTGGTGGGGTGCCAGGTCACCGAGGGCCAGAGCATATATTTTCTGGGTAGAGCCAAGAGAATTTCTTGAAGGCTTAGATGTAGTATGTGAAAGAACGTGGGGCTCAAAGACAACTCTGAAACTCTTGATCCAAGCAACTGCTAGGATGGGGCTGTTATCTGCCCCAGTAGAACTGATGGGGTCGGGGGCAGAATAGGAAGTTCAGTCTGGGATGTGTTGAATATTTCAGTTGAATATTTCAGTTGAATGTTTCAGTCTGGAATTCAGGAATGAACCCTGGGCTTGAGACATAAATGTGGGAGTTGATTGTGCCCAGTTAATATT
This sequence comes from Sylvilagus floridanus, assembly GCA_949820135.1. Taxonomy (NCBI): domain Eukaryota; kingdom Metazoa; phylum Chordata; class Mammalia; order Lagomorpha; family Leporidae; genus Sylvilagus; species Sylvilagus floridanus. The sequence continues at coordinate 73,416,241 of OX463244.1, read as the reverse complement.
TAAAGCCACTGGACTGGGTAAGATCACCAAATGAATGAGTGTGGACAGAAAAGGGATTTAACAATGAAGGCCTGGGACTCCACAGTTTTATGAAGTTGGGGAGGGGCCGGCACTGTGGCATAGCAGGCTAAGCTTCTGCATGTGACGCCAGCATCCCGTATGGGTGCTGGTTCTAGACCTGGCTGCTCCATTTCCAACCCAGCTCTCTGCTATGAGCTGGGAAAGTAGCGGAAGATTGTGCAAGTGCCTGGGCCCCTGCACCCATGTGGGGGACCCAAAATGTGCCTCTGGCTCCTGGCTTTGGATCAGCTCAGCTCTGACCATTGCAGCCATCTGGGGAGTGAACCAATGGAAGGAAGACCTTTCTCTCAGTCTCTCCTTCTCATTGTTTTTAACTCTACCTCTCAAATAAATAAATCTTAAAAAAAAAAAAAAGAAGTTGGGGAGAAAAAGGGGATGCAGTAAAGGAACCTGAAAAGGGGCAGTCAGGGGAATGTACCGGGGCGTGTGTCAGCCTGGGAGCTGAGTAAAGGCGTGGCAAAGAGCGGGGTGTCAGCGGGCCTCACTGCCCAGGAAACTGACCACCGGATGCAGTGACTCAGAGGTCGCTGATGACCTCATCAGGGACAGCGTTTGTGGACTGCCAGGGACAAAGCCTTATAAGCTTAAAGAGACAGTGAGAAGAGGAATTGGAGACAGTGAGTATAGACAGTTTTCTCAGGGAACTTTGCTAAAAAGAGGATCCAATTCCTGGAGTGGTAGCTGGCCAGGGAAATGAAGTGAAGAAAAGGATACTGTCCTTTAGACGGAAGATAGGCCACAGAGAGGAGCTTGTGCACAGGGATGCCCACAGCCTTCAGGATGGAGATGTTCGTGTGTAGATTAGCTCTTACTGAGACACACCCACCGTGCGCTCTGGAGGGGAGGTCGGACTTGGGAGTCGTGCAACCACGAGATTGTGAAAACTGCTTTCAGAACTGTTAGCAAGGGACAGATCTCCAGTATTATTTTCAGAATTCTCATGAAGCAACATGTTCAGAGAGATTACGTCATTTATGTGATGTCACACAGCTGACAAAGAAAAACCAGCTTCTGGCCTTGAGTTTCGGGTGGGGTTGAGGGGGTGAGAGGGGGAAATTAATAAAGGAAATGGAGGAAGGGCTAGCAGAGAGGAGGGAAGAGGAGAGGAGGGTAGTGGGAGATCAGGCAGGCAATGCAGGAAGTTAAAGGATGATATATATTCGCTATTTGGAAAGTCAACCCACGTTTAATTAGATAATGCATTTAAAGTGCTTAACACAACACCTGGCTCACAGTCACCTCTTGATAAATGGTAGCTGCCACCACCACCATCATCATCATCACCTCCACTGTCTCCATCCACAACCATACACCATGAGCCCTGCCATCCCTAAATATTATTGCAATCAAATTATAGAAAAGTATGTGACTCCACACCCATTTCTTATACTATCCCAAGCATATTTCCATTTTTTTAAAAAGATTTATTTATTTGAAAGCCAGATTACAGAGAGAGGGAGAGAAAGAAAGCAAGATATTTCCATCTGCTGGTTCACTCCCCAAATAACAGCCAGGAGCCAGGAACTTCTTCTGGGTCTTCCACATGGGTGACAGGGATTCAAGGTACTAGGGCCATCTTCAGCTGCACTTCCCAGGCCATTAGCAGGGAGATGGACCAGAAGCAGAGCAGCCTTGAAACAAACTGGCGCCTATATGAGATGCCTGTGCTGCAGACAGCCATTTTACCTGATGGTCCTGCATGTTTCCATTTTAACCCTAGCTTTACCACTTGTCATTGTTTTGACGAGGATTTATGTAGCACCTACTGTATGCTGGGCACACATTATTGCTTATATCCCCTGCAAGTGCCATTTAACTATGCATCATGGACATGTAATGAGTGCTCAGATGAACAAAGAAATGGAGAATTGGGTGCCCTCGGCTTTCTGCTCTTGAGAGGCTGTCTTCCTCTGGGCTGTTTTACTGACTACTCATCAGATCTTTTTGTGATAGACAAAGTAAGAGCAACTTCATGTACCTGAGTCCCAGGCCAGAGCCCCATCCACTGGATGTAGCCTGCCCTGCCAACCAGAAGCTTTTCCTATAACTAAGCTTCTTTCTACCCTTTCTGTGTTCCTACCCCTGATCTACGAGGGCACTTCAAAAAGTTCATGGATAACTGACTTAAAAGACGAGTCAATTTTGGTGCAAAAAAAATTGGAGTCCATGCATAGCTGTTTCATAATATGCATTTTAAGACCCTTCACATGCATGGACTTGAACATCTTTTGCATCAAAAAATGAACTTATCTTTTAATTTAATTTTCTACAAACTTTTTGAAGTATTATCCTTCTTTATTCTGAAAATGAAGTCATCAGCATTTTGACCTCTCTTCAGAGCATTAGGAAGCTTGTTCTTTCTAACTACTTATCTTATCTATCATCTATTGTCTGTCTATCTATCTATTTATGTATATATCTATCTACCTACCTATTCTAACTATCTATCTATATCTATCAATCCTCTATCATCTATCATCCATCTATTATCTATCTGTCATCTATCTATATCTGCCTATCTATTATCTATCAATCCTCTATCATCTATCTATCTATCGATCATTCATCTATTATCTATCTATCTATCTATCTATCTATCTCAATTGTAAGACCCAGGACCTTCTTGTGCTACTAGTGGTGTCAGCCATGGCACCCTAGGAGGACTAAGAAACTGGGAGGTTCCAGAGCGAGGGGATGGCTGCTCCCAGGACTCCTGAAACAGGACACCCCCTCTCAGTGCATGCAACTGAAAGTCTTTCCCTGGACCTCCTCCAGGCAAGCCCATGGAGGTGCTTCAGGAAAAGGACAGCCGAGTTCCCAGTGACTGGCTGTTTCTCGGTGCTCAGCGTGGGCGGGTTTTCTAGCTTCAGCCTCACTGTCTGCTTCTGACCCCTCTCAGGTCACCCTCACAGCTGAGACGCAGTGCAGCTACGTTTCCTGGCCCCGGAAAAGTCTCCACCTTCTTCTGAACAAGGAGCGGTACATCGCGCGCCTCTTCTCAGCCCTGCTGGGCTATGACATCTCAGAGAAGCTCTACACTCTCAACGACAAGCTCTTTGCCAAGTTCGGGCTACGCTTTGACATCCGCCTGCCCAGTCTCTACCACGTCCTGGGTCCCACTACCCCAGACGCAGAGCCAGGGTCTGAGAAGGAGGAGGAGGAAGCCCACGTGCCAGCCGTGTCTCCTCAATCCGTGGCCACCGCTGCCCAGCAGATGCCCCCTTGTTCTCCCCCTCCAGCTGCCACCGACCTTCCTGCACCTCCGACCCGGGCCAGGATGTCCAGGCCCGACAGCGGCCTCCTGGGTGAGGACTCCACCAGTCTGGTGCTGGAGGATTTTGAGGAGGTGTCAGGATCGGAATCATTTATGGATTATAGGAGTGATGGGGAGTACATGAGGTGAGGGGAGAACTAACATGGGCACAGTCGCCGGCTGAGGACCCAGTGTAAGTACTTGGAACACAGCTGCCACACATTCCTGCCAACAGCTGGGCTCAACACAGCTTGGAAGGGCAAATACCCGTCTGCTGCATCTCCCCTCAGAGGGCTCACGGAAATGGCCTGCACCCAGTCTTGCAGATGGCAGCTCGCTCTGGGTATATGCAAGCCTGAGGGGCTTCCTTCTTTCGTTTCATTTCATTTCTCTGTCTTTCTTTCTTTCTATATTTCTTTCTTTCTTTTCTTTCTTTCTTTCTTTCTTTCTATATTTCTTTCTTTCTTTCTTTCTTTCTTTCTTTCTTTCTTTCTTTCTTTCTTTCTTTCTTTCTTTCTTGATTGACTTATCCATTTGAAAAGTGGAGTTACAGAGGGAGAAGGAGAGAGAAAGAAGTCTTCCAACCACTGAGTTACTCCCCAATGGCCGCAACAGCCAACACTGGACTGGACCAAAGCCAGGAGCCAAGAGCTTCATCCCGGTCTCCCACATGGGGGTAGGGGCCTATGCACTTGGGCCATCTTCTGCTGCTTTCCCAGGAGCATTAGTAGGGAGCTGGATGGGAAATGGAATAGCCGGGACTTAAACCAATGCCCATATGGGATGCTGGCACTGCAGGTGGCAGCTTAATGCAGCTATGCCACAGCGCCAGCTCCAAGAGGGATTTCTTAAAAACTATTTATTATTATTAACTGTGATTGTATTTTGGAAAATGGGCTGGTTGACATTTGGAGGGCATTGATAGGTTACTAAATTTTTGTACGAAGTCGTATAATAGCTAGGCCACTTCTGGGGCTAAAGGGGATTTTATTTGGCATACATTTTAAAGGAAAGAGAATGTTGGCATGGTCCTAGTTCCTGCTGATTGTCTTCCAGACATACAGTCCATTCTGGAATGCAGTTGTTATTTAGCCTGGACTGGGCAGGTGTCCCTGTTACAATTGCATTTGGGGGCGGGCATTTTGTCTAACAGTTAAGCTTCCAGTTAAGATGCTGACATCTCACACAAGAGCCCCTGGATTCAATTCCCAGATCCTGCTCCTGATTCCAGCTTTCTGCTAACGTGGGACTTGGGAGACAGTGGTAATGGCTCAAGTATTTGGACCCTGCCACTGCCTTGACTGATACCCTGGCTTTGGGACCCAACCTGCATGTTGCAGGCATTTGAGGAGTGAACCAGCAGATGGGAACTCTGTCTGTCCCTGCCTCTCAAATGAAAAACTAAACCAAAAAAATGTGTAGGAGGTGAACTTCAAACAGTTGTTGGGTGGAATTAAAAAGTAAGTGTACTTTGATGTAAAAAAATTGAGAAGTCCAAGCATAGTTTGGGACATGTTTTCTACAAACTTTTGATGTCTCTTCCTCTTGTAAAGAGACTTGTGATTACAGCCTAATGGCTCAGGGAGGAACTGTCCCCACCTTGCTTTCCTCTCGGCCGGTGGACGATGTTCAGGTTGTTGAGGGCAGAGGACTGGACGCTGCTCTGATTAAACTGCGCTGTGCTTGGGTATGGCCCTGGCTTTCCCCCAGCAACCCACACCTGAGAGAGGTGGGGTGGACGGGAATCTGGGCAGGCCAAGGGCACCTGTAGGACTTCCCTCTCAGGGTAGTGTGCAAGGGAGGCTACATTCGGCAGTTCTGGAAAATTGCTTTCTCATTCCCCCAGGCTGCTCTCACAACACTGTGACATTTGCTGCTGGGGCTCTGCCCAACCATGGTGGATGCCTGGCTTCAGCTGAGGAAAACCTCACCCTTGTCAATTCACAAGGCCTTCCCCAGGAAAGGGGGCACTAAGAGACCCAGCATGCTTTGGGAAGCCCTGAGACACCAGCCCAGGGTACACAAAGTGAATGAGCGAATGTTTGCGTGTTTTGCAAAACAAGTTATATAAATGATGGAAGAGGTGAGAGAGGAGAATGCTAGGAGGTCAGATATTTCCTTGTGTGGCTGCAGAATTTATGATCTCCGGTGGTACCAGTGTCCTCAGCTGAGTGATTCTGGGGTAGTTCCCAGGATCTGTCTACACCACGATCATACTGGCTTCCCCGTTGGCACTGTCGCCCCTGCCCAGCACACTGCTTCTGTCCCGTCGGCCCCTCTCTGCCAAGCATGCCTGCCCACCTGTCCACTCTTCTCAACTCCCAGCAGCTCTCTGCTCTAGGCTGCTACTCTGGGTTCCTTGCTTTTCCTGGTCCTGTTGGCTCTCCCAGTTCTTTTCTCTTTCTGACTTATACACAGCCCTTGGCTGCCTCAGTTTCCTACTCTTGTGTCTCCTTTCTTCTGAGCTCACTTCTCCCTCTCCATCTGTTCTCTGTCTTCTCCCATTTTATTGTTCACTGATTTATCTCTCCTTTCCCCCTCTTTTCCTTTCTCAGTTCCTGCCTTGCTCTGTCTACTCTTCCTCCAGAGCCTCCCTGGTTCCTCTCATTTTATTTGTTTTAACTGGAACTCCTCCAAGATCAGTGTCTTTCCGTCTATTTTTTAAAAATCAGGCAAAGGTGTGAAAATTCCCAACTTTCTGAATATTTTCCACGTTTTGGGGGCAGGAAGCTTGGGGGACAAGAAAGAGGCCAGAACCGGAAGACTGCCTCCTCTGCTTGGCTTCTAAGAAATCTATGGCCTTTGGCAAACCATCCAACCTCCCTGAACCCTGCTTCTTCATTCGAGTCTGTTGGCCCCACTGTCTCCTCTTGACAGACGTGAGAAGGCGAAAGCTGAGTTTTTCACACAAGATAAAGGGAAGTGGTCAGCTGTACAGTGGGACTTGAGTCCCAGGAAACCTGTGTGTTTTCCCAGTAGCTCTTTAGTTTTCACAATTGTTCTGGAGCCATGGCCGCCCTGGTGGGTGGTGGGGCAGGCTTGCCTAGAAGTTCCCTCCCTTTTGTACCTGAGAAGAATCTGTCACCTACCCTGAGATCACTGTGCATTCATTGTGAAAGATCACAACTCGGTCCCCAAGTCCTCACCCCAATACTGTGAACCCCATTCAGCCTCTTCCGAAAACTCGAGTTGGGAAAACTGCTAAGGTAACTCACCTTCTAAAGTACTGGCATTTGCAGTAATGAAACAGTAGCAGGTGTTTTATGTTTAAGTGATAGAAACAGAAAAGACATGCTCTTTCAAACCATAGGGTTTTCAGAACAACTTGAACATATGGTCAAACTGCTAAGTTTCAGATGGTTCTCAATTTAGTCTGTGATAACAGGATCATTGAACCTGAGCTCCTTTTCTGGCATGGTGGTTTTGGATGCATGGTTTGGCCTGCTTTCCATCCAAGCCCCTTCAGGGTTATGACAGTGAAATAGGTGTTTCTCCATGTGATTGGTAGCAGTTTGTCATCATTTCCTTTATAAAGTATAGCACAACTCACCATCTGTTTCCTGGCTCTTCTGTTACCAAAATTTTAAGCTTGTTGCCATTTGTTCTGACATAGCACTTAAATAAGAGGCACGAAGCTGCTGAATTCTGCAGCATTGTGAATGACATAGTCTGGTCACATTGACACTGGGGTTTGTCTCTGACACCAACTCAATTGGAAACCAACCTAAAACGGGCAGCGCTTTGTCATGTGGCTAATTTTCCTGCAAATGTTTGTTTAGCACATCAGAAATATCATTTCTCTTGACATGGAACTCTTTTTTTAAAAGAGTACTTTCTTTAGTCTGGTGGTGCCCATAATTGGCAATGGGCACTGTGAGGCTATGGACCTTCCAGCCAGAACTCAGATTGCCCCTGCCCTCTCTGGGATTTTTCCTGTTTAATTTATGGGCAGCTTCCTCAGTGTTCTTCCCTCCAGGAGGTGCCCCGTGAATGGAGGACTCGTCTTGGAGAAGTGCATCTGTGAGCTGGTCAGCTGACTTGGATAAGGAGTCCATTGTCACAGACTAAGCTGAATGCTATCTGAAATTGGGTCAGTTTTTTTTTTTTTTTAAGATTTATTTATTTATTTGAAAGTCAGAGTTACACACAGAGAGAAGGAGAGGCAGAGAGACAGAGAGAGAGAGAGAGAGGTCTTCCATCTGCTGTTTCACTCCCTAACTGGCTGCAACGGCTGGAGCTGAGCTGATCTGAAGCCAGGAGCCAGGAGCCTCTTCCGGGTCTCCCATGCAGGTACAGGGGCCCAAGGACCCGGGCCATCCTCTATTGCCTTCCAAAGACACAGCAGAGAGCAAGATCAGAAGTGGAGCAGCTGGGACTTGAACCAGCACCCATATGGGATGCCAGCACTGCAAGCGGCAGCCTTACGTGCTGTGCCACAGAACCAGCCCCTTGGGTCAGTTTTTGATTCTGTTTTTATGTGGTCCCTAAAGCTCTGTGGCTTGGAAAGTTAAAACTCCATTTTGTGGGTGTTCTCTTTATTATTTAAACAAGCAATACAGTGGTTATAATATGGAGGCCAGTTCTCTGTGGTCAGAGAAGGGGCTCAGGATATAGTCCCAAATGCCTGAGAAGCAATCCCACATTTTGGACATGGTGTATGCTTCAGGCACCGAGCTAGGTCATCATGGAAGGTACCTAGGTAAGAAGTGGAAAGATCTGATCTCCAGGAACAGGACAAGTATAACAGTTCCAAGTTCTCAAAAGAGTGGGAATTAGAATTCAACTTGATTTGGTGTAGTGCTTTGGGGAGAAATTGGATTACGAGGGGAAAGTTCTAAGAAGAAGAGGATTTCAGCTTCTCATTAAAAATAGATTGCCCACGGGGTGGTGAGTTACTCATCACTGCAAGAGCTCGAGCAGGGACCAGAGGGAATCTTCGGAGATCGTAGGAGGTGATTCAGGCTCTGGAGAAGCAGCCTTAGGTGACTGCTGATAAGGCACCTCTGACTCTCTGCCACACTCTGATCCCATGGTTCTCAGGGCTGGACACTCATCCTGCCACTCAACTACCATCAAGGACAGGTGGCTCACCTGCAGAACAGGGTCTGTATGCCTGTGTCTCCCTGACCAGGCGACTGTGAAGAGTAATAGAAGGAAATTATATAAGGCAGTTTCAAGTTGCAAAGCATGAGTTAAATGTGTGTGTTCTAAAATCCTGCCATGTATACTATCATCCAGCTCTGTATCATCATCATCATAATCATCATCATCATCATCCTCCTCAGAATTACATGCTTTGCCCTCATTTCTCCTGGTTTGGCTTTCCAGGGCAGGTGCCTAATCCTGTGACAACAAAAGGTGGAGGCTTCGCGAGAACCTAGGTGGCCCCTTAGCCTCCGACTTCAGCGCCGCTACCCCCAGCCTGCTCTCCTTTATTTGTTTAGGCGGAGACAGCCCAGGTGCTTGCCCTTGGAAGTGACCCTAAGGTGCATGGGAGCTGTCAGTGCTGGTAAATAGCACCCTTCTCACCGAGCCGACGGGGAGACTCCTGGGCTGGGAGTTGGTCTTCAAAGTGGCGTGGTGGGAAGTGGGGTCTCTGGTGGTGCCACCTCGGCCTGCCACAAGCTCTGTGTGAGAGTCAGGTGAGCTGGGGGCCAGGTCTCTCCCCCCCACCCCGAGGATCATAGCAGCCTTGGGGGCACCTGCTGCCTGCGCCATTCTTGTCCTTTCTGTTTAATGGGTCTCGTTCTCCCAACTCTCGTTTTTAGAAAAAAAGGGGTCTTACAAAACATCATTTAAAAAATTATTTATTTATTTCAAAGGCAGAGTTACGGAGGACATACACACACACACAGATCTTCCATCTGCTGGATCACTACCCAAATCGCTGCAATAACAGGGCTGGGCCAGGCTGAAGCCAGCAGCCAGGAGCTTCTTCTGGGTCTCCCACGTGGGCACAGGGGCCCAAGCACTTAGGTCATCTGCTGCTGCTTTCCAAGGTGCATTAGCAGGGAGCTGGATCAGTATTGGAGCAGCTGGGACTGGAGCTGGTGCCCACATGAAATGCTGGCACTGCAGGCCATGGCTTAACCCACTGCACCACAGCACCAGCCCTGAAACTTAGCGTTTTTCAATGCAAGTGTTGTTTTTCACTCGGACTGTTGGGTTCAATGGAAGTAGAGCTCTGAAGATTGTTCAGAGAAAGCAAGAGTTGATTTCCTTGTCTCCTTGCCTATAAAATACTCCAGAGGCTTATTCTCAATAGCTTCGAATCTGACACATGCTAGTATTCTGGAATGAAATGGCTGCCTGATGCACCTTCCCCTACCATGTCAGGCTCTGGGGACAGCTACATTATGGGGAAATTCTAGAAGGGGGGGGGGGGGCTGAAAAGAGCCCTGGAGATTAGGTGAGCTGTCCGGAGCCACAGCGCTGACACCATCCCTCCTTGTCTTTCCACAGCTTCTAGAACTCCTCTCCAGAACCGCTCTCCAGTTATGTCCCGAGGACAGGCCCCCTTGGCTCCAACCCACACTCCTGAACTTTAAAGATCAGTGGGCCACCCTTCTCCCCGTGGCCAGCCCGCCTCCCCGCCGTGTTCACAGGACGGTCCCTCGTGCGCACGCCCTTCCCTTCACCCACCGGCAGCAGGCTCACTGGCAAGGTGGGAGCAGGCACAGAAGGGGCCAGCACCAGAGCTACGTGGAGGGCCCTGCGTGGCTTTGGGAAATGAGCCGTCCTGAGCCCTCTTTCTGAGAGAGGCAGCCAGAAGCACAAAAGTGTCCGCGCCTTACCGGCTGCGATCGTGAGCGTGTACAGCGGGGGTTACAAAAGCCACCTCACTGGGTTATTGTGAGCAGCAGATGAACTGACTTCAATAAAGCACCTGCAACCCAGCACGGCACCCAGAAAGCACCCAATGAACCACTCAGCTCCCAGCCGAATGTCATTTTCTTGAATCGTGCGAAAGGATCCATGGAGTCGGCTCTCCGGGAACTTGTCACTCGTGATTGTGTGTCACTTTTCCAGTCCTATTCAGTGTATGGAAGTAGAGATTTAAAAACCTGCTTTCCCTCAGGCTTTTACATACAACTTACCAATCACTTGTTCTGTTTATAAGCCTACTATTAAACTGTTTTTTAGAAAGTCTTTTTTTTTTTTAAGATGTATTTATTTATTTGAAAGTCAGAGTTACACAGAGAGAGGAGAGGCAAAGAGAGGTCTTTCATCCGTTGGTTCACTCCTCCAGTTGGTCGCAACGGCTGGAGCTGCGCCAATTCAAAGCCAGGAGCCAGGAGCTTCTTCCGGTTCTCCCACGTGGGTGCAGGGGCCTAAGCACTTGGGTCATCTTCTATTGCTATCCCAGGCTGTAGCAGGGAGCTGGATCAGAAGTAGAACAGCTGGGTCTCAAACTGGCACTCATATGGGATGCCGGTACTGGAGGCAGCGGCTTTACCTGCTACGCCACAGCGCTGGCTCCTAGAAAGAGTTTTTTAACAAATGCAGTTAATTGAATTTCCTTAAACATTTAAAATATATATAATGTATTCTCTTTTCTTTTTTCCATGAATACTCGAACATATATTCTATTTATCCATTGCTGTGGAATACCTATCCCTAAACCATTACTTAATAGAATATCTTGCTCGTGACTGTGAGACGTGTCTGGATTCTGCAGAGAGTGGTTCTTACTCAGGATTTTTATGCCAATGCGGTCAGAGTTGCTGGGCCTAGAAGCCTCTCAGAGATGTCCCCTCCTACCAGTCTGGAGCCTAGACAGGCAACAGCTCAACAGCTGAGGGCTAGGACAGTGCTGGCGCTCTCTCTCTCTCTCTCTCTCTCTCTCTCTCTCTCTCTCTCTCTCTCTTCCCAGTTCATTGTTGTTGCTCTATAGCACTCTGTTGTATCATTATACCAAAGTTTGCTTACCCATTCTACTCTTGACATGCATTTGGGCTTAACGTAAGGCAGTTCCGATGTGCTGCCGTGAACATTCTTGTTCGTAAGTTTGGCTGCACATACGTGCACATTTCCTGGGTGTTTACCTAGGCATTGGGGGTTCAGTCGTGGTAGCACAAAGATTTCCTAGGAGTTGTTCCAGTTTCCATTCCCACTAGTTGCACAGGAGAGATTCCAGCAACCACTCATCCTCCCCGGTAGTTGGCATTGCCGTGTTTCCCATGTTAGCCATTTGGGCATATACAGCAGCATACCATTGTGGCTTTAACTTTCATTTCCCTGAGGAATAATACAGTTGAGTGCCTTTGCCTTCACCATATGGATATCTCCTATTGTGATGTGTCTGTTCTAGTTTCCTCTCCCTGTAGCTATTTGTGTGTATGCTTTTTAAACTTGAGGAAATTCTTTAAATATTTAGGTTAAGAGTTCGTGCTGGCTATATATAATCAAATATTTTCTACTTGTGGCTCTTTTTCTCCCCTTGACTTGATGAACATAAGTTTTATAATTTAATATAGTAATTTATCAACCTTTTCCTCTGGATGGTATTTCCTGTGTCATGTTTAAGAAATCTTCCTCCTCTGAGGAGCCTCACCTGTGTTATCTTCTAGACCTGCCATCAGCCTGGATTTGGCTTTGATGTATGGTATGAAGGGAGAGTCAAAATTCATTATTTTCCATTGGATTTAATCGACTAAGCAACACTCACTGACATGATTGTCATCTCACGCAGTATTCAGTGTCCCTCTGTCATACAGCAAATGTCCCTGTATCTGTAGATCTGTTTCTGGATCTTCCATTCTGTCCCAATGGCCCATACTGCTATCCTTGACAATTCTACTTGATTATAGTTATTGTAGCTTTATAATAAGTTTTGATAGCTGGTAGTCTTCAAACTGTTCTTGCAGTCTTGGTTATTTGTGGCCTTTTCCTTTATGTTTTCATATAAATTTTAGAATTGGTTTGTCAATTTGACAAAATAAATAAACCTTGCTGGCATTTCTATTATAATTTTATTCACACTAAAGGTAGAGTTGATCAAGAATTGAAATTTTTGTAATATTCATTTTTCAATCCTTGAACAAAATTTGGCGCTTTATCTATTGGTCTTTTTTTCTCTTGATAGTGCTTTGTAGTTTTCTATGTAGATGTCTCTGCATTTGGGGGGGGGGGTTTGCATTTGCAGACTTTGTAGCTGAAGAAACTGGTTTGTTATCTTAGTGGCTATCCTGGGTTGCAAGGCCTGATTTCCATTTTTGGTATTCTTTAAGATTGTACATTTATTTGAAAGGCAGAGTTACACAGACAGAGAGAGTGAGAGAGGGAAAGACAAGAAAGAGATCTTCTGTCTGCTGCTTCACTCCTCAAAAGGCCATATTGGCTGGAGCTGGGTCCATCTGAAGCCAGGAACCAGGAGCTTCTTAGTTCTCCCACTTGGCACAGGGCCCAAAAACTTGAGCCATCCTCCACTGCTTTCCCAGGAACATTAGCAGGGAACTGGATCAGAAGTGGAAAAGACAGCCTTCACCTCTGCAGTTTTTAAAGATTTATTTCTGATGCCGGCGCTGTGGCATAGCAGGTAAAGCTGCCGCCTGCAGTGCCGGCATCCCATATGGACACTGGTTTGAATCCCGGCTGCTCCATTTCCAATCCAGCTCTCTGCTATGGCCTAGGAAAGCAGTAGAAGATGGCCCAAGACCTTGGGCCCCTGCACCCTCCTGGGAGACCTGAAAGAAGCTCCTGGCTCCTGGCTTCTGATTGGTGCATCTCCGACCATTGTGGCCATCTGGGAGTGAACCAGTGAAGAGGAAGATCTCTCTCTCTCTCTTTTTCTTCCTCTCTCTCTCTCTCTCCTACTCTCTGCCTCTCTGTAACTCTGCCTTCCAAATAAATAAGCAAATATTTTTAAAAAGATTTATTTCTAGCCGGCACCACGGCTCAACAGGCTAATCCTCTGCCTAGCAGCGCTGGCACACCGGGTTCTAGTCCCAGTTGCCCCTCTTCCAGTCCAGCCTCTGCTGTGGCCCAGGAGTGCAGTGGAGGATGGCCCAAGTGCTTGGGCCCTGCACCCCATGGGAGACCAGGAGAAGCACCTGGCTCCTGCCTTCGGATCAGCGCGGTACGCCTGCCAGGGCGGCCATTGGCGGGTGAACCAACGGCAAAAGGAAGACCTTTCTCTTTCTCTCTGTCTCTCTCTCTCTCACTGTCCACTCTGCCTGTCAAAAAAAAAAAAAAAAAAAAAAGATTTATTTCTAAGTATTTGATGAATCTGATATGATTGTAAATGCTACATTTAATTTTTTAAAAAAGATTTACACATGTATTTGGATAGCAGAGTGACAGAGAGAGGGAGAGAGAAAAAGAGATCTTCTATCTGCCAGTTCATTTCTCAAAATGATCACAATAGCTGAGGCTGGGTCAGGTTGAAGACAGTATCCAAGAACTCCACCTAGATCTCCTGAGTGAGCCACCGTCTGCTGCTCTGCAGGTGTGTTAGTAGGGAGCTGAATCAGAAGTGGAGAAGCCAGGTCTCAAACCAGCTCTCTACAGGGATGAGCCAAAAGGCCTGCTCCTCTGTTTAATTTTTTTTAACTTTCTAATTGTTTATTAGCTATGCATACATCCAATCAATTTAGCTGTTTTACACTTTCATCTATGATCTTGATGGATTCCCTTATAAATGAAAACCATGAAGTCATTGTCATAGATAAGCGTTTTACCATCTGTAAATAATGTCCGTTGTTTCTTGATTTCTGACCTGCATCTTCCTCCTCCTCCCCTTCTTTTTCTCTTCTTCCTTCCTCTAATGGAGCCTAATGGTACTGGGTGGGGCCTTCAGGACGGAGGTAAATAGAAAGGGTGGTAGAAGACAACTTCCTCTCAGACCAGGCCTCAGGGAACAGGAAGGCTTCTGTGCTTTGCCATGCACACAGTGCATGCTGGTAGGTTTTTATCCTCTCTCATCAGATTGAAGACATCCTCTTCTGTGCCTTAGGATTTTCTTATTGTCTTTTGTGAATGAGTATTGAATTGCTGCACTTACTAGGATTATTTTTCTTCTTTATCCTGTTAATGTTTTAAGTACATTAATGGATATGCAACTGTTAAAACAACCTTGCATTCCTAAAACAAAACCCAGCTCATTCTTGGCATAAACTCAGCTTTATCAGGACATGTTTTCCTCTCTGTGTATTTCCCTCCTTATGTGTTTCTGGGCTTGTTTTGAACTTTTTGTTTGTTTGTTTAGAATTTCTGCACCTTTGTATGCTGTAATATCATCATCAGGCATTGGTATCACAGTTATGCTTGCTTTATAAAATGAATTGGAAAATCCCCCCCCCCCCATTCTCATCCACTGGAAGAGATCTTTGAATCAAATTATAGCTTTTGAACCCCATCCCATTTGCCTTGCCTTGCCTGCTCTCCCTGACTGTGTCTTCTCTTAGTTGCTTATGCTGCAAACCTGGGAGTTTTTCCATCAGTCCTATTAGTTCTGTCTTCAAAACATCCTGAACTCAACTCACCATCTCTGCTGGTGCCACTCATTTCAAACCACCATTAATTAATATCCAGATAAACCTCAGTTCATGTCCTTCCTGATTTGTCCTGTTCCTCTCTGTAATCGATCCCACTCACAACAAAGAGGCTACTTAAACAAGTATAAGACCTTATCACTGTCAAGCTCAAAATTTCAAATGACTTCCTATCACCCTTAGGATAAACGCATGCTTCTTGCCATGTAGTATTAGTCAGGAGAAGCCTTTCACTATGTGGAGCACAGAGGTCTGTTTTCCTCTAACTTGAAATCTACCAAACAGTCTGCATGACTGACAAGGACAACCGTGCTTCCCATTGGCCCTCCGTGATTCAGCCAATCATCAGGAGTGACACCCGTCCCACGTCTGCTCACAGCTCCTTGATTCAAAATAGGCACCTGGACGCCCTTAGGAATCAACTTTGAGCTCTGTGGATTAAAGGGACTGGAAGATGCGGGAAGGGAATGGAATGTTTGATGCGTTCTAGTCTTCCAGCCACCTCCAACCCTCGAGGCCCACCTGCCACTCTCCCCTGCTACTTCACTCTGCGCTTGCACCTGCTCATCCTGTTGCAGCCACACTCATCTTTTTGCTGTTCCGCAGGCACACCTCACTTTTTCTGCATGTGGCCTGTGCAGATGTTCCTTCGGATGGAACACTTCTTACTCCTACCTTCACTAGAAAGGCTGCTTCTGCTCTCTCAGTCTCCAGCTGGACTGTCCCCAGGCCAGCTAAGATGTCCGCTTCATTCGCCATCACTCTCTGTCCCTTTAATGTTTGTGGACATTCAGAGCTGGCTTTTCGTTTTCCTCTCCTTTTGGGATTCCAGTTATGTGCTTGGTAGAACTTAGGGGTCCCGTATGGCTCATACTGATTTCTCATTTTATTCTGGAATTATGATGTGTATCTGTTCTACCTCTTCCACGCACATTTTGCAACACAGACCTCCTGTCTGTGTTGAGAGATTTAACAGCTCTCTTGTCAACCTTTGAGGGCTGCTGTGAAGAGTAAATAAAGACAAACATCAACAAACATCAACAAAGCAAACATCAAAAAAAGCACAATGTTCCTTGTAAACTGAGTCTCAACACTACCTGGGGTCATGTCACTGCCAGACCTGGGGTCCCCAGAGCAGGACTGTCCTTACAAACCATGGGTCTGGGGGTGAGGGCCTCTGTCAATCCTTTTTGTTTTTTTAAGGTTCAGACTTTACATGGGAGAAGTTGTGCTTTTTTGCCTAATAGTTTATGGAAGACAATAAAGCAGTTGGATTTCAATGAGCTTTTCAAATAAATTTTTGGGTTTAGAAAATTAAAACCACAACATCACTTTGGGTATTTGAAAAATAGCTTCCTATCTGCCTTCAGAACACTTCCGTTCATTTAGTGCACACAAATGCTCGCCATGATATGGACTCGGATGCCTCTACAGTACCTCCACATAAGAGTCCTACACGTGTGAACAGAACGCCTGTGAGCTATAGCTTGCTATTTTTCAGTAATAAAGTCTGGCATGCAGTGAGATGAGCTCTGAGGGGGGAGTAAATAGCCTTTTTTTTTTTTTTTTAATTTATTTATTTGAAAGTCAGAGTTACACAGAGAGAGAAGGAGAGGCAGACAGAGAGAGACATTGGTTCACTCCCCAACTGGCCACAATGGCCGGAGCAGTGCCGATCTGAAGCCAGGAGCCAAGAACTTCTTCCAGGTCTCCCACGTGGGTGCAGGAGCCCAAGGACTTGGGCCATCTTCTATTGCTTTCCCAGGCCAGAGCAGAGAGCTGGATCGGAAGTGGAGCAGCTAGGTCTCATCCCTATAAGGGATGCTGGCACTGCAGGCGGTGGCTTTACTCACTACACCAAAGCGCTGGCCCCAGTAAATTTCCTTTTATCGCATGAATACCTAACTGAGTGTCCACTGCTGGCAAGGCTGTGCAGGGGCTTCCCTGGCTGACTCGCTCCTCATCTCTGTCCTCAAGGAGCTAGAAAAGGTGATGCACAGTTTTCCAACCCTTCCCCGTCCTCCCCACTCTATCCACTGATGTCTCATTAAATCAAGCTCCCTGGGCCTGCCTCCTCTCTTTCCCAGGAGACTCTTCAGTGCCCCATTTAAGCAGGCATCTTGCAGCTCTCAAATAGTTTAAGGTGAAGCTGGATCCTTGATGCATAACCAAACAGGCGCCCTGCTAGTCTGCTGTGACAGGCATGACAGAAGCAGTCGAAATTGCTCCGTGAGCTACGCAGGTGCATCAGATCTCGCTTTCCGTGGCTGAGATCAGGGAGGGCTCACAGGGACACTGACTTTGAGCCATGCCTTAGAAGACAGAGTTTGGAAAGGCAGAAGCAGACCACGTGGGAGCAGCGGTTCTTTAGTGGCCAACTGGGGGACCTGCACTCTGATCCAGAGCTGATGGGAAGTGACAGAGCCCAGGGCAAACCGTGTTCATTGCAAACGCCTGCCTCTGGTGGGGTGCAGCTGTCCTGCACATATCCCTGCAGAGATACAAAGACAGGAGGAGAGGAGAGGCCACCGCAACCATTAGTGGGCCCGTGAAGTGCCACAGCCCAGAACCAGGTGATGAGCACAGCGAGAGACTGAGGGAAGTTGAGCCCTTCTGGGAGCTCCTGCCCCTGGTTTCCTGTAGACACCCACACAGATCTTGAGGATTGAAGAAGTGTGCGCAATGCTGTCAGCAGTTTCACTTCCGACTGTCGCTGACTTCACGCCCGGGCAGGTGCGGGTGTCTTGCGTGCAGAAATCTACCTGGAGCTCCTGAAACCTCATTTCACTTTTGGTTCACTTCTCTGACATGCTCCTTCTACACAACACACACTTGCCAGCTGTCACATGATGGCTTCCCTTCAGAAGGGACTGCCCAGGACACAATCGGCTCACAAATCAGACCACTCCGGGCTGTGACCGGAACCTTTGCTCATCGGCCCTCAGAACCATCCCTCCAGGGTGATGCAAACGTGGCCTCCCTGTCCCCACTCCCCACCGCATCCTCCCAGCCCTGTTTGCATTGACCCACCCCTGCCAGGGCTCTGAGTGCTCTTGGACCGTGCCCTCAGCACTCACCTCGCTCCCTACTGCAGGCCCCTGAGGGCTGCTTTGTGGTGCCAGCATCCGGCACAGGGTCACATGCTTGGCACTAGTGAGGAATCCTTAGCCACTTGTTAGACTCAGCTGATAACCGGAGGTGGGATGATTCATACACCCCTTTCCCCGTAGGCAAGGTTAGCACTTGGGGTTTTTGAGACATTAGTTCTACTTTCTAGTTTCCTTTTGTCTCTCTTCCCTATTCAGCCAGGATCCTTTCTCTTTGACTCTTAGGTCACCGAGGAAGGAGGTGTTGTCTCTCTCTCTCTCTCTCTCTCTCTTTTAAATTGTTTATTTATTTATTTGAGAGGTAGAGTTACAGACAGAGAGGGAGAGACAGAGAGAGAGCGAGCAAGAGAGATCTTCCATCAGCTGGTTCACTCCCCAAATGGCCACAAGGGCCACAGCTGAGTTGATCCAAAGCCAGGAGCTTCTTCTGGGTCTCCCACGTGGGTGCAGGTGTCCAAGCACTTGGGCATCTCCCACTGCTTTCCCAGTTGCATTAGGGAGCTGGATCAGAAGAGGAGAAGCCCGGACATGAACCAGCACCCACATGGGATGCCAGCACCAAAGGTAGAGGCTTAGCCTCCTAAGCCACAGAAATGGCCCCTAGGAGATCATTTCAATGTGTTTTCTTCAGGCTCTGCCAAGTTGCTCAGGCCTGACGGCCCTCCCTCTCCTGCCTGTGGGCAGTTTGTCCCTCAGTCTCGCCCTCCCTGAAGAGCCTGAGAGGAAAACACAAGCTCCTCCTCCTGTATCCTCCCCAGTTTCTTTGCTTTTCCCCTGTACTTGGTTTATCTCGTCTGTTTTGCTTCCTCCCCGCCCCCCAAGCTATCGAATGTCTATCTTGTCTTCATCAAAAGCAATTTTGCTTTTAAGAAGCTCTCCTATTTGCACCGTTAGCTTATCTAAGCCAGTGAGCCTCGCCTGAACACAACTGAATATATAAAGGACTGTCAAAAGCTTATGGGAAATATGCATTCTTTAAAAACTATGCATGGATTTCAAAATTGTTTTGCACCAAAGTAAACTTATTTTTTAGTTCCATTTTCCAATGGACTTTTGGAAGCGCCCTTGTGCAGGTTTAAGAAGGCCTTCATTTGTCATGTGCGGTGGTGGTGGTGGTGGGGCTCATGATTCCAGTGTCTAGCCTGGTGGAGTGCTAGACCTCAGAGCTGCTGCCGGCATGGATGAGCCCTGGAGACCACAGGATCCTGGGAATTCCCCCCTGGCCCTCAGTAGTGGAAGTTCATTACTCCCCTCCCTGCTTCCTCTCTGTCCACAGGGATTCTACTGTAATTACTTAGGTAGAGTAGTGATTCTCAGCCCTGGCTCTATAGTAAAATTAACTGGGAAGGTTTTTCAAAAATACCAATGCCATAGACAAAACAAGATGGCCATAAAGTTGGTAATTAGTGAAACTGGATGATAGGTACTTGGGAATTTGTTGTACTGCCTTTCTCATTTTATATATGTTCAAAATGTTCCATAATAAAAAATAAAAGTAAATTTATGGGACCAGCATTGTAGCATGGTAGGTATAACTGCCGCCTGCAATGTTGGCATCCCACAAGGGCACCAGTTCACGTCCTGGCTGCTCCACTTCCCATCCAGCTCCCTGCTAATGGCCTGGGAAAGGCAGCAGAGGATTATTCAAGTGCTTAGGCCCCTGCCACCTATGTGGGAGACCTGGATGAAGTTCCTGGCTCCTAGCTTCAGCCTGGCTCAGCACTGGTCACTGTGGCCATCTGGTGAATGGAACCAGTGGATGAAAGATCTCTCTCTCTCTCTTTTCTGTAACTTTGACTTTCAAATAAATAAAAATAAATTTTAAAAATAAATATATAAAATATATTTATTTATATAAGTAAATGTACATACATATAAAATAGGAAAAATACCAATGATTGGACCCACAGCAAAGCAATTAAAACAAAAATTCAGGGGGGGCGGTGAATGGGGGAGTTTGAAGTTTTAAAAGCTTCCCTGGGATTCTGAGGTCTGTGTTGGTTATATGGGAATATGAAAATAACAGAACTGATTATAGTAGCTGCCACTGGACTGTGACCTTTCGATGAAATGCTGGATGTGGCCTCTGATTCCTGATCTGGATAATTGGCCAAATACTCCTGGTGTGGCTACCAAGGCTAGTGCATATTCCACCTGGTCTATACTGAAGGATTTTGAAGTAATTTATAGACCACCAACATTGGCTCATGGTAGTTCTTTTTATTATTTTCCTACTAATGTGTGAGTTTCCAGAGAAAAAGCTCTGTCATCTTAGTATTTACATTCTCAGCACCTGGCACATGGCCAAACACCTTGCCATTATTAGCAAGTGTTTGTTAAACTGAGTTTTTAAAAAGCAGAAGAGTGTGGGATGATATGAGTAGGCACTGGGTTAGACGGCAAGGTTGCAATTTCTGCTCTGCCATTAGCTTCATGTCTGTGAGAGTCCTGAATCCACTCAGGTCCGAGGCATCTCCCCCACTCTTCCGGGCGTCAGGAAAACAACAACACAGAGGCACCATGCACCTGGAGAGCCTCACTGTTCCCACAGTTTGTCCCAGCTGCAGACCAAGGAAACACCCTGTGCCTCCCGGGCCCTATCACTGCCCCAACTATGAATCAGGCAGCCCCAGGGACTCCCTGTGTCAGGGACACCCTGTCTCATGGTATCTGGGATCCTCCCCAGCTGCTCCAGCCCGCAGCCCACAGTCCTTTGTTCAGCCGCTCCAACTCACCTCCCACCTATCTCCCTCCTCCCTAGACACAAGCTCCCTATAAAGCCCCAGCACTACACATGAGCCCTGAGCTCCTCACCCTCTGAGATTGCTCCTGGCAGTTCTTCACCCTAATAAAACTCTTTTTTTGCTCAGTTGGCCTTGGTTGTCATTCTCGCTCATGGTTGAAAACCCCAACAATGTCGTTGTCTGCTTACTTAACTGCTGGCCATCTCAGCTTGCTCATAGGTAAAATGGCAAACAAAAACAATACCAAAAACCAACCAACCAACCAAACCAAAAAATCTTCTCATGAGGTTGTTGGGAGAATTCAATGAATGTGTGTCTACAAAATCACTTAAAACCATGCATGGGGCTGGCGCCGAGGCTCAATAGGCTAATCCTCTGCCTTGCGGCGCCGGCACACCGGGTTCTAGTCCTGGTCAGGGCACTGAATTCTGTCCCGGTTGCCACTCTTCCAGGCCAGCTCTCTGCTATGGCCAGGGAGTGCAGTGGAGGATGGCCCAAGTGCTTGGGCCCTGCACTCCATGAGAGACCAGAGAAGCACCTGGCTCCTGCCTTTGGATCTGCGCAGTGCGCTGGCTGCAGTGGCCATTGGAGGGTGAACCAAGGGCAAAAAAAGACCTTTCTCTCTGTCTCTCTCTCTCTCACTGTCCACTCTGCCTGTCAAAACAAAAACAAAACCATACATGGCCTGGAACAGGTAAGGATGCAATGAGTTGCGGATTTTATCGAGCGGGGTCTCAGAACAGTGGCTGGTACACAGTAGATCTCCAATAACAACCTACTGGGTGAGTGAAAAATCATTCTAGGTTTGCAATTGCTTGTCTCCAATTTTACCCATTTGCTTGTCCTCTCTCCATAAGAAACATGGCACAGAGCAGGTCTAGGATTAAACCTTACTTTGAGAGTCAACAGGAGTGACCTCAGGGTTGGGGTGGATTGAATTGTAAGTACCAAGCAGGAGGCCTTGAGCGGAAAAGTTGGGAGGGCTGAGGATTGCAAGAGAGAAGGGACATTTTCAGCTGAGTCAGTCGGACCCTCTTTGCTGCAAGGTGGGGAGACCACATTTTGGGCTGCCTTTCCCAGGCTATTCACTTGATCTGTACTGGACTCACCTAGATCTTCCCACCTCTACTCACTTAGACCTGGTTGGATGTTAGACCTTGAAGACAACAGAAGAAGGCAAAAGAAGAATTTATATTCAGATAAACACTGCCCTTAGTTTATTCTCAGGAGATTATTAAAGCTCACAGTCACATGCCATACAGAATCAGAGTCAGGGAAAGCCAGCCCAAGCGCAGGACAGGTTTGCAAGTGCAAAGTAAATGGAGAGTCGGCCGTGGTTTTCTCTAGTGGCTGTTGGGGACATTCCCTTCACCTGACGACCCCAGGTTCCTGCTTTGACTCTCTGAGGCTGGTAACTACTGGACAGTTTATTTTAAAAACACAATTCTAATCATAATGACCCTTGATCAACTCAGTTGGAGCTAAGGATTTCTTTTGAGAAAAAGGAAGAGAGAAAGCCAAGGGGAGAGGTGAAGATTTGCCTACAGAAGTTCCCGATTTCCAGGTTCAGCAGTAAGGAAGCCCTTCTCTGGAGACATCAGCAGGAGGCAGTGACACTTTTGGAGCTGGAGAATAAGTTGCGAGTGTCTTTGGAAGGTGGTATCTGACCCTAGCAAGAATGGGCTGGAAGGGAATCAACTGGAGGGAGAGACCAGTTCAGAGGCTGGTGTCCAGCCCAGAGCCTTACAGAGGGAGCCAGGGAGGCAGGGCTAGCTCGCGGATGTATTTTAAAGAACCTGAGAGGTGCTGTTGGGTGTAATAAAGCCTTGGGGGAAGATAGAATTGACTATTTTTAGCACCGTGATGTTCTGAGTCACAGATGACTCAGGCCTCGAGCCCGGATGAAGCAAAAGAGGAACAAGTTAGGGTAAGATGTTGACTTGGTTTTGGATGGCTTGAGTGTGGGCTGCTGTGAAGACACTAAACGGACACATAAAGCAAGCAGTGTGGCTTCCCAGACGAAAGGGTGCGCACTGAGGGTTAGCAGGAGCTCAGGGCCTTCAGAAAGGCATCAAAGGACTCAGCACTGGGGTGTTCTCCTTACACAGCCCTCCTCTGACGAGAAGTCAGCCCCCTTTGGGGAAGAGCCATGGGGTCTGGGCTGCTGTGATGGTCACCCCAGGCCTAGGGTTGCCCAGTAGTGAAGTCAGAGCAGGTGTTGGAAGCTCAAGGGAGTAGTCGTTTTCAGAGTGTCAGACTTGGGGCTGCTCAGCAAGGACAGCAAGGTAGCTAGGGAAGATTTATGCTTCAAGGCAATATCCTTGGTATGCAACCGTGTTTCTCCTTACAGAAACTTAACATTACAATGTAACACTGACAAGTGAAACTTTAAAATAAGATGAATAAATGAAGATCATCCCTGACACTTATGAGAAGACTTCAACCTCTCCTCTGAAGTACAGCCTCTCTGTGCTCGGCTTTCCTTCCTGACCTTTGTCTGCACCAATAGGATTTGTGTTTTTAATTTATTCAAGTTTTTATTTGCATTCTTACAATGAGTTATTCTCTGGAGGACATAGAGAAAGAGAAAGCATAACTGCTGTTTTTAAGGACCTCCCCCTGTGAGCATACGAGTCTGGCATACAAGATGCCTTCAAAAGGTTCATGGGAAATGTGTGTTATCTTTTTATTCCATCTTTTATTACTATTTTGAAGCTCCCTTCTACATGCAATAAGCTATTGGCCACTGTCGAATGGCAGCAAAGACACTTTCTGATATGACATATGAGTGGCTATGTTCTTTTTTTTTTTTTTTTTTTGAGGATGTAGAATTTGAAATGGCCCCTGAATGAGAGAGAGAATTGTAGAATCAGGGAGCCTCAGAAGCAACAGCCCACTATGGTGCTATTGACCACAGCACACCTTGAAGGGAGGGGGAGAATCTTTTCTGCCAAGGGCATTTGATTTTTATAAAATCATTCATGGGACACACAAAAAGATCAGTTTATCAAGCTGCTATAGATTTATTGGATTCTGAGTCCCACCTGAGGTTGCCTTAACAGGGCATTATACAGCCCATGGGCCATATGCTCCCCAGCTCTGCATGGCTTAGGGGACATGACAGATAATTTCAATCAGTCAGAGTTGGGCCGATTGAAGACAGCTCAACTTAGAGAAGGTGTATAGGTTGCAAGTTCTAGAAACCAGTTTGAATAGACTGATTTGTGAAAGCATAACGTGGTGATCACATCCCAGAGTCTGAAGTCAAAGGGCCTCATGTGAATCCTGACGTGTTAGCTGTAGAACCATGGGCAAGCTGCTTAATTTTCCCTGGCCCTCAGTTTCCTTGTATGTGAAATGAAACACAACATGGGAAAATGACATAAAATAATTCACGGAAAGTGATCAGAACTCTACGTGGCTCAGACTAATTGCCCAATGTCTTAGTACTTATTTGTTACTAGGACAAAATAGTTATGCTGGGCAATGTATAAAGAAAAGAGGTTTCTTTAGCTCAAGATTCTGGGAGCTGGAAAGTCCAAACAGCATGGTCCTGGTGTCAGGCAGGGCACTTCTTGGCTGCATTGTGCTGTGGTGGAGAGGTAGAAAGGAAAACAAACACATACAGAAGAGGCCAAGAATTGGGGGGTGGCCCCAATGTACAGTAACACCCTCTCTGGAAACAATACAGTCCCCCAAGGCCTGACCCATTCCCACAAGATGGGCTCAATCCACTCATGAAGTGGCACCCCCGTGACCTGCTTCCCTTCCATTGGGCCCTCACTTTTAAAGGTTCCACCACCCCACTGAGGACTATGCTTCCAAGACATGGACCTCTGGAACACAGTCAAGCCTTATCCAATCTGCAGTCCTCAGGAGGCTTTTTCTTTCTTTGCTGGTGAAGTTGATGATGATGACCATGATGATGATTAAGCAAAAAAGAATTCATTCATTTTTTCAGATATTTATTTACTTGAAAAGTAGAGCAAGAGAGAGAGAGAGAAGCAGAGAGAAAGAGATCTTCCATCCTCTAGTTCATTCCCTAAATAGCTTCAACAGCCAGATCTGGGCCAAGCTGAAGCCAGGAGCCAGGAGCCAGGAGCCAGGAGCCAGGAACTCCATCTTGGTCTCCCACCTTGGTGGCAGAGGCCCAAGCACTTGGGTCATCTTTAACTGCCTTCCCAGGTGCGTTTGTAAGAAGCTGGATTAGAAGCCAAGCAGCCAGGACTCCAACCTGCCTGTGATATGGGATGCCAGCTTCATGAATCACAGCTTAGCCTGCTGCACCACCCGATGCCAATCTTATAGGATTTATTATAGGAATTTATTATAGGAACACAAGGGGGCCATAGGGAACTCAAGGTTATAAATGCTACTTGGTTTCAATATGGGACTAGATCAGGAAAGCAAAACACCAGCATCTTCTGTTTCTTTTTCTCCTGGGGGTCTGCAGCATGTTTCACTTCCCCTTAGACCAATCTCTGTAGCTGCATTCTCATGGTAAACTACTGCTGTCTGTGTTCACATGTAAATATTCCAGCCACCAGAGAATCCTGGTTGCTTCTTAGTCATTATTCAGACTTGCCAGAGGGAAATCTAACTTGTCCAGCTTGAGTCAGGTGTCTACTCCTGGTCCAATCAGTTGGAACCAAGGTCAAAGACATACAGTACAATTGGGGCTGCCCATCTTGTAGATGAGGGTCAGTTGTCAGAGAAAGGGGATGATGTCTCAGCTCAAAAGACACCTCAAAATGTCTAGTGTCTGTAAAGTCACTCTAGCCTTCTTACCTGAGGAATGTGATTCTTAGCCATTGATTTTTTTCACTAAGAATTCCAAAGAAGACATCTGGTACATAACCACCAAGGTCTCAGGATCTGACAAAATGAGCATAATCTGCACTCCAGATTTTTATTAAGATAATGTTATGAAAAATTCCACTTCAAATTTATCTCCTGAAATAGAACTGGTAGTCCAGAAATGAAGATGACCTGTGTGTGTATGTGTGTGTGTACACACATTCTAATAACATTCTAATGTACTAACCAACATATCTTTTCCTAAGATTTGTCTGTTCCCATGACTCTACCCTTTTTAAGCAGTAGATGAGGAAGAATCTGGTGCCTCAAGGAGGAATGGCAAAGTAGAAGTAAAAACAAGAGTCAATTCAGATGTTTGGTTTTTGTTTTGTTTTGTTTTTTAAAATGCTGTGAACAATATCTGGTCAAGAAATAAAATAGAGGCTAGTGTTGTGGCATAACAGATTAAATTCCTGCCTATAATGCCGGCATCCCATAGAGGCACTGGTTTGAGTCCTGGCTGCTCTACTTCTGATTCAGCTCCCTGCTAATGCACCTGGGAAAGCAGTGGAAGATATCCTAGCTCCTGGCTTTGGCCTCGCCCAGCCCTGGCTATTGCAACCTCTAGGGGAGTGAACCAGCAGATGGAAAATCTCTGTTTCTCTCTCTCTCTCTCTCTCTCTCTCTCTCTCTCTCTCTCTCTCTGTAACTCTGAATTTCAAATAAATAAGTAAACAAACCTAAAATAAAAATAAGAAATAGAATGATAAATATAGAGTAGAAATAGAAAAAAAAAAAAAACTAGAAGTGATCAGTGAGCCTAGTCATTAAGATGCCGATTGAGATGCCAGTTGCATTCAATCTCTGGTCCTGGTTCCTGCTAATACAGACCCTTGGAGGCAGTGGTGATGGTTCAAGTAACTGAATTCCTGCCACTCAGTTGGGAGAACTGGATTGAGTTCCTGACTCCTAGCTTTAACCAGGCCCAGCACTGACATTTGTAATCACTTGGGGAGTGAACCAGTGGATAGAAGCATCCCCCCCCCCTCTCTCTCTTTCTCATTTTGATCTCAAGTAGTTCACTGAAGAAATCAAAAGAGGAATCAAAAGATTTCCGGATACAACATATCAAAACTTATGAGATACAACAAAAGCAGTGTTAAGAGGAAAGTTTATAGCAATTGGTGCCTATATCAAGCAATTGGAAAGGCATCAAATAAATAAGCTATCAATGCATCTCAATGATCTAGAAAAAACAACAAATCAAATCCAAAATGAGTAGGAGAAAAGAAATAATTAAAATTATAGAAGATATCAACAAAATTGAAACAAAAAATACAAAAAAATCAGCAAAATGAAGAGCTGTTTTTTTGAAAAACAAAAACAAAAACAAAATTGGCACACCACTGGCTCAACTAACCAAAAAAAGGAGGGAAAGACCCAAATAATGAAATTAGAGATGAAAAAGGAGGTATGACAACAGACACCACAGAAATAAAAAAATTCATAAGAAAACTACAAAGAGCTGTATGCCAACAAGCTGGGAAACCTAGAAGAAATAGACAGATTCTTGGACACATAAAACCTACATAAATTGGGCCATGAAGACACAGAAAACCTAACAGACCCATAATCAAGATGGAAATTGAATCAGTAATAAAGGCCCTCCCAACAAAGGAAAGTCCAGGACTGGATGGCTTCACTGCTGAATTCTACCAGATGTTTAAAAAACCAACTCCAATTCTTCTCAAGCTATTCAAAACTATTGAAAGGGAGAGAATCCTCCCAAATTCTTTCTATGAAGCCAGCATCACCTTAATTCCTAAACCTGAAAAAGCTGGAACTGAGACAGACCAATTTCCCTGTGAACATAGACATAAAATCCACAAAAAAAAGCTAGCTAATCGAATGCAACAACACATCAGAAAGCCACGCAGACCAAGTGGGATTTATCTCTGGTATGCAGGGATGGTTCAACAAAT
This sequence comes from Sylvilagus floridanus, assembly GCA_949820135.1. NCBI lineage: Eukaryota > Metazoa > Chordata > Mammalia > Lagomorpha > Leporidae > Sylvilagus > Sylvilagus floridanus. The sequence continues at coordinate 73,388,785 of OX463244.1, read as the reverse complement.
CAACCAATGTGATATATCACATTAAAAATTGAAGAACAAAAACTATGTGAGTATTTCAATAGATGCAGAGAAAGCATTTGATGGAATATAACACCCTTCATGATGAAAGCTCTGGGAAAATTTGGTATGGAGGGAACATTCCTCACAATAGTCAAGGCAATTTATGACAAACCCACGGCCAGCATCCTATTGAATAGGGAAAAATTGGAAGCATTCCCACTGAGATTCTGAACCAGACAAGGATGCCTACTGTCACCATTGCTACTCAAATAGTCCTGGATGTTTTAGCCAGAGCCATTAGGCAAGAAAAAGAAACCAAAGGGATACAAATTGGGAAAGATGAAGTTGAACTATTTCTACTTGCAGATGACGTGATTCCACATATGGAGCTTCCAAAAGACTTCACAAAAAGACTGCTAGAACTCAGAGCAGAGTTTGGTAAAGTCATAGGATATAAAATCAACACAAAAAACCAACAGCCTTTGTATACACAGACAATGCCAAGGCTGAGAAAGAACTTCTAAGATCAATCCCATTCACAATAGCTACAAAAAACGTCAAATACCTTGGAATAGATTTAACCAGGGATGTCAAAGATCTCTATGATGAGAATTACAAAGCATTGAAGAAAGAAATAGGGGAAGATACAAAAGAATGGAGGGATCTTCCATGTTCATGGATTGGAGGAATCAATATCATAAGAATGTCTATGCTTCCAAAAACAATTTGCAGACTCAATGCAATGGCAATCAAGATACCAAAGACATTCTCAGATTTAGAGGAAATGATGTTGAAGTTTGTGTGGAGGCATGTGAGACCTTGAATAGCTAAAGCAATGTTGTATGGCAAGAACAGGGATGGAGGCATCACAATGCCAGATTTCAGGACATACTACAGGGCAGTTGTAGTCAAGCAGCTTGGTACCATTACAAAAGTGGGTGGATAAATCAATGGAACAGAATAGCTGGAAATCAATCCAAGCATTTACAACCAACTTATATTTGACAAAGGAGCTGACATCAATCCCTGGAGCCAGGACAGTCTCTTCAACAAATGGTGCTAGGAAAACTGGATTTCCGCATGCAGAAGCGTGAAGCAAGACCCCTACCTTACACCTTGCACAAAAATTCATCCAAAATGGATTAAAGACCTAAATCTATGATCTGATACCATCAAAATATTAGAGAACATTGGGGAAACCCTGCAAGATATTGGCATAGGCAAAGACTTTTTGGAAAAGATCCCAGAGGCACAAGCAATCAAAGTCAAAATCACAAATGAGATTGCATCAAATTGAGAAACCTCTATACTGCAAAAGAGACATTCAGGAAAGTGAAGAGGCAACCCACAGAATGGAAGAAATTATTTGCAAACTATTTAACTGATAAAGGATTTATGAGCAAAATATGTAAAGAGATCAAGAAACTCCACAACAATTAAACAAACAACCCAGTGAAGAAATGGGCAAAGGACTTGGACAGACATTTTTCAAGGGGGGAAATCCAAGTAGTCAACAGACACATGGGAAGATGCTCAGAATCACTAGGTATCAGGAAAATGTAAATCAAGGCCATGGTGAGGTTTTACTTCATCCTACTTAGAATGGCTTTCATACAGAAATCAACAGCAACAAATGCTGGTGAGGATGTGGGGAAGGGAGTATCCTAGTCCACTGTTTGGGAATGTGAACTGGTGAAGCCACTATGGAGGGCATTGTGGAGATCCTCAGAAATCTGAATATAGACCTACCATATGACCCAGCCATCCCACTCCTGGGAATTAATCCAGGAGAAATGAAATCAGCATATGAAAGAGTTGTCTGCACCCCCATGTTTATTGCAGCTCAATTTACAATAGCTAAGACATGGAATCAGCCCAGGTGCCCTCAACTGAAGACTGGATGAAGAAATTATTGGATGTGTAAACTATGGAATACTCACAGCAGTAAAAAAAAAATGAAATCCAGTCATTTACAACAAAATGAATGAGTCTGGAAATCATCATACTTGGTGAAATGAGCCAGTCCCAAAGGGACAAATATGACATGTTTCCCCTGACCTGTGATAACTAATGGAGCAATTCAGAGGCAATCTGTAGAAGTGAAATTGACACTTTGAGAGGCAATGACTGGAACAGCCCTTGACTTGACTGTTGAAGAACAGTTTTTTTTTTTTTTAAATATACTATTTGTTGAACTCTTTACTTAACACAGAGTTAGACATATATGTGTAAAGTTGATTGAAAATAGATCTCAGTTAAAAAAAAAATTAGAGTAGGAATAAGAGAGGGAGGAGGAAGAGGGGTTGGGAGTATGGGTGGGAAGGTGGGCATGGTGGGAAGAATCACCATGTTCCTAAAGTTGTAATTATGAAGTGTATGGTATTTGTAACTGTAAAGCCGTATAGTTCTACATACATTCCTACAGACTTACTTCTAAGCAAACAGTTTAAAAACTTGCCATGGGACCCCAACTCCCCTTAAGCTGGGTAGTAAAATTACCATCTTAAGTGTTAAAGTGGTCATATGGATAGGATTAAGGGTCTGGTAATAATAATAGATAGAATTAAAAGGGAGGGAATACTCCAACAGGGGAAGCAGTCCACACAGCACACTCAGCACATTCATAGAATGACAATCACTTTAAACAGCACTCTGACCTCAGAATCAGACTTAAGGAATTCTGAGATGGCTGAAAATCCCACAAGAGCATTTCAGGCATGGAAAACCAATATACTGTGGCAAAAATGTCCTACACGAAGGACCTCGGTGGGTGAGACACTAATGTAAAGAAGTGGTCATCAAAGAAGGAGGTATTTTTCTCTGAAGGGAGGAGAGAACTTCCACTTTGTTTATGGCCTTGTCTAAATACCAATGGAGTTTGTGAATTCAAAAGGCTTTCATAACCTAGGCAGTTCATGTCAACAGCTTCAGGTGGTCACTGACATCATACATAAGAGTGTTAATTGTTAAATTAACATCAAGAGGGCTAGTGCCGCTGCTCACTAAGCTAATCCTCCACCTGCAGCGCCCACACTCTGGGTTCTTGTTCCGGTTAGGGCATCGGATTCTGTCCTGGTTGCTCCTCTTCCAGTCCAGCTCTCTGCTGTGGCCCAGGAAGGCAGTGGAGGATGGCCCAAGTGCTTGGGCCCTGCACCTGCATGGGAGACCAGGAGGAAGCACCTGGCTCCTGGCTTCAGATCTGCATAGCTCTGGCCGTAGTGGCCATTTGAGGGGTGAACCAATGGAAGGAAGACCTTTCTCTCTGTCTCTTTCTCTCACTGTCTAACTCTACCTGTCAAAAAAAAAAAAAAAAAAAAAAGGTGTAAGCCAAAATGTCTGAAGATGGGGAGGAAGGCAAATTCAGGGAGTTTGTGCTTGATCCCTCTAAAAAAAATAAAAATAAAAATAATTAACAACAAGAGTCACTGTGCACTAACTTCCCATGCAGGACCTCTGCCCTCAAAGAGTTGTATTATAATTAGGTCTAAGTTCTTGCAAAAGATGCCTCATTTTGGGGTGCTTCTTTAAAGTTAATTAAAGTTTCTGAAAAAAAAAAAAAAGAAGTGAAGTTTTGTTTTATTTCCATGCAACTTGTTGAACGCTTTACTTGGTATAGAGTTGGTCTTCTGTGTATAAAGTTAATCAAAAATGAATCTTAGTGAAGAATGGGATTGGGAATGGGAGAGGAAGGAGGAGGAGGGGTGGGAGAGTGTGTGGGAGGGTAGATATGGTGGGAAGAATCACTATATTCCTAAAGTTGTACTTATGAAATACATGAATTCTGTATTCCTTAAATAAAAGGCTTGTTTGGGGGAAAATAAATTTACAAAAAGGAAGAAAGAAAAAGCAGAAGATTTAAGTTAGTAAAATCAGGAATGAAAGATGAGACATTAGGACTGACCTTATAGAAATAAAAAGAATTATAAAAATACCATTGGGGACCAGCTGTGTGGCACATGGGCTAAGCTCTCACCTGCAATGCTGGCCTCCAATGCGGATGCCAGTTCAATCCTGGCTGCTCCACTTCTGATCCAATTCCCTATTACTGTGCCTGGAAAAGCAGTAGAAGTTGGCACAAGTCCCTGGACCCTTGCCACCGATGTGGGAGACAGAGATGTAGTTCCAGGTTCCCAGCTTCAGACATTTAGGGAGTGAACCAGTGTATGAAAGATCTCTCTTTCTCTGTCTCTCTCTCTCTACCTCTCTCTTTGCCACTCTGTCTTTCAAATAAATAAACCAATTTAAAAAAAAAAAAAAAACCATGAACAAATGTGTGCCAACAAAATAGGCAGCTTAGATAAAGTAGACACATTTCTAAAAAGGCACAAACTAGAGAAACGAACTCAAGAGAAAAAAAAATCTGTGTAGAGCTGTACCCAACTGAAAGATTAAATGAGTGAAACACTACTCACAAGGAAAAGCCAATGCTGAGATGGCTTCACTAGTGAATTATACCAGTAAATTAAGCCTTGGAAGTGAAAATATGCCATGGGATTATTACTTACTCATTTCCTAACAAATATTTGAGTATCTACTCTGTGCTAAGTGCTAGTTTTATGACAAAAAACAAAACAAAACAAAAAAACAAACAAACAAACAAACAAACAAAAAAAAAAACAAGAGAAAGTCTCCGGCAGCCAAGGAGAGATTTATAGACAAGGCACATTTTGTGAACCACAGGCAAAAAATGCCGCTGTGAACTCCTGGGGTCCTTATTCCAGGATTACACAGAGGGCCAATTAACTGCTTCCCTAATGGCAATCACCTCCAACCATATTCATGTCTCCTCTCCCTTCTCCCCTGCTCTCCTGTCTTCCTGGTTTTCTCCATTGGTTGGAGCAGGCAGCCCGCTCTTCACAATGAGTACACATATCCTCTTCACCACTGCCCACTCTGTAGTCCCTAGACAATGGCACAGCTGAAGGACACAGCCACGAGGGGGCTTTCCTGCGGTGACGCCAAGGTGCAGACCACCAGACATCAGAAGATGCTGGCAAGTGGTTTTCTCCCTCAACCCCTCCCAATCTCTCCCTGGCACCTTGGGCTCGCGATGTTGTAGAGAGTGTTCCCAAAACACTGCTGGAGATGGGGTCCCTCCAGCCTGTCACCGTGCTGCACCTGTCGGGCCAAGACCCCATCAGCATCTGTGATGAAAAGGGCTGAGGAGCACGAATCATCATTTGCCTGAAAATTAAGTGGTGCTTTTCATGGGAAAGCTCTCTGGAATCTGAGTATTTTTTCCAAGAAACACCTGCACTCTCCCCAAGACCCTGCAGCCTTTCTCTCACCTTTTAACAACCTTCTCTTCCTTAGCCAACCCACTCTGCGCACATTGGCTGAACAATCGCATGGGACCCACACTTGGAAAGGCCTGTGCTTGGTTACGTTTTCTGCTGACATCATCTTGAAATTCTTAATCTATTTTTTTTTTAACAAAGAAGCCCATATTTTCATTTTGCATTGGACTCTGCAAATTATGTAGCCAGTCCTGAGGGGTTTTATCACGGGTCTTTTAGGGGGGACTCCCCTGGACACAGTTTTAGAGAGTCTTGTTTCTGAATCTGGTAGAGTGGGGTGAATCACCTGGCTACAGGACCACACAGATGACATTTGAATCCTAGTTCCTTTACTTACTAGTCTTCAGATTTTGAAGTTCCTCAGTCTCTCAACTCTCTATTTGTGAAGTGGAAATAATTATAGCATATATATATATATATATATATATATATATATATATATTTTTTTTTTTTTGCAGGCCAAAACCCTAGTTTATTTCAGCATCAGCAACATCTTAGCCATCAAAAAAATAGACTCTACCGGGGGCGACACAAGTCTCTACAGCGAGGCTAAGGGCTTAGCTGCCGGGTGAACTTCGGGGTGCGTGTGGGTGCTGCCCGGGCAATAAGTTAGGAAGCAGCGGGGCTGGTGGCAGGCACGGGCGGCTTCACTTCTGGGCAGGCATGAGGTCGTCGATGGCCTGGCCCTGCTCCAGCCTCTGCTCCATCTCAATGAGCAGCTTCACACCGTCCACCACCATCTGCACCATCCACCCTGCGCCCTTCCCGGTCTAGCAGGGAGCGCTAGCAGGAGGCTGAGTAAAGCCAAGAGAATCCAGGTTCCTGGCTCCCTCCCTGCAGGTTGCAGCCTCTACCTCTCAAGATGACTGCAGGTCCAGGGGCCCCTCTTGCCTGGCCTCAGGGGCCAGCAGCCCCTACTGCCTTCAGCCACCCAGGGAACCTTGCTTGTATTCAGTTCTCCTCCTGCAACTACCCAATTTGAGCACACCGCTCTGTTTTTTGCTGAACTCTGGCAGATACAGATTAGTTTAGGAGTGCACCAAAAAATAGGCTCACTAAAAGGATATAATTTGCATATATTAACATATGCAGGGCCTGCGCCTCAGCTCAATAGGCTAATCCTCCTCTGCCTTGTGGCGCCAGCACTCGGGGTTCTAGGGTTCTAGTCCCGGTCGGGGCACCGCATTCTGTCCCGGTTGCCCCTCTTCCAGGCCAGCTCTCTGCTGTGGCCAGGGAGTGCAGTGGAGGATGGCCCAAGTCCTTGGGCCCTGTACCCCTTGGGAGACCAGGAGAAGCACCTGGCTCCTGCCTTCGGATCAGCGCGGTGCGCTGGCCACAGCGCACCAGCCGCAGCAGCCATTGGAGGGTGAACCAATGGCAAAAGGAAGATCTTTCTCTCTGTCTCTCTCTCTCTCACTATCCACTCTGCCTGTCAAAAAAATAATAAAATAAACAAACATATGCAGGATGCTCAGAATGGTGCCTTTAACAGTACCAAGTCATGCAATGGTAGCTGTTTTGGTTGTGTGGATATTCCAGGGTCCAATTGCTTTGCATCTTGCAGCAGTGTGCTTTGCACTTGGAGGTGAATCTGACTATGGAATTGGAGACATTGTGTAATAGCCTCTGGGAGAGATCTCAGCAGGGTGTTGGGAGCAGTGCAGATGTGGAGGGGAGACCCAGGTTCTGCCTTTGCCCAGCTAGCAAGCAGACTTCCTTGTTAGCTCTCTCTTGTCCCTAACTCCACAGATGCCCACCCACAGGAAGCCAGGTTTCCCACCACATGGGCCAAGTGGCACAGGACAAGAGGATTTTAGGTACCACACAGACCCAGCGTAAACAGAACGGAGTCTCGCAGTGAGACAGGTATGCCTGTTGTGTATTCTTTTATCTGCTGATCACACAGAGAAGAGTGCCTCCTTTCAAGGTTGACAAGTTTTTTCCAGGATAAGTACCTGGCTCCTGCCATCGGATCAGCGTGGTGCGCTGGCCGCAGCGCACTGGCCGCGGCGGCCATTGGAGGGTGAACCAACAGCAAAGGAAGACCTTTCTCTCTGTCTCTCTCTCTCACTGTCCACTCTGCCTGTCCAAAAAAAAAAAAAAAGGTTGACAAGTTTTTAACATCTTCAACACACTTGCTAATCTAAGAAAAAGACAGGCCTGGGGCTCAGAGATTTCATCAGGCCTCACCATCTAGCTGTACTTGTTTTTTTGTTTTTTGTTTTTTTTTATTTTTTAATTTTTTTTAGACTTGGGCCATCTTCTACTGCTTTCCCAGGCCATAGCAGAAATCTGGATCAGCAGTAGAGCAGCCGGGTCTCGAACTGACACCCATATAGGATGCCAGCACTTCAGGCCAGGGTGTTAACCCACTGTGCCACAGTACTTGTCCCATCTAGCTGGACTTGTAAACATTGTTCTGTCCACCTTATATTTCTTTCTAGGATTAATTTATGCTCCGGGAAACTGGTTTTCCATTTAAGGTCACGATCCAAAGTTTCTGAAGGGGAGCAAAATAACTCAGAAAGAGTCTAAAAGGGTTTTGTGAAGACCCACAAAAGTATGAGGACAGCTTACGTGACCCCCAGCTGGCGTCAGCACCTCACAGCATCATTTTGCTCATGGAAGTGAGATTCCTACACACGTGGAAGGGAAGCAAGGAGCAACAGGGAAAACCAAGGAAGAAGGCTGAGTGGCCGGCTGCCAGGAGAGCAGTGACAACAACAGGAAGTACAGCTCGATATAGCTTGGGGCAAGGCCTCTCTAGAGAGTTCTCGCTGGGAACGTGGTCCAAGAGGGAGTAGCAGGAGGAGGGGCTTGGGATTTTGAAAAAAAAAAATAAATACATAAGAAGAAATCGCAAGCCTACATACGGGGGGACACGTGGCTTCTGCAGGCATGTTATTCTCACATTGCATCATCTGTCCTTTGGTTGCATTTCTACAGCCTGGACAAAGGCCGAAACTCTGTCTCCTGGCGCCCGGGGTGACTTGGCCCAGATGGAGTAACTGTAGCCTGCTGCTGACATCATTCCTCCTGCCTCTGTTGCACAGAGTCAATCAGCGAGTCAGCAGTTTCCTTTTAGAGAATGTTTACTTAAGTTTAAAAAACCACCGTAAAGAGTGGAAGCCTCCAAGGGGAGCCCGGATGAGGACAGTGTCGAGGTAGGTGCCATCTCTGCACCCATCGCCATCCACCCTGCGCCCTTCCCGGTCTAGCAGGGAGTGCTAGCAGGAGGCTGAGTAAAGCCAAGAGAATCCAGGTTCCTGGCTCCCTCCCTGCAGGTTGCAGCCTCTACCTCTCAAGATGACTGCTCCAGGGGCAGTCAGGCTCAGGGGCCCCTCAGGCTCTAGGGGCCCCTCTTGCCTGGCCTCAGGGGCCAGCAGCCCCTACTGCCTTCAGCCACCCAGGGAACCTTGCTTGTATTCAGTTCTCCTCCTGCAACTACCCAATTTGAGCACACCGCTCTGTTTTTTGCTGAACTCTGGCAGATACAGATTAGTTTAGGAATGCACCAAAAAAATCCTCCTATTGTCCCCAGCGCTTCCAGAAAGCCAGAAAAGGCAATGTAAGGGGTAGTGAACGGGGCCATCATCCTGTTCTCCTGCCATCCATTCTGTTGGTCCAGAAACTTCTTTTCAGCTGTCATTTTAATACAGATAATTTAATTCTACTGCATTCTCCAATCCTACAGGCTGTAAGTCTCATTTTTTGGTATGAAGCATAATATTCTGTTCCAATAAAAAAATTAAATGACTCAGATATTCCATAAAGTTTTATTAAAAATGTTCTGTGACCGTTTCTCTGGATGCCTAGGACAGATGCCCTTGGCAGGAGGCGAAATGGTATCTACGTTAAGCTTTTCACTCTGGCAGTAGGGATCGGGTTCTGTAAAATGAGTCATCCCCTCCCCGCCACCACCACCATGGTAGCTACATATGGGGAAAATAACCAAGACTGTGGCCTTCTTCTTTGGGACGAGCAGTCAGGAATAAGGTGTGCATGCATGCGTGCGTGTGCGTGCACACACATACACACACGCACACACAGATTCCTGGGTAGGGGGCGGGGGGAGCAAATCCAGGGAGCTGTGTCCTGCTCAGGCTTCTTCTATACACAGGCTATTTTCAGGGCATGAGAAACAGCCACACTGGCTTGCAAGGTCACTGGCTCAGGTAAGCAGACAGTCTTTTTACTGCAAGAGAAGATAAACAAGAGGGCAGGTCCTTGGGTGCTGGGGAGAGAGGGCTGGGAATCGCATGACTCTTGTGTTTCTGTGATGTCTGCTCCCATAGAGTCTCTCCCTGCCATCAAGTGCCCAGGGCTGGGCAGACTGACACCAGCGCCTGCTGGTGGGAGGGCACAGGGGGTGTGGAGTTCCTAGCCACAGTTCCTAGTCGTGAATATGACCAGTGGAAGATACATTAGAACTGGGGGCCCAGGAGGAGAAAACATGCAGTGAGGAAGCGGGATCTTAGCTAGAAACCTAATCTATAAAGCAGGTTAAGTGGAGGGTCTTGCACTGAAGCGGGGCAGTGGGGGGCTGGTGTGAGGAGTCGAGGCCCACCCTCTTTGGCTTCCTTCCTGACATCCCCAACCCTAGGTGGCCCTGCAAGAGGCCCAGGAAAACCCTGGGTCTTCATCATCTCTCCTAGGACCGTAATGGCCGGGAGGAGATGGCACGCAGGTGAGCAGCGTGCCTCCAGGTCCGGAGCAGCCGTTGAGTGTCTGCGAATGCTGGGGCTCACCTGTCGTGCACAGGCAGGAGGGACGTGCAGAAGCTCCCGACGATGGTAGTCGTCCGGTCTTTTTTCCACATTCGGCTGGAAGCCTGAAACTTGAACTTCACCTGGTTTATCTGGCATGATGGGTAGGGGTAGGCTATGATTCCCTTCCCCTGGAATTGATGTCTAGGTCTACAAGGGACAAGGAAGAAGAAAGTCAGTGACTGCAGCCCACTGTGCTATGTGAGCCCTTTGGCTGCCCTTTGGCTGCCGATAGCACTGATTGGCTGCCATGTGCGAGGAGTTAAGTCCCTGGAGCTAGGGACCACAGTTCGTCATGTCACCCTCTCCAGTCCCTCTGCCCACGCAGCCACAGCTCTGCCCGTGACCCAGAAGACAGGTTTGATTTTGGGGAAGAAACAAATGGACTCTGCAGCAAAACAGTAGCTCTTAGAGGTGCCTGCCTGGAAACCTGTCACTCGTATCTGGAAACCTGTCATGCATTCTTGGATTTTTCACGTTCATGTCCTGTTATCTGGAAGTAGAAGCACTCTTTCAAGACCTCTCAGTTCCAAGAGTGAGGTGTGAGAGGCCAGTATTGTGGCACACAAGGTAAGTCTCCACTTAACAGTGCAGCACCAGCTGCTCCATTTCTGATCCAGCTTCCTGCTACTGTGTCTAGGAGGACAGCAGAAGATGGCCCAAGATCTTGGGGCCCTGCCATCCATGTGGGAGACCAGAATGGAGTTCCTGGCTTCTGACTTCAGTCTTGGCCCTGACCCATCCATTGCTGCCATTTGGGGAGTGAACTAGCGGATGGAAGATCTCTCGAAACCCACCTCTACCTCTCTCCCCCAACCCTTTCTTCTCCCTCTTTCTCTTTCACTCTACCTTTCAAATAGATAATAACTATTTTTAGAAAGAATCTGGTGTGAAGACTGCTTCCCTGCTTTAGGCTAGGCACGAATGTGTGGGCAGGAATCAGCACCGAGCCTGATCTTGAAGCCAAACAGCTGGAATGGACCCCAGGTTGTACTTCCTCCAGCCGTGTGGCTTTGGGCAATGTACCCAACCCAGTAAGGTAACTGTGGAGACACACAGACTGGTATATACATCTGGAGAGCTTGAACAGTGGGGTGTGCGTGGTACACACTGAACTCAGCCTAGAGTGAAGACAGAGTGAAGACAGAATCCAGGTCTCTCTTAACCCACCCTCTTGGCTTTGACTCATCCTCCTCCTCAGTTTCCAAGATCCAGGTTCCACTTTGGACAGAGACAAAGATGAGGAAGGTGTAGAAGACAGAGGTGAGGCAAGGATCGTGGGAGGAGTATGACGTAACCTACCTAGCAGGTGCTTCTGAAAGGACTATGGGAGCCTGGACAGAGACAAGAAATGGGGACACCCTGTGCCCATCAACAGGCTGAGCACAAGGCATGGCTGTCCTGGCAGAGCCCTGAGGGTATCATGTTGGGGAGCCCGTATAGAGCAGGAGAAAAGGAGGTGTCCCTTGGGCCCTGGCCTCTGTGACCCTCTCTTCTCCTCCCTGGGCTCTGAGGCAGCAGTGGCTTTGAGAAAGAGGGACCCCGCTGTTCCCTCACTACTGCATAACAGGCTGGGCCCATTCTTGCCAAGCCACTTTTCCTTTTCTTTCTGGCCTGTGCAGTGTGGCAAGTCCTCTTTGTTGCTTTTTACTCCAGGGTTAGTCATACACTGTGATTTTTCCTTCCAAGGAAGATCCTGGATAACTTAGTTTAAAAACTCTTCCTCCCCACAACCCCTCCTTCTCATAAGTGTTTAGAAATATGTCAGAGGGAAAAAATAATATGATTCCTTTAGAGAAACTGCCTGGGTCACGGAGCTTGTAACACATGAGGGATATGAAATCTGCTTTAAGTGAGTGGTCTGGGGACTTGACCGGGGTAAATCCTCTAACTAGAAGGAAATCTGGGGGTTTCACAAGGTTGCAGATAGGAGGGAAGAGCCTTTACCCTTCTGCCACCCCCAAGTTCTAATCTGTAAGATCAAAACTCAAGGAACTTCCTTTTTATGGTCTGGTAATAGTCTACTGTATGGATTTACAGTCATGCATTGCTCAGTGATGGGGATTCATTTTAGGAAGTGTGTTATTATTTTTGAAATGCAGATATAATCTACATATAAACACTGAAAAAAGAAAACCTCAAGGAACTGAAGATAGAATCTAATCCAGTTGGGGTGGCCTTCTTCACAGGAGTCAGGTGCATCTCCCGTGGGAGGGGCAGGCGCTGATCTGGGAGCTTTCAGCTACTGAGTCCATATCCAGTTGAGGTACTTTTGCCCTCTCACTTCAAGGCTGTTCCCCCCAGCTCCCATGCCCAAGCTCCTCCAACAAGGGAAGGAAATGTCAAGCCCTAGTTCCAGGTACCTGAACCACCCAGCATCAGGTCCTCCTGGCCACTAGTTTGGTCCTTGCCTTGCACTCATTTGCTACCTGGCCTTGCACCTTGGGTTCTGATCAGGTCACTACTCTAGGTTGCCCCTTGCCATGAATAGGGGCTTTCCAAGGTTTAGGCCAACCATCCCCCAGTTTAGTGACTGAAGCCCTCCCATCTGCTGGCACCCCTGATGGCCCTTGCCTGGATTCCTGAGCACTGGATCCTGTCCAGAACCTGACTGCTATGTCCTAATCCCCTGTGGAGACACCTTTTCCCTCTGCCTACCTGCCACGTGTGCTACCATCTGAATACATTGTGCTTGGGCCCAGTACTGACCCACCCCTGGGACAGTTCACCAACACGTGTCTTGAGTGGATCTATAGCAGGTGCTGCCCCCAGGCCGGTTGGTGGGACCTGAGTGTTAGCAATCACACAGTGCCTGACCTGGGATGTCCCAGTGTGTCTACAGGGAAAATGAAAGGGCAGCTGCTGCTAAGGAGAGAGGCGAGCCACAGGGGACACTTGCGTACATGGTGATCTTGACGGACGAGGTGACATTGCTGCCAAGGAAGGTGACCTCTATGCTGGTGTCTTTTTCTCTTGGCTCCTGCAAGTAAAACTCCACGAGACTGTGATGCACTAGGAAATCAAAGCACAACAGAGACTGGGCCACAGGGCAGAGGGGGGCATTGGGCAAAAAGCCCCAGCGAGCACAGTGTGGATGGAGATGGGTTGCACTTCTCAGCAGCTGTGTGCCCTGGAGCACATCACCCATCTTCTTAGCTGCTCAGCTCCTCACGTGTCAACCAAAGAGGATGCAGGAGACACCCTCAGGTCTGAATGGATTATTACACAAGGCATTAGGATGAGCACCGTGCAGGAAGCATTCAGTAAGTGTTCATTTTTAGTATTTATTGCAATGCTAGAATGCCCCCCCCCACACACACACCCCATTTGGCAACCTTATCGTGATGGTATGAGCTTAAAAGATGCAAAAACGATCTGTCACATATCACTATTGTTCGAATGTTTGTGTCTCCTCCAAACTCCACGTTTAGACATAATCCCTGGTGCAACAGGATGAGGTGGGGTCTCTGCAGGAAGTGTTTAAGTCTATAAGGGCTCTGTCCTTGTGAATAGAGGCCCTTTTGCATCCTCTCACTTTCTTTTTTAAAGGAATTTATTTAAGAGAGAGAGAGCAAGAGAGAGCTTCTATTCTCTGGGTCACTCTCCCAAATGCCTGCAACACCCAGGCTGGCCAGGAAGAAACCAGGAGTCCAGAACGCAATCCAGGTCTCCCATGTGGGGAGCAGGGACCCAAATATTTGAGCCATCTCCTGCTGCCTCCCAGGGTCTGCATTAGCTGGAAGCTAGAACTGAGAGCAGAGCTGGGATTCACACACTGATACACGGGAGACTAAGCCTCCGCCTGCAGCGCCAGCATGTGGGTGCCGATTTGTGTCCCAGCTGCTCCTCTTCAGATCTAGCTGTTTATGGCCTGGGAAAGCAACAGTGGATGGCCCAAAGTGCTTGGGCCCCTGCACCTGTGTCAGAGACCCTGACGAAGCTCCTGCCTTCAGATTGGCTCAGCTTCAGTCGATGCAGCCATTTGGGGAGTGAACTGGCAAATGGAAGACATTTCTCTCTGCTTCTCCCTCTCTCTGTAACTCTACCTTTCAAGTGAATAAATAAAATCATATTAGAAGAAGAGGAGGAGGAGAAAGATGAAGAAGGGAGACCAGAGGAGGAGTGGAGGCAGCAGAGGGCAGGGAGAATCTTGATTCCGGAGTCAGAAGACCTGGCATTGAGGTCTAAAGGACCCCCCTCTCTTCTGCTAAGGGTTGACCAAGGAAAGGGAATTATTTCTCATTGGGTTTCAGTCCTGGAGCTCCAATCACTGTGCTGGGGACTTGCTGTTTGCTCCTTTATCCTCACAACTGATTCTCCATTTGTTCCCTTTTCCACATAGAAGTTCAGAGAGGCTTGGTCACTTGCTCCTGATCACACAGCTAGTAAACAAGGAAGCCGAGATTCAAATCCAAGTATGTGTGAGCCCACCAACTGAGCTCTGAGCTCCACAGTACATTGCTGGCACTAGGAAGATGCCACAAAGATCCCACTCAAGCAGATCAGAAAATCAGTTACAATGAAGGTGGCCATATAATTTGTTATCCAAGCCAGCATACTTTTTCCTGTCCCCCCAAAAGCCAACAGGACCCCATATAGATCTGGAAGTACATCTAGTTAAAATGCATGTATATGGGGAAGGATGACGGTTCCACTTGAAATGTATTTCATGGACTCTAAAGCACACTTTTCATTCACATGTAATGTCTTTTGCAATCACTGGCACGTTACCTTCCAAGAAGTTCAGTGGTTAAGAGTGACAAGTGCACAGCTGGACTGTGGGAAGCGGAGGAGGGTGGAGAGCAAAGCTTAGCTTCCTCAGGGGCTCTGATCCTGCAGGGCTGCCAGGATGACAGATGGAGGATGGGCACCAAGGAGGGGAAAAGGAGTGTGCAGGAAGGAGGGAAGCCGGAGTACACTCCCAAATCCCACCCTAAAGAGAACCCCACCAGAAGGCCGGTTGCAGGAGGAGAGGGACTTGGATCATCCGTATACACACCGCAGGTGCACCAGGTCCTCATCACAGAGCAATCAGTTGCTGTCTGAAATGGTTCTAAGGCCAGGAGCTGTGGCCACAGCCTATCAAGAAATCTTTGCCTCCCACCTTGGCCACCACACCAGGCTGGATGCAGCCCAAGCTGGAGCCCCGGACTCTTCTACCTGGCTCCATGGCAGAGCTAAGGGCATGCATTTCTCCCACCTTGCTTACCACAGTATGGGGCCTTGGATGTGGTGAGGAGGTAAACTCTCACTTCCTTGGGAAGTGGTTCTATCTTGATACCACCTTGTTCCGCCAGTCCTAGAAATAGAGAAGCAAAGATATCAGAGCCTGAGGAAGACATTTCAGGGCCCCACAGTACCCAGCCATGTCTTCCTTCATTCATCCATCCATTTATTCTACAGACAGCTACACTGTAGGCTCATTATGGCACACATTCTGTGATGAGTCTAAGGACAGCAACTCTGTCCTGTGGGGATAAACACACAAACAGGGAATATGTTTTTCAGGTAGTATGGCTCATGGTTAGTAGATAATTCTAAGAAATTTTAAATTATGTCTTCAACTTGCAAACAAACTATATTACAGTGGCCTTAATGGCACTTGTATCCTGTGCAGTGAAAGGAGCATGTTAGATCTGAAGACTAGCAGATGGTGAGTTAGGGAAAGGCATTCCACAGTTAGGGTGCAGACACACAGGGTGAGGAAGCTACCCTAGGGTGTCCAGCACATAGGGGAAGGTAGTGAGAGGGAGGCTGGGCAGACAGCGTGAGCTGGCTGTGACAGCAACTGGCCTATCCTATCTGGGGCAAATTACGATATATACTCGATGAATAGGAAATAAAGCGTTGTCTTGTTATGGAAAGTGAACCTTCTTTGAACATTTTATTAGGCAGTGGCCAATTAATTTGAATAATCAATGACAAGCACGACAATTTTGAGGGCAGCGGGGGAGTGGAGGGCAGTGGAGAGTGTGGTGGGGGCGGGGAAGAGGGTGTTTTCACTACTTGGGAGTTTTTCCTGGAGATTTTCATCTTGGACCACCCCACTGTATTTGCAGCAATGATGTGCCCAGGGTTGAGTTTAGAAGCCAGGCCCTGGGCCTTCTCGGAGTCCATTTCCCCAATGAGCTGGATCATCCAGGAATGTGCCCATGTTGTCCAGCAATTGGCATCCCCCCAGGTGGCATGTGGCCGCTACAACCTCCTGCCTCTCAAGGGGGCTTTGTGAACCATTCTTGAGGATTCCCCAGATGCACTGACTTAGGGTCTATGAAGAGCTGGAGAGCAGCTGACCTGGCTATGGGAAACATCCCACCTGAGAGTGGGGTCAAGGGCTCTGGACAACCCAGGGTTTCTAGGATGCTGAGGCTGGACTTTCCAAAAGGGGTTGTGTGCAGGAAAAGTGTGTGCAGAGCAAGTTTGGCACCAGAGAGGGTGAGGGGTAGGTCATGGAGGGGCAACTGCCGTCTTCCAGGGGAGAGCAAGCTGAATCCCTCATCAGTAAATTGTTATTTTCCCCACTTGGGGAGACTTCTTGACCCCAGGAGATCAAGATAGAAAGAAATAACAATAACCAGGATTTGCCCTTTCCCCAAATTTTCTCCAACTATTCTGTTTTTTCTTTTTTTAATCTCAAGCACTAAAATATTTTCCCCTAAGGCCTAAAGCTATCTGTTCTTTAAGATTTAGCTCAAATTCTACCCACTTGTGTGTTGTTTTATTTAAAGATTTTTAAATGAACATCTATTTTATAATGGTTCTGAGAATTAAGATGACAGCTCTATCTGTCCAACTGGGCAATTGCAGGCACTTCAAACTCAATAAAAGCAAACTCCAGGATCTGTCCCAAACCTACTCCTCCCTCTGTGTTCCTTGTCTCGATAAAGACATCAGTGTTCATCCTGGTACCCAGATTCATTTTTTGGTTCCTCCCTCTTACAGCCCACACCCGATCCTGTTGGCCTGATTTGTAAAGGGAAGCCAAAGAGGAGCCATTTTACCTATCCTTGGGCAGGAGAGGAGAAAAGGGTTAAAGCAATCCAGACACTGTCCCTCCAGGAAGGCCTTGTAGCTGGCACAGGGAAAGGCCGTCAGTGGACAGGAGTTCTCCAGGGCACTGATGTAGAGATGCACAGCCCGCATGTGATCACAGATCAGATAACTGTAACCTGAGCAGGGGAAAAACCACGAGCAAGCTTTCAGTGAAGACAAATGGAAACTCCCCCCATGCTACTTACTGTAACTCGATTGACTCCTGCATTCCAGAAGACTATACATACATGGGATGTCCCCGAGCCACACTTGAAAGAAGTATTAATGGATCTGGTTATCGCATCTTCCCTTTCCCTTTTAATTTTACTGAGGTTAATAAACCCAATTTACAAAATCAGTTGCTTCATTTGAGACTCACCCTTATGTGGTCATGCAAATTCGCTTTCATAAAATGGGAACATACAGAGTTGGAGGTGCTGACCTCACTTCCCAAGATGGGTATCTGTCTGTATGTTTTTACCTTCTTCATCATCACCCTACAACCAAATTTTCACACCGTCATCACACTCAACCCAGTACTGAGATACTCAAGGGAGTCAACAGCAGTTTTCGACCAATCTCCAGAGCCGCACTGCTGAGGCTCACTTGGCCAACTGCCACACTGAACTTGCCAAATATTCTTTTTTTTTTTTTTTTGACAGGCAGAGTGGACAGTGAGAGAGAGAGAGAGACAGAGAGAAAGGTCTTCCTTTTGCCGTTGGTTCACCCTCCAGTGGCCGCTGAGGCCAGTGCACCGCGCTGATCCCAAGCCAGGAACCAGGTGCTTATCCTGGTCTCCCCATGGGGTGCAGGGCCCAAGCACCTGGGCCATCCTCCACTGCACTCCTGGGCCACAACAGAGAGCTGGCCTGGAAGAGGAGGGACCGGGACAGAACCGGCACCCTGACCAGGACTAGAACCCGGTGTGCTGGCGCTGCAGGCGGAGGATTAGCCTATTGAGCCACGGCACCGGTCACTTGCCAAATATTCTAATTTACCAAAAATTTGGTTTGGTTGCCATGTTACTATTGAACAATTTGTAGCAACCCACACTGGATGCGCTGGCTGGTGCTAGGAGGTGTGTAAGTGACCCTAACTGCAGGGTTCCAGGGTCTCCCTGAACTTCGAGCCTCCCTGCCTTGGGAGCAGCGGCCAACACTGAGCTCTGTGTTCTTTCCTTCCCCTCAATGCGGGACAGCTTCCATGGCCATTGTCCTTCTACTGCAAAAAGAAGCCAACACAGAGGCAAACAACACCCTTCTCAGGCTGTGTTAGGAAGGAAGAAGTCAAAAGTGGCCAACTAAAATGCCATGGAAATCAAACCATGCCATTTGACCACAATTAAAAAAAATTATAAATTCTTAAAATAAGCATATATTGGGAAAATTAGTAAATTTAGAGAAATAGTTTAGTGATTATTCAATAAATTGTCAAAAGACTTCTTAAGATTTAAAAAATTTTGGCCGGCGCCGTGGCTCAACAGGCTAATCCTCCGCCTTGCGGCGCCAGCACACCGGGTTCTAGTCCCGGTCGGGGCGCCAGATTCTGTCCCGGTTGCCCCTCTTCCAGGCCAGCCCTCTGCTGTGGCCCGGGAGTGCAGTGGAGGATGGCCCAGGTGCTTGGGCCCTGCACCCCATGGGAGACCAGGAAAAAGCACCTAGCACCTGGCTCCTGCCATTGGATAAGCGCGGTGCGCCGGCCGCAGCACGCCATCCGCGGCAGCCATTGGAGGGTGAACCAACGGCAAAGGAAGACCTTTCTCTCTGTCTCTCTCTCTCACTGTCCACTCTGCCTGTCAAAAAAAAAAAAAAAAAAAGATTTTAAAAATTTTGGGGCCGGCGCCGTGGCTCACTTGGTTAATCCTCCACCTGCGGCGCTGGCATCCCATATGGGTGCCGGGTTCTAGTCCTGGTTGCTCCTTTTCCAGTCCAGCTCTCTGCTGTGGCCCAGGAGTGCAGTGGAGGATGGCCCAAGTGCTTGGGCCCTGCACCCACATAGGAGACCAGGAAGAAGCACCTGGCTCCTGGCTTCGGATTGGCGCAGCACCGGCCTTGGCAGCCATTTGGGGAGTGAACCAATGGAAGGAAGACTTCTCTCTGTCTCTCCCACTGTTTGTAACTCTACCTGTCAAATAAATAAATATCTTTAAAAAATATTTTAAAAATTTTGTAAATCAGAAAGAGGCCGAAAACATAGTATACAGAAATCAACATTTAAATTTTCCATAAGAAATATGGATATATTGGATATATAAGAAGATGGAACAATTACTGGTGCTTAGTTTTTGATGAATTTACTATTATTTAAAACATGCAACAAAGACTACAAAGACATGCTTAAAAGTTCATAGAAAATGGAATTAAATTGAAATTCATGTATTTGAGGAGTCTTCAAAAAGTTCAAAGAAGGTATATATTATTAAAAAATGCACGGGTCTCTATTCTTTTGCACCAAACTAAACTTATCTTTTAAAAAATGATTATTTATTGGGGCAGGCTGTGTGGCACAGTGGGTAAAGCTGGCACCCGCAGCACTGCCAGCATCCTGTATGGGCACTGGTTTGGTCCTGGCTGCTCTACTTCCTATCCAGCTCACTGGCCTGGGGAAGCAGCAGAGGATGGCTCAAGTGCTCGGTCCCCTGTACCCGTGTAGGAGACCTGGAAGAAGCTCCTGGTTCCTGACTTCAGCCTGGCCCACTCCTGTCTGTTGTGGCCACTGGGGAAGTAAACCAGCAAATAGAATTTCTCTCTCTCTCTCTCTCTGTGTGTGTGTGTGTGTGTGTGTGTGTGTGTGTGTGTTTCCCTGTCTCTGGAACTCTGCCCTTCAAACAAATAAAATGAACCTTTTTAAAAATGTTTATTTACTCATTTTTATTTATTTGAAAGGCAGAACAACTGGGGGTTGGGGGTGAAGACGGAAAGAGGTTCACTACCCAAATGTCTGCAACAGCTGGGCCTCAGCGAGGCTGAGCCAGAAGTCAGGAACGATACACGGATCTCTCAGGTGAGTGGCAGGATTCAGGTACTTGAGTCACCATCTGCTGCCTCTCAGGTGCATTAGCAGGAAGCTGGGTCTGAAGGCAGAGGCAGGTCTCGATCCCAGACACTCTACCATGGGATGAGAGAGTCCTAAATGGCAGCTTAACCTGCTGTGCCACAGCGTCAGCTTCTAAACTTATCCTTTAACTCCATCCACAGCCTTTTTGAAGAACCCTCATCTATTCACTGAACATATTCAAAACGAGCGTTTTTGTACTTAAAAGGGAAGCAATGTATATTCATTAAAACTGTCCAAGAAAAATTTCAAGAAGCTGATCTTGAAATCAACTTTTAAAGAACTGTAGAGGTTAGTACATTTGGTGAAATTGTCACCTAGCGGATCCTTTGGCCGGCTGGCTTTGGACACACTGGCTCAGCTCCGCCATCACCAGGCTCTGCAAAGCAGGTACCTGGTGTGGCCTACACCACACATGAGGGCCCAGCGAGGAATAGAGGTTACTGGCTTGCGTAACGTCTGGTCACAGCTGGGCCCTGGACAAGTGAAGAGGGCAGCACAAGTGTGGCCCTGACTTTTTATTTCAGACTCTCCTCCCCCAGGAGTCCTGGGCTCCCAAGACATCCCTTCAGTAGGTGCCGAGTAAGGCCTTTGGGACATAACAAAGGCCACCATCAAGAAGACCCTCTGCATGACCATTGGTGCTTTCCAATCTCTGACCTGCGTGAATGAACAGGGGACAGCCAGGTTGGTCTTGGCCTCCATTGACAAAGTAGTCCACGTGTCCGACAGGAATCCGAATGCCTAAATCTGAAAGGAGGCAGAACCACATTACCTTCTTGCTTCAGGGGCACATTTTCCTGATCTCACATCAGGGCCCACCAGCAACAGAGCCTGAAGTCCGAGCTTGAGAGCCTGCCACCCCGTGCCCACCTCACCCCAGGAGCTGAGAGTAGGACAAACTATGCTGGAAGGAGCCAGGGAAACATCCGTTTGTAAGTGACTCCACCTTCACCTAATAAAATTAACAGACTATCCCTAAATAAATTTTTATACATCAATAGGAGTTATACACTTTGGTAAGTTTCCTTGTTGGATAAGATGTTACTTCAAAAAGGTCATGGGAAAGAGAATTAAAAGACATAACCTTATTTGGGTGCAAAAACTTTGAAATGCACTCAGTTTCTCATCAGATGCATTTTCCATAAGCTTCTTAAAGGCCCCTCCTAGTTCTGTTTTCCTTTGAGCAATAGTGCAGACAAGTTCTGGGCCACGTTTCCAGTCTCCTACAAAACATTTTTGCAGTCTCCTGCCTAAGTGGAATGGTGATATGACTACAAAGAGCCAAGTTTGGCGGGGGGAGGGGGGAACCCTTATCTTGTCACTGTGACTACATCCCAGGCCCTCCAACATGTACCTCTGACCCTTCATATTGAGTGAGGCCTAATCTCCAAAGACCCTCACTTTCTCCTTCATATCAACCTGTCACTATTGCAGGAAATTGTGTGTTATTTGTTTAATGTCACCTACCCTGGGGTTAAGCAAGGACCTGGAATCCATCCCTGACTCCCGCCTCTCCCTCACTCCCTACACCCAATCCATCATAAGTCCGGTCAGTGTGACCTCCCAAATCTGCTGGTATCTTGAGTGTCTCTACTTCTCTCCACTTCTGCTACTACTTAGTCTTTGTTCAAGCACCCACATTCTCATCAAAATAACTACTGTCCTTCTGCGATGGGCCCCCAGGCTCCCCTGAGTGCCCTCATCCAGTTCATTCTCTGCAGAGGAGCCACAGCAATCTTGTACAGGAAGCCAAATTACCGTCCTGTTCTCACTGATCTTAGAAGAACATGGGAACTCCAGGTCATGGCCAGCCCGGCCTCAGCAACTTGGATACTTTCCCCAATAATACCATGTGAGGTAATTCCCATATCCAAGTCGCCTTCGGTCACATGCCCTTCATTATAATCATCAGAGTGTAATAATCCTGTCTGCTGCTTTGGATGTCAGCTCCACTACTGCGACACTTCTGCTTGTCTTTCTCCCGCTTTCTCCACATCTAGCACAGTCCCCAGCACCTAGTGCCTAATAAGTGGTTATTGAATGAACAAGTGAATGCCCGCCCACGTAGCCTGTAAGTTCCACCAGAGCAAGGACCCTCTTCAATGCATTGTTCATTGCCATAGTCTCAAAGCCTGCTTTTTGGCCAATAAATATTGATTGAGTAAATAGAGTTATTATGACTTTTTGTCACATCAGAAAAAGGCTCCAAATTTGAAGGAGTCTGAGAAGTCTCATGCAGGAACTAATAAACCTAATAAACCACCTGGCTAGCAAAGTCAGGGATAGAAGAGAAGTTTAAATGTTACTGATGACCAAGGCTCATTAACCTTACACGGCTGGACAGAGGCCTGCAGGCATTGGTTTCCTGTCTGGACAATGACGGCATGACTAAGGGCAGGTAGCATGGCTGTGGGGGGTTTCTCCCAGGAGGGTGCATCTGTGAGTCTTGGACTCAGGAAGTCTGACCTAAGTGAATGAAACAGGGACGCCTCTCACTTGACCTGAAATTCTTCCAGTCAGGGACAGTTGTCATTTCTCCTTGCACCCATGACACTGAGCACTGTGCCTGGGACAGATGCATGGGCATTCGACAGCAAGTAGAGATGAGCAGGGATGCCCAGCACCTTCCCCCGTTGGTCAGAAGAGCTTAATTTGACCATGAGGGATGAAGAGTTGAGGGGTCTTTCCTGTGCCTGTCTGTGCTGTAAGGGAGACTCTCATTTGCCACTGAACTGAAGGGCTGGACTTATTCTTTGGTGGGGGGAGGGTAAGTCCTGACCAGCCCCTGTACTTGGGGAGTGGAATGCCCCGATCCCCTGGGGCCAGGCACATCCACCCCAAAAAAGCAGCCTGACTTTCCCCTGAGTCAGCCAGGCAGCAATGCCCTCCCTCGGACTCCGCAGGGCAAGGTGCTAAATCAGACAGCGAGATTCCCAACCAAACATTTTTGGTCCATGAGTGAGATTTCTCATCTCAGTAGTCATAGAATGAAAGAGCTGGAAGGCTCTCTCCAGACAATTTGGTACACTCCTCACGATGTCACAGAAGCCCAGGGAAGGTGCGGACCCCAGCCCCCCAGCCCTGGCCTGGGCTCCTTCTGCGCCCCCAGGAAGGTCGCCCCAGCTCACTGTCGGTGTCTGTGTGGATGGCTTCCACAAAGAGGGCGTCCCCGGCGTCCAGGCGCTCCTCCAGGCTGGCTCTGGTGTACTCCGGCCCGGCGGGGTCCAGGCCTGCAGGACAGCTTACAGTCAGGGACCCCTTTCCTCTCAGCTGTGAAACCCTCATGGGTCCACCACACACCCTTTCCAGTCTCCGAGTCCCTGCAAGTACCAAGGGTCGGAAGAAGTAGCTTGGGGCCACCTTCCCAGGAAACCCCACATGTCGTCTCTCCTGAGATAACCCCTCAACGACCCAGTGTCTCTGGCTCTAATAGACAACACCAACCATGTGGCAAGGGTTAATGGGAGTAATATTGACCATCGTGGTAGAATAGCAACAGTGCCAGCTTTTTGAGTAGCTACCATGTGCCAGGCTTACACTGGGCAGTTTTGCACACTCCAGACCTCACAACACAACAAGATGGATCTCACCGTTCCCATGCGTTAGTCTGGATCCCCTCCCTCCTTTCCTCTCCCCAATGAAAGTGGACCAGGCCACAAGGTCATAGAAGACCACGGAGAGCAAGGTGAAGAAGTGGGAACACTTCACTGAGTGGGTTAGCGCTGTGGGCAATTGGATCGCAGCCCTGCCCGGGGACCCCTCTGGGGGCTTCTGTAGAACGTGACTCAGAGCTGCCCTGCCAGAGGACCAGGGAGCCGAACTGCTTACCACACTCACCCAGTCCCTCACCGACTGAGGGAGCTCCTCAAGCGGTGATTTCCACAGCGGGACAAGGCGCTGCGGGCTATCACAACCCATTTTATAGATGTAGACACTGAGGCTCAGAAAGACATGCATGGCTCTTACGTTGATATTAGAAACCATGCCAAACAACACAATATCCTTTTCTGCAAAAGGGCACCTTGAGGTTTAGGGGTAACAGAGGGCATGATCCTAGGAACAGAAGGCTCAGAACTCCTGCTGCTCGCCTCAGACGGGCATTTCCAGGCCACTCTCTCTGACTTTGAACCCTGGGGGGAGGGGCAGCGAGGAGCAGTACCTGTGATGCGTCCCAACTGGCCTTTGTAGAAATGTCCCACCATGCCCGCAACGTGGGCCCCCAGGCTAACACCAATGATGTGGATGGAGGACTCCGACACACCCAGCACCTAGAACAGGCACCGGCAGTGAGAACCACTGAGTGGGCCCTGGGCAGGACACATCCGCCATGCACGCTTTGCTCGCTCCCTGGATGGCCACCACTGGTTTTCGTTCTTGGCTCCAAAGTGTGTGAGTGGCGAGCACGGCCGCTCCCTCTTGCGCGACTACTAAACGCCAGGCGACCTACACTCACCATGGGCTGTGCAGTGGCACATTTTACAGGGGAGCAAAGGGAGGCTCGGAGAGGTTCAGGAACCCGCTCGAGGTCAGCACTCCAAGCAGCCAAGTCCAGGTTCGCCCGGACGGCGGACGGCGACAGGTCCAGGCCGGCGCTGCGTCTGTCCCCAAGTGTGCTCCAGCCCGCTTCTTTCTCACCCCTCCCTCCTCCCTAAGCAGCCGGAAGGCCCGCTCGGCTCTTGCACTCACCAGGAGTTTGCTGAGGAAGCGGGAGATCTCCAGGCTCAGCCTCACCACGTTTTCCACCGCTGAGAAGTAGACGCCTGTGGAGCCGTACACCCAGTCCACGGCAATTACGTTAGCGTCCGCTGCACGCAGGAGGACGCTAATGAATTTGTCGATCCAGGAAGGCTTTGTTCCTAAAGCCCTAGACATGGGGCCACCGAAGGAAAGGACAGTCAACTGACAAGCTGATATCCACGGGAAACCTCTGTGGGTCCCAAGCCTAGGAAAGAAACTCGGGGCGGGGGTATGAGGTATACATCACACAGCCCTCTGAGCATGGGGAGGACATTAATTCCAAAGTCCCAGGCCTTACACCAGTATAGGAGCATTTGTGTGCGATAGGCAAGGTGCATTTTGTTCCTAGTAGACGCAGCCTCGTGCCAGGATTCACAGCTCCTGGCAGCTTCCTTCCCTCAAGCACCTTTGTGCAGTGCATAAACTTCATACACCTGTGCACTGCACTGCTCCCGATTCACTGTGCTATTTGTGGAAAAAAGAGCTTCGTATCTTAGAGTCGAGACTGCTGATCTTAGTTCTTATTCTAGGATATAGACTCTTCCCTCGAGGATGTTCTCATTCAGTCATTCACCCACCCATTCATTTCATTAAGCACCTATAGGCCAGATGCCTCCCATGAAACAAAGACAAATAAGATACAGCCCCTAACCCCTGGACCTTACAGTACAATGAGACTTTTCTAGGGAAAAAAAAGAGAGGGGGCGGGGGGACAATAGAAGATATTTCAGAAAGCTTTCACAACACACTGGGACCAGGAAAGAAGTTTTATCAATGGCTCCCAGTATAGGAGCCATCCGAGCATGCCTGTGGACAGAGGCACGCAGACGGGGCCTGTGCCATGGAATGTGTTTGGGGGATTTAGAGCGATCAGTCTGATGAGCTTGCCAGCTCTATTAGCTACCCCTGGGTTGCAGGCACACACTGGGCTTCAGATGGTGGCTGAGTGCAAGATTTGCTAGCGGGGAATCTCTACCACAAGCGTGTAGAAGACGAGCGATGCCTGGGAGCTGTAAGTGGGGTCCCTGGAATGCAGGGCCCCGAGGGGCAGAGAGGTGAGAGAGCAGGAAGCGGTGCTCATCCACGCCATCCACTTGGTGACTTTGCACCTGCGTCTTCGGGGCTTGCCTCCAGATCCAGTTACCCGTGGCACGGCTGTTCCGTCACACCCTCCCCTCTGCCCTCCCAGAAGCTTTGTTCTGCTCCTGGCTTTTTTGAAACCCTGTTTGAAGGAACGCTGAGGACGGCCCTGAGACTCAGTGACAGTATGTTACCATACAACTTGGATTGGATAACAGAGATTACAAAGAGAAGTGGCTCACTCCTCAAAAACACTGACCTCTGGGTATGATGAAAGTCAGGCCCTAAAATGGAAGTTTCTTAGGTCATGAAACCAGCAAAGGAGGGAAGAAGAGGAAATAAAACCCTGAGAAACACTGTTTTGTTGGCCCCAAGAGATTGCACAGAGCCTGTGACCTCACTGTCTGGGAAAGAGTATGTCATCCAACCCACGTTCCAGGTGGAAAACTGACCACGGAGCCCACCCCTACAACTTCCCTTTAATTTTGATGTGGACAGCTAGGGTTCAAGGTCACCCATATGGACTGCTTCTGGGTGTGTAGACAAAACTGAATAGAGAAGTTATGGGAATGACTAACAAGAATGAACATCCGTGGTGGGCACTGCGGCCCAGTGGGTGAAGCCCCAGCTTGGGACATCCGCACCCCGAATCCGAGTGGCAGCTTGAGACCCAGCTGCTCTGCCTCTGGTCCGGCTCTCTGCTGAAGCATCTGGGAAGCGGCAGATGATGACCCAGCACCTCAGTTCCTGCCACCACTGAAAGGAGTCCTGGCTCCTGGCTTCAGCCTGGCACAGCCTTGGCTTTTATGGCCTTTTGGGGCATGACCCGGCAGATGAAAGATCTCCCCCTCTCTGTCTCCCTCTCTCTCTTTCGTTTCCTTTCAAATAAATAAATACATCTTAAAAAACAAAAAAACAAAAGAATGAACAACATCCTGTGTGCCTTTTGATATGAGACACATTCCAATTCAGCAGGAGCAGAGAGGTGAAACTGGAGACAGGAAATCCATCCCTCTTGGGCCCTGCTGACTTCCTAAGGCTCTACAGTTCTTAGCTGAGTAGATCCTACTGGTTGATTAGCTCCCACCTGAATCCATGAATAATCAGTTTGGTTCCCAGAGTGGCATTGAACCCAGAGTTTTGGATGTCACTGCTCTCTTCTACCAGCTGCCCACAGCTGGGATCCGCAGGAACAAAGAGAAGAAACTGGACTTTCAGGTTGGTGCCTCGGAGGAGGCTGGCGTTCTGGAAGTCAGTGCACTTTGGCTGCGGGGTAGGAGGTGCATCCCCTGCAGGGAAACAAGACAAGAAACAGCCACATGAGGGCATGTGTCCTTAAAACTGTTCTTAGAGGGAACAGGAAAACAGAGATTCCAGGCATGGGGTTTATTATAAACCAGCTAGTGCAATAGTCATTCACTTATTTGCTAAAGACTGAGTCAGTTCCATAACTAAAATATGTATCTGCCTTGCCTAAAAATAAAGATCCCAGAGAAGAATCTTAATATCTCCCAGCTAGACAAGGTGAAGGCTATGGTGAAAAGGCCATTGTTGTGGGCTGAATTGAGTCGCCTCAAAAAAAAAAAAGATCCACTGAAATCCTAATTCCTAATCTTTCTGATTATAAGCAGATGTGGAGATAGGGACTTTACGAAGGTAATTAAGTCACAATGAGACTCCTAGGATGGACGCTACTGCAATATGACTGATGTCCTCATAAAAAGAGGGAATTTGGACAAGAACAGGGGAAAGGGGATGTGAAGAAACGCAGGAAGAAGATGGCAAGCCAGGGAGGAAGACTTGGAGCAGAGCCCTCCCTCACAGCCATAAAGAGGAACTGACCTCATTGACACAGCACCTCCCATTCCCAGCCTCAAGCACTGTGAGATAATAAATTTCTGTGGTTTCAACCACCCAGCCTGTGGCACTTTGTTATGGTAACCCCAGCAAACTAACACAGATGTCTAAAAAGAGCCCTGGGTAACCAAACGGAGCAGTTGCCCCGGTGCCAGGCTCACACCGGTCTCAATATCTGCATGGTTAGTTGCCTCCCCCATTCAAGTCATTGTTTGTCTAGTGCCATCTTCTCTGCTTAAGCCACCTTTCAAAGCTGTAGCCTGCTTCTGCTCCCCAGCCCCATTCTCTCTGGTTTCATTACCCTCAATTCTTTTGTCTAGCAAACATCATCTATTAATCTACTATAGAATGTATTAACTTATTTTATGTTTTTTTTATTTACTATCTCCTTACATAAGAATACACAGTCAATGGAGCAAGTATTTTTATCTATTTTATTCACTCAACTGTCTAGAATAGTGCCTGGCACACAATGAACCCCAAAGCTATTCTTTGAAAAGTTAAACTAGATGTACTTTTGATAAGACAGAGCAAGAAAAAAGAAGGAAGTCACAAGTAAACAATATCTAGAATAAAAATGGGATATTCGTGTAGACAACAGCAGTTTTTAAAAACCATAATAGAAAATGTTTATACTCACCAAAAATACAGATATTTTTCTAGAATTTGAATACTTTTTTGAAAAAACGTAACTTGCCAAAACTTAGTCAAGAAATAAATAACAGAAAATCAGATGTAAAACTATAGCATAAAAGAACTGAAACAGTAGTTTCACATCAATCCAGTGAAGGCTCTCACAGGGAGACAGCTTTCCAGAACTCTACTAGTGCTGCAGTCCTTGTCTCCTATACGTTGTTTCAGAGAACTCTTAGAGGAGAATAACCAGAACTTCAAAAACTAGACAATGACAGGAGAAACGAGAGCTAAAGGCCAACTTCACTTAAAAACACAAAAAAATTCTTCGATAAAATAGCAGCAAATTTAAATCCATCAAGAATAATAAGAAAAAAATATATCATGGACAAGCAGGGTTTAATCCAAGGAATAGAAAGAATGTTTCAGCGTTAGAACATGCAGTGGTGTCACTCACATTTGGACACCCTAAAGAAGGAAAACCATTAGCCCATCAAAACAGATGCCAGCACCTAACACTCCTTAACATAAGAAGGTCTACCAAATGCCCAGAGAAAGGCCCAGCCTTAGGGGTAACACATTAGAATCAACTGTGTCTGCTATCGCCACTACCGTTAGACATTGTGCTGAAGGCCCTCGTCCTACCCAGGGAAACAAGACAACAAAATGTGATAAAAGTTACAATGTTTGAAAAATTAGGAGAGTTAGCAATAGTTGAAGACTCTTCTCCAGTCATCCTGAAGCTGTACAGGCGGGGAGGAGTGGGGGAAGTTGTAGGCCTGTGGAAAAGGGGAGGAGACAAAGCCCAACTTCAATTCAAAATTAAAATGAAACTAATCTAGTGTAGTTGTCTCTTGATATCCATAGCGATTTGTTTCAGGAACCCCCACAGATAAAATTCACAGATCCTTAAATCCTTCCTATAAAATGATATATTTATATATAAGCTACATACATCATCCTGTATATCTTTTTTTAAAAAGATTTTATTTATTTATTTGAGAGGTAGAGTTACAGACAGTGAGAGAGAGACAGAGACAGAGAGAAAGGTCTTCCCTCCTTTGGTTCACTCCCCAAATGGCTGCAATAGCAACAGCTGCGCTGAGCTGAAGCCAGGAGCCAGGTGCTTCTCCTGGTCTCCCAAGCGGGTGCAGGGCCCAAGCACTTGGGCCATCCTCCACTGCACCCCCGGGCCACAGCAGAGAGCTGGCCTGGAAGAGGGGCAACCGGGTCTAGAACTGGCATCCATATGGGATGCCGGCACCGCAGGCAGAGGATCAGTCTAGGCGTTGGCCCCCTTCCTGTATATCTTAAATAATCTCTAGATTACTTATAATATGTAATGCAATGTAAATACTCTGCAAATTATTGTTCTTCTGACTATATTGTTTAGAACACAAGAAAACAAGTCCAGACATGGTCAGAAGAGGTGCATTTTAGTATTTGCAGTCCACAGCTGATTGAATCCACAGATGGGGAGCCTGTGGGTATGGAGGGCCACACTCATGTTAGAAGTTAAAATCGTCAAGGCGGTAGTGACTAACAGGGGATAGAAGGGATAAGCTTTAGGGTCCCAGTAATGTTTTTAAAATTTATCTGTTTATTTGAGAGGCAGAGTTACAGAGAGGAAGAGAGAGAGAGAGAGAGAGAGAGAGAGAGAGAGAGAGAGAATCCTCCATTTGCTGGTTCACTCCTAAAATGGCTGCAATGGCTGGATCCAGGCGATCTGAAGCCAGGAGCCAGTAGCTACATCTGGGTCTCCCACATGAGTACAGGGGCTCAACCACTTCAGCCATCTTCCACTGCTTTCCCAGCTGCATTAGCAGGAAGCTGGATTGGAAGTGGAGCAGCCGGGACTCAAATTGGTGCCCATATGGGATGCCAGGCCACAGGTGGAGGCTTAACCTACTACACTACAGTGCTGTTGATAATGTTTCATTTCTTGATCTGGATGATGGTTACATGTACAAATTCACTTTGAAATTCCATTCATTTGTGTAGCAAAAATTTGTAACTTTTTATATATATTGTACTTTAATGAAAAGTTGACTCGAGAATAAGTCTACAAACAAAATATTTAAATATATGAAGAAATCAAGTGTTTACAAAGATAGTCTATAAAACTGAAAAGTGGATTATTAAATTATTCCAGGTGAAATAAACTTTAAAAAATCCACTAATACAGATTTTAAGAATATGTATGCTAAGAATAAGTAGTACCAGGATAAAAATAAAGAGCATAAGAAGCTACAATATAATTACAGACACAAATGATAAAATGGTAGGCAGGGCCGGCACTGTGGAGTAGCTGGTAAAGCTGCCACCTGCAGTGTCGGCATCCCATAGGACACCGGTTCAAGTCCCAGCTGCTCCACTTCTGATCCAGCTCTCTGCTGTGGCCTTGGAAGGCAGTAGAAGATGGCCCAAGTTCTTGGGCCCCTGGACCCATGTGAAAGACCCGGAGGAAGCTCCTGGCTCCTGGCTTTGGATTGGCTCAGCTCTGGTCATTGTGGCCCATTGGGGAGTGAACAAGCGGATGAAAGACCTTTCTCTCTCTCTTTACTTTTCCTTCTCTTTCTGTGTGACTCTTTCAAATAAATAAATAAATCTTAAAATAAATATAAAAAATAAAATAAAGTGGTAGGAGCAGGTGTTTGGTGGAGAGGTGAAGATACTGCTAGTGGGACACTGGCATCCCATATCAGAGTGCTTGGGAGTGCAAGTCCCAGCTCGGCTTCTGACTCCAGCTTCCTGCTAATGTGCCCTTTGGGAGCAGACGATGGCTCAAATACTTGGATCCATGTCACCCATGTGGGAGACCCAGATTGAGTGGGCATTTGTGGAGTGAAATGTATGTCTTCCAAATAAATAAAATTGTAATGATAAGTCATATAGTAAAAAGCTAACTAGAAAACTAGGAATGAAAAAGATAGTTATGGAAAGAAATCAATACTAAAATATCTAGCACAGCTATAAAAGACACTTTTAAAATAAAGTACATTTTAAATGTATAGATGATATGGGAAGGTTCCAACAAAATGGAAGAAAAAGCTGTATTTTGAAAAGAAAATTGCTAAGAATTTTTCATATCTAAAAAAATGGTATGCATTCTTCAATCAGAAATTACTCTTGGGAAAATGAGCAAGATAAAAAATAAACTTATACCATGTAGATAATAGGATAACTGTAGAATGTCAAAGATTAAAAGCTGCTCTTAAACATTCCCAAATACTTTGCAAAGCTTGAAACAAATAGACAATTTTCTGGAAAAATATAATTTACTGAAATCAACTCAAGGAGAAATGGGAATCTCAAATAACACTACTAGCATCCAAAATTGAACTGGGCAGGGGCCGGCATCATGGCGCAGGGGCTCAAGCGTCTGCCTAGGAAGCTGTCTTCCCCTATTGGAATGCTGGTTTCTGCCTTGCTACTCTGTTTCCAATCCAGCTCTCCAGTAACGGGCCTGGAAAGGCAGCAGAATACGGCCCAAGCGCTCGGGCCCCTGCCACTCGTGTGGGAGACCAGATGGAGTGCCCAGCTCCTTACTTCAGCCTGGCCCGGCCCTGGCT
Source organism: Sylvilagus floridanus (assembly GCA_949820135.1). NCBI lineage: Eukaryota > Metazoa > Chordata > Mammalia > Lagomorpha > Leporidae > Sylvilagus > Sylvilagus floridanus. The sequence continues at coordinate 73,356,754 of OX463244.1, read as the reverse complement.
GTTGTGGTCCTTCAGAGGGTGAACCAGCAAATGGAAGATCTCTCCCTGTCTCTCTCTCTCTCACTCTCTATCACTTTCCCTTTCAAGTAAATGAAATAAATCTTTAAAAATACCAGCAAGAAACAGATTAGAAACAATTCACAGGCTAAAATATCTTTTTTTTTTTTTGCTACGTGTCTACTAAACAAAGGATTTTTATTAAGAATATATAAGGATCTGATACAATCAAAGAGAAAAACGAACAGAATAGACAAAAAATAGTAAAAGAATGGACAAGCCACCTAAATAAATTTTGTAGAAAAGGAAATCATAATGTGAAAAAATTTAACTTTATTTATAAGTGCTGAAGGGAACATTAAAATGACAGAAAGGTAGTATTTCATTTCCATCAGATTGACTATAATTAAATCATCTGATCACACTAAATATTAACGAGAGAGAAGAGGGGCCCCATGCCTTTCTGGCAGGGATATGAATTGTACTGGTCTCTTGGACAGCAATTTGGCTATACCTGGTCAAGCTGAGAGCACTGCCTTGGGAGCTGGTGATTCCATTTTCAGAAATCAATATTCAATTTTCACAGGGTGGCCTTTGTGTAATAGAAAAACTTCTGGAAACAGTCTAGCTGGACTTTAGTGACAAGAAATGGACAAATAAACTGTGAGTTAGTTAACAATTGAACAACCTATAATATTTTAAAAGGAGAATATGAAGCAACAAATGTCAACATGCATTAAACCTGGAAGGTGGGAAGGTTAGTACAAGCAAACATGTCATTATTTAGGAACTTCCTTATATTCTTGAAATATTTTGTAATATTTTTTAATTTATGATAAGGAGCAAAAATGAAAGAGAGAGAGGGGAGAGGAAATCTCTCAACATGTTAAAATGTATTTGTGTCTGCATGGTAGGCATGGTAGTATTTTTTCTTTCCATCTATTTTTGTTTTTTTTCTAAGCTTTCTGCAATGAGTCTATTCACCGTTTTTAGACACTCAGAACTGTACACAGAAGAGAGGGCTGCCAGAGGTAGTAATCTCACTACCTAGGTCATCCCTGCAGGTCCCTGAGTGGTAAAATTAGAGATCTTAAACTTTTAAACTTTCCTCCTCATAGTCCCTCTGCCCAAAGGTGAATTCTATGCATATTTTCTTGTGATGCTTTCCAGGAAAACCTGTGTACATAAACAGTCATAAATTGCATATGCTAATATATTTCTTTGTATTGTTTTTGTAGTGGAAAATACCTAGAATTTGGCCAAGGAGAAAAGAATTCTATTTTGCAAGTTTAACAGCATGGGGCTTGCAGACTACGTCAATTAAACTGGAACAAAAATCAAACAGAACACCCAGCTCTTCAGAGAAAAGGGAAGTGGTTGAAGGGAGGAAAAACTTCAGAACTCCTCCTAGGATACTCTTTTGTCATAAAAAATGCAGAAAGAAAGTATTCCAAGCAGTGACACCCTAAGTCCCTGGGAAAGAAGAACTGGACAGATGGGCCTCCCTGATTCTGGGCTGGTTTCTCCCTGGTTTCTTTCTTTGTACTCCAAGGTACAAAGCCAAGGTGTTAGACTCTGAAGGCAGAAATTTCCTCTTCAGGCATCTGCAGTGGGTTTTCCAAAAGTCAATTTTCAGCTGGAGAGAGCACCTGCCTCTTTCTCATTTCTGGAAAGACTCGTGCATACGGGTAAACAGCACTCTCAGGTTCCCCTCTGGGCCCTAAGGCTCCTGGATAACACTGTATTGTGCTGTTCCTTTCATTTTTCCTCCTGGGAAGACACAGGAGTGCTAAGCATGGCGAAGGGAAGCTGGGAAGTGCAGGGAACTGTTACAGCCTCTGCAGGTGACGAGGATGGGAGTTGAGTGGCAGACAGCAGGGACTGGTGGTGGCAGTGTGCCTCTTTCATCCTCGTTTTTGCAAACAGCTTCTTGGGACAGGCACAGGGAAGAAGCTCCTCCCATCTGCATTTCCTGTGCCTTCCTCTGCACACTTCCATCTCCAACTCCGGCCTCCTTTGATGCTGGCTAAGGATGCAATGCAGATCACCAAGGTGCTTTACCGTGTTCCAGCCAAGGCCCTTTAGAAAGCCACTGACGCACCTCTGCGGCCAAGGGGTAAGTATACTTGGTTTGATCTGCGGACAACGTTTTCCTACGATGCTCATTATCAAGATTCTTCCTTCCTTCCTTCCTTCCTTCCTTCCTTCCTTCCTTCCTTCCTTCCTTCCTTCCTTTCTTTTTTCTTTTTGACAGGCAGAGTTAGAGAGAAAGCTCTTCCTTCCTTTGGTTCACCCCCCAAATGGGTGCTACGGCTGGCGTGCTGCGCTGATCCGAAGCTAGGAGCCAGGTGCTTCCTCCTGGTCTCCCATGGGGTGCAGGGCCCAAGCACTTGGGCCATCCTCCACTGCACTCCCAGGCCACAGCAGAGAGCTGGACTGGAAGAGGAGCAACCGGGACAGAATCCGGCACCCCAACCGGGACAAGAACCCAGGGGTGCCGGCGCCGCAGGCAGAAGATTAGCCTAGTGAGCCACGGCGCAGGCCGTTATCAAGATACTTTCAAGGGGGATGCAGTTCATCAAGACTCTGGAGCCCTCACCAAGTGTCTGGCTATGGAAGCAGTGTAAGAAGAAGGATGCATTCCCTGCCCTCCATGAGATCACACTCCAGCTGCAAAAGCGCAGAACAACATGCAAGAGATTGCATCAAGGCAGACCCAGGGAAAAGTAAAGAGTGGGGAACCAAGATGGTGACGTTGGGAGAATCTGCACCGCAGGGGATTCCCATGAGCTGAGAGCAGTGAGGGCAGTCGGGATACTAGGATTTCGGAGGACAGCCTGGGAGAAGACAAGGGCTTGACAGGTTTGGGAGGATCCCGGAGTAGATGTTGGCTCCAGGGTGCTTGATTGTGGTCGAAGAGCTGAGCTGTGGCTACTGAGGGCCTGGGTGAGGCTGTGCAAGCCGGAAACACATGTGAACTGAGGTTTTCTGAGTCCAGGTGGGGCACTGGCAGTGAACTCTGTGGGTCTTCAGAGGCTCCAGGTGATTGTTGAGCAAACTGAAAAGCAGGATCTCCCATCTCAACCCGGAAACCCCCCTGCAGAGCAAGAGCCTACTCTCTGGTGAGATAAAGCATTGCCTGGGCCCACTTTCAGATGAGGTGAGTGAAGAGCTGGTTTTCATGGACTCACTGAGGACTTTCAACCAGAATCATGTGAGAATGGCTGGATAACCGGGAAAGAGGAAGTGGGGATGAGGGGAGAGGCAAGGAGTGGCACAGAGGAAAAGTGCTGGTGCCTCGCTTGCCAAGTGACTAATTTTCACAGAGCTCCTACAAACCAAGGGGAAAAATCAAGCAGACAACCCAATAAAGAAAGAGGCAAGAGACATAAACAGATGATTATTTGAAAGCAAATGAAAATAACCAATAGATACATAAAAAGATGTTCAACTTTAATCATAATAAAAATAAGAATTAAGGTAATAATGTAATTTTGTTAATTAATTAACTTTGTTAATAGAAAATATATCCACTTAGCCTATGAAATTGACAATATCCAAAACATTTGCTATTAGAAAATGTTGGCAGAGAGAAAGGTTTTTTGCTACTAGAAAGAGTTGGAGAGACCGTTGGGCTCACCTACTAATAAACAGCTATAACTTCTTTGAAAGGCTTTTTTTCTCCCATATGCCAAAAATCTATGAGATACAAGTCTTTTCAGATTCAGTCTACAGTGTTTAAACAATGATTGCAAATAATAAGACATAGTTCCATATGTTGATAGAAAAGGATTTCACATATGTACATAATACATCTATAAAGAAATAATATATTTACATAAATGAAGTCATGCTTTAAGAACAATGTGGATTTTTCCATTTGCATATATTTCCATATATGACTTGTATCTATTCTTTGAAGTTTGAATCTTAAAAATTGCGATTTCCACTGGTTTTCACTTCATTTCCATCACCTGCAAGGTTGGCAGGAGTTTATAAAGAAATAGAAAAGAAAGCTACAGAACCACACACTGGCTTATCCAAGTCTGAAAAGAACCACGGTTTTCCATGTTGAGGACTGAGTGCCATACAAGGGTTAAAGAAAGGTTATCAAAGGCCTGGTAATTCCCACATTTCCAGATGGAAAGTACATCGCAGGGCGAGTGGGCACACAGCTCCTTCCCCACTCTTCGGCTGCCCAGGGTTGCCATGCATTGCCTCGCTCTACCTCTACCTCTACCTGCCTAAGGCGAATTCTGTAGATTGTATTCTACACATGCTTTCGTTTCAATGAAGCCTCCTTTGGCTAAAACAGTTTTGATTGTGTGGCCTGGACCAAGAAGGGACTGGGGTGTTCTCACAGGGACACAGCCGGTTTGAAACCACAACCACTTTGTAAGCAAATGCGGAGATGAGAGAGGAGCCGCAGGGGTGTGTATTGTGATGTGGACTGTCTCCTCCACGCCGCTGGGAGCTGACCTGAGGGTAGGCTCTGGCCAGCCCTGCATCGCACAGCAGTGCCTTCAGTGGGGCTGGCCACTCTGGCCTTTGAGAAGCTGACACTGCAGGCCCAGTCTTGGCCACTTCATCTCAGCTACCTCTATCCCTAGCTCAGCACCACAGGGTCCTGAACCTCCTGCCACCGCGTTAGAGCCCTGGCCTCCTGGGCAAACATAGCCGTGTTCTCAGAGGACCCACAGGGTGCCAGGCAGGGCCGCCTCCTGCTCTCTTCTCTGGCTAGCTCGTTGTTTTAGGGCTAGAGTCATTTCACTCAGCTACCATCGTGGCAAGGCATGGAAATGAGACCACAGCCTACTTGATTTCCTTGTCAGCAACCAAGGCTTTTGGTTTCTCCAATGGCTTGCAGGTGCTCTGGGGATTCGAGAATGAATAAGACACAGCCATAACTGCCTTGGTTAGCTCAGAGTCTAGAGAGGACAATGAAATCAAATAGCTCCTCCCCATGTCACCCCAAGAAGTAGGGGTATAAGACGTGTGACCTGGCAACTCAGGTCCTGAGAGAAAGCACAGAAGGGCTGCCTGCCCCAGCAGTAGGAGGTGCTCAGAAGCCACCTCAAGAAGACTGCTGAGCTAGCTTAGAACCATGAAGGCCAATCGGACCAAGAAGAAGCACAATGATCTTGACCTCCACAGTGCAAGGAAAAAGCTGAGTGTGCCGTGGGCGGCTGTGGAAGATTGTGCAGGCAGCCAGCCAAGAAAGTGCGGAGAGCCCCAAGTTCCCCAGAAGCTGTGCCGGCCAGTGGCTGCCCCCAGGTGATCAGGGCCTCCTCGTTCAGTGGGCACCTGGGTACCCCTGAAAGTCCCTCGCTCTTCTTCACCTCTGCCTCACTCCTCCTCCATCTTCTGGCCTGCTTCCTTCTGGCTGCCTTGAGGCAATTGTTTTCTTTCTCCAATCCTCTTTGGCAAATGTCTATCCCTCTCAGCCATACACACACACACACACACACACACACACACACACACATGTGTGCACACACGTGCCCATGCACACACATTCTGTCTCTGCCTACTGCTAGCCCATTTAATTTCCAAGATAGTACTTCTAAGAGTAAGAATAAGACAGCAGGAAACAAAGGCAAGGGGCCAGGCCAAGGCTCCTCAAAGACCCTGCTAACAAGGTGTTACAGGCTCTTTTCTTGCCCAGAGCATCTACAATGCTTCCCACACATGCGTTTGGAACTGGGGCAGAGTTTGCCGTGACCCCCAATCCTGCTGTCTTATTCAGGATTTCTGGGTTCCTTTTGTGTGTGCCTGAGGCCCCAGGCTTGCTCAGAGATGAGTTTTCTAAAAGAGTTTAGAAAGAGTTTGCTATTGGTCCTCCCACCTCTCAACCTTCAAATCAAAGCATTCAGCTGGTGCCTTTGACCCTAAGCAGACAGAACTGCTGAGCGGAGACAAAGCAGGCCTAACAAACACGCTCACTTCTCTGAATGGCACCACAGCTGCCTTCCTGGGAGCCACCCATCTTCTCCCCAGAGTGGCCTGTGACAGCCCCATTTCATCCACTTCCGCCAGCCCAGGCAGCCACACCTAATAAAATCACCAGGGAATCAACAACTGCAAAACATCATCCCCTGGGCACAGGTGATCTCATTTAGTCTCGTGTAGAATTCCTCATCTGGACAGGCTTCTTGCCAGTTACAGGTTAAGAAAAGTCACTTCCTCAACATTACACAGCTACTGAGACATAGAGCCAGGATTCAAATCCTGTTTAGCCTGATGGAGAGCCTACACTTTGTTCAACACATTGCCTCCCCAAAGCAATGGTGGCAGGACACTCAGTGAGCATCTGTTGTATTTGGAGCAGACATTAAGCGTCCTAAAAGAGGCAGAAGTCCCAAACCCTCACCTTGTGGGAACAAATGGTGATCGTATGTGAAGCTACTGGCACCTTTGAAAGCCACCCACAAAGGCAGGGAGAGAAAACACATGTTCAAGTTGAACTTTGGATCAGGGGAATGAAGTGTCGTAAGGGACACAGAAAACAAAGATGAGGGGGCCAGTGCTGTGGCATAGCTGGTAAAGCTGCCACCTGCATTGTTGGCATCCCATATGAGCACTGGTTTGAGTCCCAGCTGCTCCACTTCTTTTTTTTTTTTTTAAAGACTTATTTATTGGGGCTGACACTGTGGCGCAGTGGGTTAACGCCCTGCCCTGAAACACCGACATCCCATATGGGCGCCAGTTTGAAGTTCGGCTGCTCCACTTCCCATCCAGCTCTTTGCTATGGCCTGGGAAAGCAGTGGAAGATGGCCCAGGTTCTTGGGCCCCTGCACCCATGTGGAAGACCCAGAAGAAGCTTCTGGCTCCTGGCTTTGGATAGGTGCAGCTCCAGCCATAGCGGCCAATTGGGGAGTGAACTATTGGATGGAAGAACTCTCTCTCTCTCTCTTTCTCTCTCTCTCTCTCTCTCTTTCTCTCTCTCTCTCTCTTTAAAAGACTTATTTATTTATTTGAAAGTCAGAGTTACACAGAGGGAGAAGGAGAGGCAGAGAGAGAGGTCTTTCGTCTTCTGGCTCACTCCCCAAGTGGCTGTAATGGCCAGAGCTGTGCTGATCCAAAGCCAGGAGCCAGGAGCTTCCTCCAGGTCTCCCACACAGGTGCAGAGGCCCAAGGGCTTGGGCCATCTTCTGCTGCCTTCCCAGGCAGAGAGCTGGATTGGAAGTGGAGCAGCCGGGGCTCAAATCAATGCCCATATGAGATGCTGACTCTGCAGGCAGCAGCTTTACTCGATACACCACAGCGCCGGCCCCAGGCTGCTCTATTCTAATCCAGTCCCTGCTGGTGCTCCTGGGAAAGCAGTGGAAGGCGGCTTGGGTCCTTGGGCCCCTGCTCTCATTTGGGAGACCAGAAGCTCCCGGCTCCCGGCTTTGAATCGGCTCAGCTCCAGCTGTTGCGGACACTTGAGTGAACTAGAAGATGGAAGACAGTGCTTGCTCTCTCTCTGTCTCTCTGCCTCTCTGTAACTCTGCCTTTCAAGAAATAAATATATGTTTAAATACAAAAACAAAACACAAAACAATACCAGAGATTACCCGAGGGTAGTCTCAGCCACTCTAGGCAGGAGGCATGGCATGTGCTCTGGCTGAGGGGTGAGAATGAATGGTCTTGTGCAGAAGACAGGCAAACGATCTGCTGTGTGCAGCAGCGGGAGGGGACCCTGCTGGGGCCGGTCTCCTGCTTGGTGGAGAAGGCAGTCTTGGTTAGACTCCAGTGATCTCCCCGCAGGGCGGGCGGGTGTGTTAATTCGCTATTTTAGGCAAGTGGGCAGGTTCTTTACCAGGGGAAAGATACAATGCAAATGGTGTCTGAGGGAAGTTGCTGTAACAGGCTTCTGTGGTTAGAAGGGACTAATCCTACTGAGAGGGATCTCAAACCTGAACTTTGAGTTGGGCTGGCAGGATTAGCAAGGACACCTAACAATTTCAGTGACAGAATCATTGTTGGTTTGGGAAAAAAAAATGTGTTAAATTCAGTGTATCTTCAAATCATTGCTCTTTATAGCGCTGAAAATGCATATGAATCAAATTTTTATTTTCTTGCAGTCATCCTGGCTTGTGCAAGGTGAAGAGGATTGTAATGTGGGCTTTAGAAAAATGAGTCAGATAACCAGGGGAAGTTCAGTGTTTGTGACCTGAGAAAGAATCCTGCTCACTATCATTCCCATTATGATGGTAGGGGGGGTTTCCCTTCTTTTAAATTCACCTTAGGAGAGGCCAAGGGCTTTTAGGGGACCTTCCAATGGTTAGTGCTGCGTAAGTGGACGGCTGGAGAAATACGGCCATTGCCTACAACACGTCCCCCCCAGGCCTGAGCCCCCAGCTTACCTGAGCTGGCAACGCAGAGCCACCAGAGGAGCGCCCCCCACCAGAAGCATCTCCTGCAGGGGCCTGGGGCCATTGCTGAGCTGAAGTCCCAGAGCTGGTGTGAGCAGACTGCTAATGCCGGAGGGAGATCGCGGAGCACAGCCGTCTCAAACACTCTCTGGGATCCTGCTACTCATTAACTGGCCTCATGACCACGAAAGAAAAATCAACTCTGCCTATTTGTCTAACCTCCAGTTTTCAGTTTCTTCTTCTCAATGAAAATAAATACACTTTCCGTTTGTTTTTTATTTTTTTAAACCAGGGGACATTGAAACACAGTCCTTCCTCTCTGTGCCAAACATGCTCAGGAAACCACATCCCGCGCCTCTCCCATTTCCCATGACAAAGTGCTGGTGACAACCAAGGCTGGCTTTCATCTCCAGCAGTCACAAACTCTTGTTGGACTGAATTCTCTGTGCACTTATTTCTTGCCCTTCTGGGCAACTTGAGGGCAATGGCTTTTTTTTTAAGATTTTATTTATTTATATGAGAGGTAGAGCTACACACAGAGTAAGGGAGAGACAGAGAGAAAACCTCTTCTATCCACTCCTTCACTCCCCAAATGGCTGCAACAGCTGGAGCTGGGTCGATCTGAAGCCAGGAGCTTCATCTGGGTCTCCCACACAGGTAAAGGGGCCCAAGCCATCTTCCACTGCCTTCCCAGGCCATTAGCAGAGATCTGGACTGAAAGGGGAGCAGCCAGGACACAAACCGGCGCCCATAAGGGATGCTGATGCCGCAGGCAGAAGCTTAGCCCACTATGCCACAGCGCCGGCCTCTCTTTTTATTTTTTAATTCCCAGTGCCTAGCCCAAATCTAAGCCAACACCATGTGTTAAGTATACATTTAATGGACAGCCTAGAAGAACATGACACTGGCTTAGCAGAAGCACTATGCATTCCTAGACTCTTGGACTAGAAGGAAAGTGTAGCCTCTAAGAAGAGGTGTTCAGCTTTCTGACTTCACAAACAGGGAGACTAAGTAGCAGAAAAAAAAAAAATGATCTGTAGACAGCCTGCTGGTGGAAACAGCAGAGCTGGGCTTGGGCTAAGGGTGGTTCCAGTGTACCATGTGGCCTCGTCACTCAGAGCAGAGGCAGAAACCTCAGGCAGCTATTTCTAGACAGGTGCAGGATGGCAGTGCGGTCAGCGGAGCAAGGTAGGGCAGGGCTCTTGCCCAATACTTGCTACATTGCCACAGGTTGCTGGGAGGCAGACAGTCACCAGCTGGGCCTTTCAGGTCAGTAACTCTGTGCAAGATCCACACACAGTTTACACAGCTGGTAGAGCACAGAGAGGTTTGGTAGCTTGCACCAGGTCATGTAGAACTGAGACTTAAAGCATGACAACCTGGTCCTGGAATCCAGGCTCTGAATCACGACACTGTACAGGAGCAAGCTCTGCAGAGGCATCGATGCCATGCATGGCTGAAGACAAGCACAAGATAATCTTGGAGGGACCACCCTCTCTTCCTCCTTGTGCGATGATCTCATGCATCCATGCTGTGGCTAGAGGGAGTGTGGCAATCAGTGGGGCACAGCAGAGGTCATTGCTGAGGGTTGCTCAGATGTCAGACATCAAGCCAGGTGTGTTGGTTAAGTCCTCAGGGAAGACGTCAAGGTAGGAGCAGATGTGCAAGAGATTTATTGCCCTGGCACCTGTGAAGAGCAAGGGTCTGTGAGGCAGGTCAGACACGTGGGGGATGAGCAGGAACGCGGGTTATCTGAGCAGAGTCTTGTACTACAGCCATGGTGCTTAGAATGTTCTGGCCAGGCAATGGGGCGTCTACAGGCCAAAGTCTCCTGTGAAAACAGTCCCACGTCTTGTCAGAATGGACCCTCATTAACAGCCACCTCCTGCTCGGTTATTAGCTGGACCAACCTCAGCACGAGGGCAGGGCTTATTCATAATGCAGCAATTTCTAGAGGGAATGATTTCTGTTCAATGCCTTCTCCCTCAAGGCCGGGATGGAATCTTGTTCTGTTTTGCTCATGAGGTAACCCACAGTACCTAGCAGGCACGTGCCACATAGCCAGTGCTCAAGAGTTACTTGCTAAAGGAAGACATCGAAGATCCAGGGTTGTTGTGGAAAATGGAGTCCCCAGCTGGTTTTACTCCAAGTTTTGGTCTCAGCAGTGGGCAGCTAGTGTGAGAGAATTCAAAACAGATACTTAGATGAGGTGCAAAGGGAGTGGGATTCATTCAACGGGATGGTGCACATTCAGAAGTGAATGCGAGCAGCCTCTCTCCAGGAAAAAGATTGACCCCTGCTGCACCTGCCCAAGTCCCAGTGATCCCTTTACCAGGAAGGGGCTGGTGCCCTAATTGAATACACAATTGGAGCAGAGTTTGGGAGGGGCTTTGGTGCAGGTGCTGATTTCCAGCAAGGCATCACGGGAGTCTGCACATGGAGCTCAGCAGACATGTGGTAATCATGGCGTCGTGCACGTGATGAGACAGCGAGGCTCAGGTACTGGATGGGGAAATGAGTGTGCTGAGCCCACAGCCCTGTTGGATCAGCACAGGACGGGTAAAGTTTTAGTGGTACATGGCTCTGACAAGGAGACTGCTGGAAATCTCTTAGCTCCTTTGCTAACTAGCTCCTTACCTAGTCCACATCCGTATGGTGTGCCCTACTTGTTTAGGGAGGAGCTCCTGGTCACCCACTTTAAAGTAGAATCAGGTGGTTTTATGTGTCTTGCACCAGGTCTACACGTTCGCAAGCAAGTAACCAAGGGCTCGATGTGCAATATTCTGTGCTCCTTGCTCAGTGTGCCTTGCTGTGTGCTGAGTGCCTCACATTTGAGGAAGGGAGGGAGAATAGAAGGGAGGAGAAGGCTGGCACTATGGCTCACTAGGCTAATCCTCTGCCTGTGGGGCCGGCACCCTGAGTTCTAGTCCCAGCTGGGGCACTGGGTACTAGCCCTGGTTGCCCCTCTTCCAGTCCAGCTCTCTGCTGTGGCCAGGAAGGGAGGAGAGAGGCTAACCTAAAGACTACCACTGCTGAATCTACTGAATTCCTTTCGGCCAGAGTCTCAGCTTCCTCTCCTCCTTTCAGGATCCTTAGCTGACAGTTCATTGTATGACTATGCTTTTATTTATTCAGTGTGTGTATGTGTGTGTGTGTGTGTGTGAGAGAGAGAGAGAGAGAGAGAGAGAGAGAGAGAGAGAGAGAATAATGGTGCATTGCTACTCTCAGTGTCTGAATGGGGGCATCAATACAGCTACAAAGTAATCTCAGGAAATGAAAATTCTAGGTTTTGCTAGTTTGTGACTACAAATCAGTTCATATTCATTTCTAAAGTGTATTTTTAAATAGTTTTGCATATATATGCTTTAGGAAAATCAAAAGGTACAAAAGCATTTGGTGAAAAATAAATCTCTGGGGGCTGGTGCTGTGGCATAGTAGGCTAAGCCTCCACCTGCGGCACCAGCATCCCATATGGGTGCCGGGACACAAACTGGTCCTCCTCTTCCAATCTAGCTCTTTGCTGTGGCCTGGGAAAGCAGTGGAAGATGGTCCAAGTGCTTGAGCCTCTGCGCCCACGTGGGAGACCCTGAAGAAGTTTCTGGCTCCTGGCTTCTGGTTTCAGATCGGCCTAGCTCCAGCCATTGTGGCCATTTGGGGAGTTAACCAGCAGATGGAAGACCTTTCTCTTAGTCTTTCCCTCTCTCTGTATCTCTACTTCTCAAATAAATGAATAAAATATTTTTAAAAATTAATCTTTAGCCCTCTTTTCCCAGTTCCGCAGATCCTGAACAAGGCAGCCATTAACATTGTTTCATTGCATAAGCTTCTGAGATGTCCTGTCTCATCCTTTTTACATTTTTTACATAGTTGCTGATCTACAGGGCAAACCTCTTTAAACCTTGCTTTTTGCACTAAACAAAATACTTTGGAGTTCCCTCATTCTGTCTTAAATGTTAGATAGAACATGTCGTGAAATCTTAAAGCCCAACCCACAATGGGCTCAGGTCCCAATTCTACTCGATTTTCAGGAAATCCAATTTTTTTTTTTGCCAGGTTGCTCTTCAGTACGAAGGGACGAGTATGCCCTGGAGCCTCCCTGGCTGACGTCTTGTACGGACGGTGTGTGAATTCCTGTGCATGCACACACAGGCATGCGCGCACACACTTTCTCAGAGTAAGTCATAAAACTAAGCACAGTGCGGGACAGTGCTTGGATTGACTCAGTTCTCTCCTTTCTGGCTTGTAGTGCTCAAGAAGAACTCTAGAATGTTCTGGGATTGCAGCCACGGGGAGCTTGCTGGAAGGCCCCGACTCTGCTCCAGTCCTCACCTTCACCTTCAGAAGCATGATGTCCTTCAAAGCTCTAACCCAATGAGTCATATGACCGTGGAGCATACAACCCGGGTGGGCTGCTTCCCAGGCCCCCTAAGTGTGTTGCAAGTGAAGCACCTGCAGGAGGGTCTCCATGTGCCCCAGGCAGCTTCCTGGGCCTTGGGAGACCAGATCTCAGTGAACGTCCCTGCTGCCTGTCTGCTGCCCGAAGCTTGCTGTGGCGGGGGGCAGGGCAGGCGGCTGCTCTAACTCGCCAGACTCAGACAAGTTGGGAACCAGTGGGTGATGAACCTGCTCCACACACAGGATAATCTAAACTTTTATGGAGTAAGAGAACATTTCACACCCGTTGTACTCCAAACCACATAATTTTAGCTTTCATTCAAAAAGCCTCTAATTCTGGTTCCCCAGAAAGAATAGGTGGCAACCTGCTTTACATTTACCCAAACAGAAGGCCAATCATGGTTTTGACAGAGAGGCTGTGTGCCCCCAGGTGACCACAAGCCTCTTAGTGTTGAGAGGCTGAAAACTGTAAAATGACCAGTTGATGCTGTATAATTGTGGATCTATGATTCAGTGTTTATTCTCTGAGATCTCCTAGCTTCAAAGTGAAATGAGTTTTGAGCTTTCAGGGCAGATCACTGGGTGTGCAGTACTGCAAGGTAATACCGCGAGAAGGTGAAGGAAAAAAAAAACCTGGTGGGCCCCTTGCGGTTGTGTGCAAAGTTTCCCGAGTGATGGCGAAAGCGGCTGGAAATTGTAGCTCTGGGAATTCCCTGGGTCTCCCGTGTCATGTCAGGCTTGTAGAAAAGAGACAGCAAATACATTCAAAAATAGATATGAGGGGCCAGCGTGGTGGTGTAGCGGGTTAAGCCGCCGCCTAGACCAGCATTCTATATGGGCATTTGTTCATGCCTGGGCTGCTCTGCTTCCAACCCTGTTCCCTGCTAATGTGCCTGGGAAAGTAGTTGAGGATGGCCCGAGTGCTTGGGCTCCTGGGGACCTGGACAAAGCTCCTCGCTCTTGGCTTCAGCCCAGGCCATCGCCAGCTCTTGTGGCCACTAGGATGGAAGCTGATGGAAGGTCTCTCTCTCTCTCTCTCTCTCTCTCTCTCTCTGTGTGTGTGTGTGTGTATGTGTATCCTGTGACTCTCCCTTTCAAATAAATAAATAAATCTTTTTTAAAAATAGATACCATAGCCTTGGAAACTCATGACTAGAGCCTAGGGTGGTTACTGACTCTATAAACAAGAGTGTCAAATTGTTAAGTCAACAACAGGAGTCACTGTGTACTTACTCCTCATATGGGATCTCTGTCCTTAATGTGTTGTCCAATGTGAATTAATGCTATAACTAGTACTCAAACAGTATTTTACACTTTATATTCTGTGTGGGTGAAAACCGATGAAATCTTTACTTAATAGATACTAAATCGATCTTCTGTATATAAAGAGAATTGAAAATGAAAAAAAAATAGATACCAGTGATATAGAGGTAGTATATGTTGACATTCTCCTTCCACTATGATAATGCTGATATTATTTTATGTAAAATGTACAACAATCCCACTAGGTAGGAACTACTATTAGTCTCATTTTGTACACATAGAAACAGGTTAAATAACTTGCCCAAGGCTAAAGTGACAGAACAGAGATTTAAATCAGAATAACTGCTAACAGTGACCACATCCTTAACCACTACACTAAATATAAGTTGCCTAATCTCTTCAGGATGGGCCTCATTAGCCCAAACTTAGTCCCCAGTAACCTGAGGCTCTCAAAGGTCAGTGATGTGCCTAGTTGCAGAACTAAGTTTCAATGGCAGCAAAATAGCACAGGTACACCTTTTCTTAGGTCTAGTTACATAATGATAGCCACGTTTCTGCAACAGGGATAAAAGGTACACCTTCAGAGAGTGCGATCCTCCCAGGGTTCCTGGATTCAGAGCTGCTGGAATGAGGGACACCAGAAAGCCCACCTTACCCGAAAAGGTCACCCCTGCCAGAGAAGTTTTCAGTGGAAATCACCCTGCTGGAGACTCATTTGTTGGTTCAAGGCCATGTTTCCCAATTTCATTCATTCAAGTCTCACCTTCCCCTTTCGCATCATCTCTACCTACTTACCACCTGTACTAATAGGGATGCAATGCTTTATTTGCATAATCTTTAATAAATATATAGTTGAAGGAAGATATATACACACATATATTTTAGAGATTTATTTATTTGTAAAGCGAAGAGAGAGAGAGAAAGAGAGAGAGAGAGAGAGTCTTCCAGTAACTGATTAACTCTCTAAATGGTTCCAACGGCTTAACTTGGGCCAAGTTGAAACCAGGAATAGAATTTCATCTGGTCTCCCACATGGGTTGCAGAAACTCAAGTACTTGAGCCACCACCCACTGCTTCCCAGGTACATTAACAAGGAGTTGGATTGGAAGCAGAGTAGCCAGGACTTGAACTGGCATTCTGGTATAAGATGTAGCTCAACCCACTGTGCCTCAGTGCCTATCCTAAAGATTTATATTAAGACAACTAGCCCTGGATATAGGCTGGATATAGGCTGATGAGTGGACTGTGTCGCCTCTACTGCTTGCATTGGCTATGAGGGAGGGTTGCCCATACACCTGTCAGAATGATAGTAAACACTGCTTTGAAGTATGGTCTTCTGTTAATAAATACAAAGTTCTATCCACACCTGGCTCCTGGCTTCGGATCAGTGCAGTGTGCTGGCCAGAGCGCGCCAGTCACAGCGGCCATTGGAGGGTGAACCATCGGCAAAGGAAGACCTTTCTGTCTGTCTCTCTCTCTCACTGTCCACTCTGCCTGTCAAAAAAAAAAAAAAAGAAATATGTATTTAGTCTCTGCCCCAAGTTCCTAATTCAGATTTCCTAGAACCCTTGTAGATAGGAGTGTTAGAATTTTTCGTTCTAAAATATCTAGCCTTTGTCCCCAGTTACTGACATGGAGCCCCTAAAATCTCAGTAATTTCCTGATGGGAGCATCTTTTTTTCAATGAAGTGACTCTTGGTGGCTCCTGGGTAGCCTCTGGGGAGGGGGTTTGGTTGACATGAGAACCAATCATGCGATTAGAGGGTTGGCATCTTCATCCCCAGCCCTGGACTTCCTGGCAGGGGAGAGGGAAGGTTGAATTGATCACCAATGGTCAATGATATAATCAATCATGTCTACACCAAGCCTATAGTAACTCTAAATGGGTAGGGTTTAGAGTACTTCTGGCTGCTGAACACATAGAGATTACTTGAAGGCAGCTCGTGAAGAGAGCATGGACACGTGTATTCCCCCAACCACACCTCCCTTGCCTGTGCAAGGAAGTATTGCATCTGTATCCATCTTCCATCTGCATCTTCCATTTGTATCCTTTGCAATATCTTTTCTATTAAACCAGTCAATCTAAGTGTTTCTCTGCATTTTGTGAACTTCTCCAGCAAATCAGTTGAACCTGAGAATGGGTTTATGAGAAGAACCCTGATTACATCCAGTTGGCCAGAGACACAGGTCGTACTCGTGATCTGCATCTGAAGCAGGGACAGTTTTGTGGGATGCAGCGGTGCTCTCAGTCTATGGACTCTGACACCATCTCTAGGTAGATGGTGCTGGAGCTGAATTGAATTAGAGGATTGAAAGTGGTCCGAATCAGAATGGAGTCTCCTGTGTCAGCCTCAACAAACAATAAAGCGAGTAAGTTCGGAAGGCAGGGTTCTCACACAGGGAAGCTTGACAGTCACCATCACATGCTCACCCGGAGGCTGCTGCAAACTTATACACAAAACACTTGTTAGGACACCTGCTTAACAACGGCCTGCTCAGCCCCAGACTGTCACCCTCGTTTATCTGTGGCCAAAGATTATTGTTTCAAAATATCTTGTACATGTGCAGTTTTGGCTTTAGGAACTTCCCCTTGCCCCAGCCTCTGCAGTAAACCCAGAGTTTACTGTGGCGTGTCTGTTCCCATGGCAATGCTCGGCCATTTCCATTGCTTTTCACACATAAAGCTTGATTTTAATCTTTGTGTTTCTCTTGGTTGACAGAGGACACCCAACTAGTGTCCCCAAGAAACTTGCTAGGTGTGTGGGAAACAACCCCAACACATCTGGAGTTAGGTGGGTGATGAGTGGGGTGTGGGTAGGGAAAACATTTTGGTGTGATTTTTTCCTATTTATTATAGAGACAAACAGACTGGATTTAAAGCCCAGCTCCATCTGTGTGACTATGGTCAGACAGCAACCTCTATGCCCGACTTCTTTATCACTGTGTTGTTTGAACTGTCTGACACATGCAACACCCTTCCACCTTCCTGAGTTGGAAAGAGCCTTGCCTACTCCATAGGTGTCACTCTTCCCAAGCCCCAAACTCCAAAGAATAAAGGGTCCCCAGCCCTTATCTGAAAGAACTCAACCAGGACCCAGGCAGCCATTCCTTGAAGAGTCCGTCCCACAGGCTGGTTGGACTAAAAACTCATGAGTCTCCATGCCCTTCCCCAACACCCCAGTAGCTCTGTGGCTGATTAAAAACATCCAAGTTCATTTGTTCTGGAGTGGAAGAAAATGAAGAGTAAATGGATAGTGGCGTGGTAGGTAGGGCAGATAAGGTCAATGCTAATTTTGTAGGTCTTAAGGAAATATTACCATGACTTCTAGACAAGAGCTAGCCATCTTAGGTAACAAAGCAAGCAAATAAAGCACATCGCATGGCAGGCCAATCATTACTGCAATGCCAAACGTGACCTACTGTTTTTCATTACACATATATGTTAACTTTATAAGCATGACAAATTCATACAATTAACAGAACATTTTTATTGATCACTTTAGCATTATGCATGTAATTAAGTTGATCTCTTTCTCCTGTCCTTTTTCACCCTTGTGTCTCAGCCTACACATACACACACACACACACCCCACTAGCACTCAGGAGAAAAGACAAGGACCATGAGCCCAGATGTGAGTGAGTGGGCAGAAGTGGTATTAGGAGTACGCAGCTGTTCTCTAGAAACAGCAAGCAGAGTCACCAGTTGGAGTGAAGGTTAGGGAGGATGAGAAAAAGGAGTGTGAAAGTCTCAACTTTTTAAGTGGGCCTGGGATAAAGAGTGAGAACCAGCAAAACAAATAGAATAGGATTCTCTAATGGATCTTTTCCTGTTGTCCCCAACAGGGGTTAAAGTCTTACATTCAAAACAAGCCCTCACCCCCCTCCTCCCCTATGTCTTAAATAGACTGAAGGACTTAGACAAATCCCTGTAGCTCTGCCTAGGAAGCAGCAGGACCTCTGTTATCAGTTCTCCCTCCCCATTCCTCCCGTTAAAATCCAGAGATCTGAAGAAGTAAGCACTGAGTCATAGCTCCGGTTTTACTCAAAGAGGAGATAAGAGCGGGCTCTTCCTCAGTCCCTTAACAACACACCAGATGAGGATGGGCTGCTGGCTGCAAGTGACCATGCAAAGGCAAGAATGACATCTCAGATCCAAACTGAGTGTCTGCTGGGTACTGTACATCTGAGACTGACCCAGAAGTTACCCCAGCACCGTACAACAGGGTCAGTGTGGGAATGGGATGAAGACAAGGCTGTGGATGGAGTGAGAAGGCGCCCAAGTTCCTCTGGAGTAGGTTTCATCTAAGAGTCGGGTCTTCCAATTCACCTTCCAGTTGAGCCTTGAAGGATGAGTAAAAATTTACCAGGTGAAAGTACATCAAGAAATGAAGAAAGGGGCTGATGTACACATTGGCACATGATTAGAAGTCCGGTATGATCAACTTGTTGTTTGTAAAGATAACTCTGGAGGGTAATGAGGGACCCACCAGACAGGAGGCTAATTAACAAATTCATTTAATAAATATGGGTTAGGTGTCTGCTGTGTGCCCAGGCACCACATTAGGCTCTGTCTAGAGCAGAACACCGACAGCAAATAGACAGCAACAAAACTGGTAACACAGTAGGCATCATGAAGAAGCAAGTACTGAAAGCAGCTAGGAGCAGTATCTTCCTAGGCATGAAGCTTGATTGCAGACATCTGGCTGACAAATACTCACCACAGGAAGGTTAGAGAGGTGACGGATGTACACACTATTGGAGGTACAACAGTCTGGCAGATGCTGGTAGGATCCATGCACACCCCTTACTGTTCCCATGTACCTTACAGCTCACCATTGCAAGCACCTCTGAGTCTTTACCTGAAGATGTTCATGAAGAAGTATCAGGGAGTCAGCATCCCCAGAAGCAGATGGAAGTCAGAGGATAAAGAGCCCAGCTTTACCTGATCTTCACGTGGGCAACTCTGAGGGCTCCCTTAGCAAAGGACCCATATGGACTGTGTCCCAGTAGCCTACTGTGGAAACCTGCTCAGTAACACACCCCAAAGAGCTCCCCTTTCCCTTCCTGATGTCACTGCCCCACTCTTCTGCCAGTGATTCCTGGAATCACCTCCAAAGAACCTGCTTACACTCATATCCTCGCCTCAGAGTTCCTTTGGGATAGGGGAGACCCAACCTGAGACAAACACAATGAGTGATGAGATGACACAAATGAAGACTTGAACAAGAGGACATGAGGTTTCTGGCTTGGGAAATGCTGAGCCCCATCAATTGAGATAAAAGACTCTTCATGGGGCTGGTGTTGTGGCATAGTGGATAAAACCAGCCCCTGAGACACTGACATCTCATATGGGCACCAGTTTGAGTCCTGGCTGTTCCACTTCTGATTCAGCTCCCTGCTAATGCCCCTGGGAAAGCAATAGAAGATGGTCCAAGTTTTTGGGCCCCTGCATCCATGTAGGAGGCCCAGAAGAGGCTCCTGGCTCCTGGCTTCAGATCAGTCCAGCTCCGGCTGTTATGGTCATTAGGGGAGTGAACCAGCAAATGGAAGACCTCCCTCCCTGTAACTCTGCCTTTCAAATAAATATATATATATATTTTAAAAAAACTCTTCATTAGAAGGCAAATAGATTCAGGGAGAATACGATGAGTTAGATTATGAGCTTGAGCTTAAGGTGCCCAAGAGACTTGTGAAATCAAAGTTCCAAGAGTACAAGGTTAAGACTTTTGAACTGGGAAAAAGTGAAAAGAAACTGAGCAGAAAAAGGCCTACGTGAAAAATGAAATGAAACCACCAGAAATGAGTATCACATCTCCCTAAAGGGTAACTCCACTCTCTTCCTCTAACCCAAGAGAATATAGAGCTCTTGCTGTCTCTTCCAACCTGCTTCTGTATTCAAGTTTCTCATAGTTGGTGGGACTCACTCCTTTAAAACCATACATAACTCCCCACCAGCAGCCAGCGATGGTGGCTGTGGAATCACTGTCCCCGCCGTGGAAAAAGGCTCGATGGGCAAGCTCCCGCCAGGAGTCTCCTGCAGCCAGAACAGCATCATAGGCAATCATGGGGGCGTCATGGCCGCTGCTGCCACCCCAGCCTGAGTAGCTTAGGGAGATGTAGAACTGATCCCTCTCCTTCACGTTGAAGGACTCGGGGAAGCTGGGGTCTGATTTGCCATCCAAAATTCCTCTAAGTTTCAAGTACTTTTCCCATTGATTTTGGAAGTAGGGCCTGTGGGAAGGAAAGAATCAATAGTTAATTGAAAAAATAAAGTCAAAAACCATTAAAAAAAAAAAGCATCATATGTATATGTGAACAGAGAAAATTCCAAGATGACATCAACTTCTTTTACTTTCATCATAAACAATATAAAAATCAAAATGAGCTCTAACCAAGAGCCATCCATTCAATATGTTTTTGCTAAGTATCTACATAAACAAGGCATTGATCTTGTTGTTAAGGAAAAGATCTGTATCAGGGCTAAGGAGTAGGAAATAAAGTTTTCTTTTTCCTGGCTTGAGAATAATGTTTTTTTTTTTTTTTTTAATGAGTACTTTGTCTCAGTTTATTTTTTCTTTTTTTTATTTAGTAAATATAAATTTCCAAAATACAGTTTATGGATTACAATGGCTTCCCCTCCCCCTGTAATTTCCCTCCCACTCACACCCCCTCCCATCTCCCGCTCCCTCTCCCATTCCATTCAAGATTCATTTTCAATTCTCTTTATATACAGAAGATCGATTTAGTATATATTAAGTAAAGAGTTCATCAGTTTGCACCCACACAGAAACACAAAGTGTAAAACACTGTTTTAGTACTAGTTATAGCATTACTTCACATTGCACAACACATTAAGGACAGATCCCACATGAGAAGTAAGTACACAGTGACTCCTGTTGTTGACTTAACAATTTGACACTCTTGTTTATAGAGTCAGTAATCTCCCTAGGTTCTAGTCATGAGTTGCCAAGGCTATGGAAGCCTTTTGAGTTTGCCGACTTCAGAGAAAGGTACCTCCTTCTTTGATGGCCCCGTTCTTTCCACTGGGATCTCACTCGCAGAGATCTTTCATTTAGGTCTTCTTTTTTTTTTTTTCCCAGAGTGTCTTGACTTTCCGTGCCTAAAATACTCTCATGGGCTCTTCAGCCAGATCCGAATGCCTGAAGGGCTGATTCTGAGGCCAGAGTGCTATTTAGGACATCTGCCATTCTATGAGTCTGCTGTGTCTCCCACTTCCCATGATGGATCGATCGTTCTCTCCCTTTTTGATTCTATCAGTTAGTATTAGCAGACACTAGTCTTGTTTGTGTGATCCCTTTGACTCTTAGACCTATCAGTGTGATCAACTGTGAACTGAAATTGATCATTTGGACTAGTGAGATGGCATTGGTACGTGCCACCTTGATGGGATTGTATTGGAATCCCCTGGCATGATTCTAACTCTACCATTTGGGGCAAGTCTGATTGAGCATGTCCCAAACTGTACATCTCCTCCCTCTCTTATTCCCACTCTTATATTTAACAGGGATCACTTTTCAGTTAAAATTTAAACACCTAAGAATAATTGTGTGTTAATTACTCTCCCATTTGGGGCAAGTCCAATTGAGCATGTCCCAAAATGTACATGAGAATAATGTTGAGTGTCAGCTTTCCAATGGGAATCTGAGGACACTGTGACCATGGGTGACAGCAGGAAGCCTCTGGGCCTTTTTATTCTAAGAAAGAGAATGTGAAGTGAATTCACAAAAAAGGGAAGATGTGGCCTGTCTGCTTATTAACCAGCAAGTAGGAAAACCTATCTCACAAGAATTCTAATGCAGGAATTCAAAATGTTACTTGAGTGTCAGGTCAACACTGAACAAACAAGTTCCAGGAAAGTGGGAAATAAGCAAGAAATTTCATCTCAGCATCAGATGACCACAACACTCTGGAAAACAGAACAGAATCCCTACAGGGGAGGTAGGCATTGCACCTACACTACTTACAGAGGCTTCCACTGGCTACTTTGGGGGCAACCACTGCTGGAAGGAAACTCAAAATCCAAGCGGGTAGGCATGGAAGGGGCTGGGTGGTGAGAATCATGACAGCTGCTGTGGTCTCTGAGTCCTGGCATATGCGTGCCCAGAAAGATTCAGCCATGTTCTAGCCCTGGCAAGAACCTGCAGACTCACCAGTGTTGAAGATTCTCCTCCACAAAGTAGCCAGATCGGATGACGTACTTCTTAGCTTCCGGCAGCACCTCCATCAGTCCTTTCCCCCACTGCCGGGGTGGTTTGCCATTCACAGCATAAGCTGTAAAAAGAGCAGACACAAGGGCTCCCAAGTAGCCAGTGGGGTGGTGGTGGGTCATTCGGCCACTCTCAATGCTCACTTGGATCAGTGTGTCCAGCTGGCTGTGGTGAGGGAACCTGAGACCGATGGACATGGCCCGCATGGCAGCCCCGCAGCCACCTTCATGGTTGTTGAAGGGAATCCTCCAGCCATTGGCTTTGTCTGGCTTCAGCCGCATAGCGTTCTGCACTGAGGCAACACCTAGGGAAGGGTGAGTAGGGCACAGTGGTCAGTGTAATCAGAGGAGTGGTCCCAGCAGGAAGCAAGAGCTAAACTTTCTCCAAGTTTATCTGATGGAAAGAGTCAAAACCATGATGATGAATGGCGCTGTGACCCAAACCCCAACCCAGAAATTTGCTTTATGTTATAAATCGCCTACAGCACGCTGATGGGAATGATAAAAGAAAAATTCATGTAGAGCGCCTTGGAATCTTTACCAGTTATTACTGAGACACATAGCAACTTGGAAAGGTAGGTATAACATTATTTTCTTCATCTTTTCTTTAATGAATAAGGCAATGCTCTGAGCTTAAGAAACTTGCTCAAAATTGCACCGCCAGACAACTAGTGGCCTTGTAAAACCCATCAGACCCCAAAACCCATTCTATTAAAGCACCCATTAAGGATCTGACAGATGGAATTGCTGGATATCAGAAAGAGGTCACAAATTTCAGAGTGAAACCTGGGTTTAGATGAGGGGCACTGAACCTTGAGTGTCCCAACTGACAGAGGTATAAGCTGGCTTGTCCTGTTGACCTATCTTACTGGGAGCTATGAGAACACACAGGAGCCCAGTAATGGCAGCAACATACCATGGGGTGTGGCATTATTGCTCTTTTGTCAGTCACTTATTCACAAAAACATTTATGCATAGCACAAGTGGACAGCTAACTTCCCACTTGCCAAAATGGTGTGAGACCAGACACTGAGAGAGAATGAACACAGTGTGGCTTCTAAGGCCGATCCCTGAGGTCACCAGAGGCCTATGGGTATGACTGTGGGAGACTTTCATCAAGAGGTGTTATGGGCTGAATCTTGTCCCCACAGCCCCAAACACTCAGCACCCTGTTTTGGAGACAAGCCTTTAAAGAGGTGATGAAGCTAAAAGGAGACCATTAGGATGCTCCCTGACCCAATCTACACTTAAATAAACTTGTCTTTAATTCTATTTCCCTACAGATTTTTTTTTTGAGAGGCAGAGTTACAGAGAGAAGGAGAGACAGAGAGAGAGGCCTTCCATCCGCTGGTTCACTCCCCAGATGGCCGTAATGGCAAGAGCTGAGCCAGGAGCCAGGAGCTTCTTCTGGGTCTCCCATGCAGGTGCAGGAGGCCAACTACTTGGGCCATTTTCCACTGCTATCCCAGGCCATAGCAGAGAGTTGGATCAGAAATGGAGAAGCTAGGACAGGAACCAGCGTCCACATGGGATGCTGGAGCCACAGGTGGAGGCTTAGCCTACTAAGCCACTCTACAAAGCCCTCTACAAACTTTTTTAAGTACCTTTGTAAACACTCCGATCACTGAGATAACATCTTTTTATATATTCTTCCAGACTCTCCCAACAGAGATGCATTTCTGTATTTTTAACGACAGTGGGTTCATAACACACAAGCTTTTTCTTCACTTAATGTATAACACTTTTCTTTAGTAAATGTTCATATACATAATTTTAAATGGTTGCAAACCTCTCCTTGTAATTAAGAAAATCACGGGACATTTAGGTTGCTTCTGTTTTTTTCACAACTATAAACACTAACGTCTCCTTGACTAACCTCCCCCAGGGGCAGGTTAATTCCAGGTCTCAATTCCAGTTTCCTACTAATTCACTGCAAACAGGCAGCAGGTAATGGCTCCTGCGGTTAGGTCTCTGTCACCCACCTGGAAGACCTGGATTGAGTTCCAGGCTCCTGGCTCCCGCCTGACCCAGCCTTTTGCTACTGCAAAAGCAGAGTTAGACAGTGAGAGAGAGAGAGACAGAGAGAAAGGTCTTCCTTTTGCCGTTGGTTCACCCTCCAATGGCCGCCACGGCCAGTGAGCTGCGGCCGGCGCACCGCGCTGATCTGAAGCCAGAGCCAGGTGCTTCTCCTTGTCTCCCATGGGGTGCAGGGTCCAAGCACTTGGGCCATCCTCCACTGCACTCCCGGGCCACAGCAGAGAGCTGGCCTGGAAGAGGGGCAACCGGGACAGAATCTGGTGCCCCAACCGGGACTAGAACCCGGTGTGCCGGTGCCGCAGGTGGAGGATTAGCCTAGTGAGCTGCGGCGCTGGCCTATTGCAAACATTTGGAAAGTGAATCCATGGATGAGAGATTGCTCCCTCTCTGACTCGCTACCTTTCAGATGAGTTAAAATAAATCATTTTCTTTAAAATCTCCACCAACATTCATCATGATTTTCTTGGGCGGGCTTTCCTCTGCACCCTCTGGCTGTGCTCACCGGCCGCTCTGCCATCCATGTCTTCCATGCAGTCTTGGTAGTGCCTTGCAAGGAGTGAATACAGTCGAGCCAACTTCGGAGCTTTCCCGGCCTCCAGGAGGGCTTCCGCTGTGGCCAAGTGCATCACCGTGTCATCACTGACTCGCCACCTGCCCACATCTATGGCTTCCAAGCCGCCCAGCTGGGCCAACTGCTGGTGTATCTTCTCCCCATCTCGGAGGAACTCCCACTTTCCATTGAAGTAGCCCAAGGCATCTCCAGCTGCACTCAGTACCATGGCAGCCACATACCTCTCTATCAGTCCCCCACACATGCTGGGCTCTGCACAGGCTGTCTTCAGGGGGCAATCAAGACACAGGAAAGAGGTTGTGGAGGAAGAGGAATCTGAAAAAAAAAATAGACCCATCGACAGGTTACTGAGTATTCCCCACTTGCAGGCATTATCTTAAGTGCCTCTCATTTAAACCTCACAAATGATCTAGGAGGAATGAATTAATAGGTCCATCTTACAGGTGAGCTAATCAAAGATGATGACAATAATGCAATTGCAGAAATAAGGGACTCATCTCCCATTGCAGAGATCCCAGCATAGGTCTGTTTGACTCCAAAGACCTTGATGTTGACCACAGCCGGATCTTTGCCTCTCGGTGGCAAGCCCATTAAATTCTGCAAATCAACTCAAGCTCAGCATTTTCACTTTGTAGTTGGGATCTGGCCTTGGAAGTGCAAGGCTTTATTTAAATAACGGTACTTCTCTCGGTATCAGCATGCACAGTTCACAAAGGACCTGCACATTCGCTAAATGCGTATAGTATGCATTTCACAAACTGAGGCTCGGAGAAACTAAATTCACATCTTCTGACTCCAGGCCAGGATGCTTAGTTCTACACCACTCCCCAGTTTGGAGCCACTTGGGCAACCTCTTGGTGCCTCAGCTTCCACAGCTGTACAATGGTGATGATAAAAGTCCTAACAACCTGATGAACTTCTTAGGAAGAACAAATGAATTAATTTGTGCAAAGCCCTTAGGGCTTGGCAGCACTATTTTTATTATTATCATTTTAAAAGACTTATTTATTTATTTGAAAGGCAGAGTTACAGAGAGGCAGAGAGAGAGAGGTGTCTTCCATCCTCTGGTTCACTCCCCAAATGGCTGCAATGGCTGGAGCTGGACCCATCCGAAGCCTGGAGCCAAGAGCCAGGAGCCTCTTCCGGATTTCCTACATGGGTGCAGGAGCCCAAGGACTTGGGCCATCTTCTACTGCTTTCCCAGGCCATAGCAGAGAGCAGGATCAGAAGTGGAGCAGCCAGGACTTGAATCAGCACCCATATAGGATGCTGGCACTGCAGGAGGCAGCTTTACCTGCTATGCCACAGCATCAGCCCCTTATTATTGTTTTATTATTCATGCACAATCAGGAAAACTTAAATTTAAAAAAAATTTCCCCCTAAGAAACCTTTTATTTAAGAAATACAAACTTCATGCATTTTATAAGTACAACTTTAGGAATATAGTGATTCTTCCCACCATACCCACACTCCTACCCCTCCTCCTCCCCCCTCTCCCATTCCCAGTTCCATTCTTGGCTAAGACCCATTTTCAATTAACTATACACAGAAGACCAATTCTGTACTAAGTAAAGAGTTCAACAATTAGCATGAAAACAAACAAACACATAAACAAAAAACCTGTTTCTCAACAGTCGAGGCTGTTCAAAGTGATTGCATCTTGAAGTTAATTTCACTTCTTTTTAAAATTTTTGTTTTTATTTAAATGATCACCTTCCCTCTTGAGTATCGGGATTTTAGCTAATATACCCACCATGAATGAAACCCCTGGTCTGGTGCTGGCTAGACTCTGCAAAGAAGCAGTTGTGCACCTGCAGCTAGCCTTTCCTGTCTATAATCTGGGGGGTGCTGGGCCGGGGACAGAGATGCGGCTGAGGTCCTGCCCGCTGGAGACTGAGCTGGCCTCTGCGGACCAGCTTGGAAGCCCTCTGTGCCCTGACTCTTGATGCCTTGGGCTTCCTTTGCGTAATTCCTCCTAGTCCTCTCCGCTGTGCTATGGTGAGTTAGTTGCAACCAAGGGCCACAGAGGTCAACACCTTGTTTCAGTGGAAATTCCTTTCAACCCCCACACACCGCACTGGCCACCCTCACCCCACCCAGGCCCACACCGCTCTTACTCCTTAAACTCTTCCGAACTTTCACGTGTCACATTCTCGTACCTAAACTATACAAGGGCTTCGTGGAAAACGGACTTAAAAGATATTTACTACAGTGCTCCAAGCAGGGGGTGTACACACACACACACACACACACACACACCCTACCCCGCACCGGAAAACCCGGACGGCCTCGCCGCTTTCAGCTGCCTGCGGACCCAGGGGCCTGGTGCTCGGTCACCCGCGGGGCGGTGCGAGCCGGGGTCCGGGGGGCGCGGAGCTGGGAGCCGGTCTCCACGAGGACAGGAGCGCGCGCCCGGGAGACGACGCGGGAGCGCGCGCGGGGCTCCGCGTCTCCCCGCAGCGCGCGCTTGGCCTAGCCGGGTCCGGGCCTGTGGCCCGGCCCAGAGAGCGGCTTCCGGGAGGGCCCGGCCGCGCCCCAGCGGAGGCGGACGGATCCTCCTCGGTGTCCCGCCGCCCAGGCTTTGGGGCGCCGGGCGCGGCGTGCTGTGGAGGCCACGGGACCGGCTGTTGTCAGTGACTCACATCTGGCCCTGGGCTTTCTTCTGGGCCCTTCCTTCCTGCCCGGCTTTCCTGGGCTTGCGGGAAGCTGGCGGGACGGAGCGAGCGAGCAGCGGTGGCCAGGATTCCAGGCCCCTGGCCCAGTAAAGGGAGAAAGCGATAATACCTCCCTCTCATAGCACTTAAGAGTTTTAACTGTTTGTCTGCAACACGGAATTTCTTTACATCCTGATAAGAGCAAACAGAAACCAGGAGTAGTAGTTTTGTTTAAATAGTATTGTCGCTTTTAAAGAGGGTTGTGGCGTCATCCAATGCGAGTAATTCTGGATGCTTCTCTAAAATTTTAATTCGTTGTGTCTCTTGCTGTAATGACCAAACTTGGCCTGAGGATTTTCAACATTGAGATGGCCTTTGCAAGTAATGAAATGGATTCGTTGTGTGCTGTTCAGTGAGTTTTGATAAATACATCCGCTGGGGTGCCAACACAGCCCTAGTGTGCTCACCACTTCACCGACTAACCAGCCTCAAGTGGGACTGCCCTGAGCAGAGCTTGTTCGCTTGTGACAAGTAACGGAGACAGCGGGAAGACGCCTCAGGAAACTGCCCGCTGCTAACCGGTGGGGGGAGTGTCCAGGCCAGGCGGGGAGACTGAAGCCACATCTGCCTTTGTATGTTCAGAAAATGGCTGCACCCTTCTCCCCTAGGTGGAGAATATTTTTTTTTTTTTTGGACAGGCAGAGTGGACAGTGAGAGAGAGAGAAAGGTCTTCCTTTTGCCATTGGTTCACCCTCCAATGGCCGCCACGGCCAGTGAGCTGCGGCCGGCGCACCGCGCTGATCTGAAGCCAGAGCCAGGTGCTTCTCCTTGTCTCCCATGGGGTGCAGGGCCCAAGCACTTGGGCCATCCTCCACTGCACTCCCGGGCCACAGCAGAGAGCTGGCCTGGAAGAGGGGCAACCGGGACAGAATCTGGTGCCCCGACCGGGACTAGAACTCGGTGTGCCGGCGCCACAGGTGGAGGATTAGCCTATTGAGCCGCAGCACCGTCCAGAATTTAGTGTTATAAAGAGGAAAGTTCAGCTTAGAGGGGGAAGATCTGGCTTGTTTCTTGCAGCTTCAACTGCTGCTTGTTTGTAGCAGCTGCCCTCTTCTGAGTAAGATGTGGCAGGATGAGCTCTTCAGGAACATTCTGTGAAAAGCAGGCTCAGCACAGTTCAAATTCTCTTTCAGGTTTCCCAGTGCTCCTTTTAGCATGATCGAGGTCTAGAGTATTTCCATCACTCCAAAGCATCACCTAACCCTCTTTCCCAATCCATCCCTTACCTCCACTGCCAAGCCTGGCCTAGGAGACTTCTTGGTGTTTACAAAATTAAATTCACCATCAAAGATTTGCAACCTCTGAGGACATGGTCAAAGACAGCTCAGAGTGAGGGGTATTTTTAATAATTATCTTTATAAAGCTCTGCTGTTTCAGTGTAACATATCTGTCCAGGGTATTTTTCACACCATTGGTACAGGGGAGCTAGGCAGGAAGATTACATAGGAGTGAGCCGGAATTTCTGCCAGCCCTGCCTGGTAACACTGCCTCTTACCTGTCAGTCTAGTACACCATTTTCCCATGATGCACTTCTGTCTCATCCAGGACCAGGAAGGAGCAGACCCATGATGGCCGTACTGAATAAAATTCACTAAATTCCAAGTGACTGTGCCGCAAACCTCCCAGAAAGCTTTATGTTTGCAAAACTCTGTCCCTTTGTAGTATTCAATTAGAGCACCACTTCCAAGCTAATAAAAGAGAGAGATAAAGAGGAAGGGGCCCCTCTTTTGCCCTGGACTTGGAGACCATGCTTATGTGTCCTTCTCTGGCCGCTCCTCTCCCTGTGTAGGCAATAGAGGCTCTGGGCTGTGGATGGTAGATATGGCTCCATGTTGGGTGGCCCACACTCACTCATGAATGTAGATTCATGATCTCTTTTAAATAAATCCTGCTCTTGCTTGTGCAGTGTATTTATGCCTCTGCTTTCAATTCTTTCCTCTGTGGGCACAAGAATTTGGAATTAAGATTAAGATATTTAGGCCCATAACTCAACTGCTCTGTCAGAATTTGTGAAAAAAAAAATGTGTGCCTTGATTAGAAAGAATAACTGGAGTTATTCCTAGCAGTGAGCTTACTTTATACTTTCTGATGCCTACAAACCTATTAGCACAGGCTCCTAACTCATTCATGCTGCCTGGTTTCCAGCCCCAGCAGCACTTACTACTTGGGTAAGTCAGCATTTTTGTCACTTAATCTCACTAAGCTTCTCTTCTGCTGTTGTAAAGTGGGAACAATAATTATACCAACATCAGACAGGTGTTAGGAGGATTGCCTGAAACTGTGTAAAAAACTTTAGCATACTGCTTATCAATGTAGTAATCACATAATAAAAAAAAATAATGACTGCCAGTCAGCTGTTTCTCTGTCCTCTTGTCTCCATCATACATGTGAGCC
This sequence comes from Sylvilagus floridanus, assembly GCA_949820135.1. Classification (NCBI taxonomy): domain Eukaryota; kingdom Metazoa; phylum Chordata; class Mammalia; order Lagomorpha; family Leporidae; genus Sylvilagus; species Sylvilagus floridanus. Next base: position 73,326,799 of record OX463244.1, on the reverse strand, counting down.
ATTCCACATCCTTCTCTCACTGACGAACACGTGTCTCCCCAGACAAAATTGGAAAACCTTTTTGGGACATCGATGGCCTGGTCACGTAGAGCAAAAGGACAATTTATCAGCATGGTTCCAGCTCCAAATAACTGCAGATAACTGTCACTCCTCTCTAACCCAAAGCAGACTCCGGAGGCTCATCTTTGGTTGCAAAATGTCTAGAGGCAAGAAGTCCCCAGGGTTAATTCAGCAGCTATATCAAGGATCCAAGACCTCCCAGCTCTCTGCCCCACTGTCCTCAGTGGACATGGCCTTAACCCACAGGGGAACTTTAACCAGTAGATCAAGATGTAGTCAATGTCCAGAGGGAAAAGAGAGTGTCTCTTCTCTCAAAGTTGAGGGAACTACTTCCAGTGAATCCCCCTGAGGACTAAACCAACTGCTGACAGGCAAGTTGGCTGTGATAGGTTTCCTTTTGATCAAAGAACATTTTCCCTGGGCTGTAGATACATTTTTTTTGTTTGTAAAAGAGTAAATACTATTCTGCCAAAAAGAACATGTAATTATTTGGCAATTTGCTAGGCATTAGTAAAGATAGTAGCAAGACAAGGATGTTGAACACTTAGTAACTTGCTTCCAGTTTTTTGTTTTTGTTTTTTTTTTTTTTTTTTGACAGGCAGAGTGGACAGTGAGAGAGAGAAACAGAGAGAAAGGTCTTCCTTTTGCCGTTGGTTCACCCTCCAGTGGCCGCCACGGCTGGTGCGCTGTGGCCAGCGCACTGCGCTAATCCGATGGCAGGAGCCAGGTGCATCTCCTGGTCTCCCATGCGGGTGCAGGGCCCAAGCACTTGGGCCATCCTCCACTGCACTCCCGGGCCACAGCAGAGAGCTGGCCTGGAAGAGGGGCAACCGGAACAGAATCCGGTGCCCCGACCAAGACTAGAACCCGGTGTGCCAGTGCCACAAGGCGGAGGATTAGCCTATTGAGCCACAGTGCTGGCCAATAAGTAATTTTTTAAAAAAGGATTTATTTATTTGAAAGGCAGAGTTAAAGAGGCAGAGGCAGAGAGAAAGAGAGGTCTTCCATCTGCTGGTTCCATCCCCAGATGGCCGCAGCAGCCGGAGCTGTGCTGATGTGGAGCCAGGAGCCAGGAGCTTCTTCTAGATCTCCCAGGCAGGTGCAGGGACCCAAGGACTTGGGCCATCTTCTACTGCTTTCCCAGGCTATAGCAAAGAGCTGGATGGGAAGTGGAGCAGCTGGGATTCAAACTGATGCCCATATGGGATGCTGGCACTGTAGGCAGAGGCTTTACCCGCTATGTCACAGTACCAGCCCTGATAAATAACTTTTTTAATGACAAAAATAATACATATTTATAGTAGAAAAGAAGTATGCACACATATTCACACAAATAAGTGTTTCTGCATACTCTTCACAGAAATTTTTAAAAAGATTTATTTATTTATTTAAAAGGCACAGAGAGAGGGAGAGATGATAAATGGATGGATATATAAATATATACATATACATATACATATACATATACATATACATATACATGATGGCTTCATTCTCCAAATGGCCATAATGGCTGGAACATGTCCAGGCTGAAGCTGGGAGCAAAAACTCCACCCTGGTCTCCCACATGGGTGGCAGGGGCCCAAGCACTTGGATAATTTTCTGCTGCATTCTCAAGGCAAATTAGCAGGGAGCTGGATTAGCATCAGAGCAGCCAAGACCCAAAGTGGTGCTCTAAGATGGGATGCCAGCATTTCAAGCCATTCTCTGTGCTACAATGCCAGCCCCTCAGAATTGTTTCTAATAGCAGAAAATTGGAAATGAATTTAGAGGAAGTATTACTTTCCTTCCCCAAATTATGGTGCAATTGTGGAGCTATTTAAAACATGTGAACCATGGGGTTCACATAAAGATTGGAGATAATTATTAACCATAAAAATGAAATTTTAAAATGATAAATATATATGGTTTTATTTATGTTTATTTTAAAACGGTGTGTGTAAAATCACTAATCAAACTGAATAATTAGTACAATAATCTCTCAGGAGGAGAACTGTCTTTCTGGGAGTATGGAAGGAGAAGGGGAAAATTTTAATGTCTTAGAATAAGAATTTGTATGTATAAATAAATTTTAGAAAACAGAAAGTGTTCATCACTCGGGTTTTATATATTTACAGTCTTTATTTTATATGCATTTTTTGAAAAAAAAAAAAGGTACCAGTATTGTGGCATAGCAGGTTAGTTGTTGCTTGTATCATCTGCATCTCATATCAGCATCAGTTCCAATCCCAGCTGCTGTGCTTCCAATCCAACCTCCTGCTAATGTGCCTGGGGAAACATCAGAGGATAGCCCATGTTCTTGGGCTGCTGCAACCCATGTGAGAGACCTGATAGAGCCCTGGGCTCCTGATTTTGGCATTGACAGTGCTGGCCGTTGTAATTATTTGAGGGGTGAATCAGCAAATTGAAGTTCCCTCTCTGTCTCATCCTCTCTCACTTTCTCTTTCTACCACTCTGCCATTCAAAGTAAATAAGTAAAAATCTTTAACTGTTTATGCAGTTTAAAATTCTTTAAAATATTACTTAGGAGGAGATCCAAGATGGCTGAATAGGGAGGTACTGTAGTGACCTCAGCCACACAGAGATACAAAGGAAACAAAGGAAATACCATGTTCCCAAGATACTGATTGAGAGACAGTGCTGGCCGGCGCCGCATCTCACTAGGCTAATCCTCCACCTGCGGTGCCGGCAACCCGGGTTCTAGTCCCAGTTGGGGTGCCGGGTTCTGTCCCGGTTGCTCCTCTTCCAGTCCAGCTCTCTGCTGTGGCCTGGGAGTGCAGTGGAGGATGGCCCAAGTGCTTGGGCCCTGCACCCCATGGGAGACCAGGAGGAAGCACCTGGCTCCTGGCTTCGGATCGGCGCAGTGCACCGGTGGTAGCAGCCATTTGGGGGGTCAACCAATGGAAGGAAGACCTTTCTCTCTGTCTGTCTCTCTGTCTAACTCTGCCTGTCCAAAAAAAAAAAAAAGACAGTGCCAAATAATTTTCTGAAGTGGAGCTGCAGCCAATTCTGTCCTGTTTGGAGAATGGTGGGCATCTAACACTGGAGATGGGGCAGCTTGTTGATTCATCACATCAACAAAATGAAGGATAACACCCATATGATTATCTCAATAGATTCAGAGAAAAAAAAATCCTTTCATGATTAATAACCTTAAGCAAATTGGATATAAAAGGAACATACCTCAATACAATCAAGGAAATATATGACAAACCAACAGCCAGCATCATGTTGAATGGGGAAAAGCTGGTGGCATTTTTGCTAAGATCCAGAACCAGACAAGGATGCCCACTCCCACCATTATTATTCAATACAGTTCTGGAAATTTCAGCCAGAGCCATAAAGCAAGAAAAAGAAATCAACACAATACAAATTAGAAAGGAAGAAGTCAAATTATCCCTGTTTGCAGATGACATGATCCTTTATATCAGGGAAGAAAATAGCTTAAGGGCTATTTCAACTCAAGAGAATTCAGCAAAGCTGCAGCATACAAAATCAACACACAAAAATCAGTAGCATTCTTATACACCAAGAATGTACTGGCTGAGAAATAACTTGTAAGATCTGTCCCATTCACAATAGCTACAAAAATTTTTAAATATCTTGGAATTAAATTTAACCAAGCATGTGAAAGATTTCTACAACAGAATTTACTCAACATTAATGAAAGAAATAAAAGAGCACACATACAAACACACACACACACAAAAAAAATCTTCCATGTTTGTGAACTGGAAGATTTAATATCATCAAAATGTCCATACTACCCAAAGCAATTTCCAGATTCAATGTGATCCAAATAAAAATATCAAAGACATTCTACAGAGATCTAGAAGAAAACAATCCTAAAACTCATGGAAGCACAGAAGACCCCAAATAACCAAAGCAATCTTAAATGATCAAAACAAAGCCATTGGTATCACAATACCTTATTTCAAGGCATACTCCAGACTGTTAAAATCAAAGCAGCCTGTTGCTGGCCCCAAAATAGATATGTAGACCAACAGAACAGAACAGAAACCCCAGAAATTATTTGACATATCTGCAACCAACTAATCTTTGGCAAACAAGCCAAAATCTCCCAGAGAAAGGACAGTCTCTTCAACAAATGGTGTTGGGAAAATTGGATCTCTTCATGCAGAAGAATGAACAAGACCCCTACCTTATACCTTATACAAAAATCAGCTCACAATGGATCAACGGCTTAACCCTGAGAACTGAAGCCATGAAATTACTAGACAAAAACAAGGAGAAGCACTGCAAGATACTGACCCAGGCAAAGAGTTCTAGGGTAAGACCCCAGAAGCACAGACAATAAAGGCTAAACTGGACAAATGGGATTACATCAAGCTACAAAACTTCTGCACAGAAAAGGAAATAATCAATAAAGTGAAGAGCAACTGACAGAATGAGGGAAAATATTTTCAAATTATGCAACAAAGTATTAATATACAGCATACATGAGGAGCTGGAGAAATTCAACAATGAAACAAACACCTCAATTAAGAAATGGACATTTTTCTTCAATGGAGGAAATACAAATGACCAAGAGACACATGAAAAAATACTCAGGATTACTAGTCGTCAGGGGAATGAAAATAAAAACCACAATGAGATATCCCCTCACCCCAGTTAGTATGGCTGTCATCCAAAAAATAAAATATTGGGGAGGATGCAGATAAAAGGTACTCTAATATACTGTTGGTGGGACTGCAAACTGGTACAACCGTTGTAGCTGACACCAGAGCGATTCCTCGGAAAACTAAAAATAGATCTACTTTATGTGCCAGTTATTCCACTCCTGGGAATACATCCCAAGGAAATGAAAGCAGCATATGAAAGAGTTATCTGAACACTCATGTTTATAACAGCTCAATTCACAATAGCTAAGATATGAAATCAACCTGGATATTCATCAGCTGATAAATAAAATGTGGCATATATACATGATGAATTATTACTCAGCCATAAAAAATAATGAATTCCTGACATCTGCAACAAAATGGATGCAACTGGAGATCCTCATGCTCAGCCATCCTGTAAATTAGCTGATTCAAGAAGACTCGGTGAGTATCTGTGAGGGTTCATTTTAGGTGTGAGCTCAGTGAGGCCGCAGATAAACCAGGCCCCAAAAGAAAAACATCACATATTTTCTCCTACTTGTGGTAGTTAATATACAGAGAGAGGATACAAATTCTGTGGATTTCAGATCATTTGGTATAGTTAATGATGAGATACTCTTGTTTCACAAGTTTAAAAAAATGAAATTGATGGGGGGATAGTGAGGGCCTTTGGGACACTAATAATGCTGTGTTCTTAATTTGGGTATTCATTATGAGGATTATCAGAAGATAAGAAAAAACTCATTGATCTATACACTTAAGTGCATTTCTTGGTGTGTATACTGTAGTTCAATAAATTGTTTAAAAAAACTACTTAGGTTTACATCATAAGCACTTCTTTCTGTCACTTGTAATAATATTATACTACAACCAACTCCAAATGTCTGTACCCCTTGGATCCTCAAGCAGATACAAAACAGTAAAAACAGTTCAAAGTAAAACATACCACAAGTAGGACCTCTGCATAAATTTGTTAAAAAACAATGGTGGAGGATGGGGGGGGGGGGTGCTGAAACCAGAGAGAAGCTAGCACGGGAGAAATAAGAAACCAGCAGTAGCTGCTCACACATCCTGTCTGTCGATTCACGAAGACTTGAGTTTCTGTAAGGGTGCATTTTAGGTGCCCACGTGGTGAGGCCATAAGAACAAGACATTTGCTACAACATTGTTCTAGATGTTTCTGTGAAGTCTTTTTTTTTTTTTTGTAGAGGAGATGAGCATTTAAGCAGTAGACCTTGAGTAAAACAGATTGCCCTCCGTAGCATGATGGGCCTCCGTCCATCAGTTGAGCCCTAATAGAAAACAGACTCACCGCCTCACGGAAGAAGGAATTCTGCCAGCAGACTGTCTGCGGACGGCGGTAGCAATATCAGCTCTTGCCCAGGTCTCCAGCTTGCCCACCGGCCCACCAGCCCGCAGGTTTCACACTTCCTAGCTCCCGCAACTCTGTAAACCAATCCTTAACTGAACTCTGTCTTGTCCCACCCCCTCCCTCTTCACAGGGACAGTTGTCCTTTGCGTAACCCTGGGAGATGGTTCCAGGGCCCCTGAGGATACCAAACTCTGCAGATGATCAACTCCCTGACATAAAACAGGGGAGTATTTGCATATCACCCACCCACATCCTTCCATTTACTTAAAGTCATCTCCAGATTAGTTGTTAACACCAAATACAATATAAAGGCTATTAAGCAGTTGCTACAGTGTATCATTTAGGGAATAATGGAAAAAACAGTCTGTATACATTCAAAACAGAAATTGATTTTTTTCGCTAAAATGTCCTGGATCCATAGTTGGAGAATCTGTGGCTGCTGAGAGCCACCTGTCTCTATTCATGTGTTTCTCCTATTGCTTCTGTGTCTCAGAACCCTGACTAACACAGCACCTGCAACCTAGAAGGTGGGATTTTTGACAAGAAGGGAGCACAGAGCATGCCAAGAATCTGAAACAGTAGACTCCCTAGAGCTTGGTTTTCAGAGGATGTTCCGGGAAGGTTCACCTTGCAAGTTCCTGCTGGGAGGGGGCCAGAGCATCAGTCAAACAAGGCAAGCTACAGGAGGCCAGTTTGAGTCAGAACTTTAAACATGCAAGGCATAGAGATGTCCTTGGCCCTGCGGCGGCGGCTTTTCTACATCCTGGGCCCTCCCCTCATCCTCGCACTGACAGCTGCTTCTTTAGGAAACTCTACCTCCCCACTGCATCCTCTATTGGAGGCTGATTAATCAGCTGTCCCCCCAAAGCGGATGCATTGAAACCGTCAAGCACTTTGCTAGGTGGTTCTCACAGCTAGAGAAGGAAGGCAGCAGACTTTGCAGGGTACATGAAATCACCTTGGGCTGAAGGGAGACAAATGAGCTGCCCAGTGAGGGTGTTCAAAAAAGGCGTCCAGGGAAAATCGCCTGTTAGCTGGTTTTGGAGAATCTTAGGGAGGCAGACTAAATTTACCGCAAGCACAAAAATAACCTACACAGCCAGAATGCAGAAGTGATTTGAGAAGGTGAAAACAAAGATGCAGGTTTAGTAGCGTTTTCTCCCTGTGTGAGGCCTGATTGCTGGGCCCTGGGCTGGGGCACGAGTGACTTTCCCAACTGGGCCGGTCACCGAGTTATGAGACTTTCATCAGCTTTCTCATTTCCTCTCTGACCGAGTCATCCCAAACACACCATCTGTATGACTGAAGATTTTTAAAGAAAATGAGGAGAACAGACCAGAAGGGAGGCACATCCAGGGAAGATGGCTCTCTGGACACCAGTGCTAAGGTAACTTGTAGAACTGATAGACTATAAAGAAACATGGAAGGGCAGGTTTAAATCGTCAGATATGGGGGGCAGGGGACTGTTCACACAACTCCTCACTCTGTCGAGAGGAAACAAGCCAGTGCAGAGGTCTTCGGGTCTATGAGACTCCAGTGGTCGCAAGACAGAAGCATGCCTGGAACCCACCATTCCTGACTCCCGATCAGGACTTCTTAGAGTCCCTATAGACTGCCTTTTAGGAAAGCTTTAGAGTGATGAGGAAGACTAAACGTTGCATTGCCTGAAAGATAGGCACTTCCTGAGCCTCAGTTTACAAATATTCCCTGCTCCCTCCATCCCCAAAGAGGCTTCCATGTCCATGGGATGAGAGTGTGCAAATAGTATTTAAAGGGAAGTCTCAGCTCTGTGCTGTGACTCTGTTAGGCAGAGTTACAGGAGCTGGAGCGGGGAGACACTGCACGGAGAAGTGCAAACCAGAGAAGTGGATGCAAACTGCAGTGGGAAGAGCTAGGAGCAGGCAGAACAGAAAGAGGTCTGGGGGAAATCCAGGTCGCGGCCCAGCTTCTTTCCCAGCCTCCCCACCCCCCAGTCATGTGCCCGTAGGTCAGGGCTTCCCAACCCCTGACTTGGAGCTCCGCCAGTAGTTTCCAAATGCATCTTGGGCGACTTTCTCAGCAGATGGCCTCCCCAGTCCCGTTCTTGTAGCTTGGCTGGTATTCCCCCGCAGGAAGGGGAGCTCAGCTGATCAGCTGAGTCCCAAGTTGTGGAGTTTTCAATGAACTCTCCGTCTGGCTCCCTACAGCCCCACCCTAAGGGACTTCACTGTGCACCAGACTCCCAGTGAGTGAGCATACGGCACTCAGCAAACGAAAAGCAACTTACTCCTGCAACCAAAAACCTTGCTGAAGTTGTTTTTCTTCCCTGCAGCCTCTGCCCACAACCCCTCATGGGGTCAGCCTGGGCTAACCACCGTGAATCTACTCTCTTCTGTTTCTGAAACAGTCTTGTGACAAGGAGTAGAGAAAGATCCAGTGGAGAGATACTCGCTGGCTCTCTCCTTTCCAGATCATTCCTTCTCTCCATGATCCCCTTGCTTCCCTCTCCCCTTGGTCTCTGGCATTCATTCCTCACATTGCCCAGTGGCAAGAACTCCTAAGGCGTGGGGGCTGGGCCGAGGCCTGGGACCTGAACAAAAGGACAGCCAGCATTTTCACAGTGGCAGCTGGCCAGGCAGCTTTCTCCGTGGTAGCTGGGGCTGTTGGAGCCGCGAGCGTTACCTGTAGCCTCTGGAGAGACTGGGTCCAAGTTCAGGAGAGATTTAGTCTGACAGTACTGTTCAAGTTCTTCATCACAACCTGGTCTTCAGGGTGTGGTCTCGGCACACGTCAGCCCTTGGGCAGGTCTTCCAGGTGGTCAAATTCGCACGGTAGCTGAAAGTGCCCACCCCAGGTAGGCTTGAAATGTTGCCCTTTCTAGAAAGAGTTGTGAAGGGAGAGTGCCCCCTTCCCCTGCAAGCCAGGCAAGCTCTCTTTTATTTTACGAACAGAATCCAATTCCCCAGCTTATTTTGAAACATGGAAGCTGTGACCTTTTGTTAAAGATTGTTTTTTTATTATGTTGTAAGAAATAAATGGCGATTGTCTGGTTCACTTTTCTGAGAATGCCCTAGAAGGAAGAAGGAGGAGGGGAAGGGGGAAGGAGAAGCAGAGGGAGGGAGGAGAGAGGAGGCAGAGGATGCTTGCTTCATCCTGGGGCTGGCAGAGAGCATGGTGTGTGGAAGCAGGAAGGAACAGCCTACTGCTGGATCTTCGTGGCAGCGCTGTGTGCCTCCTCAGCTACAGTCCTCCAAGCTGGCTTGCATAACCACCGCACTGTCCTCTCTGACAGCACCAAGACCATGCCTGGCTTCTCCTACTGCCTGATCGTTGGGTCCTCACTCTGCTTCACAAGGGAAAAGAAAAACGAAATAGAAAACTGAGAGTGACGTTTGTAACCGGTGAGCAGCCTGCGCAGCCAGTGTGGCTGGGTGGGGCTCCGTGACGGCCAGTGCCTGCAGAGACTCTTAATGCTCCCATCCTGGAACCAAGGACTGGCCAGGCTTCCGGGGCGGGCCCTCACTCTCCAGTAGAGAAGTTTCAGCTTGCCTGGACACAGGGTTTTTTTCTTCTTATCACAAAGCATCAGTCAATAAAACGCCAACATTCTTGGAAAGCTGCTCTTTCCAAGTGCATTACACACAAAAAAATTCTTCCTTAAACATAACCAGAATTTCCTCTGCTTCAACTTAAGATTATTTTCTTTGGCTTGGTCATCCAGAGACCTCTGGGGCACATCCATCACAGGCTCAGAACCAGCAGAGACCACTCTCGGGCCTCTCCAGGGCGCTGGGCATCTTCCCAGCTCAGCTTGCCTTTCTCTGTCCTCTGAGTTACCCAGATTAGCATCCTCCTTGTATGGCTTGTTACTTTCCTCTGGCTGCTCTTCATTTTCTACATTCAGTCTGAAACTGGATGCAATGTTTCTTTTTAAATTACAGATAATGCATTTGAAAGGGAGAGAGACAGACAGAGACAGAGAGAGAAACTCCCAGTTCTGGTTTATCCCCCCCTAATGCCCACAACAGCCAGGGCTGGGCCAGGCCCGAGCCAGAGCCTCCCCACCAGTACCCTTCTGGTTCCTGCCAGTGTGTGTTTGGTAGAGGGGCAGGGGAGCGGGAGCTCCTGTGAGTGTGTATATATACGGGAAGGGGTCCATTCACTTTGGATTTCATCTCACTTTAATTTCTTTTCTGCATTTTTATTGAAAGGGTTATTTTTGGTCAGTATGAGGCTGACCAGAGCTGAGTACTGCTGAAGAGTTCCCCAGGTTACAGTCTTGGTAACAAAGCATAAGGAAATGGAGCGAAGGCTTGGGGCGGGGCGGGGGGAGGGGGGCTCTGCATGTCGGTTGAGTTCACTGCGGGCAGTGGGCAGTGTCTCGGTGGAAAGAAATGGACACTTCTTTTTGGCTCATTGGAAAGGGTCCAGGAGTAAATTTTTTTGTTTGTTTGTTTTTTTGTTTTTGTTTTTCTCTTCTCTTTACTCCCTGTCAAAATAATTCACAGTTCTCCCCTTAGGCAACAGGCTGGTCAGCTAATTACGCTGCAAAGATCTTTTCACCCATCCGAGTCAGAGGACACTCACACTTTGACGTAATCCTGGTTGAACGGAACATCCTGGGAGAAGTCGAAAGTGATTGACGATGACTTCCATTTCCCAGTCTGTGACGCTGCGAGGCAGAGGCTAGCCCTGCCACAGTTCGCTTCTCTTTTTAACAGTGCCTCGCCCTCCCTCTAGGACCCAAGGACTTCCATTTCCTTTCTAGGGTTGGCCACTGTCCTGTGTTCTCTGGTCTCCAGTTTTTGGTGCTGTCTGGGTGAAGGCAGGCCGTTCCCTCTCGTGTCCCTGGCTCATGGACCTGCTATCCTGGGACACCTCCTGATGTCTGAAGGTCTCTCCTCCATCACTGCTGCCTTCCACAGTGCCCATTGGTCATTTGTGCCTCTCCCTTGGCATCTCTGTATACTCCCTATACTCACTATGGGGCAAGGGAAGTGAATTTTAAGCATGCTCAGTGGCAGCTCCCTTCAGTTTCAGTGTCACTATTAAAACTTATCTCGGGGCTGGTGCCGCGGCGTAGCGGGTAAAGCTGCTGCCTGCAGTGCAGGCATATGGGCGCCGGTTCGAGTCCCGGCTGCTCCACTTCCGATCCAGCTCTGCTGTGGCCTGGGAAGACAGTGGAAGATGGCCCAAGTCCTTGAGCTCCTGCACCTGCATGGGAGACCCAGAAGAAGGTCTCCTGGCTTTGGATCTGCCCAACTCTGGCTGTTGCAACCATTTGAAAGTGAATCAGCAGAAGGATGACTCTCTCTCTCTCTCTCTCTCTCTCTCTCTCTCTCTCTCTCTCTCTGCTTCTCTGTAACTCTGCCTTTCAAATAAATAAATAAATCTTATAAAACAATCTCAAAGCAACTTCATTGGGGTTTTCTTAAGTGATGGCCTTTCACACATGCTAAACATTTAATTTCCTTCACATGCGGTAAAATAAGCTCCTCTGTGTCTGCTCCTCAATAAAACATCTCTTCTGTTCAAAGAGGAAAAAAATCTGTAGCAGACAGCCCAGTGCCAAGCACAAGCGGGAGAAGGGGCAGTGGGCAATGAAGACAGAGCCTTCTGCTCAGAGTTAGCTCTGAACGGTGACTTCTCTTCCATTCCAGGCATTCTAGCAATTTCTGTCTCAAAGAATCAGTAAGAGAGTGACAGCTCTTTACAAGGAAGAGGTGACCACTCTCATTCTGACGACATTTCCGCCAGCTTCAGCAGCCTGTGGCTTGGGTCTGGCCGCCCCGTGCTGGGTGCAAGCCTCCTAGGCAGTTTGGCCAGAGCAGGGGCAGGAGCCGGAGGGGCAGTTGTCCCGTCCACAGAGAGTCTATAAGTCCCTGTGCCATCCTGCCCAGCAGAGAGCGAGCTGGTGCTGGCCAGTGGCCTTTGTCCTGAAGCAGTGGTCAGAAAGCTCCCCCACCACCAAGAACATCTAGACTCCATGGGAAGATGATGTTTGGAAACGAAAAACAAAACTTCCCTGAAAATTTTTGTCAATGTGATGATGGGTTTTGTTTCTTGAGCAACCATGAGCCACGGTGGGAAAGGGTTTTTCCCCCGGCATCTCGGCTGGACTCTGAGTGTTCCCTAGACTAATACTGAAACCCCAGCAATCCAGCCCTGCCCCACCCTGCGGATTCCACAGGGAAGAGTAGAAAGTTTGAGTTCAGCTTCAGCAGCATGAGGATGTGAAACAGCTCCAAGGTCAAGACCGGCAAGATTGTATCGACTTCTGTGCCAAGATCATGCTGTGCCTGGGGCAGAGCCCAGGGGAGGCCCCACTGTGAAGACCCATCCAACTCTGTGCCCCATGTGCCCGGAGTGCTAGGCTCAGACCCTCCAGTCACCCCTCCTGGGGGGTCCTCTCCATATGCCCAGTCTGGGACTGCCGTGAATTTCATTGATTGTGTCTTTCCTCGTAGAAATATTTTTTATATTTATGAAGCTAACTCAGCATATCTTGTATGTGTGTGTGTGTGTGTGCATGTTACTGGGGCTTATATCTTGTTCTCTCACCTTTGGAGCATAAAAACATTCTCTCACAAATTTATCATTTTAATTTGCACATAAAAATTTTCAAATATTTTTTATTTCATTAATGTAAAGCTACAGATAGACTAAAAATCAAGCAATGGTTTGAGCTGGCAATGTGGTATAGTGGGCTAAGCCTCGGCCTGCAGAGCCCCCATCCCATATGGGCACCAGTTTGAATTCCAGCTACTCCACTTCTGATCCAGCTCCCTGCTAATGCACCTAGGAGAACAGCAGAGGATGGCCCAACTGCTTGGGCCCCTGCACCCATTGGGAGACCTGGAAGAAGCTCCTGGCTCCTTGCTTCAGATTGGCCCAGGTCTGGCCACTGTGGCCATTTAAGGAGTGAATCTGTGGATGGAGGACCACTCTCCCTGTTTCTCCCTTTCTCTCTCAATAACTCTGCCTTTCAAATAAATAAATGAATCTTTAAAAAAATAAAAGTAAAAAAGAAATCAAGCAGTGGAGCTGAAGAACTTACCTGGAGAGGCAAGAGTTTCCGACTCTGTTCCTTCTCAACTGCAGAACAAAGGCCTTGGAAGGTTTTGATTGGTTTTACCCTCTGGTGATGCAGGTAGCTGGGCTGCGGCTTCCAGTGTAACACCTTCTCCTCCTCCGGCTCCATCCACTTTCCGGTCCCTACACATTTCCCCCAGAAACCTTTGGTCCATGTAGCATGCTCCTATCCTTATGTAATTGTGAGCATATCTCAGTCTTTTCTTTCACTATTGTTTTCATTTCAGAAGAAGAGGGATCAAATACATCCCCCAGGTGCACGAGCTTGGAAGGGAAGCTTCTGTATTTTACAATCAGAAAGGGGAAGCTACCTAGGGAATACCTGCCTGGTGTCCTTTCCTTTAGTCCCTGAGAAATTTACATCAAGGTATTAGTGACAAAATTTTCTTTAAAAAAACTCTCTTTTAATTCCATTTAAAAATATTTATATAGGGGGCCAGCCTCGTGGTGCAGTGAATTAAGAGGTCACCTGTGATGTTAGCATCCCATATTGCTCCAGTCCCCGCTGCTCCACTTCCCACCCAGCTCCCTGATAATGTGCCTGGGAAAGCAGTGGAAGATGGCCTGAGTACCTGGGCCCCTGCACCCACGTGGGAGACCCAGAAGAGGCTCCTGGCCCCTGGCTTCAGCCTGGCCCAGCCTCGGCCTTTGCAGCCATTTGAGGAATGAATCAGCAGATGGAAGATCTCTCTCTCTCTCTCTCTCTCTCTTTCTCTCTCTCTCTGCCTTCCAAATAAGAAACAGTGACAAAGAGAGTTCCACTGGTTCACACCCCAAATGCCCACAACGGCCAAAGTCAGGAACCAGGAATTCCATCTGGGTCTCTCACAAGGGTGACAGAGGCCCATGTAATTGGGTCATCATCTGCTCCCTCCCAAGCACATTAGCAGGAAGCTGGACCAGAAGTGGAGGAGCCAGGACTTGAATTAGCGCTCTGATATGTGATGCAGCATCCCAAATGGGGCCTTAACCCACTGTGCCACAATGCCTACCTTGCGAAAGCCTTTAAATGCGTGCTTCTCCAAGGCAGGTTAGGGTTTTACTGAGACTGAAAATTTGAGGGTGTCTTGTGGTCTTCAAAATGTGTGCTTGTAAGTGTCCAAACAGAAAACCACAAAATCCAGAAGTTTGTATCACTTTAAATATCTGCAAAGGATGTAATTTCCAACATGTTGTAATATTGTCATTAAAAAAAAAAAGGCTCATCACTCTTAAATGCATCGAGTAGAATATAAATTCACCAAAATCAGTGAAAATATTTCTTTCAGTATCTGAATAAATGCTCAAAAAATCTAAAATTCAACCTTCCCTTCAAGTGAATGTTGATTTAATAGGGGTAACTCAGAATGTGGCACAGCCTTCCTCCTTATAATTATTCAGAGGGTGCATCTGAGACCCACACCAAGGCAGAGGAGGCCGAGGGTGCTCACCAAGGCCCTGCTCCTAACACAGCAGGGGAAGCTGCGGTGAGCACCTGCCTGCTCGGGTAGGCTTAGCGGTTCCAAATCCAGGGACAGAGCAGTTCGCCCACTGAGGCCTGCTGTGATGTGCTGCTGGGACGAAGCCGGCGCTGCTGCCATCAGTATCTCCCACTCACTCGGCCTTTCTGGCTCCTGGGGAAGGGATGGTGTCTTTAACCGTGCACAGGAAACAGAAGAGGCAAAGCTAAAGAGATGCAAGCTGCCAGCACTCCTACCTCCTGACTCTACAGTACACATTTACATTTATTTGAAAGGCAGAGTTAGAAAGAGAAAGAGAGAGAGAGAGAGAAACAAAGAGAGGTCTTCCATCTGCTGGTTCACTCCCCAAGTGGCCACAACAGCCAGAGCTGGGCCTATCCAAAGCCAGAAGCCTGGAGCTTCTTCCAGGTCTCCCACACAGGTGTAGGGGCCCAAGGACTTGAGCCATCTTCTACTGCTCTCCCAGGCCACAGCAGAGAGCTGGATCGGAAGTGGAGCAGTCGGGACCCGAACTGGCACCCATTGGGATGCTGCTGCTGCAGGCAGTGACCTTACCCACTATACAACAGAGCCAGCTCCTCTAATGTCACATTTCTACTTAATAGAAATTTGGACAAGATAGGAGGGACATAAAGCCATATCTTGGATTTATAATGTTTGATTTAAGAAAACCACATTGACTGAAATCAGTATTTCAAATTGTCACACCTTTATTGGACACCTTGAAGTTTTCTTACTTTCCAGAATATTATACCACGGTTAGATTCAGGTTGGGTAAGAGGTAAGATTTTCTTTTTATGTTTTAAATTAAAAATGTCTCCTGAAAGTTATTGATTTGACACATAGGGCTGAGCCAAGCTCAAGCTGGGAGCCAGGATCTCATTCCTGTCTTAGTCATGAGTGGCAGGGGCCCAAGCCTTCACTCCCAGGGTCTTCCCAAGGTTTGCATTGGCAGGAAGCTGGAATCAGGAGTGAGAGTGAGGAATCAAACACCAGGTACTCTAAAATGGGACACAGACCTTTTGACTAGCATCCAACTGCCAGGTCAGATCCCTTTTTAAATAGGGAGAGGGCCAACGTCCTACTCACAGCTGATTGAGTTTTAGGAAACCATTCAAAAGAGACTGTAAGTCTGGAAATTGATTTAAAAAAAAACCTATCAGTCTATCAGTAACCCCATTTCCTGTGAAAACCTCTAGGTGCCCTTGGGGGTAAACAAACCTCAGTCTGGCCTTAGCCCCAAATGAATGCATCCACTGGCAGGGGCTACATGCATGGGGGTGCTGGTAGGAGTGATGCTTTACAGTGGACCTGTCGGATCACGCCGTATAAGCCACCACTCATTCTCTGCTCCAGCTCTGTCTCCGACTCAGCCAGAGGTTTTCGGAGGCAGTGTTAGCTGGGCCTGAGGACATAGTCCCTCTAGCGAGAGGGCCTGTGTTAGCCATGCTGCAGGCCTGATCCAAACTTCAGCACAATCAGGAAACACAGGCAGCTTTTCTCCTCTGCTTCTCTTCCTGTTGGATGGGTTCCCTGGCTCCTCATCCTACACACACCCAGAAGCCTCACACTGCCACCTTTATCCATTGGCTTTTTATTTCACGGGATTTCAGTGCCTTGGTAACACTGAAAAACATTAGTAGCTCAAATTGTGATTTTCCTCCCCCCAGCAAAGTTTGTTTTCTAATAGCTTTAAGTCAGCATGTCAGGCATTTTGAAACCATATTCCCAATGTTTGCCACATTCACACACCTTATTGACTATCATTTTCTTTTTTTTTTTCCCCTCTAACTTGACTCACCTTTCTGGTTTGAAAAATGTATTTCAGAAGGAAAACCATTGTATCTCTACTGTGCTGACTGTTCCTGCTGTCCTAGCCTGGATTCTCCAGAGAGCAAAGCTAGCAACAGAGAGCAAAGTGGTCTATTTGGAAACTTGATTACGGTGGTCTGGGATGGGACACTGAAGCAGGGGAGGAGGAGTGTGGGGTAGGGGAAGCCGTATCCAGAAGCCTGCCTGAGTTGCCCCTGAGAAAGCAATTGGTACTCCACCATCCAAGGCCATCCAGGAGCCTCACGCAGTAGCTCTCAAAATTCCTTACCTGGAAAACCAAAGGTTGACACAATTGTTCACTAACATCCAGCCCCTATGATCAGTGGCCTTCTCAACTGCTTAGTCAAACACCCCCAGAGGTACCCCTTGCCAAGGCAGCAGAGAGGCCCCTGCAGGGCCCGAAGCAGACTCTGAGCAGTACAATGCCAGGCAAGGTGCATGAGGGCGACTGGCCCAGTGTGGCTCAGCTGCTCACTCCAGATGCTCCAGAATTCTCCAGAAAAGGGCACTGGAAGGCTGGTGGGAAAAGAGGTGGTGGTGGGACTCAAGTCCTCCTCACTCCCCCATCCCTAGGTGCCATCAAGATGCACACCTGAGCTTACTCAACCGTGGCAAAGATGACTGCAATGCATCTGCCCCCTCTGCAGAGGAAATGGGTCTGTGGGTGAGAGTGCAGTTACTGGTGATCTTGTGAGCTGAGCAATTTGTACCAAAATGTGTACCAAATATATATATATATGATGTATTTATTTATTTATTTATTTGAAAGGCAGAGTTACAGAGAGGCAGAGAGAGGTCTTCCATCTGCTGGTCCACTCCCTAAATGGCCACAATGGCCAGAGCTGAGCCAATCCGAAGCCAGGAGCCAAAAGCTTCTGGGTCTCCCATGTGGGTGCAGGGGCCCAAGCACTTGGGCCATCTTCTACTGCTTTCCCAGGTCATAGCAGAGAGCTGGATCGGAAGTGGAGCAGCAGGGACTTGAGCTGGCGCCCACATGGGATGCAGGCACGGCAGGCAGTGGCTTTCCCCGCTTGGCCACAGCGCCGGGCCCGTGGCTGACCTCTTGTAGTGGCCGGACAGTGACTAGGTTTGAGAAACTCTGGCTGCTAAAGCAGAACTCCGGAGCAGTGCAGAAGCAGTCCCTCCTTAAAGCTTACGGCCTTTGCCCAGGCAAAACTAGCAGCTGCCCCACCCTCGACTGGGGCTTGTTCTCTCCTCTGTCCCAGCCCAGCTGCCCAAGGTCCTCAAGATTTCCTGTTTGTTAATTTGTCGATGGGGAGCAGAGAGGGCTATTGGATGCTTTGCCCCGGGCCACACCCTCTGAGGAGGTGACAGAGGAGTGCGCAGCGGAGGGAGCTTCCTCAGACCAGACGCCCTACCCAGTCCTGGGCTGGCGGAGCTCAGATTCTCTACCAAGTAAAAGGAAGTTGGAAGGGGAAATACCACCTCTCTGATATATCACTCGAAGAAAGACAGAGTGGTTTGCCATTATCGTGGAGACGGCGAGAAAAGAACATCTCAGAGACACAGCCTCTCCCTTTGACTGTGAACGCAGAAGGAAAAGAAGAACTTGTGAGTAAGTACACTGACGGTCGTATTATTAGGGGATAAGTTGGTAGAGCTAGTTACCCACAGCCGGCTGCCTTCTAAACAAACATCCCATCACTCCTGCCTCTAGCATGCATGCCTGGTCTCAGCAGAGCCGGCTGGGGTCTCTTATTCCCATGGGAGCCTACAGAGTTCCAACACACTTGGACAATCGCCATTAGAAGGATGGCCCATTGTTTTTTAATTTCCTAGGCAGCAGAAAAGATTATTTCTGCAGGACCACTTTGAGTTTGTCCAGCCAGAAAACTTCTGGTAAATACATCTCTCCAAGTTAGCCCTGGTGCAAATAGATGGTGCCGATCAGGCCATCGGCGTTGGCTGGCACTCCAGTTCAGGGTGGGGGGGGGGGTTGCTTCAAAGAGGAGATGGAGCTCCTGCTGAGCAGCGCAGGGACCCGGAGAGAGTGACAGTGCCACGGTCATTTTCATTTCTCAGTTTTGATAGATTTACTGGCAAAAAACAAAACAAAACAAAAAACTTCCTCGCACTGCAGCCCATGAGCTCATCAGTAATGTTGGCTGTGCGTCTTGTTTCTCCCTTCCTACTGGCAATGGAGACCTGCTGGTCTGCTGGTCTCCCACTGGTCTCGATGGAGACCCTGCGCCCCTTTAGGACAGGTTCTTTGAGCAGAAGGGTTGAAGAATTGAGACACTTGTCTTCCCGTGTTCATGTTAATTAAAAAAAAAAAAAAATGTTGTCCCATGACTCGGACAACCAGCTGTGCTGGTTGCTCTGTTTTCCGTACTATGGTCCAGAAGGGAGCTGGAATTTCCGTGGCCTGGCTGACGGATGCCGAGGGTCCTCACAGTTCTCTGTGTTTCTAATAAAGTCAGCCACATCTGTGAAGCAAGAGCTGTTTCACAGAAGAGCTGTGGTTGGTTCTTGGAACAGGCGCGGGCAAGGTCACCTCAGAGCTGCCCCTCCTGGCGGCGCCCTACGAGGAGGTCTCCCAGGTTAAGATCCCAGATGCGCTCAGGCGGGCAAGCAGAGCTTTAGAACCCCGGGAAGCAGACCTCCCCTCCTTCCTGGGTGGTGCCGATTTTTTTTTTTTTCTTTTTCAGGTTGTGAAAACAAATCCACAACTTTTGGAGACCCAGGGACCCTCTCCAACCTCTCGCCGGTGTGTTTGGCAAGCATCAGCACAGAGCCTTCTACGAGGGGCAGCTGAATCGTCTCTGCCCTCGCCTGGTGTGGACCTCCCAGGCTTCTCTGTTGCCTCGCTCTGCGCCCCGTGTACCCCGGAGGCGTCCAGCCTTGCTGGCTCTGAACTGTTGGCTTTCATTTTCCAACCTAAGCACCTGGAGGCATGGGCCACACGCTGAGGCCGGGAACTGCACTGCCCTGGTGTCTACACCTCAAGCTCTGCCTGCTCTTGGCGCTGGCGGGCCTCCACTTCTCTTCAGGTAAGCGGCGCGCGGGAACGTACTGAGTCACCGCGCCAGCGCGGAGAGAGGCGGCGGCGTTCTCTCTGCTGCCCCCTTCTGTCGCCCGATGAACTGGAGGGGAGCTGCTGGTGTTTCCAGCCCAGTGTCGGGACTGTGTTCCGCAGAGGTTAGAGGAGCTGCTTAGGGTCACAGGGCGGCAAGTTAGCGTCCAGGTGGGCACAGGGTTATCATAACAAAGCCAAAAGCCCATTTTGCGACAGCTTGGAGTTGTGGCCGCTTGCATGAATGCCAGGTGCTCTCTCTCATTCTGTATCGTGCTAAGGGTGTTGTCCCAGGGATCTGGTTCCCAAACTAGATTTCTCTATCGTTCAGCTAAAGTGGTCTTCCTTTAAAATTCAGCCTTGCGATTCGAAGGCAAGGGGAGTGGTTGAGGAATATAATCTCCGAGAGGAATATAATCTCCGAATGCCGGTTCTTTCTCTTCATATGTGTTCCTCTGTGTTGAGTGCTGAGGTCCTTTGGTAACTGACAAATTCATGGTCTCAGACTTTAATTTACTACCGAGGGTCTCTCAAAGAATGTTTGGACATCCAGGGGCTTTTGTTCCAGCCTCGGCGGCTGTAGGAGGTGCTGGACTTGGAGTGCTGTTGAGACGGGAGGGCTCGGCCTGCTGGTTTCCCAAATACGAACAGGAGATCCGGTTCCAGCCAGAACCTTTCCAGTCTGCAAAGGTGCTGGTCTTGAAAGCTGCTTCCTTCGCGTAGCCCAGAATCTGTGTGTCTGTGTGGCAGCGGGAGCTGGGGCGGGAACTCCAGGAAGACGAACTGGAGGCCGGGAGAGTGCGTGAGCACAGTGGTCCTCAATTTTTGTCCCGAGTTGTCAGTTGTATACTGTTGTAGAGCCAGGAGACCCATGGCTGAAGCTTCACAGCCTTCACGTTAGATTTTGTGTATATTTGATGGTTATATGACATGTCCAACAGTTACAGCGTTCTTATGGGAAGGCAGGGAAACACTCCAAAAAGAGACTCCTCTGGGGAGTTTAAAATATGTAGAAGGAAATTCACACAGGTGGAATTCCCGGACATGAGGGTGTGTTGAGGGAAGGGGGTGTGAGAGACGGACAGAGAAGAGGAGAGAGAAAGAGAGAGAGAAACAACAAAAAGGAAAACGAAAACACACACACACAAAAAAATGAAACCAAGACATTAGCAATTGTCCCAGGAAAATTATAGTCAGAGGCAAATGAAAGAAGATGCTCTCTGAGCTAAAGAAAGAGGTTTAGGAAAACCCCTTGTCCCACGGCTCCAGTCAGATATTACTGTTGCTGTTACTCAGTCAACAAACCAGCCGGTGAGCTCCTTATACCTGAACACACAGTGTGCGTGCTCCAGGGGCACCACAGAGGCTGCGCCTGGGATTCTTGTCCCCAAAGAGGTTTGCATAGGTTGCCTGGGAATAGAAAACTAACCCATATACAAGAGGACTTTGAACATTTCGTGGAAAGGCAACATTTTTTAAAATACGGTTTATTTTGGTGTGCAGATATTTTGAAATCCATGCTTAATTTTCCTAATATACATTTTCCATGAACTTTTTGAAAACAAGCAAAGAGTGATGCTGTGCTGGGTCCTGGCTGTAAAAGCCCAAACTCTGGCAAAGGAGGGACGAGGGTGAGCTGGAGCAGCTGCAGGCATATGGGTGACAGAGAAATCTGGGCAGGCCAGCAGCCTGCGCAAAGGCACAGGGGCAAGGATGCATGGGACACAGGTGTTCATTCTTTTGCTTAATCCTTTATTAATTTGACAGACATTGAGCATCTACTATGTACAGGATGCTTTTCTTGGTCCTGGGGGCAAATTGTGAGCAAAATGGACACGGCTCTCATCTTTATGGAATTTAAGGTCTTTGGGAGGAAGAAGAAAAGTAATTCAATGATGACTCAAGGATGCATGAGTAACAGGCACCAGAACTTTGCAAGCAGGGGACCAGTGCTGTCCCCGAGCCACTGTCTCTCCAGAGGGCAGGGCCTGTCACATGGGGGAAGCACAGACATGAGAGAGCAAGTAGGGCCCCAGGGAAGACAGTGCTGGAACAGGAGGCAGTGGGAGTAGCCAGGCCCCAGGCTTGAAGGCCACAGTCAGGAATCTGCTTTATGAGACAAGGAGCTCAGTCTATCCCAGTGCTGTTCGCACTTGAAATATGCATACCAATCGGGGGGGGGGGGTATTAAAATGCAATTTCTAGCACAGGGGATTTTTTTAGAGAAGTACAACTATTTTGCATTATACTATAATGATGGATCTAGGTCACTATAGATTTGTCAAAACCCATAGAATGTGCAGGAGTGAACCTTAACACAAACCATGGACTTTGGGTGACGATGACGATGCATCAGTGTAGGCTTACTGATGGCATCAATGCACCACACAGTGTAGGATGTTGATGGTGGGGGAGGCCGTGGATATGTGGGCACGGGTTATAGGAGAACCCTCGGTGACTTTCCACTCAATTTTGCTATGAATCTGAAATTGCTGTGAAATAGAAAGTTCACCTACTGTTTGGAAATGCTATTTTTGCTGCAGTTAGTCTGGGAAGGGGCCTGAGATTTTGCATTTTCTAAGAAGCACCCAGGCGATGCTGATACTGCCAGACCGTAAATCTTTAATTTGGGTAGGAAAGCTCTAATGACATTTCAAAAAAAAAGTGTTGCTGCTGAAGCGTAAAGAGTGGCTGGTAGGGCCGCTGCCGTGATTGCAAAACCCGTCGGCAGGCTGTTTTAGTAGCTTCCAGAACACGGGGAGGGTTTTCGTGAAAATAATGGAATCAGAATGAAATGGGTGGGTTGGAAAGGGCCTCTGACTGGAGCATAGCTTTCAGTCGTGCATGGTCTGCAGGAGACAAGATTGAGTGACAGAGTGGAGTAAGATTATGGAGGACACAGCTTCAGGGCGCTGGACTCTCCCGTCTGGCTCTGGGTCAAGAAGGCACACTGCAGCCGGAGTGTCCCCACTCTGTGCTTCCCCAGCCGCGGGCACCCAAAGCAGTGACCCCTCTCTTTGGCACAGGGTGAGAGCAGCCCGCCTCTCCCCTCCGCCAGGCTGGTGTGCACTGTTGACAAAGACAGGAGCACGTGACTGTGCACTCCGGAAACCGGTGACTGTAAGGCAGAGGGGCCAACGTGGTATGGCTTTGCCCTCAGAGCTGGGGTCCTTTAATGGGATCCCAGGAAAATCCTGGGTCAGTAAGTCTGTAACAGATACCAAGCTGGAAGAGAAGAGATTGCCCCGAGGTGTTGCTATTAACAGAACCGCCCTGAATGCACGAGCACCCCCTGTTGCTGTCAGAAGGTGGCGGGCCCAGGGGTCCCCTGAGGGAGGCATTTCACCATCATCACCCTGGTAACAGCTCTTCCGGTCCCTGAGCATTTTGTGGATATAACTACTGTTTAGGGGGAGGAAGAGAGAGTCACAGATACAGAGTGCGTGTGTCAGTGAGCTGAGACTACAGTGGAGAGAAGGTTGAGCGATGTGAAACTCACTGCCAGCTGCCACGGGTCACTGCACCTTCTCTTCCCTGTGTTGCTGGCACCAGCCCAGGGCGACCCTGGCTGAGTCCCGGCTGCTTCATTGAATCAGAAGCTTAGAAGTGTCCAAAAGGGTCACTTCTATTGGAAGAGTGTGTACGTACCAGCCATGGTGAAGTTTCCAGGTGGGGGCATGGTAGGTGACTTCTATGCTCACCTGTCTTTGCTATTCTTCCTAATTGTACTGTGTGTTTCTTCAGAGAAAATGTGTGTCTTATAAGCATACTAAGTCTTCAGTGAGAATGTACATAGTGCATCACAGGGTGAATTTTCTTTGTATTTTTTAAGGTTAATTTATTTATTGGAAAGGCAGAGTTAGAGAGAGAGAGAGAGAGAGACAGAGATCTCAATCTTCCGTCACTGGTTCACTCTTTCAAATGGCTGCAAAGGTTCAGGGAAAGGGCCCAATAACTTGGGTCATTCTCTGCTGATTTCTCAGGTGCATTAGCAGGGCGCTGGATTGGCAGTGCAGAAACCAGGACTTGAACCGGTGCCCATATAGGATGCCAGCACTACAGATGGCAGCCTAACCCACGACACCACACCAGCAGCCCCACTTGGTGGATTTTTGGTACTGTGCTCACCTGTTTTTCTCCCTCAGGGGAAGTGGTGAGGCAGCAGGCAGGCTCCTGGGCAGTCTCCCTGCCCACTTCAGTGGTTAAACTGTGCACCTTTGCCAGAGGGGCACTTTGGCCCAGCCACTGCATCCACACTGCCCAGCTCATGTGTTAGGAGACTTACATCTTTCTAGATGGAGTTTTTTTTTTAAGCTATACATTATATTGTATTATTTTTTTAAAAAAGGACATTTGCTTTTTCAAAAAAAAAAAGTTTATTTGAAAGGCAGAGAGAGAGAAAGGGAGAGGGAGGGGAGAAGGAGAGGGCAGAAGGAGATAGAGGCGGGGAGAGGAAGAGAGAGAGCTTCCATCCACTGATTCATTCTCCAAGTGTTCACAACAGTTGAATCTGGGCCAGGCTGAAGCCAGGAGCCTGGAACTCAATCCAAGCCTCCCATGTGGGTGGCAGGGACCCAACTCCCTGAGCCGCCACTTGCTGCCTCCTAGGGTGTGCAGTAGCAGGAAGCTGGAGTCAGGAGCCGAGCCAGGACTCGATGCCACTCCGAGTGGCTTTTTCACCACTGTGTGAAATGACCATATGAAATTGAATTATCATGTTATTATATCTCCCGATTTTCCCTGTATTCTTTTTTTGTGATGATATAAAATTCACCCTTTCAAAGTGTATAATTCAGTGGTTTCTAGAATATGCTCAACGTTGTGAAATCGTTACTACTGTCAAGTTCCAGAACATTTCCATCACTGCAAAAAACAAAACAAAACAAAACAAAACGCTGTACCCTTGAATGGCCACTTCCCATTTCTCCCTCCCTCCCTCTGTCTCCTGGTAACTGCAGATCTACTTTCTGCCTCCATGAATTTGCCTATTCTGCACATTTCTTACAGATGGAATCATATAGCATGTGGTGTTTGGGGCCTGGCTGCCTTCCCTTAGCACAATGCTTCATTTATTCTTTTTTTAAAAGATTTTATTTATTTAGTTGAGAGGCAGAGTTACAGAGAGAGGGAGAGACAGAAAGATCTTCCATCCGCTGGTTCACCCCCCAAATGGCCACAACGGGCTTGGACCATCTTCCACTGATTTCCCAGGAGCATTAGCAGGGATCTGGATCTAAAGTGGAGCAGCTGGGACTCGAACTGGCACCCATATGGGATGCTAACGCTGCAGGCTGGGGCTTTAACCCACTGCGCCACAGTGCTGGCCCCTGCTTCATTTATTCTTATGGCTGAGTGGTAGACTCAGTTTTTGAGGCACCCACTATGTGTTTAAAAACGAGTGGTTGCTGCACTGGTTGGCAAATGGCTTCTCCCTTAGGCATTAGTGGTGGAGAGTTGAAGCAGTCAGGGCAGGAAGTGGACAGGCCAGGGCTGGGGGCTAATACTACGGAGTGTCCCCAGGGAGCCACAGAGATGGGGGGCAATTTACACACATCCCACCAGAGAGTTGAGCAGAGTTGCCTTCCGTTTCTGCTTCTCTCTCTCTCTCTCTCTCACCACCTCTGTCCCTGTTTGACTACCTTTGGGCTCTTGATTCCACAGGGTGGCCAGTTACCATGGTGATGCTGGTCCCACCCTGGGTGTGGTCCGACAAAGCTGGGCAGGAAGGGCCCCATTAAGACTGTACACCTTTTGCGGCTCACAGCCCTTTACGTCTGCTGCTGCATGAGCGCTGTGAGAACTGTGTGAAGTAGGGAAGACAACAGCATGCTCATTTTGCAGAAGTGGTTCACGAGGCCCACAGGGGTTAACCGACTTGTTCAAGGTTGTGATTCTGCCCCTCAGCAGATGGAGCCAGATTTCATTGTCTGGTGCCTGCTGTGCACTCAGGAAGTATTTGCTGAGCACCAGGCCCTGTGGACACTGCAGATGTGGCACCAGGCAAAACAAACCAAGTCCCTGCTCTCACGACCCCAGGGGTAATTATATGAGCATGTCGTGTACAAGGGGTCTTTAAAAAGCTCATGAAAACCCACTTCATCCTTTTTTTTTTCTTAAAGATTTATTTATTTATTTGAAAAGCAGAGTTACAGAGAGAGAGGGAGAGACGAGGAGAGAGAGAGAGAGAATGTCTTCCATCTACTGGCTCATTCCCAAATGCCTGCAACAGCTGGGGCTGGGCAGGGCTGAAATCAGGAGCCCAGAACTCTATCCAGGTCTCCCACATGGGTGGGAGGCACCCAGGTACTTGGGCCATTTCCACTGCTGGAGGATCCAGGGAGCTGGATCAAAAGCAGAAAAGCCAGGACTTAACACCAGCACTCATACGGGATGCTGGCATCGCAGGCAATGGGTTAACCTGCTGCACCACAACACTGGTCCCGGCATGTATCATCTTTTAATTTCAGTTGTCCTTGAACTTTTTGAAGTACCTTTGTATATACTTATATGTAGATTCATGACATATAATGCCATTTCGGTCAATGATCAAACACATATACGATGGTGGTCCCACAAGGTTAGAATGGCCTCGAATTGGATCACCATGTAGAGGTGGAAGGCAGTGACACCGAGGATCCTAGCCCTGGGTAGGTTTAGGCTAATGTGTATATTTGCATCTTTGTTTAAAAAAAAAAATTGCTTAGGGGCCAGCATTGTGGTCTAGCGGGTTAAGCTGCTACCTGCATCCATATGAGTGCCAGTTCGTATCCCAGCTGCTCCACTTCTGGTCTGGCTCCCTGATAATGGCCTAGGAAAAGCATCAGAAAAATGGTCCAAGTGTTTGGACCCCTGCCACTCAGTTGAGAGATCATGATGAAGCTTCTGGATACTAGCTTCAGCCTGGCCCAGCCCTGGCCATTGTGGCCATTTGGGAAGTAAACCAAGAAAAATCTTCAGAAAAAACTTACAGGATAAAGATATAAAGAAAGCAAATATTTTGTACAGTTGTACCATGTGTGTGTGTTTTTTTTTTTTTTTTTTTTTTGGACAGGCAGAGTGGACAGTGAAAGAGAGAGACAGAGAGAAAGGTCTTCCTTTTGCCGTTGGTTCACCCTCCAATGGCCAATGGCTGCCGCCGTCGGCGCGCTGCGGCCGGCGCACCGCGCTCATCCAATGGCAGGAGCCAGGTGCTAGGTGCTTTTACCTGGTCTCCCATGGGGTGCAGGGCCCAAGCACCTGGGCCATCCTCCACTGCACTCCCGGGCCACAGCAGAGGGCTGGCCTGGAAGAGGGGCAACCGGGACAGAATCCGGCGCCCCGACCGGGACTAGAACCCGGTGTGCCGGCGCTGCAAGGCGGAGGATTAGCCTGTTGAGCCACGGCGCCGGCCACCATGTGTGTTTTAAATGGTCATTACCCAAAGCAATAAAAATTTTTAAAGTTAATAAAGTAAAAATATTATATTAGGTTAAGCTTAATTTATTATTGAGGAAAGACAAAAGTAGTTTAATGAGTTAAGTGTAGCCTGAGAAAGCAGTGTTTAAAAAGTCCACTGTGGTGCACAGGATTACACCAGGTCTCACAGACACACACCCTCACTCACCAGTGTGCCCACTGCACCTATCAGGCCTGCAAGCTCCATTCATGGTAAGCACCCAGCCCAACGTACCCTTTTAGATCTCTCTACACTGTATTTGTACTGTACCTCCTCTTCTTTATTTTATATATTTGAAAGACAGAGTCACAGAGAGAGGTAGAGACAGAGAGAGAGAGGGAGGTCTTCCATCCGCTGGTTCACTCTCCAAATGGCCACAATGGTCAGAGCTGAGCTGACCCAAAGCCAGGAGCTTCTCTTGGTTCTCCCACATGGGTGCAGGGCCCCAAGAGCTTGGGCCATCCTCTACTGTTTTCCCAGGCACATTAGCAGAGAGCTGGATTGGAAGGGGAGCAGCCAGGATTCGAACTGTCACTGCAGGCTGGGGCTTTAACCCGCTGCATCACAACACTGGCCCCACCTTTTCTTTTTTTAAAAAAATAAATATTTATTTACTTATTTGAAAGTCAGAGTTACAGAGAGAGAGGGAGAGATACTTCCATCCACTAGTTCACACCCCAGATGTCCCCAGTAGCCAACACTGGGCCAGGCTGAAGCTAAGAGCCAGGAGCTTCATCTGGGTCTCCATATAGGTACCGGGATCCAAACACTTGGGCCATCTTCTGTTGTTTTCTCAGGCATATTAGCAGAGAGCTGGATAGGAAATGGAGCAGCTGGGACTTGAACCAGCACCCATATAGAATGCTGGTGTCACAGGCAGTGGCTTTACCCATGATGCCACAGCACCAGCCTCTTTCTGTACATTTTTTCTCTGTTTAAATACACAAAAACACCTATCATTGCTGTATTCAGTACAGTGACAGGACATACAGGCATGCAGCCTAAGAACAGTAGCCTACGCCAGCAGCCTAGGTGTGCAGTGGGCCACACCAGGTAGGTTATTGTGTACCAAACACTTGAGGAGGGACGCATGACAACCAAATTGCCAGCAATGCATGTCTTACCACGTTTCCCCGACAAGTGACACGTGGCTGCAAATAGGCACCAGCCGGAAGGAAGCTTGAAAAGAAAGACATCAGGACCACAGGCTAAAAAGGGGACAGGGAGACGGGCCTGAGTTCGGGGGTCTCTGGGCCATGTGGCTCCTTTAATTCCCAGTCCCGGGAAGGAGTTGTGTGTGCAGTATCTCATTTAAATCCTTAGAGAGGTGTTGTGATGCCCATTTGTATACTGTGGAAACACACTCCGCAAGTCACCCAGGTTGCAGGGGGTCATGCTGACAGTTCTGGGGCCCGCCTCTCCCCTCCAGCCTCACTGGAGCACCCCGAAACCCTGCAGAGGTGCACCCGCTGTGTTCTCATCACCATCTGAACGCGGTGCAGCCCCTGGGCATGGAAGCAGGTCCCTGTGGGAATTTACAAACTGCCCGGCAGAGTTTTGGTTCCTCTTCTGGGTCTGGTTCTTCCTCAGCACGGGCTGTCTGGTGAGAGGACCTTGCCTGGGAAGAGCAAGCCGCCCATTGACGGTGCGCCGTGACCTTTCGCCGGCCGCCCACACTTCTCCTCAGACAGCTGGACAAAAAGTCCTCAGGAGCCATCATGGAAATCAGATGGCTTCATTTTCAGTTGTGGTCGCTCTTCTGCTAAGTCACCACATGTCAAAAGTCGGTTCGAAATACTGCATCCTTCTTTTTGGGTGGGAACGGGGACTCGGGGCCCCGGAAGAGGGAGCTGCTCTCTGTCTTGGCATCCGTCTGGCCTCAGCAAGGCCAGAGTCCTGTACGTCTGGCAGGACCCCCGAGAAAGAGGAAGAAGTCAAGGAGCGGGGTTGGGGAAGGATAGAGGGAGAGAGAAAAATGGAACGCAGGCCTTTTCTGTTTATATCATTGGAATTTGAATCTGATTCTACAACGACCCAGAGGGGTATCATAGCCATTTTACAGATTAACCAGCAAGTGGCCGAGCTGGGCCTGGAATGCAAGTCAGGAACACACAGTGTGCACTGCCTCTTCATATCGTTTTGGTTTCTTTATGTCCCTAAGCGGGTCATCACTGCAGCTGGATTCGCAGCGATCATAGCTCCCCTTGCCCTTCATCGCTTCCCCGATCACTTAGACTCCTGCAGCAGGGACTGACCACACAGTCGCCCAAAGCGGGGGGCCTAGGATCCTTCTGAGTTAGCTCGGGTTGCTGTGTGAATACTCACCATGCCCAAACCACTTCCTAATTGCGGTGGCCGAGCCGTCTCCAGGGTGACGGAGGTCTGAGATGCAAAGTGCTACAGCCCCTTGATCTTGCTTTCCAAGAACACAGAGGACCTCAAAATCAGGCCCCCAAACACGGGCTTTCCCTGGGAGGCTGGGGGGAGCTCCATGTGGCCCTGGGACATGGGGCAGGGGAGAGACAGCACAATGGCGCAGGCAGGAGTGAGGCCGGCTGTGAAGGGTGTGCTTCTGACTGTGATGCTGCATTTAGGTCCTGCGCGGTACAGCAGGAGGAAGCACCCCTGGAGAAGCAGACACTCAGGAGGTCAAGTCCGCTAAGGGATCCTGCTGCTGTGGATGTGTGGGTGCTGGGGCTAACGAGGTGCTGGAGCTCGCGAGCTGAAATGTTGGTGTTTCCAGGATGTACTGATGGGGAATCCACTGCACTGCAGGTAGCCAAGGGAGATAAGTCAGCACCTAGGAATCACACGGGTTAGCTGAGGAGGGCTGAAGCAGACCCGAGGTGCGACCGTGGCCCTGGGCGGACAGAGATGAGGGGCGTCACTGCAGCCCAGGGCCACGGGGTCAGCACAGGCAGGGGAGGCCAAGGACGCTGCCTCTCAAAGCCAGCACTCACGGTGGGGCTGGGCTGGGCTGGGGCAGCCTTGGCTTACTTATCCCAGAGCTGGGAAACCGGCCAACATGGAGAGGGGCCTAAAAGCCTGGGCCAGAAAACACAGCGCAGGGTGAACCTGGAGCAGTTCCTTCCCTGGGCACACTTTTCCATCGCTGAAAGAGGCCAGCGACACCAATGACCCCAAAGTCCCTTCGAGGCCTCAGCTTCCTTCCCCATGATAGGCACTGTCCTTGGGCTGAGTGCACCGTGTTACCTAGGTTGGTGCCTACATCCACGTCTCTTAGTGGGCCTCCTCCCTCCTCACTGTGGGATCCTGGCCCTGGCCCTGACTCCTGGTCCATGGTATCTGACTATACACAGGCGTGACACTAGCAGATGCCACTCCATATTTCTTTCTAAAAAACAAAACAAAACAAAACAAAACAAAAAAACAAAAAACAAAACTTATTTATTTAGAAGGCAGAGCTACAGACAGACAGTGAGACAGAGAAAGAGAGATCTTCCATCTGCTGATTCACTCCCCAGATGGCTGCAATGGCTGGAGCTGGGCCAACATAAAGCCAGGAGCCAAGAGCTTCTTCTGGGTCTCCCGCATGGGTGCAGGGGCCCAAGGACTTGGGCCATCCTCTTCTGCTTTCCCAGGCATATCAGCAGGGAGCTGGATTGCAAGTGGAGCAGCCAGGACTTGAACCCAGCACCCATATGGGATGCCAGCACCATAGGTGGCAGCTTTACCCATTGTGCCACAGAGCCAGCCCCCACTCCATGTTTCTTAATGCCCAAGGTGATCACCATATGGAGATGCAGGGAAAGGGAAGATTCTGGATGAATTTCTGTAGGTGACATCCCTAGAAGAGATGGACCATTTGGTGGGCTGCCACGAGGAGGTCCCAGGCACTTGGGAATGGCCAAAACGCATGCCCCACTTGTGAATTTTTAATGAAGACGTATGTGAGTGCAAAGCCATGCGCGAGGCTTTCTGCACCGCGTGTGACTCGGGGAGCATGGATGCAGAAGACGGGAAAGGGAGAAGGCCCTGACTCCGGGGGCTGGGTCTACACGGTGGAATCTCCATTCCTCCGGGCAGTGCTGGCCAAAAACCACCTGAGCAAGGGAGCAGGGGACAGAGCCAAGGAAGAGGCCTTTTTTTATTTTTAATTTTTTTTTTTAAGATTGTATTTCTTTATTTGAGAGGTAGAGTTACAGATAGTAAGAGGGAGAGACAGAGAGAAAGGACTTCCTTCCATTGATTCATTCCCCAAATGGCCACAACGGCCGGAGCTGCACCAATCCGAAGCCAGGAGCCAGGAGCTTCTTCCGGGTCTCCCATGTGGGTGCAGGGCCCAAACACTTGGGCCATCCTCCGCTGCCTTCCCGGGCCATAGCAGAGAGCTGGACTGCAAGTGGAGCTGCTGGGACTAGAACCAGTGCCCATATGGGATGCTGGCACTGCAGGAGAAGGATTAACCTACTGTGCCACAGTCCCATCCCCGGAAGAGGCATTTTAGAAGTGGGCTGCCAGGGGCCGGCACTGTGGCGTAGTGGGCAAAGCCACTGCTAGAGGAAGACCTCTCCCTCTCTCTGCCTCTGCATCTTTGTAACTCTGCCTTTAAATAAACCTTTTTTTTTTTTTAAGTGTGCTTTCCTGGTGTATCTGTTTTCTGTCTCTTACAAGAATTTCTAGGGAGCCAGTGGTGTGGCATACAGTGCCTGTGACACTGGCATCCCCTGTGAGTGCCCCTTCGAGTCCCAGCTGCCCCACTTCTGATGCAGCTCCATGTTAATGCTTCTGGGAAAGCAGCAAAAGGTGGCCCAAGTGCTTGGGCCCCTGCACTCACATGGGAGACCTGGAAGAAGCTCCTGGCTCCTGGCTTCCACCTGGCACAGCAGATAGGTGACAGCTCACTCCCTCCCCCACTGCCCTACCTCTCTGTAACTCTGCTTTTCAAATAAGTAACAAAAAAAAGGAATTTCTAAAGAAATGAGTTGCTACTTAACCTCCAAATGCATGTTTCTGACCCCTTTTTCCTAGAGGAGAGAAAGGGTCATTACGCCCCCATGAGCCTCTCATAACAACACTGTGGTGAGCTGGTGAGTGCATCACTTTGCTTTATATGTAGTTCTGTTGAAGGTCACCTTAATTAGCATCTATTATTGATTCAGAAACATCGAGCTTGTATCCTACAGCTCTGTAACTCCAGCCTGCAGGAGGCTCATCCAACACAACGACGACGTCTCTGTAAGGCACAGCACAGCCTCCTGCTGCTTAGGGATGCCATATGGCGCTGCCCCAGGGCCATGTTCAATGTCAGAGTCAACAAGAAGAAGCACAGACATGTGAAGAGGGTCGCACCGGAGCTGCACTCTGTGGAAGGACACTGCTCACAGTGCGAGGCCTAAGCGAAGAGGGCTGAGCCTAGCCTCCCTCGGCATCCGTCAGCTGACTTGAGCTTTTGGCACTCTGCCTGTGCCTGTGAATGACCGTAAAAGTACAGTTTCACCACACTGTAAAGATCTTAACACCACTGCACCATAGGCTCAAAAATGGTCACCATCTGAATGGATGGGCAATGTTGTGTAGCAGGTGTCACCACTGGCCAGTGTGAGTTTCAGCTCCTCTACTTCGGATGTGGTTTCTTGCTGAAGCCCCTGAGAGACAGCAAATGATGGCCCAAGTGTTTGGGTCCTGGCCACCCATGTGGGGACCCAGATAGAGTTCCTGACTTCTGGCTTCAGCCTGGCTGAGTCCTGGCTGTTTTCAGCATTTGGCGAGTGAACTCATGGATGGACAATCTCTCTCTTTCTGTCACACTGCCTTTCAAATAAATAAATTAATCTTTTAAAAACTTGATTAACATGATAAATTCTGTAATTTTTACCACAATACAAACACCCAACATCATTGAGACCAAAATAATCAAACAGGGTTCTCTCATCATGCTTGGTCATGGGATATAACACCCCGAGATGAGGCTGGCGCTGTGGTGTAGCGGGTTAAGCTGCCAACAGCAATGCCAACATCTCATATGGGTGATGGGTCATGTTCCAGCTACTCCACTTCCAATCCAGCTCCCTACTAATGGCTTTGGACAAGCAGCAGCAGATGGCCCAAGTCCTTGGGCCCCTGCTACCCACATGAGAAACACGGATGAAGCTCCAGTTTCCTGGCTTCAGCTTGGCCCAACCCCAGCCTTTGAAGCCATCCGGGGAGTGAACCAGCAGATAGAAGATCAATGTCTCTCCCTCTCTCCTTTTTTCTCCCTCTCTCCCTGTAACTGCCTTTCTGAGAAATAAAAGATGAATCTTTTTTTGAAATAAAACTCACACAGTCTGAGTTTTATTGCTGCCACCTCTGGATTCCTGCTCATGGGGGAATCTATAATTAATCCATAAGCAATCTTGTTCTGTTTGCCTCTCCGTAGGTATCAGCCAGGTCACCAAGTCGGTGAAAGAAATGGCAGCACTGTCCTGTGAATACAACATTTCTATCGATGAACTGGCGAGAATGCGCATATACTGGCAGAAGGACCAACAGATGGTGCTGAGCATCATCTCTGGGCAAGTGGAAGTGTGGCCTGAGTACAAGAACCGCACCTTCCCCGACATCATTAACAACCTCTCCCTTATGATCCTGGCACTGCGCCTGTCGGACAAGGGCACCTACACCTGCGTGGTTCAGAAGAACGAGAACGGGTCTTTCAGACGGGAGCACCTGACCTCCGTGACACTGTCCATCAGAGGTTGGTGGGATTTTCTGGTTTACTCTAGACTGGCGGATTCTTCATGCCCTTAAAGCCAAATGTCTGTTGATTTTGGTGAAAATTTTACCAAAGTACGATATATTTTGTTTCACTCCTTAGGGTTGAGTCTTAGTTTACAAAATACTCTGATTTCTTAAGGTGGCCTAGACGTACCTACTAAAGAACATTTCCTGTACGTTGAAAATTCAAGCTCTTGACAATGATCCTGGGGCATTGTAATATCCTGAAGTGCCCTCTGAATCACAAGAAGACAATTTTTTTCCTTTATGTGTCTTCACTACTAACTGCACGTGGCCCAACAATATTGTACAATATTGCACATGTGCCTCTGAGAGTATGTTGGAAAGGTAAAGGAGCCGTGCAGGAAGAAATATTGCTCGAGTAGTATTTAAATGTCTAGGAGTGCGGTTATTTGACTATTCTCATATTTTCAAAATATCACTTATTTTTTGCATATTTGCATATTTGAAACTCGCATCTCACAGTCACTCCTGCAAAGTTGAGTGTCACAGAATTGGATGCATGATTTATGACTGCCACTGGAAAGAACAAATACCTGAATGAAAGCCCTGTGCATACACCTCCTGTGAAGGGCAAGCGTTCTCATCCTAGACAGGGAGGAGCCTCGCTTCATCACACGTGCTGGGTCGACAGGACACTCACGGAGCCTGAGCCCTTGTCGAGAAAGTGCAGTTCCGGGCCAGCCCCTCACACTTAAAATGCAAAGAATCCTTTTACCTGGGCACCTGAGACTCTAGTGAAAAGCAAACCTCCTACTTAATCAAGTGCAGTGGTTAACCTTGGTAACAGATAACTTCAGCAGATCCTTAGTGAATTCCTTACTGTTGTTCCTGCTTTGCTCGTTAGCAAAGGGTCACATGGGTCACACCTGAAGCTTATGGAGTAGGCCAAAGTTCATGGAACTTCCTTAAATCTCACTCAGTGTATTCCCTGCTTGTGGACAGGTCAAATGACTACATGGAGATGGGATTGGAGGGGTACTAAGAAGCCCACCCTTCTAAAATTTTGACCTGTACTGATTTCAGAAATTCTCAGCATTATAGCCATTCCTGTACAAGACGCTTGTTAGAAATGAAGATGTCTTGTCTGGGGAGATACTGCCATGCAGTAGTTAAGTATTAAAAAGTCCATATCAGCCTGTATTAGTTAATTACATGAAGTACTTAGTTCCCTGACACAATACCCAGACAGAGAAGTAGGCCAAGGAGAGCCAAGTTTTGATAGAGAAGAAAATCTAATTTTACCCAGAACGAGGCTGAATTTTTCAATTAAGTCAAGTAAGGCCCTTCTCCCATGGTAAGGGAGCCTGTGAATCCCCTGGGGATTTGCAGGTTCGGATGCAGCAGGCCTGGGGTTGGATCTCGGAGTCTGCACTGCTAACAAGCTCCCAGGTGGTGCCTGGGCCACTGCTGAGACCCACAGTTTGAGAAGCAAGAAGTTAAGGTAGACTTTGCTAGAGTGGTGGTCTTAGTGCATTTTCAGATGCTAATAACATGGTATCACAGACTGGGCATGTTACAAAGAGAAGGGGTTTATTTTGACTCACAGCTCTAGCCCAAGGTTAAGGGTTCACGTCTGGTGATGGCCTTCTTGCTGGTGGCACAGGTATAGTATGGTAAGGGAGCCGCTGGGCCAAACTTTAATAGTGGACCCCCTCTCGAGGTAGCCCATTAACCCATTAGTTACATGAATGGTTGTATGCCGGGGCTTAGGCTCACGACAAGCAGATCCAGATTCCGACAGGGCAGAGAACAACTCGGAGCCATTTGTGGGTTTCTTTCTCCTTTCCAAACAGTGGTGCGGTGAGAAAAGCACAAAGAACAGCCACTGGTGGTGGAGCCACAGGAGATTTCCGCCTTTGTGTCCACAATGGCGGTCAGACATCTCCACACAACCACAAGCAGCTGCACATGTGTCCACATCCATCCCCAGGCAACTGCATCTAGCCGTGCCCCCCACTAGCTTATATGGGTTACAGATAAATGTGGCCTAGAGCCAAACCATTACATCACAGACTTGTGGGCAGTGAGCCCAGCAGGTGGACCTGTCCGTTACCATGACACCAGTTGCCAAACAGGCACAGAGATACCCTGGCAAGAGCAAAAGACATGAGAACTTGACAGTTTCACCTTCCCAAGTTCATCTTGGCAATGGCTTAATCCATTCACAAGGCAGAGCCCTTCAGGCCTAAAGGCCTCACCCCTAACACTTCTAAATGGGGTGAAACTTCAACCTGAGTTTCAGAGGGAACAAAGCTTCTTCAAACCACAGCGGTAACCAGGTGTCCTCTTTTGCTTGGGGTGGAGGAGTTTCTTCAAGACGCCAAGTTTTTCAGTGCTAAAGTAGAAACGTCTCGGGAAAATAGTAGAAGTTGATGATTCAACAGTAGCTAAGAGAGCAGAACAAGGGGCCGGGTGTTTGGCACAGTGATGAAGATGCCCACATCCCAAAGATCCTGCTTTTGAGTCCCGGTTCAGCTTCCGCTGCCAGCTTCCTGTTGATGTGCAGCCCAGGAGGCCGCAGGCTATGGCTTTAAGACTTGGTACCATCTACCCACATGTGATAGGCTCCTGGCTTCAACCTGGCCCAACCCCTGGTGTCGGGGGCATTTGGGGAATGAACCAGTACATGAGAGTGCTCCCTCCCTGTTTCTCTCTCTCTCTCTCTGTGTCTCTGCCTTTCAAACTAAATAAATAAATAAATGAATCTTTAAAAAAAAAATTACAAGATGGTAATAAAATATCAGTACAGAAGTATACAAGGAGTCTTCAAAAAGTACATGGAAAATATGTATTAAGAAAAAATTATGCATGAATTTCAAGTTGGTTTTCCACTAAAATAAATTTTACTTCCGCATTACATGAACTTTTTGAAGTATCCTCATATGAAAACCCCTATTAATCAGCATATTTGAAAAGTTGCTATACTAGTTAACAAGTTAGGTTAAGGATTTAACCCTAAAACGTGCTTACGTCTTCCTTTCCTCGTAAGACAATCGTAGCCCTCCCCACTAACATGTGGTGGAAGCTAGAGCTAACTGGTTGACAAGGAGATGCCGCGGAGTAATTCCCTGATGGTGCACAGTGTGGCAAGGCCTCCGGAGCAGACACCCTCCACAAGTCAGGAGACAGAACTGAGGCTCCTCCAGGCCCGCGCAGACCTTGAAAGGATGACTTGTCAGGCTGGCACTGGCATTCCTGAGAAGAGTACAGAGACGACTTGGAACATGACTCATTTGGACATGCCAGTCCATGTTGCAACAGATGACAAACTGATGTTGTAAGAAACCAGGGGAATATTTGATGTCAGGTTTGAGTGTGATGATTTCATCTTTTTTTTTTTTTTCTTTTTTGACAGGCAGAGTGGACAGTGAGAGAGAGAGACAGAAAGAAAGGTCTTCCTTTACCGTTGGTTCACCCTCCAATGGCCACCATGGCCAGCGCATCGCGCTGATCCAAAGCCAGGAGCCATGTGCTTCTCCTGGTCTTCCATGGGGTGCAGGGCCCAAGCACTTGGGCCATCCTCCACTGCACTCCCGGGCCACAGCAGAGAGCTGGGCTGGAAGAGGGGCAACCGGGACAGAATCCAGCGCCCTGATTGGGACTAGAACCGGGTGTGCCGGCGCCGCAGGTGGAGGATTAGCCTATTGAGCTGCGGCGCCGGCCAAAGATTTCATCTTAAGGATAAATTCATGAGGAAGAAATAATAACTCCAACTAAAAATGGCTCAGATAGATACACATCAAATTCCAGTTAGAAACAAAGTTCATTCCCCAAAAAGGTGACTTTACTTCCAACTACATCCAAGGCCAACTCTTCGCTTTCCTGGCGTTATAGTCACTTGTCATGATTTCTCCTTCCCCTCGTTTTTCCCCCATCACTGGGCAGTCCTGGAAGCCTTCAGTTGGCCGCGTGATTTAAATGAGGGGACACATCTAAGAGAAAACAAATGTATGACCCACTTAAGTCAATCCATCATCTAACTTCCTGTGTGCCAGATTCTGAGCCCAGTGATTGATGTGAATTATGTTACTTAATTCTTTAGAATCCTGGGAGATGGTATTATTATCCGCCATTTTATGGATGAGCAAACTAAGACTAAAAGCAGTTATGTAGTTGGCCTAGGGTCAAAGGCAAAATTACTTTTCTGAAATTTTTTATTTATTTCACCATATTTGAAAGGCACAAATAAAGGGGGAGGGAGAGAGAATTTTCCATCATCTAGTTCACTCTCCAAATGCCTGCAACAGCTAGGGCCAAAGCCAGGAGCAAGAACTCCATCCAGGTCACCCACAGGGGTGACAGGAACCCAGGTACCTGAACCACCCAGTGCTGTCTCTCAGAATGCATTAGCAGGAAGCTGGATCAGAAGCATAACAGGAGACGAGAAGCAGCACTCCAGTATGGAATGCAGGCATCCCAAGGGCATCTTCACCACTGTGCAAAAAAAAAAAAGTCCTCAAAACTATTTTACCACCTCCTCTTGGTGCCCACTGTGCTGTCTGACCTCTCTGTGGGACTCAGAATTCTGAGCAGAAAGCGCATCACACGGAATGAAGTACGGGAACTTGAATCCTCCCATTCATGCTGAGCAGTTCAATCCCGTGTGAGAATAAGGAGGGGGGCCATTTTCCTGTGTGTGCTACAGTCATTGCCCTATTCGTTGCTTTGCATGCACCTCAGAATCTTACTGGGGGACACGAGAGTGCAAGAAGGCCTCAGGGGTTCTGCAGAAACGCTGGAGGGCCTCCCTGTCTTTTCAAGGCTTTTCAGAATGGTTGCATAATCAGTAAAGTGCAGTGGTTGAGAATATGGACTCGGTATTGTACAGTCTGGACACAGGTTTACCTGAGCAAAAGACTACTTTTTAAAAAACAAGGATTGCCAAACCCAAGTTTAGGGTAGTGGTTACCTTGGGTGTAAGCAGTCAGGAGAGGCAAGACCATGCAAGCTGATTTAGGCACGGTCCTGTCATTGTTCTGGCTTTCAGGTTATGGAACAGGTTGGTCCAGGCTCAGTCTAGTTAAAAAAAAATGTAAAGAGGGGGCTGGCGCTGTGGCGCAGTGGGTTAACACCCTGGCCTGAAGCGCTGGCATTCCATATGGGCACCAATTCGAGTCCCGGCTGCTCCACTTCCGATCCAGCTCTTTGCTATGGCCTGGGAAAGCAGTAGAAGATGGCCCAAGTCCTTGGGCCACTGCACCCACTTGGGAGACCTGGAAGAAGCTCCTGGCTCCTTACTTTGGATCAGTACAGCTCTGGCCGTTGTGGCCATCTGGGGAGTGAACCAGCGGATGGAAGACATCTCTCTCTCTCTCTCTCTACCTCTCTCTGTAACTCTTTCAAATAAATAAAATTAAATTAAAAAAAAAAAGTGAGTAAAGAGGAAGAGAGCCACCTGTGTACCTAAAGTACCAGGAAGGGTAGGAAAGGACAGGCTCTGGGGTTGGAAAAACATGAATTCAGATCCCTGTTCTGCCACTGAGTGGTTTGCTTATTTTAAGATGGAGATTGTGGTTGAATGTTGTGGCTCAGTGGGTTAAGCCACTGCTTGGGATGCCTACTTCATGTATCAGAGTGCGCGTTTGAGTCCCAGCTACTCTACTTGTGATACAACTCCCTGCTAATGCGCCTGGGAAACAGGAGGTGATGGCCTAAGTACTTGGGTCCTTACTACACACTTGGGAGACCATGAAGGAATTCCTGGCTCCTGCTTTCAACCTGGCCCAGCACTAGCTATTGCAGGCATTTAAGGAGTAACCAAAAGACAGAAGACTTCTCTCTCTCTCTCTCTCTCCCTCTCTCTCTCTCTCTCTCTTTCCCCTCCCACCCCCATCACTCAGCCTTTCAAATAAATAAATCCTTTTTTATAAAGATTTATTTATTTATTTGAAAGGTAGAGTTACAGACAGTGAGAGGGAGAAACACACAGAGAGAGGTCTTCCATCTGCTGGTTCACTCCCCAAATGGCTGCAACAATTGGAGCTGAGCTGATCCGAAGCCAGGAGCCTCTTCCCGGTCTCCCACACAGGTGCAGGGGCCCAAGGACTTGGGCCATCTTCTACTGCTTTCCCAGGCCATAGCAGAGAGTTGGATTGGAAGAGGAGCAGCCAGGACTAGAACCGGCGCCCATATGGGACACCAGCATAGCAGACGGAGGATTAACCTACTGCGCCACAGTGCTGGCCCCAATAAATCCTTTAAAAGAAAAAAAAAATATGGAAACTATATTAGGTTAAAAAATGTATGAAATTACTAATATTTGAACTTTTTTGTTTTTGGTCTGCAACCTACCTCCCAGGATTGTTATGAAGACAAAATAAGATAATGTCCAGATGTGACAGACATGAGTCCAGTGAATGTTATCTCTTAATTTCTCTTACCTCTCACAGTCGCAAGTGTCATTCAGCCACATGAACCTACTTCTCCTTTCTCTAATAAGTGCCTTCCTATCACCATCAAAAGTGGCAAAGGGGACTGATGTTATGACATAGTGGGTTAAGCCTGTGATGCTAGCATCCCATATGGGTGCTGGTTCAAGTCCTGGCTGCTCCATTTCCAATCCTGTTCCCTGCTAATGCACCTAGGAAGTCAGAAGATAGCCCAAGTACTTGGGCTCCTGTACCCATGTGGAAGTCCTGGATGAAAATTCCTAGCTCCTGGAATTTGCCCAAGGCTAGCCCTGACTGTTGCAGCCATTTGGGCAGCGAACCACTGGATGGAAGCGCTCTCTCTCTCTCTAATTCTGCTTTTCAAATAAATAAATAAATCTTTTTAAAAAGTCAATTAAAAGAACCAATTCAAAGCAAAGTTACTCCAAGGATTATATGTGATTATTAATGGCTGATGGGAAGTTGCCTATCATATCCCACTCTATGATTCTTATTAAAGCTAGCTGATTTGGTAAAAATAAAAACTCACATACACAGACTATGTAACGGCGCCTAATTCCATCCTTGTTCTTTCCTTAGCTGACTTCCCTGTCCCTAGCATAACTGACATTGGACATCCCGCCCCTAACGTGAAAAGGATAAGATGCTCTGCCTCTGGAGGTTTTCCAGAGCCTCGCCTCGCCTGGATGGAAGACGGAGAAGAACTAAACGCTGTCAACACGACGATTGACCAGGATTTGGACACGGAGCTCTACAGCGTCAGCAGTGAGCTGGATTTCAATGTGACGAATAACCACAGCATCGTGTGTCTCATCAAGTACGGGGAGCTGTCGGTGTCACAGATCTTCCCCTGGAGCAAACGTAAGCCTCCTCGCGGAACAATCCAGCCCACAGGGTTTTCGGAACTGGGCATCTGGAATTTTGATAGTATTTCAGATATGCAAATGAAATGGTTACTATGACTTGTTAAGGTCACTGAATGAGATATGATCATGCTATTAGACTAATTTTAGTTGCTTTTAATGAAGATTCTGAAATTCAGAATCCTAGGAACTGCTATCCCTCTGGTAATCCTCGTGGGAAGTTACAATGGCTTATAGTGTGTCCTGATTTAAAACGCCCTCAGGGCTTTGGAAGTTTGTTTTAGGGCACCCCACTCCCATAGCCCACAGTTTCAAACCTTTGCCTATTGTCGGTAAATGTGTCTTTTTTTTTTTTTTTTTTAAAGAACTGCTAGTTCATTCAGAGCCAAGCCTGGTAAAGAAAGTGAACTACAAACTCCTTGAAGACAGGGCCTGAAAAAAGAGGTCATTTTTGAGCAAATCCTTTACTTGCAGAATTGTCTTTCATCTGAAAATATAACATGAAAATATTGGATTTATATAAACATATGCATGTTAAGCCTACATTGAGTTATTACAGAACTCGGATGCTTGAAACAGGAGCCTAATGTGTGTGACTAATCGTACAGAACTCTTGGCCCTACTCCCAAAATGGGCTTTGGGACTGCATAGTAAGAAACATTCCACTACATTTGATATCCCATGGCACATAAATATGTAGTATAATATGTAATATACAGTTGCATCACGCATTACATCTAATTCTTGTTGTGACTTGTAATTAAGGAGGTAGGGTCTTACCAGTCAATTCTGGTATATGATTTACTCCCAATTTACTTCCAGTCTTCGGGAAAATTCTTTAACTATTTTCCTCAGTGGGCAATGAGATGAAGTTTCCTGAGAAAATTAGCTCAAATATAAAACACATTTTGACATGATTTCATAGATACGCCAACCTCATCTCTCTCGATCATCTTTTAGGAAATCTAAAATGCACATGAAAATGAGGTTTGAGTCATAAAGACAATTTATTAGCTCTGAGTTTATTTGTACTTCATAGATGTATCATTATTGAGCCAATTTTAGCTTATTCTGACTAAAGGTGGGGAGTAATAGGAGATAAATCAGTAATTGTAGCTTGAGTCATATTTTAGACATTCTTGATATCTGGAATATGGGGAAATGTGATAGTCTAGGACAGGGGCTAGTTAAATTTTTTCTGAAAAGAGCCAGATGATAAATATTTTAGGCCTTGGAGTCAGTTTCTGCTGCAACAGCTGAGGTCTGCCATTGGAGAAAAAACAGTCATGGACAAGACATCAATGAATGGCATGGCTGCATCCCAACACGTTGTACTTAACAAAGCAGGTGGTAAGCCAGGTTTGGCCTGTGTGCTGTTTGGCAACGCATAGGTTTTTTTTGGTTTTTTTTTTTTTTTTTTTTTTTTTGTGGTTGAAGGGCTTTAGTGTACAAATACTTCAAATCTCACTCACTGGACTGAGGGCCTCATTTACAGCAAGATTCATAAACAAATAATGTATTTGTGCAGTGAAGAGCTGGCTGCACACACACACACACACACACACACACCAGGTATGTAACCTGTAGCTAAAAATGTAACAGGTCATGTCACTAAATCAGTATCAACACCAAACTTTGAAGAAAAAAAATAACACCCAAATTTATGAGAGATTGGCTGTATGATTCTTTTAGTCTGGGCCTGTCAAGTGGATTATCCGTCGATAAACTGGAGGGCGGTAAATCAGGGAGCACCACTCATGACGTCTAGGGAGCTGTGTGCCCAGATGCCCTCCCATTTCTTGCACGTGGGATCCTGTGGTGTGATACCAGGTTCCCAGCAGGCATCCAGTCAGAGCCGATTTGCTGCCGCCGGTCCCACCTCCTTGCCCTTACAGGCACACCATCCCCTCCCTCAGCTGAGTGAAGCTTGTGAATGGGTGTGGAGTAGCCTCACGGAGGAAGGAAGGAGTGAGCTAGACTGGTGATGCTTCCAGGCTAAAGGACAGCAGGAAAGGCTTCTGTGTTATTTGTGTCATTCTGATCTGTACAGGCCAGCCCTGTCATCACTTGCCTCCATGCAATCTGGTATTTTAGGAAAAAAAGAAGGAAAAAGGCAGGAGGAAACAACTTTTTCTCTTCTTTAACTGGTAGATGTGTTACCGGAGATGGGTGGTGTAGGTTCTTGTCTTGGTGCAAGAAAGAATTCAGACGTGAGACAGAACAATGGCAAGCAAGGTTTAATGAGGGTAGGGCATCCATCAGAACAGATGGGACAGAATCTGAGAGAGAGTGCCCACTCAGAAAGCATGGTTACGTGCTTAATGAAGATAATACACCTGGCAGGCCAGGCAGGCAGCTCAGGAGAGAGCTGAGAGCTGAGTGCACCGTCTGTATTTAGACTGGGGCTTACAAGGGAAAAGGGTCCAGTTCTCCCCACCGTTTCTCCTTCCCCTCCTCCTCCCCTCCTCAGAACAAAGAGTTTGCTGAGTGTGAATTAGGTGAAATTCCTCCCAAGATTTCATTACTCAGTGTTATCAGACTGGGGAGTCCACCTGGCATTGGGCAGAGGAGCCTCCCCTAGGGTGCCTGCTCAACGTTATCAGGCCAGATGGCCTACTTGGTGCTGAGCACAGAGGATTCTCCTGGGGAGCTTCCCTTGGGAGGAAGGCTAAGACCACCTGGAAAGTTATCGGGGTATGGGCAGGACTTTGTAGTGTAAAATCCTGGGCTGCTTCCAAGGTGAGCTTCTGCAGATGCTTTGTGTTCCTAAGGCCCCCCTCACACACATAGGCTAATTTCTAACTTCCTACCTGACAGGTGTACTGTGATCAAAATGGCATTTTAGAATGATTGCTGTGGCAGCAGTATAGGAATTACTAGTCTATGACATCTGAGGCAAGAGGCCAGTTTGGAGGCTAATAGGTGGGAGATGAGAAGAGTCTGGGCAGAGACAGCTGTTGTAAGAGATTTGGGGAAAAGCCATCAGCAGTAGAGATTTTTCTGAATGTAGAGTAGGAAGTTCATGAGAAATTAACTGAGCACACAGAAGACAAATCCCTCTTATTTGGATAATAACTGGTGTCACCAATCATGAAAATGGGAGATGAGAGGTGGCAGAAATGCTTTGCAAAGAATCTATTGAGTTCCTTTTCATCAAGGAGGGAGGCACTGGCATCCAGCCATCTAGTCAATAGCTAAAACTAAAATCAGGAGCTCAGAAATATGACTTCCAAGTGTAGAAAGCAGACGGCATTGCAGGCCTTGGATGTGGGAGGACTGGGGCCGGTGAGAGGAGAATGGGGCCCCAGGCAGAGCATGGGAACAACTGAAGGCCAACAAGAGCCTACAAAAACCTGAGTGCCGCAAGCAGAAACAGAAGGCTGTGCTGTTAGAGTTGAGAAGGGGAAGGTTTCAGCTGGACCGCAGCTGATACATGTTTTGTGCTTATTTGTAAGCCACTGCAGAGAACTCAGAAGAGGAAGAGCTGCTAATATTCCCTTCAATCCCTGTCCCTGCCCTTTCTCCAGATGTTGTCACTAACTTCCTCGAAGAGGTTGAAAACCACTTGGTATACCTGCTGCTCCTGATAAGGAGGAATGGGGCAGTACCCTATAAGCTAACACCTTCCTCCTCCTCTCCCATATGCTTTCTTGCACGTCCCCCTTGTGGTCTTAGGGGGATTGGAACTGCAGCTCAGAGCTGGTCTGCGGAGCTCACTTCCAGGATGGTCCCACTTAATGCAAACCACAAACACTCTGCTCTTCACAGAGCCTTTTGTAATCCTTCCAGAAACTCTAGGCTGGAAGGTTAGAAAAAAAGTGTCTGAAAGTGAATGAA
The DNA here is from genome assembly GCA_949820135.1 of Sylvilagus floridanus. NCBI lineage: Eukaryota > Metazoa > Chordata > Mammalia > Lagomorpha > Leporidae > Sylvilagus > Sylvilagus floridanus. The sequence goes on along the minus strand of OX463244.1, from coordinate 73,282,079 downwards.
AAGTGGTCCTTCTAATTTTTGGCAGCTACTGTGAGTGTGTGTGTGTGTGTGTGTGTGTGTCAGCTAGACAAGGGAAAATAAGGTTCATTTAATCATGACCCATCAGCTAATCATTAGTAGTAATTCATAGTAATTTTAGCTATAAGATATTAAGACAAGATCACTTTAAAAATATCTCCTTAAAATCTTTCATGTGCCATCTTAACTCAGCAAATGCACAAGTTCAAATTGTCTTTTCCGCATTCAGTACCTGACATCTGACTATAAGCATGTGTCTGATTGAAGAATTAGGCAAGCAAAAATGCTAGCAGCTGTGTAGCAGAAAGCTGACTTGGCAGAGAAGTGGGAAATACACCAGAGTTGCTTTTGGAAGAGGAATAGAACCATGCATCTGACTTTTTTCTTTTCCTTCCACAGCCAAGCAGGAGCCTCCCGTTGATCAGCTTCCATTCTGGGTCATTATCCCAGTAAGTGGTGCTTTGGTGCTCACTGCGGTAGTTCTCTACTGCCTGGCCTGCAGTAAGTACTCCATGTTATCATCGTGACCTCTGTTCCATCAGCACCCCTCTGAGGTTTAAGCCTCTTCTCCTACTTGTAGCAACACTAAGGAAACTTTAGTGTCTTCATTACTTGTCCCAGCAAGTGTCATTCATTCACTTGACGAACAAACATTTCTTAGACACCTACTATGTGCCAATGGTTCTCTCCTAGATCCTGGAGTTACAAAGACAAGAAGTCACCGTTCTTGAGACACATTCTAGTTTAGTTCTTTATTTTTTTCCCTAATTTTATATTTGTTTGGGGAAACTGAGGCTTGTTAACTAGAAAACATCTCATGCTATAGGATTTCCTAATGTTTGAGTTGGAATAGGAGGAAAGGCAGAATGACAAGATTTAGGGGCAAGAAAAAATTTTTGGAGAACAAGATGTGTGAATAAAGTCAAGCAAATACATGGCCAAGGGTGATTTTACCAACCTGCAGTTCGTTTTTGGATAGAAGATAAGGAGTGGTTGGTGAAAGAAGAGATGTCTGGGATATTTTATCCTATGAATTTAAAATTTTGGTCCCAGACAAATGTTCCCTTTAATCTTTGTGAAAAAATGGATCAGAATGGCTAGGTCAGAGCTATGGTCATAATCACCATGAAGGGGTATGAACCCTTCTTAGAGTAGAAATCATGCACACTGAGCAAACACTGGAGACCAATATTGGTTGATTTTCCCAAAAAGTGTCAAAGCTAGGTGAAGTCACTAGAGACTACAAGGAACAACTCACCCTAATGGTGGGATAGGGGCATCTGATGGGCTCAGGGACATTCTAGTACAACACTACCCAGGCTTACTGCCCTAGTCCATGGTTTCCCATCTTCAGTAATACTACCATTGCCACCTGGAGCCAGATAATTCTTTTAGAATGCTGTTCCGTGTATGGTAGGCTATTTGAAAGTTTCCCTGGTGTCCACTTACTATATGTCAGTAGCATCCTTTGCCCCATTTGTGACAACCAAAAGTGCTTCCAAACATTGCCAAATGTTCTGGGGGGAAGGAGGGCTTGGGGTTGGAAATTACCACTGGGTTGAGAACCACTGGATCTAAGGCCGTCTGAAGGCCAGCTGAAATGTATGGACACAATTTGATGGGAATTCACCTATCATCTTTATTGCTTGTGCTTGTTTCCAAGGACACGTTGCAAGGTGGAAAAGAACAAGAAGGAATGAAGAGACAGTGGAAACTGAAAGGCTGTCCCCTATCTACTTAGGCTCTGCGCAATCCTCGGGCTGAGCAGAACATTGCAAGGTAGCCCTTTTAGTTCTCTACCAATGTGGATTACACGGGGTCATGTGGCCATGAGGCACAGTCTGTCTTCCGCTCAGTACCAAATTCGAGGTCTTCCTACTACCCCAGCTTCTCACCCTCTGACACCCCTCTCCTTTCTCCCCCCCACAATTTGCTTATTGCAGCCTCTTCCTTTGCTGTGCGTTCTGCCTTCTGAAATGTTCCCCTCTCATCAGTCAGCTCCATGCCTTTCCTTATTTGTAAAGCACTGCTGTGAGTTCATCTTGCAGTAGGATTCTGCCCCGTTGTTCTCATCGTTCACCTCCCCTGTGTCTCCCAGGAGTGACGGACACAGATTGGGGTAGTTTGTGCTAGCCCAGTAACACCCTCATTGGTTTCTCTGCCTGTTACTAACAGACTTATCCTACTGACCAGTGACTGAGCTGAATCCCGTCATTATTCAGTTACTTTGTCATGTCATTTTCCCAAACACTCTGAAGAGACCCCAGTGCCTGTAGCAGAGGCTTCAAAAACTTTTAACACTGTACATTCCAGCTAATCTCTTCAGCCTAAACATCCTGTTTCTGTCCATTGTTCCTCACATGGCATAGTTTCCAGATGCTTCATTTGAACACTGTAGATGCCAGTGAAGAGAGTCCAAAACTTTGGTCTTACTGGTTCTGCATACAATGGGATAATTGTATCTGGGATCTGGATATAGCCTTAGCTTTTTTGACACTAATGCTGTTAACTCAAATAAGATTTGTGTTCTTCTAAAACCTCCAGGACTTTTCACGTAAGAGAAACATTGGAACATTGGAATCTAAGGACTGACGTCAGGTCAAGGGTAGTTATAGCCTTGTGAACAGTTCAGTTTTGACTTACAAAAGATTGGGATAACTCTGGCATAAGAAATTAGAGCCTGTAGAATTGCCTTTAAAAATAAAGGAAATGGGGGCCGGAGTTGTAGTGAAGCAGGTGAAGCTGCTTTCTGTGAAGCCAGCGTCCCATACAGGGACTGGTTCAAGACCTGGCTGCTCCACTTCTGATCCAGCTCCCTGCTAATGGCCTGGAAAAAGCAGTGAAAGATAGCCCAGGTGTTTGAGCCCCTGCCGCTCACGTGGGGAACCCAGATGACTCCTGGTTGTGGCCATCAGGGGAGTGAACCAGTGGATGGAAGACCTCTCTCTCTGTCTCTTCTCCTCTAATTCTTTCAAAAAAAATAATTTTTAAAAAATAAGGAAAAAATAATATCTGGGCTTTATATAACAGCTCATGTTTTGCAAAAGTACTATTTAATCTGAATCATAAAGAAACTCTTATGAGCAAGCTGCATCTTAATTTAATGGCTGGACAACCTGAGGCTCCCAGTAGTTGAGTGACTTAAACGAGGTCATTTGTTTAAGGAGCAAAAGTGGGACTCAAACTGGCTATCAAGCTTAGGTTTTTTCACCAATATGGCTGCTTAAATTTTTCCCAAAGCAGTCTCCCCATTTCCTATCTTGTTTTCATTTTAGATTATTCACTCTTCAGGGTAGCATTTCCCTGGTTCTGCAATTATCTAGGATTTCCCTGACTTTCCCCTCTATCTTAAAAAGTCTTTTGGTTATCTGCTCATACTTCACAATGAAGCCATGAACCCAAGATTTACAACAAGTCTTTATAGCCATCTTGTGCATTTGCATCTCTGAACTTGTATATAGCACATCATATACCCGCTGGGTTTATTTTCACATGCCTTTACCAGACTGTAGGCTTATTGAGAAGAGCAATTCTCTTCTTTGTTTGCCTCACATATAGAATAATACAAAGATCAAGAGCACTTGGTCTTTAGGTGTTAGCTGGTGTTCAAGAAACATTGGCCTGCTACACACCTCATGCAGAACTCAGACCATTTCTAAGTTCTCTACTAACGTAGATTTTCCTTCATATCCTTTAACTATCAAGATTAAGGTTTACTGTGTTATCTCAAGTTGGGAATATCTTTGACCTTGAGATAGAAAGTTTAAAAATGTCAAATTTTCCTCCATTGATAATGCAGGGATAATTATTTTGTCTCCTCAGGTCTCACCTAAATTTGCAATTGACCTCTTCCAGGAACTTGACCAGATGGCCAGGAGGGTCTCACCTTGCCCTTCATGGATCTTTCCTTCGGTGACTCTGCAGAAAGCGTCTAGAGGAATTTGGTGGACACAGAAGTAGCTCTGGTGACCTTGCACAGGGCTTTAAAACAAAAGAATTCTTTAGGCCCAGAAGGGACTTTAGAGGATACTTTGTCTCATTAATGACAAGGACACTGTGGCCCAGGTTGGGGAACTGAATTGTCAAGGTCAGAGCCAGAACCCAGATCTCCTGGCTCTGGTGCTCTTTCCTTTCGCCTGTTTGACCCTGGGCTATTAAGAGTGTTTTATATATATACACATGTCAGTCAAGTGTCTCTCGAAATAGAATCTGTCCACCATCAGGTCAACATCAGGGACTTGGTCTGATTTCCCGATGAAAATTGGAAAGATTCAGTGTTGCTATTTTTAAAAAAAGTCTAATGCAATCTTTGGGAGATACATTGGTATTTATCCCTGTATGAGGATAATGGAAATATTACTGGCGTTTAGTCAGTTGCATTCTCCATTGTGTTCTTCTTTGTTGCTCTCCCACTTCCCTACTAGGTTCAGAACAAAGTAGAACTCTCCAAAATGTATTTTCCCTGACATGTAAGAGGAAAGCCTTTCATACCTCAGAGTAACAGGCTGGAGAGAAATAGTTGGAAGATTTACAATCTACTGGTTCATATTGGACTGACACTCTCTTTAAATGGCTTTATGCTAGTTTGACCTCATTTGTAAAATATTTATGAAAAGTTCTCATTTAAAATGAGACAGTTTTTTTTTTCCTAAACTGCATATGGACTAAGCAGTAAGCTATCTTCAGAGATAAATGATAGAGGTGATACTAACATACCATAGTGCTTCCTCAGATCCCCAAGTGGCTTTTCCTCCTTGGTACTTCTGGATCTTTCTGACATCAGCAGAGAACTGAAAAGAAGTAATCAACTGTGGTTTCTGTTATTCCTGACTCCTTTCTCTGAAGCTGCCTTTCACAACCCAATGGACCACAAGTGGACCCCCCTCAAGCTTGGGAGATAACACACTGTCATCTGAAAATCTGGAACTGGACAGCAAGAGATGACTGAGTTTCCCACTTGCAGCTGGGTTGAAAATGGTGGATTTTGGTAGCTAAAAAGGGGCCAGATTCTCCTACAAAGTATGAGAAACATAGGAACACTTTAAAATCGGTGCTCTCAGAACTAAATTTCTTAAGAAAACAAAGGGAGTGGGCTGATAAGAATTTAAGAGCAAAGAAACAACAAAAACCAGAAACTGCTGCATTTAATTGTTTCATAATCTTTGGGCTTGGTAAAAGGAGACCTCAAAAAATAATTAACCACAAATTAGGATAAACCTAGGGGACAGGTTATTAATGTGAAATAAATTATATTAAATTATTACTTATTACCTTTGATAAATGTGTTTTTTCAAAAAGTTGTACTTTACTTTTATTATTGATATCGTTGTGACATGAATAAAATTATTTCTAAAAGCAGCACTCTACTTGTATAATTTCTAACTGAAAGATGGAATCTATTAGGTGAATATGAATTAAAAAATGAACAGATGGGACTAATTATTAATCTGTCAACAATTTATGAATGGGATAATAGAGAAAACATGCTTAGGAAGTGTGTTCACAACATGTCAATCACAGTGCCAGGGTACTAGTGCAGAGATTCTCAGATCCTTGTAACTGCTGTTCATTATTAAACAGTGCCCTGTGCTAAATGCCTTATATGGACTGTTTCATTTAATACACATTCTGAAACAGATGAAAAACCTGAGACTTCAGAGAAAAATAGCTTTGCTCTAGGTCATCTGGCTGTTGTAGTACATGGCTGAGAGGCAAAATCAGTGGTCTGCTTCTGGAACCCTACACTGTCTCCTGAGCCCTGTTCCTCTGAGCAGCAGCATTCTCAGAAAAGCAACAGACATGTCCAACACCCAGATAAAATGCTAGAAGTTTTTCCCTCATCGCAGTAGCTCCCCTTCATCCACAGAGGATATATTCTGAGACAGCCAGTGGATGTCTGAAACCATGGATAGTACAGGATCTTACATACAAAGGTACTTCAGAAAGCTCATAGAAAATATGTATTTATGAAAAATTATATGAATTTTTTACACCAAAATAACTTATTTAATTCCATTTTCCACGAACTTTCAGATGTACTCTTGTATATTTTGAAAACTTGCACGTTTCCACTGAAAAGTGGCACTCACAGTTTCCCTTTGGCATACTATATTGTCAACATCACCACTCCTGTGGTTTGTGGTGGTTGTTAAATACAGTGCGGGCTCTGTGAACACAAGCACTGATGATACTGTGACAGTTTATCTGATAACTGAGATGCTACCGGGTGACTGGCAGGCACGGAGAGTGCGTGACAAGGATCCACGGGGGGAAAGGAGTGATCCCTGGCCCAGGCAGGATGACATGGGATCTCACGATACTATTTAGAACAGCATGCTACTTAACCCTTATGAACTGCTTATTTCTGGGATTTGCCATTTAATATTTCCAAACCACAGCTGATTATGGATAACAAACCATGGAAAGTGAAACCACTTTAATAGGGGACTACTATACACTTAATTCAGTCATTTGCTTCCTTCTCACCTATTAATAGTTAAAATCTGCAGGCCCGCTTCCTTCTGGGTGGCTTTTCCATGTAATTCCTGCACACTACACAGCACACTCCGTCAGAAACACCGGGAGGGAAAACAAAGCTGGGCTGTTTCTTTCATTAACACTGACTGACTGCTTTTGTTAAAATTGTATTTTATTTCAAATGGCATAGGAAGCACTTTGGAGACTTACTAAAACAAAACTACACACACTGCTACACATTTGAGCCCATGCTGCTCCCAGGGCCCAAGGGCCCAAGGGTTTCCCAGTCCATTTGCTTTACCTGGCTCTTTCCTCCCCTCCCAGGGGTTCCTAGAGTAGCTTTTGAAGGGATCACATGAACAAATACACAACCCGTAGGCTTCAACTTTAATCTTTTGAAAAATGTTTATTTACTTATGTCAGAGGAAGGAAAAATAAATTTTTGTATACAGGTCAATCAATAGATCAATGTAGATACCCGTATGTATTTAAATTTAAGGATAAGTAAAGTGAAGGTACTGTTGTACCAAGAACTGGTAAAACATGTAGTTAATAATGATACGAGCAGGTCTCTGCTATCACAGGTGCCAGCACTTACATTTGCCGGGAGGCTGACCAGAGAGTGGTCTGGCCATTGGCATTCAAGGGACGTGGCCACACAGCTCCTTCAGCTCTGCAATGCGTTTCAAGCCGAGGCCATTTTCAGTCCTTGTCTTGTTTATCTGTTGATGAAGGGTTCCTAGGAAGGTTTAGCAGAGCTTCAATTTTCTTAGCATCATCCTCAGCTTGATTTTTCTGTAAGCTACTTTCAATTTCCTCGGGGAAGAACTCAGTAACTTGTAGCCTGGCTTTCCTGTAATCAAAGAATAAAAAGGATGTAGCAAGATTTGCTCCATTGTTTTAGCTGTAAGAGATTTGAAACAAGCAAGCAAAGATAGTATTTGTCTTACTCTCTCTGGTGCGGTGCAGCAGCTTATGAGCACACATCATGACACACTATGACTCCCACATTACCAAAATAGACACTCCCATGGCAGCAGCTCTAACCATAATATATTCCAGTATAGATAGTGTACATACACACAACAGAATATTACTCAGCCTTAAAAATGTATGAAATCTTGTCATCTGCAACTACATGGATGGAACTGGGGATCATTATGGTAAATAAAATAAGCCAAACACAGAAAGATCTCATTCATATGTGGAGTCTAAAAATTAGGTGATTGTATATAGGTTAAAAATATAGGCCGGCGCTGCAGCTCACTAGGCTAATCCTCCACCTGCGGTGCCGGCAACCTGGGTTCTAGTCCCTGATGGGGCGTTCTCTCCCGGTTGCTCCTCTTCCAGTCCAGCTGTCTGCTGTGGCCCGGGAAGGCAGTGGAGGATGGCCCAAGTGTTTGGGCCCTGCACCCGCATGGGAGACCAGGAGGAGGTACCTGGCTCCTGGCTTTGGATTGGTGCAGCACGCTGGCCATGGCAGCCATTTTGGGGGTGAACCAACAGAAGGAAGACCTTTCTCTCTGTCTCTCTCTCTCTAACTCTGCCTGTCAAATATATATATATATATATATATATATATATATATATATATAAATGGTATATATATATAAATGGTATATATATAAAATGATGCTTCAGAGGCTGAGGCTGGAAGTGGGTTGGGAAGGATAGGGAAAGGTTGATTATCAGGTACTAGGTTACAGCTAGATAGGAATATGACTTTCTAGGGTCCTATTACAACAGTACAGTGATTATGGATAATGCACTGTACATCTATATACTGTATACGGAATACTGTACTATATATAGAAGACACAATTTGGGATGTTTTTACAGTAAAGAAGTACTGCATGCTTAAAAGGATAAAAATATTTTCCCCAACGGACATTATATAATGTATACATGTAATTAAACATCACATAATACCCCATAAGTATGTAAAATTTAGAAAGATACTCTAGGGGGCCAGCACTGTGGCACAGCAGGTAAAGCTGCCACCTGCAGTGCTGGCACTCCGTATGGGCACCAGTTCCGGTCCCAGCTGCTCCTCTTCTGATCCAGCTCTCTGCTATGGCCTGGGAAAGCAGCAGCAGATGGCTCAAGTGCTTGGGCCCCTGCACCCACATGGAAGACCCAGAAGAAGTTCCTGGCTCCCAGCTTTGGACCTACCCAGCTCCGGCTATTGTGGCCATCTGGGGAATGAACCAGTGGATGGAAGACTTCTCTCTCTGTCTCTCCCTCTCTGTCTGTAACTCTATCCCTCAAATAAATAAATATTAAAAAAAAAAAAAAAGATATTCCAGGTTACCAGGTCCCAGAGTTCTCACAAGGGTGACGTGGGGGGGCTGAAACACTTGTGCTAAGGTGGGAGTCTCAGGACCTGGCTGTCCTCCTGTCCTCAGACTGGGGCTATGTGAGCACCCTGCCATTCTGTTAAACTCTGTCGCCAACATTGTAGGAACTACATGAAGGCTACAATGGTAATGTGAAAGTCAGACTGGACAACATCTTAGATGTATATTTATGAAAAGCTAAGATCTAATTTCCAAATAACAGCTCAGTTTATTTTCTAAATCAAGTATTGGTATCTTCCTTTCTTTATCTGATGTCCAAGGTCACTTACAACTTTCTGCTTAACTCAGTTCAAACAGATCTGACCATTTTTTCTTCCATATCTCTACAGCCAGCTTTCTACATTTTCTGCTAAGCCAATTTTTAAGACTCAGATGATTTGATTTCACTATGTTATTTTCAAGCAAAGAAACACATATATAGAAGGTATTTAAAATGCATTAACTCTTCTTAGAAATGTCACACATATAAAAATACATATCATATATATGTATATATGTACATTTCTAACATGGTCTTTCTGCCAAACTATTCTTCTAATATTATAATTCAAGTTATCATTTTCCCCATTCTTAAGGTTTTCCATCTAAATCAATAGTCATCTCTGTAGTTTTTCTCATTTCCCCTTTTTAAAGTATAATGCAGTTATCATTTATATTTATGAAAGAATAATTTTCATAATATCCTATGGCTAAACTCTCTTCCTTTTCAAAAAAGTCATCTCTTATGACACCTAGAGAACCAGAAATAAGCTGATGCTTTCATGCTTTTAAGTCTCCATAAATCATGTAACTGGGATAAAAGCCCAGTCATGACAACAGTCTGTAACATCAGATTTTATGCTGGCATTCAGAATTGTAAGTGCTTCATCCAAAACCCAGAAAACTGTATGCTCACCTGCTCTGCTACCATGAAAGAGCAACGACATGGACATATATTGAGCACTGTGTTATGATTCTGTCCCTAGAACAACTGAAAAAATTGAGGGCTTGAAATCAAGAAAAAACAGCTAAGGTCACAGAACTATCCCATAGTGTAGGTGGGATTTAAGTTCACTTTTCAAGGTTTCATTAGCTCTAAAATCCATGCTTTTTCACCTGTAGCACCTAAGGCCTTAGACAACATCCCCACAGATATTAAAAAATCTCTCTGTGTGTGATTTAGCACAAACGGAGGTTTCAAATAAAATCATCGGAAAAAATGATTGCTCTTCTATGCAATTACCAAAACAGCAGCAGCCACAGCAGGTGTCACCTCACGTACCCAGGAAACTGAACCGTGAGAATCATCTGTACTCAGGAGCACTAGACAGCAGCCTGTTATGTTGATCTTACACAGAAGCTGCAGTCTGCTATCAATCTGACTACCCTACCCCAGAAATGACTTGATGGGCTAGGCGAAAGTGTTTGTGCTCCTCTGTGACATGTAATTCACGAATAGTCACTGTGCCTACTTAATTCCTCTGCATCTATAGCAACTAGTAGATCCTTTGAATGTTTGGTTTATTTAAAAGGTGATATCCCTTTCTAAGCTCTGTACCATTTGTAGATGTACACATAGAAGGGAATATCACCGTTTAAATAAACCAAATAAAGCTCATTCCTTGATGTGCATTCCCTTTAGGTAGCTTCCTATGCAGTCAAGAACACAGTCAAAGAAAAGAAAAAGAACACAGAAAAACAAAACATGCAACCAAGTGGCACTGATAAACATTTTAACTTTTTAAAAAATGTATATAAAGAAAGACCCTCATCAAATTAAAAGTTAATGTTTCATTTTCCCATTCTCCTTAATTAACTAGATCAGAAGATATGTCGAGTAGGAGTTGAAGCTCATCGTAGAAATAAACTCTCCTTTGACTGTACGTCTGTTTAGAGTACTGGGGCTAACTGAGCCCCACTACACAGGGCCCGCAGCTGGGCAGGCTGCCTAGTCTAACGCGCTTCTTACCACTCTTCTAGTTTCTGGTCATGGAGTGCCTTTCGGTCCTTCTGTTTTCTCTCCTGAAGAGTCTCACCGTGGTACTTCTGAAGTACCATCAGCAGGCCTCCTATGGGAGTGCTAAGGTGAAGCAGAGGGAAAAGTCATCAGATCATGCAACACGTGAGCGTCCTGCTCAGGCTCGGGCAGCCTCACCGAGCCCTGCCCACTGTCACTGATTTCATGAAATGTTCTTTCATACAGAATTTTCATAATTAGAGATCTTACTAGGAAAAGGAAAAACATATTGAGATAATTTCCTTCCTCATCTGTACAACAGAGGAAGATAATTATCACAACTCCCTGAAGTTAAATGTTAAGTATACAATACAATAAATCGATAAATTGGCTCTGTTTTTTAAATAGTAAATGAGAACTAAACCGAGGGAAGATAAGTGCATATTTATGACAAGTTCTGGTAAGTAGTTCCCAACTGAAGTTTTCTCAGAAATGAAATTACTAGTTCAGACTGGTATCAGCTCCCACTGCGGGTAGAAAATGTGAAAGGCGTTTTTGGTTGCAGAAGGTATCCTACTGGCTTTTGGGGGTAAAGTCACCAAAACATCCTAAAATTCATGAATCGGGCATATCTGCTAACCCACATGCCAACAGTTATCCAGTGAGAGACTGATTAAGATCACAATGATTACAGTGATGAAGTAGGTTTGGATCTTGTGTTCTCAAAGAAGAGGTTTTTACTATGGTTAAACTTGAAATTCCCCTTGGCTGCAACTTCAGTAACTGAATTTTGAAAACTACTTTGGGGGCCGGCAGTGCTGTGCCACTTGTGATGATGGCATCCCATAGCAGAGGACCAGGTTGTTCAACTACCAGCTACTCCACTTCCAACACAGTTTCCTGTTCACATGCCTGGGAAGACAGCAGGAAATGGCCCAAATACTTAGGCCCTACCACCCATGTGGGAGACCAGGATGGAATTCCTGGCTTCAGCCTGGCCCAGACCTGGCTGTTTCTATCTTTTGGGGAGTGAAACAGTAACTGAAAGATCTCTCTCTAACTTTCTATCCCTCCCCACCTCTCTCTGTTGCTCTGCCTTTCAAATAAATAAATCTTAAAAACAAAAGTATAGGGGTGGGAATTGTGGTGTAGCGAGTAAAGCTGCCCCCTGTGTTGCCAGCATCCCATATGGGTGCCAGTTTGAGTCCTGGCTGCTACAATTCTGTTCCTGCTCCCTACAAATGTGCCTGGGAAAGCAACGGAATTTGGGCCCCTGCACCCATGTGAGAGATCGGAAGAAGCCCTTGGTTCCTGGCTTTGGTCTGGCCCAGCCCTGGCTGTTGCGGGGATTGGACCAGTAGACGGAAGGTCTCTCTTTCTCTCTCTCTGCCTCTCCTAATCTCTCTCTCTCTGTAACTGTGCCTTTCAAATAAATAAAACATTTGTTTTATTTTTTTTTAAAAAAGCACACAAAAAACCCCACAAAAGTATATTTGCTAAATGGAAGCAATCTAAATGTCCACTGAAAGATGGATAATGAAAATATAGTATACACATGTGACAGATAAGTAGCCTTAAAAAAATCCTGTCACATGCTACAACATGGATAAATCTCAAGGACATTACTAAGCTGTGCAAAATAAGCCAGTCATAAAAGGACAAGTATTACATGACTCCACTCACAAGAAGTATTTTAACTAGTCAAAACCCACAGAAATGACTAGTAGAAAGACAGCTGCCAAGAGCTGGCAGAGCACGGAGACGAATTCATGTTTAACGTGAGTAGAGTTTCAGTTACTAAAGATGAAAAAGTTCGAGAGCTCTCTTGTACAATAACATGAATATACTTAATGCTGCTGAACTGTATAGGTAAAAACAGTTGCGATGGTAAATGCTCTACCATGTTTTTTATCGCAATAAAAATTTTGCTGCTAACTTTCATGATTTTCCCTTCAAACCAGCCTGGTATACTACAATAAAAATAATGTCAGCACAGTGGATTATGAAATGCTGATGCCTTTTTTTATGAATCCTAAATAACACACTTTAAAGCATCTTATTTTTATGTCATTCTTTTTGCACAATTTTATAAAATGTATAATGTACATTCTGATGTCTTTTAATTTAAAATAATTGTTAAAAAAACCCACATAAGTCTTTAGTGTTATTCTCCTCTAAGAAGGTGGTGAGAAAAGAGAGTGAGTAAGTGGAGAGGAAGGCAGAACTCTTACTCAGATGAATGCCAATTAATAAAAACAGGAGACTGCCCAAACTAGCATGGCAGCATTTTGCAACTTCCTTCTTTCCTTCCTTCCTTCCCTCCCTCCCTTCCTCTTTTTTCTTTCTAGATTTTTTAATTTATTTACTTGAAAGAGTTGGAGCCAGAGACAGGAGAGACAGAGAGAAAAGTCCTCCGTCTGCTGGTTCACTCCCCAAATGGCCATAACTGCCCAAGCTAGGCCAGGCCAAAGCCAGGAGACAGAAGCCTCTTCTGAGTCTCCCCTGTGGGTGCAGGGGCCCAAGCACTTGAGTCACTGTCTACTACTTTCCCAGGTGCACCAGCAGGGAGCTGGATCAGAAGTAGAGCAGCTAGGACATGAACTGGCACCCATACAGGATGCTGGCACTGCAGGCAGTAGCTTTAACTGCTATGCTACAGTGCTGACCTCTGCAACTACCTCTCTAATAACTATTACAGCATGGAACATCGATGGAGCATTAAAACCACTAGATCGAGGCACCATTTAGTGCAGCGGTTAAGTTGCTATTTGCTATGCCTGCAACCCATAATGGAGTGCCAGGTTCAAGTCCTGATTCCTCCCCTTCCTATCCAGCTTCCTGCTGATGCACATCCTGGAAGGCAACAGGTGAAGCTCAAGTACCTGGGTCTCTGCCACCGTTGGGGAGTCCCAGAGGAATTTGGGGTTCTGACTTTGGTTTGGCATATCCAGGTTGTTGTGGGCATTTGGGGAATCAATCGATGAAAGATGTCTTTCAAATAAAATTAAAAATAAGTGACTTTTTTTTTCAAAAAACACTAGGCCAAAGATAGCTGGAGAACAGGTTATTCACAGTCTCACTCTAAACTAAAGAGACCTAATAGATTATGCTTTAACCAAGTGTGGTCAGCAGCGTTCTAAGACAGTTCCCCTAAATTTCCTGCCCTAATCCTGTAACTGTGAATATGATGAGATACTACTCCTATGATCACATTATGTTACACAGCAAATTGGATTTCACAAATGTAATCAGGGTTACTGATTAGTCGAATTTAGTTCATCAAAAAGCAGATGATCTGAGTGAACCCTGAAGGCAGAGTTTTCTCTGGCTGACCACTTGGAGTATCAGCAGGATGCAAGGCACCGTGGTGGTTTGAGCGTGAGGAGCATCCTGTGAGAAGGAACGTCTAGAAACTAACAGGCAGCAGGGAAACGTCCTGCAGCCACCAGGAACTGGAATCTGGCAACAACCTGAACGGGCGTGGAAGCAGATTCTTCCCGAACCCTCGAGACAACAGCGCAGGTTGGTCAACACCTTGCTTTTGGCCCTGTGAAATTCTGAGCAGATAATCCATCCAAATATACTCAGATTTCTGACCCACAGAACTGGAAGATAACATAAATGAGTACTGTTTTATGCCGCTAAGTTTGTGGTAATTTGTTATGCAGCAATAGAAAACCAATACATCAGGTAAATAAGAGTTAATATTACTTAACGGAGGGTGATAGGTCTTTCTATACACTGGGGACACAACTTCATCTAAGCTCTAACCCTGACAAAGATATTTAACCCAAGTCTAATCATGAAGGAAAGACCAAGCAAAACTGAGGAGCACTCTTGGTATTACTGTGACAGTCGAGGAATCTATTTAGCTAAGCAAACAAACCAGACCACAGTTGTGTAAGAGTGCACTTCTTGGGGCAGGCGTTCGATGCAGTGCTTCAGTCGCTGCTCGGGCTGCCTGCATCCTGCATCAGAGTGCGTGGTTCGAGTGCCAGCGCCTCAGCTGCCATCCTGGTTTCCTGCTCACGTGCACCCTGGGAGGCAACAGGTGAAGGATCAAGTACTTGAGTCCCTGTCACCCATAAGGGAGGCCCAGATTGGGTTCCAGGCTTCTGGTTTTGGCCTGGTCCAGTCCTGGCTGTTGTGGACATTTGGGGAGTAAACGAATAGATGCAGAGATCTCTCTTTGTCATTCTCTGTTCATTTTCCTTTCAGTCTGTCTCTCTGCTTTTCAAATAAAATGAAAATAATTTTTTTAAATAAAGGAATGTACTTCTTAACTGAGCTGAATATGGATTATAATTTAGATATTACTGAATTGATGTTATTTACCATAATTAAAAAGTATGAGTAAAAATTGGGATGTAATTAGAACTGGATGAAGTTACCACCAATATAATATTAGAGATATTTTATAGGTTCTAAGATTAAATGTGCTCTTCAGAAATGAATGACTTTTAACAGGCAAGACACTGGATGAAATTTGTACCAATTTAGACTCAAACCACGTTAATGCTTACCCCAGCAAGGCTCCAATTATGCCCCCGGCCACCAGGCCTCGCAGACCCAAGTTAACTCTGAAAATACTTCCTGTGACAGCTGTTTTAAAACAAAGAGGCAATAGTAAACCATCTTTAAGTACCACAATAGCATTTAAAAACTCCCTGTCTTAAAAATGACACAAACTCTCAAGTGAGCCTTCTGAGCCCATCACACACGACAGCCTAGATTTCCTGAATCTAAACGCCACCATAGTGGCTTCCAATCTGCTCTGCAGATCAAAGGAAGAAATGTCCCTTTTACAAAAATAAATCCTCAGCCTGTTCTAAGGATCCAAACTCTTCTCATTCTGCTTCATTTTTGCCCACCTCCTCTGAAAACGTTGCATTTTCCCCCTTCTACCTCTTTCATTTTTTGTTTTTTCAAACAAAGCTTTCCCAAAACAAAAACACAAAGAACCTCACTCTCAGCTTACGCATCTCCCCAGCCTCTCCCCTTCCTTGCAGCTACACTGCCGCGGTGAGGCAGTGCGGCAGTGCGGCAGGCAGTACTTGGCCTACAGTGCCACCTGGTGGCCAGTACTGGGCATCGCTTGCTTTCCTTTCCACAGCAATTGTGCGTCTGTGGCTCTCTGCTTCCTTCTTAGGAACCAAGGCCATCTCAATTGGTACTACTTTTAACATAACACTTGAGGGATGAGCATCTGGCACGACTGTTAGGAAATACCTGCATCCCATGTTGGAGTGCGTGGCTCAGTGCCAGCTATTCCACTTCTGACCCGGCTTCCTGCTGATACACACACCCTTGAAGGCAGCAGATAATGGGCCAAGTACTGGGGCTCCTGTCACCCCTGTGGGAGACCTGGATTGAGTTTCAAGATCTTGCCTTTGGCCTGGCCCAACCTTGGCTGTTACATTTGAGAAATGATCTGTGTGTGTGTGTGTGTGTGTGTGTGTGTCTTTCAAATAAAATGGGAAAAAAAATCTGAGGTTTCTATTTTAATTTCAATCTTGTAATATTGAAAAATTTCCTTGATTAAAAAAACAAAAAGCCCACCTTTAATCCCGTTATCCAGAAACAATGAGTCTTTTCTTCTAGTTTTCCAAACACATTTTTTTTTAAAATTTCAGAGATAGAGACAGCGAGACTGAGAGTGAGAGTGCACCCTCCCATCCATAGGCTAACTCTTCAAATGCCTGCAATGCAGAGGAGTCAGAGCCTTGAAGGCAGGCAAATGGTGCAGAAGTTAGGCCACTACTTAGGATGCCCATCTCCCAAAAAGGAATGTCTGGGCTCCAGTTCAGGGCTCTGCCTCAGCTTCCTGCTACTGTGTACCCTGGGAGGTAGCAGGTGTTGGCCCAAGTACTTGGAGGCATCAGGGCTGAATTCCTGACTCCTGGCTTTGACCTAGCCCAGACCCAGCTGTTGTAGACATTTGGGGTGTGAACCAGCAGATGAAGATTCTTTCTTTATTTTTTTTTTTTGTCTATGCTTTTCAAATACAATGAAAAAAATGTAAAGTTTTAAAAAGGTTCATACCCTTTGATCCAGGAATTCCACTTCCATGAGTGCATCCTAAGGAATCAATTAAATGTAGCCCTTCACCAGGGCAGGCACCACGGCATAGTGGGTAAATCTGCTGCCTATGATGCCAACATCCCAAATGGGCAACTGCTCCACTTCCAGTCCAGCCCCCTACTAATGTGCCTGGGAAAAGCAGAAGATAGCCCAAGTGTTTGGGCCCCTGCCACTCACATGGGAGACCCAGAAAAAGCTCCTGGCTCCTGATTTTGGTATGGCCCAGCCCTAGCCATTGCGGCCATCTGGAAAATGAACCAGCAGATGGAAATTATCTGTCCATCTCTCTCTTTCTCTCTGTAACTCTTTCAAATAAAAAGTCACCTAAATGTACAACTCAATAACTTACGGTCAAAAAATTTGGTTGCATTTAGTGTGCAACCATTATCACAATCCAGTTTCAGAACATTTCCATCATTACAAGATCCCTCATACCCATTTGAAGTTATTACTCCTTCGCCACACTATCTTTGACAATCACTGATTTACTTTATAGCTTAACAGATTTACTTATTTTGGTTACTCTCTATAAATAGAATGAAACATTATGAAGTCTTATTCCTGGCATTTTAAGTTGCTTAAAACATTCAATTGAATAGGCCACCATAGGTTTACTCAATCACTACTTGATGAACGTAAAGGTTGTTTTCAGTTTGGGGCTGCTAGGAATAATGCTGCTATAAAAATTCATGCGGGGCAGGCATTATGCACAGTTGGTATAAGCTGCCACCTGGGACACCCTCAACTCACACTGGAATGCCAGTTTCAGTCCTGGCTACTCTGATTCCAATCTAGCTTCCTACAAATGCATCCTAGGAGGTAGCAAATGATGGCTCAAGTCCCCTGCCACCCATGTGGATGACTCAGATGAAGTTCCTGGCTTACAGCTTTGACCTGGCCTAGTCCTGCTTGTAGGCATCTGGAAGAGTGAACCAGCAGACAGAAGACCTTTATCTTTCCGTTGTTCAGCCTTTCAAATAAATACTTTTTTAAAAAAAAGAAAAAAAAACTCCATGCATGACTCAAAAATTTTTGTGTGAAAACAACTCATATTCACTTGTAACATGTCTAAACAAGATCTAGTTTGAGGCACTAAGAGATTATAAGACATCAGTTTGAAGGGTGCCTAGTTGTGGCATAGTGGGTAAAGTTGCTGCCTGTAGGCCAGTATGCCATTTGGGTGTCAGTTCTATTCCCGGCTGCCCCACTTCCAATCCAGCTCCCTACTAATGGCCTGGGAAAGCAGCAGAGGATGGCCCAAGTGTTTGGGCCCCTGTATCCACTTGGGCCCCTGTACCTGGCTTCAGCTCAGCCGAGCTCTGACTGTTACAGCCATCTAGGGAGTGAAGTAGCACATGGAAAACCTCTCTGTCTCTTTCAAATAAAAAAAAACTCTTAAAAAAAAAAGGAAAAGGCTGCCTATCAGACCAACAAGAATTTTTCCAAACTTAAAGTAAGAACATCCAATTGATGGTGAAGCTCAGATGGAAGAAAGATGAAGCATGGCTTTCCCAGTAAGATCCTGAAGACGAAGCATGGCTACCAAGAGGTGGAAGTGGTCCAGTGAAAGCAAAAGTGGACTGATCACGACCAAAGAAAACAAGTTTTCTTGTTTGTCTACTTTCACGTGTCCAAGGCATTTTACTTTTGACTTTTTAGAGGGCCAAAGAACAGTAACATCTGTTTATTACGAAAGTGTTCTGAGAAAGCCAGCCAAAACTTCAGCAGAAAAATGGCCAGGAAAGCTTCGCCAGGTTATTCTTAATGACTACAACAGTGAACCTACTTATTTCTTTCAAGACACAAGAGCAATTTGGAGAAACCAATGGGCATCCATCTTATAATCCTGAATTGGTTCCTGCTGACCTCTTGTTTCCTAATCTTTACTAAAATGTATTTAAGATTTATTTATTTATTTGAAAGGCACAGTTACAGAGAGGCAGAGGAGAGGGAGGGAGGGAGGGAGGGAGGGAGAGAGAGGGAGAGAGAGAGAGACAGAGAGAGAGAGAGAGATCTTCCATTCACTGCTTCACGCCCTAAATGGCCACAATAGCCAGGGCTGGGGCAGGTGGAAGCCAGGAAGCGAGACCCTCTTCCGGGTGTCCCGTGTCAGTGCAGAGGCCCAAGCACCTAGGCCATCATCTATGTCCCAGGTACATCAACAGCTGGATTGGAAGTAGAGCAGCTGGGACTTGAACTGGTGCCCATATTGGAAGCTGGCATCACAGGCGGCTTAACCTGCCATGCCACGGTGGCGGCCCCTTGTTTTCTAATCTTAAAAAAAAAAATTCTTCAGGCCGGCGCTGTGGCTCAATAGGCTAATCCTCCGCCTACGGCACCGGCACACCAGGTTCTAGTCCCGGTTGGGGCGCCCGATTCTGTCCCGGTTGCCCCTCTTCCAGCCCAGCTCTCTGCTGTGGCCAGGGAGTGCAGTGGAGGATGGCCCAAGTGCTTGGGCCCTGCACCCCATGGGAGACCAGGAGAAGCACCTGGCTCCTGCCTTCGGATCAGCACAGTGCACTGGCCACAGCGCACCAACCATTAGAAGGTGAACCAACGACAAAAGGAAGACCTTTCTCTCTCTGTCTCTCTCTCTCACTGTCCACTCTGCCTGTCAAAAAAAAAAAAAAAAACACTAAAAAAAATTCTTCAAAAGGGACCCACTTTTCTTTAGTCAATAATGTAAAAAAAAAAAAAAAAAAAAAAAGAATACTGCATTGATACGAAAAAATTCCCAGGACCCTCAGTTCTTCAGGGATAGATAGAAGCCTGAGTTCTTTTTTGGAGAATCTTTTCATAGTCATTATTTTCTAGTATTTTTAGAGTGTGTACGTTCAGAAACCTAGCACAGCCACTATGAATCTCATGTTCAGGAAAACAATATGATAAATCTGCTTAACATTAGAAGGTTATGATTTAACCAAACTCTGGAGAACTATTCACTCATTAGCTCTCCCCTGGAGACTCTATTAGGTCTATTCTGGATAACAAAATCCCGTGAGGCAGGACTTAACCAAGGAAATTTATTTTCTCACAGCCCTGGAGGCTGAAACTCTAAGATCAGGGTACCAGGTGAGACCTGTGTCTTGGCTGGGCCTATCTCCTCTGCATGTGTGTGTCAGGGGAGAACTCTCAGTTCTAAATGGCAAGGATCATCACTTATAATCATGTCTTGAACTTGATGGAGCTTATGTTGAGGAATAAAATTTATATATTTTACTTTTAATTTCTTTTTTCCCATGAACCTTTTGAAGTCCCCTTCTATCTTTGTTGAAAGGTCTATTGAAATCTTTAATTAGGTTATTTGTGTTCCTGTAATTGAGTTCTAAGAGTCCTACTTTCTGGAAACAAGTCCTTTATCAGATATACAATTTGTAAATACTTTCTTCCAGGCTATGATTTGTCTTTCCATTTTATTAATAAAATATTTATGGGACTCTGTGGTGGACCAGTGGGTTAAGTTACTGCCTGCAATGCCAGCATCCCATATGGGCATCAGTTCAAGTCCCAGCTGCTCCATTTCCAATCTAGCTCCCTGCTAGTTTGGGAAAGCAGTAGGAGACAGCACAACTATTTGGGCCCTTGTACCTACGAGGAGGCTTGGACAGAGGTCCCAGGTTCCTGGCTTCATCCTAGACTGGCCCTGGCTGTGGCAGGCATTTGGGAACCAGTGAATGGAAGATCCGTCTCTCTGCATCTCCCTCTCTCTGTAACTCTGCCTTTCAAATAAATAAATACATCTTTAAAATATATCTATATATTATATATGTATCTATATATTTATATATAGATATTATATAGATATATTATATATAAACACATATATTTTATATAGAAACATATATACATATATAAATATATTATATATAATATATATTATATCATATATATTTATATATATAAATATAGATACATATATATTTATATTGACAGGCAAAGTTTTAATGAAGTCCATGGGGTTTGCACTATGGTATAGCAGGTTAAGCTGCCACTTGCAATGCTGGCATATCCCATGTGAGTGCTGACTCAAGTCCCAGCTACTCTGTTTTCAATACAGCTTCCTGCTAATGTACCTGAGAAACCATCGGAAGATGGTCCAAGTGCTTGGGCACCTGACATTCATGTGGGAGATCAGGAAGGAGTTCCTGGCTCCTGGCTGTTGCAGCCATTTGGGTAGTGAATCAGAGGACAAAAGATCTCTCTCTCTCTCTCTCTCTCTCTCTCTCTCTCTCCCCTCCTGCTGCCCTCTCTGCTGTCCTGACTTTAAATAAATAAATACATAAATCTAAAAAAAAATTTTAATGAAGTCCAATTTATCAACTTTTCCTTAATTGTGCTCTGTCATATTTAATAAATCTTTGCCTTATCAAAGGTTACAAAGATTTACTCCTTTATTTTCTTTCTTATTAAGTCTTTGCTTCACTTTGAGTTAATTTTCATGTGTATTAGATAATGGCCAAAATTAACTCCGTTTTGCAAGTGGACATCTGATTTTGTCAACAATTTGTGATGAAAAATCCATCTGTTCTTCCTAATGAAGTACTTTGGCATTTTTGTGGAAAACCAACAACCATGAATGGAAAGGAAAGTTTCTGATCTCTCCATTCTGTTTCATTCATTTATATCAGAGACTAACTGACCCGAATAACTTCAATTTGCTCTAGCCTTCTGAGGGGACCCAACTGCAGCCCTCTCCAGCTGTCCTGTCCTACCTAAGAGGAAGACAAAAACCTGAGGGAGGAAAAATCCTGAGAAGCACTTGTGCAGTTGACAGTTCAGGGTCACAGGCTCACTCCAAGACTGAGACCTAATCACAGGACTACAACATGCCTTCTCTCTCCCATAGCTTACTACCACAGTATTAAAGACCTATTTATGTATTCCTCTTAGTCAGGTACATCATGTCTGACATCATGTCACCGCAACTGAAATAGTAAGAACACAGTTTAAAGAAACATATACTCATCAGTAGGCAGGATACAGCCAAGGAAAGAACTTTCCAAAAGAGAACAGCAAAGACAAAAAAAGATGGGAAAAAAAACCAGAACAGAATATCCAAGAGCTGTGGATTAAATACAAAAGGTATAAGTAAGTATAATTGGGGTACCAGAAGAAAGAAAGAAAGAAAGGGGAATGGAAAAAAATGTTACTTGAGAATTTCCCCCAAATTGATGTAAGACAACAAAGCACAGATCCAGGAAGCTTGGGAAACACCAAGCAGAATAAATGTCCCCCCAGATTACACATAGGCAAATCATTTCCAAACTGCAGAAAAGACAAAAGAAAAAATCTTGAAAAAAGCCAGAAGTAAAAACTTTACTCACAAAACAGCAAAGATAAGAATTAACATCAGACTTACCCAAGGAAACAACACAAACAAAAAGCGTATAGGGTGAAATACTTACAGCATTGAGAGACAAATATAGCAACAAGGCTTAATCCATTCATATTTAATTTACTGTTGAGATGGCTGGGTTTAGGTTTGCCACTTGTTATTTGTTTTCTATATATCTTAATTCCTTTTTTATTTTTCTAATATTTTTAGAAGTTATTCTTTTTACTTGCTTAAGGGGCTATAAAATATATCTTAAATCATCATAATCTACTTCAGATCAGTACTGATTTGACTACCGAAAAGAAAGAAACTTTGTTCAAATATGGTTCTACTCTTCTCTCACCTCTTTGCTATTACTGTCATATATGTGATATATGTATGTTAAAATCCAACAATACAATAGTATAATTATTGTCTTCTAAAACTTTATGTATTTTAAGTGGGAAAAAACAAGAAAGGAAAAACAAAAAATTCTACATATTTACCACTTCTGATATTTTTCATTTCTTCCTAGTTCTTATTTAATATCATTTCTTCCAATATACTTCTACTTCTTCCTGCTCTTTAGTGTTACTGTTGTCACATATATATCATTAAATGCTATAAGCCCAACACTTCATTTTCAGTACTGCTTTATCTAACTTTTAGATAACTTAAGAGAAATACATTTACATTGCTTTTAAAATTACTTACATAACTTGCTTTATTAACGCTCTTTAACTCTTCATACAGATTCTAGTTTACATCAGGTATCACCTCCTTCATCCTGCAGAACTTTAAGTACTTTGGTAAAGCAGGTCTGCAAATAACAAACTTTCTTTGTCAATCTGGCAATGTCTTTCTCTTCATTTTGAAGAACAGTTCGATAGATATAGAATTTTTGGTTGACAGCTTCTTCTTTTCTGAATAAGTACCCTGAATATCAATCACTCCACTGCCTTCTGCCTTTCTTTATTCCTAATGAGAAGCCAGCTGTTAATCTTGTTGGGTGTTCCCAACAAGAAAATATGAGAAACTGTTTTTTTCTTGCAGCTTTCCAGATTTTCCCTTTGTCTTTTAACAGTTTAACTATAATAGATCTAGGTGGGACTCTCCCTGCTTTTCCCCCTTGGACTTCAGACCTTCTTAGATGTGTGGATTCATGTTTTGCATCAAATTTGCAAAGCTGCAGCTATTTATTATATTTCTTCAAATATTTTTCTGTCTTTCTCCCTAATATTTCCATTATAGACCCATTGGTCTGCTTGATGGTATCCCATAGATCTCTGAAGCTCTGTTTATTCCTCTTTGTTTTTAAAATTTTGTCCTTCAGGAAAGATAACCTATATTACTCTTTCTTCAAGTCTATTGATTCTTTCTTCTGCTATCTAAAATCTTATGTTGAGCTCCTTCTCCACAGTGCATTTGTAATTTCCACTGACAGGCTTATCAACTCCAGACTTTCCATTTGATTATTTTCAAATTTCAGTCTTCATTGATCTTCCCTATTTGATGAGTCACTGTCATATTTTTACTTAGTTCTTTATATATCATTTGAAGTCTTTTGTTGGCTATGTCCAAAAGACAGGCCTCATAAGAGACAATTTCCATTGATTTTCTCCCCCAGTTTTTCAATGTTTCGTAACGTTGTTGTTTTTGATGAAAACTGGACATTTAAGTAGTATATGGTAGCAACACTGGAGTTGCGACACCCCCCCCCCCCTTAGAGGCATGGTTATGGTTCTGTATGTAGTGACTCGTCTGAACCAATTCTGTAGCAGCAACTACTCTGTAGAGCACAGTCACAGATGTGTGCTTTCAGTTTTTATTCTCATATCTGGTTTCTGAGAAATTGTATTGGCTTAGCAGTCAGCCAATGATTTGTCAGAGCTGTGCTTCAATAGCCTGTAGCTTAAGGAATCCACTTAAAGTTCAGGCAGTTGACAAATCTTTTTGGACTTTTATTTTATGAGTTCTCAAGGAACTCATATTCAATAAGAGACAAGCAGCTTGCTAGGGCCTTCATCAGTCTCTCCTGAATATGCATTTATCCTTACCTATGTGCATGATCTTCCACAGAACCAGGGATAATCAGAATCTTATTAAGGTCTTCTTTGTCTTGTTCTCAAAATATCCTATTAAAATTCTGGCTGGCCTACCAGTCTATTGCTCACCAGAAACAGTATCAAAACCTCAGGCTTTACATAATGTTCTCAACTCTTACTCATTTGAAATTGTTTTTGTGACATCCCCAGACACGGAATTTTCTGTTATGCTTCAAAACAACAAAGAAGTCAGCCCCCTTTAGCTGCAGAACTGCTAGTCCTTCCAGCCCGCCCTGCTTCTGTGGAACAAAGCACCAAGGAGCTGGGAATTAAGTGATGGGTGTAGCTCAGGCTGAAATACCACAGACTCCCACTGTGCTTACAGAGTTTCAGTAGATTTCCTTAAATAATGTTTCTCAATTTGTTGGATGCCTTGGTCAATTGCCAGCATCTTCAAATGATTGTTTTTGATAATTCTGTCCGTTTTATTAGTGCTTTCTGGGGACAGCATTTGCCATTCTGGGTGTTGAATATGCTTTTATGTACATCCGGACCAATGTCAAATAAGCAGGTTAAGAGGAGGCATCCTTGATATTATTCTGCCTTCATGAGAAATTACTCTAGTGTCACATCACTAAATATGGTGCTGGTTGCTGGTTTTAGATAAAAATTTATATTGTTTCTGAAATATTTTTCTATTCTTATTCTACTCATAATTTTGACAATAAATGATAAAACATATATTCTACTCTACTATGTGTCAAGTGATTGTAATATGACAGCCACTTTCTTTGAATTCAAATAACCCCATTTAGTGAGAAAGTAAAACAAGTAAACAGCTATAAGATAGTATATTGTAAATACTTCGATAAAACTGTAGTAAATATGAGACTTACAGGAAAAAGACACTTAGGTAGAACTAAAGATAGAAAAATGGAGGCTAGGGTGGACTTCCTAGGGTAGCACAGGATGACAAATGATCTGGACTCTGAAAGATTAACAAAATCAGTTGCAGGAGTGGGAAGGTGTTATCCATCAAGAAGAGGGACCAAACCACACAAAGCAAAACTATGCTGGGCTTGGGAATCCCAAGGAGATTTGTAAGGCTGAAGCAAAAGAGTGGTGCTTAGAGGTCAGATCAAGAATTGACATTAAAGTGAGGTGGGCATTGTGGTACAGCAGTTAAGTCACCGCTTGGGTACCTGCATCCTATAATGGAGTGTGGTTCAAGTCCTAACTACCCTGCTTCTGATCCAGCTTCCTGTCAGTGTGCACTCTGGGAGACAGAAGATGATGGCTCAAGTGCTTAGGCCTCTGCCACCCATGTGGGAGATCCGGATGGAGTTCCAAGCTCCTGTCTTCAGCCTGGTCCAGTCTTGATTGTTGTGGGAATTTAAGGAGTGAACTACTGGATGGAAAATACCTCTCTCTCTCTCTCTCTCTCTCTCTCTTATTGTCACTTTGCCTTTCAAGTATAGATGAAAATAAAAAATACACATTAAAATGAGAGGACTATTATTATTATTATTTTATTTGAAAGGCAGAGTTACAGAGAGAGGGAGAGATAGAGAGAGAGAGATCTCTCATCTGCTGGTTCACTTCCCAAATGGCCACAATGACTGGGGCTGGGCCAAGCCAAAACCAGGAGCTTCTTCTGGTCTCCCATGTGGGTGCAGGGGCCCAAGGACTTGGGCCATCCCCCGCTGCTTTCCCAGATGTAGCAGCAGGGAGCTGGATCGGAAGTGGAGCAGACAAGTCTTGAATTGGCACCCATATGTGATGCTGGCATCGCAGGTAGAGGTCTAACCTGAAATGCCACAACAGCAGCCCCAAGGATTGACTTCAGTGTCATGGCAAGCTGTAGAAAATTTTCAAATCAAAAAGTGCTAAAATCATATTTATAAATCAAAGATACAGCTAAGGTTAAGAGTGGAGGTGGAATACAGCAAGATTAGAAATGGAGCAGATGTGACAACAGCAGTGGGAATAAGAAGAGGTGAGATTCTGCATATATTTAAGGAGAACAACTGAAAAGATTGGAAGTTTAGAAAATGGGAATAAAGAAGAATATCATTCCTTAGTTTCTTGGTTTGGCATTGAACAGGGTAGGTGACAGAACACAAAAAAGAGGTGCAAGAAAGGAAAAAGTAGGAAGGAAAATTTGGTTTGGATATGCGCATTTGAGTCTTTAAAATATCCAAGTAAAAATGTTTGTAAATTTAAAAATGGGAAATCCTATTTGCTCTAGAGCTAATTTTTATATAATTTTTAAAATGTGTTTATTTTAATTTTATTTGAAAGATAGAATAAGAGCGATAGACAGACACAGGGAGATATTTCATCTACTGGGTCACTCCCTAACTGCTTGCCAAAGCCAAGGCTGGACAAAGCCAAAACAAGGAGCCTGGAACTCCATCTGGGTTTCCCATATGGGTGGCGGTGACCCAACTACTTGAGCCATCACCTGCTGCTTCCCACGATACACAGCAGCAGGAATCTGCAGTGGAAGAAGAGGACGAAGGACTTAAACCAGGCACTCTAATATGGATGCAGACATCATAGGCAGTGACTTAACTGCTGTGCCAGACCCCTACTCCTACTCCAGTACTATTAATGCCTCTTCTCAGTTTTATATTTTAAAATGTTTCCATTAGATGCAAGTTCAAATTTTAGTGCAATTAAAAATTTTTGAATCTAGGCATACAAGTCTTCAAACAGTTCTTGAAAAATGTGTATAGTGAAATAAGTATGCAGGGATAAAATTTTTTTTCACATCAAAATAAGTTTGTCTTTTAATTCCAATTTTTCAAAAACTTTTTAAAGTACGCTGGCATACACATGAAAAGAGCACACTCCAAAGCAAGATAAAACACCTGGGGTAAAACGCTAAGAATGGCTCATTCTCCGTATCTATGGGTATACAGTGATCCTTGTATTATTTTTATTTTGCAATTTTTTTTGTGAGCTTGAAATTATTTCCAAATAAAACAAATTTTTAAGGTTATGTTCAGCATGTGTGAGTTTTTATGAGAGAACATACAGGAGTTAGTGACTAAATGTGACAGTTAGCTTTATTTACTTTTCTATAAATACTCTAATGCTTCTTTTTTCTAATGCTTATTGTAAAAGTTAATTTTTAAATCAAAAATACAAATTGTATTTACTTATTGCATACAACAAAATGTTTGACAGTATACAACCACTACGGAATGACTAAATCAAGCTAATTAACTATAATCACTAGATTGTACCAGTCTAGCTGAAATTTTGTACCGTTTGACCAAAATCTTTGCAATCCTTATCCCCTGCTCTAGGTCCTGTCCTCACCATATATTCTTATTTTTATGTTCATTTAATAGAGATATATCTACTACAGGCAGAGAATTTTAAAAGAAAACCCAGTTTTGGCCCTTGCACACAGGGGAACCAGGTCGTGAAAGGAGCGAGGCTTGGTGTGGTGCCACCATTTCTTCCTTCCTTGGTCTCTGTGCCTCACACAGAGCTTCCAGTAGCATCATGCTGGAACACAGCATCTGGAGGTTCACAACCTCCAAGGTCCGTAGGAGCCACTGTGAGGAGGGCCCAGGAAGAATTTGCCATTTTCAGTGGGAAACAAGTGGAGGTTGCTAGCTGTGATGACTTTGTATCTTGGATCTAGATTTACTGTACCTTTCTTCATAGTACAACACTAACTGCTTAAGAAATAACGATGTTTTAGGTCCTCTATTTAACAGATAACAGCATTTCAAGAGGTGCAGTCTCTGAAAAATGGATCAAACTCTTGAACTCATAGTATACTAGATAAGTTTGTAAATAAACTTTCGACTTGAATGCTTAATGCCTCTTCTCATATATAGGGAATGTGATAATTGAGTGTGTGCCTACTTATTATTTGAATAATACTCTAGTATTAGTTTCTTAATCAAGATGTGTATGATTTAGCTTGTTATATGATCTATTTATTTAATTTTTGCTTTTTTGGATTAAGACATTGTTGAAATGTATGATATAAAAGAAATGCAAAGTTAACTACTGTCAATAACTTTCTTTTAAACTTAAAGGGAAAGAAAAGATATAAGAGCTTATACTTTTCCCAGGCCTATAACATTAAGCTGAAATTTTGGGTCTGATAATTGTACTGCTGATCAGTATTAGTCTTGTTCAGGCTGAATAAAAGAATATTTAAAATGGAAGCATATAGTGTAGGAAGTATTCCAAAGAAATTTACTCTGGAGTTTAACTAGCAGCAAGGAGATAAAAGATAACAATTAAGTTATGCTTTAAAATCTTAAGGGCCTAGTTTGTAGGGCTTTTATTTAGGCAGGGGAAAGTATTTAGCAATTGGATATTTTAATGGTTTAGTTGCTACTGGAATATGATTAGACAAATAATATAAAGTAGATTGCAAACTGGTAGTCTCTCTGGCCTCCAGACTTTGGTGAGAAGATGCTGTATTGTTTTTAAATATATATATTTCTGGATTCTTGAACAAAAAAAAGAAAAGAAAAGAAAATCCAAATTCTTACTATGAAAAAAATCTGGCTTTTTTGTACGTCACCTAATAAATCTCATCCCAAACTAGGGTTCCTTGCCTGCTATTTGAGCAGATTATCCTGCTTTGAGGAAATTTCTTGCCTTAGAGCCTTGCCCCCTGAGGCTTCTCCCGCTGAGGTCACTGTTCTTGGCAAAGCTTGTCCCTTCTCACTTCACTTCCTCAGAGAGGCCTTCTCTGAGTCCCCGTCCACGCCAGATCCCATTTCCCACCTATCTGTTACATTCTACCATAGAGACCTGCTTTTTCCCATTCACATTAGACTTTAAAATTCAATGAAAGCAAGGATCTTTTCAGTTTTGTTCAGAAGTATACCAAAGGCCAAGTGTAATTCATTTTCTTAAGTATATTTTCAAGAACACTGAATGAAATGGTCAGGAAGCCAATCAATGAATTCAGCAGTTCCGATTTATAAATCCTTACATATTTTATAAACCACATGTAAGACTGAAGAAATGTAAGCAAGAACAAAGATGTCTTACCTCCTGCAATGACAAAATGGCTTAGAGCATTTTTATTTCGGTACACATTTAGACTAGTGTTCACTGTGCTGAAAAGGAGGCAGGAAAAAGAAAACATAAGATTTAAAGCACAGCCCATTTACCTTCTTAACTGCTATTTTCACTAAATGATAGCTTTAGAGGTTCCTGCTCTAACAGGTCCTGGGTCTAGGCCCCTTCAATGTGCTCCAGTCAATACAGCTCTGGGCTCACTAGGTGGCTCTCCTGCTGAAGAATGAACCAAATAACAATCGCATTTCAGGAACAGAGTCACTTAGAAAGAGAAACATAAAGAAGAGTTTGCAGATTTTCTCTTTCTTAGAAATATTATATCTATTTGATCTAATTGGCAGACCTGCAACACAGAGGCAAAATTCTGACTGGGTCGTTTGCACAAGACCACCCTGGAGCACACAGATGGACAAAAGTTCTTGAGAAAAAGGCATTCTGAGGTACTTTCATGCGGCTTTCCAGTTTTTATATTGCCTGCTGCTCAAAAGATGACTCCCTAACAACACCAAGACGCCCTGACAGTCCAGGGAAAACTTACTTGAACATGGTCACGAACACCGCGGTTCTCCAGCTCCAGCGCCAGCCGTACCGAATGAAACCTCGCGTGGCAGCGCGGTGAGCACTTTGCTGAAGTTAACAAAGAAAAGCAGTCAGATGCCAAGAAACCTTGACTACTTTCCTGTTTCAAAAACTACAGTGGAGGGGGCTGGCGCTGTAGCACAGTGGGTTAAAGCTGCAGCCTGCGGTGCTGGCATCCCATATGGGCACTAGTTCGAGTCGCAGCTACACTACTTCCGAGCTGTTATGGCGTGGGAAAGCAGTAGAAGATGGCCTTAGTCCCTGGGCCCCTGCATCCACGTGGGAGACCTGGAAGAAGCTCCTGGCTCCAGATCAGTGCATCTCTGGCCATTGCGGTCTTTTGAGAAGTGAAACAGCACATAGAAGACCTCTCTCTCTGTCTCTGGCTCTACCTCTCTGTAACTCTTTCAAATAAATAAATTAAAAAAACAAAACAAAACAAAACAAACTACAGCAGAGGAAAGTCAGCTATACATTAGTCAGGTACACCAAAACAGAAAATCTCTAGGGACATCATTCTTTAGATACTGACGCTTAAGGCAAAATCCCATGTGTATCCTACTCTATCAAGAGATGGAAAAGGAACTAAGGAGTGTCAGTGTCAACCATGTAATTCATCAATTAAGTATCTGCCAAGAATCTGTGGCAACCACCATGGGCAGATGCAAAATCAGTATCAGACATTTTGTTTACATGCAGGAAATATTAGGGAAAAAATAAAGAACAACTACTAAGTAAATGCTAAATTAAAGGGCAGGGATTAAAGGATACAGATATGCAGGAAAAAAAGAACTAATATTTACTGACCACCTGCTATATGTTAACATATTATTTTCATTTAATCTTTACAACATGCTTTCCAGAAAGGGGATTTAGTATTAACTAAAGTTTAGGAAAAAAAAATTTATATCTTTCTTAATTTTTTAAAGACTTATTTTATTTGAAGGAGCTACATAGAGAGGTAGAGACAGAGAGAGAGGTATTCCATCCACTGGTTCACTCCCCAGATGGCCACAGCGGCCAGAGTTGCCACCGATCCAAAGCCAGGAGCCAGGAGTTTCTTCCAGGTCTCCCATGTGGGTGCAGGGGCCCAAGGACTTGCGCCATCTTGTACTGCTTTCCCAGTCTATAGCAGCGAGATGGATTGGAAGAGGAGCAGCCGGGACTAGAATTGGTGCCCATATGGGATGCCAGAGCTTCAGGCCAGGGCTTTAACCCTCTGCTCCACAGCGCCAGCTCCTTCTTAAAATTTTTAAAGATTTTTTTTTTTAAGATTTATTTACTTATTTGAAAGGCAGAATGACAAAGAGAAAGGAAGACAGAGAAAGAAAGAGATCTTCCATTTGATAGCTCACTTCTCAAATGTCTCCATGACCTTGGCTGGATCAAGCCAAAGCCAGAAGCCTAGAACTACATCCAAGTCTCCCACATGGGTGGCAGGGACCCAACTATTTGGACTGTCATCTGTAGCTTTCCTAGGCACACTGGCAGGGAGCTGGTTCAGAAGAGATGCAGGAGTCAAGTAGTAGCTTAACCTGCTATGCCACAATGCCTGTCTCTTGGGAGGAAGTTTATAATCAAACCCAGATTGTGAGGAATAAAGGCAGAATCTGAAGATACATTGTCTGCGTCCACAGTCCATTTTCACTAGACTTCAATAGAGCAAGTTTGGTATAATACCATGGGTAAAGTCTGGGTCTATAAAGAATCTAAGAGAATCCCTGAGCAGATCCTTAAAACTAGTTATATGATCGTGGGTAATCTTCTCTAAGGTTATCAGTATGAACTCATGGATCTTAGTAAATAGGCAGATAAACAAAATATAACATAGATATACAGTGATAAAGATGGATGTATCAATGTGTTTCTATAAAACACACAAACACATACATACACACAATTTCCTGTCTGTCTAGAATCTAGAAGCAAGATACCCCAGTACCAGTGTGTATAAGTAGGACCCACATCATGCTTCCTAATCTCATTCTCCAGTAAAAGCAGTTTTAGTTCCATGGAGAAATGGCTAATTCCAGATCTGGCACTGGAAAAGTGAAAGATTAGCCACGAACATTTTGCTGTGCCAAAAGTAAAGATACATTGAAAGAATGATGGAGACATATCAAAAGGACACAGAAGCTAGTTTGAAGGGCTCCAACTGTCCAAACCTAGATCAACTTAAGTATCAAAATAAATGATGATAATACACCTACAAAAACAAAAATCCTAAGAGTCTGTACTGATATAAGTTAAAAATAAGTAAATAAATAAATGGTGGGAGAAAGAAAAAATTTCCTTAAAGCAGAATACTAACCAATAAATGTAGAAAGAATGAAGGGAAGTTGAAAATGGCCATCTGACAACCACCTCAGAACTGTTTCAGTCAAAAATTATCATTTAGGGGCAGGCACTGTGGGGTAGCAGGTAAAGCCACCACCTACAGTGCCGGCATCCCATATGGGCACCAGTTCGATATCTGGCTGCTCCACTTCCGATCCAGCTCTCTACTATGGCCTGGGAAAGCAGTAGAAGATGGCCCAAGTCCTTGGGCTCCTGCACCTGCATGGGAGACCTGAAGAAGCTCCAGGCTCCCGCCTTCAGATCGGCCCGGCTCTGGCCATTGCGGCCATTTGAGGAGTGAATTAGCGGGTGGAAAACCTCTGGAAGACCTCTCTCTCTCTCCTTTTCTGCCTTTGCCTCTCTGGAGCTCTGACTTTCAAGTAAAATGAATAAACCTTTAAAAAATTATCACTTAAAGCTAAAACTACAGAGTAAAAATTTAATGAAAAACAGGATATTTACAGTCTCAAAGGAATAACAAGTACTCATTACAAGGAAAATAATAATTTTACAAGGGATAAACCTGGCATATGCCATTTGAGTGACTAAAGTACACATCATCGGTGAAAGGAAAAATAAATATCATGTGCTTCCAGTATAATGTAATAAGGATACAATTTTTTAAAAATTTTTTATTTATTTGACAGAGTTAGACAGTAAGAGAGAGACAGAGAGAAAGGTCTTCCTTCCATTGGTTCACCCCTCAAATGGCCACTACGGCCAGAGCTACGTAGATCTGAAGCCAGGAGCAGGTGCTTCCTCCTGGTCTCCCATGCAGGTGCAGGGCCCAAGCACTTGGGCCATCCTCCACTGCACTCCTGGGCCACAGCAGAGAGCTGGACTGGAAGAGGAACAACCGGGACAGAATCTGGCACCCCAACTGGGACTAGAACCCTGGGTGCCAGCGCCACAGGTGGAGGATTAACCAAGTGAGCCATGGTGCCAGCCCCAAGGGTACAATATTAATACTAGGGCATTCCTGCCAAAAAAAAAAACCAGTCTGAATCTAATCATCAGAAGTCATCATAAAAATACACATGGAGGAACATTCTACAAATAGCCCATAGTCTTCAAAGCTGTTAATGTAGTGAAAAAGGACACAGAGGAACTCCCAGAACAACGTAGACTAAAGAGGTATGAGAGGCAAATTCAGCATGTTATCCAGTATTAGACCCTAGACCAGAAAAAATACATACATATAAATTTTCCAAATAAACTATATAAGTGAAACAACTAAATAATAGTACCATATCAGTATTAATTTCCTGATCTTGATCATTATAATTATAGTTAAATAAAAGAATGCCTTTGTTTTTAGAAAATCTGTACTTCAAAAAAGGGAAGAAAAGTACTTCAGCATTTACCATGTCTGTAACTTACTCTCAGGCAAATACACACAAAAATACTATTATACAAAAGAAGAATAATAAAACAAACATGGTAAAATATTAAACCTTCAGAAAATCTGGGTGAAAGGTATATAAAAAATATGTGTATTATTTTTGCAATTTTTCTTTAAGCCTCTGAGCTTTCATTTTTTTATCGATGTAACAGAACTGATGTACAGAGCTAACAAGGTAGCAAATGAATTAACACCATAAATTGTAAAGATAGAAGGGCTAACTACTGTATTGGCATGAGCCAGTGCACCCTTGGAGGCTCTCTGGTCCAGCTGAGCTTTGATGATTTGGCCGGGGAAAAGAAGAAAAAAGAAGAGTCTAACACGGAGATCCCAAACATTCCCATTTTGAAAACAAGCAAAGCAGTCTGATGAGCCACTTGTAGGCACTCAAACGTTAGGGTTTCCATATTCCACTGACTTTGTTTACTCTGCCAAACCCATGATCTAACTGAATTATTATGTGTAAACTGAACTGCTCAACTGGTGTGTCCCCGATACTATTAAACCTCCAGTACTTACCACAGCATCAAATCGGTTGTGATAAATTTGTGCCTGGCTCTGTTCAATGTAGCATTTTTTAGCATGAATAAAGGCTGGTATTCCACCATAAGCCCAGCCAATGATGCCTGCTGATATCGCCGCCCTATAGATATACTCAAGCTCCTTTGACGTCCTCTGCTGTTCACTGTAACAAAAAGAGGATGTTGCTTGGCATTAGCCTATGGATATTACTTTCCAAAAGACACCATGATCAGAATTACCCCAAATGCTAGCAATACGGTTTTCATGATGGGCAGAACTGCTTACACCTTCTGCTGAATTAAACAGAGCAGTTATGTTACAAGTAGTACAAATCCAAGACAAAATTAATCTATGTTGTTAGAAACTAGGGCAGTGCTGGAGTGGACACGGGGGGAGCACCTGGGAGCACCTGGGATGCTGCTAACAATCCCTTTCTGGGTGTTAGTCACACAGATATATCCCATGTGTGAAAATGTATGAATCAGTATACTCATGTGTGTTAATCTAAACGTATATTACACTGCAACAAAAAAATTTAGGGTACTTTTATTTGCTGATGGTTACAATTGTAACATACTCCTGGAAACATGAAGAATTTGTGAGCTGAATATAGAGATCACACAAACTCTAGACTTTTAGGGCAATGTTTAAGGAATTAACCCATGAATGTCAAAAAATCAAAATCTTATCTTTCATTTATTTTATATGACATACTAAGATTGGCCTGTACTATAAAAAGCGTTTGGAAAGCTCATGATGCAGTGGGCAGCACAGGCCAATCTAGAACAAGGGAAAAACCACTGTTTGACTCAACATACTACTTTGTTTGTTTTTGTCTTGCTTAGTAGGAATTAAATATATTACTGTTAAGAGTATATGCCTAAGAACTAGAATGGAGCTTCCCAGATGTCCTGAAACTGCTCCAACAGTTACATTGGTCAGGATTAAGTTACTCTAAGTAATGGCCCTAAGTATGTAAACTACCAAATGTTTCTTTATTTACATTACTAATTTGCTTTCTTCAGAAATAGTACAAGTATTTATCTAATTCTAGTTGTCACTAACCACATTTCTAAAATCATAATCTGTGAGGCAGTTCCTACATCTATAGACAAATATCTCAGAAAACCATATTCTTAAACTCATATTAAAAAATAACACCATAAAAATTGGTCTACGATAGAATCCAGAAAAAAGAAAATATAAAAGAACTTAAGATTTAAAAAGCCAGAGGCAGGTCCACTTGGGACTCCTTTGCTCCACATGGGAGCACCCGGGTTCAAGCTCCTGCTCTGCTCCTGGTTCCAGCTTCCTACCACTGTGCATCTGGGAGGCAGTGGAGGATGGCTCAAGTACTGGGGTCCCTGCCACCCATGTGGAAGACCTGGGATTGAGTTCCTGGTTCCTGGCTTTGCTCTGGCCTAGCCCTGGCTAGTGCAGGCATTTGAGGAGTGAACCAACAAATGAGAGATCTGTTTCTCTCTCTCTCTTCCTCTTTTTTTAAAATTTATTATTTTTTATTTATTTGAAAGGCAGAGCTACACAGAGAGGAGGAGAGGCAGAGTGAGAGAGATCTTCCATCTGCTGGTTCACTCCCCAGGTGGCATAACAGCCAAGGCTGTGTCAGGCTGAAGCCAGGAAAGTCTGGAACTTCTTCCAGGTCTCTCATGTGGATGCAGCGGCCCAAGGACTTGGGTCATCTGCTGCTGCTTTCCCAGGGGCATTAGTAGGGAGCCGGATTGGAAGTGGAGTAGCCAGGACACAAACCAGTGCCCATATGGGATGCCAGCACTGCAGCCACAGCACCAGGCCCTCTTTGTGCCTTTCAAATAAAATATACAAATAATTTCTAAAACATTTAATAAGCCAGAAGACATATACATTTTGCCTCTTCTTTATCCTATGAATAATTCTATGATATAGGTGACTTCTATGTCCATGTTATCAATATGAAACTGGAGGTTCTAAGAAGTTATGTGGTTGGTCCAAACAGCTCATGAATGGTGAAGAAAGTAACCGTGGACAGTGGTAGAATGGATCGAGACTATAAGTACCAATGAGGTTGTGTCCTGGCTCTGGTCACTCACGCTAACTGATCCATAGCCAGATCACAATCTCCCTGAACTCTGGTTTCCTCAGCCAGGATGTAGAAAGGATCACAAAAGTTAGTCTTTTAGCTCCAAAATCCTGTTTATAAAGCTGACCAAACTAACTCTTCTCCTACATACTCCATAAAAAAATCTTTCACAGGTATCTCAAATTTTGGAAGGGCCAGAGAAAAGTCAACTCTATTTTTAAAATGAAGGCAATGAAACCTACATAATACCAGGCAGTCTGCTTCCTTATCCCAACTACCTCAGCAACATAATAAAGCTTCAACTCTTACTTAACCCCTTGATAACACCATGGCATGATAAGTTCCTTCATGCAAGGGCAAACTTTCCTGAAGTAATGAATGAATGCAGAAATGAATGAATGAAATATCCTGTTTTTAACTACATAAAATTAATTCAAAGGGTGTGCCTTTATTCCGAAATATTTAGTTTAAAATGTAATCTCTTTTCTTCTATTAAATGAGGAGGCAATAGCTGCTACTGCTTTTAATTTCTTATTCGGCCCCAGAAGAGAACTCTCTTGGCTCCTCCATCTTTTTGGGGGGTGAGGGCACACAACTGGTTACAAAGTACCAAAGGTCTGGGACTAACTGAAACCCCCCCCCCCAAAAAAAATACTGGGGTGGGTTTCTTCAAATAGGGATGCCAGAGCCAATGAGGACACTAACATGGTCCAATTTTTCTGATCTGTAAAATCAGGCTGCACTAAGACTATAGTCCCTAAATATCCCCCAAGACCTCTCAGTTTTCAGTGAGTCTAACCTTTAGCATTAAAAAAAAAAAAATCTGTTAACAAATAGAACTACCAAATGGCAACGTCAAGATACAAGGCCTGGGGGAGAAATCGAGGATCCTCAAATCTCATTTAAAAATGAACCACCCCGCCCCTGGGGTCCTTCGCCCCAGACGACCCAGGCTGGAGGACGCCTCGGCCCCTCCCGCACACCCGGGGCACTTTTACTCTTTGACAAACAGCTCCCGGAGACGGTCCCATCCGGATTCCGGGTAATAGCGTTCGGGGACGTAGGAAGGCAGCTTCCGATTCTCTGCCAGGGCTTCCGAATCGGCAGCCACATTCTCAGCCGCGAAGACTCGGGGAAAAGGACCCAGGGCTCGGTAAAGGAAGCTCCGAGGAGCCGGCGGCGGCACCTCCATTGGCCTCTCCCGATCTTGGGGCAGACACACTTGGGTGCTCAAGGCCCCAGGGCCGCCAGCAGGTGACAGGCGACGGGCTGAGGATAACTGCACGAGTGAGTGAGTGACTCATGCACGAAACCCGGGCTAATCCGCTGCCACAACTGCCGCAACAGCACTCCACATGCTTGTCCTCCAGACCGGCTCTCACTTTGGAAGTCCTGGGAAACACAATAGGAAGTCCCGCCTCCAAGAGGGCAAAGGCCAAGGGGCGGAGCCAAGCGGTAAACAGTTCCGGCTGAGACAGGAAGAACGAGGACCTCCGAGGCCCGCTTCCGGAAGTGAGTTGGCAGCCAGTGGCGACGCTCAGAGTCCTCAGGCCACGCCTTCGCTGGGTTTGTCCTGGCTTCTTGAGCCCGAGTGAACGGGTTCCGGGTTGGTTCCAGTTACCTTGAGGTGTTACACGCTGAAGTAATTTAGCATGTTTAAAATGATAGAAACCTCCTGTAAATGAGTAGGTATTAAGGCAAGCGGTGCTTGGCAAAAGGAAAAGGCGACCGGCGACAAAGCAAGCCCAACCCTCCCTAGCGCGGCTCTGGAAGCCTCCCATCTGGGCGGGTCCGTTGGTAGCCTGTCAGTTCTGGTTTCCAGAGAGAAGCTAGGCGCTCGGAAGGGCCTTGGAGCCAAAGACAGCAAGATTTCGAGAATCCGCTTTTGAGGTGCAGTAGTTGGTGGATGGCACGCCCCTTCGTTCCTATGCCTGCTTCTCAAAAGGCAGGAGCGTTCCTGCAATTTCCATGAAGTGTGTTTGGCAGTCAGCCAATTATTCCTACAGCCTCTGCTCACTTAAACTTTGCTGTGCAGTTTCCGTTCATTTGCATTCATATAAAATACACTCTGGTTTATGTGATTTCATTTAATCCTTGGTAGTCACCAGACATATGCCCTTATTCCCTTTGCCAGTGTTTTCATCTTCTTTATACCTTTCTAGTTGTAATTCAAAACTGCTACCCTCTTGAGTAAAATACAGTAAACAGAACTCTGGAATTTTGATTCTAGATAAGGCCCACAAGTGTCCTTGACTACAGTGACTATCAGAACGTGCCATGAAGATATCTGTCTTGTCTGGGAGCCACGATTAGATTAAGCGGCCATCAAGGCACTTGCCACGTTGCATCATAGTTCTTTATTTGCGGAGGTGTCTAAGTAGACCAACTTGAAGGTCAGAGACCACGTACATACAGTCATCTGCAGCTGCAGTGCCTACTCAGCATCTAGCACGTGGCAGGTGTTCACTAAAGGTTTTTTTTGAAATTAATGCAGATCTCTTGAGTGCTGGCTCTAGGTTGCTGCTTATCACATACTAGGTAGAGAGCACCAAGATATGGTCAGAAGGCCTGAAAGCTAAAGAAAATGGCTATGCAACCTAATCTACATGTAGAAAAACCCAAATGTTTAAGAGGACCCCAGAACCACTCGAGGCTGGGGAGGATTTGGAATGGGGAGGGTGTTGAGGGAATGTTGGACAGATGTCACAAAAGCATATGCCATTCAAATGGCCGCAGGACTCACCAGCCTATGGATACAAGTGAGGTCATCTTGACAGGCAAATCTAAAGCCAACGCTGCCTTCCCCTTTCCATCACTTGAGATTCACTGTAAGGTTCCCTTTGCCACAGAGCACCATAGGAAAGACTCCATTGCCGTGGCCACTGCTCACACTGTTGCCCATCTCAGCTCCCACTATCCTTAGTCACGCTCTACTTCCCACTTTCCCAGGCCCCTGGAGCCTACGTTCTTCTGCCACTAGGGAAATACCCTTCCTCTGTGATCTGCTCTTACCGAAGGTCCAACGGGTGTGGGGTTTAGTTGGACCACTGTGTTGCACACAGTTGTGTTCCCAGGAGGTAGATTTCCCTGTGCAATAGCTGGGGAGGGTTTCGTCACCACACGGTGCCTGAAATCACCTTCAGCTGTCATTGCTAAGTTCTCACAGAACCCAATAGCTTCTTCCCCTACAGGTAATCTTCTTTCTCCTCCAGATTCACCAGGTACTGACTGCCCTTGCTACATGTATTGCATTTTGTTCTATCAGTAGTGAGAATGAATTTTGAGAACTCCAAGGACCACTTCCGATTGACTCTTCCTTCAAGGTCTAACTCAATTGTTATCTCCTTGTTTCCTATCTGCTCCAGATGGAAATTTCATCTTCCTCTGACCTCAAAATCCACATCACCTTTATGAACAGTTGTTGCTTTAACCACCTTCCACCTAAACCATCTCTCATGTTACTCACTTTATCATCTTAACTGCAGAGCCCCATGAAGTTAGAAGCCTTTCATCTTCTGTTGCAGTTGATTTCTCAACAATGTTGCAGTGGATTCCTTTCTGAGAGGAGCAGTGTGGTGGGGGCAAGAGGCGTGGAGTCGAGTCGCCACACAGACCCCGGGAGTCGGGTGAAAGCAGGCTTGAGACGAGCAGCCTGCAGACTCATTTATTACAGTTGAAACCACATCTTATATAGCCAAGACCAGCCAATCTGGTCAAGGGGTGGTCTATGCCCCAACCAATCACAGCCTGTTGCCAGGCAGGCTCCGTTGTCAGGTGGGTTTCAAAGCCGTTCCTGAGTAACTGACACTCGCTTGCCAGTGGTCACCTTGGGCATGGCCTTCTCATTCCACCACAATCTTCCTACTGTTTGGTGAGCAGTAGATGCTTAAGAAATACTTGAAAATTCTGAGTAATTTGTAGTCTGGTTCCAGTAAGATTACCCCAAGGGAAGGCAGCTCTAGATCCATGTGAAGATAGGCTTTTTTTTTTTTTCTTTTTCTTTTTGGTGAGTATTTGTGTGCTCTTATTCATACACTCAGTCTTGAGGTTCAGTGTAGGGAACTCTTTGGAGTTGATCCAAATGAAGCTACCCACTAAATTATTTTTTCTTGGAAATTTTAATCTGAATGAGCCTGGCAGACTTTAAAACTGCAGTATAGCAGTGCTGTGAAAACAGTCTGAAATTCTGGCTTTAGGTAACCTCGAAAGTTACCCTTGTTTCTATACTTCCACCCACTGCAACATTATTCAGATTTCTGTGAGATGCTCTCATATCCTTCTAAAAAGTTTTAGAAGCAATTTCTGTTCTTGAAAACTAAGAGAATCTGACCTGATATGGTAGAATAAGGTGAAAACCTGACATCACACAGATGATATTCTGAAAACAAAAACAGGAAGAGCATAACATTTGTCACCCATGTACCTCACTTCATTCAAATAAACCAAAGTACTCTCTTTGAAGAAGAGCATAGTCTTTAGCTATTAAGGAAGAAAGATAGGTTTGAGACTTAGCTGTTATTAATGACAATAACAAAAGCCTTCAAAAGTTGTGGGGATATAAATTATTTTCAAAAACATATATTGTACACATTGTTCCCATTCTCAGACCATGTACACTGAAGTAAATGGATAAACAAGTAGAAAATCTGAATGTGCTGCAAAGAAAAATGATGCCCTTATAGACTCTTCAAAGGGCAAGTGAGGCTTTGCATTGATCCAATTCTTACAGCCTTATCCAATCCCCCCTGAAGCCAATGGCTGGATGATCTGTAAATAGAGTGTACTTAAACCAACTGTCTCCATCCATCCAACAATTCTTTAGTATTTAAGAGAGGCACTGTGCTAGAAAACAGATATTAAGATGAGTAGGCAGGCGCTGCGGCTCACTTGGCTAATCCTCCACCTGCAGCGCCAGCACCCCAGGTTCTAGTCCCGGTTGGGGCGCCAGATTCTGTCCCGATTGCTCCTCTTCCAGTCCAGCTCTGCTGTGGCCCAGGAGGGCAGTGGAGGATGGCCCAAGTGCTTGGGCCCTGCACCCGCATGGGAGACCAGGAGGAGGCACCTGGCTCCTGGCTTCGGATTGGTGCAGCACACCGGCCATGGTGGCCATTTTGGGGGTGAACCAACGGAAAAAGGAAGACCTTTCTCTCTGTCTCTCTCTGTCTTAACTCTGCCTGTCCAAAAAAAAAAAAAAGAGAGAGAGATGAGTAAAACATGATTCCCACCCACCAATAAGATCACAAAAGAGTAAGAGAAACAGTTAACTACAATGCCAAGTGATATCATATAATACAGGCATGAGCAAAATGTTACTATAGCATTTAAATGCTTAGAAAAATGAAAGAATTCAGAGAGGTGATGTTTGAACTGTAACTTGAAGCAAAATGAGAAGAATTTCCAGGGAAATTAAGCTCTACGAGAAAGGGCAGCAAATTTTGTTCCTATTTAAGTGAGAAGAAAATTAATTTACAGAGAGAATTACATCTAACAGGGCCTCACGGTGACAAAACAACTCAGACAGCTGAACTGCCTATTGCTAGATTTACAGCACCCAAGGACCTGTCCTTGGGAATTGCTAGTACTCAAAAACACAAACAAAATGGGTAGATGTTTGACTCAGCAGTAGGCTCTGCTTGAAACACCCACATTCTACACTGGAATGTTTGGGTTCAAATCTTTGCTCTGCTTCAGATTCCAGTTTTCTGCTAAAGTGCACTCTGAGAGGTGGCAGATGATGGCTCAAGAACTTTGGTCCCTGCCATTCACAAGGGAGACCAGGATTGAGCTCCTGGCTTCAGCATGACTGCCCCAGTGTGCACACATTTGAGGAGCGAATCAGTAGATGGACAATCTTCCTCTGTATCTCCCTTTCAAATATAATGAAAATAGGGCCAGCACTGTGGCATAGTGGGTGGGACCTCCTGCAGTGCCAGCATTCCATATGGGTGTTGGTTCAAGTCCCAGCTGCTCCCCTTCAGATCCAGCTCTCTGCTATGGCCTGGGAAAGCAGAAGATGGCCCAAGCCCTTGGGTCCCTGTACCCACTTGGGAGACCCAAAAGAAGATCCTGGCTCCTGGCTTCAGATGGGCCCACCTCCAGCCATTATGGCTATCTGGGGAGTGAACCAGCAAATGGAGGACCTTTTCCTCTCTCTCTGTGTGTCTGCCTCTCTGTAATTCTTTCAAATAAATAAACAAATCTTTAAAAAAAAATGAAAATTAAAAAAAATTGAGAACAAAATCTTAAACACCTGCATTATTCCATACAAACATCTTACCAGGATGTTTAAGACCTCTAAGAATGTCCTTAGTCTGAAGAATCTGTAGGGTTAAAAAATGACAAATATATTTCTGACAAATGAAATAAAATCTGTTTTATGTGGCTGAATCTCACATTTGCTAATTCTGAAATCAGCTAATATCAAGTAGTCCTAAAGAGGCAAAGAGAGTTGGATTCACCTATGGAAACACTGGGCTTAAAGGACAAGAACGGCTCTAGGGATCAGACTACAGAGTTTAAAATTACGTTTTTATCATTTTTTTTTTTAAATCAGGGAGAGCACCTTGAGATTTAAACTGCTAACCAAATGTCTCATTCAAAACTGTAAAAAAGGAAAAAGGAGGCACCCCAACATGGACTTGCAGTAAAACAAACACCTCCTATATAAGTTGACTGCTCTAAACTACCAACTTAACACCATGCTCGCATATGAAGACTTCTTGTGGTCCCTGCACAGCACTTAAAAGTGACCTTTGCTGCTGCTGTTTTATTTTTAAAGGTTTATTTATTTGAAAGGCAGAGCAACAGAAGAAGGGAAGGAGGGGAGGAGAAGACAGGGAGAGAGAGTGAGAATGAGAGATCATCTTTCTGCTGGGTCACTTCCAAGTGACCATAACAATCAGGTCTGGGCCAGCCCAAAGTCAGGAACCAGGAACTCCATCCTGATCTCTCACATGGGTGGTGTGGGTCATCTGCTACTGCCTTCCCAGACACGTTATCAGGAAGCTGGATTGGAAGTGGAGCAGCTGAGACTCAAACAAGCACCCTGACATGGGATGCCAGGTTGCAAGCAGTGGCTTAACTGACTGCACC
The DNA here is from genome assembly GCA_949820135.1 of Sylvilagus floridanus. Lineage (NCBI taxonomy): Eukaryota > Metazoa > Chordata > Mammalia > Lagomorpha > Leporidae > Sylvilagus > Sylvilagus floridanus. The sequence goes on along the minus strand of OX463244.1, from coordinate 73,238,778 downwards.
ACAATGTTGGCCCCTGATACTGCCAATTTAAGAAGGAAAAATATTATGGGTGTGCAAAAGATAAGAAAGAGGTGGTGTTCTTATCATAGTTCTTTACAAAGTGAGAAATACTTCCTAAATTTATTAAGAAGTTGTCTCTTCTTTTTCTTTGTAAATAAGAAGGGCATGAAGGCACAAACAGGAAACTTGAAATCCAATTGCAATTACTCATGCAATCAGTCCCTTTGTATGTGTCATTGTAGAAACCTCCTGAGTACCACGGAGTTTATGCCTTTATAACAATAACTCCTACATCATACATGGCACAGCAACAGCTTCCTTAGACCTTTAAGGAAATGATCCCCAAGTATTTTTCACAAAGTTTCCACAAAAGTAACAGAGGTCAATTCTAGAATAACTTGAGAACTGTGAAGATGAGTTGCACTAATTCCAAATGAATCTTCTGCTTCAGATGATGGCACACGAGGCATCTTCATAATGGACAGAGTCAATTTCACGGTGATGAACGTACACAAGTAGATGACCTGAGGCACACGCTGTGATTGGTTGTAAGACAATGAAAGGTACAGTCAGGTTCAAAATACACATCTCATGATTTCTCTTCCTTCAAGTGTAAAGGTAGAGCTGCTTCATATCTGTGTATTATACACATTTTGAATCTTTCTTAAGAGTTGCACTGGGTGCAGCATGATAAGGAAAAAGATATTTGGCTTGATAAATGGTATTCAAGGTACAGGTGCCACGCTTATGGTAAGCTTCTCACCATAGGACATCTGCAATCTGCAGGCATAGAGACGACTATGGTACCACAACCACTAGAGTTCAGTTTTCAAAATTCTGGGACTAATCTGATCATAGCCTTTCCTTCTTGTTACATTATAGGACAGGAATTTAGAGTATTCAGTCAAGAGGTTCTCCCAGTAACAGGTGATGTCATCCATCTGCAAGTGGTTCATAATAAACTGGCTTCCCCTAGAGAAGAGAGCAACAAAAATATTTTACAGTAAAGAATTTCATCATAGTCTACATTTGCGTAGGCTACCTAGTGCCAAGGACCATTCAGAGTACTTTATGCAAACTAACTCATTTGATCCTCAGGCCCAATCTTGTAGTCATTCTATCCATATACATGGAGTTAGCAATAGAATATAATATTTTTTTCCTTTAAAAAACAGAAATGCCAATACTCATAATTACATCAAAGATTTTGGTCTATTTCTATAAAGCTTAGGGTATATGTAAATATGTATGTAGGTTTTTCCCCTCGGGACAGTTTTCACTCTGAGTTATTTCTGTATCATGAGAGGATCAGTATATCATCATGGCAACAATGTATTAAGATATCTTTAGTTAGGGAAGAATGGGGATCATAAAGTATAAAAGGGAAAATAAACACAATTTACCTTACAGCAATTTCTTGAGCTATATCATCATTTGCTTTCACAAATTGCAACAGCTCTCTGAAATGAAAAGCATTATTAGACTCCAACACGTAGACTAAGTTCTTAGTATGATGTCAGAAAGACTACAGACTGAGCTCTAATATTAATCTCTAGATATGAGGATAGAGAACGAGTTCCTTAAAGCAAATACATTGGGGTCCTTGCAGGAATAAAATAACAAATAAAGCTCACTTGCAGGTTAAAAGCAGTCTTTTGTAGATCTGAGACATATTTGAGAAAATAAAACTGTTCAATGATAAATATCAAAACTCAAAAGCAAAAAAAAAAATTTCCATCCTGTATTCAAAATCTCACTTTGGCACCAGAAGAGGGAATGGCTTATATTTCAGGGCTTTCTCTATTCCTCTTCCAAGATCCTCCCATTACGAGAGCGGACCTTCCCAAACTTCACTCAAATCAATTCTCATGCTGTCTGCAAGTCCCTTTGATAATACAAGATGAAATATCCCTACATTTAATCTTCGAGAGTTGGAAGCTTTGTTACCTTGTATTGTCTGTCAGGTTTGGAACCAGCATCAGAGTACTGTTTCAAATTAAATATCTCTTACAGCCTACTTGAATAATAATCTAAGAGTATAGGAGGGGTTAAAAGGTTCATGGAAAATATATAAATGTGTATTATTTAAAAACTATACATGGATTTCAAAATTTTCATGCAATAAAATAACTTATTTGCGGCAGAGAGAAAAAGCCCATCTGCATTCACTCTCCAAATGCCCACAATGGGAAGGACTGGACTGGGGCTAAAGGTGGGAGGTAGGAATTCAATCCAGGTCTCCCACATGCATGGAAAGAATCCAATTATTTAAGCCATCATCACTGCCTCCTATGGTCTACACTGGCAGGAGCCAGGAGCCACAATCAGGAATCAAATCCAGTTACTCCAATATAGGAGGCAGGCATTTTAACTGCTAAGCAAGAACTTCCTTCAATAAACTTATCTTTCAGCTCCACTTTTCCATGAACTTTTGGAAGTGTCCTCATAGATGCAATCAATAGAAGAGAAATAAAGCTTTCAATAGAGAAACTCATCAGGACTAAAAGCCTGAAATCACTGGATGTGGGGGTGGGTTGCAGGGTCATTAGGAGTTCTGTCTTAGGGATAGCAGCTTACTGGACATTGGAGAGGTCTGTTTTCACTGGGATATAGTGCACCCATGGCTTCAGTTGTGGATAAAAGAATTCGAGCCATTCTTCACCAACATGGAAAACAAGTGAACCACACAGGAAGAGGTGTTTGAATCGAAAACTTGCAGCTACACCCCGAAAATTAAACAGATACCTGGGGAAAAGAAAGAGCAAAATATATTTGATATTCTATGCCTGCCGTCATAAATATGGCCTTTTTTCATATTCCTCCCTCCCATTCTCTCCTTTTACCATTCCTCTCCCCTCCCTTTCCATTTTCCGTTTTCAAGGACAAGCAGTATGTCCCTGGGGGGCTTCCATAAACTCCTTGCTTTTCTAGGGCTGGGGCTGCAGGTTGTTCTGGGAATGACGGGTGAAGATAAAACAAGGATACTTTGTGCAAACAGCTCGTTGGGTGGTGGGACACAAGGAGACAAGGGAATACAATGGTCAGAAGGAATGACAGGTTTGGGATATATTTGAGAAAATATAGCAATGTTCAGTGATATACATCAAAATCAAGAGTGAATAAAATTCTAAAAGCTTCTCCAGGCCAAATGTCTGCAACCAGTCATAGCCCCCAAAGCCTGGTGTTCCTCTAGTGTACTCCATGTGCTCAGAGGTGCCCCTACTTTCCTGGACATTACCCTCTTCTACAGTCTGTAGAGAATGAGCTGATCTGATCAATCATCAAAGAAATGCCCCCAGGGAAAAAGCTATCTTCAGCATTTCTCAAGCATGTACCACTGTCTCCCACCAGAGTTGCTTTTTTCCTGTAGTTCCCACTGGGTGTGCAATTGCCACTCATGCCTCTGAACCTCCCCACTGTCCTCCTCCAGACCTGGCTTAACCTCTTCATCCAAAATTTTCAGTCTTGGCATTTAATTATAATATTTATTGGTCTGAGATAGGACTTCAACTACTGGTTGGTAGGACGTGGGGAGAAGTAATCCCATCACTTTATTATTATTATTATTTTGACAGGCAGAGTGGACAGTGAGAGAGAGAGATAGAGAGAAAGGTCTTCCTTTGCCATTGGTTCACCCTCCAATGGCTGATGCAGCCAGTGCGCTGCGGCCAGCGCACCACGCTGATCCGATGGTAGGAGCCAGGGACTTATCCTGGTCTCCCATGGGGTGCGGGGCCCAAGCACTTGGGCCATCCTCCACTGCACTCCCGGGCCACAGCAGAGAGCTGGCCTGGAAGAGGGGCAACCGGGACAGAATCCGGTGCCTTGACCGGGACTAGAACCCGGTGTGCCGGTGCCGCAAGGCGGAGGATTAGCCTATTGAGCCGCAGCGCCGGCCTCCCATCACTTCAATAACTGGAAGGCTTCTAGAAGCAGAGACCATGTTTCATTCCTCTCAGCCCCTATAGTACTCAGGTCAGTGCACAGTAGGCCCTCAATAAAAGGCAACTAAATGGAGCACCAGTGCTGTGGCACAGCAAGAAAAGCCGCTGCCTGCAGTGCCGACATCCCATATAGGTGCCGGTTTGAGTCTCAGCTGCTCCACTTCTGATCCAGCTCCCCACTAATGTGCCTGGAAAAGCAGCAGAAAATGGACAAAATATTTTGGGTCCCTGCACCCATATGAGAGACTCAGAAGAAGCTCCTGCCTCCTGGCTTCCACCTGGCCCAGCTCTGGCCATTGAGGCCAGTTTGGGAGTGAACCAGTAGATGGAAGCTAGATCTCTCTCTCTGTCTCTGTCTCTCTGCCTTTGCCTCTCTCTAACTTTGCCTTTCAAAGAAAAGTAAATAAGTCTTTTAAAAAAAAGCCAGCTAAATAAATTAATACAACTTTCATATACCCCAAGTAGGCCTTGATATGAAAATCTTCCCCCAAAGTGAAGCTATTTCAAAGGCAATACGGAAACTAGAAGTCTTACTTGTATTTGCAGTGATCTACAAGATGAACATCCTTAGCAGCTGGCTTCCCCAAGGTATCCTGTAAGAGAAAATAAATACTTAATATTGATATTTACTGGCAGTCACTGGGCAGCAAGACCTGAGGAACACTTCATCTAAGCACCTCACTCAGCCTCATAGTAAACATACTCAGGAGGCATTATTATACCCATTATAGAAACGAAGAACCCAAAACTTCAAGAAGTTGAGAGGGTTGCTTAAGGTCATATGGTCCTAAGCAGAAGAAGCAGAGATGTTAACCCAGGTCTATTTGGTTCTAGAGTGTAAGTTCACCTGACGCCATGCTGCCCTCCTTTGAACTAAGAGGTCACAGCCTGCAGCACATTTCGCTCTAAATCCCACCCAGAAGGGCCAGGCTGAAGCCAGGAATGTTTCCAGGTCTCCTGTGGATAGCAGGGATCCAAGAAACTAGGGCCGTCTTCCTCTGCTTTTCTCAGGCTTTTTAGCAGGGAGCTGGACCGGAAGTAGGGCAGCTGGGACATGAACCAGTGCCCATGTGGGGCACCAGCTTTACCTGCTACACCACAATGGTGCCCCTCGCTCATATTTTTCTATTACCTGCTGCCCTGGAATATCTGAATGTGAAACCCCTAGGTACATTCCATCTACTTTAGCAGATTGTGAACCTGATGAGGCTGATGAGGGGAGGAAGTCTGGATGCTTCTGGTAGATGCTAACAACTTGTGTGCAGAATGAATACATTTTTTGGGGGGGAGCTGGCGCCTCCAGTGCCAGCATCCAATATGGGCGCTGATTCGAGTCCCAGCTGCTCCACTTCCGATCCAGCTCTCTGCTATGGCCTGGGAAAACAGTAGAGAATGGCCCAAGCCCTTGGGCCTCTGTACCCATGTGGGAGACCCATAAGAAGCTCCTGGCTCTGGCTCCTGGCTTCAGATTGACACAATTCCAGCTGTTGTGGCCAACTGGGGAGTGAACCAGCAGATGGAAGACCTTTCTCTCTTCCTCTGCCTCTCCTTCTCAGTGTAATTCTGATTTTCAAATAAACAAATTAATAAAAAAACACTTTTTGTGCTTGTATTATTCAATAAAGTTTCTTAAATTCATTTGCTCCAGTTTGATTAAAGCCATACCACATAATAACATACCTCTAGTTTTCCCCCAGGAAATTTAGAGCTTTTTTTCAAAGCCTACTCATACAGTGGATGGAAATTCCAGATGAGGAAATTTAGGGCTTTAAGGGTTTTTTTTTCCTCTTAAAGTTTTATTTTTTATTTATTTGAAAGGCGGGGCAACAAAGGAGGAGGGAGGGAGAGAGGGAAGCAGGGGCAGAGGACAGGGATTGACAGAAGGAACAGAGGGGCACAGAGGAAGAGGGAGACACAGAGAGATGTTCCATCCACTGGTTAACTCCCTAAATGGCCACAACAGCAGAGGTAAAGCCAGGCTGAAGCCAGAAGCCAGGAACTCCATACAATTCTGCATGGGTGGCAGGAACCCAAGTACTCTGGCCATCTGCTGCCTCCCAGGCACATTAGCAGGAAGCTGGATCAGCAGAAGTGGGACTCAATCCTAGGCACTCTAAGACAGGATACCAGTGTCCCAAGCAGTGGCTTAAACCTCTGCACCACAAGCCCACTAATAGGGTTTTAAGTTTTCTGATTAAGAAGTCAGAGTCCAGAGGACAGAGACATACTGACCTAAGGTCCCAGTTTCTGGCTTTAACTTAGAATCATTTTGTTAAAGATTTATTTACTTATTGGCAACGCAGAGTGACAAAGAGAATTTCCATTCACTGGTTCACTCCCCCCACATGCCTATGACACCTGGGGGTAGGCCATACCAAAACAAGTACCCAGGAATTCCATTCAGTCTCCATTGGGCAGGAACTCAAGAATGCTTGGGCCATCATCTGCTGCCTTCCAAGCACATTAGATGGAACCAGGCACTCCAGAATGGGAAGCAGAAGTCCTAAGCAGCAGCTTAAGCAGCTGTGCCATAATGCCCACCCCAATTTGGGAAATTTTAAACAAATGAAGCGGCCTTGACTCTATCCCCAGAGATTCTGATTCTTTTTTTTTTAAAGATTTATTTTATTTATTTGAAAGGCAGAGTTACAGAGGTAGAGACAAAGAGAGAAAGAGGTCTTCAAACTGCTGGTTCACTCCCAAATTGGTACAACAACCAGGGCTGGGCCAGGCTGAAGCCAGGAGCCAGGAGCCTCCTCTGGATCTCCTACATGGGTGTAGGGGCCCAAAGGGCTTGGGTTATCTTCTGCTGCTTTCCCAGGTGCATTAGGTAGGAGGTGGATTGGAAGTAGAGCAGCCAGACTCAAACCAGCACCCAGATGGGATGCTAACACTGCAGGCAGGGGATTTAACCCACTGTGCCACAGCATCGGCCCCTGATTCCTTGTTTAAGCTCTCTGGTTGTACTTTTAGCCAAGGTAGAGAACCACTGGATGAAACCATGGGTTGGAGTCCATTGGCCAAATCAAACCCACTGCTCGTTTTGTATAATCAATAGATGACTAAGGATATTATTTTCAAGTGGTTGGAAAAAAGCAAAAGACTATTTTACAACATGTGAAAATCACATGAATTTCAAATTTCCATAGCAATAAGCAAAGTTTTTATTAGAATATACCACGTTGGGGCCAGTGTTATGGTGCAGTGGTTTAAGTTCCTGCCTGTGATGCTGGCATCCTATATGAGTGCTGGTTTTAGTCCTGGATGCTCCACTTACCATCCAGCTCCTTGCTAATGTCCCTGGGAAAGCAGTGGAAGGTGGCACAGGTGATTGGCCCCTGCCACCCTTATGGGAGACCTGAATGGAGCTCTAGCCTTCTGACTTCTGCTGCCTGGCCCAGCCCCAGCCATTGTGGCCATTTGGGCAATGAACCCGTAGTTGGAAAATTTCTCTTTTGTGTCTCTCTCCCTCTCTCTATAACTCTGCTTTTGAGATAAGTAAGTCTAAAAAAAAAAAAAATACAACCACACATATCAAGTATATAGCCATATTCATTTGGTCACAGATTGCTGCTTTGATACTTAAACGGCAGAGCTGAATAATTACAATAGAGACCATATTCTAAATTTACTATCTGGCCTTTACAGAAAAAGTTGGGACCTCTGGTCAAAAGCATCAGAGCATAATATATTAGTCATAACATGACTAGAAAAAGCAGTGTGAGTTTAAAAGAGAATTTGCATATACGCTAACACTGGTTCATGGAACTTTCTCTCTACTCATCTCACCACTGAGACGAAACCTAGTCTCAAATTCTACCCAGTTGGCAATGTCCTTTGAGTGAGAATGTTCACTGCTGTAGTTCTATTCAGATGATTGTTGATTACTTTCATAGATTTCCAGGCCTGGTTTTTGGTATATTCTGCATCAACAAGTTTTGGATTTTTCCGAGACAGAAGAATGAGAGGATCTCGTTCTGGACTTGTCCTATAAGAGAAACACATGACACAAAACTATGTGGCTTATGCCGTAACATGGTTCCCAACCTTGGAAAGGTAAGCCGTCCTAGGACCCAACCCACTGCAGTGGCTGCCTGTGCAGAAGGCCATTCACTGGTTACTGTGACAACAGAGGAGCAGCAAGTGGTGCAGCAGCACTGAGGGGATCCGAGAGTGTTCCCCGCTTTACCCTTCAGGAGTGGGAGGGTTTTACCCTTTGTTTGCACTTGAGCTTTAAGAGTATGCTGTTCTCGATCCAACATGGGAATGAGGCCACACAGCAGACTCACAGAGTGACAAATGCCCTAAACAGCACTCTGGCCTCAGAATCAGCCCTTAAAAGCATTCAGATCTGGCTAAAAAGTCCATGAGAGCTTTTCAGGCATGGAAAGCCAAGACACTGTGGCAAAAAATAACATACAGGAAAGATCTCTGTGAACGAGATCCTCGTGGAAAGAAGAGACCATCAAAGAAGGAAGTACCTTTCTCTGAAGGGAGGAGAGAACCTCCACTTTGATTATGGCCTTGTCTAAATATTGTCAGAGTTTGTTAACTCAAGAGGCTTCCATAGCCTTGGCAGCTCATGACAAGAGCCTCGGGTGATCACTGACGTCATAAATAAGATTGTCAATTGTTAAATCAACAACAGGAGTCACTGTGCACTTGCTCCCCATGTAGGACCTCTGTCATTAATGTGTTGTATTATAAGAATTAACAGTACAACAAATCTTCAAACAGTACTTTATACTTTGTGTGTCCATGTGGGTGCAAACTGTTGAAATCTTTACTTAGTATATAAAGATAATTAAAAATGAATCTTAATGAAGAATGGGATGGGAGAGAGAGTAGGAGGTGGGATGGTTTAGGCGAGGGAGGGCAGGGGGAAGAACCGCTATAATCCAAAAGTTGTACTTATGAAATTTATATTTATTAAATAAAAGCTTTCTATTAAAAAAAAGGAGTATGCTGTTCTGGTCACTGTAGCCATTTCTCAGGGAATGACTTCCTTTTTAGGAAGGTTCATGTCACCTCTGTAATCACTGGCACTCATAGCTGCAACACTAGGCAGTCAGCACTTACTGAAATAAGCTACATGACCTCTGTGGCAAATGCTCCATGAAATGCAGAATAATACTTAAATTTAAAAACAAAGCCAAAAAACTAACCGGCTTAAAAACCTAAAGACTATATAGGGACGAAAACCCTAGCAATGGTCCAAGTAATGGAGGATCTTGACATGTGAGGGCTCCAAGACCCCCAGAGAATCTCTTAAGAACTGTGAATGCATGCCCTTCCTGCACCCTGAGAAGAAAGCACATATTCTCACGTAGTCTCAAGGAGGTCCTAAGACTCTTGAAGTCAGACAAGGGCCCCAAGTGAACGATCTATGAGCTCAAGAGAAGAATCACAGAAGTCGGTAAGGAACAGAAGTGGCTCAGCAGCCATCTGCACCCTGAACTCCACTGGCCAAGCAAGGAGGATGGGAGACAGAAGGTATGATCCCTGACCACGACTTGCTGCAAACCTACAAAAGCCTTCTCTTCTCCTGGTCTTTCTCTATTCATCTGTTCCCAATACAAGGATACTTCAAAGAATTCTGGGGAAAATGGAACTAAAAGATAAATTCATTTTGGTGCAAAATAGTTTGAAATCCACAGACAGCTTTTTCATAAGAGACATTTTGCATAGACTTCTTGAAGGTCCCTCTTAGGCATGATGATCTCAAATATTTTTCTGGCAAAGCAAACTTATCTGTTAATTTCATTTTCTATGAACTTCTTGAAGTACCCTCAATTTGTAGCCTGACCACATGCCACGTCCTGCTCCTGGCACTGGGGATGCACGGCTGAACAACGCAGACAGGGTCCTCCTGCTACTTTCACATTTCTCCTCCTCCTCCCTGCTTCCCTGTCCATTTCCACCAGCCTCAGTCTGTGCTCTTAGTCACTGTTTTGCAGCAATAGGGCCTGATGAAAACCTCAGAAGCTCTGGTGAGGCTGACCATGGCAGGATCACCAGCTGCCAGAGGACTCCATAAACAAGGCGGCGCTCGCTTGTTCTGTTCAGTGTCGTGTGATCAATGTCTGCTACTCTCATGGCACTCTGCAAACATCTAGATGAATGAACTTTACCTCTTTTAATTTCAGTTAAGAGTGAAGTGGGGAAATAATCTGACTTCTTCTCTAGTCTGATTCTGTCATTCTACATGTATTTCTTAGTCATCTTAGCTTTCTGTCTGAGCTACAGTTATTCATACACTCAAGATTATATATATTTTACACATTATTTGGAAGAGAATCTTTGTAAAATGTCAAAATAATATAATCACCTTGATCCTCGGAAATATGCTGTAGAATTTTTCTTTTTCCACGGCCACTGTGCTGCTGACCTAAAAAAGACAGATTTTCATTTTTTAATTTTTATTCTTTTTAAAGGTTTATTTTATTTATTTAAAAGTCAGAGTTAAAGAGAGAGGTAGAGACAGAAGAGAGAGGTCTTCCATCCTCTGGTTCACTCCCCAGATGGCCGCAATGGCCGGAGCTGCACCAATCCGAGGCCAGGAGCCAAGAGCCTCTTACCAGGTCTCCCACGCGGGTGCAGGGGCCCAAGGATTTGGGCCATCTTCTACTGCTATCCCAGGCCATAGCAGAGAGCTGGATTGGAAGAGGAGCAGCCAGGACTAGAACTGGTGCCCATGTGGGATGCCAGTGCTTTAGGTAGCCTGCTGCACTACAGTGCCGGGCCCAAGAGATTTTCTTTTTTTTTTTCTTAACTATATAAGGATGTGTTTTAACTGTTTCTAAAGATTAGTTTGGGGCTTTGTATGTTCAAATAAGCCAGATAGCAGCTACTAAAACAAAATGCTGGGCCAGGATGGGCATTGCACAGCGACTGGGATGCTGCTTAGGAGGCTCGAATCCCATACTGGAGTTCCTGGTTTGAGTCCCAGCTCCTCCACTTCCAATCCAGCTTCCTGATAATGTGCACCCTGGGAGGCAGCAAGTGATGGCTCAAGTTTTGGGCCTTTAGAAAAAAGAACCAGCAGAGAGAAGTTCTCTGTTTTTCTGTCTCCATCTCGCTGCCTTTCAAAAAAAATAAATAAATTTAAAAGTTCTTTAAAAAGCTCTATAGGATACTACATTCCCTTTTATTATCAGTCTACTGCTTGGAGGTGGTAGCCAGCAATATCTAGAAATCTATTTTCTCATGCTATGGATTGAATATGATTTGGACCCCATAGTCAGAATGGACTTTACACTCCAAAGTCTTAAGTTAATGCTACTAAGAGGGTGGAAACTTCACACAGTAGAGGTGTTTAGGAGGTGAGATATACTGAGGTCTTCAGGTCACCAGGGACATGCCCTCCCGATGCACTCCTATCAGGTATTAATCCAATGGGGCTACCGGACCTTGGACCTGAACACTCAAAGTCTTTTCCTTTATGAAATTAGTTACCTCAGGTATTTCATTGTAGAGCACAAACTTGCTTAATATACCCCATTATTAAGTTAACAATCTTGAAAGAAAAATTCCTGAACCCTGAACAACACATTTAGGGCGGTTTAATTTGGCACAGTGAGGAATTCTTCTCTACTTCAGCAGAGTGCTACTGATAAGATTAATATGTGAAATGAGCTGCAAAACATATCAGAAATTGAATGAGATGGGAATCACACTGATTTCATGTTTTAGGGATGTGTATAAATCTACTTCCCTGTGCTATGGTCTCAATATGATTTGGCCCCATATTCATACAGGACTTTGAATCCCATAGCCATAATTTAATTTAATTCCATCTAAGAGGATGGAAATTTGATCCAGTTTAACAATAGCAATCTCTGGTATTCTTTTTTTTTTTTTTTAATATTTATGTAGGGGCTGGTGCTGTGATGCAGTGGGTTAAAGCCCTGGCCTGCGGCACTGGTATTCCACATGTGTGTCACTCTGAGTCTCAGCTGCTCCACCTCAATCCAGCTCCCTGCTAGTGTGCATGGGAAAGCAGCAGCAGATGGCCCAAGCCCTTGGGCCCCTGCACCCATGTGGGAGACCCAGAAGAAGCTGCTGGCTCCTGGCTTCAGATCAGCTCAATTCTGGGTGTTGCGGCCATATGGGGAGTAAACCAATGGATGGAAGACCTCTCTCTCTCTCTCTCTCCATATGGGGAGTAAACCAATGGATGGAAGACCTCTCTCTCTCTCTCTCTCTCTCTCTCTCTCTCTCTCTTTCTCTGTCTCTACCTCCCTTTGTAACTCTGTCTTTCAAATAATAAAATAAAATAGAAAATAAAGTAAATAAATAAAAGATTTATTTGAAAGTCAGAGTTACAGGGAGAGAGGGAGAGACACACAGAGAAAGACATCTTCAATTTTTTGTTTTATTGTCCAAATGACTGCAATAGCCAGGGTTCTGCCAGGCCAAAGCCAGAAGCCAGGAGCCAGGAGCTTCTTCCAGGTCTCCCACATGGGCGGCAAGGGCCCAAGCAATTGAGCCATCTTTTGCTGCTTATCTTAGGCCATTAGCAGGGAGCTGGACGGGAAATAGAGAAGCTGAGACATGAATTGGTGCCCATTATGGATAACAGCATTGCAGTCGGCAGCTTTACCCACTACACTACAATACTGCACCCCTTTGGTATACTTAAAAACTGTACTTACAAACTGTACTAAATGCTCTATAAAGCTCCTGAAACCCAGGTCTCAGTATCCATTACCACAATCAGCTTTCCTTGCTTAATGTGCTAGCTCACAGATGCATAACTGTTCTTTTACATGTGTGGGGCTCCCCCACCTTATTTTTTTATGATTTATTTTATTTAGGAAAGACAAAGCAGAAAGAGAGAGAGAAAGAGAGAGAGCTATATCTTTCATCCTCTGGGTCACTTCCCAGACAGCTACAGTAACCAGATCTGGGCAAGGCCAAAACCAGGAGCCAGAAATTCCATCTTGGTCTCCCACATGGGTGGCAGGTGCCCAAAAACTCGAGCCAGGTTCATTAGCAGGGAGCTGGATCAGAAGCAGAGCAGCCAGACTCAAGCCAGCACTCAGAATCGGGATGCTGGAGTCACAAGTGTGGCTTAACCCTTGTGCTCAATACCAGACCCACAGATGCATAATTCCTTACTTCCTTCATAGGAATCCTCCCTGCACAGAAGTCTGTGGGTATCTTTCTATAAAAAAGGAAAAGAATGGCCGGCGCCGTGGCTCAACAGGCTAATCCTCCGCCTTGCGGCGCCGGCACACCGGGTTCTAGTCCCGGTCGGGGCGCCGGATTCTGTCCCAGTTGCCCCTCTTCCAGGCCAGCTCTCTGCTGTGGCCAGGGAGTGCAGTGGAGGATGGCCCAGGTGCTTGGGCCCTGCACCCCATGGGGAGACCAGGAAAAGCACCTGGCTCCTGGCTCCTGCCATCAGACGAGCGCGGTGCGCCGGCCGCAGCGCGCCGTCATCGGCGGCCATTGGAGGGTGAACCAACGGCAACGGAAGACCTTTCTCTCTGTATCTCTCTCTCTCACTGTCCACTCTGCCTGTCAAAAAAAAAAAAAATAAAATAAAAAATAAAAAAATAAAAAAATAAAAAAAATAAAAAAGGAAAAGAAGGCTAAGCCAGAGTTAATTAGAGATTGGTGGGCTATTTTACAGCAATGGAGAAAATTAGGATATGAACTCCTTAGCTATAAGTCTTTTAGATACACAATACTCACGTTTGCTCAGCTGAGAGCATTGATCAGTATTCTCTGGGCCTCCACAGCTCCCCTCCTCAGCTAACCCAACTCATCCTCTGTCTCTTTCTTGCTGGGTCACCTTTCCCTGGTCCTCTAGTCCAAGGCCAGAGCTATCTCTCATTTCTCCTCTATACATCCTCTTATCAAAATATAAACTACAGCACTGGATTTTTTTGCTTTTAGTAGAAAAATAACACATGCTCCTTATACAAAATTTGAGTGGAAAACTACAAAAATTTTTTTAAAAATCTAGAAATCTGCCCACTCACAAATAACAGTGTGATGTTTTAGGGAAGCATTTTCTCCCAATCATCTCTCCATATTAGTGGCTCGAAACTGGGGCTAATCCTGTCCCTCACTTCACCCAGGAGACATCTGGCCATGCTTGTAGACATTTTTCATTGTCACTATTGAAGGGTTCCTATTAGCATTTAGTAGGTAGAGGCCAGAGCTGCTGCTAAACATCCTATAATGCACAAAACAGCTCCCTACAAGAAAGAAGTCTCTAGTCCTAAATGTCAGTTGTGCCAGGACTGAGAAACTTTGCTCTGTGTAACATAGGTCAGACCATCCTTGCTGATAGGTAACAGAGGCATAATACACACACTGTTATGTCCTACATACAGACGCAAACTAAAGATAACCATCATGAAAATATGTGAAAGCATAAAACCCAGTAGAAAAACAAGGGGTATTCAAAATAAACAGAAGAAATTTTTTAAAATGATGGGATAATTCATTACTTATTATTAAACACTTTGAACGTGAATGGACTAAATATCCCAGTTAAAATAAATATACTGGCTGAATGGATTAAAAAACAAAACCTGGGACCAGCGCTGTGGCATAGTGGATAAAGCCACTGCTTGCAGTGCCGGCATTCCTCATGGGTGCCAGTTCGTGTCCTGGCTGCTCCATTTCCAATCCAGCTCTCTTCTTATGGCCTGGGAAAACAGTGGAAGATGGCCCAACTCCTTGGGCCCCTGCACCTGCTTGGGAGATCCGGAAGAAGCTCCTGGCTCCTGGCTTCAGATCGGTGCAGCTCTGGCCGTTGTGGCCAACTTGGGGAATGAACCAAAGGATAGAAGACCTCTCTCTCTCTCTCTCTCTCTCTCTGCCTCTCCTTCCTCTCTGTGTAACTCTGACTTTCAAATAAATAAATAAATCTTTAAAAAAAATTAAAGAATGGAAAAAATATATCTATCCAAACAGAATCCAAAACCAAGCAAGAGTAGCTTATACCAGATAAAACAGACTTTAAGACAAAAATTGCAGGAAAAGACAAAGTAGGTCATCAATAAGAAAATATGAGAATTGTAAATATGTATGTATCTAATGCCACTGCACCCAATTTTATAAAACAAACATTATTAAATCTAAAGGGAATCATAAACTCCAATACAATAATAGTGGGGGACTTTAACATTCCACTTTCATCAATGGACACATCATTCACACCAAAAAAAAAAAAAATCAATGGAGGCCACATTAATGGCACAAGGGGTTAAGCCATGGCATGTGACAAAGGCATCCCATGTCAGAGTACTGGTTCAAGTCCCAGCTGCTCTGAATACGATCCAGCTTCCTGCTAATGTGCCTGGGAAGACAGCAGAAGATGGACCAAGTACTTGGGCCTTTGCCATACAAGTGGGAGCTAGGATGGAGTTCCTGGTTCCCGACTTTGGCCTGACTTCTGCTGTGGCCATTTGGGGAGCAAGCCAGGAGATGGAATTTCTTTTTCTCTTTGTCTTTCCCTCTCGGTCCACTGCTGTTTCAAATAAATGAATCAATCTTAAAAAAAATCAACAAGGAAACATCAAAGTTAAACTATACTATATAGCAAATGATACTAACATATATTTAAAGAACATTCCATGCAACAAACTGCAGAACACATATTCTTTTTCATCAGCACAAAAAATATTCTCTAGAACAGCACATATTAGGACATAAAGCAAGTCTCAAATTTTAAAAGCTGAAAATCATATCATGTATTTTTTTCTGAAAGCAATGTAATAAAACTAGAAATCAGCACCAAAAGAAATTGCTGAAATTACACTAATACATGGAGATTGAACAACATGCTCCTGAATGAACAATTTATTACTGAAGAAACCAAAAGGGAAATTTTAAAAATTCCTTGAAACTAATGAAAATGGAAACTCAACATACCAGAACTTATGGGATATAGCAACAGCAGCACTAATAGAGAATTTGATAGCAATAAATGCCTACATCAAAATATAGAAAAGATATCAATTAAACAACCCAATAATGCATTTTAAAGACCTAGAAAAACAAACTAAGGGGCTGGTGATGTGGCATAGCTAGTTAAGCTTCCACCCTTATGGGTGTTGTTTCAAGTCCTGGCTGCTCCTCTTCCAATCCAGTTCATTTATGGCTCAAAAAACCAGTGGAAGATGGCCCATGTCCTTGGGCCCCTGTACACCTGTGGTAGACTGACAAAGCTCCTGGTTCCTGGCTTCAAATTGGCCCAGCTCCAGCTGTTGTGGCCATTTGGGAAGTGAACCAGTGGAAGGAAGACCTTTCTCTCGGTCTCTCCTCTCTTGGTAAGTCTGCCTTTCAAAAAATTAAATAAATCTTAAAAAAAAGAAAAAGAAAAACAAACTAAACTCAGTAGAAGCAAAAAATATCAGAACAAAGATAAATGAAATAAACTAAAACATAAGTAAAAAACATGTAATTCACACACATTACATATAATACACATATACATACACATTTTATAAATATATGCACACACACATACATACATATGAAAAATCAAAAAAATGAAGATTCTTTAAATAAAAAGATAAACAAGAGCACGTGTTAATCTTCTGCTTGTGTCATCCTCATCCCATATCAAAGTGTCTGATAATTTGTCCCAGCTACTCTGAACTTGTGAGCCAGTTTTCTGCTAATACACCTGGGAAAGCAGCAGATGATAGCCCAGGTACTTGGGTTCTTGCCAACCACTTGGGAGACATGGATAGAGTTCCTGGCTCCTGGCTTTGGCCTGGACTAGCCCTGGCTGTTGGCAGACATTTGGAGTGAACCAGCAAATGGAAGATTCTCTCTCTCTCTCTCTCTCTCTCTCTCTTCCCTCTCCCTCTGAAATTCTCTTTTTAAAATTTATTTTATTCATTTGAAAGGCAGAATTAAAGAGGGAGAAAGACAGAGCAGAGAGAGAGAGAGAGAGAAAGATCTTTCATCTGCTGGTTCACTCTCCCATTGACCACAATGGCTAGGGCTGGGCCAGACTGAAGCCAGAAGCCAGGAGCTTCTTCCAGGTATCCCATGTGGGTGCAGGGGCCCAAGCTCTTGGGCCATCTTCTACTCCTTTCCTAGGACAATTATCAGGGAGCTGGATCAGAAGTGGAGAAGCTCGGACTCAGACCAGAATCCATATAGGAAGCTGGTATTGCACGCGGTAGCTTAACCTGCTATGCCACAATGCCAGCACCTCTCTATCACTTTTGTCTTTCAAATATAAAAGTAGGGACTAGTATTGTGGCATAGAGGGCAAAGCCACTGGCTGTGACGCTGGCATGCCATATGGGCATAGGTTCAAGTCCCAGCAGCTCCACTTCTGATCCATTTCCTTGCTAATATGCTTGGGAAAGCATGACCCAGGTGCTTGGACCCCTGCATCCACGTGAGAGACCGGGATGAAGCTCCTGGCTCCTGGTTTGGTCTGGCCCTATCCTGGCCATTGTGGCCATCTGGGGAGTGAAAGAGTAGATGGAAGACCCCTCTCTGTGGCTCTTCCTCTCTTTCTAACTCTGTATTTCAAATAAACCTTACAAAAAATTCATTGATGCTGGCACTGTGGCAGAGAAGGTTAAGCCTCTGTCTGCCATGCTGGCATTCTGTATGGGTGTCAGTCTGAGTTCCAGAAGCTCCACTTCAGATCCAGATCCCTGCTAATGCACCTAGGAAAACAGTGGAAAATGGCCCAAGTTCTTGGGCCTCTGCACCCACATGGGAACCTGGAAGAAGCTCCTGGCTTCTGGCTTCAGCTGGCCCAGCTCCGGCAGCTGTGGCCATTTGGGGAGTGAATCAGCAGATAGAAGATATCTCTCTTCTCTCTCTCTCCTTCTCTCTCTATTTTTGCCTTTCAAATAAATAAAATAAATCTTAAAGAATTTCAAATATAAAAGTAAAACAAAAAGAAAAGATAAACAAAATTGATAAGTCTTAAGCTAGAATAAGAAAAAACAAAACAAAACAAAATAGAGGACCAAATATAATAATAAAAAAAATTACAACTGATACCACAGAAACAGGATCATTAGTGATTGTCTAATGATCACTTTATATTGTTCAGGGTTTTTGAAATCATGAATAGATGCTGAATTTTATCAAATGCATCTATTTCTGTATCTGTTGAGATGATCATTTTTATTCTTTATTCTATTAATATGATATATTTATTGATTGAAATATCCCTGCATCCCTGGAATAAATCCTGAATCCATACATACCAATACACTGGCAAACAGAATAAATTGATGAATTTCTGGGTAACATATGATTTACCAGAACTGAACCCTGAAAACAGAAAATGCAAACAGAACAACGGTTAATGAGACTGAATCAATAAAAGAAAAGGCCAGGATGAAACAGCTTCACTGTTGAATTCTACCGAACTTTTAAGGAAGAACTAACACCAATTCTTCTCAAACTATTTAAAAAAACTGAAGGTGAGGAAAATCTTTCAAATTCATTTTAAGAGGCCAGCCTTACCTTGATACCAAAATCAGATAGACATGAAAGAAAAAGAAAACTATAGACCAATATTCCTGATGAACACAGATAAACATTTCTCAACAAATTACTTGCAATCAAATCCAACAATACATCACAAAGTCCATTCATCAAGGCCAAGCAGGATTTATTCCAGGGATGCAGGGATATTTCAATCAATAAATATACCATATTAATAGAATAAAGAATAAAAATGATCATCTCAACAGATACAGAAATAGATGCATTTGATAAAATTCAGCATCTATTCATGATTTCAAAAACTCTGAACAAATTAGGTATAGAAGAAACATACCTCAATATAATAAACATCATATACAACAAATCCACAGTTAACATCATATTGAATGCAGGTAAAGATGAAATTATTTTCTCCAAGATCTGGAACCAGACAAGGTGTCTCCTTTCACTGCTCGTATTCAATATAGCACTGGAAGTTTTAGTGAAAGCCATTAGGCAAGAGAAGATATAAAAGGCATACAATGAAGAAAGGAAGAAGTTAAATTATCCCTCTTTGCAGACAACATGATTCCATATGTACAGAAATCTAAAGACTAACCAAGAGACTATTACAACTGACAAAAATGTTTTTAAAAGTTGTAGGATAAAAAACCAACACATGGGCCGGCGTTATGGCGTATTGGGTAAAGCTGCCACCTGTAGTGCCAGCATTCCATATGGGCATTGATTCAGGTCCTGGCTGCTACTTCTGATCCAGCTCTCTGCTGTGGCCTGGGAAAGCAGAGGAAGTCAAGTCCTTGGGCCCCTGCACCTGCATAGGAAGACAGAGGAAGCTCCTGGCTCTTGGCTCCTGGATTCAGATCGGCACAGCTCTGGCTGTTGCGGCCAATTGGGGAGTGAACCAGCAGATGGAAGACCTCTCTCTCTCTCTCTCTGCCTATCCTTCTCTCTCTGTGTAACTCTGACCTTCAAATAAATGAATAAATCTTAAAAAAAAAAAAAAATCAACTCACATGGGGCTGGCACTGCGGCTTAGTGAGCTTAGCCTCTGCCTGCAATGTTTGCATCTCACATGGGCACCAGTTCAATTTCTGGCTGCTCCTCTTGCAAGCAAGCTCTCTGCTATGGCCTGGGAAAGCAGTAGAAGATGGCCCAAATGCTTGGGCCTCTGCACCCGCGTGGGAGACCTGGAAGAAGCTCCTGGTCCTGGCTTCAGATCAGCCCAGCTCTGGCCATTGGGGCCATTTGGGGAGTAAACTAGCGCATGGAAGACCTTTCTTTCATCTCCCTCTGTCTGTATATAACTCTACCTCTCAAATAAATAAATAAATTTTTAAAAATCAACTCACAAAAGTCAGTAACACTTTTATATTCACTAGGAAAGAAATTTTAAGAGCAACTGCCTTTCCACTAGCTGTAAAAGAGACATTTGGAATCAACATAACCAAGGATATGCAAACTTATCCAAGGATGTGAAAAAAAAAAAAAAAACAATAACAATTATAACACTGATCAAAGAAATTGAGACCTGGAAGAAGCTCCTGGCTCCCAGTTTCATCTGACATGGTCATGGCCATTGTGGCCATCTGGGGAGTGAACCACCAGATAGCAGACTTCTCTCCCATATTTATGAATTGGAATAATTAACATTACTAAAATGTCCATATTATCCAAAGTAATTAATCGGGCACTGGCATCCTGAATGGGTGTTGGTTCAAGTTCCAGCTGCCCCACTTCTGATCTAGCTCCCTGCTGATGGCCTGGGAAGGCAGTAGAAGATGGCCTTGAACCTGTGTTGGCAACCTGGAAGAGGTTCCTGGCTCCTGGCTTTGGCCTGGCTCAGCTCCAGCCGTTGAGGCCATTTGGGGAGTGAACCAGTGGATGGAAGACTTCTCTCTCTGTCTCTCCCCCTATCTCTGTCTGTAACTATGCCTCTCAAGTAAATGATAAAAAAAGCAGAAGAAATACAAATGCTCAACACAGGAAAAAGGACCCAGTTTCAGTAGCCATCAAGGAAATGTAAATCAAAAGCAAAATGAGGTGTCTCTCCCACTCCAGTAGAATAGATATTATAAAAAAGACAAATTATGAAAAAAACAAACAATAGCAAGGATTTGGAGAAAAGAGAACCATTATAAGGTATTAGTGGGGAGGCAAATTAGTGCAGCTATTGTGAAGAACAGTACGGAGGTTCCTCAAAAAAATCCAAATAGATCTACCATTATTACTCAGCTATCCTACCTCTGAGTATGTATCTGAAGGAAATGAAATCAGTATTTCAAAAGAGATAGCTGCACTTTCATGTTTACTGCAGCACTATCCACAATAGCCATGATATGGAATCAATCTAGATATAATAGAGGAACAGATAAAGAAAATGAGGTATATATACAAAATGGAATATTATTCAGCCATAAAGATGAATGAAATTCTGACATCTGCAGCAAAATCGATAGGATCAGAGATCATTAAGTGAAGCTGGCCAGACACAGAAAGAAAAACACTGTATGTTCTCTTTCATTTGTGGAAGTTAAAAAAGAAATAGTTGATGTGGATTTAGAATAGTGAGTATTAAGAACTGGGAAGAGATCACTTTTCAGTTAAAATTTTAACTGAAAAGTGATCTCTGTGAAATATAAGAGTGGGAATAAGAGAGGGAGGAGATGTAAAACTTGGGACAGGCTCAATCGGAACGGCCCCAAATGATGGAGTTAGAATTGTGCCAGGGGTTTCCAATACAACCCCATCAAGGTGGCATGTACCAAGGCCATCTCATTAGTCCAAGTGATCAATTTCAGCTCACAATTGATCACACTGATAGGTCTAAGAGCCAAAGGGATCACACAAACAAGACTAGTGTCTGCCCTTACTAACTGATAGAATGAAAAAGGGAGAGAATGATCCAACATGGGAAGCAGGATACACAGCAGACTCATAGAATGGCAGATGTCCTAAATAGCACTCTGGCCTCAGAATCAGCCCTTAAGGCATTCGGATCTGGCTCAAGAGCCCATGAGAATATTTTAGGCATGGAAAGCTAAGACACTCTGGAAAAAACAGAAGACCTAAATGAAAGATCTCTGCGAGTGAGATCCCAGTGGAAAGAACGGGGCCATCAAAGAAGGAGGTACCTTTCTCTGAAGGGAGGAGAGAACTTCCACTTTGACTATGGCCCTGTGGGAATAAGATCGAAGTCGGCTAACCCTAAAGGCTTCCATAGCCTCGGCAACTCATGACCAGAGCCTAGGGAGATTACTGACGCCATAAACAAGAGTGTCAAATTGTTAAATCAACATCAGGAGTCACTGTGTACTTGCGTCTCATGGGGGATCTGTCCTTAGTGTGTTATCCAATGTGAAGTGATGCTATTACTAGTACTGAAACAGTATTTTTACACTTTGTGTTTCTGTGTGGGTGCAAACTGATGAAATCCTTACATAGTATATATTGAATCGATCTTCTTTATATAAAGATAATTGCAAATGAAAAAAAAAAATCTTGGTGTTAAACTGGAAATTGCATAGACAATTAATCAATTTTTTAAAAAAAAAAAATCATGTAGGATCTCTGTCCTTAATGTGCTGTACATTGTGAATTAATACTATAACTAGTACTCCAACAGTATTATCATTTTGTGTCTCTATGCGAGGGCAAACCGTTGAAATCTTTACGTAATACGTACTAAATTGATCTCCTGTGTATAAAAAGAATTGAAAATGAATCTTGATGTGAATGGAAGGGGAGAGGGAGCGGGAAAAGGGGAGGGTGGGGGGAGGGAGGGAAGTTGTGTGTGGGGGGAGCCATTGTGGTCCATGAGCTGTTCTTTGGAAATTTATATTCTTTAAATAAAAGCTTTATAAAAAAAAAAAAAAAAGAACTGGGAAGAGTTAAGGGGCAGGAGAGGGAGTCAGGGGAAGGAGGGTTAGACAACAAGCACCAAATACAGTCAGACAGTATCTGGTTCTAGGAGTGGGTGAATGGTGCAGCAGTGAGACACTGCTTGGGAAGTGCTTGGGTTCAAGTTCCAGCTCTGCTTCCAATTCCAGCTTCCTGCTAATGTGCACGCTAGGAGGCAACAGATGACACACAGCTCAAGTACTTGGGTCCCTGCCACCCATTTGGGAGAGTCCAGGCTCCTAGCTTCAAGAGGCCTAGCCCCGGCTATTGTAGGCACTTGGAGAGTGAACCAGCGGTCGGAAGATCTTGCTCTATATCTTTGTCTGTCTCTTTGACTTTCAAATTTAAAAAAGTAAAGTCCTAGTGATCATAGCAACATGGGATGACTACAGTTCACAGTAATTGTATTGTATGTGTATAAAGACCATAAACAACTGGAAGAAAGGAGTTGGTAGGCTCTAAACACAAAGAAAAGATAATCAAATGGACAGCCTAGTTGCCTGGTTTGATTGGTTCACACTGCATGTTTGTAGAAACACTGCACTGTGCTACATAAAATATACAAGTATTACAGGTTAATCAAAAATTTTAAAAATATATTTTAAGGCCGGCGCCGTGGCTCAACAGGCTAATCCTCCGCCTTGCGGCACCGGCACACCAGGTTCTAGTCCCGGTCGGGGCGCCGGATTCTGTCCCGGTTGCCCCTCTTCCAGGCCAGCCCTCTGCTGTGGCCCGGAGTGCAGTGGAGGATGGCCCAAGTGCTTGGGCCCTGCACCCCATGGGAGACCAGGAAAAAGCACCTAGTACCTGGCTCCTGCCATCGGATGAGCGCGGTGCACCGGCCGCAGCGCGCCGGCCGCGGCAGCCATTGGAGGGTGAACCAACGGCAAAGGAAGACCTTTCTCTCTGTCTCTCTCTCTCTCACTGTCCACTCTGCCTGTCAAAAAAAATATATATATATATATATTTTAAGGAAAAACAATTATTGCTTTCCTAAAAGCTAAGAAAAGACCTTTAAAGATTGTGTTTCTATAAGTTCCCTAATTAAGCACCAAAACTGTTTGACTCATTAATATAGTATGTAGCTAAGATAAACAAAACCTACAGCATGGCTGACTCAGACTATCTAAATTCTGAAATGGCAAGATGGAGTAAACAAGCCAAGGCATGTCTCAGCCACGAATCAGAGAGGACCTGGAATAAGCTTAAACTTGAGATACCTCGGGAAAGTTACACCCCCTCACCACTGTCTATAGGACAAGGCTCTAAATTATCAAGTACAAATAGGTTCTTCCAAGGGATTTCCTCTCCTTCACAATATGGTCATTCATTTTTATTCTTATTTTGAAAGTAATTTACCCTTATTTAAAGAATATTAAAGAAAAGTTGAATGAAGAAAACAAAAGGCCAACACATTCCCTCCCACAGAGACACTGCTGATAGTTTTAGGTTCTTCTGCCCTTTTCTATGGATATGTAAACATTTTCACACAGTCATAAAATTGCTTATGATATAAACAGTTTTATTTTTAATTTAAAAGTTAGCCATCTTAAAGAAAATAACTGGTTACATCCTACTGCTTATTTCAAAAAAACACACAAAGGGGGGGAAAGAAAATCTCTCCAAAGGACTTACTTTACCAGCTCTTCTCTGAAGAGGTCCCACCGTCCAAGACCTGTGGGATAAATTGGCCAAACTGCAGGTCCCCCTTCCCAGAATGTCCAAGCAGGGTACATGATATCATAATACTCTGATGTCTTCAACAGAAACAGAAAGGTTGTTCTAAATCAGTCTCGGAACAGAGTGAGGAACAAACAGCATTTATTTCACAGGATCTGGACAAAGGCCTTGTTCTACTGTCACACTGCCAGAGACACATTTTCCCTGGTCCACAGTCTGGACTCTAATAGACATGAAAAGGCAAGAGAGATCATGGGTTAAAATTCAGAGGATCACTGTGTCTCAGAATTTAGAATCATATTAAAGGTCAACTTTTTCAGTTCCCCAAAACTGTTTTGACCTAAGGATACACCTGTCAATGCTTTTGGTTTAAGGAAATATACCCAATTGTGAATAATCCCATAGCACTGTCATATTTTATTGTCATTCCATTTGGAGTGTACATTGTCTCATCAGGTCCTGGTGATTTCCCAGGGGGTCTTTTGAGAGCAAGGACCAGGAAACACAGTGCAGTGGTTAAGGGCCTGGGCTCCTCAAACAGATCCCGTGAGTCTGAATGCTGTATCTATCTCTTTACAATTCTAGGTACATGATTCTGTCTTTCTATGCCTCAGTTTCCTTATCATTTTCATGAAGGGAGAAATAACAGTATCAGTAATGCCATGTATCTAACAGGCTTATTTTGAATATTAAATTAGTTAATACTTGTGAAAAGCTTAGAACAGTGTCTGGGACATAGCAAGTATTCATTTCATGTTAGCCCATGTCACCTAATGCTGTGGCACTGTTAGGCTCATACTGGTTGGTCAATAAATTCTTGGTTATTCATTGACCAGGGTTAGAAGTGCCGAAGGGCAAAATTGGGAAACTGCTATTATCACACATCGTTTGAGGAAAGTTTCAACCCAATTATTTCCCTTTTATGGCTACTTCTATTAAACATATGGCCACTGACATGCTTTACTATTTCTTCCACTGAAATTACATGTGCAATATACTCTTTGTCTTCTCTCAAATACTTGAAGAACATGTACAATTTATCAGCATCTCTAACACAACAGCTGTTCAGCATAAGCTGTACAATTAACTGACAGACTAAACCCCTTGCTTGATTACAAGCAGTTGCTGATTTAACAAAAACCTGAGGGAAGTAAAGACGAAAGGAAAACTAGTGTACTGGTGGTCATATTTTATTACTCACAGAAATGACAGGTAAATAACAAACACAAAGTCCTGAATGTTGACATGGGGGCTTATCTGCTTTCCTAGGAGAGCTTCAGGACAAACAATGGGACCAAGCACCTCTGAGAAACCAGGGCAATGCAACACCAATGTGGCCTCAGCCCACTTGCAACACAGGAAATAACTAAGTCTAGAGAGAAAGCAAACTGCCAACGAGAAAAAGTGGAGGATAAAAAGTCCCTCTGCCTTGGAAAAACCAGTTCACGCATGCTGTTCCTTTTCTCAAAGTCCATGGGGTTTTCTTAAATCCACTCTCCCCCACAGAATCTTCCATCCACGGTGTTCTGGCCTCCTCACCCTGTTCCCAAATGCTGTCCTATCTGGTCTCTAGGGAACTGAGACCTGTTTCTGTCAATACACTCTTTGTGCAAAGCTGATTGCTGACAAGATCTGTACTGTCCCATATTCTCCCAACCACAAGTGTGTGCTTCACAGTGACACCCAGAGATCACCCCCTGACACGTCCCTCTTGGCCATCCCAGGGCTATCTCCTAGATGCAGTGCTTGAACCCAAACCATGTGGAGTTAGCTGGCACCTTCCTGGTCAGTTTTAGTCACACTGGCCCCTGGGACACAGTGACAGACCTGGACGATGATACCCGGCACTATGACTGACACATATACTGCAGGAGCTCAACAAGCAGCTTTGAATGAAGGTGTTTCCTAACTCCAAGACCAGGAGCTTTCTCGGACCAAGATCCTGGAGCCCCACATCCAGGGTCTTGTAGGTTCCTCAGGCCTCTCACTTCCTGGCTTCCGCCCCTGTCCCTACAGACACATCACTTATGGGTCTTCCCCTCCATATCTTCATTCTTACTGCTCAACCATTATGAAGGGAAGCAGGACACAGGACCCATTCTGAACCTTAGCTCTCTGCTCATCAGATTTTCATGGGACAATGACCTCCTGCTCACAGCAGAGGTGGGGAGCTCTGGCCAGCAAAATCATTTTGTCTGGTCCTGCCAAGGCAACCACAGTTGGGACTCAAAATTCAATGTCTCTATAGCAGGCTAACTTTTAAGTTGATGATTTTGTATGGACTGCAAATGATGTTATAAATATCCAAATGGCCCTTGGCAGAAAAAAGGTCCCCACTCCTGCCCTCCATTCTTCTACGTGGTTCTTCTTCTACTCACCTTACTGAAGGAGAAGACTGGGATAGCAGGCTCCATCCATTTAGGAACCTGAGGATAATCTCGTACATTGATCACCATCTCCATGTCAGGGAGGCGCCCAATAACTTCCAAAATAAAGTGTTCAACACCACTACACCTGCCAATCAGAAATACCACAAATTTATCAGCACAGTGCCGGCAGGCTCCAGGACAAGGTGGGGTCCCATTCACACTTTAAAGTAAAACAAGGCAGTATTTACATTATCAGCCTAATGGAAAGCCTCCTGAAAGTAATGCTTCTAAAAGAACTGTTTCACTTTTTTATATTGTGCAAGTTATTATTCCTAGCTTAGCTGTTCCAGCCTACAATATTTAATAAAGTCTTCTAAATAAATCCTCATAGCTTTGGCAGGAACACTATTGCTACTCCTATCATCTATCTTTTATTCAATTCCCATTTTTTTCTTTATTTCCCTAATGTGGAATAGTTTAACCAGTAGGCAAGATACTAATTTTTAAAAAAAATTTTTTTGACAGGCAGAGTGGACAGTGAGAGAGAGAGACCGAGAGAAAGGTCTTCCTTTTGCCGTTGGTTCATCCTCCAATGGCCGCCATGGCCGGTGCGCTGCAGCTGGCACACCGCACTGATCAGAAGCCAGGAGCCAGGTGCTTCTCCTGGTCTCCCATGGGGTGCAGGGCCCAAGCACTTGGGCCATCCACAGCAGAGAGCTGGCCTGGAAGAGGGGCAACCAGGACAGAATCCGGTGCCCCGACCGGGACTAGAACCCGGGGTGCCAGCGCCACTAGGCAGAGGATTAGCTTATTGAGCTGCAGTGCTGGCCGCAAGATACTAATTTTGATAGGAATTGGAAAAGCTAATTTGCTAATGGTACTCCTTTGGCTTTGCCTCTCACAAAGGCATTTTGTTTCTATTATAATTCTCAATTTTTTTTTCATTTTAAATTTATTTGAGAGGCAAGGAGACAGAGAGAGAAAGAGAATTCTCATCTGTTGTTTATTTCCCAAATGTTTATAATGACTGAGACAAAGTCAGGCTGAAGCCAGGAGCCAGGAACTCAATGAAGATCTCCCACATGGGTGGTAATAACCTAATTACTTGAGCCATCATTGCTGCTTCCCAGGGTCTGCATTAGCAGGAAGCTGGAGTCACGAGCCAAAGCCAAGAAGTGGACCCAGTTATTCCAATATGGGATATGGGTATCTTAAATGCTTGCCCTAGCTAAATTTCAGATTTTAAGAGGAAAGACAAAAACCTTTCATTACCTTCGACCTGAACACAGAACACCACTAAAATCAGTTCCATAAACCACAGAAAGTACTGTGCACATGATTACGAAGATTATGAACACAACTTTCTGAACAGACTCCCTAGAAATCCTGAGATTTATTGAAAGAAACATAAGATGCAACAGTTTACCTTGTTTCTGCCTCACTCCTCAAGTCCTGACCAGCACTGACAGCAGGGGCAGCATTCCACGGCTTAATCAAAAACTTCGGGCAGCACGGAAATGATGGATTTTAAATATTGTTTTAAATAGGGAGATAATTGCAAAAAGTATCAATGGTTCAGAAACGTAGGAAAAGATGCTCAACTCTATTATTAATAATGAAATGTCAAGGAAGCTTGATGCCAGTTTTACCACTTGGATGGGCAAAGACTGAAAAGTCCGATTACACAGAGGACTGGTTAGGGTGTGAGGTATACTTAGGGCATCTGATACCAGGGGGGCACAAGTATAAATACTGCACAATTTAAAGGACAATTTGCTCCATTTTAGAAGGAATTAATTGACCTAGTTATTCCACTTCTGGGAATTTAGCCTTCATATTTAGATACGTAAAGTGCTCAAAGGTATATGTAGAAGACTATTCACTGCAGCATGGTTTGTACAGGCCAAAAATCAGAGACATGGTGAGGTGGTGAGGAATAATTTACATGTCCATGGATGGATCTGAATAAAGAAATCTATCCAGTGGATTATGATGCAGCCATGAAAGATGAGCTGCTCTCCTAGTACTCATAGGAAACAAGATCAAATTCTACTGTTATATATAAAAGAAAAGTAGCAGTAGAGTGTATTTTAATTTCTTGATGAGCCTAGATTCCTATAATGCATAGAGTATTTCAAGGATATAGAAGAAATTTGCAATTCTTGTTGTCTTCTGAGAAGAGGTCTCAGGGACTATGATTAGGAATCTAAGGTAGAAGAGAAGCTTCCTTTCCATTGACCATCTTTTTGCATTATCCAAATATTTTATTATGTCCATGAAATACTATTTTGACACTTTGAAAAGTGCTAAAAATTTAACAATGTTGCTGCATATAATTTATACATTAAAGCCAAAAGATGTATTTTCTGGGGCAGGTGCTGTAGTGTAATGGGTTCAGCTGATGCCTGCAACACCAGCATCACACAGGGATACTGGTTCAAGTGCCGGCTGCTCCACTTCCAATCCAGCTCCCTGCTAATGTGCCTGGGAAAGCAGCAGAAGATGGCCCAAGTGCTTGGGCCCCTGCCACCCATGTGGCAGACACAGAAAAAGCTCCTGGCTCCTGGCTTCCATTTGGCCCTGCCCTGACCATTGCAACCATTTGAGGAGTGAACCAGAGGATGGAAGCTCTCTTTCTATCTCTCACTCTCCCCGTCCCTTGTAACTGCCTTTCAAATAAATACATCTTTGAAAACATTTTTATTTTCTTTCACATTCAGCTTTTTAAAACAGCACTCTCACATGCTGTGAGTCCATTTATATAAACTCTAGAAAATAATCTCTAATTAAAGAAAGTACATCATTGGATGCCTGAGAGAACAGAGTTGGGGAGAAGTCACAACAGGCAGGGGCAGCAGAGAGAGACTGTAAGAGGCACAAGGAAATATCTGGTTGTGATGGGTATGTCCAATATCTGTGTACATGCACAAAGTTATCAGAGAGTCTACTTTATTGTTTTTGCATTGACAAACAGTAGTTGTACCATTTATTGGGTACATTGTGATGTTTAGATTCATGTTCACATCACAGAATGATTAAATCAAGCTAAGTAACATATCCATCACCTCACATGCTCACCATTATTTTTGTTGCAAGAACTTTTAAATTATATACTTTAAATACATGCAGTTTATGCCAACATACCTTAATAAAGCTATTATTAAAATATATCACTTAAGTCACCACACCTCAACAAAGCTGTTATTAAAAACGAATCACTACTCTTCATCTTTGAAATGACTCATTTCTAGTATTAATCAGTCCTCTGGTTACTCAGCAAAATCTTTCAGCTTACTCTTTTTAAAAATGTGAAATAAACCAGACACAGATAGACAAATACCACATGTTCTCTCTCACACATGAGAGCTAAATTTAAAAAAAAAAAAAAGAAAAAAAGAAAAAAGACAGACCTAGGTATATCAGCTTTTTTTTTTTTTTTTTTTTTTTTGACAGGCAGAGTGGACAGTGAGAGAGAGAGACAGAGAGAAAGGTCTTCCTTTGCCATTGGTTCACCCTCCAATGGCTGGCGCGCTGCGGCCGGCGCACCGCGCCGATCCGATGGCAGGAGCCAGGTGCTAGGTGCTTTTTCCTGGTCTCCCATGGGGTGCAGGGCCCAAGCACTTGGGCCATCCTCCACTGCACTCCCGGGCCACAGCAGAGGGCTGGCCTGGAAGAGGGGCAACTGGGACAGAATCCGGCGCCCCGACCGGGACTAGAACCTGGTGTGCCGGCGCAGCAAGGCGGAGGAATAGCCTGTTGAGCCACGGTGTCGGCCTAGGTATATCAGCTTTGCTACAAATACATGTTTTGCCAAACTTTATTTTATATCTTTGTGAAACAATTTGATAGGAATGATATACTAGTATAATTTTTATTTTTGTTTATTTGAAAGGTACAGAAAAGGAAAGATAGACAAAGAGCTTTTCTGGCTGCTGGTTCACTTCCCAAACACCCACAACAGCTGGGGCTGGGCCATTCTGAACACAGAAGCCAGGAACTCAACCATGTGGGTGGCAGGGATGTAACTACTTGAGTCATCACTTGCTACCTCCCAGGGCCCACATTAGCAGGAAGCTGGAAACAGAAGCAGAGTTGGGACTCGAATCCAGGTACTCCAATATGGGATGCTGGCATCATAAGAGGAGTCTTAACCATTGTGCCAAATGTCTATACCTCAGCTTATTCTTGGAATGCTGAATCTATAATTTACTTTGTTCAAAACTGAGTTTTTAAATGTCATACAGGTTTCTGAAATTGGCTGAATTTAAAATATCTAGGCCTCAGAAGTTGGCATTTGTAGTCAGAACTCTGAGATATTTTACAACTGTGTTCATTTCATAAGGACAGTAGTTTGGGATATTTTTATTTGTGTTCTGTCTACCTTTGCTTTCCCTAGCTGTGTATGTAGCTGGGACAGGGGACTTTCAGTGTCATTGGAAATGCAGACTAGCCGGCGCCGTGGCTCAACAGGCTAATCCTCCGCCTTGCGGCGTCGGCACACCGGGTTCTAGTCCCGGTCGGGGCACCGGATTCTGTCCCGGTTGCCCCTCTTCCAGGCCAGCCCTCTGCTGTGGCCCGGAGTGCAGTGGAGGATGGCCCAAGTGCTTGGGCCCTGCACCCCATGGGAGACCAGGAGAAGCACCTGGCTCCTGGCTCCTGCCATTGGATGAGCGCGGTGCGCCGGCCGCAGCGCGCCGGCCGCAGCGCGCCGGCCGCGCCAGCCATTGGAGGGTGAACCAACGGCAAAAGGAAGACATTTCTCTCTGTCTCTCTCTCTCACTGTCCACTCTGCCTGTCAAAAAAAAAAAAAAAAATGCAGACTATTTGATTGCCAAGGAAAATTCCATGCTTCCTTAAGAACATTTCGAAGAGCTCTTGATTCTGACTAAAATGTTCTGAGAATAGAAGTAAGAAATTTATGCTGCCTTTCAGAAATTTGAAAGTATATAATTTTGGGGCTGGTGCTATGGCATAGTACATTAAGCCTCTGCCTATGGTGTTGGCATCCTGTTTGGGTGCCAGTTCAATTCCAAGCTGCTCCTCTTCTAATCCAGCTCCCTGCTCATGGCCTGGGAAAACAGTGGAAGATGGCCCAAGTCCGTGGGCCCCTGTACCTACGTGGGAGACCCAGAAGAAGCTCCTGGCTCCTGGTTTCAGATCCGCCCAGCTCTGGCCTTTCAGCCATTTGGGGAGTAAACCAGCAGATGGAAGACCTTTCTCTCTGTCTCTCCCTCTTTCTGTAACTCTGCCTCTTAAATAAATTAATTAAAATAAATAAATAAAAATAAAAAAGAAAGTATATAATTTCATCTGGAATTGTTCAGCACATTATTAAACACTAGATAAGCTTTCACAGTCCAACAATGTCTAGATTCATATCTTCTTATTTGTAGAAATTAAATTCTCCTATGCTCATATTTTATATTGAAAGTCCCTATTATTATCCCAAATAATAAAGCAAATACCTGTTTAAAATTCCTCAATGATTTTATCCAACACAACTTATTTCCCCTTGAAAGCTGATAACCAAAATATAACTGGTTTTCTCAGGGTTGTGGAATATTAAGTGATTTTCATGTTATTTTCACAAATTTTGATGGTAATTATGAATTATTTTGAAGTAAAACGGTCATTAAAGACAAATAGGGCCAGTATTGCAGCACAGTGGGTCAAGCTACAAATTGCGACACTGGCATCCCACATCAGAGTGCTGGTTCAAGTCCTGGCTGCTCCATTTCTGATCTAGCTTCCTTCTATCCATATGGGAGACCCGGATGAAGTTCTGGCCATTGCAGGTATTTGGAGAATGAACCAGTAGATGGAAGACCTTTCTCTCTGTCTCTGTCTCTCTCTATCATTCTGCCTTTCAAATAAATAAATCTTATGAATAAATAAATTAAGACAAATAATAGGGGTATGTGACTGATTAGCTTAGTGATTAAGATACCAGTTAGGATACTCATGTCCGACATTAGAATACCTGGCTTTAATACCTGGCTCTGGCTCCAAATTCCAGCTTCCTGCTCATGAAGACCCTGGGAGGTAGCAGTGATGGCTCAAGTCATTGACTGGATTCCTACCAGTCACTCTACTTCCAGGATATCTCGCTTGAGTTCTTGGCTCCTGGCTTTGGCCCCAGTCCAGCCCCAGCCTTTGCAGGCATTTGGGGGTTGGGGCAGGTTTGAGAGCTTTCTTTTATCTCTCTCTCTTTTCCTTTTAAACAAAAACAATAGTAAAAATTATAGAAATAACAACACGGGGTAAGAATTGTGATACAGTGGGCTAAGCTGCCACTCAGGATGTCCGCATCCCATATCTGAGTACTGGTCGAAGCCTGGCTAACCCATGCTTCTGATTCAGCTTCCAAATAATGTGCCTGGGAGGCCACAGATAAAGGCTCAAGTACTTGGATTCTGATTATTCACGTGGGAGACCCAGATGGAGTTCCATCTGGGGAATAAACCAGTGGATAGAAGATCTCTCTCTCTCTCTCTCTCTCTCTCTCTCTCTCTCTCTCTCTCCCTCCGTCACTCTGCCTTTCACATAAATAAATATTAAAAAGAAAAAAAGACAACAGATCTTTATGCAAATGGATGCTCTCCACTAACCCCCATATTTCATATTTATTTCATTTTTAATGACAGAATGTGGAATGTTTAGCAGGAGGAGCTTAGATAAGAGGATACCAGGCCTTCTGGATTTTATGTCTTCTAATTTTACAAAGATTTGAGATTTCAGAAAAAAGACTCTAAAAAGAGAGCTGATCATTTGTATATGTAATGCTGCCTAAATCCAATCTCCAGCTCGGTCTATGATTCTTCTGCTCCCCCTGGCGTCCCATCCACTGCTGGGGGACCTCAATTCTCGTACCTGAAGTTCTTGCTAGTGTAATCTACAGCTCCAATGATGCCTTGTAAGGGTTCTGGCCCAGTGGATCCAGCTGCTTCTCGGGACATCCAAGATCACAGTGCCTGGTTCAAGTCCCAGCTAGCTGGCTTCCAATTCAACCTCCTGCTGAGGCGCTTCCTGGAAGGCAGCAGGTTACAGCACAGGTACCTAGACCCCGGACACCCAATGAGAGCCCTGGACTGAGTTCCAAGCCCAGGATTTGGGCTGGCCCAGCCCTGGTTTTTAGGGTCATTTGAGGATTGAACTAATAGATGTAAAAATCTTTTTTCTCACTCTGTTTTTCTCTGTTGCTTTGTCTTTCAAATAAAAAATAAATAAGCATTAAAAAAAATGCCTAGCCTGTGACAGACACTCAAACAATACCCACATTTCTCATCCTCCTTCCGCTCAGCTCAGTCTGACTAGGTCTCACCTGCCTGTGTCTGCAGCTACCATATCCAGGGAAAGACAGGAAGGGGCAGAGCCACAGCCCATACAGCCAGGGATGTGCCCCAGCCTCACAGAGAGGGAAGTGACAGGCTTCGATAGAGCACCTGGAAGAGAAACCCCTAGGCTACTCTTCTGTAGCGCCCTGAGACATGAGGAAGGCTTCCCTTTTCGGTTCTCTGAAGTCTTCTGTCTGAGCCTGTGTGAGCACGAAATAAGGTCAGATCTATCCACCTCGTAACTCTTACCTGGAGGGGAACATGCAGTCATTTTCCCGGTATAACCTGTTCTTAATGATCTGATAGTGGGTCCCGAGCTTCCGCTGGACTACCTCTGCCATCATTTTCCTGGAAATACCTCCTCGGAAAGGAGTCAGATCCTCTTCTATGACGCTGGGAAAGAATGGGAATCACCAAGGAGGGCTCAGTATTGGTGAACATGGTAAGCTGAGAGAACCAGCCCAGGTTAGGGATGAGCACCCTGGGGTTCTAAAACTTCAAAGACAGGAAGTCCACAAAAAGTCGGAGTTGATGTCTTGCCTTCCTCCCTCGCTCTGATGCCTGCTCCTGTTTTGATTCCTATGCAGCGTTGCTACTCAGCCAGTCTTCACGGTCCTGCTGCCATCCC
The DNA here is from genome assembly GCA_949820135.1 of Sylvilagus floridanus. Lineage (NCBI taxonomy): Eukaryota > Metazoa > Chordata > Mammalia > Lagomorpha > Leporidae > Sylvilagus > Sylvilagus floridanus. The sequence goes on along the minus strand of OX463244.1, from coordinate 73,204,478 downwards.
CTTCTCGGCACCCCACACAGGGAACGGCGGATGCCTTACAGTCCAACACTGTCTGATCCCCTTGTTCTTGTCTACCTGGTACACCCTCCCACCCCTGCCGCAGGCTCCAGCAGCCTGACAACATGGATCAGAGATGATACTATTTTGTAGCCCTTTTAAAGTCTGGTACACAGTAAGATTTCAGTTAAGTATCATAAGTATCAGACAGAGTTAGAACATTGTTAGGAGCTACAAAAAGCCTGTTACTTCGCTGATGAGGAGTCTGTGGGAGAACCCAAGTCTGCTTTCAAAGTTATCTCTACCAGATTACCACCCATACCTAATTTGCATCCTTTAAAGATAACCAATAAGAAAACTATGATTAGATTCATTGATCAATATGTTCATTCAATATTCAGAATACTCACTGAGGACCAGCACTAGGGACATCATCACGAAGGACCCTGACCTCAAGAAGCTTTGGTTTAAGTTTAAGTGCATGAGCTAAATCCCACCGGAGTTTCATGCTGGGCCTCTCCTATCCTAGGGGGCACTTGTTTTTCCTAGAAGTAGGGGAACCACCTCAGGCACCTTTCTGCTCTTACCACAGGAGCGCTTGGCCCTCCGACCACCGCAGCCAAGGGCTCCTGCGGGTCCTAGGCTACCTCCTGGCGATGAGAATTAAACCCTCAGAGACACATCAGAGAACTCACCCATGGTAGCAGCTGCAGTTTTCGCTTGTACATGGTTCATAATTCTCCAAAGACCTGTTAATTTGATCAATAAATACTTTCCATTTCGAACCTTCAAAAAGAGAAGTAAAATGAGAGTTAGCAAAACATCCGTGGGCATTCTTATTGGCCAGCTGTAGGCAGCACCAACAGTAAGCTAAAACTTTCAAAAATTCCCTTTCCATCCCTTTGGTGGAAACGAAAGGCTAACAAGGCTTCTCCGCGTAATTCCCTAACACGGGGTCTCACCTTCGACTACTGAGCCCCATCAAGACTTTCAGGTAAAAGCTATAGACGTTACCCCTCGGCTCACGTCCTCCAGCATCACACGCACGATAAATGCACAGGCACGTTCCGCCCCCTCCCGCCGTGTATTTCACGGAGGCGCAGGTAGCCACGGGCGGTCAGCAGGGGATCCCTCTCCTCCCTCTTTTTCCAAATTCAGGAGGCTGGGCTACTCTGCGGGGCAGGAGCTGAGACCCACACACCCACAGAGCTCTGTACTGCAGAGGCCACAGCATCTTCCAGGGCCGCGGCGGCGCCCCGCAGCGCCTCGGGACCGCGGCCAGACCCCGAGCCCCAGCGGCAGCCTCGCCCTGCCGGGAGCCCACCTGTCTCCTTTTGGCGGCCCTGCACCGGGGACAGGAGTAGCAACAGCAGCCACAGGCGAAGGCGCTCCATCGCCAGCGGCCCGACTGCGGGTTCCCCGCGGCGGCGCGGGCGGAAGCGCCCCGCACAAGGATGGCCGCGGGCACGGGGAGCACGCGGGCGCCCGCCGCCCCGCACAAAGATGGCCGTCGCGCTCTCCGGCGGTCTGAGGCGGGCTTGCCCCGGGAGTGCGGCGGAAGGGAGTCGTCTGGGGGCCGGCTCACGAGCCTCCCTGCCGGCATTCCCCGGGAAAACACGGCCCACAGTGGTATTTCCTCCCATTCCGTGGTGTACTGAAAACATCTTTTTCTTCGCCTTAAGAAAGCTGAAGATTGAGAGGAGATAGGCATAACCAAGGCTTGTCAAGGAGCCTAGACGCTTCTTTCTGCATCAAGCTATTTCTTATCGAATAGCACGCATTTGTTGAGCACGTGAATGTGTACAGTACTGTTGGACGTACAAGGGGTTAGAAATGGTATATAGCACGGGCCCCTTTCTAATACGAATTTACGACAGTGGGGGTGACTTAGATATGGGACATACACACAGAAATCGGTGGTGTGAAATAAAACTTACAGGAGTCCATTGTTTCGGACTGAGTTCTTGCACTAGGCCCCAACAAACCACACCAGTGTGGAGTCACTGGTCCTAGGTGCCCTGTAACCAAACTTGAAGAGGAGATTCACAGCGACCCATCAGAAAGGCTCAATCTGAGACAGCATGATAAAAAGTCCCCTATTTTAACCCTCGAAAGAATGTAACTTCGGTACGACTAATCCACTTTTTGTTCCTTATATCTGCTCTATCCCTTTTCTACCTGTGTAGCCAACTCCTCTGCTCAGTTCATGAGAATGCCTGTTTCACAGATAGCATGTTGTCCAACTCATGAACTGCTAATAAACTTGTCAACATTTTGGCTTCTGTCAGTGGTGATGTAATATTGGACAGTATGGGTACATATAATATAGTTATATAAAAGTAAAGCAGTATCTATGTATATACACAGTTACATAAAAGTGTAGAAGTGTGGGTATAAATTCATATAGTGATCAGACAAGTATTTACCCATCGTTTAAATGTGGAAAGTAGCAGCCTAGGTTTTGTGTAAATACACGGGAGTACAGGATCAAAGCTGTGTCCCCAAAGAGTTTAGATCTAGTATGGAAAACAAATATGCTTCTCTAGAGATAACTTACAATTTAGGGTAAGTGCTACTGGTTTCAGTGGAGGAAAAATCAATATGAAATCAAATATGGAGAAAGGGATAGGTGTTGTATTCCAGGCTGAAGAAAAGGGAATGTTACTTAAGGAATATTGTGCAAAAGACACTAAAAATCTTGGGAGCCACAGGTGCAGAAGCTAGGGGTTGGACTTTAGATTGACAGTAATGGAAGGTTTAGGATGTGTGTTGAGGAATGGTGGAAGATAAAATCATGTTGATCAGGGAGGAATTGGCCTCATCTCAGTCAGGTCTATATTCCATGAGGATAGAAGCACTGTTTTGGTCAGTGAGGCTCACTTTAGGTGATTAGGAGGAGGGGGAAAAAGGACTACCAACATATATGATTTCTTTGGGAATCCAAATGAAACTTTTTTAAAAAGATTTATTTGTTTATTTGAGAGTTACACAAAGAGGGAAGGAGAGGCAGATCCGAAGCCAGGAGTCAGGTGCTTCTTCTGGGTCTCCCACGCAGGTATAGGGGCCCAAGGACTTGGGCCATCTTCTACTGCTTTCCCAGGCCATAGCAGAGAGCTGGATCGGAAGTGGAGCAGCTGGGACTTGAACTGGCGCCCATATGGGATGCTGGCACTGCAGGCAGCAGCTTTACCTGTAGGCAACAGCGCTGGCCCAAACGAAACTTTTCAAAAAAAATATTTATTTATTTATTTATATGAATGAGAGAGAGAGAGAGCAAGTTTCCAGCCTCTAGTTCACTCCCCAGATGGTCCCAAGGGCCATCGCTGGGCCAGACCAAAGCCAGGAGCCAAAAGTTTCCTCTGGGTCCCCCATATGGATGGGGCAGGGGCCCAAACACTTGGACCATCCACTGCTTTTCTCAGCCCATTAGCAGGGAGTTGGATCCAAAGTGGAGCAGCAGGGACAGGAACCGGCATCTCTGGTGTTGCAGGCAACCGCTTTACCTGCTCTACCACAGCGCGCCAGCCCCTCACATGAAACTTGAGTCAAACTTTCCTCCGCTTCTAGGACATGTGCTGTAGGTCAGGATGAATGGTTTATCAAAACACATAACTAAGAGAGTATACTCATAGTTGAACATCTCAATAATCTTTACTTTTTTATTTTTAAATTTTTATGTATTTGAAAGGTGGAGAATTTTTAAAACTTTAATGAAAAGTTCTACTTCTATAATCATAACTTTCCGTGATCAGAAGAAACTAGAAATATTGTGTTATAATATTTTCAACATGAAAATAGTGTCTTTTGCAATTTTACAATATTTATGTGGAAGATAAGCAGACCCCATACATGGAGAGAATAAGCTGCATCTGAATCCAAATGGAAATTGTTTCAATTCCTTATCCGGTGAGGCAGTGTTTGCTGTATCTGAATAAGCACCAGAATCCTCCTGGAGTTATGAAGGCCACGGACTTCTGGGTCCTATATTAGCCACTAATTTAAAAAGAAAGCTGGAGTAAAATGGGCTCTTCTCTTTAAAAGAGTAAGTGATGCAATTCTCCTGGGATTTTTAGTAAAGTGGTTTTATTAAATTAAAATTACCTTGAATAAAGTACAATTTCTACTTTTATAAATAACATCAAGACGTGAAATTACTGAATCTCCCAGTGCCATTCCCTACCCTAGTTTTCCACACCTCCAGAAAATGGCACCATGGTCCCTGCAATTACTCACTCTTCTGCTTCCTTCCTCTCCTATCAGTGAGTGAAATCTTAAATTTGTCCTCTTATCTTCATCTCCACTGCTGCCATCTCATTGGTCTCCCTTAATGTTCCCACTTCCATGGGTTCAAATGTTGGCTCTGTCATTTACTAACTGAGTCACTTTGGCCAAGTACTTAACCTGGTGTCAGTTTTGCTGTGTAAAAACAGGGATGATAATAACCATATTTCCATGGATGTATTATGAGGATTAAATGACTTAATATTTGGAAAGCATTTAGAACAGAACCTGGCAGAGTACAGGTCCTCATTAAATAAAAATACTATCTTCTCCCCCAAACACATCAATACAAAGCAGTAAGATGATAAAACTTAAATTGTGTCATTTCCTTTAAGTCCTCATTTTCCCACTGCAGGTAAAAATGTATACATCAAGGTTTAACAGACCATCATGGGGCAGCCCATTAAGTCAGTCACATGGAACACCTGCTTCCCCTATCAAAATTTCTGGGATGGAGGCCATTTCTGCTTCCCACCCAGCTTCCTGCTAATGTACCTAGGAGGCAGCAGATGATGGCTCAACTACTTGGGCTCCTGCCACCCACGTGAGAGACCTGGATGGAAGTCCAGGCTCCTGCCTTCAGCCTGGCCCAGCCCCAGCTATTGTGGGCATTTGGGGCATGAAAGAGTGGTTAGAAGCTCTCGATCTCTCTCCTTCTGCCTTTTGAATCATAAATAAATAAAACTTAAAGTACCCTCCACATTCAAGCTCCTGCCTAAGTCTTTCAGTTTATTGCATGCCACATTTCCTGTGCTCACCATGATCAGTATATAGGTTTCCGTTAAGTTTCTCACATATGCCAAAGTCCAAACTACGTTTTAATTTCTGGGGAAATTTTGTTTTCTCTCTGGGCTGCTTTTCTCTCTCATCTCTGCATCACTGATTCCTTCTTGACCTTGAGGTTTCTGCTGAAATGCCATTGCCTCAGAGATATCACCCCAAAATAGCACCCTCCTCTTCTATCCCAGTCACTGGCCTCTCTGCAAAATACCTGTAGGTTGTAATGATTTACATATTAAATGTTTCCCTCACTGCAGTGCAAGCTCCACAGGCAGCATAAATTTGTCTTATTCATTCAGAGTGCCCCAGAAAAAGCAACAGATGTTTCAATGTAGCAAGCCGTTAACTGAATAAATACGAAAATGAATGTGCAAAATTCCTTACCCCAAGATGAACACATTGAAAATATGTAATTCTGTAGGTTGAACTTTATATATTTATGCATGAAGTCTCTGGTAATACATTAGAATGCTAGGAATATTTGGGAATATTCCTAACTAGTGGTTTTGGTTATCAGTCACTCAACTGTGGCATTTCATAGCAGGGTTATTTTCAACAAGTTACTTCCTTAACCTCGACTACTTTTATAAAATACAAACCATACATTGTGAGATTTACATGTAATCTAGTCCAGTATCTGCACAATAATAAAATACTCAATAAATGTTAACATATAATTAATACAAAAATCTTTCTTTTAAGAGGCTTAAACTCTGGAGTGAAAGATCTCAGACAAATGCTCTTTTTGACACTTCTCTCTTAATATGAAACTAAATTCACCATGAGGTTACCCACACTTCCTTGTCTTTTTTATTTGCCACAAGGCGCAAAGCCGTGCTGTGACCAACTGGCTATTCACTCCTGGAATCCTGTCTTGAATCCCAAGCTCTCTGGTGAAGCCTCTCTTGGTATTGCCACCACCATCCTACAGAGTTCATGCCACTGCCTGGACCTTGGCTACACACATTTTTAATGCTGCATTGATGGTAATGGATTGCGATTAGTGTGTTTTCCTCGTGCCTTGTCTCTTCCACCGGATTCTGAACTTGTGTGGTCTCCACTTTCGAGCTCCAGCATTTGGCAAGTCTTATTTACTTAACATACAGGGAGCGCAGGGTTGGATGCTGAAGGCTTGGGCTTCCTTACCTAGCAATGACCTTAGGTGATGTCTCCCATGTGTAAAATGTGGGCGATGACTTGGACATATTTGTCACACGGAGACAAGACGACTGCTGGCATGGGGCTTGTACTCCGCAGGCGTAGGCTGACAGAGGAGGCCCGGGGAGGGAGCACGTTGGCCAGAGCTGGCTGCGAAGGCAGGCTGGATCGCGAGCCGGACCAGGCGTGTCCCACTGCGCAGGTGCGCTAGAGAGGGGTTGGCGGGCTAGTTCCCCAGCCGCTGGCTCCTTTCGGGAGGCCGGCTGGAGGCGGAGGCGGCCAGCCGTCGCCGAGCTGACGTCATCGCCGTGCGCTGCCACGTCTCCTCAGCTCCGCGGTAATGGAGGCTGAGGATGGGTGCTGACGGGGCCGGCCTCTAGTTGTAGCTTTTGCTTTGGCTCTGGCATTGACTCGGGGTCTCAGTCTGGCATCCTGAATCCTGGACACCTTTCTTGACTTTCCAGGAGGGGACAACCTGCAGACAAGCAGCTCGTTTGGGGCACTCAGCGCGGGGTGTGAGTTCTATTACTTGGGGTCCAGCCTGTAAAGCCGCCGCCTCCTCCCAGGGATCCCGCCCCACCGGCCGGGACCTCCTCCATGCGTGAGTATTCCCGAGCTGCCGCGCTGTCCGACTGTCCCGGGCCTGCTTGGGCCCTCCGAGGACGCGGCGGGGACCGCTTTGTCGTCCTCTCTTAGGGGCCAGTTTGTGGTCCCTCGCCATCCGCCTCCCCCTACCCCATCCTCTCGCCTCCTCCGTTCCCTCACTTTTCTTTGCCTGTGCTCGTTAGTTGAGCAAGCACCGGCAGCCCCGAACCCACCGGCTTGACTGCTTTGTCTCACCTGGTATTTGTTAGTCTGCAGCCGAAAGCTGTTAGGAATCGGGAATATCGGATCAGTCTACAGGAACGTTTTCCAAACCAAAGTTTGGCTAGCGCGTCATTCCTAAGTTTTCACTTGTATTGTTTAGGAAACACTTGGTATCCATATTGTCGGAGCCATGCTTTTTTGCCATAGATTCATGAACACACAGCTTCTTTTCAGTGAGGGTCTTTATCTCTACTTGCCTCTTAATCTTGCAGTTTTAGTGATTTCTTAATAATATGACGTCATTCTTTGGACTGAGCCACTTGAGCTCCTTTTGGTATTTTCAGCCTCCCACATAGAGATGCGCCTTGAACAGTTTTAAAGAGCTACAAGGCCTACCGTTGCCCTCTCATCCATCCTCGTTAGTCCTGAGAGCGACTTCTATAGAAGACAGTGGTTTCTTGGTTTGTTTGTTTTCTGGTGAAGAAACAAACTCAAACTCAGTTTAAATGACTCAGTCAAGGTCAGATAATGTTTGACACATCTGATCTTAGAACCCAGATCCCTTGGTAACAAAACCTGACATTTTGGAGAGTGCTGATTGTCCGGTATTTCAAGTGCCGTTGGTGTGAAATACTTAATTGGAAATGTACGAATATAAGCTGTGTTTCTCAGAAACTTCATCTGATTGTACTATCTTTCCTGAGATACAAATCAACTGATAAAAAGTGCAAATTGTGTTTTGCCTAATGCTGAACAGAGGACTTCTGTCGGAACTTAGGCTTCTGACCCATTAGAACTTGAACAGTCCATTCCTTAGAATGAAGTAGGTAATAGACACAGGGAGCATTTGTTTGAAAATCTGGTTTTACAAGGCCCGCTCTCTAAGTTTTTCTGGTTGTTTTGTTACATTGCTTGTTTTAAAAAATAGTCAACTGATATTTAAATGTGTTATTTTTGTTTTTGTTTTGGTTCAGAGTTGAAAGATTGACAACCATTAACTGGGGTTGCAACCACAGGTGACACTGGAAGCACACTGGTTCCCGGACATGCCCGGTGGAAGGAGGGGCCCCAGTCGGCAGCAGCTAAGACGTTCAGCTTTGCCTTCTTTACAGACGTTGGTTGGTGGAGGCTGTGGCAATGGAACGGGCTTGAGAAATAGGTAAAGAATGAATAAGGCTATGCACGATCTGTACTGTCCTATGATCAGTAAAACTCACCCACAAGTCATGCTACTCGGGTATTTGCTCATCAGAATTTTTGACAGAAGGAAATCCAGCCCCTGAAGACTGAAAACTCAGAATTTCAGAATACTTTAGAGGTAGAAAGATGTAATGTGAGGCTCACAAAGTGAAAACAGTTCAATTCTGCTTATGGCTGATAATCCAAGTTCTAGTAAAATTGAAAAAAAAAAAAAAAAAGTAAATGAAAGTACCAGGCAAATGTGATAGTTTATTGACTTACTGACATTCTGTGTTTTTTGGAGGCAAATTAAAACTGATAGCCAACACGAGATTCCAAAATTATGTCAGATTCCATCAAGTGTTTTAAATACTGTTTTTTCCCAAAATTTATTTGATATATAGCTGTAGCCCAAACATCTTAAGGTTTTTGTCTTGTATGAGAATAAAGAGCTTGGTCTTTTTAATAGAAATTTCTCTCTGTTCCAAAGTTTTGAAAGTTAGAGTGAGATATTTCTAATCTTATCTAGGGTAACTTAAGTCATCAGGAACTTGATCATGTACCAGTGCAAAGAGATACTTTTTCCGGATCAGATGTTTGATCAAGACAATATTTGCCAGCTCATTTCTGCTTCTTTCCTGAATAGAGCTCTTCTTATGCCTTCATTTTAATTTTCAAAACTAGCAGTCATTACCGTTCGTTTCAGGCTCACCTGATGGTATTTGTACATGTCTTTCTTTTTCCCCCACTTCCCACTCTCTGACTTTCCAAGCCAAGTTCCATCTAATTTTCAAAGTTAGTTCTGATTTTGTTATTTCAGTGGGGACTCTCCCTGAAATTCCAGTTTGAAGGGATTTTTCTGATCTCTAATTCTCATTGTACTAATTTTCAATCAGGGTTTTTTATTTGTATATGTAAATAGGATAACTATAGTTTACAGTATTTTTTATTTTGCTATTCTTTGGGTTTTCTCATTTTAAAAAGGTGATAATGTTTGCTTCATGGCAGGATTTGAAATCAATGAAGTAGTACATTTTAGTAACTTTTAAAAAACTTTACTAAATTTTCCAAAATTCCTACAAATAATGTGTTATTTTACATATAGAAAAATAAGATTGCTGGCATTGTGGCACAGTGGGTTAAATTGCTTTTATTCCAGCATCTGATACTGGAGTACCAGTAGAGTCCTGGCTGCTCTGCTTCCGATTCAGCTCCCTGTTACATGCCTGGGAAGTCAGCAGATGATGGCCAAAGTTTTTGGACCCCTGCTGCTCACATGGGAGACCTTGATGGAATTTCTGGCTCCTGGGTTTGGTCTGACCAGCCCTGATGGTTGTGGCCATTTTTAGTCCTTCATGTGCTTTGTAAATTGAATATGTTCAGATGGTCATTGTTTTGTCTGTCTTTTCTAATTTCTCCCTTTGAATTATTTATTTTCTTACCTAAATTCTGCTGCCTACTGGCTCTTTCCTGAACCCAAGCTTTATATGCAAGGACACAACCCTTGTTTGGCATCAACTACATTGTTTATGCACTTTAGGCACAGTGAATTAGTCTTATGTTTTAGGGAAGGTTTTCTATTAGTGGAGGGCATTGTGTACCAGTCAAGTTCCCAGATGTGGGGCTTGTATGCACGCCTTTATAAGGATAACTGTGCTGCACACCTGCCTTGCTTTTGGGAATCTAGAATTTTGGTATTGCTAGGAAGAGGCACTTTGATAGAAACCTTGGGCATTGAGTCTAATGAGCTTTCTTGCTGGACAGTAGTTCACAGGTAATGGCACAACTCATTGCTGAAGGAACTTAATGTGTCCTGAATTGATTCTTGAATCTATTTTTATATCCTGTTAGAGAAATATTATTTATTTTTCCTAAAAAGAACTCTGTAACTAATTTTTTGAGATATATTGACCAAGTCTATTTATTTTAATTATATATATTTTTGGTTTTAAGAACTTCGATCATATCTTCTCTTAAGCTTTCAACTTTATAGATTAAACAAAGATTAACTCTCATAGATTATATAGGAATGCTTTGCTTTTTCCCTTGCTGATGCTCTGGATCAATTTATTTGACTTTTTTGTTTCATTGTTTTTTTTGCTTAAAGTTTAATAGCCAACCCTGTGAGGAGTATTACAAATGTAGGTTTTTGTTTTTTAAGATTTATTTGTTTTGAAAGGTAGAGTTACAGAGAGAGAGAGAGATCTTCCATCCGCTGGTTCATTCCCCAGGTGGCCACAGTGGTTGGAGCTGGGCTAATCTAAAGCCAGGAGTCAGGAGTGTCTGGGTCTCCCATGTGGGTTCAGGACTTGAACCAGCACCCATATAAGATGCTGGCACTGCAGGTAGTGGCTTTACCCACTATGCCACAGTGCTAGCCCCAAGTGTAGGTCTTTGGTACTTTGTTTTGAATGTTTTTTTCGAAGTCTAGCATTTTATTGACCTTGTTAATAGCAGAAGTGTATTGATCTGTTGTACTTGGGACAACTTCTGTAGGAACCTTTTTAACCTTTACACTACAACTAATAGTTTAGTATGCTTTCCCCCTGGTGTGTTATTTGACTGCCAGAGTTTGTTCTAAAAGAGAAGCTCTGGTCTTGTAATTTATCATTAGAATTTTTAATTTAAATATATTATGATTAATTGGAGTAAGGGAATAGATGTGCTGCTGGTTTTTTTTTTTTTTTTTCTGGACAGGCAGAGTTAGACAGTGAGAGAGAGAGAGAGAGGTCTTCCTTCCGTTGGTTCACCCCCCAAATGGCCACTACGGCCAGCGCGCTGCGCCGATCTGAAGCCAGGAGCCAGGTGCTTCCTCCTGGTCTCCCATGCGGATGCAGGGCCCAAGCACTTGGGCCATCTTCCACTGCCTTCCCAGACCACAGCAGAGAGCTGGACTGGAAGAGGAGCAACCGGGACAGAATCTGGTGCCCCAACCGGGACTAGTACCCGGGATGCCGGCGCCACAGGCGGAGGATTAGCCAAGTGAGCTGCGGTGCCAGCCTGCTGCTGGTATTAATCCTCTCCATTCAGCTTACCAACTCGTACAACTCCAAATGCCATCGTTCCATGGTATATTCTATGGAATGATGCTTCCTAGACTTGTATTGCACTATGGCCCACCTCCCGAAACAGAACAGAAGGCTGAAGTGTTTTAAGGGTTGGTTTATGATTGAGGAGGCACAGTTCTGAGACCTATTGGTAGATCGCTTTCTGCTGCTTAGTAGGCTTGCCGTATTGGATGGAATATGTTCTGGGAATGAGAGGAAGAAAATTTTGATAGTTTTCTCCAACTCTTCCCTTCTCCATATCCTCTTTTTCCCTTCTGGCTCTTCTGAGTTTCTGCAACAATATTCTTAAATGTTCAGAATGCAGAGTTCATGTTCCCATGAGTCACTTAAAGTTCTGTAAATGCCACATACCAGTGCTAGAATTCTATATTTGGAAATTTTAGAATAGAATGGTAACACTAATACTGTTTCCTCTCTAGTCATCTTTGAAAGTATCCAAACCAAGCCTTTTTTCCTAGTTTTGTAAACAATAATAGACTCTTAGAGCTCTGTAACTATTCCCAAGAATATAAACAATAGGAAGTTTTATTCCCTACCCATATCTTACCATTTTAGATATCCTAGCCATTTCTGACCTTTAGGAAGTACATGGAAGAAATAGCATTAAGAAGATAGAGATTAAAAATCTGTATGTTAGTTTGTATTTAAGAGATCTCTCTGTGACTCTTGATTTGCTGCCTTTTTAACCTAAAGTATGTATTTATAGCGAACTAAAAAAAAGTACATTCTCTGTCCTTGAAGTTACAGGCTGGTAGTCAGGACATAGTTGTATTAAAAAATTTATGTAATAATTTGAAAAGTATAATAATAAAAGCATAGTTTAGGTATAATGGTGGCACGGGGAAAGATGTATCAGTTTTGATTGAGTTAAACAGAATAAGCTTCACTGAGCATCTTTAAAGACTTGAAGAATAAGTAAAAATGTCTTAAAAGATTTTGTCAGTAAATGTTATGTGAGAAGTTAAGGAAGGTGATAGTGGGGGTTATTATATAAAAGGGAATAATATATGCAAAAGAATAGCAAGTTTGCTATAGATAAGGATAACATAGGTGGCATACAGGGTCCATGTGGAAGAGTGATGAGAGGTGAGACTAGTCTGCAGAGGGCCTCATAAGGCCTACTAAATTTTTGGATATTATCCCATAGGCAGTGGAAAGCCATTAAAAGATTTTAGGTAAGAGAGTCACACTATTAGAGTTTGCTATTGAACAATCTCTGAGGCAGGTTGTAGGGTTTGGTGAAAGTAAGTCAAATTTAGAAGGATTACTGTAATAATTTAGGGGAAAGAAATGAACTAAAGCAATGGATTTAGAAGGGAAGGTACAGTTTGGAAAAAGCTTTGCAAAGTGGGAGCTACCAGATTTAGAGAGAGATTGGATATGGAGAAGCAGAAGAAAAGTTCTGGTGTGACTCAGGTGTTTGATTGGAACAGCTAACTAGATGTTACCAGGAACTAGGGTCAGAACTATAGTTGGAGGAACACAGGGATTTCTGTAAGCAGTTAGATAGCATAGGTCTAAAACTTAGCAGTGAGCTTTTTATGCCCTGTGAAACTGAAGGATGTCATCATTTGATTAACCATAGTTTTCTCTTTCAGGAATGGTAGTGCAATTGGCCTTCCAGTCCCACCTATCACAGCATCAATCACACCGGGTCCTGTTCGTCATTGCCAAATTCCCGACTTGCCTGTGGATGGGAGTCTGCTCTTTGAATTTCTTTTTTTTATCTACCTGTTGGTTGCTCTGTTCATTCAGTACATCAACATCTATAAAACGGTGTGGTGGTATCCTTACAATCATCCTGCTTCTTGTACTTCACTGGTAAGTCCTAAAAGGCTTTTACTTCTTTCTAGCTGGCCAAGAAACTAGCTGGAAAGCCTTGCCGAAGAAATTATCTTCCTCAAAAATCTTTCTTTTAATGAAATGTTTTTCTATTAAGCCATAGATTACTTCCAGAAACAAAATTACATAACATTATTAAAATATAAATACCACCAGAGGAAGTAAAAATATAGATGAAAACACAGAAAACAAATTATAATATCACAGGAAGGTTTTTGATACGTAGCTTTCTCCATACCATGTTCAACTTTAAAGTGTAAGATGTCAGTATAATTAAATTCCATTAGACTCTTTGTCATGGCTAAATTAGGATAATGGTATCATCTAGAACAAAAAAGCCTAAAATTGCGTGCTGCTTCAAACACGTAACAGTTTGAGGCAGTTGCTTGGGTGGTAGTTTCCTCATATGGTCAATGAAAGGACCCAGCTTTGTGGACACTGCCTTATTCCAAGTTGACTGTGGTCCATCGTTGTCAGCCAGAAAGGGAAATGAGCATAGGGAAATACAAAGGGGAATTTGTAATGGGCAAGGCTCATATAATTTCCGCACATGTCCACATCTGACTGTAAGGGAGGGTAGAAAATGTAGTCCTTTATCTGGGAACATTGTTTACCTGAGTAAAATTGGGTTTTATTACAAAGATTAAGTTGAGTCAGGAATTAACTGTCTCTGCTGAAGTACATACAAATATATTGTAGATTTTTGCTACTCTTTCCAGTTATTTAGGAGTACCATAATAATGTTGATGCAGAGAAGGTTCTCCACAGATAGGTATATAAAATAATGATGGACTGCTCATGTGACAGGCATGTGGTTGGCAGTGGTGCACTTCTATGAGGGATAGAGATATGCTGTAGGGAAAAGAAGACTGATTCTGTGTCTTTGTGTGTGGGCTTGTTTCTTGTTTTCGTTTTTGTTGTGAGCCATATTTTTTAGTTGTTTTTTCTTGGCTTTGAAGTACTCTTCCATGACTTCTTTGGCCTGAGATTCTTTACCATGGTCTTTAACTAGCACACAACTACAGCCAACAACTCTACAGGATTTTCTCTTTTGTTCAGTTTTACAGAGGCCTACCTATTCCCCTAGTTTCTTGATAACAACCTTTGTTAGGTTGATGGTGTTTGGCACAAAAGAGCCCCACCAGCTTGAAATAGTGTAGGCTTATCACAGTTGTATGCAAGCACACAAAGCTGGGCCTAAGACTTTGTCAGCTTCACAAGTTCCACGTGCTAGGTCACTGTGGATGAAGATGGTTCAGCACCTCTTGTAGAGCAGTATTGTCCTATACCTCCCAGTATTAGTGCCTTCCTTGGTCACGATGGTAGATTATAGGGGAAACAGAATCTTGAATGTACCTGGACCTCTGCCTCCATGTGACTTGGTAGCAGCGGGGAAGGATTGCCCTGTGTAGTTGTGTAGTTTATGTATGTGTCTGGGACTTGCAAAAGATTAGAAAACCTTCCTAGCCTGGTGAACATAGAAAGAAAATAAGATTTTGCCAAATTCCTCAAGATAGTATGGGAAGGGACTAAAAAAAAATTTGTTTAAATATTTGTATCACTTGATTGTTCCTGGAATTATTTTCCATACTACCTGCATACTTACTGTCATGTGATGAGAATTTCAGTGTAAGAATCATGATGTAGGCTGTCAGTTCTTTCCTGAGATGCCTACCTGATTTGTCAGGTATATCCTCTTCATTAAACTTGGCTAGCATGCCTACTGCTAAAAAAAAAAAAAAAACAACCAAACAAAAAGATTTGGTGCCAAATTGTATGCTTTTTTTTCTCCCAAAAGTTATTTTTTCCCGCCTGGATTATGAGTTTATTGTTTGTAGGAACTATATACTTTATCCATCCTTCCATGGTTGTGTTGTAAAATGAAGAAATCGGATTAGATGATCTTTAAGCTTTCAACCAATCTATGCCTTACTTCCTATATTTATTTTATATTTAATTTGTAAGAGCTTGTTGTGTAGTCCACTGTGGAGTTTCTGCTTTGTTTGACATCCCCCTGGAAACTTCTCATTTGTTGAATTTTCAGATTAATCAAAGTGCTGTTCTCTCAGTCTGCCATTTCTGACGAAAACTCTTTAAGAAGTTGTCTACAGATGTTGCCTTGAAGCAAAGGGAGCCAGTGCTCTTGCTGTACTTGATCTTCTGAATCTGGAATTATGTTTCCTTTGCTCTAATCCATATTACCAAAAACAGCTGCCTTTACTGCACATCATCCCCCACACTCAGTCCTGAATTTTAAAGTTTTATGTGATGCCTATGGTTGGCAGAAGCTAAATCATATCTAGAACCATAGTTGCAAGAAAATCTGAAAATGTTGTGTTTAGCTTCCCAGTCTACAGTAAGGAAGGACTACTTGAAGGATGCTATAGAGTAAACTGGCTCACTGAAGTGATGCACATGTTTTTGGCTAACACAAGCTTACAATTGACTTGTGAAGCCAGCAATAATATGCATAAAATAGTAAGTTAAGTAAGATTTTAGCCTCTGGATCTGAAAGGGGACTGAGTGAGCTGTTAGGAATGGACTGCCAGAGACATAGCTACTTCCCATCCCTGAAAGTATTGAAGCATGCAAGATAATTCCTTGACTGGGACTATCCAGATGGACCCCAGGACCCAGATAGGTGGTCTTTTACCTTATCTTCTGTTGTGAGAATCTAACCCAGAAATTTGTCATATTAAGGTTTTCTTTTTCCATTTCCAGATCTGAATGATTGTCACAAAGAAAATGTGAGCACCTAAATATGTGAAGCATCATTCTGGCTGTCAGATAGAGAGCCAAATGAATCTTAACTCTGAGAAGCGTAAAAACTAGAAGGAGTGGAGGGTTCTGGGTCATTAAATATTCTGGTTTATAAAAAGATAGTTATAAGCAGATGAACTGTTTTCAGTTTATTTAGAATATCATGAAATTTTCTTAATAAGAAGATAGATTAGACACAAAATTTTTTTATTTAAAAAATGTCCTAAGTGGACTGCTGATGCATTATTAATAAGATCCAAGAGTCTCCAGTTAATCTACATGCAGTATTTTGGAAGAGTGGGATAAGCAAGGAAGAATATCAAAACTAAGGGAGATAAATATTGTTAGAATTGAAAATACGTAGAGAAGAGGAAATGATCTACAGAGTGATAAGCCAGTCTCTTGGCAGTCTGGCTACTGCATCTCTAATAATATTCTTTTGAAATTTGCCACTTCATTCATCTCCATTGCTACTGACCTTTTCAATCCATCATCATTACTCACCTGAATTAAAAGCAATAGCTTCTTAACTGATCTTGCCCCACTACAGTATGTGCAGCAGCGAGAGTGAGCTTTTAAAAATACAAGCAAAACTGTGACACTGTTTGCCTAAAATGCTCCTGTGATTTCTCAGTAGGGAAAAAAAAAATCAATAAACTCATTTATCACTCATCACCTCATGCCAGTATTCTTGTTACTTTTTTTTTTTCAAGATTTATTTGTAAGACAGGGTGACAGAGAGTGAAATCTTCTAACTGCTAATTTACTCCCCAAATGCCTGCAACAACAAGCAATCCTTTTTGGGATACATAGCATCCCATTTCTTTAGAAATTCTTTTTTCGAGGATTTGTTTTATGTATTTGAAATAGTTACAGAGAGAGAAAAAGATGTCTTCCATCTGCTGGTTCACTCCCCAAATGGCCACAATGGCTGGGGCTGGGTCTTCATCCAGGTCTCCTATGTGAGTCTCAGGGGCCTAACTACTTTGGCTGTTACCTGTTAACTCCCAGGCACATTAGCAGGAAGCTGGATCAGAACTGGAGTGGGACTTGATCCAGAATTCTGAAATGGGATGCATATCATCATAGACCTGCCCTTTTGTTGCTTTTAAATTTAAAAATTTTTAAATGAATCTTTTTATTTATTTGAGAGGTGGTGTGACAGAAAGGAGAGACACAGAGGGAGGTAACTTCCATCTGCTGGTTTATTCCCCAAATGGCCACAACAGCCAGGTCTGGGCCAGGATAAAACCAGAACCAGGAACTCAACCTTGCTCTTTCACATGTGTGACCCTTCAAAAGGTCTTTATTTTTTTGACAGGCAGAGTGGACAGAGAGAGAGAGACAGAGAGAAAGGTCTTCCTTTTGCTGTTGGTTCACCCTCCAATGGCTGCCACGGCCGGCGCGCTGCGGCCAGCACATCACGCTGATCCGAAGCCTGGAGCCAGGTGCTTCTCCTGGTCTCCCATGCAGGTGCAGGGCCCAAGGACTTGGGCCATCCTCCACTGCACTCCCAGGCCATAGCAGAGAGCTGGCCTGGAAGAGGGGAGACTGGGACTAGAACCCGGTGTGCCGGCGCCGCAAAGCGGAGGATTAGCCTATTGAGCCGCAGTGTGGTGCCGGCCTCAAAAGATCTTCAGAAGGGCCCATGCATTTTGGACTATCACCTGCCTTCTTCCTAGGTGCATTAACACAAAGCTGGATTGGAAACAGAGAAGCCATGTTCCAATTGGAAATCCTATGTGGGATGCCAGCAGGCTAAGCAGTGTTCAACTCTTTTTGTTGGCTCTTTCTGCTGCATTTTAGACATACCAGGCATATATTTTCTTTTCTTAGAGTCTTTTTGATTGCTATTTCTTCTGCTTGGGGCCCACTGCTCCCACAGCTTGTCATGCTAGGTGCCTTTTTGTCATTCATCTTTCAGCTCAAAAATCACCCCCTCAGAAATATCCTCCCTAGCCATTGATTTAAATTGGCTCTCTACCTCCTTTCATTATTTATTGCTTTTATTTCTTACAAGGAGATCCAACTATTTGAAATGTTTTTCTTGTTAGCTAATTTATTTTCATTGCCTACTTATTATCACAGTTATATATAACTGGCAACATCTAGGCAATGCTATTATTACTTTACAAAATAAATCAAATATAGTACATACTTCTAAACCAAGTTAGAAAAATTTAATGAATATAATTAAGGTACCAACTAGTAGAGAGTTTAGTAGATATGCAGTTAATAAGCTGAATAAAGGAACCAAAGCAGTAACCTAAAAACTGAGAATCCCAACTGATCCATTAAATTTGACACATTGTAAATGTGGCATTTTAGATGAATTATTCTTGCCCTAATTCCCTAGGTTATTACTTATTAACTCAAAGCTATAATCTTTTCCTTTTAATACAGTAAACTTTCCGTAAAGGAGAGGAATACATTCCAGATAGTTTTAAGTCGTGTTTGGAAAGTGAAAGCAATTTGTCATGAAAAGAGAAGTAGAAGGTAGGTAGTCTCTCAAGATCTCTCAAATTCCCATCATCTGTAAGGGTAAGGTGATCTAAGGAAGATCTTTTGAAGGGGCAAACTTCTGTAGTTCCAGCTGAATACAACATCATATTTCTTTCTAATGCAGTTGTTTCTCTTATAGAACTTCCATCTCATTGATTATCACCTGGCTGCATTCATCACAGTGATGCTTGCAAGGAGGCTTGTATGGGCCCTTATCTCAGAGGTAAT
Source organism: Sylvilagus floridanus (assembly GCA_949820135.1). Classification (NCBI taxonomy): domain Eukaryota; kingdom Metazoa; phylum Chordata; class Mammalia; order Lagomorpha; family Leporidae; genus Sylvilagus; species Sylvilagus floridanus. The sequence continues at coordinate 73,185,876 of OX463244.1, read as the reverse complement.
ACCTCATTCACTATATTTTATCACATGTAGCTAGAGTTACTAGAATGGATTCAGACCGAAAACATGAAATGTCCAAGTAGAATTTGAATACAAGTATAAATTTCTCTACTACAACATGAGTTACAGTTATACTTTTAAAAAATTTCCTGCAGTATATTTAAAGCTTCAGAACTCTTGGGAATTAATTTGTTGAATATGATATTCCTTTTGACTTCTGAGTTTTTCAGTACAATCTTTTTAATAGTGCAGGTACAAATAGGATAAATTTTAGGTAACTATTAATATGAAGAATTATCTATATGCCTATAGTTGCATCTAAAACATTAAATTTCAGGTAACACTCCAAATTAATGATATACCATTTGTGGAGTTTGCTGACAAGAAACATTTGTGTGGGTATATTGAAACTTAAGAGTTTTTAAAATAAATGTCAAAAGTTACTGATTATTCTAAAGATTAAAATCTAATTGGTAGAGGGGGAAAGAATTAGAACATGAAAATGATCTTTTTAAAATTAAAATCTGTTGACAGAGTTGGCATGATTTTTTTTCTTTTTTTTTTTTTTAAGGATGTATTTATTTATTTGAGAGCCAGAGTTACAGAGAGAGGGAGGGGTCTTCCAACTGCTGGTTCACTCCCCAAATGGCTACGAATGGCCAGAGCGAGGCCCATCCAAAGCCAGGAGGCAGGAACTTCTTCTGGGTCTCCCACATGGGTGCAGAGATCCGAGCACCAATCTTCCACTGCTTTCTCAGGCCATAATAGAGAGCAGGATCAGAAGTGGAGCAGCCAGGACTCTAACCAGTGTCCATATGGGATGCTGGTGCCACTGGTGGAGGCTTAACCTACTATGCCACAATGTTGGCCTCATAATTTTCATGTACTTGTAATCACTAGTGAGGGAGGGAAATGTTTTTTCTTAACCAAAAAATTTTAATTTAGCTCAAATGACTAATAATTTTAATCTTGGAATGTCTATTTTATTATTTATGTGGTTAGTAATAAGCATAGGTAATGAGAGTCAACTTTTTTCTTTCAAAATGTACATGGACAGTCTTTTGTATGTGTAAGCTCTAACTTTCATGAACCTTTTGCTATGAACACTATGTAATCGGAGACTAAGTTATGATCTGAAAGCCATTTGAAGTTAACTGGAGAACATTGGTGATAGGATTGTCTATTTCTTTTTTTTTTTTTTTTTTTTACAGGCAGAGTGGACAGTGAGAGAGAGAGACAGAGAGAAAGGTCTTCCTTTGCCGTTGGTTCACCCTCCAATGGCCGCTGCGGTCGGCGCGCTGCGGCCGGCGCACCGCGCTCGTCCGATGGCAGGAGCCAGGAGCCAGGTGCTTTCCTGGTCTCCCCATGGGGTGCAGGGCCCAAGCACCTGGGCCATCCTCCACTGCACTCCTGGGCCACAGCAGAGGGCTGGCCTGGAAGAGGGGCAACCGGGACAGAATCCGGTGCCCCGACCGGGACTAGAATCCGGTGTGCCGGCACCGCAAGGCGGAGGAATAGCCTGTTGAGCCACGGCGCCGGCCTATTTCTTCAAGTGGGAAAGGCTGTAACCTTTTTTCCCAGGTTCCCTATTGAGGTGATGAAAATAAATACTTAATTTTGCATATATTGAAAACATGTTCTTTGTATAGAGGAACTCAGTGGCACTTTTAGTTTACATCTGCAGAAACAGGCAATGGGTGATTTTGTTTCATCCTTTTAGTTGCTTAGGAAAAGTACTTGTGTATATCACATAAATATGTCCAGTGAGTGTGTAAAGGCTGTAACTTGGAATGCTTGTTTCTTTCACTGCTGGCCTAAAAATAGTTTAGCAGCTTTGGCACACAGCCTTAGTTAGAGAATATATTAGTTGTTTTGTAAAGAAGTTTGCAATGCTTACTGGAAACAGAATACTTAAGCTAAACCTCAGTGGATTTTTAATCAGTCCCTTAATGTGCATCAGTAAGGGGATGTTTAAATAATTATAGTATAACTATATAATGAAATAGCATACAGCCATTAAAAAGATGAAAACAGAGTGACACTGTGTCTCAGAGAGTAAAGGCACTGCTTGGGATGTCCACATTCCATATCAGAGTGCCTGTTTGAGTTTTGGCTCCTCTGCTTCCTATCCAGCTTCCTTGCTAATGCATCCTGGGAGGCAGTGTGTGGTGACTCAAGTGCTTGGCCATTGTAACTCATGTGGGATACCCTGATAAGAGTTATGGGTTCCTGGTTTTGGCGTTGGCCCGGTGCTAGTTGTTGGAGGCATTCTGGGAGTGAACAAGTGGATGCAAGATCTCTCTATTCCCTTCTACCTTTCAAGTAGATGAATATAAATTAAAAGAATAAACGTTAAAAAGTTGAAGAAGTGTTTATGTATTGACCTCTATGATGTTAAGTAGAAAAAACAGGCGGGTGCCGTGGTTCAATAGGCTAATCCTCCTCCTTGCGGCGCCAGCACACTGGGTTCTAGTCCCAGTCGGGGCACCAGATTCTGTCCTGGTTGCCCCTCTTCCAGGCCAGCTCTCTGCTGTGGCCAGGGAGTGCAGTGGAGGATGGCCCAAGTGCTTGGGCCCTGCACCCCTTGGGAAACCAGGAGAAGCACCTGGCTCCTGCCATCGGATCAGCGCGGTGTGCCGGCCATGGCAGCCATTGGAGGGTGAACCAACGGCAAAGGAAGACCTTTCTCTCTCTCTCTCACTGTCCACTCTGCCTGTCAAAAAAAAAAAAGTAAGAAAAACAAAGTGCAAGTCAGTTTTTAAGGCGGATGGAAGGAACAAAATATATTGGCTTATATATGAATAAATTGTGTCCAGATCGATATACAGACTAATAGTCAGCTGCTTTGCTGGTAGGGGATCCAGAACCAATGGGAGAGAAGCTTTCACTACAAACATTGTTACATGGGTTTTTTTTTTTTTGAGTAATATAAATATATTTGTTCAGAAATTTAAAATAAGAACTGTATAATTATTCTCTTCCTAAAATAATCTAAGTCATAAATCATTTTCCCTCCTATTAAAATATGTTGACCTTTTTTTGCTTATGGGACAGAATGGACCCTTATCCTGAGAAAGACCAGGTAATTCAGAAAGCTAAATACCGTTTAGGGAGAACTACCTCTCTACCCAGATAGACTTTTTTTTTTAAAGATTCATTCAGTTATTTGAAAGATAGAGTTACAGAAAGGCAAAGGCAAAGAGAGAGAGGTCTTCCATGCCCTGGTCTAGTCCCCAGAGATGGGCCAATCTGGAGCCAGGAGTTTCCTCCAGATCTCCTACATGGGCTCAGGGGCCCAAGGACATGGGCCATCTTCCACTGCTTTCCCAGACCACAGTAAAAAGCTGGTTCAGAAGTGGAGCAGCTGGGACTTGAACTGATGCCCATATGGGACACTGGCACTGCAGATGGTGGCTTTACCCTCTACACCACAGCTCCAGCCCTAGATAGGCTTTTTATTTACCTCCCAGCCAACTCTGCTTCTGTATTTGCTCCACCAGACCAAAAGTAAATTTCAGCCATTTTTTCATCAGCCTGAAGCAACTCTAAGAGAGAGAGAGACAGAGAGAACGGTCTTTCTTTGGTTGGTTTACCCCCCAAATGGCCACCATGGCTGGAACTATGCCGATCCGAAGCCAGGAGCCAGGTGCTTCCTCCTGGTCTCCCATGCGGTTGCAGGGGCCCTAGCACTTGGGCCATCCTCCTCTGCCTTCCCAGGCCACAGCAGAGAGCTGGACTTGAAGACAAGCAACTGGGACTAGAACCCAGCGCCCATGTGGGATGCCAGCACCGCAGGCAGAGGATTAACCAAGTGAGCCACGACACCGGCCCACAACTGTTTTAAAAATTGTTTTTTCAAATAGAAAGTAGTACGTTTTATTGGAAAACACTATAAAACAGAAACTTTAAGAATTATAGAGCCATTTTGGTATATTTCCTTCTAATCTTTATATGGACATAAAAATTTTATAGCCATATATTCAAGAACATTATCCATATACTATTTTCACTTAACATGGTGCTATTATTGTTATGTTCCTCCCCTGGCTAACTGGTGTTTATCCTTTAGGTCTCAACTTAAATATCACTTCTCCTAGGTTACTTGTTTTCAATAACAGCCTACACTTTTCCTGTAATGTTCATCATAATTGTGAACATAATTGTCTAAATTTAAAATTAATAATTATTTTTCTGGGCTGGATAGCTTCTTAAAGAAGGGTTCTGTTTGTCTTGGTTACCACTTTGTCCACAGGATCTGGTTTAGGGATTGTCACATACAAACACAGGTTAAGAGCTTCGGCTCTGGAGTTAGGATAGTGAACACTTTCAAAGTCTGCTGTTCTGGTGACATTGAGTAAAACAATCTTTTTTATGTTTAACCCAGAACTTCTGAGATGGAGGTAACAGAGTAACTCTAGCGGTTTAAAAAACTTTCCTTGGTTTTGAATATGAGGTACGTTGGCATGAGGCATGATTCAGGAGTGATGTGGAACTATTTACTCTGCTATAGCTGAGAACAAATTGAGCCTTACCTACAGTTTGAGACCTAAGCAGTTCATTATGGTCTTTCTTAATTTAATTTTTTTCAACTTTATCTGTTTGAAAGGCAGAAAGTGAGTGAGAGGGTGAGATCTTCCATCCCCTGGTGCATTCCCCAAATATCTGCAACGTCTAGGGCTGAGCCAGGCTGAAACCAGACCAGAACTCCATCTGGGTTTCCCATGGAGGTCTCAGGGACCCAACTACTTGAGCCATCATCTGCTGCCTCCCAGTATGCACGTTAGCAGGAAGCTGGATCGGAAGCTCAGGTGGGATTAGAATCCAGGCACTCCAATATGGCATGTGGGTATTTCAAGTGATGGCTTAACCTATCGTGCCACAATGCACACCCTCTTCAAATTTCTAAGAAACCACACACACACACACACACACACACACACACACACACACATATATAACATAAATATTCATATAGTTATGGGTCAGTTAACAGTAGGAATACATTTTGAGAAGTGAATCGTCAGTTTGTGGAAACATCATGTGGTGAGCTTATACAAACCTGGGTATAAGCCAATCACTTGACACTGTCTCTGATGTAGTCAAAAGATGTGATAAATGTGAGATGTATAAGGCTTAACCAGGCCTACAGTTTTATGGTAAACTTTTTAAGAAAGGTTTATTTGAAAGGCAGAGTTACAGAGACAGAGAGAAATCTTACATCCACTAGTTCATTCCGCAAATGGCTATAATGGCTGAGGCTAGGCCAGGCAGAAACTAGGACCCTGGAACAACTTCTGGGTCTCCCATTTGGCACTTGGGCCATTTTCTGCTGTTTTCCCAGGGACAGTAGCAGGGAGCTGAATTGGAAGTGGAGCAGCCAGGTTTCAAACCTGCACTCATATGGGATGCTGGCATCGCAGGTGGAGGCTTAACCTGCTACACCACAACACCAGCCCCTAAACTTTCTTTTTAGTAAGCAGAAAGTGTACACTATAAAATAATGACAAAAAGTATAGTACAGTAGATATATAAGCCAGTAATAGACATTTATTATCAATAAATACAACGTACAGTACATAATTGTAAGTATTATTCTTTTAGACGACTGGCAGTGCAATAGTTTTACTTACATACACCAGTGTCATTATAAGCATGTAATAGATTGAACTGTGATCGTAGGACAACTGTGACATAACTAAGTGATAGAAAACTTTAAGCTCCATTACAGCCTTAATGGCCCCACTGTCATAAATGTGATCCATTGTTGCCTGACATGTCATTATGTAGTGCATGATTATGGTGTGATCTGTAAACAGAAGCAGTTACATAGGAGGGACCAGAGAAGCTCCAGATGATTGTTCTCCCTTGTCATTTCTGACTGCAGCTTTTTAGAGGTTAGAGAGATCTACCATTTTCTCCTGCCTTTTTGTTCATTCTCTTTGCTGGTTCATTTTGAAAGAAAATGGCATTGCAGGCCGGCGCCGCGGCTCACTAGGCTAATCCTCTGCCTTACGGCGCCGGCACACCAGGTTTTAGTCCCGGTCAGGGCACTGGATTCTGTCCTGGTTGCCCCTCTTCCAGGCCAGCTCTCTGCTGTGGCCAGGGAGTGCAGTGGATGATGGCCCAAGTGCTTGGGCCCTGCACCCCTTGGGAAACCAGGAGAAGCACCTGGCTCCTGGCTTCAGATCAGCGCGGTGTGCCGGCTGTAGCAGCCATTGGAGGGTGAACCAACGGCAAAGGAAGACCTTTCTCTCTCTCTCTCTCACTATCCACTCTGCCTGTCCAAAAATAAATAAATAAATAAATAAAATAAAAAAGAAAATGGCATTGCGAAGCTTCATGTTTTGACAAGTGCATTTTCTTACAATAGTCAGTTTTAAGATTTGGGATTAAAGAATAATAATTGAACAGCTGTGATGTAAGACTTAGAAGTGATTTTGCATTATATCTCTGTTTCTAAAAGTTAAACAACTTGTTTATATAGGAATCTGATAAAGAAGATCTGATTATCTTTTGGAAATTCAGTGATTTATTAAACATTCAGCAGATTTGGGGTGAGGGTTCAAAGAAAAGCAAATACTGTTGGTGCTGTTGAGGCCCTTTCAGTCTAATGGGAAGTAAGACAGATAAGCTGGTGGCTCTCCATTTTTGTATGTAAAGATCACCTGGTTCTTGGAGGCAGGCATTTGGCACAGCAGTTGGGATGCCATTTGGGAAACCCATGTCCTGTATTGGAATGCCTGTGATCAAGTTCCTGCTCTGTTTCTGAGTCTGTCTTCCTGCTAATGTGCACCCTAGGAGGCAGCAGGTAATGGCTCAAGTACTTGGGTCCCTGCCACCCATGTAGGAGACTTGAATTGAGTTCCAGCCTCATGGCTTCAGCTTGGCCCAGCTACAGCTGTTGCAAGCATTTGGGGAGTAAGCTAGCAGATGCTCTCTCTCTTTTTCTGTCTCTCACTGATGACAGTTCCATGGACCTTTTTTTCAGAAACCTTAGTGTTAACAAATTAGATAATATTGTAAGAACTTAAAGGAGGTCTGTATGCAGGGACTCATGGGGTTACAAGGAGGAGATAACTGGCTGCCTGGAGAAGTCTGAATTTTCAAGAATTAGGAAAAAGAGGTGGGATGGAACAGTTCTGTAAAAAAAATTTTTAGGCACAATTTAACTTCTACTAAACTTGCTAAGTCCTTACTTGAGTCACATTGCTTTTGAGTAAAAAAACAAAAAATAATAAAACATTTGAATTTATAAAATGTTCCTTTTGGTGGTTTCCAACTTTTAGGCCACTAAGGTGGGTGCAGCATCTATGATTCACTACATGGTCCTGATATCAGCTCGCTTGGTGCTACTCACATTGTGTGGATGGGTGCTCTGTTGGACCCTTGTCAGTCTCTTTCGCAGCCATTCAGTCCTCAATCTCCTTTTCCTTGGCTACCCGTGAGTACTTCAGTTTTACCATTTTCTTAGTAAATCTTTAGACATTATCTGAGTCATTCAAACAATACTGTAAAAGACTAGGAAATGAAATTCAAATATAAATCAAGAATTCAGGGAGTTGGAAAATCAGTGGGATATGGTGACCATATAATATGTTTTCTATTCTGGGGTATAGTTGGAACAAGAAGCATGAGCCAGGACTGTTCCAGGGGACCTACCGATGACAAACATTTTAATTAGCTTTGTTCTATCAAGTAGAGGCTTCTGGTGCTATGTTGGGGCAAATGGTAGTCAGTTTTAGTTGAATGAACTGATTCAGCCAGTCTTGCCCTTGGTTTGTAATTTGGTTGATCAGATTATTTTCACCTTTGGGTGATGTAACAGTTATACCATACTCAGGTCCTTCAAAGTGTTTGTGGAAAATAAAAATTATTTATTTTATTTAGCTGAAAGTCAGAATTACATAGAGAAAGAGAGGAGAGGCAGAGAGAGGTCTTCCATCCACTGGTTCACTCCCCAATTGGCCACAATAACTGGAGCTGCGCCAATCCAAAGCCAGGAGGAGCCAGGAGCTTCTTCCAGGTCTTCCATGTGGGTACAGGGGTCCAAGGACTTGGGCCATCTTCTACTGCTTTCCCAGGCCATACAGAGAGCTGGATCAGAAGAGGAGCAGCCGAGATTAGAACCAGCAACCATATGGGATGCCGGCGCTTCAGGCCAGGGCGTTAACCCACTGCGCCGCAGTGCTGGCCCCGGAAAATAAAATTTAAAATATGAATTTGTTTTTGTGCAAAAAATTTTTGAGAACCATGCATATGAAGAAGTCTTCAAAAGTTCATGAAAAATGGAGTAGGTGTTTTGGTACAGCAGATGTAGCAGCTGCTCATGTTACCAGCATCCTATATCATGCCAGAGTGAGTCCTGGTTGATCCATTTCTGATCCAGCTCCCTGCTAATATGCCTGGAAAGGCAACAGAAGATGGCCCTAGTCATTCTGGGAGAATAGAATAGATTGGAGTTTCTGACTGGTTTGTTTGGCCCAGACCTGGCTGTTGCAGGCATTTGGAGAGTGAGAGTGAACAAGCAGATGTAAGATTTCTCTGTGTCTCTGTCTCTCCCTCTCTTTCTGTTTCTCTGACTTACAAGCAAATAAATAAATAAATTTTTTAAAAAGTTCATGAAAAATGCATATTATGAATAAACTATGCATGGCTGTCATGTCTTTTATTTTTTTTACCAAAATAAGCATGTTTTAATTCCATTTTTCCCCATGAACTTTTTGAAATACCTTATATGTAGATATATGTATCAATATTTTATTATAGAAACTAAATAACATTCAACAAGATAGAAAGAATTTTATTGTGAATACCAGTGTAATCCCTACCTATAATCTGCCTATTAATATTTTATTAGATTGAATAGTACATATTCTATTCATCCATATCTTTATCCATCAATTCATGTTATTTTTGGTGTATTTTGAATTTAAATTTCAGACCTTAATTCCCTTCCCCTGAAATATTTCATCATGTACGTATCACTAGCTAGATTTCAACATTTGCTTACAGTTTTTTCTTTTGAGGTTAAATCTGTATACAGTACAGGCCAGCGCTGTGGTGCAGTAGGCTAAAGCCTTGGCCTGAAGCGCCGGCATCCCATATGGGCGCTGGTTCTAGTCCTGGCTGCTCCTCTTCCGATCCAGCTCTCTGCTATGGCCTGGGAGAGCAGTAGAAGATGGCCCAAGTCCTTGGGCCCCTGTACCCATGTGGGAGACCTGGAAGAAGCTCCTGGCTCCTGGCTTTGGATTGGCACAGCTCCAGCTGTTGCGGCCATCTAGGGAGTGAACCAGCGGAGAGAGGACCTTTCTTTCTGTCTCTACCTCTCTCTGTAACTCTGTCTAATAAAAACAAAACTGTATACAATAATATTCACAAATCTTGTGTACATCTTTCTGAGATTTTCTGTCTGATTCTTCCTCTATCCACTCCCAAGACATATTCACAGTGGATCCTGGAACTAGGCTAACTATCTTTTTTTTTAAGATTATTTATTTATTTGCAAGTCAGAAATAGAGAGATCTTCCATCTGCTGGTTCACTCCCCAAATGGCTGCAATGGCCAGGGTTGGGCCAAGCTGAAGCCAGGAGCCAGCAGCTTCTTCCAGGTCTCCCACATGGGTACAGGGGCCCAAGGACTTGGGCATCTACCACTGTTTTCCCACGCACATTAGCAGAGAGCTGGATTGGAAGTGGAGCAGCTGGGACTTGAACCGGTGCCCATATGCAGTGCCTACACTGCAGGCAGAGGCTTAATCACCTACATCACAGCGCCAGCCCTAACCATCCTCTTTAACTAATACATGTTCATCCTTTCTCCCTTTGTAGAAAACTATGAACACATGTCTGTTTTTAATTTTTTATAAAATGCATAGCTAAGTAAGATCTTTTTATTTCCCATTCTTCATATCTGAATTTATGTCAGTGAAATGACTATTTTATCTATAATACCTAGGTCACAGTTTGGAGATTAGTTACTGAGAACTTAGGGAATTATTTAAAAAAAATTTTAAGGGATGGTTGGAAGCTATTAAAAGTCTCAGAAATATTCAGTTCTTTAAGTAATTCTACTTCTAGAAATTTATTTATTGTACTTCTAGAATTGTTTCATTAATTCATCAAATATTTATTGAGTGCATATTATGATTTTTTTAAAGATTTATTTATTTACTTGAAAGGCAGAGTTACAGAGGCACAGAGAGAGAGAGAGAGAGAATGAATCTTCCATCCACTGTTCATTCTTCCATCCGCTAGTTCACTCCCCCCATGTCTGCAACAGCTGGAGCTAGGCCAGTTCGAAGCCAGGAGCCAGTAGCTTATTCCAGGTCTCCCATGTGGGTGCAGGGGCACAAGCATTTGGGCCATCTACTGCTTTCCCAGGCCATAGCAGAGAGCTGGATCGGAAATGGAGTGGCCAGGACTTGAACCGGCGTTCATATGGGATTCTGGCACTGCAGGCGGCAGTTTACCTGCTATGCCATAGTGACAGCCCCACGTATTCTGTGTTTCAACTAGTATTCAAGTTACAGCATTGAATTAAGCAAAATGAAATCTCTGCTTTATAGAGCTTCAGGTGTGGGGAGCCTTTATCCTACCAAAGGATATTTGGATATTTATGTAATAATTTTTGAGCTATACAAAATTATCAGTTTAAAAATTGGCCTGCTATAGGAATATTGAATTTTGAGTCCTGCATTTGTGTTGCCTTGGCAGGGCCAGACCAAATGATTTTGCAGGCCTTTATGACCCATGGGCTAGACATTCCCCACTGTTGGCTTAAATTGTAGTGAGGGAAAAAATAGATCAAGAATTAAAAAAAAACCCAAAGTAAAAAACCTAATAAGTATGTAAACTATATGGAGGGACAAATCTGTGGGGAAAAATAACTTGGAAAGAGGAACTAGGAGTACTTGTGCAGTGGGGTGAATGGTATAATAGCAGGCAGTGGAGCTCCTCAGTAGAGGGAATGTTTGAGGTAAAGGGCAGGCAATATGAAATTATCAGATGTACATAAAGATGTGATTAGGAAAAATCCTTATCTCATGTATGGTAGGGGAAAATAAACAGCCTGCGTTTCTAAAAAGAGAAATGGGTAGATGATGGTGCAATATATGAGAATCATCTAGTATCTTTCAAGTTTGTGCAGAAGGATATTCAGACATAAGGAAATACTCTGCATGCACACATCACCCAGCTAACAGTGGGACTTAAAACAGCTTCTACCAGATGGGGCCAAACATAAAACTGTACGTAAAGTGTATACATTGGGGAAATGTATGCCCAATTATAAACACGATTACTTCTGGGTAATTTATATTTTGTCATTGTGACTTTTCTGTAGTTTCCCATTATTCCAGAAAGAAACGAGAAGTCTTCCCAGACAGGGCAGGGAATTTTACCACCAGCAAAGCCCCCCGTGTGTACTGTGTGCTCTGGTGGATTTTGACTGTTTAAGTGCCGTTGTTATAAGACTCTGTGGTCTCATGTTATATTCATCTTGTTTTACAGGTTTGGTGTTTATGTTCCTCTTTGCTGTTTCCACCAAGATAGCAGAGCTCATCTTCTTCTCACGGACTATAACTATGTGGTTCAGCACCAGGCCGTAGAGGAAAGTGCCTCCAGTGTGGGTGGCTTACCGAAATCCAAAGACTTCCTCCTCTTACTGCTGGAGACTGTAAAAGAACAATTTAATAATGCCACGCCCATCCCCACCCACAGCTGTCCGCTCTCTCCAGACCTCATTCGCAATGAGGTAGAATGTCTGAAAGCAGATTTCAATCACAGAATCAAGGAAGTTCTCTTCAACTCTCTCTTCAGTGCCTACTATGTTGCGTTTCTTCCCCTGTGTTTCGTGAAGGTAAGTGGGTATCTTGCTTTCATGTGCTTCCTGGATTTGTGTGTGAATTGGGTAAACTGGCTATTTCTTGTTTAATCCCCCTTTTCTCTGTCTCCCCTTTGGCAGCCTGGATGGTGGAGTTCGGCTGCATCTGAAGTGCACTAATACCGCTCCTGGTTGGCGGATAGGTATTTCCATATATGTGATGCACCCCGTGGTGGTCCTCTCTTTTTTTCCGTTCTTTCCTTCTTTCTTTCTCGTTGTTTTTAGTTCCTGGGGAGAGTAAACTGTACTTAAAATAGAATCAGTATGTCGTAGCTTCAGAGAACCAGAGTGGCTGTAAAATCCAGCCTGCTGTGTGCTTGATCCTAACGTGGTCACCAGGAATTTCCTTGACTCTAATCTTTATTTAATAAACTTCAGTTTACTTCAATAGAAAAGAAAAATGGTCTGGATTTCACCTGGGCCCAGAATCTTTTGGGACATTTTAGCGCCCTTCCTTCACCCATTTAGAAGCACTTCTGCAGCCGGAGTGGTCCTTCAGAAACACTCAGTTCTTCTAGGAAGAAAGCACTTGAAATATAATTGCCTCTCCCTCCCAGCCCTAACTCATACAGCCAGAAAGTCAGGTTGGAGGAACTTGGAGGACTCTGCTCTTGAACTTTCTGCACGGACAGCAGGACAACCAGTGCATGTGTGACCCAGTGTGGCATTTATCTGCAGGGCATGTGTCCGCGCACCCATCCCTGCCTCAGTTTGCCAGTGCGTGGATCATTTCTCTCTTATGATCTTTTCCAGAGTACCCAGTACTACGACATGCGCTGGTCATGTGAGCACCTCATTATGGTGTGGATCAATGCCTTCGTGATGCTCACCACACAGCTGCTGCCATCCAAATACTGTGATTTGCTGCATAAATCAGCTGCTCACCTGGGCAAGTGGCAGAAGCTCAAACATGGGTCCTACAGCAATGCTCCACAGCACATGTGAGTAGGCCAGAGGGTAAGACCATGGAACACTTTTGCTACATGTTGCTGGTCTTGTTTTTCGCTCTGTATGTCATTCTTGTTTTTGGCTTTGAACATTAAATTTATAGTTTTTGTCTACATAGATGCTTGTCATCACGCTGAACTGATCACGGGGTACATTAACTCATTTCCACCACCATCTTCAGCCCCTCCTTAAATGCATCTTAACTTTGAGCTGCCCAGTTACTCTCGAGTGTGTAATTTGTCTCGCAAGCTGTGCTCACAGAATTCTCTTTTCAGTTTTAACCCTTTGCCCAAATTCAGTCATGATGTATTTTTAATTCTTTTTAAGAGTTTTTAAGGCTTCATTTTCTCATTTTCATTGCCACAGCTGAGTAGATGCTAGCTACTCATTTCACAGCTGGAATTTGCTTCTCTTCCTTCTAATACATGCAGATTTGTTGTAGCTGTTTACCATGCCTGTACTTTTTATGTTTTTTTCTTTTCTTCCTAAACTCTGTCCTCAATGTTTCTTTGCCTGCTTCTCTCGTATATACTGAAAGCTGCCTCTGACTGTGAGTTCTCTTTAAATATTCCTCATTGTGTCCCCTGGCCATTCATTTTCTGCATGGCCCCCTGACCCAAAATGGCTGATTTTAGAACCCTTCTGTTCTGTCACTTACGAGCCCATCATCAGATGTTTCTCAGACTAGGACCATCTGCATCTTCCTTTCTTTTATGATTTGAACATTTCACAATTCCATGCCCTAGAATTTTTTTCTTAATTCAGTGGGACAGATTGAGGTGACCCTGCTTTCCCTCTGCCCCCCGGTTCTCCCCTCAATTATCTGCCTTGATGTCTGATACAGATTAGCGCAGGCCTTCAAGCCCAGGAACTGAAAGAGATTGGGCCAGGCTGAAAAGAAACCCGACTGTGGGCAAAGGACAGATTTCAATAAAAATTGAAAATACAATCCACAGTGCTAGTACTGTGCATCTTCAGGCTCCTGATGGCACATGGCCATGAGGTGTATCATCACATTAATGCTGGTAAGTGTGAGCAAGCCGGCGGAACGTTCTGTCAGTGGGAAAGCTTCAGGCTGCTAGATTTTTTTTTTTAACATATCTAAACTGCTGCCCCAGTTCTTATCTTAGGAAACTAACCCTTTCAAAATCAGGAAGAGATTAATTAACTTAATTTAAAAAAAAAAAAAAGCTTAACCCAAAGATCCTCATCGCCATCCCCACCCCAACTCCATTACATAGATGCTAGAAAGAATGAGACTGCCTCTTCCCTAACTTCCTTTCCCCCGAGAAACTTCTGTGAAAATAAACCAAGAAAGCTGAAAAAGTCAGTGTGTCAGTACCGTGTGTATGTCTGTGTCCTACTGGATAGCTTCTATCTGTGAAGTATTTGGATTTGTGATAGGTAAATCATTTTGCTAGCTTTTGGGGATATATTTCTGCAGTAAATGTCATCCTAGGTTGACAGGGTGTTGATTTTCCCAGTGCTGTTGTTGCCATCAGCTCTCTCTTGTTTGTTGCCTCTGGCATTCCCACCAGTAGACTGCTCACTTGGGCTGGAGATGATAGTCCACTTGCTTACGCTGTTTTCTGGCTCATAGATACCTTACTTATACAATTACATCTCCTCATTCTCAACCTCTTCAGTCCTTTGACAGAGTTAACTGTATAATTTTGTAACCTCTGTATTGTATAGAAATGAACTAAGTAACAAATCCTAACTCCTTCCAGTTTGACCATGGATGGAATTACTGTATTTTCAGAATTCAGACAGATGAAGCCTTTTTTAATCCCTTCCATAGAACTCTAGCTGGCTTTGCCAGACACTGTCATATCTGTAATTGCCAATATCCTAACATTTGCATTTCTTTCTCCCGTAGTTGGTCAGAAAATACAATATGGCCTCAGGGGGTGTTGGTGCGGCACAGCAGATGTTTATACAGAGCCATGGGACCTTACAACGTGGCAGTGCCTTCAGATGTCTCCCATGCCCGTTTTTATGTAAGTACCACTTATTTATTTTTTTAAAAAGATTTATTTATTTATTTGAAAGGCAGAGAGAGAGAGAGGTCTTCCATCCACTGGTTCACTCCCTAGATGGCCGCAACGGCCTGAGCTGAACTGATCTGAAGTCAGGAGCCAGGAACTTCCTCCAGGTCTCCCATGTCGGGGCCGGGGCCCAAGTACTTGGGCCATCTTCTGCTGCTTTCCCAGACCATAGCAGAGAGCTGGATCAGAAGTGGAGCAGCCAGGACTTGAACTGGCGCCCACTTGGGTTGCTGGCACTTCAGGTGGCGGCTTTACCTGTTAATGCCACACTGCTGGCGCCACTTACTTATTTTTAAAGGAGACAGAGGATAGGTGCTGCTGCAGCTGCTGTGGCTACTTTTTTAAGGTTTATTTATTTGATAGGCAAAGAGACAAAAAAGGGAGAGACTGAGAGAGATCTTCTGTTGGTTTATTTCCCAAATGGTAGCGACAACGAGATGTGGGCCAGGCCAAAGCCAGGGCCAGGAACTCTAAGAATTATTTTATTTATTTGAAAGACAGTTACAGAGAGAGGTAGAGCCAGAGAGAGAGAGAGGTCTTCCATTCCAAAATGACCACAACGGCCAGAGCTGAGCTGATCTGAAGCCAGGAGCCAGGAGCTTCTTCTGGGTCTCCCATGCAGGTGCAGGGGCCCAAGGACTTGGGCCATCTTCTGCTTTCCCAGGCCATAGCAGAGAGCTGGATTGAAAGAGGAGCAGCCGAGACTCGAACCAGCGCCCAAAGGGGATGCCAGCGCTGCAGGCTGGGGCTTTAACCCTCTGCGCCACAGCGCCAGCCCCATAGGCTTAGGGATGTTAGGAGACTGTTCTATGTGTTAACACCTAGCACAGTGTAGAGCATGTACTAAGAAATTAATAAATGGTAATGACTGCTATTACTATAACAGTAGCCCCTGTCCTTTGAAAATGTCTTCTGAAATGCAATTTAAAGGTCATACACTGTTATTCTAGTTTCAGTTCCTGGGCTGTTAGAATAGAATTTGTTGAATCTAGTATTATTTGAAATAAGTAGGCAGTCATCTAATATTTTTCATGAAAATTTTTTTTTGCAATAGTTTGGTTTGATGGTATCCTTAAGTGATACTGAATATAGTAATAATATGATTTTCATGTTTTTGGGTTTTTTTTTTTGTATTTGTCATATAGATTGTCTCCTTGAGTTACTTTAACTTCCCCTTTGAAAGTCAGACAACTGCTAAGACTGGTGATCCAACTTTTGCCTTTACCTGGACTAGAAGAAAAAAATATATAAAACAAAGAAGTAACAAGCAATAGACACACCCACTAAATCCAACCTCTGTCCTATTTGAATGTATGCTTTGTTTCATATTCTTTTTGATCTTTCTGTTTTCTGGAAATAATGGCTTTAGGAGGCTGAAGTATTTTCTTATCAAGAGCCAGCCAGCCAATGAGAGTGGGGAGAAGAGATGAATGTGGAGAACCGTTCTTAGTAACGGTGTCCATAGTGCAGTGCATTGCCTTTGAATGGAGATCATCTTAAAACTAACTGAAGTGCCAGGAGCTTCTTCCAGGTCTCCCATGCAGGTCAGGGGCCCAAGCACTTGGGCCATCTTCCACGGCTTTCCCAGGCCATAGCAGAGAGCTGGATCGGAAGTGGAGCATCTGGGACTCGAACTGGCACCCATATGGGATACCAGCACTGCAGCGAGCAGCTTTACCCACTACGCCACAGCCTGGCTTATTCTTCTATAATGAAATTTTTTAATTAATATTTGTTTATTTGAAATGCAGAGAGAGAGAAAGGTATCTTCTGTCTGCTGATTTACTCTCCCAGTTGCCCACAACAGCCAGGGGTCAGCCAGGCCAAAGCCAGGAGCTCAGAAAGCAATCTGAGTCCCCACATGGGTGGCATGGACCCAGCTCCTTGAACCATCACCTGCTGCCTCACAGAGTGCTCGTTAGCAGAAAACTGGATCAGAAGTGGAGCCAGCACTCAACTGCAGGCACTCCAATATAGGGTGTGGGGGCCCCAGGCAGCATGTTAGCTGCTGCACAAAGCACCCGCCCCTGGTCCACACTTTAGGTGGAAACCTGTCCCATGCATCTAATCAGGGTCTCTGGAGGATTCCAGGAATTTGTTTATTTGGAAATGATTCTTAAGCACACTAAGGTTTGAGAGCATTCATTTAAAATGTGTCTGTCTATAGCTCTTAGCCTTTAAAGCCTGCCCTCACCTTGCTGCTCCTTCTGTTTATAACTTACTGGCACAGTTAATTGTAGATTCAGCATGGAATCTGAATGTTCAGATTCTCAATACTGGTAGAAAATTAATTCTGGCCCAATTTTATCCATATCACTAAGTCTCCTGTAGTAACCGAGGTTAAACCTCCTCCTCCTCCTGGGGACCTTGAGGACTTGTGTGTCTTTCAGAGCTGCCAGGAGAATTTGTCATCATTCTCGGGTTTAAGCTCTGAAGTCTACATTCCATCTAAACTGCTTCTTTTAGATCTAATATACTACCATTATTACAGTCTATCTTTCATATAAATCTAGCACCAGATTCAGCAGAATTGTTAGGTAACATTCCTTTGCAACCTGTGAACTGTATCTTTCTAGTCATAGCACCTTTTCATTGGTAAACCAAAAGTTAGTGCCTTGGAGAGAAAGATTTGGTCTGAGTGAGTATCCAACTCTAATTCTCTTTTCCTTCTTGACCTGTCACTTGAACCCTACCTTTCACTATCTATAATAAATAAATAAATGAACAGCAGAATTTTACAGTGTAGAGGATTTTAGTGAATGACCCTAGTAGGTGAAGAGTTTTGCCAGCAGGGTGACATAGCAGGTTAAGCCACTGCCTGCAACACCTGCCTTCTATATGGGCACAGATTTGAATCTGGCTGCTGCTCTTCCAGTCCAGCTCCCTGCTAATGGCCTGGGAAAGCAGCAGAAAATGGCTCAAGTGCTTGGGCCCTGGCACCCACATGGGAGACCCAGAAGAAGCTCCTGGCTCTAGTCATTGTGGCCACTTGGGCAGTGAACAAGCACATGGAAGATTTCTCTCTCTTTCTCTGCCTTTTTGTCTCCCTCTCTCTCTGTAACTTTGACTTTCAAATAAATAAATAAATAAATACATTTTAAAAAGTAAAATTGATAAACTATTTTATTGATATTTCAACTTGTAATACTTTCCCTCTATCTCCAGTTGACTACTGATGATGTTTATGTCTTAAATCAGCCCTTAGCTAAGGATTTTATTTTTTAACTTTTATTTATTCATTTGAGGGCCAGAATTTCAGAGAGAGGGGGAGACAGAGAGAGAGGTCTTCAATCCACTGGTTCACTCCCCAAATGGCTGCAATGGCTGGAATTAGGCCAATCTGAAGTCAGGAGCCTCTTCCGGGTCTCTCACGCAGGTGCAGGGACCCAAGGACTTGGGCCATCTTCCGCTGCTTTCCCAAGCCATCAGCAGGGAGCTGGATCTGAAGTGGAGCAGCCAGGATTTGAACTGGCTCCTAAATGGGATGCTAGTGCGGCAGGCAGAGGTTTAATCTGCTATGGCACAGCGCCAGCCCCAGCTAAGATGCTCTTACTGTTTTCAAATTGTTATGGTTTAAATATTATGTTATATCCTCAATTAGGTAATATCCTCAATTTTTACCTCTTGAATTATAAAACCTAAATTATTTCCCATCTAGTGCTTTTTCAAGCCTCTATATTAAATGTATTTTTGGTTATTTTAAATACGAATTTAAAAATATAAGAAAAATGTCTATAGGTAGTATTCTTTCGGGTATATTACCTTTTCATTTCTCAGGAACACTGAAATTAAATTTGTTCCATTGTTCCTGGAACAAAAAGGGAAAAGTTTGGTTCTGCACACCAAGAAATAGCCTGATTACAAATTTAACAAGCAGATCTATTTGTTACTGTATATGGAAACTCGTAAATAAGAAGTTAGTTGTGAACAGTAACTGAATAATTATAGCCTTCATCCATCTGTGAAATAACATTTCGTTTTTTAACTTCCTTACAGTTTCTCTTCCATCGTCCATTAAGGCTGTTAAACCTGCTTATCCTTATTGAGGGCAGTGTTGTCTTCTACCAGCTGTATTCCTTGTTGCGGTCGGAGAAGTGGAACCACACACTGTCCATGGCTCTCATCCTCTTCTGCAATTACTATGTTTTATTTAAGCTCCTCCGGGACAGAATAGTGTTAGGCAGAGCATACTCCTACCCACTCAACAATTATGAACTGAAGGCAAACTAAGCTGCCTCTCAACAATGAGGGAAAACCCAGATAAAAATATTTTCGTACGTTCTATTTTTTTCTTGCAATTTTTATAAATATTTAAGATATTTTATATTTTGTATACTATTATGTTTTGAAAGTTGGGAAGGGTAAAGGATATTAAATGTATCCATAAACAAGGTGATGTGATCTTTCATGTGTTAGTATATTTGAATGATACACATATGAGATGAATGCCTCTCCAGTAAAGAGATTGATTTGTTGTCTGGCTCTGAAATAATTCATTCATCTGTGAACACACCTCGTGTATCATTTGACAGTCCGTTGGTGTGTCTGCTGATTATCTTTAGTCTTCAGCTGGCCGGTATCTCTGGTGGGAGACCAACGATTGCCTGCCTGCCCCTTGCCTCTCTCCATTCAGCGGCTAGCAGTGCTGGAGTCCACAGGGGAGTGAGTGAGTCAGAGTCCGGTGGGGTTCTCTGTCTTCTGCTGGAAGTATTGCTGAGATGGGCTTTGCTGGGCTGCTACTACGTGACATTTAAAGACACTTTTGAATGCACTACGGCCTTGAGGCTCAGGGCTTTGTTGTCACATATCCTCTTCTTTCACTTTTCTTATTTCCAGAGGTTTTCCTTTTACTCTGCGTTGTTTGAAATAGTACTTTTCAAGGTAGTGGGTCTGCCATACTCAGGAAAGAAAGTGACCTATGCCTGGCCAGTGGGAGATGTGTGTGCCATGTGGGCTCGTGGAGGAACAGGTTGAAAATACCAAGAAACCAGAAGAGTGAGGAATCCTCAGCTACACCATGCAGCCAAGCATCGGGAGTTACGGGGGAATGTGAAATTCAAAAAGTTAATGCTTTATCCTCAGAGATTTGATATATCCATTTTCCAGAATCTCCACGTTTGTGAGCATTAATCCTTTGAGTTATCACCTCCCCTATTCTTGGAAGGTGATATATTTATTTCCATTTATGTTGCCACTAGGCACCCAAACTTCTGAGGCCTGATGCAGACCCCCTAAAATCTGTTGTTTTCTGTATAGGATTTGGTTTTTTACACCATGAAGCTTTTGGTGAAACAAAATATGACTTAGAAAGTAAAAAGGTCAATTGTTCAGTTCATAAACTGGCTATGAAAACAATTTTTGTAGCAGGGTTTCATAGGATTTTTAGCAAAAGAAGCATTGTGAAGTGTAGGCGTGTATGTAGATGCCCAAGTAACTACTTTTACATTTATAGTAACTATTTCCTTAACTATTTTGATGTGTAAACATTTTTTAAAAAATTAAATCATTTGTCGTTCCATCAGACTATTCAGCCATGCAACAGCTGTGTAATGAGCAGCAGGCACTGTGTTGGACCTGGTGGATGCAGCAGGGAGTGAGAAGTCTGAAGGCCCCGTCTACAGAGCTCAGTGTGAGGGCACCGGTGGTGCGTTACACACAGTAAAGGATTTACACATAAAAGGGTTCTGGTGGTAGAGGAAAGTGCAGTAAGGAGAAAGTAGATCAGGGCAAGGAACTAGTGGCAGGAATGGCACTGCCAGAAGACATTTTTGAGATGATGATTGAACAGAGACTAGACATAGCGAGACTGAGCCATATAAATAGCTTTGGGGATAATTCAGTGCCCAATGTGGGAACAAGTTGGTAGAGTGAAAGAACAGGAAAATCAGTGTATTAGTTGATGGCTTTTTAAAGTGGTTGAGCTTAAATATGGCCGTTCTTGGGGTGGAGAAAAGACAAGGAAGTTGCCATCTCGTTATTCCGTGGAATCTTGGAAGATACACTTTTTTTTTTTTTTAAAGATTTATGTATTTATTTGAAAGGCGGAGTTATAGAGAGGCAGAGACAGAGATAGAGATCTGCTGGTTCACTCCCTAAATGGTCGCAATGGCTGGATCTGGGCCAATCTGAAGCCCGGAGCCAAAAGCTGCCTTCTCCCCGACACAGGTGCAGGGCCCTAAGGATTTGGGCCATCTTCTACTGTTTTCCCAGGCCATAGCAAAGAGCTGAATCGGAAGTGGAGCAGCCAGGACTCAAACTGGTGCCCATATGGGCAGGAGGTGGCTTTTACCTGATATGCCATAGCGCTAGCCCCAGGAAGATACAATTTTCTTGGCTGGTAAATGTTTTGATAAAATTTCTTGATGGCTAAAACAAAATCATTGGTATGGGCACAGAATGTCTCATCAAAGTGGTCCCAACTTAGCTGTAGCTTTGAAAGGTAACTAGAATAACCTTGTTGAGAAATGATGCAGTTTTGTAAACAGACCCAACTCCCTTTTCTGGCTTGCCTTGTTTGGGCTGTGTCCTAAAAGAGGAGCACAGCAGGCTAGCTAAACATAAGTGGATATGAGGAGTAAAAATTAATTTTGGCTAGTGAAATTGCAAAGTCCCCCTGCTCCTGCCTCCAGAATCAGCAGCATTCCTGGGATAAATCCCTCCAGTTCAACTTGCTGCTGCCCAGTCCACCTGTTCTTTGTAGATGCCACATTCATGGGGAAGGGGAAACGTCATGGATCCCTGGATATTCTTATGGGTCGGGTGGGAGAAGGGACACAATCTTTGCTTGTGAAAGTAGGAAATGTGTACCTGTTAAAAGAAGCCTTTTTTTGTAATTTTTTTTAATGTTTCGAATTAAAGGTGTGTGGAAAGGATGGTTAGCAAAAGATCAGGTAGGTGAACTTGGGATCTGGGGAAGGAACGAAGATGCTCGGTCAGTTGTCTGGGTGGCCTGCAGCGGGTGACTGTTTCAGGAGGACGGTTCACAGAAATGAGCATGGTGGGAATGTTCAGAATCTGTTCATTCAGATTCCATGTTTCTGTCCCTCAAACCTTCTTTCCTTCCACTGCCTATCATCCCTTCCACCACTGCTGCCCCCCCCCCCCATTTCTATTTACTGGGCAATTATGTCTCTGGCCAGACACTGCTTGGGTGCCAGAGATAGTGACGTCCAGAGTTCATTAACTAATGGGAGGCGGGCAATTGAATCAGGTGTCACACAAGAGCGTTCGCTCGTTGAAGTCTGTATGAGATAGAGTGCAGATACAGAGAAGGGGGGTGATCAGCTTCGCCTCATGGGAATGGGAGCTGTTCACAGTCAGGGAAGGCTTCACTGTGGAAGGAGTGCTGGGACTTAACCAAAACAGGGAGGGCTCCTGTGGGTCATGCGTATGGTATTTTCTAATTTAGGAGGATCCTGTGATCCAGCGTGGCTTTGGGCATAGGATACACAAAGATCAAGGTATTCATATAACCAATTCAATAATGCTAGAGAGCTAAGCACGGAATAGATCACAAAAAGACTTAAATTCTACATTAAGGAGTTTGGATTTGTATTACCTGGTAGGCCACATGTTCTCAAAGTGGTGATCCCTGGATACTCAGATATACTAAGCTAGAATTCTGAGAGTGAAGCCCAGTAACATGCACTTTTAAATATACTTTTATTTTTTAAAAGATTTATTTATCTGAAAGAGGAAGAGACCGAGGGTAGGGGTGGTGGTCGGGGGTGGTGCTGGGGGGTGGTCTTCCATCTGCTGGTTCACTCCCCCAGATGGTTGCAACGCCTGGAGCTAAGCTTATCTGAAGCCAGGAGCCCCCTCTGGGTCTCCCATGTGGGTGTAGGGGCCCAAGCACTTGGGCTGTCCTCCATTGCTTTTCAAGCTCATAGTAGAGAAGCTGAATCAGAAGTGCAGCAGCCGGGACTTCAACCGGCGTCCATATAGGATGCCGGCACTGCAGGCCAGAGCTTTAACCTGCTGTGCCACAGTGCCAGTCCCAGCCCAATGAATTCTTAAGGACAGAATTCTGGAATTGTTTTAGACACAAGACATCTAATGAAAAACTCAAAAGTCCATGCCTGAGTAAACAGGGATGGGGTGGATCTCCAGTGTGTGGGTGGCGGAAGCAGCTGTGTACATAAATGAGGTAGGATGTGAAGAGAAGGAAGGGCAAATTTAGTGAATAACAAAAGGGCAAAGAAGAGGAAACACTGAAGTGATTGAGATCAAGAAAATGGATGACCAAGAAAGGGGAAATATGTCTTCAAAAAAAAAAAAAAAGATTGACCATATCAAACATAATAGGTAGTCAAGAGACTGAAAAGTGTCAGTTTGGCAATCAGGTCATTTGTGACTTCAGCCAGAGATTTTAGCAGAGCACTGAGGGTGGAGGTCAGGTTGGTCCAGAATAGTGAACTGAAATGAAGAAGTAGGAACAGTGATGTTGATGACTCTTCCAAGACTGGACACGATAACGTGGTACAGGTAGAGTTGAGGAAGCCTTTTGCTTAAGGAAGGAGAGACCTTGATATATTATATGCGGAGGGAAAGAAGCCCAAAGCGGGAAAGGCTGAAATATAGGGGAGAATAAAGAATGAGAGGAGACTGGAAACACAGGAGCACTGGGAAGAAGGAAAATAATTCCTCTAAACTAGGAGGGAGGCTAGGAAGACACATGCGGATAAGAGGAAGTGATGGCGGGAGGTTGATCATAAACTTGTGATGGGAGAGACGGTTTTCCTTATTGTGTGTATGGGGGCCGGGGGTGGAGTGCATTGCCCAGGACAGGGTTGAAAAGAGCAGAGTGGCCATTGTGGGCTTTGTGAATGAGGCCTCTACTGAGCTGAAGAACCCAAACTGTAAAGGCGCTAATACCATAGTTTTATGATTTTCTCTGATCCATGCCATAGGCACAGAAAAGGGTAGAGAAGATGGGCAGCAAGAATCCTGGCCCCTTGAGCGAGACTTGCCAAGGAAGTGTGGCTGAAGGACGAGAGGTCCTGGGGAGAACAGTGGAGGAGATGCACCTTGGGGTCTGGAGAGGTGAGGGAAAGAAAGAAGTTGCCGGAGGGGCTGCCTGACAGAGTAGGGGTGGACCAGGCACTGGTAATCTTGCACAAATAGAATGAATAAAGTAGCAAGGATAAGAGAAGTTTCTGAGAAAGGAAAATGAGAATTTAATCACAAAGTCCTGGATTGTGAAACAGTCTGATACATAACAAACACAAGAAGCAAATGGCCAAAACTGAGTAGAAGCAAAAAGCTGTGAGCAGTTATGGCAAGGTGTTGGTTTTCCTCCAGAACATTGAAGCCATCCGGAATGATGGTGGGATTCGAAGAAGGAAACAGGAAGTTTTGTACCAAACACTGGGAAATTTGAGTCACTGACTACATCATGACCACAAAGAATGGTAGAAGTGAAATTGCTGGATCCATAAATTTTGGTAATGAGGGGATTTTATATGAAATGGAAAGAAGCAATTGTGTAGAAGTGAGAAGAATGTCTTCCGACTCTGTTGAAAGTCTGTGTGTCGGAGAGTGCAGCCTTCTGCAAAAAGAGTGTCCTTGCAGGAGTTGTGTTCAAGTCCAGGAAGAGGCCAAGGTGTGTGTGTGTTCAAGGGGGTGTGATAAAGATAGAATGCCTCCAAAGAAACTAGGGAAGGTTGGGAGTTAGGGGAATGAATGGTATATGTGTGTTATGGGGGGCAGGGTCGGGGGAGAGCTGGGAGAGAAACAGGCATATGACAATCTGGGAGTGTAGGAGAAAAAAGGCCTTCAGGCACTAGTGAAGGAAGATGGGTGCATGGCTGAGTGGTGAGTGTAAGGTTTTAAATAGACTAACATGCTAGCATTGCTGTCTCCTTAGCAAGGGTGTTTTGTACTGCAAAGATCACTGGAGTGGGAACCTGGCTCATACGGGTCTTCCCACGGCCTCCCCCTCTGTATGATCATATGTTCCCGACTAACACAGTTTGTTTTTCCTCCCCCGGAGTATCATTGACATGATCACCAAAATAAAACAGTCCCCCTCACTGGTTCAAATAATAGGAAAGCTGAGTTCACATCTCTGAGTGTGGCCCCTCGTGACTCCCTAAGCCATGGAGTGCTGAGAAGTAATGAGCCTTTTCCTTTTCATTTTTCATATATGTGTGTGTGTGTGTGTGTACTGGGCAGCTTTGACACCCTATGTGAGTGCAATAGTAACGGTGAAATTGCAAACATATGACAATTATTAATATGTAAAATAACAAGTTTACTAAAGCAGATTTTGCTGTGAGACCAAATGAAGTAACAACAGCAACACAAAAATGACATCAAACAGAACTAGAACGATGAGTCTGAAGCATAAAATCTACTTTCTTGATAGGACATGTCCTCCTCTAGCTCAGAGGTCCAGCATAAGCACTGCATTTTACATCATTTATTAGAGTACATTTTTAGAGCATAACAATCTTTTAATTACATTTAAATGTCTCTATGGATAGGCTTAATATTTATTTATACTTTTATAATCAATAGAAAAAGCATTTTGATTACATCTTTGGAAACATGTAGAGCTCAAAAAAAAAAAAAAAAACAGCTGAAATCATGTGGCTTTCTAACAGAATCCTTTGAAAAGTGCTTTACTTGGCAGAATTATAAGCCTGAAAATATTATGGCATTAACTTATTGCAAAGCATTGTTACTCATCCGCAAAACACATGGCTGTGGACTTTTCCTTCACTCTTTTAGAGAATTCCTGCATTTCTCATGCCCTCCAGGATACTAACGACCTACTCTGTACCCATCCATGTGTGTGGCCCCCAATTTTGCCCTATCTGGACTGGCACTGATCTCCGGCAGCCACACTTCTACCATCTCCCCCTTCTCTCCGTGCTTGGGAAGGTGTTTGCGCCCTCTTGTGGCCTTATTTTGCTAGGGAAGGTGTTGGTAAAGGAAGATGCATTCTTTGTCATGCCATACTTTGAGCTGATCTTGTTGGAAATGTCTAAAATCATACTCCTGGCAACATTTTACCCCAATATTCATGTCATCAGATAGGTCCCACTTTGGTAGATTGTGACTCTAATCAATCCTGGTGAGAATTAGATCGACCTTAAACTTCTACTCTGATTCCAGACAAATTAATCTTAGGTTCCCCAGTCCGTCACACAGGACCCTGCACAAATGATTCTGCCACCCAATTTCAGTGAAATGTAATTATTATATGCTCAACCTTATCCATGAGGTAAATAGTTTATGACTTCATCATCAACAGGAATGAACATGTTTTGTGATAACAGAAGTCTCTTGAATCCCCTCTCAAGCAGTATGGAATGCCAATCCTACCTGGCTCATTGGCAAAGATCCAACAGGACTTCACTGCAAAATCCACTTGGGCCACACAAAATCTCAGAACTACTTACTCTAGCTTCATTGTGGCTCTCTAATTCTTTAGATCTCAACACCTGAGTGTCTCACTGGTCCCCTCTCTTAGATTTCCACTTGTGTTTAAATGGATTAACGTCAGTAGTCACTTGCATACTATTAGCAATCCTATTAAAAGATGTTACTTGCTGTTTTTCCCCTCTGCCTTGGTTTGGTAACTTAACAATTCTAAAGCTTGTTCTCTCTTGGTTATGGGCTCTCTCATTTATTACCATCCCTCTCCTTTTTACTGGACTAGTCAAGGACCAAGGAATAAGTACCAAGGTACCCAATGCATTGTTACTAAGCTCTTGATAAATATTTGAGGATGATGATGTTTATGTTTTGAATGTCCCCCAAATCTAGAATTCTAACTTGCACTATAATTTTAGTTTTTAGGACCTATATTAGGCTTACAGTATGTTAATAGGGTTTGCTTCTATTCCAAGTGAAGCAGAGAGTAAAAACCGAATACCCTCTATCTGGTCCACTTTCAAGGGGGAAAAAAATTGACCCAAGAGGGTTGTTTTGCTAATAAATATAGGATACTATCTTCTTAAACAACCACTAACACTAGAGGAAAACACCGGTATATGTATGCATTTCACTTCAGATTCAACACTTAAAACCAGCCCCCTATTTTGAGGACTGATAGTTGGAAGTTGGATTCTGCAGCCCCTTCTAGAGCCTTAGGTAGAACTGGAATTGGCAGCACCTGTTCTGGTCCTTCCATGGGTGGAAGCAGGCCCTCTGATTCCCATCCAGCCATTCGGTAATTCCAAGGTACCTTGGGAAACACTTGGGGTGGGGGAGATAGGAGTTTTCTTTATGTTGGAATGGAATTTTATCAGCACCAGACTAGCCCCGCCCACAGGAAGTCTATAAATACGTTTGTGACACTGACCCTCTGGAAGACAGTAAAAGGAATGACATGCTGAGTCAGCTTCCAAGGCTTTCTGGACCTGACCAGCTAGGGAAGTCCAGAGTAGGGGATGGCTCCAGCCGGTGCTGGTGTGTCTCCTCGTGCCATCGCAGCCCTGCACTCCTGAAGGTGAGGCTGTAAACGAAAGGTGTCAAGGAACATGGCAGCCATTTTATAAACCTAATGGGTGCTTCTACCCTTAGAATTAAAACCACCTGTTGACCTGTAAATGGCGGCTTCTCAGTCTATCCCCAGATAAAAATATATCCTATAATTGTCATAAACAAAAATTTAAAATAATTATAAAATAGCTTAAATATCTCATTATTTGGCTCAGAGTTCTGATAGTGAAGCAAAGTGCAGTCTTTCCCGCTCACATTCTAGCTGGGACATGGTCCTTATCAGAGTATAGACACCTCGGGAGCAGGAGCTCTGAGACCAACAAAGTTTATCTGCACACTTTCTGATAAGGCAGGAATGTACTTCTCGAATCTGTGGAGCATGGCCTTTCTCGTCTGTCACCACTACGTTTCTTCGCCTTGCTTGCTTTGGGAAAATGCTGTGTTCTAGGACTTTCCTTAGGGATTGACATCTCATTGGCTGTTGGTCCAATGTCTTGCTTACCCAATGAGAATGCAAAACCACTGACCAGAGACCTATTAACGGCTCCTCTTGCTCACACAGTTCTCTATCTGAAGGCAGAAAGCATCAGCGGACTGGCCAGTTACCCTTGTCACAGACACTGGCTTAAAGGGGGCAGAACAAGATTTCAGAACTGGCTATATGCTTATAGGAA
Organism: Sylvilagus floridanus; assembly: GCA_949820135.1. Taxonomy (NCBI): domain Eukaryota; kingdom Metazoa; phylum Chordata; class Mammalia; order Lagomorpha; family Leporidae; genus Sylvilagus; species Sylvilagus floridanus. The sequence goes on along the minus strand of OX463244.1, from coordinate 73,157,879 downwards.
GACAGGCAGCAATCTGTATCTGATGCAGGGCATCAGTTTCCAGTTTCTCACTGAAGGAGGAAAGTTCAGCCCAGCCCCACCACTACTGGCTGTGAGGTTTGCCCAGGGGTACTGCTAGCCCTAAGAGAACTTTCTGCAATGATTGAGCCTCTGGATAGAATTCAACGGAACTTGAACTTGAGAAGGGGTACCTCGTGAAGTCTTCAGTGGGAGCACTGAAATCTACCAGCAGGTGTATTAGTTCTTCATCTCTCCAGCCGGAAAGGGAAGAACAATTGAAAGTTCCAAATAACTAAAGGACAATGAAATTGGCTTACTGTTTCTCTGAGAGTACTAACAGGAGAGGGGCAGATTTGAATGCCTGGGGTGGGTGGGGGGAGAAGATGAGTCACGGAGGGGAGAGGGATGCCTCAGATCTGCTCTTGAGCAATGGAGGGAGAGAGAGCAAGGAAGGGACCCACTGGCTAACATGAAATCCACTCTCGAGAAGGGCAGCTCTCTCGGAGTGGCAGTGAGAGCCACGGTGCCAGGGCTCCTCCCCTCATTCTCTCCTGGCAAGCTGGGCCCAGCCTTGGGTGAAAGAAAAGTGAAGCTGAGCCAGAAGTGTTTTCTGCTAATGCCCCACCAATTTCAACACCAACTTCAGTTCTGCTTCTGTGTGAGGCTTTGTCCTGTGACATCCTGTTCTTGGACTCTGATATAAAGAAAGCAGATGCTCTCACTTCGCTACTGTACACCTCACTGAAGATGCACCTCACTCAGGTAATCCGCAGCTCAGCTTCCACTCTGCCCAGTCAGTGGGTTTACAAATCAGAGTTCTGTACAGTGGCAGTTGGAGTCCCAAATTAATAAGCTAGAGCCAGAAGGTCATCTTGGATGGTGCCTGTCTCGAGTTTACACTTGGGGATAGATTCTGATGTTCTGTGCTGACGGATGGAGTCATCTTGGACAGGACTGAAAGGATTTCAGGGAAAGAGCATGATGGGTAATTTCATCCATAGGGGCATCTAGACGCGCCTTTGTTTGCATCTCCAAATCTGCTTCCGTTTGGGATGGTACAAGTGTACATGATTTAAACAGCATTAAAGGCCTTCAAACCTCAGTAGCTGATACAGACAAAGGATTTTTCTGTCTCTCAAAGGACATTAAGACAGACAGCTCTCCACAGTAATACACAATGGCAACAGGGGAGCAAGCATTCCATTTTCTGCCCTCTCCTAACCTTTCCCATTTGCTCATACAGACTTAGCTACATTTCATCTCTTGGTCCTTTCCTTGACCACTTTTGTGGAAAATGGACTACTTAATAAATGGTCTAAAGGAAGAAAAAGAAAAAAAGAGAAGCCAGAGCACAAAATAATCCCCAAACTTGGACAACCTGCACCCGGAAAAGGTAGGTTGGCTTCCAGGTGATTGATGATTTATGTCCACACACCAGCAGGTGAACTGATGTCATTCTATCTGCCTGCCACTTCTTCCATCCAGGATCACAGACCTCCGCTGCGGCTGGTAAAAACAGCTGGTTGAGGTCTCCAGTCTCTGGCCATTCTTAGGGATGGTCATTTTATTCCTAAGTGTAACCCCTTCTGGTGTCACCCACGTGTTTTCTGCCAACTCTCCACAAAGAAGGCCAGGGGAGACTGTCTGGGTAGGACTTCGGATGGGGGACAGCAGGACTTTGGAATCTGTCACTGTGGATGATGGGGGCAGGTGGTCCATAATGGGGAAAGGAGGACTGAATAAGATTAGGCTCTGAGGTCTTCCTGGCCTTGACCTGTGGAAAGGCTTAGAACTGCCAGAGGGTCGCTCTATTTTTGATGAATGAAGGTTGTCCCCGGATGGCTCAGTCTCTGATGTGCGCTTCCTGCATTGCACTGTGGCATCGTGGGTGGAGAGCAGGTTAGGCACGCCTGGGTCTGGCGAAAGCGTGGGTCCCTCGCATACGCAAGATACGCTGGTGTCTGCCGGTGTGGACTTGACAGCGCCCAGATCCTGCTTTGGTTTCTCTTCCTTCGGGCTTTCCGGGGAGGAGGGGGGTTCACCTTTGGCACGGGGGGAGCTGGGTTCCTCTCGGCTCTTCTCCAGAGGCTGAGCCGCACCCTCTCCGGAGCTCTGGGAGGGCAGCGGCTGTGGGATCTGTGTATACTGAATCTTGGGTGGGATGACTGGGACTGCCCTGGCCTGGCACATTTTGACCATGAAGGAGGTTCTCACGGCTGACACACTCACAGGAGCTGAGTTACGGCGACCTGTCAGGGCATGGGCGACAAGGTCGAGGTCCTGGGGGTCCTGGGGAGAAATCTTCCAGGGGTCTGCTTTACAGTGAGGTGAGGCCATCCACGCGGCCTTTGGCTCTCCCCGCTCCAAGAGCTGCATCCCCGGTGAACTGAAGGAGGCGGCATTCTCAAGCCGGAAGAGGTCAGCTATGGGAAGGGCGGAGTCCAAGTTGAGGGAAGAAGGCCTATTTTTCCCTTTCGGGGGTCCACACTCGGGGCTCTTCAGCTGTAACTTTGGGGAGTGTTCTGCAGGCGGGCTGCTGTCCTGCCCGCTGGGGGAGCTCTCCTTGCTGCTCTCTGGCCTAGAACCACCGCCCTGCTTAGTCTGAGTGTCACTGGGCTCCACCTGTGTTCGCAGCTCCTGGCCCTCTGCTAGGCTGGCGGGGCCGGCTGCTGCCAGTGCAGGTTGCACACCACCACCTCCTGGTCCCTTTTTACTGGGAACAGCCTCTGTCCCTTTCTGGCTAGAAAACTCTCTGAAGGACTTGAGGGCTTTCTCATCCCACCGCGAAACCTCGCTCCAGGGTGCCAGGGGCTGCAGAGGGTCAGAATTCCTCTGTGTCTCCAGATTGGCACAACTACTGGAAGAGGGAACCTTGGGAGTCCACTGGCTCTTCCCCGTGCTTTTGCTGTCTAGGGAATGGCTCTGGCGAAGGCTGGGCCTGTGGGAAAGCCTCTTCTCCAGCCGCGGGCCCTGGGAGCCCTGCACCTGCATCTCCTGCACATCCTTCAGGGTGGGAGAGTGAAGCGGACTTGTCACCCACTGGGGCTCCTCCCAGGGCTCCACTATCTCCAGGCCATGCTGCGCAGAATCAGACATGGCGTCATCTTCATCACAGTCCGAAGGCTCCTGCAGGGAGTGGGCCCCGTCGCCTTCCCCTTGGGGGGCCATCTCAGCCTCCTTTATTGGGCTTGGCAAAGCAGAGCCCGTTCCCTCGGCAGCGGCGGCAGCATCCTTTGAATGTTGCTGTTCGCTTTGTCTTGGAGCAGCCTCAGGTGCTTGGCAGAGGCGAGGGAGCCCAGGGCTGTCTTTGCACTCCAGCTGAGCTCGAGAGGGCTTTGTCCCCAGATCCCTGGACGAGGCTTCTCTCTCGGGGCCATCCTTTGCCAGCAGGCCTCCGGGTGCCTCCTCCAGAGGAGTCGGAGGGGGAGGAGCAGGTGGGAGTGGAGGGGACGGGTTTCCTGGGCCTCTCACTTCCGCCTTTGCTTGTGGAGGCGCCATCTCAAATGCCATTATTTCCAGAGGAGCTAGCCTGGCGGGATCTAGACGTACGCCTTGGTCTGGTTTGGATCTCTGGAGGCCACTGGTGGGCTCTGGCGTCTCCCCACTGGCTGCCGTGGAAGGCCCCTGTGTGCTCTCACTGCGTGGGTCCCTTGTCCACGCCTCAGGAGGGGCAGAGGCTGGATCAGGAGTGGGCCCACAAGACAACCCCCGAGCAGGTTCCGAGGAAGCAAAAGGGCCTGCCTTTGACTCAAAACTTGGCTGCGTGGGGCTGATCCTCAGAGCAGGGGGTGGCAACGAGGAGAGCTCCTCCTCCGATTCAATGATTTTCAGCTCCTGTTGAATCTCGGGCCAGATCAGGGCGTGGGCGAGATCGTCTTCATCCTGAGAAACATCAGCAGAGTGATTGCCTTAGCACCAAGAATTTAGGGCAGTAACATCCCTCCCTGTTGACAAGAGGGAGTGAGGGGACCGGGACACTGGCAGCCTGCACCACCTGGGCCAGTGAAAGACCCAACATCAATGATAATCATGGATGTCTCAGGGCTTAGCATATGCCATCAAAACTATCTTCATGTTTAATTTTCCCAACGCCCTCGGAAGAAAATACTACAGCAATTACTCCCATTTTTATAGCTGGAGAGGCCTAAGTTCAAATAGATTAAACAATCTTGCTAACACGTACAGCAGCAGAGTAGGATTGAGATCCAAGTCCCGTCTACACTGGAGCATAAGTGCTTAATACCTGTGTGCTATGCCTTTTATAAAACAGACAGAAACCCTGGCCTCATTTAACCTCAGGTTTACCAGAAGGCTCCCAAAAATCAGATTCTCTCAGGAGAACGAAAATGTTAACTCTTATCTGACACCGGCTTTCCAAATAAACAAATGTAGTTTGCTTTCTTATTACCAAAGACATACATGTTCCTCATGGAAAAACTTTTTGAGTACACACTGAAATAAAGGCAGATACAAAGCCTGATGGTCCTCCCACCCACAAGGAGGCACTGAAAATGAGACACGGGTTCTTTCCTGGGGTTGTTGAACAGCCTCCTCCTAGCCTCCTGCTTGCTGTCTGTTTCCCTTCAAGTCCTTCTCGGCTCCTCCCCTCCTCTCCACAAAGGCCAAAGCTGCACACAAAAGGCATGGAGGGAGGCCCGGTTGTTCCTCTCATTTCTTGTCTCAAAGGTCTAACTCTGTCCCAAGGAGAAGCAGTTCAGGGGAGCGCCTCCACCCTGTGGGGGTGCCAGTTTCCGAGAAGACTGCTCTGCTGCTCATGTCCCTGTGTCTTCCCACCTGGCTCTAGTCACGTTGCTTCATGCTGAGTTTATATATAAATGTAGGCCCTCTTATTGGCAATGGACTGTGAGCCCCTTGAGGTCTGGGACTGTGTTTACATAGCTTTGATTCCTCAAGGCCCAAGGGTGTCTGGTACACTGTGAGCTCAACAAAAGGTCTGTTGAGTTGTAATGGATTCTTGGCTTTCTATTGAGTTACTTTAGACAACCCTCAGGACTATGTGGTCAAAAGTAATCTAACTGCATTTATTTGTGTGCATTTCTATTTTGTCTACTATGCTGTGCCCTCCTTCAGAGGAAGGGACAGCCTTTTACTCATTCTTTTTTTATTATTTTTTTCAAGGATTTGTTTTGATTTATTTGAAAGGCAGAGTTACAGAAGAGAGAGAGGTAGAGATAGGGAGAGAGGGATCTTCTATCTGCTGGTTCACTTCCCAAATGGCTACAACAGCTGGAGCTGGACCAGGCTGAAACCAGGAGCCAGGAGCTTCTTTGGGGTCTCCCACACAGGTGAAGGGGCCCAAGTACTTGGGCTATCCTCTGTTGCTTTCTCAGGCACATTAGCAGGAAGCTGGATTGGAAGTGGAGCAGCCGGGACTTGTACCATCACTGGTGTTACAGGGTGTTACTGGTGTTATATGGGACACTGGTGTTATAGGCAGTGGCTATATCCTGCTGTACCATCACAATGGCCCCTTACTCATTCTTTTTTAAAAAAAGATTTATGTATTTAATGTGAAAGGCAGAGTTACAGGCAGAGAGGGAGAGACAGAAAGAGATCTTCCACTGGTTCACTCCCCAGATGGCCTCATCCAGCCCTGGCTAAAGCCAGGAGCCTGGAACTCCATCCACCCAGGTCTCCCATGTGGGCCATCTGCTGCCTTCCTAGGTGCATTAGCGGGAAGCTGGACCTGAGGTGGGAGCAGCAGTCTCTTGGACCAGCGCTCCGGGATGGGACTGGGCGTTGCGGGAGGTGGCTTAACAGGCTGCACCACAAAGCCGGCCCCACCTTGTACTCATGTTGACTCTCAGCACAGACACTAATCAAGGAACTGATAAATGCAGATACCTACAGGAACACTAAACTGCCCCGCCCTCTGCTCTCCTCCGTCTCAGCAAGAGGACTGCAGCGCTCCTCTGTGCTCAGGCGGTAAATGCATGTGATGTCTCTGCCTCCTGTGTCTTCCTCACACCACGCCCCGTCCTAAACAGCCCTGGAGTCCTTCCACTTCTATCCACATGGCCCCATCTTCCACGTGCTTCACCACGTGCTAGCCTCCTCCTAACGCACCCCTGCCCTGGCTCCTGCCCTCCCCTCACAGAAGAGCCTGATCCTTTAAAGGTAAAATCTCTGGAGTGAACCAGCAGATGGAAGACCTCTCTCTCTCTCTCTCTCTCTCTCTCTCTCTCTCTCTCTCTCTCTGCCTCTGCCTCTCTGTAACTCTGCCTTTCAAATAAATAAATAAATAAATCTTTAATAAAAAAGAAATCTTCTTGGAAAAAAAATAAAGTAAAATCCCAAACACATCGCATGTTGTTCCAGTACCCTTGGTTAGTTAGTCCTCTTCCACGCAGTTCCAGCCGATATGGCTCCTGCTTCCCTCTGAACCTCACGCTCTTCAGCCCAGCTACCCCAGCCTTGCTCCCATCGAATGTTCCAGGCTTTCCCACCTCACACTAATGGTACATCATATTCTTTCTGCGTGAGGTCTCTCCTTTCCTGGCTACTCCTGCTTGTTTCTTCTAGCTAAGATCTCCATCTAAATATCTGTTCTTCAGAGAAGCCTTCCCTGAGCCTTGATGCAAACGCCTCCTCCCTCTGACTAGGTTAGTCCTCCTGCTGTTTGCTCGCACAGCACTGCATGCTTCCATGTCACCCTAGGAATTACTCCTCCACTGGCCTTTCCCTATCAGCTGTCCGCTTTCAGAAGGCAGGGGCAGTGATGGACTGCTCCCCACAGTGACCCCAATGCTCGGCATACTGCCTCACACAAAGCAGGTTCACAAAATACATTTTTAAAAAAAGATTTATTTATTTATTTGAAAGTCAGAGTTACACATAGAGAGGAGAGGCAGAGAGAGAGAGACCTTCCATCTGCTGGTTCACTCCCTAATTGACCACAATGGCCGGAGTTGTGCAGATCTGAAGCCAGGAGCCAGAGTCTCCTCCACGTCTCCCACATGAGTACAGGGGCCCAAGGACTTGGGCCATCTTCCACTGCTTTCTTGGGCCATAGCAGAGAGCTGGATTGCAAGTAGAGCAGCCAGGACTTGAACTGGCACCCATATGGGATGCCGGTGCTTCAGGTCAAGGCGTTAACCCACTGCACCACAGTGCCGGCTTCACAGAATACATTTTTAAAATAAGTGTTCCCAAACGAGTGAAGGGAGGCCTGTGTTGTGACACTGCAGGTTAAGCACCACTTCCAACGCCAGCATCCCAAAGCTGAGTGCTAGCTCAGGTCCCTGCTACTCTGCTTCAGCTCATGTGCCTGAGAAGGCAGCAGGAGATGGCACAAGTACTGTGCCCCTGCCACTCACGTAGGAGACCAGGATGCAGTTCCTTCAGCCTGGCCCAGATCGGGCTGTTGTGGACATCTGGGGAGTAAACCAGCAGATGGAAATTCTCAGTCTCTCTCTCCCTCTCTTTATTGCTTTGCCTTTCAAATAAATAAATAAATCTTTTAAAAATAAACCAATTAGGGGCTGGCGCTGTGGCGCGGTAGGTTAATCCTCCGTCTGGCGTGCCAGCATCCCATATGGGTGCCGGTTCTAGTCCCAGCTGTTCCCCTTCCAATCCAGCTCTCTGCTATGGCCTGGGAAAGCAGAAGAAGGCCCAAGTCCTTGGGCCCCTCTACCCACATGGGAGACCCAGAAGAAGCTCCTGGCTTTGGATTGGTGTAGCTCCAGCCATTGCAGCCATTTGGGGAGTGAACCAACCGACGGGAAACCTTTCTCTCTGTCTCTCCCTCTCACTGTCTGTAACTCTACTTCTCAAACAAACAAATAAAATCTTAAACAAATAAACAAATGAATTAACTGATGCCTTTACTTGTTCCTTTGACTCCATCTTGGCACTTCCGCCAGCACTAACTTTATCTTCCATCTGGCTTGTCAAAGCAACACCATTCACACTTGGGCCCTCCTCACGAGAACCTCTGCACCCTTCTCCTTCAACAAACGGAAAAACATCTCATAGGAACCCTGGCTCAGCCCACATGGGCCACTAGTGGCACCCCAGCTCTGCCCTAACTCCCAGCACCTGGAGCTCTGTGCATGTCCGGGAAAGCAATTCCCTGGAAACAAGTTTAAAAGACAGTGAGTTTCCTTTTTGCCATGTGGCATACTCCTCTGGCCACAGAGCTGCCTCCCAAATTCAAGGCTTTTTCCTAGGGGTCCCTGGGAGATATTTCCACACTTTCTCTAAGAACATTCATCAAAACCTTCTTGGGAAATTCAATCTCTTTAAAAAAAAAAAAAAAAAAGCAGGCAGGATTCAATCAGTCCTGCAATCAATCATCTCTAGCTTCTCCAGAATCTGCAAAGGGACAGAATGGAAATATCTAGAGTTTCAGAAACTAGCAAGGACAGCTGCCCATCAAGCATGTCTGGAAGAAGAGAGCCAGCCCCCATGCGTGATCAGTGTATTCGGGACTGGGATATGGCGTCAGGTTGGGTCCTGTTTCTGGGAGGGATGTCCTTACATCCCAAGGTCATGTTACTAGTTTATGGTGACCTGTATGGCTCCTTCCCATCACTGCAGGACCTCCGTCAAGTCCACTGCAAAGAAATCCCAGGCCAGACTCAAAGCTTGTCTCTTCAAGTATTTGGGGCAGAAATTCTTCAAAACAATTTAAAAACAAAATTTTTATGTTACACCAAGTGCCCTTGGGAAAAAAAGAACTCTACCTGGCTGGAGCAGGCACAGCATTCCCCTTACCATTTCATGGAGAAACACGGCTTCAGCCCTGGCCCTGGGGCTCTCCGGCCCAGCACTCGGCTCCTCCCAGCCAGCCTCCTGGGTGTCCTCCACCACCTTCTCTGCATTCGGTCCCTTCTCTGGTTCCCTTGAATGTTGAGAGCCCAGCAAGATTTCCAAGGTCTTCTCCTCCAGCTGGGGGTCTGGCTCCAGGGAAGGGCCTTGGCTGCACTCCGGTGTCGCTGCGGCTTCAGCCACTGCCTTGGCATCCTCGAGAGCCGCCTTCTTGGGGACGGCTGCTGCAATGAGGGTGTTACCAGTTAGAGAGGCTTCGTCCCAGGGAAGTGGCTGTCCTGCCCCAGGTCCTGCCTTACAGGGTAGAGGGGGCTCTCCTAGCTCCCTGCCTCCAGCGTTCTTCACCCTTCTCACCCGGGCTTAGATCCCACAGTCAGACCATCGGATCCGGGAAGGACCTGGAAGATCCCTCCAAGTGGTTCTCACCTAGGGGGATATTTTGTTCCTTCTCCCTTCCCCAGGGGATGCTGCCAGTGTCTGGACACATTTGAGGTTGTTATAACAAGGGGGCTGGAAGTGCTGGCAGAAGCCAAGGATACTGCTAAGCACCACCTCACAATGCCCAGGGTACCTCCCCATCCCCAAGACAAAGGATTACCCAGGCCAAAGTCTCAACAGTGCTGGAGTTGAGAAACCCAGCTCCAGCCCAGCCTTTCATTTCATAAAGAGGTAGGCCCTGAGGACTCAAACTTAGGCCAAGCGTCACAAAAATACGTTATTCACACCAGTCTCGTGAATGACTAGTTCTTGTGTGACTCTTCCAAGGGTTATCTCTAGTCCACGTGCATATACATTTCCAAAGTGAGTCAGCTGGTCTGAAACACCTACTGAGCTCCGGGAGAGAGAGGCAGGCCTCAGGCAGGGCCTCTAAAACCTCACAGGCAGGAAGGCCTCACGTCGCTGCATAAGGCTGTTTTCCACATGTGTAATAAAGACCTAGTAAAGTACCTCGATAAATGAATGGCACACAGCAGAACCTCAATAAATATTATTTACAGCGGGATTAAAAGAAACTACATCTCATTAGAATTTCTCAATGAATCCTGTGGTCTTGGTTCAATAATAAATGCTTTTGGGGGGACCAATGTGAGGATAAGGTAAATAATGGTGGCAAAGCACACAGCACAGTACAAACTCAGAAGAGCTTGTTGGTTAAGGACAAACTCTGTGCTTGTCACACTCGGCGTCTCACAGTCAGTCCTACTGACAGCATCCTGATGTCCGAACTAACAGTGATCAGAATTGGCAAAAGTACTCTTTTATTCTGCCTATAGCCTAGTAACTTGAGTTCCTGAAAATTAAATTTTACCTTTTAATATGTAAAACATTTTCAGAGTTCAAAAGCTAAAACTACATAAAAAGGGATCCTTGGAGTTTTGCTTTCATTCATGTCACATCTACCCTGCCCCACACTCCCACTGTCCCCTCTAGATAACCACTTTTATTCATCTCTGATTTATCCTGCCATAGTTTATTTTTTGCATATTTAAACAATACTTGCACATGTATATTTTTATTTCCTATACTTATTATATAAAATACAGCACAGGAAATACATGGTATCTGTTGTTTACTGTGACTTGTTACACTTCACACAGATATCTTGAAGACCATGCCATATTAATAATCAGGGAGACTGAGTGTTCTTTAGGATGTGGCCTAGTTTAGGTTGTCTTCAGAATGGAGCCTGAAACAAGGTCCTGGCAGAAGGTCGCTTATTTGGAAGATGGTTCCAGGAAAGAAGAGAGAAGGTGAGACAAGGCTGGAGGAAAAGTCAGTGAGTATGCCACTGAGCAACTGGGACTCAATCCTGCTGACCATAGCTGTGTACTCCACTGTGGTCCCTCCAAAGGGTGGGAGGCCGGGTCATTTATCTACTGACCCCTCACTCATAGTAGTTGAGGGATGCCCCCCGTAATTCTCCATCCTTCTGGGTTGTCCCAAGCAAAGGGTGAGCAAGATCCTCCCTTCAAAAAAAAAAAAAAAAAAAAAAAAAACCAACCCTGAGGCAGAAAGCCAGAAACACAAGGCAAGCATGACACAGGATGCCTTTCCGACAAGAAACAGTCCCCTCCCCAGAGGCACAAGAGATGGCGGAACGTGACGCAGTGCCCACCCCGCCATGGATTCTCCAGGACTCGGCCGTGTGCATGTGTCCCAGTTACTGCACCAGTGTCCTAAAGATGGGCGTTGGGGTGGTTTCCAGCCACTTGGTATTCCAAATGGTGCTGTCATAGGCATGTATCATTTTCAAATTACACGGCTATTTATTTAGAATGAATTCTTGAAAATGAAACTTCTGAGTGAAAAAATACATAAGTCACTTTTTAAAAGATACTTTCAGTTACCACAAAGCAGGGAAAACATACAGTATTTGTCTTTTTGAGACCGGATTTTTAGCTAAATATAATGGTTTTCGGTTGCGTCCATTTTGTTGTGAAAGACAGGATTAGGATTTAATTTTTTTTTTTTTTTTTTTACTTTTTATGGCTGAGGAGTATTCTATCATGTATATATATATCATAATTTCTTTACCTGGTCATCATATGTTTTCCTTGATTTGTGGTAACTAATATACAGAGTACAAAAAAGTAATGTATATGAATGAAAAAAAGATTTTAAAGGAACTTGAGAAAAGAGTTTTAAAAGAACTTAAAATTTATCATTGAAGTTGAGGAGTATGTATATTTTGTACAGTCTGACTGAATATCTCTTTTAAGCTAATAATTTTGGCAGAGATATCAGCTATGATAATTAACTTTAAATAGATGCTACTTATTCTAAGCCATGGCATATCTTTTCAAAGTTGTTTTATCTTATAAGTGAATTTAATCAGCTAGGAACTGGACAGAGATCCACATAAGAAAACTTGGTGGGTGATTATTGTCAATGGCAAGAGCTTATTTTCTATGTGTGTGTAAACAATGAACAGCTTCCAACTTTATTCTTTACATTTGTTTTAAAAATAAATTCAAATGTATTTGCTGGAAGTTTTTTGTTTGTATTAAAGCTTACTTTGAAAGTTCAAAAAAAAAGAGATACTTTTAAATAATCTACTAAAGATCTATTCCTTGAATGAATTTGCCAGCCTCTCTTTTGTAGAGCTCAGGATTTTTTGTCCATTGTGACCATTAAAATGGACTTCCTCCTCTTCTGAACTTCCCATAGGCGGGAGTGCAGATATTGGGGTGTAGGGCCCACGTTGACCATGCAGACAAGGACAACACCTCTGGAGATACGGAAAAAGCCTGTGACCCCAGATGATCGCTTACCTCTGGACCTGTACCTTCTACATAAGGTAGAAATAAACTTCTATTTCACTTGAGCCACTGTGCTTTGGGTTTTCAGTGTTATAGCAGCTTAGCCTACACTTCATTTAATAGAACCATGGGTTTATGAGATGGGCTTGCTCTTGGTTTAAAAAAATAAGTTTTTGTAGAATAATTTTTCATATGCACTAAAAGGTTATTCAGCCAAAAAAAAAAAAAAAAAAGGCAACTCCTAACACCTCTAGGGAAATTCTGGATTTTTGTTTATCAGGTTTCCTTAAAGCTAAATGGTTACACTGATCTTCCTCTAATAAACATTTCTAGAAGGGATTCAGAAAGCTGTGCTTTTAACCCATAATCTCTTCCTTCACTTTCCGAAGAATCAAGTCCTCCTTCCCATCCCCTGGAGATGAGGTTAGCAGATCATAGCCTTGGGTAAGGTAAAAGTCAGATAATCAATTATGATTACCTTGATTACTTTTTTTTTCACTTGAAGCAATCAGTGATCTATTATCAGCACTTTTATTAAAGTGTAATATTTACTTGATATCTCTGACCCCTTGGATCATATTGGAATTTCACCTAAATTGGCCAAAGTGGGAGAAGAGCAGAGTAATAAAAAATTTTAATTAGGTAACTTGGAAAATTGCCTCTTGTTTTACTCATTGTTATAGCACAAAAGAAAGAAAAATATCCTGTCTCTGAAGGTGAAGTTCTCCATTTGTAGTACTCATGGAAGGAGATAAGAAGTTTAAGTTAACATAACCCCAGAGAGAGGGGTGAGGGACTCTATTGTCCCTGAGCTGCTGAGGTCTCCCTTTTGCCCCTGGTCCTAGATCTACTTGGCTGCCTCTTATGAGGTCCCTCATTCTGCACCCACCACTCACTAATCACAGGCAGAAGGGTATGCTGGAGTCTCCATTCGTGTCTTTTCCAGACCAATTTAAAACAGACTGGGTAATCTAATTTACAGAGAGAAAGAATGAGGAAGAAAAGATAATAGACCAGGACTGGTGGCACAGTGGGTTAAGCCACCACTTGCAATAGTGGCATCCCATAACAAAGTGCTGGCTCAGGTCCGGCTGCTCTGCTTCTGATCCAGCTCCCTGCTAATGTGCCTTGAAAGGCAGTGGAGGATGGCCCAGTGCTGGGGCACCTGCCACCCATGTGGGAGACCTGGATAGAATTTCCTCTCTGGCTCCTGGCTTCAGCCTAGCCCAGCCCTGGTTGTTGTGGCTACTTGGGGAATGAACTAGCAGATGAAAGATCTCTCTCTGTGTGTATCACTCTGCCTTTCAAATAAACAAACAAAATAAATCTTTAAAAATAGAGAGAGAGCTAACAGACCCTCACTGAAATAGCCCTTAGGGCCCAGGGGCCTTCCTGTTGGAGAGGGTAACCAACGCCACAAAAGCTTTAACACTTTGATCCTTGAAGATCTCGCTTCCTCCCCTATCACTCATCCTGTTCCACTCACAGCAGCCCATGGATCATTCTCCAGACAAAGCACCAACTGAGGCTCTGACCTGTTTTTCTCATCTTCCCCCATCCTGAGAAGAGGGCTAACAGTCACTGAGCACTGCCCTGAGCCAGGTCATGGGCAGGTACTTTATGAAGCCTCCCATTCAGACCCCACACAGCCCCTAGGGCAGGAGTTTTCCAGAAGGTCTCAACCAACCATCCTCTGTCACACAGCCAAGATGCTGTAAACCTGGGATCTGAATTAGCACGGCTGGGGTCCAGACTCGACAGACTCCCCACAATATTCAGCTGCCTCTCAGCCCAGAGGCCCTTTCTCATATCTTCTGCATGAGGAATGCTGCTCATTGATGAGGGCCCAGCCTGAATGTCCCCTCTTCTGAGAAGTCTTCCCAGAATCCTCCTGAGGACTGCCTCTCCTTCCCACCCTTCTACTCCTTTCTGAACACCTCTTTCAGGACACTGCGTACCAGAGTCTTCCCTCGTTCCACAAAGAGTGGGAAGGGCCTTATGCTCTTTCCACAGTTTCTCCTTCTAGTTTGGAGCTCCCTGGTGGGAAAGGATTATGTCTTAATCTTCGTAACTCCACAGCCCACAGTAAATAAATGAGGGAGCATGGTTACCAGCATGGACTGTTTAGCCTGGATTCAATCCTAGCTTTTCCACTTTCTTGCTGTGAGTCATTGGGAAAATTCCTTATTTCTCTCTAAGCAAATGAGGATAATAGTAACTATCCATATCTCACAGGGTGGTTGTGAGGAGAAATGAGATGTTATATGTAGAACACTTGCTGGTATGCCTGACATCATTATAGGTGTAGGAAGAAGACAACTAACATTAATTCAAACAGAAACATTCCTAAACCACAGTGAGCATTTGCGGGTTTGACTGCCAACTATCCTTTCCTCGGGGTTTTCTGTGGCTCATATGGGGCTGTTGATCGAAGAAACCCTGCTCACTTCAGAGGTAGCCCAGACACTCAAGCCTGGCCCATCTTAGAACTCTGTTAGGTCAGCAACAGTGATTGGTTCAAAGCTGGTCATCTGATCCATAAAGGTCCAATCAGAGTCCTACCTGCCTCCTGCTATAAGGACACTGGGAGAAAGGTGCTCGTTCTCATTGCTGGTGTTGCTAGCCAGCCCTGTGCTCTGCAGATTTAAGATAGAAACAAGGATGGATGGATGAACAGAATATTAGCCTGGATGAGCTGCAGCTCCTCATTGCCTTCTGTGAGCTTTTCCTCCTGCCTTCTTATGATACAACAGCAAGCAATACTTTATTGGATATTTATTTTTATTAGATACTGTCCTGAAAGTTTTACATGTGCTAACTAATTTTTTTAGAAATTTTATTTATCTGAAAGAGAGAAAGAGAGCGAGAGCATGAACTTCCACCTGCCGATTCACTCCTCAAATGCCCCCAACAGATAGGGTTGGCCAGGTGGAGACCAGGAGCCTGAAAGTCAATCTGGGTCTTCCACCGGGCAGCAGGGAGCCAAGCACCTGCACCATCACCCACTGCTTCCCAGGGCGCACATTAACAGGAAGCTGGAATCAGAAGCAGAGCCAGAACTCAAACTCAGGCATTTCAACATGGAATGCAGGCATCCCAAGCAGTGTTTCATCCACTGCACCAAGTGCCCTCCCTAACCAATTTAATATTTACAACCTTAATGAAGGATGCACAGCTATTAACATCACTGTTTGCATGTTGCAGATTAAGAAGCTGAGGTGCAGAGTAGTCTCATTACCTGCTGAGGTTCACACAGTGGGAAACCTGAGCCTAGGTTCGCACCCAGGCAGCCTGGGCTTAGAGCCCACAGTCTTAACCACTTACTATACTGCCCTGAGGACCCTATTTAAGGAGGTGTAAGTCTGGTCTGCATCATTCGCCGTGGAGAAAGCTCCCCTACTTTACCTGGAGAAGACTCTGCTCCCAGGGGCTTCTCCTCTTCGGGCCAGCCTCCGCCCTCTGACCCCTGGAAAGAAAACTCCTCCAGGCTGGAAAGGGACTGCAGCTCCTTTGGGGGTGTCCTGCAGGGGGTGCTGTTGGTGCTGATGACGGCCGACACGCGGAGTGGCACGGACACGGCGAAGGGCTCGGAGATGTTCAGCGCCTTGCGCTGGTGGCGTGGGGAGGGCTCCATCTGGAAGAGGCTGCTGGTGAAAACGGACTTGCTGGGGCTGTCGTTCGAGGTGTAGAACATCCCCAGCATCTTTGGGGCCGTTTGCTCACTCTCGGGATCCTCCGCAGGCCGGAACACCTTCAGCTGCTCCGGCGGGGGCCGGGCCTGCGCACCCTGGAGTTGGCTTCGGTCACTGCTCACGTCAACGCCCCCCTCTGCCCCTGCCAGCATCCCCTCGTGGCCCCATTCGCCCTCCTGCTTGCTGAGGTCGCATGAACTACCAGTGCTGGTCCCGTGCATTTTCGTTGCTGGAATGAAAAATCCACCCGTGGTGACTGTTCGATTGAAATTTCCTTTGGTTTCTTTTCCTAGGGAGAGAGAACAAACACATATCGATCAGCAGCCTGGGCACACACACAACTGTGCAGCCTTCCAGGAAGGGCAGGCACATGACAACTTAACACTGGAAAGTATAGCATTGTCACAAGGCCATTGCTGTCCTGGTACAGAAACATACACGTCATTTGAATGACAAGGGAGAAAGCATTTTCTCATATGCACAAAACATTGGCGTCAATCCTTTGATAGGCCCAAGTTGCTGCAGGCTTAGGCTTGGCAGCCCCTAAAATTCTTAAGACTACCCTATCAGGGAAGTGTAATTACGTCCTTTAACACACAAGAAAACTGAGACTCAAGAGGTTAGATGACCTGCCCAACATCCATGTCATATACATTACTACACAGGTTTTGAAACATTAGATGCTGCAAAACTGGGCAAAAACTGTCCTAACAGGCTTCAAAATCTAAATAAATGGGTGAATATAAACATCAGAAAATGATGAAAGTATCAAGTGAGTTTAAAGAGAGCTCACTGAATATTTCACAGGTTTAGAATATTAAAAAAAATTGTTCTA
This sequence comes from Sylvilagus floridanus, assembly GCA_949820135.1. Lineage (NCBI taxonomy): Eukaryota > Metazoa > Chordata > Mammalia > Lagomorpha > Leporidae > Sylvilagus > Sylvilagus floridanus. The sequence goes on along the minus strand of OX463244.1, from coordinate 73,141,302 downwards.
AAGATTTCCTGTGTTGTGTCAGCCTGTTTCATTTAGTAAAATGGAAAATATCATGTATTAAAAAGGTTCAAAGTCATGGGATGAAAACAAAGGCAATTGGGACAGTCGGCTGCCAGGGAAGCCCTAAGCCTTGTCACCAGTAATAAGGCTTGTTGGTTGCTTAACAGAAACAGAAGGGAGAGATCCAGGCAAGCATTGTTTTGATGATGGGTGTCACCTCATCTGACAATTACATCTGCCACAAAAAGGAGACTGTAGTTTGCACATGTCTGGCACAGAGCAGCTGCCTAATCAATATTTACTGATAAATAATGAACAACTGAACCTACCAACTCAAAAGCATGACTTATCCAGCACTAGAAACAAATAATGCCCATGAAAACACCTAAATACCAGCCACATATCCATCTAAGCTTAAAATTAAGAGGTGGAGACCAATACTGGGCTTTTCTTTCTGACCAAGGAGGAAGCATCTTCTGTCTTAGTTTTCAGGTGTTGACTTTTTATCATGTTCACGTTTGAATGAAATGTTGCTGTGCTCTATAGCTGTGGCTAGAGAAAGGCTGTGGTAGAGCTATGTGAACCCCTTGAGTTTGGGAAGGCTCAAGGAGAGATGGGCTGATTGTGTGGGATCATGACTACAGACGAGCAGCCATGCGAGCTTACAAAGGCAAGTCTGGTGTGAGCTCCAGTCTCCCAGTTGCAATCCCCAGCTCAGAAACCAATTGTAAATCTCACCTTCAACAGGCACCGAACACAGGGAGTCCATGCTTTTAGCTGGTCGGATAGTAGCCTTTTCCACTAGAGACAAAAGAAAGCATATGAAGAGGAAGATTCAGAACAATAGAGCAGGCTGTAAGGACACAAGAGAAATTTCTTTAGGAACATTTTTCAAGTATTTATAATCTGTGTTCTTAGAAAACATGTCCCCACTTCACTCTGGATGCTCATACTTTCTCAATGAGACTAAGCTGACAAAAACAGGGCACTGCTAAGTCAATGTTTTATTAATTTTACACATGAGAGTAAATTGAGATTTTTGTCAAAAAGTTATTGGAAAATGAGGAGCCCTGAACCCAATTTTCTTGCAGGAAGAGTGTTCAAAGCCGAATCCATGGGGCTCCAGGCGGCCTCTCCTGTCTGACCAGAGAGAGACTGAAAGAGTAGGATTCTTGGCTGCAGCACTACCCATCTCTCATCTCCCAGGAATTTGATACAAAAGGTGAGAGAGCCCGAGGGAACTGGAGTCACCTTTCTCCACAGGTGCAGCTCTGCCCCTTGAAGGCCGTGGACTGGCTGCTCCCCCGGTGATCTCACCCAGTGACCTACCCTGAAACGGATCCCAACCACATCTTTTGTTTTTGAGCACCTGATATGTGCCTGGTGCCACCTTAGCAGGTTTTTGGAGTCTAAATAAGTGAAAACTGATACCAGGCACAATATTAGACACTGTTATGGTTTAAGTGTGTATCCCAACAGGCTTGTGTTAGAAACATACTTCCTCAGTGCAGCATTGTTTGAAGATGGGGCCCCATGGGAGGTGTTTTGGGCATGAGGAACATACCTCATTAACGGATTAATGTCTTACAGGAACTGATCTCCCCTTTCTCTCTCCTGCATGCACTTACTTTGTGCCGTAAACTGAAGCAGCACAAGACCCTTACCAGAAGCCGAGCAGATGCTATGCTCCTGGCCAGAAGCCTCCAAAATCATGAGTGAAAATAGACCTCTATTCTTTATGAACCCTACAGCCTCAAGTATTCAGTTCTAGCAACAGAAAATGAACCAAGGCAGACAGATCCACAAACATCATGTCTTCGAGGGGCTGAACTGGCTAGAAGGGATTTCCCTCCAGCACAAACTTGCTAGCAAGGAAAAAAGGGGCAATTGGAAGCTGGTGCAGGTAAGTGAATTCAGACAGATCTGGATTTGAGTCCAAACTGCGGTGCTTTTTGGCTGTGTGACTTCAGATGAGCAGCTTGCCTTCTCTAAATTCAGTTTCCTTGTGTGTAAAATGAGGAAAATGACAGCTGTTGTGAGGATTCAATGAGTAAGGGTTATAAAATAATTAGGCTGTACTAAGCTAAAATAAATAAAATAAAATAAATAAAAATAATGATACCGCTTACTGTTACTGTTGGTGCTACTCAGGATCGCCCAGGGCTCGGCTCTGAAGGGAAAGATAGGAGTTCTACAAGAAGCAGTCAGGGTTGGCCCTGACCCAGAGTGGGCCTTAACTCATGCTTATTTTGGTCCCTCTTTTAAAGCTCTCCCCCTTTTCCTCCTAGCTCCAAGCCTGGCTCCTCCTGGGAGGAGTTAGCCCCTGGTCCCCAGCTCCAGGTTTCTTCTCTGACTAGAGTGCCTGCTGTGGGAGGGCACAGCGCTCTCCTCTCAAATTCTCCGCAAGGGCAGACATGGCCTTCGACTGCCTTACTCTGAGTACTGTGCCAGAATCCTTGTCCCTTGACGATCTGCTATTTCCACAAGCTCACGAGCTGATTTAGAACCTAAGGTGCCATGGCCAGCATGCCTTCCTTCAGGTATTCTGGATACACTCTGCCTTCGCTTTCAGGAAACCACATTTATGGACTTTTCAGTTTCCATGTGTTGACCTGGTGGGGCAATGACTAAGTGTCCCCGAGTGTCACAGAAGGTGGGCAGTTCTGCCTTCAGGGCCACCAGTGTCCAGTGTTGGTGGTTGGATTCTCTTTCCCATGCTGCAGTGCCGTGTGGCTGTGGCTGTCAGTGAGATTTCCCAAGGATTCCTTGACTTCTTTCCTCGATAGTAACTAAGAGCTCAGGACCCCTGGCCCATGCCTATATTTAGATTATATTTTTGTGTCTGGACCTTGGTCTGGCCTCATGGAAGTACTTCCCCTAGTTTGCTGGCAGCTTTTGTGTCCCTGAATGCCCTCCCTTCGAGACTTTGCTCAGAGGTAAAGCTACTACAGCAGTACAGCCTTGGGATTTCTCTACTCAGAAGGGGTCTTTTGAAGGTTTCTTGAACTTTTCCTATTTGATATTATAAAGAAAAATATTAATTGATTCAAATAGCAGTATCCCAAGTTTCTGCATCTTCATTCAGTCAGTACTCCATTTTTTTTTTATCCTGTATATTTTTAAATCTCTGTTCAATTTTGTAAATATGGTTAAATACACTTCATCTGCTCCCCCCAAGGAAAAACCCCAAAAGTGTTCATGGTGAATTAATTTTTTTTGACAAGCAGAGTGGACAGTGAGAGAGAGAGAGACAGAGAGAAAGGTCTTCCTTTGTTCACCCTCCAATGGCCGTCGCGGCTGGTGCGTTGTGGACGGCGCACCGCACTGATCCAATGGCAGGAGCCAGGTGCTTCTCCTGGTCTCCCATGGGGTGCAGGGCCCAAGCACTTGGGCCATCCTCCACTGCGCTCTGGGCCATAGCAGAAAGCTGGCCTGGAAGAGGGGCAACAAGGACAGAATCCGGTGCCCTGACTGGGACTAGAACCTGGTGTGCCAGCGCCGCAAGGAGGAGGATTAGCCTAGTAAGCCGCGGCGCTGGCCATGGTGAATTAATTTTTTAAAATGCTCTTAGTTATAGAATTTTAAAACATTATTTACATATGTTAACCCCTGGTTCTCCCCTTTCTTTTCTTTTTACATGTAATTATTTGTTTGAAATACAGAGAGAGGGAGAGACACAGAGAAATCATCTATCAGCTGGTTCACTCCCCAGGTGGCCAAAATGGCCAGGGCCGTGCAAGGCTTAAGCTAGGAGCCAGGAGCTTCATCCAGGTCTCCCACATGGGTGGCAGGGGTCCAGGGACTTGGATCATCTTCTACCGCTTTCCCAGGCCATTAGCAGGGAGCTGGACCAGAAGTGCAGCAGCCAGGATTTGAACTAGCACCCATATGGGATGCCAGCACTGCAGGTGGTGGTTTAACCCACTAGGCCACAATGCTGGCCCCTGATTCCCCTCTTTCGCAGGCACATTTCAACACATAGTGAACTTACAGAGGTCACACTGGTGGATTCTGTTGCAAGACTACCTTTAAGTACAGATTCCAGTACAGTTACGACCATAAGGCCCTCTGGGCCTCAGCTTCTAGGACGCTGGTACAAAGCAGTTAGGCAATAGTCAGATCCAGAGAGCCCTTAGTATGGACATGGGTAGCTGTTTAATCTCACCCCCACATCCCATCAAAGTTAGCTAGTTTGGTGATCTGTTTCTGATTAGCTTGTTCATGAGATTTAAACTAGTGGCTTTCAGCCCTGGCTACATAACAGGATCATCTGGAGGACTTTTGAAAAATTTTCCAATACTCTGATCTCATTACAGACTTTCAGAGGCAAAATCTCAGTGAGTGTGAACCACTTTGTAGGCAACTCTATGGAGCAGCCATGCTGAGAAGCCCTGGCAGGGACACTTTGTCTATTCTGTGAATTTACCATCATTTTGTTCATTCAGCACCCTGGGTGTGTTCCTTTTGAAATTCACATCAGGGGGGCTGGTGCTATGGTGCAGTGGGTTAATGCCCTGGTCTGAAGTGCCGGTATCCCATAAGGGTACCGGTTCTAGTCTCTGCTTTTCTTCTGATCCAGCTCTCTGCTATGGCCTGGGAAAGCAGTAGAGGATGGCCTAGGTGCTTGGGCCCCTGAACCCACGTGGGAGACCCAGAGGAAGCTTCTGGCTCCTGGCTTCGGATAGGCTCAGATACAGCCATTGTGGCCATCTTGGGAGTGAACCAGCAGATGGAAGACCTCTCTCTCTGTCTCTACCTCTCTCTGTAACTCTGTCTTTCAAATAAATAAAATAAATCTTTAAAAATATAACTAAATACAATTTTTAAAAAAGATATATTTATTTTGATGCAAAAAATTTTAAATCATACATAGTTTTAAAATAATACATATTGCCTCAAACTTTTTGAAGAGCCCTCATATGCATGGATTTCAAAAAATTTTCACACCCAGATAAACACCTTTTAATTCTATTTTCCCATGAACTTTCTGAAGCACCATGGTATCCTTTGTTTTTTTCTGTATATACCTAAGGTAAAGTTTAATTAATAAATTAGGCACAGTGAGGCATTAGTAGAAATAAGGTAAAAATGGAATAGTATATTGTAATAAAAGTTATGTGAATGTGGTGTCTTTCTGAAAATGTCTTTTTGTATGAAACTCGTTCTTCCTGTGATGATGTGCAATGAAATGATGCCTCTGTAATGAGATGAAATGAAGCAAATGATGTAGGTGTTATGATGTAGCATTAGGCTACCACGTAAGGGTTACTTGAAACAGGCACTGTGATATCTCAACAGTTGATCTGATAACTGAGACATCTCAGAGTGACTAATGGGCAGGTAGCACACACAGCGTGCACATGCTAGACAAAGGGATGATTCACATCTAGGGTGGGACAGAGCAGCATAGCGTGAGATTTCATCACACTACTCAGAGTGGTGTGCAGTTTAAAACTGATGATTTGCTTATTCCTATAATTTTTCACTTAGTATTTTGGAGCTAGGATGACCGAGGGTAACCGAATCCACAGAAAACAAAATCACAGATAAGGGGGAACTACCATATTCATTTTTGGCCTCGATAGCTGTATTATGGTTATGTAAGATGTTAGCATGAGGGGGAGCTGCATGAAGGGTGCACAGATTTCCCGTGTTCTCTTTCTGTAACTTTTTTGGAAGCCAAATTGTTTTTTCAAAAAAAGGACCCCTAGTTAATTACTATGTTTGTCTCCAGTAGGTTGAGTGTGATGAAATCATCTTAGAAGAAGATGAGCTAGCACACAGTCCATGTGTCACGAAACCCCACTGCCGTGGACTCTTACCTGAGAGCCGCTGCCCTCTCACAAACACGCTCCCATTTCTACTCAGCTTTGATTTGGAGTCTGATCCAGAACGTCCCAGGTTAAATATCGATTTCCATTTCTTTGATTTACTGGAAAGCTTTCTCCTAATAGAGCCAAGGCATAAGGGATTAGTTTGTTAACTAGTTATGTCAAGGGTACCTTTAAATCGAGAAAAAAAAGCATTTCGATAATGTTTTCAGTTACAGATGGCTCTAATATCTCAGAAAAAATTCCTCTCTAAAATCCAAGGTGATCCTGATTCCCACCTTGTCTGAGGATACATGAGCAAGAACTAAGACCATATTCCTGAGGGCAAGAGGCACAGGCATGTACCAAAGGCAGGGATGATGGCTAACAGAGGCAGAGATCACAGCAAGCCTCAGCCTCTGGCAACACAGTTCTGGGAACTCTTGCAAGCATTCTAGTCCTGAGTTTTCAAAGGTACCAGTCTCTCAGGGGCCAGTGTTGTGGCATAGTGGGTAAAACCACCTGCAATGCCGCCACCTTATATGGGCACTGATTAGGGTCCCAGCTGTTCTACTTCTGATCCAGCTCCCTGCTAATGGCCTGGGAAAGCAGCAAAAGATGGCCCAGGTGCTTGGGGCCCTGCACCCATGAGGGAGACCTGGAAGAAGCTCCTGGCTCTTGGCTTAGGCCTGGCCCAGCCCTGGCCATTGTTTTCATCTGGGAGATGAGCCAGCAGATGGAAGACCTCTCTCTCTCTCTCTCTCCCTTCCTCTCTCTCCCTTCCTCTCTCTGTACTCTGACTTTGAAATAAAATCAAATCTTAAAAAAAAAAAAAAGATCCTAGGCTTTCAGAGGAGTAAGCCCAAAAGATGGTAGACTTCAGTCTGGATAGGCTCCCTGCACTGTGGGACAGCCACAGGAGAAGGCTTCGGACTTCCATGGACTGAAAAGGGTTGGTTGAGAAAGCAGACCTGGAACACAGTCTGGCCTGCTCCTATTGGGAGGATGCAGCCTGCTGCATGCGGTCAGTGGTTACTTCAGGGAAAGGCAGAGGGCAGGACCTCGCTGGCTTTGCCTTGCTGCCAGGCAGCTTCCGTGGGTGGAGAGAGGGACAGCACTAGACTGGGTCGGGAGAGCCTGATACCACCAGGGGCCTTGCCCTGCTGTGGCTCTGCCCAGCCAGCAGACTTCATGAAGTTCCAGGGTGAAACCCTGCAACCTGTGGGTCCCACAGAGAACCTTTCTCTGCAGGTTCTCAAAGAACATCCAGTTTCAAGCCCAGCACGTGTTTATGATCAATCTGAGACAGCTCTGCAGTGTCCAGCGGTTTCTTTGGGACTTGGCTTGTTCTTTCTGAAGCACTTAGTCTTAGGGTGCACATCATAGGGTGGCATAACTTGGGGTATGGTGGACTCCCCGGGTAGTTAGGAGCACAGAAACAATGCACTGGATGGTCACTTCAAGGTATCTTCTTCCTGATCCCTGAAGGCAAATCTCACTCCGCAGGGATTTGGGAAGAGGAGCAGTGAGGTCAGTCTCAAGAGGACATGACACACAGTCCAGGAAAGGGAGAGGTTTCAAACCAGGGGAGTTTCAGCCGTGCCATTCCCGTTGTGCAGGGTTCTGCCCTCTCCCTCCACGGGAGATGCTGATAAAGGTGCTGCTTTCCGGTTTCTTTTCACTGACCAGTGAAGATCACACCCTCAAATGAAAAGCCTTCTTTCAGCCCTTTTACCTACTGTACGTCTAAAATTTAGGACTACTGCTTCAGTCACTGCCTCCTACAGTGGGATGTGAGAGGGTGAGACCGGGTTGCAATGGAGGAACTGAGAGGGAGAAATGAGGAAAGACAGTCTCCCACCAATGAAAAGGAGGTCTGATTTGTTTTGGAGGGTAAGGGGATTGTGACGGGTCTCAGAGGGGGCAAGGAAGCCAAGGATATGTGTCCCCAAGAGATGCTCGCCTGCAGTTCTTGGCCTAGGGTGACGCCATTTGTCAACTTGTCCTCTGTCTTGAGATTCGCCTCTATGCCTCTTGTAATGTGATATAGGAGTGTGGGTTTGTTCTGAGTAAACTTGTGTTCTGAGTAAACTTCCTTTTGTAAACACCAAGCCTCTTTTGTCTAAACTAAGGAGTAGGGATTTTAGTCATGACTTGTGATATGACCCCTATGACTCCCACCCCCATCCTAATATTTGGGGTCTCTATAACTTGGAGCAGTGAGTGACATTATCAAATGCTGGTGAGAGAGTTGTAGAGCTGGCTCCCTTCTCTTCTGGAATGTTTCCTTATGCCCCAACCTGGACTGCACCCCACCCACGTGGCCATCATATCCCTGAGACTGTATACCTCTTCCTCTCTGTCCCACTCCATTCACGCATCTCCCAAAATTCAAACGCATCCCACTTACTTGTTGTCTGGTAACTCAAGGACAGTGTGGAAGAGGGTGCCCATGGGGGGGACGATCTCAGGCAGGCTGTTCTCCCTCCTTTCCTTCCGAGCAGGATGGTTGGTAGCCAGGCTGCGGGCCTGAGCTTCCTCCAGGCTCACCAACTTCATGGGCAGGGAAAGGGCTGGCAGGGTCAGGCTCTTCATGATGGGTCGGTTTTCTGGAATGGAACGAGAAGAGCTCAGTTAGGGAAGAGGCCCGTGAATGGATCCATCCAGATTCCACATCAATAGCACTCCATTCCTGACCCCTTGGCAGGGACTGGCTGCCAACCTTGGCTTCACTAGGGCATGATGGGGCCTGGGGCCGTGGCTGTATGCAGGAAATCGACTGCTCTCCTGGCCAGACTAGCCCAGAGGGCAAACAGGAGGTTAACTGCTTCTAATACTTTTCAGAGAAGGGCCATTCATTCATTAATATGACAAATTTATTGAGCACCTACTGTGGGCTACAGTAACAGCTGTGAGACCTCTGAACCTAGTGTTCTGGGCAGAAGGGAATGTCTGTCCAGCCTCCGAGGTAGTACACGACAGGGCACTGTCCCTTGGCCCCACAGTTGGAAGCCACCTCCTTCAAGGCAATTTAAAGTTGGAGTCTCTCCTTTCCACAGTTCACCCAAGCATCTATCTCTGCAGTAAGAAGACAGCTTATAGCCTGTACTATTCATTAAAAGGTAAGTGGCTCTTTATGCACTACTCAATCATTCTACTATATGTAAATAACCCCTTCCTACACTCTGGTATTTTTTTTTTTTTGACAGGCAGAGTGGACAGTGAGAGAGAGAGACAGAGAGAAAGGTCTTCCTTTTGCCGTTGGTTCACCCTCCAATGGCCGCCGCGGTCGGTGCGCTGCGGCCGGCGCACCGCGCTTGTCCGATGGCAGGAGCCAGGAGCCAGGTGCTTTTCCTTGTCTCCCCATGGGGTGCAGGGCCCAAGCACCTGGGCCATCCTCCACTGCACTCCCGGGCCACAGCAGAGGGCTGGCCTGGAAGAGGGGCAACCGGGACAGAATCCGGCGCCCCGACCGGGACTAGAACCCGGTGTGCCGGCGCCGCAAGGCGGAGGATTAGCCTGTTGAGCCACGGCGCCAGCCCACTCTGGTATTTTTTAAGAATGGGAGTGGTGATAGAAATCAATAGTATACAGGGTAACCAATTTTCTCCAAGTCAGTGTTTCTCAACTTTGGGCAATTTTGTGTATCTAGCCCAGCCAGGGACATCTGGCAACATCTGGAGACAGCTGTTTTGACTGTCACAGATGCATGTGGGAGAGCTACTCCATTTAGTAGGTAGATGCCAGGGATGTTGCTATACATCCCACCATGCACAGCACAGTGCTCCATATCAGGAATTACTCAATACTAAATATCAGGAGTGCTGAGGCTAACAAACACTGATCTAGGTAAAAAGGAAGTCTAAGTTTGTTTCTAGTCTGTCTTTGGTGACATTGCATTTTCTGACACTTCCCATGATGTGTAGACATTCACCTTGGACCAAGTCAAACTAAGACTCACTTTAAAAAACAGAAATTGTTTTTTTGAAAGACAGTAACACACACACACACACACACACACACACACACACGAGAGAGAGAGAGAGAGAGAGAGAGAGAGAGAGAGAGAGGGAGGGAGAGAGAGAAAGAGAGAGAGAGAGATCTTCTGTATGCTGGTTCACTCCCCAAATACAACCAACAGCTCAGGCTATGCCAGGCTGAATCCGGGAGGCAGGAACTCCATTGGGTCTCCCTGTGGGTGGAAAGAATGCAAGTACTTGGGCCATCATGCTCTGCCTCGCAAGCTCATTGGCAGGCAGCTGGATCATAAGCACAGAATAGCTGGGACTCAATTTGGCACTCCAATATGGGATGTGGACATCTCAAGCTACCTTTCAAATAAATACAAATGAATATTTTCTAGATAATAAAAATTATAAAGTATAAGGAAAAAATCAATGAAAAGAGAAGTTCTAACAGTTTCTTCCAACAGCCATACTTTAGTACTTCAATCTTTGTGGTAGGGTGTGGAACTCCACTTTGGAGACCATAATGGCCTTAGCCACATGTTCCCTGTGTCATTCAGGTCAAAATTTACTTCTTCAGAGACCATTACCACTCTGTCCCCAAATAGCACTCCCAAATCACTAACCACAGATTACTCTTCCGTGTTTCTTCTTGGCATTTGTTGTCTTTGAAGTGATAGTATATGAATTTATAAACTTGCATATTGCCTTCCTCTTCCCAACCAGACCATTGCTCTATGCAGAGCAGGGTCTTAGCCATTTTGTGCACCAGTGTCTGGGACAGTGCCTGGTATACTGGAGATACTCAACACATGCTTATTTTTTATTGAATCTTGGAGATATTACAATTTTTCTGGTCAGTGCTCATATCCATTAAATAAAGGCATTGGAGTCTATGACTTCTGCTATGGTGTGTTTATGTTCTCCCAAAATTCATACGTTGAAACCTAGTCCTCAATGCCATAGTATTAAGAAGTAGGATCTACAGCAGATGGAAGATCTCTCTCTCTCTCTCTCTCTCTCTCTCTCTCTCTCCCTCCCTCCCTCCCTCCCTCCCTCCTTCCCTCCCTCTGCCTTTCAAGTAAACTTTTTCTTAAAAAAAGAATTAGGTCTGAGGCAGGTGTTGTGGTGCAGCAGGTTAAGCTACCACTTCTCATGCTTGTATCACATATTGGAGTGCCAGTTCGAGTCCCAGCACCTCCACTTCTGTTACAGCTTCCTGCTGATGGGTCCTGGGAGGAGAAGATAGTGGTTCAAGTGCTTGGGCCTCTGCTGCCTACACAGGGGATTGAGATGGAATTCTGGCTCCTGACTTCAGCCTGCCCTGTCTCTGTCTCTGCAATGTTCCACACTAATGTAATGTGAATATTCACAGCAGTTATTATGTATAATAATAAAAAACAAGAAACAACCTGAATGCCCATGGACCCAAGAACAAATTGACAAAATGTATTATATGCATTTAGTAGAATATTATGCAGCTGAAAGTACTGATCCATGCAACAGTATGGATGAATCTTGAAAACATGTGTAAGTGAAAGAAGCTAGTCACCAAAGATGACATATTACATGATTCTATTTATATTAAAGGTTCAGAATAGGCAAGTTCATAGAAACAGAAAGTAGATTACTGGTTTCCAAGACGTGGGGGAAAGGCAAAATGTGGAGTGATTGCTTAATGGGTGTGGGGTTTCTTTAGAGTGATGAAAATGTTCTGGAATTAGTGATGGATGATGGCTGTGTAGTTCTGCGAGTTACACTAAAACCACTGAATTTTATACCTTAAGGTGGTTAAAATGTTGAATTTTATGTCAGATTTATCTCAATAAAATTTTTTAAATAAAAGAAAGGGCATAAACCATATAGAGTATTGGGTAGGTAGGGGTAGGAATAATTATAGTAGGAACTGAAATTTGACATTGATTCCAATTGATGGTTCTGATGATTATACTGTTTTTTCCAAATATATTAGTTGAATAGGAACAGAATACTTTAATAAGCCAACAAATATTTTGCATATATAATTCTCCATGCACCACTGGTTCTCCAAGTGTGGATCTGACCAGCAGCATCAACATTACCTGTAAACTTTTTAGAAATATAAATTATCAGTTGCACTCAGGACATACTGAACCAGGAACCCTGAGGCTGAGATCCAGTCCTCTGTGGTTTAACAAGGTAACTGTTATGCATCCTAATGTGGAAAAACCACTCTGAAGCACAAATGGCTGTTCCCAGGCTTCTAGATTAACTGGATTCTGGTTTTCATAAATTACACCCACAGGAGATTAAGCAGCATAAACTAATTTGTTCCTAGGGTTCATTATGTCATTATGGGATGCCCACAAACACACACTCAACTAGCGCCTGGTGCAGGGAGGAATAAGTAAGCATTTGAAAAACGCTTGCAGAGAATGTATTCTGACTATACGTGTCAGTATGAACACACTGCCTCTAACTCATTCTCTTAAGACCTCAAAGTGAAGGTATAAAGGTCTTCTGAAACATTTTAGTGAAAGTAAAGGTGAGGTCTAATAGGGAGACTAATGTTCCAGATACCTTCAGTTATGTAATAACTGAAGAGTTTAAGAACTCCCTAAATTTAGTAGAATACTTTATCAGTTTTTTTCTGCTACAGCACATTCATGAGACAGGACAGGTATGCAGTTGATCAGAAACATTCAAAAGCGACATACACAACACACCATACCTTGACTTCATATATACAGAAATACATATGCACCATTCCCAGACACTGACACAGAGTTGTTGGCATGCATGCACAGGCAACACTCGGCTAGAAACAAGCCCACTCTCACTTATTTTTGGTCCCCATCACAGGGACAAGAAAGAAGCCTTGCTAGTGGGGATGAGGTTGGGGGAGGGGGATGTGATGTATGCCAGGAGGAATCAGTACCATCATTCTCCACAGAACTGGGTGCACCGCTGTTAAAGATTTGATCCACATGATTCAATATGAACTCAATCACCACCTGCTGGACCCGGACTGCAAGGAAGGCTGCATCACCATTGCAACCAGTGGCTTCGATTTCTTTAGACCTGAACCACAGAAGAAACACAGTCAGTCAGTGAGTCTGGCTTGCAACCTGAGGCAGTAAGGTGAACCAGCAGGCCTCTGGCACAAGTTTCATTTCCAAAATTTATACAGTTTTTTTTATTTTGTGAATACTTTAACTACTTGAGACCAATTAAAGGGACTGTCCAAGAGGCTGTGAAACCCAACACAATTTAAAGTTACCTGGTATCTAAAATTTAAAACAGTTTACCAAGTATTAGAAATTGCAGGGCTATAAATGCTATCCTATGAGTGTACAGAAATGGATTTCTTTTCCTTTTATAAAAACACTCCCATCTAATTATTCTATCGGGAAGGTCAACATTTATGAAGTAATATGAAGCAGATGGTTCAGGTTGTAGCCAGCTATGGCCCTACCAAAGCCAAGAAATGCTAATAATCTCAAAGATAAGAAAGTCCTTTTCAGTAAATTGTAACCATTGCATCAGCCACATTCTGGTTATTGCCAGAAAACACCTTAGGAAACCAGTGTTTCCAAGTAAGCAGGGAGAGAGCTTAGGATACTGAAATCACCTTTAATTCATATGTGCTACAAATGACCACTTAGCTGCAGGCTTGTCTTGAAGGGGCTTAATCTTCATTTCAATGGTGGGCTGCTCAGAGCCCCCGGGGGTGGTGAGAAGATGAAGGTGTGGTGGTTACCTGAGGAGGTTTGGAGCCCACACCAGAGCCAGGTTCCTGGCGTGCATGTTGGTCTGGCTGCTGAAGGAGGCGATGTGTGCCAGGTGTCGGATCAGGTATTCCAGGGTCCTGTAATGATTCAGTGTTTTGACAAGGTAAGTAACTTCAGTGCCTGAGTGATGCCTGACATCTGGAGATCATTCTAAGTTTGGTTATAAGAGACTCTAAATATTTCTAGCTTATGAATTTTGAAGGAACATTGGGAAGATGTCAAAATTGATGGAAGTAATTTTCTTGGCCATAGGCATGCTAGTTGGGGGTGGGGAAGGGGATGGTCTTGTGAGATATTTTAAATATTAAATATCTTAATATTGTGAGGAACTTCTCTTTATATCACATCAAAATCTGTCCCCCTGTAAAAGATGGGCAGGCACAGGGAACTGGGGAAAGGTGGTAAAATTAGGGACTAACCTGGGAGAATAAAATTAAAGAATGGGATGATATGAGATAGTACTGATGAGCAAGTAGTGTCTCAGTCAGCCAAGTGCTCAAGAGCTACAGTCAATTGATGTCTAAAAACTACCTTGGTTTTCATACATTTGTTGATCCTATGAATCTCTGTAAGAACCAAGGATGTGACTGTGAGGCTGACTTGCTTCATCAGAGACACCCTGTCGGGGAGCTCCACGGTCACCAGCATTGCTGCTCAGACACCAGCTGCTCACCAACCTCAAGTTGCCCCCAGGAAATTGTCCACTGAATTTGCTCCCTCTTAGGATGTCAGCACGCCTCTTTGGTATTACACCACATTGACAGGCTGCACGCTTCTTTTCCCATCGATTCTTACCTATAATGGGACGGAGGAAGTTCCTGGATAACATTTTGGATTCGGGCCAGTCGGCCTTCTTCTGGGCAATGTGACACAGCCTCCTGTGGAGAAGAACATGAAGCAGGCCCGTGAGGATGAGCGTGGACACTCATCTGTGTAGGCTGACGTTACTCAGGCTCCTGGTTCTCCAGCCTCGCTACTGTGCCCAGAGGTCATGTTTCCGTAAGACACATGTTTCCATGGAAACAACCAACCAACTACAATTTCTGGGTGTTCATTTTGTGAAATATCTCATAGTGTGTGCATGCAGGGATGGGAGCATTCTGTTTATCCTCTGATGGCTGTCTAATAAGGAATATGTAGGGTCGTAGAGTGTTGCACATGGCAGGGAGAGTCATGGAGACTCACTCTTGGAGGGAGACAGAGACAGAGGTGAGATAGGAGAGATGACAGGGTGGTACTGCTATACTCAGCCATCTGTCTTTGTGGATATAAATAGCCACCCCTCACCTCGCCTGTGACTATCCTGATTATCTTGAGTACTCAGCTGCTGCCTGTCCTAGATGCTAGGAAGCAGGGAAGACATGCCTCCCATGGTGGGGATAAGAATTTTGTTTTTGAGACAGTGGTCTTGCCTAGACTTGCTCTCTGGCTATTTCCTATGTGGGTATTTTGTTCTCCTATCAGCCCAAGAGCCTTTAAGGAGAGCAGGAATGGCATGCAGGCAGTGTGATCACGAGCTGACCCATGTCATCATCACAGTGTAAGATTCCCTAGGCAGATTCCTCTGCTCCTGGTTCTGCCCCCTGTCCAGAGAATCTGACAGGCTCAGGGGCTACCAGTGCACATGGGAGGCCTCATGACTACCAGCATGGCAGTGGGAATCACATTTTTCTTTCTTTACTGAGATGTAGTATGCATGCATAGGCAGGTCTCCAAAAAGTTCATGCAAAATTCATGCTTTAAAAACTGCATGCAGGCCGGCGCCATGGTTCAACAGGCTAATCCTCCACCTTGCGGCGCCGGCGCACCGGGTTCTAGTCCCGGTCGGGGCACCGGATTCTGTCCCAGTTGCCCCTCTTCCAGGCCAGCTCTCTGATGTGGCCAGGGAGTGCAGTGGAGGATGGCCCAAGTGTTTGGGCCCTATACCCCATGGGAGACCAGGAGAAGCACCTGGCTCCTGCCATCGGATCAGCGCGGTGCACTGGCCGCAGCGCACCAGCCGCAGCGGCCATTGGAGGGTGAACCAACGGCAAAGGAAGACCTTTCTCTCTGTCTCTCTCTCTCACTGTCCACTCGGCCTGTCAAAAATTAAAAAAAAAAAAAAAAAAAAAAAAAAAAACCTGCATGCAGGGCCAGCGCTGTGGTATAGTAGGATAAGCCTCAGCCTGCAGCCCCTGCATCCCATATGGGCACCGGTTCGTATCCTGCCTGCTCCTCTCCGATTCAGCTCTCTGCTATGGCCTGGGAAAGCAGTGGAAGATGACCCAAGTCCTTGGGCCCCTGCACCCACGTGGGAGATCTGGAAGAGGCTCCTGGCTCCTGGCTTCAGATCAGCTCAGCTCTGGCCATTGCAGTTATTTGGGGAGTGAACCAATGGAATGGAAGACCTCTCTCTCTCTCCCTGGATCTACCACTCTCTGTAACTCTATTAAATAAATAAAATAAATCTTTAAAAAAAAAAACCTATGTATAAATTTCAAAATTCTCTTCTACCAAAATAAACTTATCTTTTAATCCTCTTCTATGAATGATTTGAGTCCTTTGGTATTTCCTTCCAGTGCTGGAAACTTGCTTTACATGTATATACAGTGAGTGGTATAATTATAAAATATATCCTTGAGTTTGATCAACACAGTCCCTGCCCCTGTAATAAAATAATAAGATCCTAACTGGGATGATAACTTTCTTAATATATACCATTCACCCCTATTTGTCTTCACCCATCATTTGCATGTATGTAAATGCTGAAGTTGACACTCTCAAAAATGAACGTTTCCTGAATCTATGTATATGAAATACGTGAAATTTGTACACCTTAATTAAAATAAAAAATAAATAAATAAAAAAGAATGAATGAGTTTTCAGGCACAGAAAAATGGGGGGAACTAACTTTTGGGGACATTTTCTATTTCCTAGGCCTTTTTCTAGCCCCTCTCTGCTGTGTGTGTCCTGGTCTACCTCAGAAGAGAACTCCTTGGTCCTGCCCCAGCATGGCCATCCTGATCTCTCTCACTTGTCCCCCTTGGCAGTCTCCACCACTGTGTAGGTGCAGAATGTTGTCTCTTCAGGGTATTGCTGGTTGTCAGTCTCCCTCGCTAGAGTATGAACTCTGACAGCACAGAGAGATGTGAAGAGTCCCTGTGTCCAGACACTGCCTAGAACACAGTAGGTGCTCCTTACTTTGGCCAGCTGTGTCCATCAAGTTTTTTCTCTCTGTCTTTTTAAAATTTAATTGAAGTAAAACACGTATACAGAAGTCCACCATTTAAAAAAGCGATTAAAATCCTCTACACGGAAAACTTGTAGGAAAACTCATTTCCCAGGCAGAAGTGGGGGCAAAGGTGGGCCTGG
This sequence comes from Sylvilagus floridanus, assembly GCA_949820135.1. Classification (NCBI taxonomy): domain Eukaryota; kingdom Metazoa; phylum Chordata; class Mammalia; order Lagomorpha; family Leporidae; genus Sylvilagus; species Sylvilagus floridanus. The sequence goes on along the minus strand of OX463244.1, from coordinate 73,124,406 downwards.
GCCTGTCAGCCCCAGGTGCCCCAATCTCCTGGTGGGTTTGCCAGCCAGAGAATAGACCCAGTGCAAGCAAGCATTCTGCTGCAGCCCAGCTTTCTGAGCTCTGCAGGACACGGGCAGGGGCAAGAATGGAGCCTTTAGGAAGCAAGCCGACAGCTCCCTTCACCAGAGCTGTTGTTATTGGAAAACAGCATTGGGTGGTGAAGAGACCCTGGCTCTGCCAAGCGAGGAGAACCTCACAAGGGGGGCAAAGGCAGAGAAGCTCCAGGGGTGGGGGCTGCTTGTGGGCTCTGGAGCCTCCCACGTTCTGTCATGCGCAGAGCACTGGCGGGGAGGCCTCTCTTCATCTCTGCAAAACCAGGGTCAAGCTTTGCAAAACTTTGTACCACACCCCCTTAAAAAAACTGTTTTGGGGAAAAAAGGTTGTCGGCTCTCATGGAAAGTTCCTTTCACATTTTAGGAAGCTGTTACTCATCTTTGTTCTCTGAACAGGGGCAGGCTTACTCCGATGCCTGCAGTCCCATTAGGAATTGGCCTTTATTTCCTCCCTGACAGTGTCTCCTATCCTGCCCCAATTCCATCCAGAAGCTCTCTAGATTTGAGTTTTTCTCCCAGAGGGGTATGTGTGTGTGGGGGAGTGTCTCTACAAACTTGTTTTTTAGCTTTTTTATGTTCTCTTCTTAGGATGATGGGACCCATCTTTGGGCAACTGAGGGAAGGGAGTTGAAATTTTTGCCCATGTCAACTTTTAATCAGAGAATTTCATTCAACTCTAGTGGGGCCAGTCTGGCTAAGAGCTAAATCTTGAAAGATCCAGGAGGAAATCTGGCCCCTGATTCTCGTCGAATCAGTAAGACAAGCTTCTGGCTCTACGGTTTTTGGTGAAGGCCGGGCTCCCATCCCCACAGTAGGGTCCTCACTCGGGGTTTCCCTGTTCACCACAGCCATCTCCGCTCCTGCCTCTCAAGTCTTGCTTCCAGGCAGCCCTGTCACCAGGTGGCCCAACACAAACAACCATGGCCGTCCCAACTGCACCCCAGTGGCGACATCAATTTTTTGTTAAGAACTTAACAATAGGCCGGCGCCGTGGCTCAACAGGCTAATCCTCCGCCTTGCGGCGCCGGCACACCGGGTTCTGTCCCGGTTGCCCCTCTTCCAGGCCAGCCCTCTGCTGTGGCCCAGGAGTGCAGTGGAGGATGGCCCAAGTGCTTGGGCCCTGCACCCCATGGGAGACCAGGAAAAAGCACCTAGCACCTGGCTCCTGCCATTGGATGAGCGCGGTGCGCCGGCCGCAGCGCGCCGACCGGGGCAGCCATTGGAGGGTGACCCAATGGCAACGGAAGACCTTTCTCTCTGTCTCTCTCTCTCACTGTCCACTATGCCTGTCAAAAAAAAAAAAAAAAAAAGAACTTAACAATAATTATAAAATCATTTTATGTCTTGAATCATTTTAAGCTATTGACTAGATGTTTAAAAAGTAATTCATTCATATGAGTTTTAAAAAGCAAAGCATCCACGAGAATGGACAGAGTAGGTCTCTTTTCGGCTGCAGACCCTCAGTCTGCAGAGGTAACGGCTGTGTGTCCTTCCAGTCTTTCTCCATCCGCCTTCGTTCGACCCATGGAAGCAAGTGCTACTAGGTGATCTGCCCCTTCCTGAATCTTCCTACTCCAGCCCCCATCACTTCCTCCATGCCAGCCACACTGGCCTCCACACATTCTCATACACGTTTGCTTACACCTGCTGGCACTTCTTGGCACCCCCTTCCCTCAGATACTTGCCCAATTTGTTCTTTTGCTTTATTCTTGTCTGTCTCTCTTCAAACGTTGCCTCATGGGAAGACCTCTGGGTATCCTGCCTACAATCCTAGTCTCCAAACCCTGAATTACAAACCTCAGAGAACTTACCAACAGTTCTCTTTATAGATCTATGCCTTACATTTGTTTATCATTTCTCTCCTCCATGAAAATATAAGTTTCACAAGAGCAAGTATTTTTATTTCTATTTTGTTCGTGGTTAAATCTCTAGCAGCCAGAATTATGCCTACAAGGTACCCAAAACATTTTTGTGGAATGGAGTAAATGAATGAGTCAATATTTTGCTTTGTGCTTCATGATGCCAAACAACCGCATTCAGGCCACACTTCCGAAAACAGTACCTCCTGAGGACCTTTCCCCTTGGTGATGAGAACCAGCATGGCAGGGGCAAGCACTGTGGCACCGTGGATTAAACTACCAGTGACAACGGAATCCCTTGAGCTCCACTTCCAATCTAGCTTCCTGCTAATGGACCTTGGAAAGCAGCGGATGACCCAAGTCATTGGGCCCCTGCTGACTATGTGCGAGACCTGGATGGAGTTCCAGGTTCTCGGCTTTGGCCTGCCCCCTCCTCAGCTATTGTGGCTATCTGGGGAATGAACCAGCAGATAGAAGATCTCTCTCTCTCTCTCTCTCTTGCTCTCTCTGTAGTTCCCTCTCTTTCTCATCCAAGGACTAACCAGGCCCGACTCTGCTTAGCTATCAAGATCAGATGAGAACAGGCATGTTCAGGGTGGTATGGCGAGGGGTAGGGGGAGGGGGAAGGACAGGGGGAGGAGGAGGTGGAGGAGAACTAGAAACCAGCATGGCTGAGGCAGCTCCTGTCAGGGTGACCAATCTTCCTGTTTTGCCTGAGATGGAAGGGTGTCTGGTGAGATGGGACTTCAGGTGTTAAGATGGGGAGTCACTGGCAAACCAAATCAGCCACTGCGAGCTCACATTCAGCCTGCCTTTGCCTGTAGCCAAGCACTAGTTGTCTGCCCCAAGTGACATTTCAGAAGATGTGTGCAAGGTCAACCACCCTGTCCACAAACATCTACTAAGTAACAGTTGCAACATTTTTCAGTAGCTGGAGAGCAGAGAAAGAAACCACAGTTAACAAAGTAAATCAAGCACAGTTCATGTCCTCAAGGAAACTTACAATTTAATGAAGGAGACTGATATATAAATAAATGATTTCAATATACATCCAATATGTAACATGTCTCCAAACTGTCTTTCCCTAAAATTTCAATTCTGCAACTTTGCCCTATTTTGGGTATAATCATTTTTAGCTGGATCAATCTGAACAAAGTTCATTTTTTTCTAAAGTGAATTTTTTGTGATCAAAAATAAAATGTAATGCAATAGGTTGAATAATTGCTCCAGAAGGTATCAGATCACGATTCCTGCAACCCGAAAATGCAACTGTATTTGGAAAGAGAGTCTTTGTAGATGTGATTAAAAGGGTCTTTTTTCTTTTAAAACAATTATTTATTTATTTGAGAGGCAGAGAGGGAGAAGGAATGGGAGAGAGAAGAGGAGGAGAGACAGAGGAAAAGAGAGTTCCCATCTACTGGTTCACTTCCCAAATTCCTACAAGAGCCAAGGGGCTAAAACTGGCAGCCAGGAACTCTCTCCAGGTCTCCCTGGAGCAGAGGGAGCAGATGATCAGCCTAGTGGCTAAGATGGCCACATTCTGCACAAGACTGTCTAAATTAGACTCCTTGCTCTGGTTCCAGACTCCAGCTTCCTTCCAACGCAGACCTCGCGGGGCAGCTGTGATGGCTCAAGTACTTAGGTTCTTGCCACCCTCAAGGGAGACCTGGATTGTATTCCTGGCTCCTGGCTCTGGCCCAGCCTACCACTGGCCCTTGTGGGCATTCAGAGAGTGAACCAGTGGGTAGTAGCTCTGTCTTCCTGTGTCTCTCTACTACTAAAAAAAAGAAAGGGAAGAAGAGGAAAGGGAAGAATAGGGCAAGGGAGAGGGAGAGAGGAAGGGGGAGGGAGGGAGAGGGAGAGAGTGAAGTGTTATAGTTCTTTGTTCATTTGCTTAGTGGGAAGTTATATGATTATTTTTTCTTTGTATTGGTAAGCAAGTGTTCTATATCATTAAATAATTTTAATTCCCTGTCATTTTATTATAGCTTTTATAATTGTTCATTATCTTTATTTTTATTAACATACTTTAATATTAGGTAAATAATTTATCCATTATTCACTTCGTTAAGTTTCCCTTTTGTGATCTTTCCCATTGCTTTCATTGTTGGAAAAACCTTTCTCTACCTGAAATCTACTGAATGGTAAGGCTGTAACTTGATTTCCCCCTTATCTAATAGTTAACCAGTTCTTCCTACATTGTCTCAAGAACTGTACCTGTTTAGTTTTTCATGTTAAGTTTTTTAACTTTTCATCAGTTTTTCATGTTTAAGTTTTTTAACTGTTCAGTTACTTAATACATGATCCTATTTAAGTGCTATCTCTATTTTTAAGTAGTGTGGGAGTCATGAGACAGAATTTTAAATCTTTATCTGCACTTACTAACTGTATCATCCCAAGCAGGACTCTCTTTGAGTCTGAATTTACTCATTTGTATAAGAGACAAACAAAATTACTTCATAGGGTTATTTTAATGAGTAAGCGAAATAATACTTATAATGTGCTTATCACATAGAAATTACTCAATGTGGTATCTATTATAATCACTATTATTTCATTAATATTTTCCCTATTGTTATTACATTGAGATATAATTCTATTGTTGCTGCACAAGTAGGTTTCAATAAATTATTGTGATAATGTAACAGAGCTATTCCCATGTCCCTGAAGAAAGTTTGCTTATGTTATCATATTTACTATTGTGCTCAAAGAAATCTATTAAATGAGTTCTTCAACATTGTTAACCTCATTAGGTTCTACCTATGAGAAGTTAGCCAGCACAATGAAACATTCCTATTTTTTTTTAGTCCAAATATGCCGCCTAAATACAATGACAGATTTCCTTCATATCTGATGATAAATTGACAAAATATTGCTATGGTATTTTTAAGTTGGTATAAGAGAACAGAATGGTTAGTAATATCTGGAAACAGGAATGGGGAAAGATAAATATGGACCTTGTTTGGAGTCTGTATGTCAGATCTACAGAGAAATTCTTATTTCTAAGGTTTCTAAGTAAGAATCCCTATCTACCCCCAAAATAGAATGAGATATTATTTAAAAGAAATTTGTCTCATCCAGTTCACTAACATGATATTCTAGTTTATCATATTCGAAGATGACACTGTTGTACTGACAACATATGCAGAAAACAAACAATAAAGCCTTAAGCACAATTAAAACAAAAATAAGATAATATTTTTGGCAGATTCAGATTGGCAAATAGCTTAACAAATTGAAAATACACGGCGTTGGCCAGACTGCAGGGAAAAGAGCATTACTGTCTCTGGAGGACAGCTTGACAATATGTAACAAAATTTTAAAATAAGGACTCTTTGCTCAGCAAATCTTCTTCAGTGATTCTCCCTTAAAGATATTCAGTGTGAAGATACATATGCAAAAATACTTGTCATATTGCTGTTTATTAAAGCAAAGTATTGAGAAACAAAAAAATCTAAATGTCTATCAGCAGGGCACTGGTTTCAGAAATTATGGCACATAGGAGGGAATATTCTGTAAAAAGTATATCTATATCTATTAACATGGAAAGATATTCACATTTTTTAGTCAAAATAATTCCAGGGCCAGCTCTGTGGCGTAGCAGGTTAAGATACCACTTGCAGTGCTGGCATCCCATATGGGCGCCGGTTCAAGTCCCGGCTGCTCCACTTCTGATCCAGCTCTCTGCTATAGCCTGGAAAAGCAGTAGAAGATGGCCCAAGTCCTTGGGCCCCTGCACCTGCGTGGGAGACCCGGCTCCTGGCTTCAGATCGGCTTAGCTCCTGCCATTGCAGCCAGTTGGGGAGTGAACAAGTGAATGGAAGACCTCTTTCTCTGCCTCTCCTTCTCTCTCTGTGTAACTCTGACTTTCAAATAAATAAATTAATTAAAAGTTCCAAAGTAGAAATATATAGTATAATAATAAAACCTGAGAGTGTATATATGGGAGAGGACATTAAGGAAGAGAGAGACAGACAGACAGCTATGTGTGTGTGTGACAGAGAGAAAGAGAGAGAGATCATAAATGTTAGTAGAAGATGTGCTTGGTGTATATTTCAGGTGCTTTAATTTTCTTATTGCTTTAATTTTACCATAAAATCCTGTTTTCATTTGAGAAAACAAATCACACCAAAAACACCATACAAAGAATAAAAGACTTGAAGGAAATACCTATGACATATTAACTAGTAGTTTTTGGTCTTTAAGGAGAAAGACCAAGCATTCCTTTCGGCTTCCCTGCATTTTCCAGATGGTCTTTTATTCAGTACAACTATTTTAAGATGAGAAATACATGTGATGAGAGCAATTGTAACCTGGCATTCCCCCGTGAAGCCCACCAGTTTTCCTCTTGGTTCCCGGAAAAGCTTCCTCTGCGGTCGCTGTGCTTCCATGGACACGGGCTTAGCCATTTAGACTGCAGACATGTTTACCTTCTGTTCTAGCTCTTGGAGAAGTCCCTTAACACGGACAACCCTACTCAGCTGGTCTATATCGATGTTTCTCTAGTTGTCAACATTTATGCCCAAATTGTGGGGTTTTTTTAAAGACTAATTTTATACTGAATACTGAATACAGTATTTGTTTTTTATTTATTTGAAAGGTACAGAAAAAGACAGAGGACAACACCCCATCCACTGGTTTACTCCCCAAATGCCTGCAAATCCAGGGCTGGGCCAGGCCAAAGCCAGGAGCTGAGAACTCAATCCAGGTCTCTCACATGGGTGGCAGGGACCCACATACTTGAGTCATCACTTCTTGGCTCCCAGGGTGCACATTAACAGGAAGCTGGAATTCAGAGCAGAGCTGGGACTCAAACACAAGTACTCCTACATGGGATGCAGGCACCTCAAATGGAATCTTTTTCTTTTTTAAAGATTTATTTATTTATTTGAAAGGCAGAGTTAGAGAGAGAGAGAGAGAAAGAGAGAGAGAGAGAAAGAGAGAGAGAGAGAAAGAGAGAGAGAGAGAGAGAGAGAATGAGATCCTCCATTCAATGGTTCACTCTCCAAGTGACCACAATGGCAGGGCTGGGCCAGGATGCAACCAGGAGCCAGGAGCTTCATCCAGGTCTCCCCCGTGGGTGCAGGGGCCCGAGTACTTGCACCATCTCCTGCTGCCTTACCAGGCATATTAGCAGAGAGCTGAGCAGCCAGGAGTTAAAATGGAATTCTGGTATGGGATGTCAGTGTTGTAGATGGTGGTTTAACTCACTGTACTACAATGTTGGATCCCTTAATCCTTTCTTCACATACAGTTTGTATTTTAGATTTGTATTGAAATATTATTATATATATTTTTATTTTTTTTTGACAGGCAGAGTGGACAGTGAGAGAGAGAGAGAGACAGAGAGAAAGGTCTTCCTTTGCTGTTGGTTCACCCTCCAATGGCTGCCGCAGCCAGCGCACTATAGCCGACGCACCGTGCTGATCCAATGGCAGGAGCCAGGTGCTTCTCCTGGTCTCCCATGGGGTGCAGGGCCCAAGCACTTGGGCCATCCTCCACTGCACTCCGGGCCACAGCAGAGAGCTGGCCTGGAAGAGAGGTAACCGGGACAGAATCCAGTGCCCCGATCAGGACTAGAACCTGGTGTGCTGGTGCCACAAGGCGGAGGATTAGCCTATTGAGCCGCAGCGCCGACCGAAATATTATTATAAATATTTTCCTGTTATTATACAATTGTGTATTCTGGATTTTTTCAAACATTATCATGAGTATTTCCTAGTACCACTGAAAACTCTTAAATATATTTTTAATGCCCATATCCAACTTTTAAGTAGCATTCATTTATTTTTATATTAAACACTCAAAATAAGTTGATTACAATAACCATTGTTCTGTGGAACAACCTGAATCGTTCCTATTGTTTGAACTTTGATCTGGCTCTTTCCAACAACTGCAAATCCTCCATAATCTCAATTTCCAATATTCCCTATCCTACTCCAACACTCCACCACACTCACTGGAATGCATAATCCATTTTTACCTCCTTATTCATCATTATTACGCCCTCATTTCCTTTCTTATCCAGACTGAATTCCCTGATGGATTATTTCAACCACGTCCTGGCATCTACCCTCATCTTCTTCATCCTTCTTTTGCAAGCTGAACCTTATCGTTGGTTAAACCCAGCTCTGCCTCCTCTACACCTCTATTCACGCAGCCAAACATCCAAGCCCTATTTTTAATGCTATTGATATTGACACACATCAAGCACTGCTTCTCATTTCTACTTCCCTGTGGGTGCCCTAAAAGGGGTCCGCACAGTTGCCACTGTAGTGTTCTGCTCCTGCCCATCGTCCATCCCTCCAACCCAACTCACCAGCCCTGCTGCATTCCTTCTTTACTGCTTTTCTCAGATTCTATCTCTTCACAGTTTCCTAACCTTTCTGCTGACCTTTGCTTGTTTTCTCTCTCCTGCCTATCTGCATACCCCACCTTTCCCAAAAAGAAACACAGAAGGAATTGCCTGATAAACATGAACCAGCGGCTCAAGTCTCACGTTCCTGTCCTGCCTCTACTGTGTGACCTTGGGCGAGGCACCTGCGTCTCTGTTTCTCAGTTTCCTCCCTGTACAATGAGACACATTCAGTCACAGAAAACAAGGAGATAATTTAACCCAGCTCTTAAAACAAACAACACAATTCTGAGAACTCAAGAATGAAAACTCAGCGAGCAGTTCCATACCCTGTTTTTCTCACCATACCATCCTACTGCCATCACCATGCTAAGATAGTGTCAACCATCTGCTGAACACAATTGTTGCTAGTTGAGTGCTGAAGCTCTCCTTGTCCCATTCATGCATCCCCCCCATGACCATAGCGGCAATCCAAAGACTCACCGTGAATTTCTCATAGAGCTCGTAAGTCAGGAGGGGGTTGGGCAGCTCCCTAAAGTAGAGTTTGCAGAGTGAGCCCACACAGTGGATGTCCTGGAGGTACACTTCCCTTGTCAGGTCTGGACATTGATCTGAGCCAAACTCTTGCCTGAAACAACACAGACGGAGACATAACAATCCCAGGGAGTATGTGTTCCATGTCAGCAGCTGCTTGGCTGCTTAGGGGTAAAAAGACCCTAAATGGTTGATATGACCATGTTTTTAACCTTGATTCTCCTCCAGGCTCAATGAAGCCATAGGAAGATTTCCACTTGGGGTCTGGGTCTTCCTTGCAAAATCTGATGTGAATAGGAAGACATAATGCTCAACTATGAATGGATGTCCCATGGCACTATATCTGTAGCATCAGTTATGAACATTAGGGAAATGTGAAAAAAAATTGCCAAAAAGGCCTACTGAGACTGCAGTTTTTCAAAAATATTGCTCAAAATGAACTCTTTCTTCCAGAAGAGATCCAAACCAGGTGTGTCATATTATTATCAATTGCCTCCATATATTCATGTCAACAAACTTGTTTTATCTGGAAACTCAAACCCAGGGTTGCAGAACTTTAATCAACTATCTTTTTGATGTTCAATGGAACCTCTAGGCTGCCTGATGGCGACTCCTGCAGGATAGATGAGATTGTAAATATCTTTTCAAACAATCTATGCTGGCAAATCCGGCAATATCAGCTGATTCTCAACACAGTTTCTAATTAGAAAAAAAAAAAATCTGCTCAATGAACATACTGCCTCAAATAATGTATACTTACAAGTTAAAATATGTTTATGACAACTATGAGCTTTGATATAGAAAATAAGTTAGATCTTTCATGAGTATTCAGTTGGCCAATCAAGTGTTGACAAACTCAAAAGGACTCTCGGAACGAGCATTTTCAAAATGGCTTGCAATGCCCAGTCTCCTGTACTCTGGTCCTGCCATTTTAATGAAGAATAGGGAAATCCCTGATGCTGTCAGAACATCAAAGGACATGAGCAGTGTCTTGAAAAAAGAGAACCATGGCATGGCGTCATGAATTCATAGGCATATGTTTTTGTTTTTTTTTTAAAGAGAGCAGAAGGAGAACCATCTAGAGCTTATTAATTTATTTAGTCAAAAGTTCCCCTTGTCAAGCTAAAGTTAGTCCTTACATAAAATAATTGATCACCATCTAAATATCTTTCTAGGATACCAGCTACCGTGTAGTATACTTCAGAGCAAAGAGTAATACATTAAAAAGTATTTGCTGCTGAAATTCTAAAAAGTGGTACACTTATAATGTGTGAATTATATAAATATATGGCTGTAATAAGCCAATTTAAAAAAAAAAAACCATCAGTCTCCAGGTATAAGGATAATGTTTTCTTCTTTTTGTATAACTAAATTACAATTGAGATTTGTGGCAGAAACCAAATAGGATAGGGGAAGAAGATGAAAGCTGAATTACTTTGCATGATCTATTAAATTTTACATATTTATCTTGTAATAAAAATGTTTTATTGCTTTAAAAGTCAATATGTAACTAAACATTATACAAATATAGTATATATATATATATATATATATATATATATATATATATATCTTCCATTAAAGAATAATATGTGAGGGCCAGCATTGTGGCACAGTGGGTTAAGGTGCATCGGCTTAAGTTGCCACCTGCAACACCAACATTCCATATGGGTGCTGGTTTGAGTCCTGCCTGCTCTGCTTCCTGTCTAGCTCCCTGCTAATGGTCTAGAAAAGTAGCAGATTTGGTCCCAGTGCATGAGCCCCTGCATCCATATGAGACCTGGATGAAGCTCCTGGCTCCTAGCTTTGGCCAGGCCCAGCTGTGGTCATTGTGGCCATTTAAGGAGTGAACCAGTAGATGGAAGATCTCTCTTTCTGCCTCTCCCTCCCTCTATAAATCTTTTTTAAAAATTAATCTTTTTAAAAAAAGAATAATATACAAAATACCTAAACCTATTGTTTTAGTCATAGTAAATTATATGGATATTACATACATATATATAATGTATACTTTAAATGTAGTCTATCGGCTGGTGCCGTGGCTCAACAGGCTAATCCTCCACCTTGCAGCGCCGGCACACACGGGTTCTAGTCCCGATCGGGGCACCAGATTCTGTCCCGGTTACCCCTCTTCCAGGCCATCTCTCTGCTATGGCCAGGGAGTGCAGTGGAAGATGGCCCAAGTACTTGGGCCCTGCACCCCATGGGAGACCAGGAGAAGCACCTGGCTCCTGCCATTGGATCAGCACGGTGCACCAGCTGCAGCGCGCTTGCCACAGCGGCCACTGGAGGGTGAACCAATGGCAAAGGAAGACCTTTCTCTCTGTCTCTCTCTCTCCCTCACTGTCCACTCTGCCTGTCAAAAAAAAAATGTCGTCTATCATATATCTATATTATATGTTAGATGCATAAAACATATATCTGTGTTTTGGGTAAAAGTTTTTGCTCTCTCTTTTTTTTTTAAGATTCATTCATTTGGAAGGCAATTACAGAGAGAAAAGGACAGAGAGAGAGACACACAGATTTTCCACCCTTGATTCATTCCCCAAATGGCCACAATGGCCAGGGCTGAGCGGGGCTAAAGCCAGGAGCTTCATTCTAGTCCCCCATGTGTGTACAGGGGCCCAAGTACTTGCGCTATCCTTCATACTTTCTCAGGCACATTAGCAGGGAGCTGGATCAGAAGTGGAGCAGCCAGGAATCAAACTGGTGCTCATATGCCAGTGCCCTAACCTACTACATCACAATGCTGGCTCCCAGTTTCTGGCCTATTAATGTGATAGAATTTCTTTCAAATTTTTAGGATAAATCTGTAGAATTGGAAATAATTCATCCAGTAATGTTTTAAATAACAATATCAATTAGATATTAGTCAATATCCATTAGAGAAATGCACAGTTATGCACACTTCTGATTTTTCAACCACATGAAACATCAAATGTAACAAGAACCTTCAAGTTCTGAACATTATGGAACCAAGACCCAATCCGACTAAGTTTTGGGTAGGCAAAAAGATGATAATAAATCATGTGTTTCTAACTCGTAACCTAAATCATTGGAGTTAAGTCCACTTAAGAAGGGTAGATCTGGTTCAAGACAAACAAGCAGATTAAAAGCCCTCAGGAGCTTTTTATTGGAAAGAATTACATCAGGCTGGGTAGCTTCCTGATTAGAATAGGAACAGTCAGGCATCTGAAAACAGATGCATCTGATCTTGGCCCGGCCACCTTTCCTTTTATCTCTTTGGGTTTTTAATACTCCCAACACCTGCAGACAGAGCGCTGGCCAGAGGAAGGATCTTGGGAGAATTCCTGTGGGGGCTATTCTTTGAGCTTACCTTAGCCGTTGAATGTTTGAGGTGACTCCAGAAAGCCGATAGATTCCATCCACAATCCCATGAGTCTCTATAAATTCTGCACAGCTCTTCAATACATATGGAACTGTGTAACAGAAAAGAAAAAAACAATAAGGTATCAGATGTAAATCTGACTGTCTTTTTAAACATATCCTTTTAAAAATCCAGGTAACTTCAAAGAGAAACAAGGCACCTCACATGAGATACAAGTGGAAATGATTACTTACAAGTGATAGGTGATGTTCCTTTTTAATTTTTCAAAAACCATATGGTTTTGTTAAAGTTTTTAAAAACTAACATATTTAAATTTTTTAAGGTTTATTTGCTTGAAAGGCAGAGAGAGAAGGATAGACACACAAAGAGATATCTTGCATCCTCTGGTTCAGGCTGACAATGATCACAACAGCTCCCTGTGGCTGGGCCAGGCTGAAGCCAGGAGTCTAGAACTCCATCTGGGTCTCCCACATGGATGGCAAGTGTCCAAGTACTTGGGCTCTCTTCTGCAGTCTTCCCAGGCACATTAGCAGGGAGATGGACTAGGAGCAGAGCAGCTACGACTCAAACTGGTGCTCCAATATGGGATGCCAGTGTCACAAGTAATAATTTAACTCATTGAGTCACAACATCAGCTTGTGTGTTTTAGAGTTGCTTTAAGATTTGAAAAATATGCAAAAGTTTATATTTTTTTAAAAAAATTATGATTCATTTATTATTTATTTAACAATGCAGTTTATTTTTAATATTTATTTAATGAACATAAATTTCCAAAGTACAGCATATTAATTACAATGGCTTCCCCCCCCCATAACTTCCCTCCCACCCGCAACCCTCCTCTTTCCCGTTCCCTCTCCCCTTCCATTCACATCGATTCATTTTCAATTCTCTTTATATACAGAAGATCAGTTTAGTATATCTTGAGTAAAGATTTCAACAGTTTGCACCCACATAGAAACACAAAGTGAGTACTAGTTATAGCATTAATTCACAATGTACAGCACATTAAGGACAGAGATCCTACATGAGGAGTAAGTGCACAGTGACTCCTGTTGTTGACTTAACAAATTGACACTCTTGTTTATGGCATTAGTAATCACCCTAGGCTCTTGTCATGAGATGCCAAGGCTATGGAAGCCTTTTGAGTTCACCGACTCTGATCATATTTAGACAAGGCCATAGTCAAAGTGGAAGTTCTCTCCTCCCTTCAGAGAAAGGTACCTCCTTCTTTGATGACCCGTTCCTTCCACTGGGATCTCATGCACGAAGATCCTTCATTTAGGTCATTTTTTATTTGAAAGGTAGAGTTACAGAGAGGCAGAAGCAGAGAGAAGGGTCTTCCATCCAGTGGTTCATTCTCCAAATGGCTTCAATGGCCAGAGTTGGGCTGATTCAAAGCCAGGACCAGGAGCTTCTTCTGGGTCTTCCATGTAGGTGCAGGGACCCATGGATGTGGGCCATCTTCCACTGCTTTCCCAGGCCATAGCAAAGAGTTGGATCAGAAGTGGATCATCCGGTACTTGAACCGGCGCCCATATGGGAGGCTTTACCTGATACACTAAAGCACCAGCCCCCAAAAGTTTAGATTTTTTGAGACCACCTGTGACCTTGGAACTCTCACAACTGAATCTCATCTTGTTACTGGTTCTCCAGGTGTGTCTTTCTGACCTTGGCATCAGTATAATCTGAGAACTTGAAAATGCAAACTCCCAGGCCTTACTTTGGACTGACTAACTCAGAAATTCCGAGAATGGGGCCCAGCAATCTGTGTTTTAACAAACCCTCTGGATAATATGGATGCAGACTAAAATTAGAGAATCACTGCCTAATTCTACACAGGAAGCAGCCAAGGCTCGGGTAAATTTACTTATGATTGTTGCTTACGCAAAGTAATTAATAATTGGAAAATGCCTACAATACAAATAAGTGAAAGAAAAGCAAAATAGAATATATGCTGTAAATTCAGTTATACAAAAGAAAGAAGACCAGAAGAAAATCTGCCAGAATGTAAAAGGTGATTTCAAGGTTAAAGTCTTTTTAATGGTGAGATTGCTCTCCCTCCCCCATGGGTCAAATCGGTCATTGATTTAATGGACCACATAAAAGGAACCGCCATGGGCTCTTGAATTCTTGCCACTCCAGAGTTCAGAGCCTTGGTGAAGAAGTGTCTAGCTGTATTCTCTCCTTGGAACTGACCTTGAGTGGGCCAGACAGCTCACTGACCCCGAATGACAGATACAAGCCGCAGGATGGTGCAGATAGAGTGACAAGTCACATGCCACTCGGGTCCCTGGACAGATCCACCTGAGACCTCCCCTTGTGAGTGTGCTGTGAATTGTGGGCTGGAGTTGAACAACCCAGACCTCAGATTCTGGTGACTCCAAGTGACTCTGGAGGCATAGAGGTGGTGTGGGCCTTTCATGAATGAATGCTTGAGTGAGCAAATGTGCTCCTGCCCCCAACATAGGCCAACCCATTAGTGACTTAGGTTAGATGAATGCCACTTCATTATTGCTTATTGCATATGCTCACACCTACACACAACTCCAAGCTGGACTGCACCTTTACATGAGTAGACACCAGGCCTTTGGACTCAACATCCTACCTGAATTCTCTCTCACAATACTTTGCAAACACCTCCTATCCATGTTGCCTTTAATTAACTACAATTTTAGGTGCTCAATCATGTTCATCATATTGATGGTATTTTCTCTTCTCTGAAAGGCTAGGCATGCCCACAGCCACTCTGCTCCAGGGCATTTCCATGCTTTGTCCCTGTCCTCCATGACTGGAACAGGAAAAAATCTTCAGTTAACCCGGGTAGCAGGAGGTCAAGGAGTGGACTTTGGATTGGAAATATTGAGTTCTGAGAGCATAGAAATGGAAGCACTTCATTTAAGCGTAGACAAGAGGCTGTGGGAGTGGGCAGGGTCCAGAGCTCCCACCTGTCTGCAACTAGAAGAGCTACAATGTGGTCTGTTTTATAAAAATAGGGAGCTCAGTAAGATTTTTGTCTTTCATCCACATAGAAATACAGTTCTAGTGCCTAGAGGGATGAGTAGATAGATAGATACATAGATACACAGATATATAAACATGAGGTCTTCAAAAAGTTCTTGGAAAAAGAAGATTATGAAAACTATGGGGTGTAATGGCCATCTGCAGTGCCAGCATCCCATATGGGTACTGGTTCAAGTCCCAGCTGCTCCACTTCTGATCCAGCTCTCTGCTATGGCTTGGAAAAGCAGCAGAAGATGGCCCAAGTCCTTCAGCCCCTGCACTCACATAGGAAACCTGGAAGATACTCCAGGCTCCTGGCTTCAGATCAGCTTAGCTCCAGCTGTTGTGGCCATCTGGGGAGTGAACCGGTTGATGGAAGACCTCTCTCTCTCTGCCTCTCTGTGACTCTGCCTTTAAAATAATTAATCTTTTTTAAAAAAGAAAAAATATGCATGGATTTCAAAAAGTTTTTTATGAAATAAATACTTTAATTCTACTTTACCATGAACTTTTTATTATTGTTTATTTATAGGCAGACACACACACACACACACACACACACACACACACAGAGACAGATCGTCCACCTGCTAGTTCACTCCCCAAATGGCTGCCATGGCTGGGATTGGACCAGGATGAAGCTGGAAACCCCATCTGGGTCTCCCATATGGGAGGCATGGACTCAAATACTTGGGCCATCTTCCATTATCTTCCCAGATACATCAGCAGGAATTTGAATCAGAAGTGGAGCAGCTGGGACTCAAACTGACACTCCAGTATGGGATGCAAATGTCACCAGTGGCGGCTTAACCCACTGTACCACAACATCAGCCCTTCCATGAATTTTCTGCAGTTACTTTATACCTATCTTAAAATTCCTGTTCGGCACAATAACGTTAGACTCTTTCCCTACCACAGCAAAATGTTTTGCAATGGGCTACATATGGTCTATGGCTGAGAGTGCAGGTTTGGATGCCAAACTGCCTATCGAACTGTGGGAAAAATATGATTCTGTTTCTCATTTTCCACGTTTGTAAAATGAGCACAGTAGTGTTTTTTGTATCATAGTTAGAACTGAAAATGCTGCTTATTTTAGCACATACTCCAGCAGCTAAAGAGCATGCCAGTCATTTTTTTTAAATTTTTTTTTTTATTTGACAGAGTTAAACAGTGAGAGAGAGACAGACAGAGAGAAAGGTCTTTCTTCTGTTGGTTCACCACCCAAATGGCCACTATGGCCAGGCCAGAGTTACGCCGATCCGAAGCCAGGAGCCAGGTGCTTCTTCCTGTTCTCCCATGCGGGTGCAGGGGCCCAAGCACTTGGACCATCCTCCACTGCCTTCCTGGGCCACAGCAGAGAGCTGGACTGGAAGAAGAGCAACCGAGACTAGAATCCAGTGCCCATATGGGATGCTGGCGCTGCAGGTGGAGGATTAACCAAGTGAGCCGCGGCACTGGCCCCCAGTCATTGTTTCTATTTGTATCTATCTATGATATGAATTTATAATTTGATTTTCTTGGTGAAAACAGTGCTTGCCCCTTTCCATGCAGTGGGCACTGGGGGGTGGAGAACCAGCCTCATACCAGTTAAAATTCACCTCTACTCTTTGGAATGGCTGTTGTGTTCTTCTTGGTAAATATTTCTCTCTGAAAGCAATTTTGCTTCCATACAGTCTCTCTGCTGTGCTTTAAAGTGTTATCTTTGTTGCACAAGGACAGTAGGACCCAACAGTGAAAGGACTAGGAGTCGGGAGTCTGGGAGCTATGATTCAGTTTGTACCCCAGGTGCATGCCTGTTAAGCTGGGCAGGGCACAAGGGTACTTGAACTTTGAGAACTCCAAGGCAAAACTTCAGACTTCAAGTGCTGCACAAAACACTTCACAAAAGAGGCAATACAAGGTCAGCAAGCTGTCCCAGTCCAGTGCAGGAGAGGACCTCCCCGTACTGCTGCTCTCAGCTGCAGCATTGCAGGCTGTCTTTGTTTTAGAGGTGGGGAAAACACATTCCATTTATTCTGGCCTTTTTACAAAGGCCCTAGAACCTCTCGTTCATGGCTCTGTTTAAGCAGGTGGCAATACTAAAACAGCCCAAGGGAAAAGGCCCTGGTCCCAGTCCTTGATTCTCCACCTGGGCTGAGTTGGAAGGTGTAGGAATTCCCCATCATCCTTAGTAATGGAAAGGGATTCACAGAATCTCTGTGCAACCACCTGGCTCTAGACATGAGAGCAGTGGTTCCCAGACTCTGGTACCAGGGCTGAGTCCTGCAGCAGCTGCAGGATCCTCCAGGTGATTCTGGTGTCCGTGAAAGTGGAAGAAGCACCAGTCTAGACCAGAGTTGCTTATATCTCAATGAGCATAAAAATAACCTGAGTCTCTTGTTAAGATATCTATTCCAGTTCAGTAGGGAGGTGGATGGAGGGAGTGTTGGGAATTTTTACTTCTAACAAATTCTCAGGTGGTGGGGTGCTGCCAATCTGCAGCCCACACTTGAGGTAGCAAGGAGCTAAGGATGATACTGAAGGGTGGTGGTGCTAAGATTTTAGTTTCAAAATCTCAAAATTCTTTAGACTGTTGTTTCTGGGGTCCAACCAGGGGACACTCTAGGTTTCTGGACAGGCTAGAAGCTTGACACAAAATAGCTGAGTAGTTAAGAGATGGAAAGAAAGCTTCCATTGTCAATTTGGCATGGGAAGGATTGACGTTGGAGGTTGGAGCCACAGAGCTAGTTCTGTGGGATTGAACTTGGGTCCAAAGAACTTTAAGTCTCCTCCTACAAAGGAACACACAGTTGCTGATTATGACATAATATTATAACTTGGTTGAATTGTTTCATTGATGGTCCTCTGACTCCCCCCACTGCTTTTATTTTGGCTTTTCCTGGACTAAACATTAAGGTTTAGTCTGAGTAGGAAATACGTTTTCAGGTCATTGCTAATGAAAAAAGAAAATCTTGCTTTATTTATGCTTTACAGTTTATGAAACATTATAAATTCCTTTGTCTCATTTGTTCTAACCCAGAACAATTAACAGACAGTTTACACTTAGAGATAGAATTGGGGCACTCTTCTCTCATTTCTAAACTCCTCAAGGGTTCAGCACAGAATAAACCAACAGTCAAATCATTTCTCTGAGTTCCCCAGTAGACACAATTCTGCAAGGTGCTTCAGTCGCCTGTGTGCCTGGGACATGATCAGATCTGAAACTGGAAACAGCACAACTTTATCTGCTCATTTATGTGGTTGTAGCAGTCACCTTCTTCCGTTGAGCAAACGGCATTGTATTTTAGGGAAATAAGGTGTTCCTCATTCCCACTCTAGATCCTATTAAGGTCTTGTATTAGACGTCATCCCCTCTCTGGGTCCTTCAGTTCTGAACTTCAAAGTCCAGTCCAGTGACCGACATATACTGTCCAGCACCAAATTCCAAACAGTATTCCAATAGAATACTGTTCAGTACCAAAAAAGGGAGTGATACAGCATGAGTGCATCTTAAATGCACTAGAATGGGTGATAGAAGCCAGAGTATAAGAGTACATACTATAGAACTCCATTTTTTGGCCGGTGCCGTGGCTCAACAGGCTAATCCTCTGCCTTGCGGCGCCGGCACACACGGGTTCTAGTCCCGGTTGGGGTGCCGGATTCTGTCCCGGTTGCCCCTCTTCCAGGCCAGCTCTCTGCTGTGGCCCAGAGCGCAGTGGAGGATGGCCCAAGTGCTTGGGCCCTGCACCCCATGGGAGACCAGGAAAAGCACCTGGCACCTGGCTCCTGCCAGGTGAGCGCGGATGAGCGCGGTGCGCCGGCCGCGGCGGCCATTGGAGGGTGAACCAACAGCAAAGGAAGACCTTTCTCTCTGTCTCTCTCTCTCACTGTCCACTCTGCCTGTCAAAAAAAAAAAAAAAGAACTCCATTTTTATGGAACTCTAGAAAATGCAAACAATTCACAGTGAGAGAAACAAAGGATTAGCCAGGAGGCAGGGATCAAAAAGGGGGCCCAAGGAACCTTTTGGGTGTGATGGACATGGAAATGGAATGTGAAAAGATTGAATGAGACAAGACACTGCACGGTGAATAAAGCTTTTGAGACTCTTGCACTGCATATGGAAGAGAGAGGGGAAAGATTTTAAATAATTTTCCTGTGCTGTGAAAGAGCCCCCTCTTCTGTACTTTTCCAAGAGATGCAGTAAAGATTTAAATCACTTCCCCATTATTCTTAGTTGTCATTACAGAACCTTCCACCTGTTTTCTCCAAGAATCTGAGAGCTGTCTCCCACTGGCACCTGTAACCTCTCTCTTTCTCTCTCTCAATCTGTAGTCCCTGCTCTTCAGTCTTTCCCATCCTTTCCTTGTCCCTCCTCAACTCTGTCCCTTCTACCCTATGGTCCTCCCTCACCTCTGTGAGGCACTCCTTGCCTACAGGTCACTGTCTACCCCAATAATCCCTCTGATTCTCCTTTGCCATCTCTGTCTTAACTTCTTTCTACTCTCCTGTCCTGGCCAATATAGAATTAAAGAAAAGTCTGAAATTTTGTGCTATTTTTAAAAAATATTTATTTATTTCAAAGGCAGAATTACAGAGAGAGAAGGAGAGACAGAGAGAGGTTTTTCATCTGCTGGTTCATTCCCCAAATGACTGCAATGGTCGGGCTAGGCTGAAGCCAGGAGCTAGAAGCTTCTTCCTGGTCTCCCACATGGGTACAGGAGCCCAAGGACTATCCTCTGCTGCTTTCCCAGGCACATTAGCAGAGAGCTGGATGAGAAGTGAAGCAGCTGGGATTTGAACCAGTGCCCATATGGGATGCTGGTGCTGCAGGCTGTGGCTTTAATCTGCTGCGCTACAGCGATGGCCTGAAATTTTGTGCTATTTCACAAGAGGTAATGTTTTTTATTCTTCAAAGGGAAGATGTGATGGGACAGCAAGTGAGGCCAATGCTTGAGATGCCTGCATCCCATATTGGCATGCCTGGTTTGAATTCCACCTCTACTTTCAATCCAGCTTCCTGCTATTTTGCCTGAGAGGTATTTGGGCTCGTGTCATCACCATGAGAGATGTGGATGGAGCTCTTGGCTCCTGGCTTTGGGCTGGCCCAGTCCTGGCTGTTGCAGACATTTGGGGATAGTGCCAGCAGATGGAAGAGATCCTTGTGTCTGTAGCTCTGCCTTTCAAATAAATAATAAAGAAATAAACTTTAAAAATTAAGTGCTTTCTAATTTTTAAGGAAAAAAATGTTTAAATATGTTGGCACTTTAGCCTGCCCTTGGAGAAAAGTTTTCCTTTGTTTTAATTTTTAAGCATTGAGATATAATTCAAATTCCATAAAATTCACCACTTTAATGTGTACAATTTATTTGTTTTTAAGTAAATTTACAAGTTAAACAATCATCTCCCTATCTAATTACAGAACACTTTCATCAACTCAGAAAGCACAGCATTAAGTTAAGCCACAGCCTACAATTTCAGCACCCCATATGGGTGCCAGTTCAAATCCTGGAGGCTCCACTTCCCATCCAGCTCCCTGACAATAAACCTGAGAAAAGCAGTGGAAGATAGCCAGGTGCTTGGGCCCCTGCTCCCACATGGGAGAACCAGATGGAGTTCCAGGCTCCTGACTTTGGCCCTGGCTGTCACAACCATTTGGGGAGTGAACTGGTGGATGGAAGGACTCTTTCTCTCTCCCTCTCTCTGTCTCTCCCTCTCTGTAACTCTACCTTTCAAAAAAAAATCTTAAAAAAAAAAAGGAATCCCATACCCCTTATTAGTTACTTACTTTCCCATCTCTAGAGCCTCTGGTAAACACTAATCAACTCTCTGTTTCTATGTATCTGCCTGTTCTCGATATGTGATATAAACGGAATCATATGTACCAGTCTTCGTGACTGCCTTCTTTTACTTCGCATGTTTTCAAGGTCTACCATGCTATAGCATGTATCAGCACTTAACTTTTCATTTTTGTGGTCGAATAATATTCTAAATAAATTTCTTATTTTATTTATTCACATATCAGTTAGTGGAAACTTGAGTTATTTCTCTCTTTTTAGCTATACAAATAATGTTGCTAAGAACCTTCAGGCACAGGTTTTGGTGTGGACATATGCTTTCAATTGTCTTGGATATATATCCAAGAACAGAATAGCTGGGGTATACAGTGACTCTGTGCTTAACTTTTGAGGAACTGCCAAATTGTTTTTCAGAGCAGCTGTACCATTTTACATTCCTGTCAGCAACGTACTACAGTTCCAATTTTTTCAAATCTTCATCAACACTTGTTATTGTCTACCATTTTTATTATTGTCATCTTAGTGGGTGTGAAGTGGTTTTCACTGTGGTTTTGATTTGCATTTCTCTGATGACTAATGGCTCTAATCATCTTTTCATGTTCATATTGGCCATAACTTCTTTGAGGAAATGTCAGATCCTGTCTATTTTTAATTGGATTGTCTTTTTTCTTTTTACTATTTTTGTGTCAAAATATTTTATTATATATGAGTTCTTTACATATTCTGGGCACTAGACCCTAATCAGTGTATGACAGGCAAATAATTTAGTCCATGCCATGTATTGTGTGTTCACATTCTTGATGGTATTCTTTGAAGCACATAAGTTTTACATTCTAATGTAATCCAATTTATCTAATTTTTTTTCTTTTGCTGTTTATGCTTTGGTTATCAAGAGAAGAGCTTCTTATTTCTGATTTATATTGACTATATACTTTGGTTCTTTCCTGTTTACATGCATAAGGAGTACACTAAGCAATGCAATGTTTTTTGTTGTTACAGGTCAGTAGCTCTCCCTATCCTTAGCAAAACATTCCAAGACCCCCAGTAAATATCTGAAGTCTCGGCTATTTCCCAAAGGTATGCTCTTTATCACACACTGTGTTCATAAGTTTTGTGGTTTGAGGTGTGACAGCAAAGCTAGAAAGAATTTTCTTTTTCTTTCTTCACAATTTCACAGATGGGAGAGTCATTCTTATTATAGATCATAGTAACCTCCGCATATGATCTTCCTCCTTTCCTTGTTAAGTCAAGAACTTTCACCTCTGCACTGCAAGAGAATGGTTTCTCTTAGGGACATCGAAATCACTAGCATCACCACTCTTGGGTTTTGGGGTCAGCATTTAGTAAAATAAGGGTTTCTTGAACATAAGCACTGAGATTTTTTTTTTCTACAATATCAGGGTTGCTCAGAACATGTTTTATTTCATGGTTAATCCAAAGATTAACCTAAAATAATTCTAAGATTTGTCATCACAGCAAAAGCACTGAGATATTGAGGCAATTGATTTATAACCAAAAGGGCCACTAGCAGGTGAGCAGCATACACAGCATGGATACTTTCCAATACTAACAGACTGGTCACCAAGATACTTGTTAAGCAAAAAGAACAAGTTATATTGTTAACAGACCAGCATACTGGAATGCTAGCATCTGTTTTTTTTTTTTTTTTTGAAGAGGCAATAAATGAATATACATGCAATTTATTTGTATATACTGTATATGCATTATGCATTTGATATCTGTGGAAGGATATATATAATAAACGGATAGCTTTAGTTGCCTACCAGAAAAGAAACTGGAGGATTGGGGCTTGTGCTCCAAGTAAGAGGGAGATGTGTTATACGTTCTTCTGTACTTTTGAATTATAAGAATACATTACCTTTTCTGAAAGCTAAAAAAATCATAATTATTTCAGTTCCACAATATTTATTACAAGCCTACTCTGTCCAACACCAGGTGCCTGTTTCTACATCATCTCTGTTTTGAAGTTGTGAGCTCCTTGGGGACAATGAGGACAATGAATACAGTAAGTACAATGTCTTATTCCATTAGGGTGGCCTTGAAAATATAAGCACTCAACATGTTTTGCTGAATGAACAGGAGATTGCTCATTTTCTTCAGATAGGTTTTCTGTGCTCCATTCATATATGAGCCCCTTAAAGAGAGAAACACCCACTATTTGTCAGGCATTGCTTTAGGTGGAGTTTATTTTTTTTTATAGCATTCTCCATTCTATGGGGGGGGGGACTTTAAAAAGCTAATAGTATTATGAGAATACTATGCATGGATTTTAAAATTCTTTTGTACCAAAATAACCTTGTCTTTTCATCTGATTTTCCATCAATTTTTTGAAGCATTTTGATAGAATAATAGCCAATCCATGAAACAGGTAAGATTATCTTCATTTGGAAAATGTGAAAGTTGATTCCCTGAAAGCTGATTTTTTTCAGAAGATCAGAAAAGTGATTCTTATTAGGTAAGTTGACCACCATCTCACAACTAATAAGTGCCAGAGTTGGGACCCAAACCCAGGTTTGCCTGACTTCAAAGTCTACGCTTTTTCTGATACCACAGTGATGAGGAATAGAAAAAGCCCCGAGCTACACCTCCCATGACTCAAGTCCTCCCACAAGTAGGGCCAGTCCTGTGAGTGGGTGACCAACTACGGAGGCATGATTTGAGCAGAGCTGTTTGGTTCTGTGCCCATGACTGCTAAGAGGACTGGAATTCTACCACTGTAGGTCCCGCCTATAAGTACTCAATACCTCCTGGTCAATATCTATTTTTTTAAGTTCTTTTTGAAAAAGTTGCAAAAGAATATACATTGATAGAAAATGAAAAAAAGGGGCCGGCGCCGTGGCTCAACAGGCTAATCCTCCGCCTTGCGGCTCCGGCACACCGGGTTCTAGTCCCGGTCGGGGCACCGGATTCTGTCCCGGTTGCCCCTCTTCCAGGCCAGCCCTCTGCTGTGGCCCAGGAGTGCAGTGGAGGATGGCCCATGTGCTTGGGCCCTGCACCCCATGGGAGACCAGGTAAAAGCACCTAGCACCTGGCTCCTGCCATCGGATGAGCGTGGTGTGCCGGCCGCAGCGCGCCATCCGCGGCAGCCATTGGAGGGTGAACCAACGGCAAAGGAAGACCTTTCTCTCTGTCTCTCTCTCTCTCACTGTCCACTCTGCCTGTCCAAAAAAAAAAAAAGAAAAGAAAAAAAGATACACAAATATGAAGAGTACAGAGTGACTGCCTCTTCAAAGCCCTTCTCAATATAGTAAATGATTTTTAAAAATCACATTAGAATATTAATATTAAGTAGTACAAAGTAAATTATTTTTGCTTTCCTGTACTTTCAATTTTTCTTTTCTGAATTTTCTGTGATGGAGATATAGTATAAGTGTTTTTTTAAAAAGTTTTAGGTGCAGCAGTTGACATTACTTGGGGCAGCCAAATGATATGTTGGAGTGCCTGATTCCAGCACCTGCTCAGCTTCTAATCCAGCTTCCTGCTAATGTGCACCTTGGGAGGCATCAGGTGATGGCCCAAGTACTTGGGCCCCTGCCATTCACATGGGAGACATGGATGGAGTTCCAGGCTCCTAGTTTCAGCCTGGGCCAGCCCCAGCTCTTGTGGGCATTTGGGGAGTGAACCAGCAGGTGGGAAACCAATCTCTCTCTCTCTCTCTCTCTCTCTCTCTCTCTCTGACTTTTAAATAAATAAAATTTTTAAAAAACACGTTTTTGAAAAACTGGTTTCATTAAAGAACCCAGAGAGGTTTCTGAAATTAGTGAGGCAACTTTTAAATATTTGCTGAAATCCTTTCCAATGACCCTGTTGAGGCAATAACCCCTTGTTAAGCAGAAGTATTTGCTTAATCTGGCCCAGAGTAGCTAGGGACCAGCTCTGCTACACTGCTGAGTGAGGCTCCGGAGGGAGAACTTGAACACTCCTCCCGGACAGTGCTGACACTTCCCCAGGAGCTGACAGCTGAAAGTGAGCAGGGGAGGATATCCAGGTGTGCCCTGGGCCCAGCTGCCAGGTCAGGTCAGCCCTGTGCTGTGGAAGTGTCCAGGCCCTCCCTCTGGTCCACACTCATGCTCGACACCCATCCCTGAGTTCTCTGCCATCAATTCGGCCACCTCCCTGGTAACAGTGACTCTCCTTCTACAATGGCCGGTGTACGGAGGGCATGTCAAGCGCAAGCAACAAAAAGGGGAGTAAGATATTTGCTTTCATGAGGCTGAGATGGTAATGGACAATTATTGAATGTTTACTATGTGCTGGTCCCTGAGCTATACTTTTGTTTTTAAAGATTTATTTATTTATTTGAAAGGCAGGGTTACAGAGAGCCAGAGGCAGAGAGAGAAAGAGAGAGAGAGAGAGAAAGGTCTTCCATCTGCTGATTCACTCCCCAGATGGCCACAATGGCTGGAGCTGCACCAAAACGAAGCCAGGAGACAAGAGCTTCTTCTGAGTCTCCCACTCGGGTGCAGGGGCCCAAGGACTTGGGCAATCTTCTGATTTCCCAGACCATAGCAGAGAGCTGGATCAGAAGTGGAGCAGCCGGGACTCAAATCAGCACCCTTATGGGATGCTGGCACTGCAGGTGGCGGCTTTACCTGCTATGCCACAGCGCCGGTCCCTAGCTATGTGTTTTAAGTGCAATCCTCACAACCACTTTACCAGGGAGGTGTTTATTCCTGTTTTATAAATGAGGAAACTGAAGCTCAGAGGTATTAAGTAACTTTGTCGGTATGGAAATATCAAGCAAAATATGTTAAGGGCCCTAGACAGATGAAAAAAATGTAATGCAAGTTGTTTTATTTTTTTTTTTTTTGACAGGCAGAGTGGACAGTGAGAGAGAGAGACAGAGAGAAAGGTCTTCCTTTTGCCGTTGGTTCACCCTCCAATGGCCGCCGCGGATGGCGCGCTGCGACCTGCGCACCGCGCTCCTCCGATGGCAGGAGCCAGGAGCCAGGTGCTTTTCCTGGTCTCCCCTATGGGGTGCAGGGCCCAAGCACCTGGGCCATCCTCCACTGCACTCCCGGGCCACAGCAGAGGGCTGGCCTGGAAGAGGGGCAACCGGGACAGAATCCGGTGCCCCGACCGGGACTAGAACCCGGTGTGCCGGCGCCGCAAGGCGGAGGATTAGCCTGTTGAGCCACGGCGCCGGCCGCAAGTTGTTTTAAAAAAGATTACACATGGTGAGGAAGTCAGGCAGGGCTTTTAGGTGAACAAGAACAGGAAATTGTGTGCATTTATAGAATGTCGACTGTGGAAGACAGACCCCATTAAAGATGTTGAACTTGGACCTCATATTCAAGGGCTCACAATGTTGTGACAAATGGATAAAGTATAACAGCTCAAGATGCAACAAAATGTAGGGATGCACTAATACACAGGGATGACTTGAGATAATACAATATATCATTCAATATGGTATCATATGATAAAATTCACACTACAATACTTGCAGAAAGCTTGGTTAAGGGTCTGGCTTGGGGCCGGTGCTGTGGCGTAGTGGGTAAAACTGCCACCTGCAGTGCAGGCATCCCATATGGGCACTGGTTTGAGTCCCAGCTGCTCCACCTCCCATCCAACTCTCTGCTATGGCCTGAGAAAGCAGCAGCAGATGGCCTAAGTCCTTGGGCCCCTGCACCAGCATGGAAGACCACAAAGAAGTTCCTGGCTCCTGGCTTTGGATCCTCTCAGCTCCATCCATTGTGACCATTTGGGGAGTGAACCAGTTGATGGAAGATCTCTCTCTCTTTCTTTCTCTCTCTCTCTGCCTCTCTGTAATTCTACCTTTCAAATAAATTAATAAATCTAAAAAAAAGGGTCTGTAATAAGCACTAAGTAAATCTCTCCCAGTTTCTGCACCTGAAGAGAAGAACAGTATAAACAAGAGGGGAAAACAAGAAATAACAGCTGATTAGGACAGTCTGGTGCAAAAGAAGTTTTTAGGAAAATTGGGGGCATTTTTAATGACTGCTAAGGAAGACTGATCTCCACTGTCAGACAAATCTTTTAAAAAGCACCACCTTGATGATAAACCACCCCCTACTCTACAACATCCAATGGCTTCCCAACTGCCTACAGAATAATGACTTACCAGGCTACTCTGGGGATTAGACCTTCAGCTGCTTCATCAGAGTCTACCCCAAATTCTCCCCTTCAAAGATACAGGCCTTGGGGCCAGTGCTGTGGCGCATAAGGCAAAGCCTACATCTGTGACACTGGCATCCCACATGCGTGGAGGTTTGAGACCCAGCTGCTCCACTTCCAATCGAGTTCCCTGCTAATGTGCCCGGGAAAGCAGCAGAAAATGGCCCAAGTGCTTTGGCTCCTGCACTCATGTGGAAGACCCGGAAGAAGTTTCTAACTCCTGGCTTCAGCTGGTTCAGCCCTGGCCATTGCAGCCACTTGGGGAGTGAACAAGTGGATGGAAGATCTCTTTCTGTTCTCTTTCTCTCGCTCTCTCCCTCTCTTCTGTGTAACACTGATTAGACAAAATAAAAAGGTACAGGTCTTTGAGAAGGCGGTCAGGGGAAGGCAATTTGAAGTTTTAGTCACCTGATCAGGATTTATTTACTGGATGAGCAGCTTTCTTGTCACCTGTTCCTTGGGCCACCACCTGGTGGAGGCTCTTAAACTGTAATAGATATAGATACAGAGGCTGCTCACATATGCCTCCAGAATGTGCCCCAGGGTGGGGGTGGGGCAGAGTGGAAGTGTCATGAACTAAGCAGGTTGGTAAGAGATAAACAAGGAGAATAAGCCTGCTAACACCAATCATCTTAAGAATGAAGATAATATAATTTTTTCTCTTTGTCCAGCCACCTATTTTTTTTTTTCTTTTGAATGCTTCATGGGTGTTCCCGGGAGTGGATTAACCAAATGCTATATGGAATCCCATGCTTAAACATCTTTTTTTTTTTTTTTTTCATTAAATTCCTACAGCTCTAAGGTGTAGACACTTCTATTCCTATTTTCTAGATGGAAAACAAAGATTAGGAGTGTTTACTTGGTTTGTCTTTGGTCAAACAGCTGAATGGCAAAGCTGGGGTGCAATTACAGGTCTGCCTGAATCCAAAGTTCATTTCCTCCCCAGTACATTTCATAGCCATAAGCTTTACATTAGGGGAACCACGGCACAGGTGAAGGATGGAGAAGACCAGAAACCAGCAGGTTATAGAGGTGCCTTTGTGTCTTAGAGCAACTTGATGAGGGAGAGGACTTGGATAAGAAATCTAAAATGCTGCGTTCTCATACTGATCTACAGGTTTGAGATTTTAGGACCGACAGTAATGTTCTTTCCTGAATCCCCCCAGGTTCTCCCAGGTACTGGAGGCTGGGTACAGGTCCTTTACAGCAATGTGAACCAGCTGCGTGTCCTTGAGCCACTCCCCACCTCAGACTTCCAGGTGCACTATGATCTAGATGATTGCTGATGTTTCTTCCTGGTCTAACACACCAGGATCTGTCAACTTCCTGAGGGGAGGAGAAGATAGGCTAGCGATAAAGAAGGCACATTTAATTTCTTCCTGTTCAGGCCCTCACCGTTACCTGTTCTGGTTTACATCTAGGTCTTACTGGACAAAACATAAGGGTTATTTCTTGTTTGTTAGTGTTGTTTCTTTTCTCGTGTGTACTGTTCATGATTCCCCAACTCATCTCACCCAGAGAACAGAAATTTATACTAAATAATACATAAACTTTAATCTCAGAATGTTTACCTGTATCTCTTACAGTATGGATGGACATTTACTACCCCAATCTTACTTATTTTTATGGAAGCTGGAGTCCTCCAAGGACTTAGCTCCAAGTAGTGCTTAGTTCATTTGAAGAATCTCCCCGCAGTGCTGTGACCATACTCTAAGAGTGAGAAACATCTTCTCTTACTTATTGTACCTTCTGATTTCCAGGTGGTACAGCTTCCTAATGGCATCCAGACCTATGACACCGTGGGTTCTTCTCATTTCTGTATTTTTCTTAAATCATTTTTTTTTTCCTGATTGGAAACCATAGCATTTAGAAAATCCAACTTCATCTTTAGCTAGTTAGGTTTATGTGAAGAGCAGCCAGGTAGTGCTTATCAGCTCCTCCTGTACCACCCCCCCCCAAGCATCCTTTCATTTCCTGCCCAATATTCCTGAGCCCAGGCAGCCATTGTTTCCAGAAGCTTTGCTTGGAAGGCTCGGTACTGGGGCCTCCCAGCACTTCCTGTTGTTACAAGGCCTCTCTTTCCTGCTGAAAACAACAGCACTTCCCTGCACTATGTAACCCTTTTCAGGCAACTCATGTCTTCTATGCACTAGTTCAATGCTTTGCAAGTCTGGATGCTCGTTACATTTAAAATATTTCTTATTATACAAGTACTGTAAGTTCTTTGTTAAAAAAAAATTAAAAATGTGGATGAGCAAAAGGAAAAACACCCCTTTGGTGGTCATGCTATAAGACTACACATTCTATATACATAGCAGTTACCATGGGACTCTGAACTTGACTCCCAAAAGCTCAAATAGAGGCAAGGAAGCCTGCCCAGAACCTAGCCTCCTGGAGGGTCTCATACCTATATGAGTGTGCAAGAAGGTCTTCTGGGAGCTTCCTAAAAGTACGAACTGCAGGAGATTCCCCTAAAAATTCTCAGAAATACCCTTGGAAAAGTCATGACGGAGATCCTTTTCAGTTTAAATTTTTATGTGCGTGTGAGGATCTCATGGACAACTGAACGGTGAAGTGGCAGAGAGGGGAGAGGCAGTAAGACTGCTGGGAGTCACACAGCGTCCTCAGTCCATGTCACTGCTGGGACTCAAATAGTGTCCTCAGGCCACATCGATGCTGGGACTCAAATAGTGTCCTCAGGCCATGTCGCTGCTGGCCTCCAGAGTGAGCCTCTGGAAACACAGACTGGATCGCATTTGTCTCTTGCAGGGCATGCTGAGTTCTTCAGCACAATAAAGCATGAGATGGACAAACATGCAGCTGACCTCCTACTGAACAGGGAGCAGTGGAAAGCCTTTCCTCTGAGATCTGGAACAAGGCAAGGATGCCCCTTCTTATCATTTCCACTCAACACAGGACTGGAAGTTCCAGCCATGGAAATTGGGCAAAACAAAGAAAGAAAAGGCACTCAAACTGGAAAGAAGAAGTTAGAGTGTCCCTGTTTGCATGCGGCATGAAAACCCTAAAGATTCCATTAAAAAAAAAAAAAAAGCGGGGGGGGTAATCTGTTAGCTCTTATAAATGAACTCAGTAAAGCTGCAGGATACAAAATCAACACTCAAGGAAGTAAGGGCAAGACTCTGGGTTCTAAAATATTGTTCAGGATAATTTAGAAGCAAGAAATCTTCGAAGAAATGATCCAGGCATTGGGTGACTTAGCTCCAGGTCAGTACTGCGAAGCTTTCTTGATACCCTAAGGTAGGAGGAGGAACTTGTAATATGTAGTCTGGCATCCAGTACAGAATTAATACTTGAGTTCTCTTTCCTTTAATTATGTGCTTTTCTTCTATTTTGTAAACTCCATGAAGAGGTGTGTCCATCTTAACTCAACTTTTAAGACGTTACCCACAACCTCGGTCTGGTAATTTCCTGTTATTTGAGCAGTGCCAGGAACAAGGCAGAGCACATGTAGGGGTGAATGAGTAAAAGGAAAGGCTGGGCTGGGATGCAGGGCCATTAACCAAACACCGCGTAGGACATGACAGGTGACATGGTCTTAGCCAAGGCACAGCGAGCCTTTGCAGGGACTACCAAATACATCTTTGTCTCCAGCGGTTTTTTCTTCTTCCTAAATGCACATTTATTTTCTCCTTTCTGGCTACCCCAACCCTACCTCCAAGCATTTACTCCATACTCTATCCCTGTTCTCCACTTTTTGGCCCACCAAAAAGAATCCTGTGATGTCAGACTTGGAAGGAAACTTAAGATTATCTTATTGAACCTGTTTAATTCAGTGCCAGGAAACTGAGGCTCCTGGATATTCAGAGATCTATCCAAGATCACCCTGCTCCACAATGTCAAAGCCCAAGAGCTGGAGAGAGACTGAGAAGGGACAGTAGTAATTTGAAAAGTGGTTAAGAGTCCTTTTATTACTAATTCTCAGGATTTGTCACGTTGGTGTCAGAAGTAATTTAGGGTATTTAAACTTTGACACACCCTTAACAGTCAAATTAAATGAATTATGTTCATTGGATTCCAACATACAAAACATGGTACTAGATGAGGATTTAAATGTTACTTATACTTAGAATACACTGCCCACAACCTCACCTTATCATCAATTGAATTACACAGTTAAATTGTGGGTAGAACAGAAATGTCAGAAAGAGTCCTTGTTTTGCTCATGCTACAGATGTCAGGCAGGAGTCACTGGGTTTAATGATCTCTCTCTGGAGAGAGAGGAAAGGGAGTCTGCTGCCAGAGGTTGTTTCTTTCTTTTATAAATTTGCTTTCTCATCCTTAAAATTGAGCAGCTGATCCTCATCAGGGAGGAGGAGTTTGTTTATTGTTTTAAATGTCTCATGATTCCTGTTTAAAGAGAGTATATTGGCTTACAACTGCCTGTCCTAAGCTTAAATCTACTGAAGAGGGATGTTGGAAACAGGCTTTAGGGGTGCCGTCAGAGCGGGTGGGAGGGGGTGGCCTTGGGCTGGGGACTCTGGTGGGAACACAGAGTAAAGCAGGCCTGGCTGGCTGATGAGGTCTAGAGGGACTTCCCTGGGGGTGGGGATCAGCTCTACCAGGAGAACAGAGCATCCCTGATGCCACGTGACCCAATAGAGGGCAATTGACTGATCAAGACCCATATAATATGACCAATTCTCAATATATAGGAGCTGGACTAGAGAGGGTGGGCAGTGGCATCTGAGTATCTGTGTGGAATAGTTAGGAAGGGGCTGGCAGGAGCCCTTTATGACTTAGTCTTGAGTTGCTTATGTCCCAGGATTTTGGTTTGCAATGATTTGGACGACTCGGTCTCACTCATCCTGCCTTAACCATCTGGGAGGAGAGACAGGTCAGGTAAGAGAAAGGGGATCCAGGCAAGGCCCTCACCATCATGACAAGCTATGCATTCCTCCATCCTCTCCAAAAAGGCTTCTCAGGTTCATCTGTTCAACTATCCTTCGGCATCTACTCTATACTTGGGAACTGGGTATTAGAAACCAAAGACACAGTAGGAAAAAAAACAGCTTAGGTCTAATGAGAGGGAGGCATGTGACTCAATCTCTTCCTCTGTGTTCCTGGTTAAGGGGATGACTTCTGGGGCCATTCAGCCAGGGTTCCAAGCCTCTCACTTTTGCTTCCTACCAGTGAAACCAGCGTGTTGTCATCTGTGAGTACAATACCACAATCCTGGTGAGCCAGGACAGGTCCACTTTACACTGTTGCTCTGTGTAATAATGGATAGTGCTCCCTTTCATGTGAAAAATGTTCTCAGTTTGGGTAAAAAATGATATAGTTACCTTACTTACAAGGTTCAGTTTCTGTATTTGTAAACTGGAGTTAATAATAAAATCTAGCTCACAAGGTAGTTGTAAGATTTAAATAAAATAATCTGCAAAATGCTTAGAACAGTGTCTCGGTAGGTTCCCAATAAGTACAAACAATTACTGTCAAGATTTTCGTTGTGATCATTGTCCCATTGGACTCTGGTCCTCTCTTAGTGATTGGATACCTATGTAAAGGACTGTTTTATACTCTGTATTCTTAAACCCAGAACCATGGTCCACCCAGTGGAGATTCTGACTCAACGTCTACTCAGAGGGATTGGGCTACAGACTTCAGCCATACAAAGGAAGACTTGTAGAACAGCAGGTTGATGGACTCTAGAGATGGTGTATCTTCCCTCACATAAGAGAGGAGCACAGGAAAATGGAGGAAATTTTCATTCCTTTTCTGAGTGATTGCCAGATAAAATACAGAACATCCAGTTATCTGTCCCCAGTGTTGTATGGAACACTTGAAATTACTTTGAAAAGTCTCTGGGAGGGGCCTGCGATGTGGCGCAGCAGGTTAACGCCCTGGCCTGAAGCACCGGCATCCCACATGGGTGCCGGTTCGAATCCTGGCTGCTCCTCTTCTGATCCGGCTCTCCACTACGGCCTGGGAAAGCAGTACAAGATGGCCCAAGTCCTTGGGCCCCTGCACCTACATGGGAGACCTGGAGGAAGCTCCTGGCTCCTGGCTTCAGATCGGCACAGCTCCAGCCATTGTAGCCAACTGGGGAATGAACCAACAGATGGAAGACCTCTCTCTCTCTGCCTATCCTCTCTCTGTGTAACTCTGATTTTCAAATAAATAAATAAATCTTTTTTTAAAAAAGTCTGTGGGAAAATGGAATGAAACAATGTTTATTTTGGTGCAAAAAAATTTCAAAACCATGCATTGTATTTTCATAATATGCATTTTCCATAAACTTTTTGAAGACTCCTTGGGATTAAAACATAAATATTTTCATGATTAATTGTTTATGTGGAATTCAAATGGAGCTGAATGTCTTGTATTTTTTCTTGTTCGATGTGGCCACCCCATTTCTGAGCCTCTCTCTCATTCTTTGCTAGGCCCTGCTCAATGCCCTACAGGCCTATCCGTGGGATGCTTCTCATGATTTAGCTTCCTCCAGAAGTAGGAGGAACTGAGAAAGGCGTGGGCAGCAGTGCGGTGGGTATGCCGGGAAGCCGGACTACTCATAGGATCAGAGACCTCCAGATGTCCAGAAGTGTCAGTGGTTCCCCTCTCTGTGGAGAAACTATTTCCCCACTTGGTTTCTGGAAGAAAAGAGAGCGCAGGGTTGAAGCCAGCCTTGACATCATAGCCAGGCTTCCTCTTCCCATGGTTATGCTGGTCTTCCAAACCTGTACGTATGCAGCATCCCTCGCTCCCTGAGCAGCACTACTACTTTGCACACCTTTTCTTGTATGAATATGTGAGAGCAGGGAGCCCTCACAGAAAAGCGAGTGGGAAGATAGCAGGCGATCTCTGAGTTAGGGAGTCTAACCTCTCTTGCTTTTCCCTTTTCTTAGAACATTTATGGTGTGTCAGGCATTGGCTACATGTCTCACATTTATTACTTTGTTCAACATATACAACCCTGCAAGCAACTACAACTGTCCTTATTTCAAAGATGAAAAATCGGGGGTGGGGACTGGTGCCCAGCAGGTTAAGCTGCTGCTGGAGATGCCTGTGTCCCACATCAGAGTATGCAGGGCTGATCCTTGCTTCCCTCTCCTACTGATCCAGCTTCCCACTAATGCACACTTTAGGAGGCATCGGATGACAGCTCAAGTGCTTGGGTCTCTGCTGCCCATATGGGATACCCAGATGGAGTTCCTGGCTCATAGTTTTAGCCTGGTCCTACCATGGCTGTTGTAGCCATTTGGAAGTGAAGCGATGGACGGAAGGCCTCTTTCTGTCTCTCCCTCTCTCTCTATCACCCTACCTTTCAAATAAACAAAATTTTAAGAAAAGATGAATAATAGAAGGCTGAGAGAAATTTTTTTCCTTGGTGAACTTTATTCAGTTTGTAAGTGATAGAGCAAGTCTTTAAGCTGAGTCTCTCTGATTCCCAAGCCCAGCTGAACCAGCCTACTATTTTGCTGGTTTTTCAGACTTCACTCTGGCACCTACTAGTTGCTCAATAAACAAGTGGAAATGAATGGATCTAGACTTGAGGAGCCACACTTCCATAGACTCACCTGCTAATCAGGAGAATAACTTGTGAAGATGTTTCTATGTATTTCTTATATTCTTAAAACTCATCAAAATATAATTTGAAATAAAATATTTCATGGCTGCTGATTTCATTACAATATTTGTGTATTTAAATAAGATGTTTTTGTTACAGATCCTGAGTTCCACAGACCTTGAAATTCCTAGTTGCTTTTGGCGTTTACCACAGTGTTTCAGGAGGATGTATTCTCTGTGTAATTCAGGATTCAGATGTCTTTGGAAAATTTCCCTGTGGAATGCCCCATCTCAGCCTCTGGCTAGTCCCTGCCTTTTTAAGAATTTTCCTGAAACATGCGCTGACTTTCAATTTTATGTGAAGTAGCAGTAACCAACGGTCTGTGCATAGCTCTGAGTAATCCATTGAGAAATTCATTTTTCCTTTTGATCTTGATGTACATTTGGTATTAATTTTTTTCTCAGTGTGTTTCCTCTCACACATAAATGACCTCAGTCTGTTTCTAGCCGAGGATTTTTGGAGCTGTATGAAGATGCAGGACTTTAACTGAAAATCCTGGAAGCCGCTGGCCCAGGTTACAACTGTAATTTCAAAGTCCAGCATAGCAACGGTTAGACACACTCACTGAGTCACAGGACATCAGACTGTGAAACCAATCAGGTCTCTACTTGGAGGAATGTGCCAACAAATATGAAAAATATGAAAAAAAAAAAAAACCACCACCACCATCTTGGGAAAAATATGGTGGGGCACAGGTTGGGTACAAGCTGTGACATGCGTTCCACTGTGGTTCAGATGAACACCGTAGGAATGTTCAAAACCCCTGAGTATCAGGGCAGAATGTGAGAGAACATCTGGGAGACCCCTGCAAGGGAACAGGAATGTGCTGCACACAGATTTCTAGTTGTTACATAATATCAGTGATGGATTTTTCACTCATGCCTCCTATGTCCCTGCCACCATAAGGTTACGATAGTATAGTAACCCTATGAACATCCAAAACACCTAAGTTTATGGGAATATATTTAAGAGTCCTGCTGCTCTTAGAGTAGCTGGGACTCCCTGATACTCCTTAGAACCCTATTTCAAGAAAGAACAATGCTAATTTGGGGGAGATTTTCTTCTTACTAGCTGTGTAACATTGAGAAAAAAATTTTTAAGCTCCTTCTGCCTTTGCTGCTTCATCTATCAAATGGGGAGAATTATGATAGGAATTATCTCACAGAGTTATTGAGCAAATTAAATGACTTAACATATGTATAGCACTCAGAACAGTGCCTGAAGCACAAAGCACTGTGCACAGGTTTGCCGTTACTTTACCATTTCCAGCAGCAGGAACACCAGCTGAAGATAACCACGAATGCCATCCCCTCCTTGCAACCTTTGCAGGTTTCCACAATTGGAGGCATCCTCTTCTCCCCAACCTTTTCTGGTCACCTGACTTATTTTGCCGAGATCTAAATTCACTTGCGGTCTTGCTATTTATGTCCCTTTTACTAAATAACTCCTTACACTATTGTATTGTTCACTGTGCATAGCATATATGGAGTATCTGCCTGGTAAAATGCTAAGTTCCAGTTTCCTCAGATGCCTTTTGGATGTGCCCTGCCTACTAGATTCTCCACTGTCCTTGACCCCAGATAACTTCCTGGCTAATCTAACAACTGTGGTCTTCTCATTCTCAATTTCATATTCCTTGAGATCATCAAGACTCGTTTGTTTTTCTGTTCAATAATTTTGTAGGCACTTGCTCTACACAGGCTCTGCTAAGCATTAATGAGGAAACAACTTCTGTGATATTTCCCAATTCACCCATTGAAGTAAAGCTCATGCAAATGTTTGATCAGTTCTTCTGGCCAGTTGAGTAATCAAGGGAAAAAAAGAAAAATGCCATATGTTTTCCCTGATCTGTGGTAACACAGTGAAAACAAAAATGTAATGTATATAAGCGAAACTGACATTTTGAGATTTGATGACTGTTTACAGCCCTTGTCTCTACTGTTGAGGAACAGTGTTTTTTTCTTCCTACTATTAGTTGAATTCTTTAATTAGTGAAGGGTTAATCTTCTGAGTATAAAATAATCTGAAAGTAGATCATTGCAAAAATTAAAAGAAAGAATAAGAAAGGAAGGAGGAAGGAGAGTGAGAGCATGGGCAGGAGGGAGGGTCAGGTGGGAAGTATCACTATGCTCCTAAATCTGTATATGAAATACATAAAATTTGTTCTAATTTTTAAAAAATTTAAAAAGGGAAGAAGTAGGGTACAGTTAAAGTGACCTTATGTTTTGGAAAAACACACACATACACAAGACATGTGCTCAGACAAGTGCCAGCATACTTACAGGGAGAGAAGGCAGAATAATAACTCTGGGACTGTCTGAGGTATTCTTGACCATATGGTCAAACAAAATTAAATTGTTTCAGAAAAAAAATTCACTTCAGTTCCTCCAGCAGACCGCAGCCTTTGCTTGTGTGCAGAATCAGCACCCACATGCACACTGAGCGCTTGGCTGGGTGCCTCATAGCCTTTGTATTTGATCTGATCCTCACAGTACCCTGTGAGGTAAGAATTACCATTCTCGTTTGAGAGGAGGAGACTTGAATCTCAAGGAAACAGGTTTCTTGTCACATCGTAGAGCTGGTAAGTGGCTTAGATTGTGTCTACCCTGTGTATCTGTCATGACCGCTGAGAGGGCCAAATGGTACTAATTTTCAGAAACACTAAAGCTACCCCTTCATTGAAGTCGTCACCAAATCCTACTGGAATCAGATGTGGCATGTGGGAGAGCAACCTCTGGAGGCCTTTGTGGGCCTTCGAATTCTGGAATACCACTAAAACCACCACAGCACTTTAAATGATGAAATGAGACAAGAACAAGTCATCTCAAGAGATGGCCACTGGCATCAACTGAGTTTTCTGACCGCGTGAATTATTTGTTTCCATACACCAGACCCTCCACGTGTACCCTAAATGCGGCTCAGCCAAACTAGAGCTGCCAACAAGATGTGTATCTGTCGTGCTTTCGGTTTGCATTTCCCTGGTGACCAAGGACAGTGCACATCTTTCCAGGCACTTTCCATCTGCAGTACTCTTCAGTGAAATGTCTGCTCATGTCTTCTGCCCACGTTCTAATTGAATTGTTTGGGATTTTTTGCTGCTGAGGTTTAAAAGAGGTGAAATCCCTGTTTGTGAGGGTGGGGTGGAGAGACGGAGTGAAGAGCCACTAAAAATAAAATATAGTTAAGTGACTCTTTGGTAGGCTTTTAATTCAGAAATCACTTTTAAAAAACTCCATCAAGGATCTAGGCTCCTTGTGCACCGAGACAGCTTTGCAGAGTGGCTGCGCTCAGCACAGACAGCCCTGTGCCGATGACCTATGAGCAAGCCACTGTTATAAATGCCTGCGGCCCTATCCAACCCACAGATCAGTAAAAGCTCCTGATTTCATGGCTGTGGAGACTCTGCCTCTGATATAGTCTCCCTCTCCCCCTCAGAGGCCATCCCTTCTGCAGCATGGCTGCCACGCACCCATCCTTCTCCTGACTGTGGCTCAAATCCCTGGGGGGAGGCTCTATGTGATCTCCTCCCCATGCCCTTCTCCTAAATCCCTCTTTCCCCAACTTGCAGTGTCACTAGCTCCAACCTAAGGAGGCCATGTTTCCCAGGAGGGCCCCACACCTGCCCTACCCAGTCACCCCATCTTTCCACTACACCACTAGGCCTATAGGATTCTGTGTCTCCACTTTGAGGACTGGAGTTAGGGTTCTGGGAAACCTGACTCGCTCTTTGGCAATGTCCTAAATGTCGATCAGTTCCCACAGTACAGCAAGCGCTATTTTTAAAGCACTTTTATGTATATTATCTTCTGAGATTCCTGCAGTTCTTGGGAGCTAGACATTATCTCAATTTTGATGATAAGACTGAGACTCAGAGAGGTTAAATAACTTGTCCCACGTCACACAGCCAATAAGCAAAAGAACTATGATGGAAACCTATGTTTTCTGTTTCCCGTTCCAGTTCAGTATTACAGAGAGGGGCAGACCACAGTAAAATTACAGTCTGTACAGATTGTGTCCATTGAGGTTAGAGCCTAACCACCATTTGAGACCTTTTTTTTCCATGAGAAAATACATCTCAAATTCCAAGTAATCAATGTGCAAGTGTTCCTCTAAAGCATAACTAATTTTTAATTTTGAGGCTGTTTCTCACCACTGAAGATTTCACATCTACTGGTTCTAAAATCGTATTGGTCAGGGCCTGAAGGGAGGATTGGGAAACAAAGCCTCTGGAGTGAAACTGGGGCTCAGCATTTAATAGATGGAACTGCAGGCACATTGCTCCACTTCTCCAGGCCTCGGTTTCCTCCCCTGTACAATTAGGGCAGCGTTAGCCCTGAGAGACTACTGCACGAATGGAATGAGTAATGCATGCTTTAGAAGTGCCTAGAGCAGTCCGTGCAGAGTCAGCCTGCAATAAATGTGGAATTCTGTTGTTGGTTAAAGGAGGAAGTCAAGCTGATTACATTACAGAATATATTCTCTCTGGTCAGGAGAGATCCTTGTTTATTCGCATTGTGTGGGGGAAAATATTAACAGCATTCCCTTCCATTCCTAAGAGGCCCCAAATGGAAGATCGATGATACGGCCACACTATGTAGAGAAGACGGGCTGGCAGGGCCCAGGAGCTGTGACTTCAAGGAAACCACAAAGCCTGAGGCTGGAGCTCCCTAATCACAGGGAAATCTGACCTTTGTTGTGAGCATCTCACCAGAGAACAGAGAGCTACAGCTTCCATGTTTCCTGTTGAGGATATGAAGCCAAGAAGAGAGCTAGCAGGGATGAGGGAGCCCAGCCAAAGAAACCAGCAGTCACACAACTGGTCAGCCAGGAGCCCTGCCAGGGAAGCAGGCCACAAGGGCAGGGTGGGGACTGGAAAGGGGGCCACTACCACAAGCCAAACAGGAGGTGAGGGGGAGCCAGGTGATTATGTGTCAGGGAAAGTAAGGGGGGCCAGCAAGGTGCCAGAAGGGCAGTGGGTCTCACTGCTGCTGGGGGTGGTGTGTCTGGGCATCAGTCCCCCCAGGGGAGCCTAGCTCCATCCTTGTCTTCAGAGGGATTGGAGCACTGTCTATAGTCCACCCGGGTTGCCCCTCCACGATGCATGTTCACGTGCTAGAGTTGTGCAGTGAGAAGACTGTGCATGATAATAAAGACCTAACACAAAGCAGGCAGTGCCACTTAAACCTCCCAAGGCACTGCTTCCTCTGCTTGCTCAAGTCCATTTGCTATGTTCAATAAGTGAAGCCAGCAGCTGATTTCAGTTTTACCTGAGCACGTAATCTCTCACAAAGTAACTGTTGTAAAACACTTTCATCAACAAAGCATGAAAACTCTACTAAATAGGAGGTCACGTAGCAAAAGCAAAGGAATAATGGGGTTGGAGTCAGAACCAGGCTCTCATGTTTCTGCTTCTTCCTGCCTCTCTATCTTTGGATGAGTCACTTCACTTCCTGAGTCCATCCCTCACCTCTCAGTGGAGATGACAACTGTTGTGAAGGTCAAGACACAGTAGAGGGTAAGCATTACTAGGACTGTGGAGTGAGCACTGAACACACATAGCTCCAATATAATCATCAAGTAGCACAGGTTTCTAAAATAAGTGTTTATCACTTGTATTAAGAAAAAAACTCAGAAAATGACCTATTTTAAAAAGAGTACACTGGGTAAACATAATGAGCAAGTTCTAGTATGTCAGAATCAGAACTTGAAACACTAACGGAATGCTCATATATTAGTGAGAATTGCTAATCTTGCATCCTGGAAACATGACAGTTGGGAAACATAAACATCTTCACAAAGGTTTGGGGCACAGATGTGGACAACAGTATGCAGTGGAATATTAATATTATTGAGTCCCCTTTTGAAGGAGGAAGAGCAATGTTTCCTTCCAACAAACACTCCTGGTTTGAACTTGAATTCTGGTTTGGGCTGTTTTGGTTTAGTATTTCCAACATTTGGAACAAACAGTATCTTTCATCAAGGCAGCATGGTTTTATAGGAAAGCGTGGGCTCTGGAATCTGACAAACTGGGCTCCTATCCATGTAAACCCTTGCTGCTTCTATATGACTTTGGCAAGTTATTTAGCTTTACTGAGCCTTGGTACTCTCACCTGCAATATGAAGACAGTACTATCCATCTAATAGGGTTAAATAACACCTGCCATATTTCAAATACACTGCTTGGCACCGAGATGGGGGCTAGTAAATGGAAATTCTAGTTAACACTATGAAAGTTCCTTGACCTCTGTCTAGCACTGCCAGGAAGTTGGGGGGGGGGGATCAAGGCGATTGCATGCTACATGTCAACATGAGTGAGCAGCAGAGCAAGGCTGTCAAACAGGCTAATGCAGCCAGGTTCGATATGAGTACAGGGTCTGGAACTCGTGTCTGTGTGAGACACACAGATAGAGAGACAGAGAGATAGAGATCCAGTCAGATCTCTGCTCTGGCTAGATTACATCTGAAGCATTGGGTGCAGTTTTTAGAAGCTCATCTGGCCGGCGCCCCGGCGCCTTTGCTCACTTGGCTAATCCTCTGCCTGAGGCGCCGGCGCCTAGGGTTCTAGTCCCGGTTGGAGCACCAGGTACTGTCCTGGATGCTCCTTTTCCAGTGCAGCTCTCTGCTGTGGCCCGAGAAGGCAGCAGAGGATGGCCCAAGTGCTTGGGTCCCTGCACCCACGTGGGAAACCCAGAAGAAACTACTGGCTCCTAGCTTTGGCCTAGCCTGGCTCTGCCGTGGTCATTGTGGCCATTTGGGGACAATGGATGGAGGATTTCTCTCTCTCTCTCTGTCTCTCCCTCTCATTGTAACTGTGACTTTCAAATAAATAAATAAATTCATAAATAAATACATAAATAAAATACAAGGAATCCAAGGGCCAGCGCTGTGGCATAGTGGGTTAAGCTGTTACCTGTGACACTGGCATCATCATGGGTGCTGGTTCATGTCCAGCTGCTCCACCTCCAATCCAGCTCCCTGCTAATATTTTTGGGAAGGCAGCCGAAGATGGCCCAAGTGCTTGGGCCCCTACACCAATGGACCTGAATGGAGCTTCTGGCTCCTGACTTTGGCCTGACCCAGCCCTGACTGTTGTGGCCATTTGGGCAGTGAACCAGTTCACTCTCTCTCTCTGTCTCTTGCTCTCTCTCTGTGACTCTGACTTTCAAATAAATACATAAAACTTAACAAAAATACAAGGAATTCAGGGGAGGGTAAAGGACAGGCCTGAGGACTTAAAGCCTACTTCATTTGAACCACCGTTGAAGAAGCTGCAAGATTTAACTTGAGAAAGACAAATCTAAAGGCAAAGTGGTTTAGTTTTCCAATAATTCAAAGGTTTTGAGCAGGTTTTGTGACTCTGGAAAGCAAAACAGGAACCAAGACAGAAATAACAGGTTTTTTAGCTCAACAGTAGAAAGGATTCTGAATTAAGCTGAGCTCTTCACCTGAGGGAATGGGCTGCCTTGTGAGGTGACGAGCATCCAGTCACTGCAGGCAACCAACCAGAGCTAGGTGGGCCTCCTCCTACACTGGAATAGGCATGGGGTGGGGTAGAGGGAGGGTTAGCTGCCCTATGAGGCTCCTTCAGAGCCAATTAACCCTTAACAGAGCCCTGGCTTTCATAATTCTGTTAAAATTATTCTGCCTTTGTTATGGGATATTTTAGAAATCTCAAGTTCTTCAAAATGGTCGATGAAACTGACTATGGCTGAAGGCGTTAATGGAACAAATAGTGAATTTAGGGCTGTTAGAGCTGTTTTCTGTAGATTTGGAGTGTTTTTATAATTTTAATTATAGTCAAGAATTAGGGAATAGTCATGAGTTCCCAGTCATTATACACACATCTGCCCTGACTCTTCTTCAAAATATTGACAGAGTTCTATTTATTAGCATTTTGTCCACAATTTGAAGTGCTCAGATTTTTTTAATTTCATTTGAATGGCAGAGAGACAGAGAAAGATTTTTCATATGTTGTTTCATTCCCCAAATGCCCACAGCAGCCAGGGCTGGGCCAAGCCGGAGCCAGGAGACTGGAACTCAATTCGGATATTCCACAGGGGTGATAGGACCCAAGAGCTTCAGCCACCATTTGCTGCCCTCCCATAGTGTGCATTAGCAGGAAGCTGGATCAGAAGTGGAGCCAGGACTCAAATTAGGCACTCCAACATGGGATGGTGTACCAAACACCCACCCAAAGTGCTCATATTTTAAAATTTGAAGTATAAAAATAGGTGTAAGCATTGTGGCATCCCTTTTTGGAGTGCCTGGTTTAAGTCCTGGTCACTCCATTCAGATCTAGCTTCCTGGGAGACAGGAACTGCGAGACAGAAACTGGGAGAGAGCAGATGATGGTTCAAGTATTTGAGTCCCTGCCACCCACGCAGGTGACCTGGATAGAGTTGTGGTTCCTGCCACTGTCCTGGCCCAGCCCTGGTTGCTGTAAGTACTTGAGGAATGAACCAGCAGATGGAAGATATTTCCTCCCTTCCACCATCTCTCTGCTTTTCAAATAAAAAAAAAATTTTTTTTTTGACAGGCAGAGTAGACAGTGAGAGAGAGAGACAGAGAGAAAGGTCTTCCTTTGCCATTGGTTCACCCTCCAATGGCTGCCGCGGACAGCGCGCTGCGGCCGGCGCACTGCGCTCATCCGATGGCAGGAGCCAGGTGCTAGGTGCTTTTTCCTGGTCTCCCATGGGGTGCAGGGCCCAAGCACTTGGGCCATCCTCCACTGCACTCCTGGGCCACAGCAGAGGGCTGGCCTGGAAGAGGGGCAACCGGGACAGAATCCGGCACCCCGACCGGGACTAGAACCTGGTGTGCCGGCGCCGCAAGGCGGAGGATTAGCCTGTTGAGCCACGGCGTCCGCTCAAATAAATTTTTAATAAAATCTTTGAAGTCTGGAGTGGCACTGTGGCATAGCAGGTTAAGTCACCATCTGCAGTGCTGGCATCCCACATGGGTGACAGTTTGAGTCCCAACTGCTCTGCTTCTGTACAAGCTCCCTGCTAATGCACCTGGAAAGCAGTGGAGGATGGCCCAAGTGCTTGGCCCCCTGCACTCACATAGGAGATCCAGAAGAAGCTCCTGGCTCTTGGCTCTTGGCTTCAGCCCAGCCCAGCTCTGACCATTGCAGTTGTTTGGGGAATGAACCAGCCGATGGAAGATCTCTGTCTCTCTGTAACTCTTTAAAGTCAAAAAGTAGATAAATATCACTTAATCTATTCCACATTTATTCTTTTCTTTCAGATAACTCTAAAGTTCAGAACATATTTATGCAGAAATAACACACATTCACACAAAAGGAAGCTGTTTAAAGAGCCAGTGAAGATTCTCTTTTCTTCCAAATACGATCATGTAAATTACATTAGTTAACTCATCTCAGGCATGGAGTGCTACAGAAATGTGATTCTGGGCTGAAACAATGTTCAATTATTCAGCATGGGGATCTTTGGGCTAAAGGTGGATGGATTTGTGGGCCCTATGGTCCCTGGCAAGCACCCCTTGAACTCATTTGATCAAGGGCAGACCATCAGAAGTGGACATTTGAAACATGTCAGCAGTTTCAGAGGAGCACCCAATGACATTTTAATCTGAAAAATTATAAACAACCCCACTCCCACCACTAGCCATGCCACCTCCTGAGGAATGTGCAGGCTGGTGGATCTGAAGGAGCCATTGATAAGGAGAGCAGTCTTAAAGTGCTCTGGTGAGGCAAGAGCTTGACAGCTGAGATTATTTTTAATGCTTCCAAAGGCACACACTTTACAAACATTGCATATGTACAACATAGGTCAGTTTCTATACATAACATGAGTGCCCAACAGTCTACTTAAAAGCATTTCAAAGTTGCTTAATAATGGTTTCTCCTAAGTGCCGTGGGTGAAAGATAAAGAGATAAGAAGACAAGGCCCCTTCCCACAGAATGCTCTTGCAGACAG
This sequence comes from Sylvilagus floridanus, assembly GCA_949820135.1. Classification (NCBI taxonomy): domain Eukaryota; kingdom Metazoa; phylum Chordata; class Mammalia; order Lagomorpha; family Leporidae; genus Sylvilagus; species Sylvilagus floridanus. The sequence continues at coordinate 73,079,759 of OX463244.1, read as the reverse complement.
ACATTTCAAGATTACCTGAGAAACCAAGAAGGGAGATAACCTACTTAAGAGTCACCAGAAAATTGGGCCCAGAATCCAGGTTTCTAGATTCCAAGACTAGAACTTACTAATTTGATGGTGGGATAAAAACATTAGCACTATAAACCATAAAGCCACTCTAAAAACTGGCAAATCCACCAGGGGCCAGGAGTCCTGGTTTTTATTCCAGCAAAGAAGGCACACCCTGCCTCCTCTTTTTGGCCACTGCAAAACAGACGGGTGGGTGCACATATTGGGTTATGGGACAGGCATGCTGCTGGCATGAACATCAACGACTGAGAGTGCCTCGAACTCAGCAGCCTAAGCCACTGACATGGCCCTGCTTGCCAGAAGTGGAACTAGCCCACCGTCCTCCACATCTCACGCCACCCTGGGTACTCCAGAACTGTTTCAACCCACCAGAGACACGGAGGGGTACTCAAGGGGATATACAAACCTTACCTTCTACTTCTTCCCAATGGATACCTCTTCCCTTTGCACCTAGCCTGCTCTCTTCCTTGAAGGCTCTCACCATAATCCTAACTGGGCGATTAGCTCAGTTGAAACAATCAGATGACTGAATGGAAATAGTTACCAGACCAGTTTGATTCTATAAAGCAACTGGCCAATTCAGGCACAGATGATAGTGGAAAAGCCACTCGCCATTGACACAGCCTCATTCTCATCTCTACTGTGAGTCCATCAGTGTCTTTGTTTATCCAGACAGGGTCTTCATTTACCCAGTTTCTCAGCACCAGTGAAGACTCACATAATGAGGCTTGGATTGCACTCTGGTGGGGACACTGTGGATGAGTTCCTCTCAGTAACCTCATGGTTCAGACACAGAACAGTCTGTCCTTTCAAGGGCACTGTGGAATGAGTGCAACCTCTGTGAGCGGGCGTGCAGGGCATCCTCTGTCTGAGAGCCAAGTCCTGTTTCAAAGTTCCCCACCGTAACCTTGGATACAGCTGGATGGGGGTGGAAAGGCCCTGTATGAGGCCTTTGTTTGTCACTGGGGACTCCATGGAAGGAGGGTATGGATAACTGGATTCTGAGCTTGGCAAACGAGAGGAAAGAGCTAGAAAGAGAGACCAGAACTTATGCAGGAACACAAAGAAAGGAAAAGGCAATTGCAACAAGCAGTCCTTTTTCCAGTTCCCTTCAACATCTTCTGAATGTTCCCCTTTCACTTACCCAGGCCGCAAGGTTTTGCACAGGAGGCCCAGGAGCCCAAGGTGTTCATGTGGCAATGCATGTGGTTCTGGCCATGCAACGGCAGCATCAGGCAACCCCAGGTGATTTGATGCAGATTTGTGATTTGACGTTGATTTGTGGTTTAGGAGAGTAAGCAGTGCAAAACGAAGAACTAGGAGAGCATTTGGCACTTTGACCTAAAAGGCAGTGAAGTAGAAGGGACCCCAAAGTCTTTAGTTCAGAGTAGCCTTTGGGGATAGAGCAGGCTGGACTCACATGCATTCCAAGAAAGACTGCCTTGCCATAGAATTTCTAAGTTCTTTCCGAGGTACAAGAGGTGCCTATACAGGGCCAGTGCTGAGGTGTAGTGGGTAAAGCTGCCACCTGCAGTGCCAGCATCCCTTATGGGCGCCGGTTCAAGTCCCGGCTGCTCTGCTTCTGATCCAGCTCTCTGCTACGGCCTGGGAAAGCAGCACAAGGTGGCCCAAGTGCTTGGGTCCCTGCATCTGCATGGGAAGACCTGGAGGAAGCTCTTGGCTCCTGGTTTTGGATTGGTGGTGTAGCCAAATGGGGAATGAACCAGCAGATGGAAGACCTCTCTCTCTCAGCCTCTTCTCTCTCTGTGTAACTCTGACTTTCAAAAGATCATGTCATGTGGTCTCAATGGTCGATTTAATTATCCAATGGAGTTTAGAATCATAATAATGATTATTATTTTTCTAGGTGCTAATATATAAAGCATTATATGCCAGATATTTACATGCAGTTTCACTTCCTTTCCCCAGAACTCCTGGGAAGCAGGTATTATCATATCTTTTAATAAATGAAGACACAGAAGTATAGAAGTTACGTCTGCATAACTAGCATGAAAGTAGAGACAATTTTCATACCTAGGATTGCCTGATCCCAAAACTTGTATCTTTTTAATAATACAGATGAGAAAATAGTGAGCAAACATTGCATGCAGTTTTAAAATAATCTTATATTTTTATTCTCATATTATGTACATTCAATTTCGAGTATCACTTTTTCATCTCTGACAGCACAACTCATTGTCCTAATGGTTACACAGACAGGAAGCACACTGTGTCCGAAGTGTGATGTGGCTGACAAAAACAATGATGTGTGCCAGGCTGTGCTGGCAGAAGTACAGTGTCTAGAAAGAGGGCAGAGAATGCCACTCTCTGCATTCCTCAATGGAGACTTGGGACATTATGTTCCATTTTAGGGGACACAATTTAAGAGGGGCACAGGCAAGCAACACTGTCATCTCAAAAGTTCAGAAAAGTCTGACCTGGAAAGAGAGTGGATCCTAAACTTCTGTAGGAAATCCTCCTAAGCAGAAACATTCAGGAATCAAGATTATTTGGCCTCAAGAAAGGCTGGAATTTCTAGTAATGAATGGCAGTCTGGGTGGCAAAGATGAGAAGGGACAGAATAGATATTTCCAAAGTTCGGAATGCTAGCCAGAAGAATGAAGTTCTCTAGTGTGTGGTGGGTATCAAACAGCCCTAGAATCAGCATCAAGAGAAAGAGGGCTCCTCCATATCTGGAGCTGTTCACAGATGGAATAGTCTGCTTTGTGAGGTACTGAGTTTCCCACCACCGGAGATGTTCAGGCAGACAGGACTAGTATTCCTATCACAGAGAGAGTGAGGCTTATGGCCTTCCACTATCCACCAGTTAACTCACCACCATAAGTATCCTTTCAGAGTCTCTTTCTCCCTCCTACTTTCTTATTTGCATCCAATCTGCTCGACTTGGTAGCTTTTATTCTTTCTCTTCCCAAGCCATAATTCTGTTTTAAAATATTTCAACATTTAGTTAACCACTGATGGGTTCATGAGGTTTTTTTTTTTTTCTTTGTTTTGGATAACTGTTCTTTTTCATCAAACATTTATCTTGGATTTCTGTCTGCCTTTTTTAAAAAATATTTGTTTATTTTATTTGAAAGGCAGAATTACAGAAAGAGAGAAGTAGAAACCAGAGAGACAGAGAGAGAGATCTTCCATCTGCTGGTTCACCCCCAAAATGGCCACAATGACCAGAGCTGGGCTGGTCCAAAGTCAGGAGCCAGAACTACTTCTGGGTCTCCCACATGGGTGCGGGGCTCAATCATTTGGGCCATCTTCTGCTGCTTTCCCAAGCACATTAGCAGGGAACTACATCAGAAGTGGAGCAGTTAGGATTCGAACTGGTGCACACATAGGATGCCAGTGTCACAGGCAGCAGCTTCACCCATTACATTATAGCACTGCCCCTATCCTGGATTTCTAACATAAGACATTTAAAAGCAAATCATGGTGAGGGCAATTTATAAAACTGTTATTCCAAATTTTCCTATCTAATGACCAAATGCTGTTATCATTTCCTCTTCTAAAATGGAAGTGTAGCAAGATGGTCTCTTTCAGCTTCGTCCTCCCCTGAATGCTGAATTCACTTGTGCTGCAACAATAACTGTATATGCATTCAATTCAATATGCATTGTTCATTCACTCATTCAACAAAGTTTTATGGAGTGCCCAGTGTTAGTCTACGCACTAGGGAAAGAGCAGTGAAAAACACAACAAACTTCTTTACTTCTATGGCACTGCCTTTTAATGGAAAACACAGATAGTACATAAGGTTTTTTTTAGAAAATGAATCCACATATTTATGATATAAAATATATGAGATGTGACAACTACTAAAGAGAAGAATTAAGCAAAAGGATGTGTGCAGAGGGTTGTGAAAGACAAAGAGTAGGTTGCAATTTAAATGGAGTGATGTACCTTTACATTTTATTTAAATAACAGGAGTCCCACAAAGAAAGCAACAGTGGTTTTAAACCTCAAAGAAAATGAACAAAGTGAGCAAGGTAAGTCTCTATTGAAAGAGCATACCAGGTAAAGGGACGAGTGATGTAAAGGCAAACACACCACACACACACACACACACACACACACACACATCATCATCATCCCTCCTGGGGTACTGAACACCTGCCAAGTGCTTAGCACTGTGTTCAGCTAAAAGAGCTAAAACATGAGTCTCTGAACACTGGGACCTTGAAGACAAAAGAATATATCTGTACCCAGAAACATCAGGCAGGAAACTGCCAAGTACTAAAACTGAGTTAATCAGGTCCCTGAAAATCCTCTACCTTTTAGTTTTCCTGAACCAACCATCATCCTCTGAAACATTCATTGCAAGTCCTTACCTCCAGCCCTCTCACTACAAGCCACCAAAGCCAGAATGCTCTTCCCGCACTCTGCACGGGATCTTGCACAACCTTGAAAGCCCACCCTTAAGCAAGGGCTTCCTGACCACCCAATACCCAGTGTTACTGTTTTTGTGGTTTTTTATATTACAGGCCTCATCCATGACCTACAGAACCAGAACTCAAGTTTTAACAAGATCCACAGGAGGTCAGACGTGCACACTGAAGTCTGAGAAACACTGCCCCTAGGTCGCTCATCTCCAAGGTGGCTGCCCACTGTAGAACCCAGGGGTGCTTTTCGAACTTCCAGTGCCTAGCTCCACCTTCAGAGGTTCTTATGTAATCAGTATAGGTAAGAGTTGGACAACAGAAAAATTTTTAAAACTTTCCAGATGACTCTAATATGTAGCACAGTTTGAAAATTCCCAGTAGCTCCTCTCTCATTTCCCTCATTCTTCTCTCCAACTGTTTTGCCCTTGATATTAAACAGCCAGCCTTCAGGCTTGCCCCTCAACCTCTCAAGTGGACTCTTAGCATATACAAGCAAAGAGAAGCCATCTTCCCTCCACCCTTCCTCCTCTGGCTCAATGGTTCTGGGATCAGCCTCACGGAGGCCTTCTTGGAATGAAGAATGGCAGCAGAGACAGAGGGAGGAGGCGGAGTTGAACAGACTCCCCGCCCAGTAGCACAGTCTTGTGGAAAGCTGCCTGGGGCAAGCCGCTTAAATAACATCTCTATAAAGGGAGAACAACGGTATCTTTCCAGTCTGCCTTGCAGAGTCACAGGATCTCCGGAAAATCAACAGATCATATGAGAAAGTGATGGGGTATGAATGTGAATGAAAGCTGGGATGGCTTTCTGTCCAGTAATCTTAGGATGGCCATTTCAAACTTGAAAAAAAAATCTTCCTTTCCCCTATTTCCCAAATCTAAGCAAGAATTTTAAGTAAAATCTTATCTTAACATCTAAAAAGGATGAATATGCATCTGTATCTTTATGTTGACATTGTAGGTATCATTCCATAATTACAACCAGCTGAATCATAAGTTACCAGAAAATCAAGATTAAGTGACTTGAGAACATTTTAATTAGCACCAAACACTCAGAAAGAGTGTTCAATAAGTATCAACCAAGTGAGGCCTAACTTAAGATGGCACCATGGAAACCCATACTATGCATCCAAGTGAGTAGGACTATGTATTATTTAACCACATGATTCAATTTTCATCTTTTAAGGAAAAGTGTAACATCTTCATTTAGCCATTCTACAGATCTACAAACTGGAAGACCAAGAGACTATGGCTGATTCAAAATAGGTTCTCTGTTTTACTGAAAGTCGTCCATTAAAAGGCATAGTTGTTTTTTTTTTTTTTCTTTTAAGATTTATTTATTTATTTGAAAGGCAGGGGTGGGGGGAGGGAGAGAGAGAGATCTTTGATCTGCTGGTTCATTCCCCAAATGGCCGCAGTGGAAGACAGCTGGGCCAGGCTGAAGTGAAAAGCCTGGAACTCCATCCGGATCTCCTACATGGGTGGGAGGGGCCCATGCACTTGGGCCATCTGTTGCTGCTTTCCCAGGTCATTAGCAGGGAGCTGGATGGGAAGAGAAGCGGCTGGCACATGAACTGGCACCCCTATGGCATACCAGCATCACAAGTGGCAACCTAACCCACTATACCACAATACTGACCCCAAACGTCACAAAAGTCACATTTTTAACGCTAAGTATTGAAGTTAAGAATGAATACAGATGTGCTGCTTTATCTGGATCAAGTGCTGAGAGTTGAGAGAGTATACAAAGGCTAATCTGCCTAAATCCTTTTTCCTTCACATCTATCCTTAAAAACTCTTTGAGGTACTTATCCTGGCAGGTTTCTGTTTTAATAGATACCCTTGGGTGGTGACTGTAGTGGCCCAGTGGATTAAGTGGCTGCTTGGGACACCCACATCCCATAAGAATTGCCTGGTTCTAGTCGAAGTTGCTCCACTTCCAATCCAGCTTCTGTTAATGTATCCTGGTGGCAACAAATGATGGCCGAAATACCTGAGTTCCTGCCACCAGTGTGAAAACTCAGAGTTCTAGGCTCCTGGCTTCAGCCTGGTCTAATTCTGGATGTTACAGGCATTTGGGGAGTGAATAAGAGGAGGGAAGATATCTCTCTCCCTCTCTCTGTCACTCTGCCTTTGAAGTAAATGAAAACTTAAAAAATAAACTTTAAAAAGACTTTTTGAAAGGCAAAAAGAAGGCACTAGCTAGTACCCTGATGTGAACCAGATGTTGAATATAACAATGGTACGTAAACATTCTGGATTCCACAGATCAAGTTTAAAAGATTTGGGGAGATCCATATATGATTGCTAAGTTATTTTTCTGAGAAAGAACATTAAACTACAACAACAGCTATTATTTCATCATAGAATGTACACTTCAAAATAAATGAAGCTATGAGAAAAGTCTCAGAATAACAAAGCATTATCCTTTTCAATAACAGACAATTGTAACCTTAAAATTGTGCAGATGCATCTGATAAATACAAAACATGGCCCGACTTTTCCTGTGCTCTACATCTGAGAGTCCCTTTTCTGGGGGATCAGGAGGGTTTGATGTAACCCTGGAGGTGGGGTGGGGCCTAAATACAAACTGATATTCCAAACAGGGGGAGGGAAATAGAGAGGAAAAAGCTACAGCAGCAGTTTTGCCTAGGATTCACACAAATACAGATAACAGAGTCCTAGGATGTTGGGCCTCAAGGGAACTCTACCCCTTGGTTATAAAATAGGGCTGGTAGGAAGGTGCCACCTATGATACCTGGAAAAAAAATCTCACAGTGACAAGGAGTACTTGTGGTAGTTCTTTTTCATTCATGACTGTGCCTTCTCTGTCTCTTTGGGGACCCCATCCCTAGGGGGCAAATGTGGAAATGGTGTCAACAGCCTGAACCTAGAAACATAACTAAGACACAAGGAAGGGAAAAGAGATATCTCTTACAGTAGAATTCCAGTGAAAGGAACCCCTCCCTCCCTTTCCAAGGAAGGATGTGGAAGACAAAAATGACAGAGATATCTCCATCTTTGACGATAACCTAAGCCTCTGATGCTTCCTGTGGCCTCCCACTCAATTCACAGTATGTCTCCTGAGGCAGTTAAGACGGCTTCTGGGGCGGCCCTGTGGCGTGCAGGGTTAAGCCTCCACCTGCAATGCCAGCATCCCAAATGGGCCTTGAATTGGTGTCCTGGCTGCTCCACTTTTGATCCAGCTCCCTGCTAATGCGCCTGGGAAAGCTGCAGAAGATGGCCCAACTCCTTGGGCCACTGCACCCACGCGGGAGATCGGGAAGAAGCTCTGGGCTCCTGGCTTCAGTCTGGCCCAGCCCTAGCGGCCATTTTGGGGAGTGAACCAGCGGATGGAAGATCTCTGTTTCTCTCCCTCTCTAGTTCTGCTTTAAAATTAAAAAAAAAAAAAAAAAAAAAAAAGACTTCCTTAGGTCAGGAGGTACCCTCCCTCTTTCTTCCTTTCCTGACAGGTTACCCTTCTTCCTGGATGTGATTTTCTTTAACCCAAAGGAGGGCGGCCCCTCCTTCCTCCGTTCTTGCCTAGTGCCGCCGGCTCTGCCCCTGCGCCCCGGGAGGAGAAGGGCACAGGGGAGCCCGGTGCCTGGTGTGTCCGTGGGCACCAGGCGCTGCGGGGCGCGCGGCCCTCGCAGGAGTCCCGCCCCGGCTCCACGGCGCGGCGGGCGCCGGGTGACTCAGGCGCCCCGGGGCGTTCCGGGAAGCCGCCGGGCGCGCGGGGGCACGACGGCGCGAGGGCTTTCCCACCGCCGCGGCGAGTCCGTCCTTAGCGCCCAAAGCGGGATCAGAAAGCCGAGGGCGGAGTGGCGCGAGAGGAAGCGGTGGCGCGGAGCGGAAGGCGGCGTCATTGTTTCTCTGGAGCAGAAGCCGAGGGAGCGTGGCCTGCCCTTTATTAACGCCGCGTTCAGCGTCCCGAGAGGGGAGAGGGGCAAAGCGCGCGCGGGGGATCGGGCAAGTAGGGGGAGGTGAGGGTGCGGGTCCCCTGGGCCGGGTTTGGCCTGGGTCTCTTTAACCCTGCCCGGACGTGGAGCCTGACGCTGGGGCTGACCCTAACTCCTGAGCAAAGAGGACTTTTGAGGGGAAGGAGATACGTGAGACTTCGCCAAGACTTCCCGCCCACCTCCCCTTCTCAGCTTGTCCTCCCCAGAACAGCCATTTCTCCAGCAGGCATCCCTTTGTCTTCATTCCGGGCCTCTAGCCTCGCTGGCGGGAGCCTGGGATGGGAGATGGCTGGGCGGAGCGGCACGAGTGGAAGGAAGCAAGGCTGAGGGCGTGGGTGGAGGCTGGCTGGTGCGGTGCAAGGGAGAGCCACGCAAGGCCCACGCATTGGGAACATAGCTGGTCGGCAGGAGGATCGGTGTCATGAGGAGTCCTGGGGTGAGAAGCTGGCCAGGTAAGGCCAGTGCACAAAATATCAGCCACCCTCCCACCCCCCCAAACATGAAGAAGAAGGCATGGTGCAGCAGTTGTCACTGAGTTTGGCACCTCCATTGCGTTGTCTCTGTTTTCATTTATCCATAAGATAAATGCTGGTACCCCGTTCCAGAGTCAAGGAAAGGTCAGAAAGTCAGAATCCCAGTCTCTGATCTCAGCTTCCTTAAGTCCTCTCCCTTTTGCCTTTGCCAAGGCTTCTTTGTAAGAAACCAACACCGATCGCCCTCCTTTTTCTCTTAGGTTAGTTTGAGTTACAAACCAAGAGAGTCCTGACTAGTGATACATCTTTTAAAAATAATTACTTGGAGTGGTTGCTGTGGCATAGTAGGCTAAGCCCCTGCCTGCATAGCCGGCATCCTACGGGTGTCCCAGCTGCGCCTCTTCTGATCCAGCTCTCTGCCAATGGCCTGGGAAAGCGGTGGAGCATGGCTCAAGTGCTTGGGCCCCTGTGTGGGCGTGGGAGACCTGGAAGAAGCTCCTGGCTCCTGGCTTTGGATCAGCCCAGCTCAGGCCTGTGGTTGTGGCCACTTGGAGAATGAACCAGCAGATGAAAGACCTTTATTTCTGTCTCTCCCTCTCTCTCTCTCTCTGTAATTCTGCTTCCCAAATAAATAAAATCTTAATAGTAATTATTATTATTTATCTTAAAGGCAGAGAGAAAGAGAAAGAGACCTTCCCTCTACTAGTTCATTCCCCAAATGGCACACCAACTGAGGCTGGGCCAGGCTGAATCCAGGAGCCCAGATCTCAATCCAGATCTCCCACCACAGTGGCAGGGACCCAAGCACTCAAGCCATCACCTGCCGCCCAGGGTGCACACTAGCAGGAACTTGGAATCAGAAGCAGTGCAGGAGCTCAAACCCAGGCACCAATATGCAATGGGGCTCTCCCACATGTGTCAAATGCCAACCCTGATGCATCTTTTAATCCAGAAGTTTTACTTTTGAGAATATATTCTCAAGAAATATTAAAACGTAACAAAAATACCATATACCACAAAATACTCACTGTGGACTTAACTTATACATTTAAAACAATTATAAATATCCAATAACAGAGGGGGAAATAAACTGGGACATTTATGATAAAATAATATGTGGCCTTAAAATGACATATGGAGGATTTGATAACTTGAATGAATAAAGACAAGTTATAAAGTAAATAAGAAAATTAGATACCAAGTTATACATACATGAGTATACAATTTTATATACAATATAGTCACAATATGTAGAAAATATACATAGACAAAAACACTGGAAGGAAATCAGTCAAAGTATTATATCTAGGGTCAGCACTGTGGTGCAGCCTGTTAAGCCATTGTCTGTAGTGCCAACATCCCATATGGGCACCAGTTCAAGTCCCAGCTGCTCTGCTTCCAATCCAGCTCTCTGCTAATGGTCTGGGAAAGCAGCAGGGAATGACCCAAGTCCTTGGGCCCTTGCACCCACGTGGAAGACCTGGAAGAAGCTGCTGGCTCCTGGCTTCGGACCAGCTCAGCTCCAGCTACTGCAGCCATTTGGGGCGTGAACCAGAGTTTGGAAGATCTCTCTCTCTCTCTCTCTCTCTCTGTCTCTCCTCTCTCTCTCTCTGTCTCTCCTCTCTCTCTGTAACTCTTTCAAATAAAATAAATATTAAAAAAAAGATGTGTTTAAAAATATTGTATCTTTTAAAGGAAGGAAGGAAAGAAGGAAGGGGAGGGAGGGAGGGAAGAAGAGAGGGAGGAAAGAGGTATCATTATATTATTAGAATTTTATCTATGAACTACATTGAATCTGTTCTCTTTGTGTTACCATCACATTAACATGAGAACTAATGAGAACTGTGTTGTAATTATCATGCATTTGCTGTGACCCTGATAATCTGATGTATTAATAAATTCCTTAAGTAAAAAAATACACTTTCATAAACATATACTCCAAAAATGAGTTATCTCATCAGAAAATTAATTACAGTGAGGGCTGCTGATATTTCAATGACTTACTAGAAATATGTTAGTGTCTTATGAAAATATTCTTTAAAAATTTAGGGGAAGATGCTAAAGATAATAAATAGAAGGAAAATGGGTAATGGATTATGGATATTTTTGCAAGGCTTGTTTAAAAAATAGAAGGCCATGCAAACTGTACTGAAGCCAAGACTTGAAATCTTGAGTTGGTTACTGAGAAGCTGATCTACATGAAAAGGACGGAAAAGAGGATTGACAAAACCAGCTTTTGTGGTATTTTCAGTATCTTATGCACTCTGTCAAGAAGTACCCATGTCTGTACACTGCAAAACAATTTTGAAAAACATGCAGTATTTTCATGAATGGTTATTTCCCTCTAACTATACTGCTTAAAAAAGTTTTTAATTGTCCATTTTTTTTCCACTTCAGGAAAGTAATCTAAAAGTATATTGGGATCTAGGGGTCAAGAATCAATTGATTCTGTTACAGAAGAATATAAGCAATGATTCAGTATTAAATCTTTCTTCTACAGAGTGCAGGTGCTGTGTTGTAACACGTGCTGGGAGCAAGCTCTCTTGCCTGCAGTCATACCCAGTGTACTGGAGATGCTAGTACTCTATAGCAAGAGCCACGTTTTAAATTTTCAGGAATTTTGCCAACTAGTTTTTAAACACAGCCACTATGTAAAAAGCACTTATCTGCAGTCAGTCTGACTTTGTCAGATCATAATTGAATTGTTACTATAGGTTGGTTACAGATAGAAAAGATTAACTAAAACAAACTAAAGCATTCTTTGAGAATCAACTGATTACAGCAGGAATTTACAATAAAGACTTTTGTGTAGTTTATTATTATTGTTAATTTTGTGTTATGCAGTCTTTTTAGCATTTTTATTATAAACAAAAAAATTAAGATTAATATCCAAATATTTGGATAAGATTATATTCCGGGAGCCAGCACTGTGGCGTAGCTGGTAAATCCACCAGCTGCAGTGCTGGCATCCCATATGGGCACCAGCTGCTCCACTTCTGATCCAGCTCTCTGCTATGGCCTGGGAAAGCAGTAGAAGACAGCCTAAGTCCTTGGGCCCCTGGACCCGCATAGAAGACCCAGAGGAAGCTCCTGGGTCCTGTCTTCGGATAGGTCCAGCTGTGGCTGTTGCGGCCATTTGGGAGTGAACCAGCAGATGGAAGTTCTCTCTCCCTAGCTCTTCTTCTGGCTCTCTGTAACTCTGCCTTTCAAATAAATAAATAAATAAATCTTTAAAAAAAATCCAACATTTTTTCTAAAATATTTATAGATTTCAGTTTCTCAACAATGAGGATGTGTATTATTAATTATACATTAAAACTTACATAACAGTTTTTAGATATGTAATATATAATTTTATATACATACACATGATGGTATCTCAAAAACTTCATGGAGTGGCAGGCATTTGGCACAGTGATTAAGTCATACCTTGGGACAACCGCCTCCTGTATTTGAATCCTGGCTCCTCTGCTTCTCATCCAGCTTCCTGCTAATGGGCACCCTGGGAGGCGGCAGGTGATGGCTCAGTACTTGAGTCCCTGCCACCCCCATGAGAGACCCAGAGGGAATCCCTGGTTCCTGGCTTTGGCCTGGCCCAGTCCTGCTATTGCAGGCGTTTCAGGAGGAAACTAGTGGATGGAAGATCTCTCCCTAACTTTGTGGTTTTCTCTGCCTTTCAAATAAAAATGAAAACAAATACAAAATTACAAAACAAAAAAAATTCATGGAAAATGAAAACAGATAAGTTTATTTTCATTCCAATGTTTAAAGAAATCCATACTTTTTTTCATAATAGACATTTTCCATGAACTTTTTGAAGATGACTTGCACATGTGAAGTTGTTGCTGACTAGGAAGTCACAAAATCTGGATGAAAGAGGATAAGAGGCCGGCGCCGTGGCTCAACAGGCTAATCCTCCACCTTGCGGTGCCGGCACACCGGGTTCTAGTCCCGGTCGGGGTGCCGGATTCTGTCCCGGTTGCCCCTCTTCCAGGCCAGCCCTCTGCTGTGGCCCAGGAGTGCAGTGGAGGATGGCCCAGGTGCTTGGGCCCTGCACCCCATGGGAGACCAGGAAAAGCACCTGGCTCCTGGCTCCTGCCATCGGACGAGCGCGGTGCGCCGGCCGCAGCGCGCCTTCCGCAGCGGCCATTGGAGGGTGAACCAACGGCAAAGGAAGACCTTTCTCTCTGTCTCTCTCTCTCACTGTCCACTCTGCCTGTAAAAAAAAAAAAAAAAAAAAAAAGAAAGAGGATAAGATATACTTGACTAACTTACATTAACTGAACAATTTTCTAGAATTTAAAATGGAAGTTAAAGGTCAATGTTATGTGCCCAAGGCATTACTGAAAAGGAAGGGCATGCCACAGTGGGCCTGCAGAGGGGAAAACATCTGAATTTTAAAATACTCAAAAAGGAAATGATGAGAGTGGAGCTAATTCTTGATTGGCAAGCATGTGTTGACTCATGAACAGAAGGGAAGAAGATTGGAATGCAAAGTTTTATGGCAAAGACCAGAATACGTTCAAAAACATTCCTTAGGAAGCGAGGTAATGTTCAAGTTAATGGCTTCATTGAGGGGAAAAACAAACAGTATCTGGTATCAAAGGAAAATGTTCTAATCCTGAAGATTAGGTATGCAAAAAGAATTTTACATGTTCATATTTGGCCTGAGGTAGTTTTTTTTTTTAAAGAGATTTATTTATTTGAAAGAGTTACGGAGAAGGAGAGAGAGAGAGAGAGAGCGAGCTTCCATCCACTGGTTCACTCCCCAAGTGGCCACAATAGTCGGGGTTGGGCCAGGTTGAAGCCAGGAGCTAGGAGCTTCTTCCAGGTCTCCCATGTGGGTGCAGGGGCCCAAGCACTTGGACCATTTTCCACTGCTTTCCCAGATGCATTAGCAGGGAGCTCGATCAGAAATAGAGCAGCCGGGACTGGAACCGGCACTTCTATGGGATGCCCATGTTGCAGGTAGTGGCTTAACCTGCTACGCCACAGCACCTGCCTCCCGCCCCCCATCACCACCACTGAGACTGTTGATACCAATATTTTTATCTCAACACAATCAAGATGATGATTATGTTCATTCTTGGGTTAGAAGATGTTTAACAGTCAAGTGCCCCCTTATTTGGGGCCTTATTCCTCTTTTAGAAGGAGGGAAGAGGAGAAGAGCAGGAAAGTCTCATGTCTACATGGTATGAGTCTTTAGAGATCCTTAAATAGCAGCAGAGTCTATACACTGACTAATAAAATCAGGTTTCCCTTGTCTGAGAACTGTTCAGTCTTCTGTGAGGATCTGATAGAATGGAGAGTGCAGCATCCTTCAAATCACCTGACACTACACACCATACTTTGAACAATGAATGACACATAACCTATACTGAGGACCTGTGTTAGGGTAGAAGGTGAAGCTCTTGTTCTGGTAGTGAAACCTAGGGTTTTCTGGGTGGTGGGTGTAGAATTTACCAAGACATACACAGAGAGCTGTCTGAGCTTAAGGAAGTCTTTGGGAGTTTGAATTTCACTTCCTTTCCAGGATAGATCTCTTGTTGATGTCACCTTTTTGCTAATCTGTGTATAGGCTTTTCATTACTTTCCCTCCTCCACCTACTTAAAAAAATGGCCGTACACCTTTGATCGGGAATGAAGTGGGGAATGCAGGCTCTGGACCTTAGATTCACTGCCTTCCCCTAAAAACACTTTATTTCCCCTCAATGTCACCATCCTCCAGTCTCCCCAAACTTATTACCCCATTTTGCAATGACTGGAATAGATTATGGGGGCAGGGGGAACCACTCATGGTTCTTTTCAGATTTTTAAAATTAAAAACCTAGTCTCTAGTAATAGCCAGGAGATGGGATATTTCAGCACTAGGAAAATGTTATGATTTCTGCAAACACTTGCCCGTTAAATGAAGAAATAGGAAGCACGATGCTTAGGTTGCATATAACCTTGTGTGGGCCCTGAGATGGAACGTTAGAACTGGCTTGCACAAAATGGAAGAATTTTCGAATTTTCTGACCTTGTCCTTAAAAAAAAAAAAAAAAAAAAAAAAGCAAGCAACCTCCTAGACACTATTTTTTTAAAAAAACTATGTGATGAAATCCAGAAGGGGCTTTTATCTCATAACATCCATACCAGAAGATTAATCTCTGTGACCGGTGTCTTGTTCTGATTGGGAATGTTTGAGCCCAGCTTTGGAATCTTCTCTAGCTAACACATCTGTTCCACAGTTGTTAATGTTTGTTTGGCATTGCCCAAAAGAAGGCAGAGGAATGGAAGAATTTTTAACAATGAGTCCCAAGATAGACTGGACCAGCAGCACTGCTTATTTTGAAAAGGCATTTTTTTGGGAGCAACCTGACCTGTATTTAAAAAAAAAAAAAAAAAAAAGGTGTAGTGGGGGCAGGTCATTGGACCAAGAAATGGATGTCCATCTAATACTGGAATGTAGTTTAGCTTGTTTCTACTACTCAATTTTTGCCCAGAAATATTTGTTCATTGAATTATTATTACTGCATTCCACACTAGCAGGGTTTAGTTTTTGAATTTTTAGAGATTTGAATGTTTAACTCAAAATAATCGTGAGAAGTTGATTTTATGGCAATCAGTTAAAAGTATGCAAGAATAAAAAACATTCTAGCTGTTTTAGAAAGTCTAAATAAAATATGTAGCTATAGTATAACATTTATAAATTTTTATCTTAGCCAAGAAAAGAGAGAACTATCACTGCTTTAGGGTCTATGACAGTGGATTAAATTAGTTGATAAGGAGGTAAAATCTCTTTATAAGAAAAATTAACCTGACCTGCATTTGCTGAACAGAAAAGTTACATTAAAGCTCACATAATGTTTTTAAAGATTATAGAGTATACCTTCCCTATCAATAATGCTGTCTTTATTCTTATCACACATTCAAGAGTTTCAGTGCAAATGGTTTATAGATTGTGAAATTTACCCAAGGAGAAACATTGAGACTTAGCATTTGAAAACTTTGTAGAAACAGCTGGGTTTAGTTTGAAAGCTTCAAAATTAAATGGAAAGAGGGAAAGATCCTAATCCCTTAGACCATCTGTTCAAAGAACAGCGAAGTAAAGGACGACAGTCTTCAGCTGGGGGAGCAATGCCCTGTCACTGAAATCTACACATCTCCTTTCTATTCCCTGCTTCATCTGGTCCTGACAGTATCCCTGTGAGGCTTCTCAAAGCAAGGATTTTTGTATCCTCATGTTACCAATAAGGAAACTGAGACTTAGAGAAGACTCTTATCTGTCACATAGTCAAATAGCAGCAAGGGCAGGACTTCAACCTAGTCGACCTCTTCAAAAATGCTAAAGTTTATTGTACTATTATATACCAGTTTCCATATCCTCTCTTCCTTCCTTTCCTCCTTTTCTTTTCCCTCTCTTCATCTTTTCTCCCATTTCTCCTGCTTCCATTGAGATGCATCTGTAGTAGCGAAAGTTATTCTATGTTGCTAATGTTCATTAAAAAAAAAATTTCTACCCTGAGTGCAGGAAGAATAAAAAATAGTCATAGAAGTCTAGAGAAATGACATTAACTCCATCTCTTCAACTCTGCCTTTTTTTCTTTACAGTTTCAATTAAAAATGGAAACTTCAAAAATCACACCAAAAATAAAACAGTAAATTACAGATCAATGCCCCCTCCTCTTTTTTTTTTTTTTTTTTTGCCAAAGAATTGACTTTGCATATACACTGTGCAGGCATAGTTCTTTAGGAAGTATCTTATTCAAAAGAAATCAAGACAAAACACTCGGACTGCCCAGAGGAGAGGTTTAAGGGTAAGCTTAAGGGGAACAGATCACAGAAAGGTGACGTTAGTGAGGTTAGGCAGAGCAGACAGAAGGGGCATGGAGGATAAATGATTGGCTGAGTGCTTGATACTCAGACAAAAAGTTTTGTTGGTTTGAAAGTTGAAGCAGTAGTGATTTCAAAACCTATTTTTTAAATGCCTGAATTGTATTTTTCAGATAAATTTTACTCCAAAGCATAAAACAAATATCACTAAGGAAGTAGGATTTTCAGACTAAAACACGGTGGGTGACTATACAGCTCTCTTCCCAGGCCCCTCTAGGGGCCCCGCCTATGGGAAAAGCATAACACAATTTAAATGTTCTTTGTTCTTCAGTATCTTTCAAAATAAACAGGCAAACCAAATTTCTTAGGATTAAAGTATGGGCCCTATAGCAACTGTTTCTCTAGGAGTCCCTAACTCAAAACTGCTCCAACTCAGGGGTTTCAGAGAGAAGCAGCAGCTGGTGAGAGATTCCTCTTTCCTGGAATCCTGATTACTTATCTTCAAAGCTGAGTCTACCCTAAGCCAGGCAGAGGGTGTGAAAATAGAAGGTCTGGCTTCCTAGGGAATTGGTTGGGGGTTGTTATGTTGTTGTAGGCTGTATTATGTTTACCTAGTCCTAAAATAAACAGTTCGGTTTGAGAAAGTTATTCTCAAACACATCTCTCAGGACTGACAAAATGGTCATACTTTATCTTCCTTTAACAGTTCAATATTTTCAAAGCACACCATTTTTGTGTCCATTATCTTGTAAGAGTCTCGCCCGATAGGTCAAGGTGGTATCATTATCTCATTTTATAGATGGAGAAGCTGAGGCTTAGAAAGATGAAGACAGTTCCACAAGGTCACATGACGGTACATCCATCTTCTGCTTCCTGGCCAGAACGTACATGCTTATACATGTTTGCCATATACATAGAACCTACTGCAGCCTAGTGCGGTAGTGAGTAAAGGCCATAGATTTGGTGCTACCAGCTCTGTGTCTCTGGGAAACATCAATGTCTTCATTATTGGCAGGAGGGATAATTACCCGCCTCATCTACTTCACAGGAAGAACAAATGAGATGATCTGGTGAAAGCACTTTGTAAAGTGCCATCCAAGGCTTCTTCTCCCTTCCCTACCTCAGTATTTTGACAGGTTTTTCTATCATTCTCCTAACTTGGGCCTTACTTTTACAAACCAAATAAAATTGGTTTCACATTCTCTGTTAGTATTGTGCCAGTGACCAGAGTAGCCTGCTAGTCTCCCTTTTACACTTTTACACTGAGGCACTCTGTCTCCTCACGTCAGAGAATTGGAGATAACACTGCTAATGAATTATAAGACTGCTTTTCCCTAAGTTCCAAGCAGTGGCCATGAGGACTCTGGGTCAGGTTGAGAGCTTAAGGAGGGCCTCAGGGGTATGGGCCTCAGGGTATGGGCTGGGTCTTTGTATAGTCATCACTGGCTGGCTTGTTGGCAAGAATCAGACCTGGAATTTGGCAAGTTTCTCTGCGGGCAATCTGTCCTCTGCAGCTAAGTATAGGCTAATCCTCCGCCTTGCAGCGCCAGCACACTGGGTTCTAGTCCTGGTCGGGGCACTGGATTCTGTCCCGGTTGCCCCTCTTCCAGGCCAGCTCTCTACTGTGGCCAGGGAGTGCAGTGGAGGATGGCCCAAGTGCTTGGGCCCTGCACCCCATGGGAGACCAGGAGAAGCACCTGGCTCCTGGCTTTGGATCAGCGTGGTGCGCCGGTCGCAGCACGCCGGCCACAGCGGCCATTGGAGGGTGAACCAACGGCAAAGGAAGACCTTTCTCTCTGTCTCTCTCTCTCTCACTGTCCAGTCTGCCTGTTTAAACAAAAAAAAAAAGATGCTGCTTACCTACCTAAATTGAACCAGGAAGACATAGAAAACCTAAACAGACCCATAACTGAGACAGAAATTGAATCAGTAATTAAGTCCCTCCTAACAAAGAAAAGCCCAGGACCAGATGGATTCATTGCTGAATTCTACCAGACATTTAAAGAAGAACTAACTCCAATTCTTCTCAAACTATTCAGAACAATCGAAAAAGAGGGAATCCTCCCAAATTCTTTCTATGAAGCCAGCATCACCTTAATCTCCAGGCCTGAAAAAGATTCAGCATTGAAAGAAAATTACAGACCAATATCCCTGATGAACATAGATGCAAAAATCCTCAATAAAATTCTGGCCAATAAAATGCAACAACACATCAGAAAGATCATCCACCCAAACCAAGTGGGATTTATCCCTGGTATGCAGGGAAGGTTCAACGTTCACAAATCAATCAATGTGATACACCCCATTAACAAACTGCAGAACAAAAACCATATGATTACTTCACTAGATGCAGAGAAAGCATTTGATAAAATACAACACCCTTTCATGATGAAAACTCTAAGCAAATTGGGTATAGAAGGCATATTCCTCAATACAATCAAAGCAATTTATGAAAAACCCACGGCCAGCATCCTAGTGAATGGGGAACAGTTGGAAGCATTTCCACTGAGATCTGGTACCAGATAGGGATGCCCACTCTCACCACTGATATTCAATATAGTTCTGGAAATTTTAGCAAGAGATATTAGGCAAGAAAAAGAAATTAAAGGGATACAAATTGGGAAGGAAGAAGTCAAACTATCCCTCTTTGCAGATGATATGATTCTTTATTTAGGGGATCCAAAGAACTCTACTAAGAGACTATTGGAACTCATAGAAGAGTTTGGCAAAGTAGCAAGATATAAAATCAATGCACAAAAATCAACAGCCTTTGTATACACAGGCAATGTCACAGCTGAGAAAGAACTTCTAAGATCAATCCCATTCACAATAGCTACAAAAACAATCAAATACCTGGGAATAAACTTCACCAAGGGCATTAAATATCTCTACGATGAGAATTACAAAATTTTAAAGAAAGAAATAGAAGAGGACACCAAAAAATGGAAAAATCTTCCATGCTCATGGATTGGAAGAATCAATATCATCAAAATGTCCATTCTCCCAAAAGCAATTTACAGATTCAATGCAATACCAATCAGAATACCAAAGACATTCTTCTCAGATCTGGAAAAAATGATGCTGAAATTCATATGGAGGCACAGGAAACCTCGAATAGCTAAAACAATCTTGTACAACAAAAACAAAGCTGGAGACATCACAATACCAGATTTCAAGACATACTATAGGGCAGTTATAATCAAAACAGCATGGTACTGGCACAGAAACAGATCGACAGACCAATGGAACAGAAAAGGACACCAGAAATCAATCCAAACATCTACATCCAACTTATATTTGATCAAGGATCTAAAACCAATTCCTGGAGCAAGGACAGTCTCTTCAACAAATGGTGCTGGGAAAACTGGATATCCACGTGCAGAACCATGAAGCAAGACCCCGATCTTACACCTTACACAAAAATCCACTCAACATGGATTAAAGATCTAAATCTACGTCCTGACACCATCAAACTATTAGAGAACATTGGAGAAACCCTGCAAGATATAGGCACAGGCAAAGACTTCTTGGAAAAGACCGTGGAAGCACAGGCAGTCAAAGCCAAAATTAACAATTGAGATTGCATCAAATTGAAAAGTTTCTGTACTGAAAAAGAAACAGTCAGCAAAGTGAAGAGGCAACCAACATAATGGGAAAAAATATTTGCAAACTATGCAACTGATAAAGGATTAATAACCAGAATATACAAAGAGATCAAGAAACTCCACAACAACAAAACAAAGAACCCACTTAAGAGATGGGCCAAGGACCTCAATAGACATTTTTCCAAAGAGGAAAAGTTCCCAAGTTCCAAGCAGTGGCCAAATGGCCAACAGACACATGAAAAAATGTTCAAGATCACTAGCAATCAGGGAAATGCAAATCAAAACCACAATGAGGTTTCACCTCATCCCGGGTAGAATGGCGCACATACAGAAATCTACCAACAACAGATGCTGGCGAGGATATGGGGGAAAAGGGACACTAACCCACTGTTGGTAGAAATGCAAACTGGTAAAGCCACTATGGAAGTCAGTCTGGAGATTCCTCAGAAACCTGAATATAACCCTACCATACAACCCAGCCATCCCACTCTTTGGAATTTACCCAAAGGAAATTAAATTGGCAAATAAAAAAGCTGTCTGCACCTTAATGTTTATTGCAGCTCAATTCACAATAGCTAAGACCTGGAATCAACCCAAATGCCCATCAACAGTAGCCTGGATAAAGAAATTATGGGGCATGTACTCTATAGAATAGTATACAGCAGTCAAAAACAATAATCTGGTCATTTGCAATAAAATAGAGGAATCTGGAACACATCATGCTGAGTGAAATAAGCCAGTCCCAAAGGCACAAATATCATATGTTCTCCCTGATCAGTGACAACTAACTGAGCACCAAAAAGGAAACCTGTTGAAGTGAAATGGACACTATGAGAAACAGTGACTTGGTCAGCCCTTGTCCTGACTGTTGACGTACAACTTAATACTTTATCTCTTTTAGTATTTTTGTTGTTCTACTTAACGCAATTGGTTGAACTCTGTAATTAACACACAATTATTCTTAGGTGTTTAAATTTAACTGAAAAGTGATCTCTGTTAAATATAAGAGTGGGAATAAGAGAGGGAGGAGATGTACAATTTGGGACATGCTCAATCGGACTTGCTCCAAATGGTAGAGTTAGAAACATGCCAGGGGATTCCAATTCAATCCTATCAAGGTGGCATGTACCAATGCCATCCCACTAGTCAAAGTTTTCAGTTTCAGTTCACAATTGATCATAATGATAGGATTAAGAGTCAAAGGGATCACTGCTAATACTAACTGATAGAATTAAAAAGGAGAGAATGATCCAACATGGGAAGTGGGATACACAGCAGACTCATAGAATGGCAGATGTCTTAAACAGCACTCTGGCCTCAGAATCAGCCCTTAAGGCATTTGGATCTGGCTAAAAAGCCCATGAGAGTACTTCAGGCATGGAGAGCCAAGACAAAAAAAAAAAATCTAAATGAAAGATCTCTGTGAGTGAGATCCCAGTAGAAAAAACGGGCCATCAAAGAAGGAGGTACTGGCCAGCATCGCAGCTCACTGGGCTAATCCTCCATCTGCAGCACCAGCACCCTGGGTTCTAGGCCCAGTTGGGCCGCCAGATTCTGTCCTGGTTGTTCCTCTTCCAGTCCAGCTCTCTGCTGTGGCCTGGGAAAGCAGTGGAGGATGGCCTAAGTGCTTGGGCCCTGCACCCGCATAGGAGACCAGGAGGAAGCACCTGGCTCCTAGTTTCAGATCGGTGCAGTGCGCTGGCCGTAGTGGCCTTTGGGGGGTGAACCAATGGAAGGAAGACCTTTCTCTCTGTCTCTGTCTCTCTCACTGTCTAACTCTGCCTGTCTAAAAAAAATTAAAAAGGGAAGAAAAAAAAAAAAAAAGAAGGTGGTACCTTTCTCTAAAGGGAGGAGAGAACTTCCACTTTGACTATGACCTTGTCTAAATAAGATCGCAATTGGAGAACTCAAGGGGCTGCCATAGCCTTTTCAACTCATGACAAGATCCTCGGGTGATTACTGACATCATAAATAAGAGTGTCAAATGTTAAATCAACACCAGGAGTCACTGTGCACTTACTCCCCATGTAGGATCTCTGTCCTTAATGTGCTGTACTATGTGAATTAGTATAACTAGTACTCAAACAGTACTTTACACTTTGTGTTTCTGTGTGGGTGTAAACTGTTGAAATCTTTACTTAGTATATACTAAATTGATCTTCTGTATATAAAGATAATTGAAAATGAATCTTGATGTGAATGGGCTGGGAGAGGGAGTAGGAGATGGGATGTTTGTGGGTGGGAGGGAGGTTATGAGAGAAAAAGCCACTGTAATCCAAAATCTGTATTTGGAAATTTATATTTATTAAATAAAAGTTTTAAAAAATGCTGCTTAAGATGCCTGCATCCTGTATAAGACGCCTGAGTTTGAGTCCTAGTTCCAACTCATATTCAAGATTCCTGCTAATATATATCTTGGGAGGCAACAGTGATGGCTTAAATAGCTGGGCCCTGACACCCAAGTGGGAGACCTAGTTTTGACCTGGACCAGCCGCAGCTGTTGCAACTGGGTATTGAACCAGTGGATGGGAGATCTCTGTGTCTCTAATATATTAAAAAGCATATTTTTTAGCCTATCCCTCCAGACTTTTTCTTATATGTAATAGAATTATACCAAACATGTGCTTTGCACATTTTTAAAGTTAATATGTTCTTAGATACCTATGCCATTTAATATGAGTGTATGCCATCCTGCATAACATGTACAGCTGTATAATAAAAGGTATTCTTCTCAAGCTGTGGGGTAGTCTGATGAATCCTCCTTCTCTTCTGGAGGCACCATCATCTAAGTCTCCTCCCTCTCTCTCAGGGATCCTTGATGCTGAATGGTTCTGACAAACACTGACCTGTTATTTCTGGCCAACACTAGCAGGTGGCCAGAAAATACCCTCGGCCAGCTGCATCTTCTCAGGCAAAGTACTTTACTCCCCAGGATCTCAGGCTCTCTGTGTACAAAATGAGAGGTTTGGATAGAGATTTTCTAAGACTTTTTTTTAGCTCTAAAATGACACATTAACTTCTTGTTCATTTATTCCTGTGTTTTCTTTGGCACAGGATAGCCTTGCACTTTGTGAAAGGGGTGGGAGGCACATAGGAAGCCCAGCTATTCACCTGGATGCCATAACTGAAGGGTCTGAAGAACCTCTGCAGGTAGCAAGTGATTGAAGCTGGAAGACTAGGGGAGACACAAGGCTAAGTAAGAGAATTGTGTTAGGAAAAGCAGCTCTGCTAATTTCCTTCCACTATGGCAGCAGTTAATGTCTAAAAGGAGGCCTCAGTTCATAGCTATCGGCAAACAGACAGTGAGCTCTTCCTGAGCACCCTCTGAAATACAGGATAATTATGGTAGTCATTTTCTGTTTTAAAAATATCCTTTTGCATTTGCCTTCTAATTCTCATTTTTATCTTTTAGATAAATAAACTGAGATTTAGAGAGTGTGTTGACTTGTGTAAGATCAGATGATGATTACCTGCAGAATGAAGACTCAATCCTAAGCTCCAATGGTGGATTCTTCCTCTACCTCCATGGTCTCCACGTTGGATACACACAGGTACATGGCAGCTACACATGTATGCCCAGCACACTCTTCACTCTCTAGCTCACTACCACACAGACCCAAGACGACATTGCCCTTCCCTTGACCCAGCCGCTCATTCAACACATTTCTGAGCATTATTCTAGGCACTGGTGATAGAGCGATGAGCCAAGAGATCTGGTTCCCGACTTCATAGAGTTGACTCAGGGTCACTTGGGTCCAGGATGAGGCTAGGAAGGGTTGGAGTGAGGATATTGCACTCAGTGCAATAAGAGTAATGTTGGGAAGTACAGGGTAAGATGGGAGCACATAGAAAGGGCACCTCATCTCCCTCAGAGGGATCAGGAAGGCAACCTGCAGGAGGAAACATCAGTTGGAGTTGGAGTTGACAAGGCCCTGGTGGAGTTAAAGAGAGAGTGTTCTACACAGATAAAGAGCAGATACACAGTCTTGGAGGCACTCCTGAGGAACTTTGCAAAGTACAGAGTGATCAGAGAGAGAGCTCAGGTGAAGAGGCTGCCAAGGAGGCTGGGGTCTGAATGTGAAGGGCGGGTAAACATTGTTGGGAGTGATGGAGTTGATGTTTGTCTTGGGGTATTGAGAAGCCACTGAAGTGTATACTGAGTGACACTGGTGACAAATACTTATCAGGATACTCTTTTTGCCCACTACAAGAATCTATGCACATGGGGCCAGTGCTGTGGTGCTGTGGGTTAATCCTCTGCCTGCAGTGCTAGCATCCCATAGGGTGCCGGTTTTAGTCTCAGCTGCTCCTCTTCGGATCAAGCTCTCTGCTGGAGCCTGGGAACACAGTAGAGCACTTGGGCCCCTGCACCCACATGGGAGGCCCAGAGGAAGCTCCTCGCTCCTGGCTTCAGATCAGCCCAGCTTTGGCCGCTGTGGCTGATGAGGGGTAAACCAGCAGATGGAAGGCCTTTCTCTCCGTCTCTCTTTCTCACTGTCTGTAACTCTACCTCTCAAATAAATACAAAAAATTTTTTAAAAAAGAATCTATGCATGTAATTGTTTTCTAATCCAAACTTAAGACATATTCTGGCTGTTGGTTTTGAAAAAAAAAAATGTATGTTCAACTTCAGAACACTTTGCCAGTTTAGTCTGCTGCTGCTTTTGCCACTTCTCCTGGGTCTCTGTGCCCTGCACCAGGCTGGCTCAGATAACCACAATGATCAAGATGCCATGAATATACCAGTGTGGGGTGACCAGCTTCTGCTGTTTCTTACCCTGTCTCAGACTGACAACATCCCTCACAAATACTAGAAAATAAGTTTAAACGATAATTGGAAGTATATGGCAATCAAATTCTACTTTCAATGTAAGCTAAAGGAAGCAGTGTTAATACTTGGGAAGTTATAGGTAATAGAAATTACCAATGAAAAATGATGTATGGCTCATACAACATATTCAATAAATGCTTAATTGATCAATATTTAGACAATAAGGGAAATTTTATATGAACTTATAAAAGAGAAAGTCTCATACATAAATAAGCAGTTAGAGGAGGGCATTTGGTACAGTGGTTAAAATGCCACTTGGGATACTTGCATTCTATACTAGAGTGCTTGGTTCAAGTCCTGCCTTTGCTTCCAATTCCACCTTCTTGCTAATGTGCACTCTGAGGAGGCAGTAGGTGCTATCTGAAGTAGATGGGTCCCTGCCACTCACATGATAGTTCTGGATTGAGTTCTCAGCTCCTGGCTCTAGCCTGGCCCTTCCCAGGCTGTTGCAGGCATTTGGTGAGTGAAGCAGTGAATGAGAGTGTACTCTTTCTTTTCTCTCAAATAAATAAATAAATAAATAAATGGTACAGTGGTTAAGCCACCACCCACAAAATCCACTCCAAAATGAGCACACTGGTTTGTGTCCCAGCTGCTCTTCTTCAGAAACAGCTCCCTGATGATGGACCTGGGAAAGCAGCAGAGGATGGCCCAAGTGCTTAGACCCCTGCCACCCACATGGGAGACCCAGATGAAGCTCTTGGCTCCTGCCTTCACCGGGCTCAGCCCAGTTTGTGGACATTTGGGGAGTGAACCAGCAAATGGAGTTCCTCTCTCTCTCCCTGTCTCTCCTTTTCCTCTCTGTAATTTCACCTTTCAAATAAATAAATCTTTAAACAAAATGAAATATAATTGTAATTATAAAGTGTATAGTTCTCCAAAGTCTACTGTGACTTGAAAACAGTAAATTTCAGAATACATGTATGTTATGACTTAATGTTTTGGGGAGGAAATCAGAATCATTCACAACGTGTATTTGTTAGTATAAGAACAGAAGGTCTCTGTGTTATCCAATGCAGTAGCCACTAGCCACATGATGACTACGTACAGTTAATCAAAGGTGAAAGTTTAATTCCCTGGTAGCACCAACCAAATTCAAAAGTTCAACAACTTATGTGGCCAGTAGCTGCCATATTGGACAGTGTAGTTAGAGGACATATCCATCACTGAATAAAGTTCTTGACAGAACTAGTCTAGTTGAATCAGCCCAGACATAACTGATCAGTGAGGGATAAGGAGTATGGGGAGGGACTTTGGACTACATCTCTATATTGTTTGTATCTTAAAAATATTTTTCTATTTTTACAAAAGAAAGAATGGTTTGCAACTGTGGCAAGAGTTTATTTCCCATGAAAATTGAGCCCTTTTTTTTTTTCATGATTCCTGACATCTCACTCAGGAGTCAAGGCGGGGCATGGCAAAGTGTTGCCAGAGGAACTATCCTGGTGAGGGGTTAAAGGAGATGACCTCCATCCAGAATGGACACACGTCTGGGATTCATCCCTTAGGCAGTGGCTAACCTTCATACCTGCCTAGCTTCCTGCTGGGCTCTTCAGTCACTCAGGACAAAAATGGTTTGAGTGTGTGCTGGCTAGAGAAACAGAGCTTGAATTATTTTGAGTCCTTGGAGCTCTAGAATCTGGTGTGGACAAGGGAGGCACTGGACAGGGTGGTCTACTTCCTAGGGGCACCAAGGACCTGAGAGAGAGGAGAGGAAACTGCTCTCCGGTGGAGACAGCCATCTCCATGGAATGGAACATACAGAACTAAGCTCGAAATTTCACCTTGGAGTAGAATTGGCAAGAACAATGGATCTGATATGGGCTCCATGATTTCTTCAGTTGAAAGAATGACAAATTGAAGAGGAAGCAGAAAGACAAAGAGATGGGGTGAAGTAGAAGCAAGACCAGGAAGCAGGTGGGAAGGAACATTACAAAGTTTCTCTCCTCAAATAAAACTTGGATTTGAAATGTTAAACATCCTTCTGGTTATTATCCACAAGACAGACTGAAATGAAATTTCCTTAGAGTATAAATAAAGGGAACAAACTATGGACTTCTGGTTTATAGTTGCTCTGTGCACTTCATTTTCCCTCCACCTGGGAAAAGTTTATTCCTTAACCAGGGTCCAATTTTGGTCTCAACAACAACAAAAACAGCAAAAAAAGGGCACAGCTTTATTTGTGGCTCCTTTATGTTTCCTCTTTATAAATTTGGAATTCAAACTTACAAGTTTGTCGTCACCGATTTCTTTTCCTTGAAAGATTTAGAATAGTCATTCAATCAACCATTTGTTCCTAGAAATATAATCCTGGCAGGTAGGTACCTTCCCTCTTGTTCTCATTGGTCTTCCTTTGAGAATGATGATACTGCTTTACTGAGCTGTATCTCCACATCTGCACCCATGCTGGTCCCTCTATCCAAAAAAGCTTCTCTGTAGGCACTGATTACTCAGATTCCACATATGATCCAACTCCTGTGAGTCAGAATGGATGTCATCTATTTCCTGTTGTGGTTTCTGTGAGAATTGGTTGAGAATGTGTCCATCTCTTGCATGGGGTGGTGACCTCCCACAGGAACAGACATTGCCTGTTCATCTCTGTGTCCCAGATGACCCAGTGACTGGTGAATGATAAATGCTTAGTTAATGTTGGTGGCATTTGATGTCTACCTCTTCTTCCACTCCCATAATCACCACGCTATTCCCTTCTCTCAAATTAATGGCATCACTGAACCAACCATGTGCTACGATGAAAACAAATTATGGTAGGTTGAGTAATGGCTCCCTAAAAGGTCCACATCCTTATTCCTATAGTCAGTGAATTTTGCCTTATATGGCAAAGGGATTTTGCAGATGTGATCAAGTTAAAGATCTTGAGATGGGGAGATTATCTTGGATTATCCGACTATCCTGGTTATAATCACAGGGTCTTTTAAAGAGAGAGAGGCAGGTGATCAGAGATCAGAGAGAAGGTGATTGGAACATGGTAGGCAAGGAAGCAAAGGCTTAATAATGGGGGTGGGGAAAAGTATGAATCAAGGCATAAAGACAGCTTCCAGAAGCTGGAGACGGCAAGGAGATGGATTCCCCTTACAGCCTCCAGAAAGGAACAAGCCCTGAAAATATTTAATACACAAACGAATGGAGATTGATTCCAGCTTTAAGGAGCTCATTCTTTCCACTCAATGGAGGAGACAATTTGGGAAACTCTGATAGTGGTTAGAGATGAGAGATAATGAAAATCTGTCTACCAAGGGCAGAAAGAAATATTGAATAGAGGGGATGAGTGAGCACCTAGAGAATCAACTGGCATCAATACGTACATGAGCACAGAGAGCTAGAGACAGGGGGAGGGAACATAAGTTCTTAGATCTGAGTCCTTTCCTTGATGACTTTTTCCCTTGTTTCGTTTCAGCACCCCACCAGCCCACCCACCTCATCTGACTATCTACCCTTTGAAATTATCTTTTCCATTTAAAAGGTCCCCTTTTTTCCTTTTAATTCCAAATGAGAATTGGGAAAAAGGAAGCTGATTAGAGGAACCCCCATGAGATGAAGACAACTGATAGTGCCTTTCATCTTCCCAGGCATGTGGGCATTTACAACAAGGCATTACCTGACTGAAAGGTTTCTCACCAGGGCATGAACTGTGCTGGAATCTCTTTGTTAAGAATGTTTTCTGGGGGCCTGTGTTGTGGCACAGCATAGCACCAGTTCAAGTCCTGGTGGCTTGGGTGCCTGCCACCCACATGGGAGACCCAGATGGGGTTCCTGGCTCCTAGCGTCAGCCTGGCCCAGCCCCAGCCATTTAGAAAGTGAATTAGCAGAGCTCTCTTTCTGTCTCTCTCTCCTCTCTCTGTAACTATGCCTTTCAAATAAAATCAAATCTGTCTTAATAGAAAGAAAGATTTGTTAGTGGTCTGGGCATTCAGTAACCCACTGTTACTGGTTCTCTAGCTGCCTCTCAGGTGCATGCCTCCTCCGCTTGACTAGAGGTAAATTAGGAAGAGACTGTAGGGCTATCGAATGAGGACAAGTCTCAGTTTAAACCCCAGCTTTGCCCAGGACCGGTTGTGCGGTCTTGGACACATCACTTCACTTCTCTGAAACTCTATTTTCTCATCTGAAAAACAGAGGCATTCATAATGCCTCTTAGGGCTACCTAAGAGACACATGAGGTAACATTTGTATAGCGCCTGCCAAGAGGCAGGTTCTCAACACATGACAGTCATGATTCCGGCACTTCCGTGGCTCCCTGAGTAGCCAACAGGGCTGAACACTTAATACAGGCAGGCAGCAGCACTTTACAGTTTGCCATCTACAAACTGTAGATCTCATTTAGCAGAACGGCATGTTCTCCACACATCCAGACATTACAGGGCTTTCTGTTTGTCCATTTTGTGTTAGAGAGTCTGAAATGGAATTTAAGTATATCTCTAATAGTGCATCAAATTCGATTAAAATAAATAACTACCAAGTCTTGAGATTAAAAAAGACCTCAAGCATCATCAGTTTTGGACAATTCACTCAGCACAACACTTTTCTGGAGGGTGGTAAGCAGGATAATGGTTTCCAGAGATGCCCACTCCTTATTTCAGGAACTTTTGAATATGTTACCTTCTCTGTAAAGGGTCTTCACAGATGTGATTAGGGTAAGGACCTTGAGATGGAGCTAGTAGCCTGCACTATACAGTAGGGTCCAATCTAATCACATGGGTCCTTAATAGTGGAGAAACTTTGGAAATTGTAAGAAGAGAGGGCTGTATTTTGGAAGAATTGTCAGAGATGTATTTTTGTTGGAGGAAGAAGAATGTAGGTGGCTTTTAGAAGCCAGAAAAGACAAGGAATGGTTTCTCCTAAGAGCCTCCAGAAGAAATGCAATCCTACTGTCCCCTCAAGTGTAGTGAGACCTGTGTTGCACTTCTCACTTACGGCCCAGTATGATAATAAATGTGGAGGCCAGTGCTGTGGCACAGCTGGTTAAGCCATGGCCTGCAGAGCCAATATGCCATATGGGCACAGGTTTGTGACCTGGCTGTTCTACTTCTGATCCAGTTCCATGCTAATGTGCCTGGGAAAGCAGCAGAAGATGGGCCAAGTTCCTGGGCCCCTGCACCCATGTGGGAGACACAGAAGCTTCTGGCTCCTGGCTCCTGACATTGGGCTGGCCTAACCTTGGCCATTGTTGCCATTTGGGAAGGGAACCAATGGATGGAAGATAACTCTCTCTGTATCTCTCTCTCTGTAACTCTGCCTTTCAAATAAACAAATAAATATTTTTAAAAAGATAATAAATGTGTGCTTTAAGCCACTATTCTTTTTTTAATTTACCAATATTTTTTTTTAGCAATTTGCTCAATGGCTCATTTTTTTTTTAAGATTTATTTATTTGAAAGCCAAAGTTACAGAGACAGAGAGAGAGAGAGAGAGAGAGAGAGAGATTCCATCTGCTGGTTTACTCCCCAAATGGCCACAATGGCCAGAGTTGGGTCTGTCCAAAGTCAGAAGCCAAGAGCTTCCTCCAGGTATCCCATGTGGGAGCAGAGTCCCAAGTACTTGGGCCATTATCTGATGCTTTCCCAGGCACATGAGCAAGGATTTGAATCGGATGTGGAGCAGTCATGACTGGAACTGGTGCCCATATGGGATGCTGGCACTGTAGGCAGCGGCTTTACCCACTACACCACAGCACTGGCTCCACACAGGTAGTTTTTAAAAAACTTTTTCTAAAATATTTATTTATTTATTTATTTATTTAAAAGGCAGAGAGAGGGAGAGGCAAGAACTAGGAACTCCATCCTGGTTTCCCATGTGGATGACAGGGGCCCAAGTATTTGACCCAATATCCATTGGCTTCCCAGGTGCATTAGTGAGAAGCTGGATCAGACATGTAGTAGCTGGGACTCAAAATCGTACTCTGATATGGGATGCAGCCATTGCAAGTGGCAGCTTAACCTACTGTGCCAAAACACCAGAGCCTGTTTCTTTCTTAAAAATTTATTTATTTAATTTTATTTGAAAGGCAGCGTAACAGATAGAGAGAGAGAGAGAGAGAGAGACAGAGGGATCCTCCATCTGCTGGTTTACTACCCAAATGCTCACAATAGGCAAGGGCTGGGCCAGGCTAAAGCCAGGAGCCGGAAACTCCATCCGGATCTCCGACATGTATGTCAGGGACCTATGTATTTGAACCATCACCTGCTACTTCCCAGAGTGCACAGCAGCAGGAAGCTGGATGGGAAGTAGAAGTGAAACTTGACCCTCGACACTTTGATATGGGGATAGGGGTGTCCCCAGGCTTAACCTGGCTGAGCCACAATGCCTGCCCCAAACAATTAGGTTTGTTGGTGGCGATTTGTTATGGAATCTGATAGGAATAGGAAACTGATACAAGTGGAACAAACACAAAAGCTCAGGAAGACCAGCATGGTTGTGTCAACAATTAAAGCAGCTTTTCTGGTCAAAAAAAGCATTCTCAGCAACTTCATTTGTCATCTGTAGCATTTTATTCTGATATATAGGTATCTTTTTTTTTTTTTACATAGATTTTGCTTATTTATTTGAGAGGTAGAGTTAGAGTCTGAGAGAAGGAGAAACAGAGAGGTCTTCCATCCACTGGTTCACTCCCCAAATGGCCATGATAGCCGGAGCTGCGCCAGACCAAAGCAAGGAGCCAGGAGCTTCTTCAGGGTCTCCCACCTGGATGCAGGGCCCCAAGCACTTGGGCCATCTTCTACTACTTTCCCAGACCATAGCAGAGAGCTGGATTTGAAGAGGAGCAGCCAGGACTAGAACCAGCACCCATAAAGGATGATGGCTCTGCATGTGGAGGCTTAGACTACTGCACCACAGCATTGGCCCCTAAATGTATCTTTCTTAATATACCTCTATGTACAAACTTGCACCTTAAAATGGAGCACTGATAATAAACACAATGCTCCATATACGACTCCACCCCTGAAGTACACAGCAAGGATCCTTGATCCCGACACTCGTCTCTGTCCATAGACCCCAAGCTTGAGGATTTTTGCAGTTAGTCTGCATTTGGATTCACTCTTAAGTCCCATTTATATCTCATTCAGTTAATTTTCAAAATGCAACAGTGGGATAATAAGCATATGTTAAATAGTATCACATGGGTCAGCAAAAACCCAGGCCTTAAGTTGTACCACCAATGACGGAAACAGGCTCTTTGTTCAGATTTATAAATCTTCTAAGATACAGATGGAAACTAGACAGCTAGATGACTGTCACTATGATTACTGCTTTTTTACCATGAATCTTATGTTTTTTTTCTTTTCAGTTTTCTTTTTAAATTCTTTTCCTGATTACTAATAAAAATAAAACATAGAAAATCTGTCAAATTCCCACCCCAGATATATTTATCAACAGATAAGAATCTTAAAATTAGTATTTTTATACATCTAGCCAAAGAAAATCATTGTGTGTATATAAGAGAACTAAACAAGCAAGAAGAGAAAGCCCCTAGGGATAGATGTAGGCCTTGAAACATTGGGTCTCAGATCTCTCAACTTCCACATGTGTAGCAATAACCCAGGACCACATTCTCACTAAGAAGGTGAAACAGGAGAAAATTTCAGGTCACTAGAAGAATGATAATGATAGTCAACCCAGAAAGACCTACTAAATTCCAGGCTGTACACTAGTCCTTCAAATCTCTATACTAACCCTATGCAGTAGCTATTACTATCATTAAATTCACTTTACAGCTGAGAAAACTGGAGCAAAGAGAGGTTTTGTAGCTTGCCCAAAGTCACAAATCTACCACGTGGTACAGGTAGGATCAGAAGTCAGTCTCTCGGCAGTAAAGTCCCATACTTAACTACCTTGCTACACTGCTTCACAGAGGACAGACTGATTGACTTCACTCTAATAAATCTATTAAGGTAGAATAGCAAATTAACAGACTTTTTAAAAAAACAAAAACAAGGATTGAAATAAAGAGACTTTACAAAAAAACTCAATAAATAAAGATACCTTAGTCCCATAATAATTTCAAAAGAAATTTTTTTCTGATTTAAAAAGTAAAAATGAATGTTCACTGTTGAAACTTTGGGCAATATAACAATTACAATGAGGAAAATAGACACTGCATGGTTCTAATTAGCCACTCTTTTTTTTTTTTCTTCTTTAAGGTTTATTTGTTTGAAACGCAGAGTGACAGAGAAAGAGCAACAGATCTTTCATCTGCTGGCTTACTCCTCAAAAACTTATAAATTTAATTTTAAAATGAAACAAATATTGGTCAAATTTAATATATTCTAGAAATACTTTGTTTTAAAAAAAGGCAGAGTAACAGAGAGAGGGGGAGAGATCTTCTACCCACTGATTTACTCCCCAAAGGGCCACAATGGCCAGGGCTGGGCAAGGCTGAAGCCAGGAGCCAGGAACTTCTTGCTAGTCTCCCACATGGGTGCAGGTATCCAAGCGCTTGGGCCAATTCTCTTGCTTTCCCAGGCACATTAGCAGGGAGCTGCAACAGAAGTGGAGCAGCGGGGACTCAAACTGACACTTCATTTAGCGTGCCGATGTTGCAGGCAGCAGCTTAACCCACTACGCAACAATGCTACCCCTCCCGAAATATTCTTTAAATTCAATTTTGGACTCCTTGGGGGAAAAAAAGGAGTTACAATAGACGTTTCCAAAGGGATATTTGTATAGGCTCTGTAGTATCTGGATATGTGGAGAACATCTGATTCTACTGAATAGGTTCTACAGTTTACAGAACTACAAACTGTAAAGATTCTAAGATCTCAAAGATTCTGCTTTTGTAGTTCTGAGATGAGAATTCCCACTTTTAAGATGTGCTTTCAGCAATTATGACATCCTTGGCTTGCTGATCTCACTTTGAGAAAGAAACATTGTCTTAGCACACAGAAAGGAGCAGTTAATTAGGACCAGTGCTGTGGCACAGTGGGTTAAGCCAACACTTACAACATCAGCATCCCATATCCCAGCATCATATATAAGAGTGCTGGTTTGAATCCCAGCATCTCTGCTTCCAATTCAGCTCCCTGCTAATGTGCCCAGGAAAGCAGCAGAATTGGTTCAAGTGCTTGGACCCCTGCACCCATGTGGGAGACTAGGAAGAAGCTCCTGGCTCCTAGCTTTGGCCTTGCCCAGCTCTGGCCATTGTGGCCCTTTGGGTAGTGAAACAGCAGATGGAAGATCTCTCCCCTCTCTCTCTATTATTCTGCCATAAAAATATTTCTAGAGTATATTAAATTTGATCAATATTTTGTTTCATTTTAAAATTACATTTTTTTTAAATAATAACTTCATTTTTAGTCATTCTTATGCTTAGAAAAGTTTGAGAATTGCTGTCCAAGACTTAAAAAGAACAATCCAGGGATGGGCATGTGGCTTAGTGATTAATACACTGCTTGGAATGTCCTCATCCCATATCAGAGTGCCTGGGTCCCAGTCCTGGCTCCACTCACTATTTCAGTTTCCTGCTAATGCACACCCTCAGGGGCAAAAGATGACAGCTCAACTAGTAGGGTCCCTGTCACTCACGTGGGAGACACAGAATGAGTTCCCAGTTTGCAGTGTCAGCCTGGCCCAGCCTCAGGTGTTGCAACACTGGATTTGGGAAGTGAAACACTGGATAGGAGATCTCTGTCTGTCTCTGTATCTTTCTGTTTGCCTTTCAAATAGAATAAAACGTTTTTAAAAAGAAGTTCAGAATTCTTGGACCCAGAATTCAAAAACCATACTGTTCCCAAAGAAGTTGCTCCCCTTTCAATTCTGAAATCAAATTTTCTAGAGGAAATAAAGAAGTGGGAATGAGGAAACCATACCATACTTGGGGGAAATAAGACCTTTGTAGATTACTCCATAGGTGTATTTTCCTGACTTTGAGCCAAGGCTCTGGGCCCAGGTCAGCCACAGCCTAAATGTAGCCCCTTGGAGCCCACTAGTAAGGTTTATGTCCTCAGCTCTGAGCCTGAGTCACAGACCTGCATTTAGTTTTGCTTTTCCAAAAAGCAAAGAGCTCCTCTCTGTTGACACCAGGCCCATGTTCTAGCTATTAGCAAATGACAAAGGATTTTCCACATGCAGATTCAAAAAAGCATATGAACTTTGAAGGGCATAATGAAACTTAAATAGCTAAAACTTATTAGAAAGAAATCCAACAATCGATGCCAAAGGCATGAGTCCCTAACAGAATAGCAAGACAAAAGCCAGAAAGAGGAACAAAAATATGCATTGTAGGGGAGGGGCAGGCAGGGAGGTGTGGTTTTATATGGAAGAGTTGACATCATTGTTTCCCAATAATCCTCAGCATGCAGGAAACAGATGGGAAAGAAGTGGTGGAAGGGGCTACTTATGGTAACAGAGCATGCTCTCTGTTCAGAATGCTCCCATTTGAAATCTAAATGTTTTACTTTGAAAAACGGAGGTTGGAAACTCTATTGGCAGTTTTATTCAAGTATAACTAAATCCTACTGAACTTATCACCTTGGCAATGCATGGGAAAATGGAGCTCTGAATGTCAAACCCTGCTTTACTCCAGCATAGTGGCTGTTTGGAACCAGAGCAGATACATCCATAGAAGTGGAATTGAATGTTGGGCAGACATGGCTTGAGTTCTGCTTCTCTGCCTTCCTTGCTGAGTGACACTGTGCAAGCTAATTAACATCCCTGAATTGTCTCTCATTTATAGAATGAGGAAAACAAGTTTCCACACATGAAGTGGGCAAAGGCTGAGGTTGGACATTTATACCATATAGCTAAATTTAACCAAAAAAGAAAATTAGGATGGTTTTTTAACGGAATTCCTCATTCTTTTGTGTTTTGGTAGGGCACAAACAGCCACAACCAGACAAACCAATGGCCACTCTCATTATTATCAGCTACTCTGCCCTCACCTGTGTGTAGATTCACTCCTCTATTGCTGTAGACAGACTTCTGTCTTCCCATCCAGGGATTTCCCACCCCCAGCCTGGCCACTGTTAAGTCACCCTTGGGTACCCTTCCCAAGGGGCAGGAGGGTATGACCAGTTCCATGTATGGAGCCACATGGTTTCCTTCCTCTAGAAAGCATCCACTCCATCTCCCAGATCTCTGACCTCCTTCACAGTAGGGTGATTTTTTTTATTCTGTTATTGATTCTGCGCCCCCACCCTCACCCCACCACAAACAACCACTATCTGATGGTTCTCTTTCAAGCGGCTGTCTCACATGCAAGCATTTCCTGCTTCCATTTCCTCTGTAGTCCTTATTTCAGTCTTTCTCTTCTGAATCCTCAAGACTAAGAGCTACTTCAGAATGTCTTTGTAATCCAACAGTATCTAGCATGCTAGAGTGCCATTAAATGCTTGTTGAATTGAATTAAAAGCCCCATAAAATATAGTTTCCAATGAAAAACATAAAAAGAGCTAAGAAATAAAATATGCATGATCACACAAATTAGATCAATTGCCTTTCACCGAGACTATAGATTTATTTATGGTTTGCCAGATTCCTAGCTTATATGTCAAACTGTTTTTTACTGTTTATGACAGTAAGAGCTTGTACATCTATGTGTCTATGACAGTAAGTGCTGTTTTATGTCGCTTTGGTGGGGGGCAGGGTGGGTGATGGTGATGCTTCTCCCTCCCCCTGCATGGGTGGCTGGGAGGGAACCCACCAAAGGCATTCTGGGACAGCATCAGGCCATGGGCGTGGCATCAGGGCCTGGTATGCATCAGCCAAGCTTGAACTAGAACAAAGAGTGCCTGAGACTGGATCCCAGAAACTCAGTTGGTTCTGGGGCCCCGCCAAGAATGTGGTTCATACCAAGCAACTGGTGATGTAGTAGGAAGAGACAGTGTTCCTGAGGAGCTCTGTACAAAGCCTGGGTCGGTTTCTATCCAGGAGTCATAGCTAGGAACCACTGTGGGTCCATTACACAATCTTGGATTCCTGATAATGTAGCACATGAGCAATGTCCCCAGTCATGAGCTTCCTAGAAGGGCTCTCACACTGGTTTCCTGCAGGAGGAAACAGGGCCAATCAATCAACAGCTGTGTGTCTGCCTCGGGGCTCACCCCAAGAGAGGCACTGTGAGCTACCCAATCTGTGTGAGCTGCCAAATGCCACCTGACTCCACTGCACTTATTATCTACTTGCATGCACAAAGCAGCCAGAGAACAGAACAACAGGTAGAATGGAAACCAAATTAGGTGCCTCTGACCCTAAGGGAGTGGATGTTTCCGTGGGGTGGGAGGAAGAGGATTGTGGCTTCTGTGGACAGGGAGGGATCTGGGAGGAAAAGGTGGGGTCTGGATGGACTTGAAAGGTGGTAAATTTAGGTAGTGTGTTTGAAAGAGCCTTGCAGAGGACAAAGTGCTATGTGAATGAACATTGTTATTAAAACTATTAATGTTCTAGGCCAGAGGAAGAGCAAAGCAAAGGGATTTTCTTTTTTTTTTTTTAGTTTTCTTTTTGGACAAAACTGTAAAGTAAATGCCAAATTATGAAATACCTACTCTGGGAAATGTGATCCCCGCCTAAAACTATGACCTTAGGAGTCAGACCCAGTATTAAACCCCACCCTTCCCTTCTTCATAATCTGACAAGTGATTGGACCCTTTGGACATCAATTTTCTTCTCTGTAAAATGGGGTTAAATGCCAAATTCTTAAAGATGTTGGAAATTTATATATGTAAGGTGACCATCATACAGTAAGCACTCAACCAGTTAGTAGCTCTTATTTCCAATTTAAATAGCAAAAGGTCTGATCCCGTATTGGAGTGCCTGGGATCAAGTCCAGGCTCTACTCTCAATTCCAGGTCCCATTAATGTGGACCCTGGAAGGCAGCAGGTGATGGCTCAGGAACTTGAATATTTGCCACTTATGTGGGATATCCAGATTGAGTTCTAAGCTCCTGGGTTGTGCATGGCCCAGCCCAGGCGGCTTGTGGGCAACTGAGGAGTGAACCACTGGATAGAAGATCTCTTCATTTTTCAAATAAAAATAATCAATAAAAATTTCTAAAAACCAACAGAAACAAGGTCTGCTTTGGAATCAGCCTTCATTTCTGGACTACTTTTCTCCTTCCACGAGACCTCATCTTTTTCCTCCTTCCTTCTACTGTCCAGCAGCTTGATGTTCTCATTTTTCTCTACCAAAACTTGCTCTTAAAAAAAATCTAGTACTGGTATTTATTCTCCTCTGTATTGTAGTCAGTATGTTTCCTCCCGGGGGCTCTTTGGGTTTTAGCTAAAATCTTATCCTGGTGGAGGGATCAGACTATGCGGCGGGGTTTGGGGGGAGTTCTACTCAGACTCCTGAAGTTCCAGTAAGTTGTGGCAATCCTTTCAATCTGTACTCGAGGCCACTTCAATGTAAACATAGCATCTGTGTTGGCACATAGAGAGAAACAACTCAGAGAATGGGGTGAGACTTGCACCCATAAGAGAAAGGAAAATTTAAAGGTGGGATAAGTAGGAAAATGCCTCATTGGCTTAAATATAAGGCAAGGAATGGGGGGAAGGGGGCTAGCTCCATGTGATGGAATGAGAAGACCATGCCAAGACGGCTGCTGGCAAGCGAGTGTCAGTTACTCAGGAATGGCTTCAAAACCCACCTGGCAATGGAGTCTGCCTGGCAACAGGCTGTGACTGGATGGCTCTGGATACTGCCTGGTAACAGGTTGTGATTGGTTAGGGTATAAACCACCCCTTGACCAGATTGGCTGCCTTGGCTATTTAAGCTGCTGTACCAACTGAAATAAACGAGTCTGCCGGCTACTTGCCTCTGGCCTGCTTTCACCCAACTCCCAGGGTCTATGTGGTGACTCCACGCCTCTTGCCCCTCACCATGCTCCTCCTCTCAGAACGAATCCACCGCAACAGCTCCATGTTCCCGAACCTCAAGACTGGGTCTGAAGGGACCACTTGAAGGAAGTGGGGTCCTGAGAACCAGAGGCCAGGGTAGGCAGGCAGCTCAGTGGAGCAGTCTGTTCTAGAGGGAACAAGCAAGAGGTAGCCCCAACTGGAAATCTATCACTGCTTTCTTCCAGGAAGATTTAACTTCAGCATCTCATGGCAATGAGGCTGGTGTGGTACTGAAACTTCTTATCCCCAGACTGAGCCCTGGAATGTTCAGCTCCAGTCCACCCACAGCTTCACAGCCACGCACACAGCCATGAAATCCAGGCAACCTTTCTGCAGTTAGGTGACTCCTGGAAATCAAGAGTCCCCAGCAAAAGCTTCAGAAATGCCTTGGTCAATCGACTTCTGGAATTCAGGCTGTCTGCACCCCCTGTGCCTACAGAAAAGATTCTCAGGTTATCCCACAGTTGCCTAACAGATTAGGGGGAAATATAAAAGGAATGTGTCAAAAACTACAGCTCTAATACATTGGAGGGTTTGTCAGCCACTTAGATGGCATCATCTACGAGAAACTGTGTTCACAGTTGCACCTATTTCCTTCTGCATCTGCATAAAGGCAGCCCCCGCCTCCTGCCCTGCAAATGGTTCTCTGGGCTCTGGGACCAGGCTGGACCAACAGGGGAGTCGGTTTTCTGAGCAGCCCCCATGCCTGGGCCTCTTGAGGCTGGAAGGCACCTGGGTGGCTGCCAGTGGGGGTGGACAGAGGAGAAGGAAGGGTGAGGCTGTCCTTGTGGTGAGGGGGCTCTTGGCAGAGGCCTAAAGAGTGGGCAGGAGTAGGTGGAAGTAGCTCCTATCCCCTGAGTGGGTTGTCATATTCAGACTACCCAGAGCATGTTACAGCTCGGCTTCAAGTTATCCTGGCAGTTTGCTCCAGATTCAAAGCCCTGATTCTCCTTTCAGTTCTTCTGTTTCATTCTGGGAGCTCAGAGATAGGAATGCCCCTCTAAACTGAAGCCCACGAAGATGCGGTTCTCCGCAAGTTCCCCGTCCAAGAGCTCGTTTCTCTTTCAGTTCCCCGTGGGCCAGCAGTGGCTGCCTGTGTCTTTTTCAGGTTTTTTTTTTTGAGGGCCCTTTAATTTCAGGTTGACATTTGGCTTCTCTATCGCTGGGCACTCATGGCCCAGCTCTGGAAAAGCTCTGCATGAATTGGCCTCCATTCAATGGGGCAAGCAATCCGCTTCCTGTCCCCCCTGGTGAATGATTAATGCCCATTTAACCATTTCATTGGTGCCTCATTCAGCAAGCAGGTGGTTATGCTAGAGTAAGTCTAGGGTGTCGTGATGACAACAGGTACACTTATAGTTGACCATGTGTGTGCTTCCTGCTAAGTTCTTTATCCATATAAAAACTCTTTTTTTGTTTTTCACCTCAATTCTATTATTCCCATTCCATGTCTGAGGAAACTGAGGCCCAGGGAAGGTAATTAATTACTTTGCTCCAAGGGCATTCAGCTGGGAAAAAAACAAAGTTGAAATTCTATACCAGATAGTAAAGTTCCAGAACTCCTAATGAGATCCCCAGCAGGAGCACCTGCCTTGGAAAGATCAGGGAAGGTTTACAGAACCTTCCAATGCTGAGAGCCAAAGGATGAAGAATTAGCCAGGGGAGGTGTGATAAAGATGTGACAGACAAGAAGCTGGGAAGGAAACCACTAAGCCAAAGAGAATACCCTGGCCTTCAGTTCTCCATTCAGTGTTAAATCTTATCTTGGATAGGAAAACATTTACTTTCCTTGCTAAGACTTTCTCCTGTTTATGTTAGAGTATCTCATCTATTTAATCAGAGATCAAAGCTTTCATTTTCTCCTTCAGCTTTCCCTGCAGTCATGACAGCTAACTTCAAAGCTTAATTGAGCCATTGGTTTCTGAAGGTTTGTTCACGTTACTTAGACTATAAATTTCTTGATTTTGGAGTCCATCTTTGTTTCTTTCTTTCTCCCAGTACCTAGCACAGTGCCCTAATAAATATTTGTTGAATAACTGAATAAACAAAATGAGGGAATCATTTAGTCTCAGAGGTGTAGAACAGTGACATCTATTAGTCCCTTTGTCTTATCCTTGCTGTGAACCTTCCTGTCATCTCCCAAATCAAATCAAATACACACGCATGCACACACACACAAATTCCTCTTTCCAGCCTGGTAAGAACTAGAAAAAAATTCAGGTATGAAAGGGCTCACAGTTCTTAATAAACATTCAAAGGGTGCATTCTGACTGATCAAAGCTGCTTATCCAAGGAGAAAATGGTTTGCAAAACTGCCTACGTGTCAAAATCATGCAGGAAAGATTCTGACTTTTTTTATTAAGGCAGAGAGACACAAACAAAGAGAGATCATCTGTCTCTTGGTTTACTCTCCCAATGCCACAATAGCTAGGGCTGGGCCAGGCAAAGCCAGGAGCCACGAGCTCCATCTGGGTCTCCCATGTGGGTGGCAGGGATCCAAGTACTTAAGTCATCATCTGCTGTCTTCACAGAGTGTTCATTAGCAGGAAGCTGGATTGGAATTGGAGCCAGGATTCAAACCCAGGCATTCGATATGAGATGAAGGCTTTCCCAAGTGGTGTCTTAACTGGTGCACTATGGCTCTGCCTCTCAGGTTTTTTTCTTTTCTTTTCTTTTCTTTTCTTTTCTTTTCTTTTCTTTTCTTTTCTTAAGTTCATCATAATGTATCACTATGAAGGAGAGCTACTGGGCCAGAGCAATATCATTTTTTTTTTTATCAGAGTAGCAATGTAAAGATTGCTCAGAAAGGTGAGAAAATCCTTAGCTTTTAAAGTGAGCCAATATGGAGGAGCATAGTTTCCCCACATGCACTTTTACTGGTTCCTGGCTCCTGGCCCCAGCATCTCCAAGTTCTACTGGAAGTAGGAGAACACTTGGCTTATAGGGGAGAAGTAGGAGATGACCATGGATACATTCTGGCCTCACAGGGCTTCACTACCTCCTCCTGACATTGGGGACAATATAACATGGATTTTATAATACAGCTACAAGAGTCTTCATAGTCAGTGGTCAAAAAGAAGAACAAGAAGACTGTACTATTTTTAGCTTCAGTAGTAAGGAAGGGATGATCTTCTCCCCCTATTCTAGACAGGAAGAGAAAGTTAGCTGGTTCCCAGGGGAGAGTCACTGTATTAGCCGGGAAGTGAAAAAGACTCCAGCCAAGTCTGCCAAGAGCCACCTCATACCATTCCTGGGTGTCCTTACTGGGCTGAAGGAACAGTGGTCCAAGAAGGGAGAAACTGTCCCTTCGCATCAGGCCTATGTGCAACTAGGGACCATCAAAGCATAGTCTGAAATTGCCATGTATGTGGATGCCTGCCAAAATTGCATAAACAATGTGTGTGTGTGTGTGTGTGTGTCTAAAGGTAGAGGTTTCTGTTTTTCATCCACTTCCCAAGATTAAGGATAACAAGTGGCCCTGAGCACTTTAAGCTGAACACCTGTGTATCACCCACACACCCCACAGAGTCAGTTTTCTAGCTGAAGATAGGAGAGCTGGACCTCAGCAAATTACAGAAATGGATTCCATTCAGGCTCGGTGCTCAGTCTCTGTCCTCCCGGAGTTCCCATTCAGGTGTTTAGCTGCCTTGTGTTTAGCTAGCCTGAGCACAGCAAACTGTCACCTGCTTTGTCCTCCACTCCAGCATGGGTCTCTTCTCCATACAAGCACAGGGGCTCTCATTGTTTCTCTGCATCTCTTCCCTTCGGTCTTTGTGCTCCCAAACCAGAGTCCACCTGTCCTGATTTTTACCCAGGTCCATCAACCCTGCTCTTGGTCCCTAAAGTACAGTGACCATGATGTCACTTTTGAGGAGCCATCCCCAGCCTCCTGGATTCTAATAGCCACACTGACGTGCCAGCCCCAGCATTCCAGTCTGAATTTCCAAGGCGGTTGCAAAGGGGCGATGCCCAGCTCAGCTCTTTCTTGCTAGAAGCCGAATCCGGGCCTTGCCTAGTAGCCAATAAGGATTTCAGAAAGTCCATGGGGAGGCTACCTTGTTTTGGAGAAAACCACCAACATTGGCTTTACTGACACTCACAACAAAAAAATAAGCTTTAGTTGTTGGAAAATAAAAACCCTAATTACTCTTCATTTATATCAGCTGCTTATTACATGTGCCTAATTTCCATGTCATACAAAAACGGTGTGTGGATATGTAAGTGGATCAGTTTCAAAGCTCAATTCTATTCAGATATGTTCAATTTTTGAAAGTTTTCTGACTTGGAACGTTGGCTCAGACATGGAAGCCAGGGAGGGGAAAGGAGCCTAACAGGCCAGGGCCTCGTCATGATTTCACTGCAAGACTTTA
Source organism: Sylvilagus floridanus (assembly GCA_949820135.1). NCBI lineage: Eukaryota > Metazoa > Chordata > Mammalia > Lagomorpha > Leporidae > Sylvilagus > Sylvilagus floridanus. Next base: position 73,036,399 of record OX463244.1, on the reverse strand, counting down.
GGCAGGTCAATTTACCTCCCTGGGCTTTCTTTCCTCCTCCCCAAGGTGGGAAACACTGGCTACCGGTTTTCCATTTTTTTCTTTAAGCAGTAAATTCCCTCTCAACCCCACCCTCACCCTGGGACCTTTTTTCCCCTAAATGAACCATGTGCCAAAACCCAAAATAAAAAGCAGGTGAAAGAACAGTTGCCTACGGTGCCTTTGAGATATGTTCACAGAACTCTGGGCTTCCGGCTCTTCCTATGATGAAAGACTTTGTAAGAACGAGGCAGGGCTGGCATGCACCCTTACGCCACTGTCCCAGCTCTGGAGGGAGGGCCCAGAATAGCACTCACACGGTAGAAGACGGCATCTAAAAGCATCCCTAGTGTACCTGGATGCTAATGGGAAGACCATACAAAAACAGGAGGGAAATATCTCATCCTGAACTACTGACAGCATACTTAGGAATTCTTTCACACTCAAAAAAAAAAAAAAAAAAACCGACTTTAATCCGAGCAATTCTACTTCAAATCTACCTCTCCAGATTATTGGTGAAGATAAAGTGAATTGGCTCAGTTATACCTCAATTTCAAAAGTGAAGCTTTGAAACCTGTGTTTCCTCAAGCTCTAAAATACTAAGCCATTTGTCCTAATGACATGGCTGACTGTGAACCCCGGAATACCACAGGAATATCACACCACTGCAAATTACTAGGTGGTGCTGAGACTTTTGGGAAAAAAAAAAAGGGTGTGTGTGTGTGTGTGTGTGTGTGTGTATGAAAGAGAAGTATTGCACTGTTTTTGAGATCCTTATTTGATATGGACTAATCAGGTCGTTGGCGGATTATTTTCCTGGAGGCAGAATCATTCTGCACAGTTGCACAGCCCTTACATTTTCCCCTTTGTTATATCTATCTATGTATAAACACACCGCTCATAAAGAGTGCGCTATTTTTTTCTCTAACTGAAGTTTCTGCAGACAAGGCCTTTTTGTCATGGGTAAGTGCAGGGTCAGTCAACCTTACAAAAGGAGTCATTTAATGCTCAATTTTCCCAACTTTCCTATGATGAAAAACTTCTAACCTCAAATACTGTTTTTGTATGCTAGAATTGCTTTCTTTCCTCCTCGCCCAACAAATGTTTAAATGATCTCTCCTTTGCTGGATTCCTTCTGGCCTCCCAATCTGCCCTTGAAAACGGAGATGCTCTCCTTTTCTCCTCTGTATCCTCAACTACTTCAGATTCGAGGCCCTCTGACCTTCCTGCAACCCTCTTCTTGTCTGATACACCACAGGTTAATCTGAAAGCCGAAAGGAGCTAAAAGGTCTGGGGGCTGGGAAAAGAGATGGGGGGGGGGGGCTATCTATGTGGCATCAGCTTAGAAATTCAGAAAATGTTTGTGTAACCACTCCCCACCCCCGCCCCCGCCCAGGATCCCCGCCCCCCACCGCACCTCACTGCCTTCTAGCACTTTAATATAAAAAGATGTGAGCAGATGAAATCGGAGCGCCCAGGAGGTCGCGCAGCCCCCGCCCACCATCCCACTGTCCACTCCTCGGCCCTCCCTCCCGGCACCCCGCTCCCACCCCCAGCCCGGAGGTGGCCGCTGAAAGTCGGGGCAGCACCGCCCATTTAACGGCTGGGGTGCGACCCACGCCAGGACTGACAGCCCTGCCCGTCACAGTGGCAGCGCTGTGCATCTTAAGAGTCATCTGCTCTTTCTTTTTTTCTTTTTTTTTTTTTTCTTAAGGTATAGCGAGGTCTGGAATACATTAACTTGTGAACTACATCGAACACACCCCAAGAGAGTCCATCTCTCCCTCAAACAAAAAGAAGGGGAAAAGGGAGGGGGAGGCCCATTACCATCTTGTCCCGAGCTTTCCAGATACTCCGTCAGGTCACAGCCAAACGCGCCGGCGGCTCCCTTGCGTTTCAGCTTCTGCTTGGCACCCTTGTTCTTCATGAGTTAGTCCCGAAGAGGCTGCCCCTCCGTCTCGCCTCCCCACTGCCTGGCGCCGCGGTAAGATGGTCTCCCGGCTCCGATCACCGGCCGCAGCGCGGCTCTGGGGTGCCGCCTGGGCCAAGGCGAGAGCCGGGGCGGGGGCGCTGCGCATGGACCCCGCGGGGCGGCGGGCGGGCCGGGCCAGCCGAGCCTGAAATCCACGCGGCGCGCCTCCAGGGCCGCCGCGCCGGAGGCCGTGCAGGGCTGGCAGCTGCGGGCGGCCGGCTTGGGAGTGTCACTTCCTCACTGGGAGTCCCGGGGACTTTCTCGGGCTGCGGCGTCTTGGGGCGCTCTTCCTCGGCCGCGGCGGGGGAGGGCGAGCTTTCGAGTCCGCCTTCCTCGGGGGCCCGGACGGCGCTCCGGCGCGGGGCAAGGAGACAGCCCGGGGGCTGCTGTGGGTCCGCCGCCCTGGCCAGCGGTCGTGCCTTCAGGCGGCTTCGGTGGAGCGAAAAACAAGCATCCCGCCTCTCTCGCCCGCCCTCACGCCTTCCTTTTTTTCCTGTCTTACAAATCCTAGGATCATCCAGCTCAGGAAACGCTGGAAGGAAGTTAGCTAGGGAGGGGGGCGGAGGGTGGAAATTTTTGGCAGCTCTGAGCTGCGTGTATGGAACCGGAGGAAGTAGGTGGGTGGGTTGAGGAGCACCGGGTGGGGGAGAGGACGCGCTCTCCGGAGAGCCGGGCTGCGGCTCCCGAGGTAAGTCCCGGCGCGGGGAGGAAATCGCCGCGCGGCTGAGGAGCCGCGGCCCGCGCCGCCCGCTTCCCGCCCGCCGCGCGGCTCTTTGAAGCGCGCAGGAGGAGGTGGCCGGGCGCTGGCTGGGACCCTCAGAAAGTGCTGCCTCAGTCTGCCCCTCATGGTCATCGCATCCCTGACACACTTTCTATTTCGGTGCCTGCCTTGCTCCTCCACAAACACCTCAGGAGAAGTGACAGAAACAAAGACGGGGTTCCCGCGGAGAAACCTGACAGGCAGCGGTTTTCCGCGACCACTCCCCGCCCCACCCCCACCCCGGCCGCGCTGGCTCGAGACCTCGAGCCCCGTGAACCCCCAGGCCACGCGGGGGCGCGGATCACCCTTGGCAACGAGAGCCGCAGCTGGGTAACCACTGCCCAGGAAATCAAGTTTCTGCTTACAGATTCAAGTTCATACACACAGTCGCGCGCGCGCGCGCACGCGCACACACACACACACACACACACACACACACACGTGAGCATTCCTGCAAAGTTTGCTGAGTGGAAGCGAGCGCGCTGGGAGGCCAGCCTGCCGCGGTGGAGAGGCCCCTGGTCCCACTGCATAGGATGAAGGAAGCACTCCTCCAGGTTGTGTTCTGATTTGCCTCAAGTTGTTTCAGGAAGGCATGTTTTTTCTTCTCCAGGAAGATCTGAAACTCCTTGACTTCTGTGTACTCAGCACACAGCAAGCACTCAGATTCTTGTGATTTAACCATTTGAGGATTAGATTAAACTTCCTGTATAAATTCAAATCCATATATAGCCTTAGAGACTAGGGCCGTTCCTACAGCTCAGATTGCTGGCAACCGCTTTGTGTACAGGATTTTGGTTACTGAATCCCTTCACAGGCACTTATCGCCCTGTACATCACCATGACACTTGATGAACTTTGATCCTTGACCTTTCTTTATGTAGGGTCACAACTTCATAGCCAGTGTACTGAATCTGGCCCACAGATGTGCTTGGTTTGCAAATGCCATGCTTTAATTTTTCTTTTAAATTAGTAGCCAACATTAAAGAGTTAAGAGGTCTCATAAAAGAGATCTGGATTTCTGCCTCCTCTTGCAGAAATGGAAGATCTGGTTACACCACAAGCACATTCCCATATGGTAAGGACTGCTGATGCCAAGTTGTAGCAGCCCTCTTGGAGGCATTGTCTTTAGAGAGATGAACCGTCCAGTTGCGTGCCCTTGGCATCTGTGTCTCCCCCCATCCCACCTGCACCTGCCTGGCCTCCAAAGTGGCTTGAGTTTGCCCCCCAAGCTCTGTGGATGTTCTCTCCTTCCTGCCATTTTCCATCTGTCTCTCAGCGACACTGGCATTGCCCCAGTCATCTTGGCTCCAGGTCTTCTAGTAACCACTGACTCACCTCTCTCCTTCCGCCTCCACTTCCAGGCTGCTCCTGCCCAGAAACGTCAATCCTACAAGATGCCTCTCAGCTGGGTTTCTCTTCCAGGCACACTCAGCAAGGCTCACGGATCCCTCAGTTATCAGAATCATCCCTACTGGGTTTTGCTGAGTCTGGTCTCCTCCCGACACTTCATCCTTCCTGTATACTTCTTGAAGTGTTTCTTTGGCCATATGCCTGCCTTGCCCCAACCCTTCAGTGACTCCCTGTTTCCCACTGCCAGGGCAGCAGTATTTAAGCATATGGAAAGCTACTTGGAGAATATTGATAGGGTATTTTGTATAAAGACTTGTTTCTTCCTTTATTGGTAAGGAAACATCTCGGTATGGGACTATAATTATCACTAATAGCATTTGTTTAGGAGTCCACTTCCGCAAGGATTTCCATCTTCATTATTTCATCTGCCCTACAGTGAATTTCGTCATCTTCTCAGCAGAGAGAGACTGAATGGGTACTTTTTCCCTGGGTGTAGGCCCCCAGGGCACAAATTGTGGACAATTTTTCAAGTTTTATAAATCACCTTTTAAATTTTTTTAAAAAAAGATTTATTTATTTATTTGAAAGCCAGAGTTACAGAGAGAGAGAGAGAGGGAGAGACAGGGAGAGACTACAGACAGACAGGGAGAGATTTTTCCATCCACTGGTTCACCCAGATGGTCCCAATGGCCAAGGCTGGGTCAGGCTGAAGCCAGGGGTCAGGAGCTTCATCTGGGTCTCCCGTGTGGGTGGCAGGGCCCCAAACACTTGGACCATCTTCCACTGCTTTTCCAAGGCTATCAGTAGGGAGCTGGATCGGAAGTGGTACAGCTGGGACACCAACTGGTGCCCATATGGGATTCTGGCATAACAGGCGGCATTACCCACTACGCCACAGTGCCCGCCCCTACCTTTTAAATATTTTTATCTTGAAGAAATTTCAGATTATAAGAAATTTGCAGAAGACAGTCAAAGAATTCTCACCTACTTATCACTTACCTCGCCAAATACTAATATTTAGCAAAAGTACAATTATTAAAGTTAGGAAGTTTTGCATTGATACAATAATATTAACCAATCAACAGATCTTATTCAAATGTGAATTAATTTTTAATTACATGTCGTTTTTATTAAATGTGATCTTTGCCAGTTAAGTTTGGAAGCAGTGATTTATGAATAATTCTCTAAACACTTTAAAGTCTGACTGTGCTACATAGAAAATCCCCTTCATCACCATCCTACCCAGCAGAAGCAGATGTAGTTTGTCAAAAAACAGGCTAGCTGGGTGAGCTGGTAGGGCTAGTGATGTTGACACAGCCCTGAGATTCCTCTACTTTACTTAGGATTCCTCCAAAGGACTCTACCATCACAAAATTTTCAACCTGGAACAGTCCCAGGGCCCTTTTGTTCCCTGCTTCGTGCTAAGTTGGCTTTAAGGTTGTTAAGGGTTTAGGGTGGAGGTAATAATGTTGAGCACCTGGCAAGCAAGGTGTCCATTATGCTGTGCTGATTGGACAGCCTCATTTGAAACACTCACACGGAGGTCCGCTGTCTCTGTTTGAGAAGTCCCAGTCATCCGTACTGAATGATGGGATGCATTAACATATTTCCATGGCAGATAGTGAAATCATGTGGTGACCGCCTTCCACATTTGTTCCCTGTCCCTCTCAGTGTTGAGCATCCACTGTGCCAAACTTGAATTTCACCCTCGTTCTGGTTGCTCTTGTTTGATTCTGCTTTCTCTGTCCTTCCTCTGTTTATCTATTTCTCGTTACATTTTTCCCTCCCTTATTGCTTACTCTAAGAAGACTCTTTTCTGGGTCTGGGAAATAAAATCAGATTTGGGTTCCAACGGGTTTTACCCTTAGGCTGTGGACTTCCTAGAAAGTATGGTTATAATAGAGATAGTATAGGAGTATTAATTAAAGAAATAATTATGCTACTTGGTGATAATATAAATTATGTCTTTAGCAGATTGTCATGGTTCTAATTTGCTAGAAAAGCACTGTTGTTGCCTGTGATCCCTCTTATCTGCACTGTTGAAGACAGATGCCTCTCAGAGTGTGCCATCTGCTTCCTTCACCACTTGGGATGGTAGCAGTATTCTCTGCTGTAAATAAGTAGACATAGAAACCAAGCAGGCATTGGAAGGTGTTAGTGCCACCTGTAGTCTAAACTTCTTTTACCAAGTTTGTCTTTAAAACCAGCTATTGATCAGCATTCTCCCTCCTTTACCAGGGTCTAATTAATTAGATGCTCTTATATGACTCCTTGTCCTTGGACTATGATGAATATGTTTGGAATTCCATGTGTATTAGTCAGCTTTCATTACTATACTGGATACCCAAAGCAGTCTGCTTTATAAAGAAAAGAGGCTTATTATAAGTCACAGTTCTGGAGGCTCATATTCCAAGATCAGAGAGACCCCCCTGCTCCTGTATCTTGTGTCGGCAATCTAGTTGGCAGAGTCCTAAGGTGGTTCAGGGCACCACAGACTAAGAGACTGAGTGTGTGTGAGTGTGTGTGTATGCGTGTGTTTATATGTATACATATATCTCAATCTGTGCCCCCCCTTCTCTCCCTCCCTCCCTCCCCTCTCCTCCCCTTCTCTCCCCTCCTCTCTTGATAAACTGTCAGGACCCAATCATGAGAGAGCTACCTTAATGACCAAACCTAAACGTTTCATTTCCCAAAGAGCTCACTTTTGATAATTGGATTAAGTTTCTACCCTGTAAGCACCATTAACTTATGACTTTGGGGTTTAAACTCCTGCGCACAATCCCACCACGTTCTGGGATACTTGAGTGTTAGTGTATCCTCTTGCTGGAGACATTTCTTCTCCTACTTACTCTCCATTTCTCCCTCACTCTCAATCTCTCATGTTTTAAAGGTGCTTGATTGGTGTATTGTGCTAAGTTCAATTGTTAGGTGAAGATCTTCTATGAAAACCAATTTGTGTCCCTTCTTGGCCCAGCCACCAGTGCCCTGAGACTCTGAAGTCAGCAAAGGATAAGGATGACAAGAGCGAAAGTGCTTCTAGAAAATGTTGTATCCCGTGCTCCCTATTGTATTTCTTAGATTTAGGTTATGCTGCAAATCATTGCTTCTAAATGTTCAAATGAGGTTCAGTAAGCCTCTTAGTGGGGTGAGATGGAGGTGGGTAGGAGGTTCGTATTACTAAACCCTAATCACATAGAACTGAGCGGAAGAGAGGTCAGTTTGATGGATGAGAGGGAACAAGAATCAGAATCAGTTTTTCATCCTGACCTGCTGACCTCACATTACTCCACCATCTCTGCAGCTATTAAAGAAAGTTTTGATTCTAAAAGGGCTTCCAAGACCAAATAGGTGCAATGATAAAAATGAAGAAATAGGAAAACTTCAAATGGTCCCGCTCCAGACTAAACATTGAAGAACAGACCTAATCATCATTATGCATGATCTCTGTCTCTCTTTCTGAAGCAGTGTATATTTAAGTTCCTTTTTGTTTCTAGAAAACTGCATTAGTCAGGGCAAAACAGTCATTGGGAGGCACTGCTTTACGTCTTCACTTTCCTAGCTGAGAATTAATTTAATTAGTTTAACATCAAGTAGGCATTTGAGGGTAGAAGAGGGGGTGGAATAGTCAGAAAGAAAAAAGGTTCAAGGGCTGGTGTTGTGATACAGCCAGTTAACTACCACCTGTGATGACTGCATCCACTATCTGAGCGCAAGTTCTAGTCCTGGCTGCTCTGCTTCAGATTCAGCTCCCTGCTAATGTGCCTGGGAAGACAGTGAAACATGACTGAAGTACTCAGGTCCCTGCCACTCAAATGGGAGACCCTGATAGAGTTCCTGGCTCCTGGCTTTGGTCTGGCCCAGCCTGGGCTGTTTTAGTCACTGGGGAATGAACCAGCAGATAGAAGACCTCTCTTTCTGTCTCTGTCTCCCTCTACCTTTCAAATAAAGTAAATAAATCTTTAAAATAAAAAAAAGTTTGACTACAAATGAAGTCTTGTTTTTTACACTTGATCTTAGTCTAAAGGCCAAGAAGCAAGTCCTGTTTTTTACAGTAAATGTGCATGGATTGAAGTCCCTACCAGCTAATTCAGAACCCTAGAGTTTTGTTCAAAACGCTTGGTGTAAGAGAGAGTAGAATCTAAGCTAACTCCAGATTTATAAGATTGGAGCCTGATAAAAACTAAAAGGGTAATTTTTTTTTTTGAAAAAATAAAAAGAGTTCTCTGAAACCAGGAGTCATTTCAGAATGTTCAGCAGGAAATTTCTTTTGATAGTCTAAAATGCAAGACTGGGTAGAAGCTGAGCGGTCAGAGCCAGAGATTAGAAGAAACATCTGCATACAGCATTTGACATTATTTGAAAAATAAGTTTTTCCTCACTAATATTTTAGTTATATTATAAGTCCTTTGTATTGAATATAGTTAAAGAAATAAAAGGTTTGAAGATCTTTTGTGTTCTACCCAGTGTTTAAACTGTGATGACATTTGACCCATAGGCACAGCTGTAGCATTAAATGAGGCCTCAGTATTTCAGAAACGGTGAACAAACCAGGCAACACAAGACCTCCTTGTCCCAGTCCACCATGGGCACTGGACGCTGCCCAACAGCAGCGGGGCACTTCCTTCCTGGAGTCACATGTAAAGAAGAGTCTTCACACGGCCAGAGGGAAAGCCAAGTGCTGTGGTTTGAATTAATATTTTATTAACATCTGAATCTGTACAGGATCTGCCCGTAGGCTCAGGGTCTGAATTTAGCTCTGTTGCCCGAGGGAAGATGCCAGGGCTATTCCTATAAACAGCAGCTCCCAGCAGCCCCAGAATCTACATACACCAGGTCGGATCTGACCTGGTGTATGTAGATTCTAGCAGTAGGTTGGGTCCCTCCCAAAAACTGGAATGGGGAAGAGTTCGCTTGCTCCTTGTGTTGTTTGTCTCTGGAGCTCCAAACTGGACACAGTCTTGGCATAGAATAGCTCAGTCCTCAGATGAGTCCTCAGGACTGGCCTGTTCTGTTTTGTTGCCTCCTTTTGCCTCTGCTTCCTCTTTTACTTTGCGCCTCACCCCTTTGGGCATATTGCCCTCTTTCTGACTTGGAGAAAGATAAGGGTAGGAGGAGCAGAACCAGCTTTCTGAGTTCTGTCTGTCTCCCCCCAGGGTCTCTGAACACTGGAGCAAGCAATTTTCTTAGGTGGGTGGGGATCTGTCCCTGCCCTGTTCATTGTGTTCCATTGTTTCCTGTCCACTGCCTGTAACCCTTTACCAATCTGCCAGGAGCCTTTTAACACAAAGGGGAGGAGATGGGGGAAGGGAGTGCTAAGGAAAAACATCCCTATAAATAGCCCTCTTGAACAAAATTGTTTTCCCAATACACAGTTGTTGTTAGGCCTTGAGGCCCTGTGATCTCTCTGGGCACTCTCCTCCCCTTCTATCTCAGCCTTCCCCCACATGCCTGGTTACCCTGATTTGTCCTCTCTGAAAGCCAGAGAGATTGTAGTGGCAGGTGGCTCCTACCAGCTCTCGGCAAGACTTGTGTCCTGTGCCTGGCTCTGTTTCTTGACCTTGGTTGGACAAATTAGTTAACCTCTGTTAACCTGAATAACACCACAAGCAGCAATCAGAGGAGGGGGAGATTGTCCGAAGAATAATAATACTTATTTGAGAATAGCGCATTGCAATAGGAATACACTATGCCATAGTAAACTGTGGCATACTCAAAGAGATGGAAGCAAGGGAAAAAAATTAAAGGCAAAAAATAAGGAGAATTACACGAGATATTTTGAAACAGCACCCCTTGGCCACAATAGTTAATAACCAGGGTGATGTAGTCTGAAGTTGAACAGACAATTGCTGGGCAGATGTCCTTGTGGAAGTACTTTGTGTGGTGGCTTCTGTGTAATGTGCTCCTGGCAGATTTGTTCTTTATAGCTTCTATCAGACAGTTATGCATAAGAGCCCTTTCCTCATAACCTCCTGGGTTTATTTATTTGGGGGGGGGGTTTGACACAGGTGACTTCATTTTCTGTTGATTTTTTATTTATTTGAAAGGCAGAGTGACACAGAGAAACAGAGAGAGAGAGAGAGAGAGAGAGAGAGAGAGAGAGAGACTTCTATTGCTGCATTGCTAGGCATCTCTAGTTCACTCCCCCAAATACCTACAACAGCCAGGCTGCGCCAGGCTAAAGCCAGGAACCAGGGACTCCATCGGGTCTCCAGGACTCCAGGTGGCAGGGACCCAAGTACTTGAACCAGCATCTGCTGCTTCCCAGGTGGTGCATTAGCAGGAAGTTGAACAGGCAGCAGAGATAGGACTTGAGTTTGGACTCCGTTTTGATACTGACAACTTTCACACCTCTGTCTCTGAGCCTCAGTTCCCCTTCCTGTTAAATTAGAGTGATTATAACTACTTTGTAGGGTTGTTGAGAGGAGTATGTAAAATAATGGAAATGCCTACTACTAGGTGATCATTAAAAAAATGAGAGTGATTTATATTGCCTCCTTCCCAAGTGATTCTTCTGTTCCCTCCAACTTTATCCATTCCATTTTTCTCATCTTGATCTCTTGTCCCATATAAAACACATTCAGTTTATACCCTGCCCACTTCCAACATGGTTTGAAATGATTTGCTTTACATTCAAGGGTTTAGAAGCTGGAATATTTTTCAGAAGGGGTAAAGTTAATTTTTCTTCTTTTTTTTTTTTTTAAGTTTTACTTTATTTATTTGAAAGACGGTGTTACAGAGAGAGGTAGAGCCAGAGAGAGAGAGAGAGAGGTCTTCCATCTGCTTATTCACTTCCCAGATGACTGCAATGGCCAGAGCTGAGCTGATCCGAAGTCAGGAGCAAGAAACTTCTTCCAGGTCTCCCACGCAGGTGTAGGGGGCCCAAGGACTTTGGGTCATCTTCTACTGCTTTCCCAGGCCATAGCAGAGAGCTGGATCAGAAGTGCAGCAGCCAGGACTTGAACAGGTGCCCACATAGGATGCCAGCGCTTCAGGCTGGGACTTTAACCCTCTGTGCCACAGTGCTGGCCCCTAAGGTTACTTCTTGTTAGACAGTTTTCCAGCACAGAAAATACAATGCCTTTTGTGACTATTTGGGAAGTGCTTTTGATCATGGATCTCACTTTTTTTTTTAAACGTTTTTAGTATCTCAGAACTTGCTTTCATTCCTATCTTGGGATCATGGCACACAGACATTTGTTTGGGGATGGAGTTATAACAGGCACATTACCCCAGTATATGAGAGTACTTCAAATACTTCATGGAAAAAATGGGATGAAAAGAGAAGTTTATTTTGGTTCAAATTTTTTTTCTGAAATCCATGCACAGTTTTTTAATAATACACATTTTTATGAACTTTTGAAGACCTTTATATGCATGAATTTAAGACATTTTTTGCACCAAACTTATCTTTCAATTCCATTTTCCAAGAAATATTTGAAGTACTATTACACAGTTGTACCCCTAAAATGTTTAACAATTGTAAGTTGGATAATATGTTATTATTTTTCGTTCTATATTTTGGATATAGGTTTCTAAAGTTGTGAGGTTGAGAGTGGTGGGGAGGTGGTATCAGTTTATAATCAAAATCACACCTGAAAAATCTTATACTTCATTCAGGGAACAGTCTGCTTTATTTAATCCTCAATACACAAGTATTTAACTCTCCATAGTTATCCTAAAAGAAGTTAGCAAATGCCCACAAATCTCATTTACTTGTGTACTTTTTCAAGATAACATGTATGTGTTTGTCTATATTATTGATGTGTAGGTATGTATATGTATGGCTATATCTAAATATCTTACATTTGATTTTTTAAAGATTTATTTTTTATTTGAAAAAGTTACACAGAAAGGCATAGAGAGAGAGAGAGAGAGGTCTTCCATCCGTTAGCTCACTCCCCAAATGGCTGCAATGGCCGGAGTTGCGCCAATCCTAAGCCAGGAGCCAGGTGCTTCTTCTGGTTCTCCCATGTGGGAGCAGGGGTCCAAGGACTTGGGCCATCTTCCACTGCTTTCCCAGGCCATATCAGAGAGCTGGATCGGAAATGGAGCAGCCAGGACTCGAGCTGGCGCCCATATGGGATGCCAGCACTACAAGCCGCGGCCTCACCTGCTATGCCCCAGCGCCAGCCCCACATACATTTGATTTCATGAAAAATCCTCTCTTATTTCATGGGACCTGATTACTTAAAACACTCACATTTTTCTGCTCTAATTTTAGATATTCAGCAAAGCTTCTTCAATTGAACATCCACTTAAGGAAGTTTAAAAACCTTTCAGATGGCCGGTGAGGTGGCTCAATAGGCTAATCCTCCGCCTTGCGGCGCCAGCACACAGGGTTCTAGTCCCGGTCGGGGCGCCGGGTTCTGTCCCAGTTGCCCCTCTTCCAGGTCAGCTCTCTGCTATGGCCTGTGAGTGCAGTGGAGGATGGGAGACCATGGGAGACCAGGAGAAGCACCTGGCTCCTGCCTTCGGATCAGTGCGATGCGCACCGGCCGCGGCAGCCATTGGAGGGTGAACCAACGGCAAAGGAAGACCTTTCTCTCTGTCTCTCTCTCACTGTCCACTCTGCCTGTCAAAAAAAATTTTAAAATTAAATTAAATTAAAAAAACCTTTCAGGTAACATGAGCATGGCTGGGTTTACTCCTGAAAGTAACTCTGCACATTTCTCAGAGAGTCCAGAATTCAAACATTTTGTCCTATTGTCAAGCCATGTGCCAAAGGATGAGTCCTAATTTTTGCTTTAGAAACCATGGGCAGTGTTTTGGGTTGAATAGTACCTCCCTCAAAATTCACATTGAAGTCCTAACTCCCAGGACCTCAGAATGTGACCTGATTTGGAAATAGGTTGGCTGTGATGTAATTAGTTAAGATGCAGTCAAATTGGAGTAGGTGGGCACTTAATCCAATATGACAGATGTCCATACCATAGCCACTTACACAGAGAAAATGACATGTGAAGATGAAGGCAGAGATTCAAGTAATGATTCTATAAGGCAACAAATGCCAGATTCCCAGCAAGAGATCAAAAGCTGGGGAAGAGGCATGGAGCATATCCCTCCTTACAGCTCTCAGAAGGAAGCAACCCTGTCAACCTCTGGATCTTGAGCTTCTAGGCTCCAGAATTATGAGACAATAGCATTCTGTTTTTAAACCACCTGGTTTGTGGTCCTTTGTTATCACAACCTTAGCAAGCTAGCAGAGCCAACATAAGTAAGAGATGCAAGTCCTGCATTGGAACCTGTTGCCCTAACAATCAAACTGGTAACAGTGGAAACAATTGCAGACATTTGTCTTGTTGGTGCTCCCAGGAAACATCTGCATCACTCTGTGGTGTGGAGGTTAGGCGATTTTATATGGACGGATGCTCATTTCAGCAAGAAGGGTTCATGGAGGTAGAGGAGACTAGCTATGAAAATAGACAAGAATTTGCTTGATTCTGGAGGATGGTGGGATGGGGGAAGCCGAGAGACTTCTTACACATGCTCTCCTCCTCCCCATCCATGAGGGATACATCCCAAGACCTCCAGGACTGCCTGAAACTGTTTATAGTAGCAAACCCTATAGAAGGGATCTCCAAAAAGTTCATGGAAAAATGCATGTTAGAAAACTGTTTGAAGGGCTGGCGTTGTGGTGTAGTGGGTTAACCCACCACCTGCGACACTGGCATCCCACATGTGCGGGTGCTGGTTCATGTCCCAGCTGCTCTACTTCCTGTCCAGCTCCCAGATAATGGCCTGGGAAATAAGCAAATGATGGCCCAAGTGCTTAGGACCCCATTACCTATGTGGGAGACCTGGAAGAAGCTCCTGGCTCCTGGCTTTGACCTGGCAGGCTGTTGTGAACATTTGGGGAATGAACCAGGAGTTGAAAAGATTCTCTCTCTCTCTCTCCCTCAACCTCTCCCTCTCTCTCTCTCTGTAGTTCTGATTTTCAAACAAATAAATCTTTGAAGACAAATTTTTTTAAGGTTTTAGAATTTTTTGTACCAAAATAAACTTCACTTTCAAGTCCACTTTCCATGCATTTTTGCAGTACCATCATAAAAGAAGCTCTGCGGAGCCACTATAATAGCTCTGTGCAGCCTCCCTGGGTAGGCCCCTCCAGGGACTATTCCGCAAGGGATTTGGTGAGTGTATTAGCTCCCTTTCATACCCAGAATCTGGGTACTGAAAAACATGAGTTTGTGAAGTCTGCCCAAATAAACTCAGAACTGAATCAGACAGCCAGTCAATAAACTCACTGGCAGGGCAGACAGACACACTGTGAGAAAATGGCACCATGAGCACACTGATGTGGGAGTGCCTGCTTGCCTGGTGGAGGCAGAGAGGGCCTCTTAGAGGAAGTGACCCTCGTGGGGACACTGAGTGCCTTGCTGCTCCTGCAGATAATGGGGAGAGAGTTGTCAGGACAGCACAGATGGTATTTCTTCAGAGACACAAGGGGGTATGAGACCAAGACTTGTTCAATGAGAATGGGAAGCAAGCCAACAAGGTTGGGTGTGCTGATGAGAGGTTACTGGTATTTCTAGCTTGTGCTGATGAAGAGCTAGATAAGGTGGGGTCAGGTGTGCTACACAGTCCAGTTTGGAGTGGATTCTGCAGTGGGAACCACTGGAGAATTTTAAATAACCCAGTGTCAATAACTCTGGCATGGCTATGGGTGATATGATATGTCCAGTGATACACAAACCATGGAAGACACCAGCATCCCTCCTTGGTACCCCATTTCTTACCTTAATGAAAAGTAGAACTGCATCCTGTTTAAATGCCTAGCTTCAGCATTTAAATAACTTGGGGTCAAATCTTGGCCTTATTATTCATTTTAGCCTCATAATTAGTCTTGTAGCCTGGTTGCCAAATCAGATGGTTTAATCAGAGAATTTAACTTATATATGTAAGTATTGTGATTTAACACCGAAAATAAATCATTAGTAGATTCTAGAAATGGTGGAACTAGGGGCCGGAGCTGTGGCGCAGCAGGTTGACACCCTGGCCTGAGGCACCGGCATCCATGTGGGCACTGGTTCGAGACCTGGCTGCTCCACTTCCCATCCAGCTCTCTGTTATGGCCTGGGAAAGCAGTAGAGGATAGCCCAAGTCCTTGGGCCCTGCACCCACATGGGAGACTGGGAAGAAACTCCTGGCTCCTGGCTTTGGATCGGCACAGCTCCAGCCGTTGCAGCCAACTGGGAAGTGAACCAGCGGATGGAAGACCTCTCTCTCTCTACCTCTCCTCTCTCTGTGTAACTCTGACTTTCAAATAAATACATAAATAAATAAATCTTTTTTTTTTTAAAAAAAGAAATGATGGAACTATAACTTCATCCTCCATTCCTATAACTTTTTTGTGTGATTATAATTAAAAAGGTAATTTGCATATTCCTTAAAATGTATACAATTATCTTTGCTTTTCAGGAATTTAACTTGAATTATAAGAGTGCCCCAGCCTTCCAGAAAGGACATCCCAGTATTGTTAACATTTGAAATGTGGGTTTGCCACCTAGTGGGCATCTTTGAATGTGTATGTGTTAAAACACATAAATGAAGTACACCCACACCCAGAGTTCCTTTTCTGGTTGTTAGTCTTTCTCCTCCATCTTCAACACTTAAAGGCAAAACAGTATTTTGGACATGCACCCATTTTAAATGTGCATTGGTTTATATGTGTTGGGGTAAGGGTGTTTTATGACAGGTGTGCTTGTACACACAGTGGGGAATGACGGCATCACATGGAGGGTTCCTTCATATTTCATGTGCTCATCCACAGTTGCCTGTCCTGCTCCCACTTGAGAATTACTGATCTAGGGGCCAGTGCTGTGGTGCAGCAGGATAAAGCTCTGGCCTGAAGCGCCGGCATCCCCTGTGGGTGCCAGTTCTAGTCCCCACTGCTCCTCTTCCAATCCAGCTCTCTGCTATGGCCTGGGAGGGCGGTGGAAGACAGTCCAAGTCCTTGGGCCCCTGCACCCCCGTGGGAGACTCAGAAGAGGCTCTTGGCTCCTAGCTTCAGATTGGCCCAGCTCCAGCCATTGTGGCCATCTGGGGAGTGAACTAGCAGATGGAAGATCTCTCTCTCTGTCTCTGCGTCTCTCTGTAACTCTTTCAAATAAATAAAATAAATCTTTAAAAAAAAAGAATTACTGATCTAGAAAAGTAGAGATGCATATCACCACTATAAATACGTAGTGCCTATTCCATGATGGTGCTCAATAAATATCAGTTTCCTTCCTCTTCTCCCCACATTCTCTCCTGTAAAAGTTGTATTCCAAATTACAATTGCAATTGTTCCATATGCATTGGTGTTTGAAACATTGCTATATGCGAAGCACTTTCTCAGCAAATGGAAAGATGATTTAAACCCAGTGCCTATCTTCAAGATGCTTAGAGTAGAGAAACTTAATTTTGTAACTAGATTATAGTAGGTGTGTCTCAAATGTTTATTTGCAGATTTTTAAAAATTAAAGTTTGTTTTTCCTTCAGTTGTAACATTAATATCACAATGATGACAGTTTTTCCTGATGAAGAATAAGGATCTTGTGGTAAAGGATGAGATGGCCATCAGGGGAAGCTTGATTTATCTGTGAAGGGCAGAGACTTAGTGGCTTGGGCCCAGAAAGGGAAGAGAAGGAAGTGGAGAGTACAGGAGGGCAGAGGTGTGGGGTGCGTTTTGCAGAAGTTTGGACAGAGAGGAGAGAGATTTGGTAGCAGTTTCCATATGGTGTGAAATATTGAGAGAGTGTCAGAGGAAGAAGATTTTAAGAGGTTTGTTATATATTATGAATGGAATCCCTCTTTGATGTTTTCATGACACTGCAGTAAAGATTTAAATTGCCTTCAGTTATTTTTGGATGTGGGTTAGTGTTTCTTTGGAAAATAACACAGCGTGGAGACAGGCTGTGAAGTGGCTTAGCTTTATCTGGAAAACATAAATGTTCAGACCATAAGATTTTAAAAATAGATACATTATACTTTCCTCATGTGCCTTAAACCCAAGATTAAGCCAAACTGTAATGTTAAAATTGTATAAAGACTATCTATTTTAAAAATAATACATGTACTGGGGTAAAAAAAAATCAGAAGATACAGAATGGCATTAAATAGAAAAGGAAGGAAGTTCCCTGCTTCATTCTCTGAAAACTTCCCCTCACCTCCATGTCCTACTACCAAAAATAACCACCTTACATAATTCATTTTTAATTATTTTCATGGTTGCACTATGACCTCTGTGCATCTGTCAGCATTTCTTGACTTGCCTACTTTTTAAAGTATCCATGCCAGGAATGATTGAGACTACGATTCCACTTCCTTCTCCCTTCATGTGTTCTGTTAATTACATTATTTTCCATTCTCCTTTGATTGTCATTATAAATTTAAATGCTATACTTAAACATTGAATCTTTTTTTTTCAAAGATTTTAATTTATTTATTTTAAAGAATTTCATAGAGGAGAGAGAGAGAGAGAGAGAGAGAGATCTTCCATCGCTGATTCACTCCACAACAGCTGGGGCCAGGACAAGAGCTTGGAACTTCATCTCCCAGATGGTCTCCCACATTGGTGTCAGGAGTCCAAGTACTTGAGCTGGGAACTGGATCAGAAGTGAGGCAGCTGGGACTAGAACCGGCATTCTTATGGGTTGTTGGCATCACAGATGGCAACTTAACCTGGTGGACTACTACACCAGTCTCAAACTTTGAGGTTCTTATTCCATCAGTATAGATGGGGCCTTGGTCTTTTTTTCTTCACTATAGCTTGCTGAGAATTTTTATCAAAATGGATATTCGATTTTGTAAAATTATTTTTTATATCCATTGGGATGATCACATGGATTTTCTTATTTAATTTTCTTAATAGTGAAAGCTTTCTGAGTGTTAAGCTAATCTTGCATTCTTAGGATGAACCACACTTGGTCATGTTTCAAGTTATCATGTTATCCTTCTGTTATTTATTTTATTTATTAAAGAAGAACGGAGAGAGACAGAGCTCCCATTGGCTATTTCACTCTCCAAGTGCGGGAGGGCCATGAACTCAGTCCAGGTCTCCTACAGGGGTGGCAGGGACCCAACTACTTGAGTATATACTTGAACAGGAAGCTGGAATTGGGTGTGAAGCTGGGACTCTAATCCAGGCCCTCTGATAGGGGATGTGGGTGTCCCAAGTGATGTCCTAACTGCTATGCTGAGTGCTACTCCAATGTTACCCTTTATATTATTAGACTCAATTTGCTAAAATTTTGTTAGAATTTTCACATTTAAGAACATGAACGATATTTGTATTTATTTATAGGCAGAGTTACACACACACAAAAAGAGAGAGACAGACAGACAGAGAGAGAAAGAGAGAGACAGACAAAGATCTTCTATCCACGGTTCACTCTCCAAATGGCCACAATGGCTGGAGCTGGTCCAGGTCGAAGGCAGGAGCCCCGAGTTCCACCTGCGTCTCCCGCTTGAGTGGCAAGGACCTAAGTTTCTGGCCATTTTCAGCTCCGTTATTAGGCACATTAGAACAGAGCTGGATCAGAAGTGGAGTAGCTGGGACTTGAATTGACATATGAGATGTCAGTGTTGCGATGGCAGCCTAACCCGCTGCACCCAACACTGGCCCCAGTGTTTGGTATCAGGGTAATGCTGGCCACATAGAATGAATTAGGAAATATCTCCCCTTCTCAATTTTCCTTGAAAAGTTGTGTAGAATTATTTCTTAACTATGAAAGTCACTAAATATCTGGGCTTAGAGTTTTCTTTGTCAGTGGCTTTTACTTAAAAATTCAGTTTCCTTAGTAGATATGGGATGCTTGGGTTCTATTTATTTCTGAGTGGACATCAATAATTCATGTCTTTCAAGAATTTGTCTGGGGTCAGCGCTGTAACATAGCAGGTGAAGTTGCCATATGAGCACCAGTTAGAAACCTGGCTGCTCTACTTCTGATCCAGCTCTCTGCTATGGCCTGGGAAAGCAGTAGAAGATGGGCCAAGTGCTTGGGCCTCTGCACTCACGTGGAATCCCAGAAGAAGCTCCTGGGTCCTGGCTTCAGATCAGCACAGCTCCACCTGTTGGGGCCATTTGGGGAGTGCACCAGCTGATGGAAGATCTTTCTCTTTTTCTGTCTCTCTCCCTCCCTCTATCTCTCTGCCTCTGTCTCTTTATAACTCTGCCTTTGACATAAATAAATAAATCTTTTAAAAAAACAATCTGTCCATTTTATCTACATTGTAGGATTTATTGGCATAGTTTTTCATAGTAATCCTTTATTTTCCTTCTAGTAACTGTAAAATCTATAATATCTCTTCTGTCATTCCTGAGATTGGTAATTAATGTATTTTCTTTTTTCTCCTGTTCTGTCTAGCTGGAGCTTAATCTATATCACTGGTTCTCCCAAGATCCAGATTTTAGAATATTTGATTCCCACTATTGATTTTCTTTTTTTCTATTTCATTGATTTCTATTTTGATCATTGTTACATTCTTTTAATTTTTTTAAAAAAATTTATTATTTATTTATTTGAAAGAGAGTGACAGAGTGATGGAGGGAAATAGGGAGATATTTCTTTAGTTCACTCCATAAATGACCACAATAGCCACGGCTGTGCCAGGCTAAAGCCCAGAGCCAGGCACTCCATCCAAGCACTTGGCTCATTAGCTCTTGCTTTCTCAGGGGCATTAGCAGGAAGCTTGATGGGAAATGGAGCATCCAAACTTGAATCAGTGCTTCAATATGGCATGCCAGCATCTCCAGTAGCAGCTTATTCCTTCTATTTTACTTTATATTCAATTTATTCTTTCTTTTCTAGTTTTGTAAGGTAAATGTTGAGATCATTACTTTGAGAATTTTCTTTTGATACAAATATTTAGGGGTACAAATATTTAGGGGTACAAAATTTCCCTTTAGTAATGCTTTATTGGCATCTACAGATTCTGATATACATTGTTTTCATTCTTAAAAACATTTATTCATTCATTCATTCATTCATTCATTCATTTGATAGGCAGAGCAACAAGGTTGGGGGAGAGAAATAGAAGGAGAGAAAGGGAGAGGGGGAGGGAAGGTTATCCCATCTGCTGGTTCACCAGGAACTCCGTCAGGGTCTCCCACATGGACGGTGGCAGGGACTCAAGTGCTTGAGTCATCACATGCTGCCTCTCAGGTCCAATAGCAGGAATGCTGGCTCAGAAGCAGAGTAGCCAGGACTTGAACCAGGCATTCTGATATGGGATGCAGGAGTCCCAAGTGACAACTTAACCCCTGCACCACAATACCTGCCCCTGTGTTTTTATTTTGATCAAAATATTCTTTTTGTATTTCTTTTTAGATCTCTGGATTATTTTGCAGGGTGCTGTCTCTGTTAATTCTTAGAGAACTTCCAAAGATATTTCTATTACTGATTTCTTTTTTTTTAAAATTTTTTTTTAAATTTTTTTTTGACAGGCAGAGTGGACAGTGAGAGAGACAGAGAGAAAGGTCTTCCTTTGCCATTGGTTCACCCTCCAATGGCTGCCGCGGACGGCACGCTGCGGCCGGCGCACCGCACTCATCCGATGGCAGGAGCCAGGTGCTAGGTGCTTCTCCTGGTCTCCCATGGGGTGCAGGGCCCAAGCACTTGGGCCATCCTCCACTGCACTCCTGGGCCACAGCAGAGGGCTGGCCTGGAAGAGGGGCAACCGGGACAGAATCCGGCGCCCCGACTGGGAGTAGAACCCAGTGTGCCAGCGCCGCAAGGTGGAGGATTAGCCTGTTGAGCCACGGCGCTGGCCTATTACTGATTTCTAATTTAATTCCTCTGGAGTCAGAGAATATGCTTTGTGTGACTTGAATTCATCTACATTTATCGAGTTCCTTTTTCATGACCTGGAAGTATTCTCTGTGTACTTGATAACAATGTGTATTCTACATTGTCAGGTAGAATGTTAGATAAATGTCAGGTCAAGTTGTTAGTAATATTGTTCAAATCTTCAGTATCCTTGTTAACTTTCTTCATACTTTTCAAGCAATTATTAAGAGAAATATTGAAATCTCTGACTATAAAGATAGATTTGCCTATTTTGTTACACAATTCCAACAGTTTTACTTCTTATAGAGATGCTGTTTAGGATTGTTACTTCCTTTTTGTGAACTGACACTTTAAAAAAAAAGACTTACTTTGTTTATTTGAAAGGCAGAGTTACAGTGAGAGAGAGAGAGAGCGAGAGAGAGAGAGAGAGAGAGAGAGAGAATCTTCTATCTCATTCCCCAAATGGCCACAATGTCAGGGTTGAGCCAAGATGAAGCCAGGAGCCAGGAGCTTCATCCAGGTCTCCCATGTAGGAGCAGGGGTCTAAGCACTTGAACCATCCTCCACTGCTTTCCCAGGCACATTAGCAGGGAAGTGGAGCAGCCAGGACTTGAACTAGCACTCTTATGGGATGCCGGGCCTCCAGGTGGAGGCTTAACCTGCTATGCCACAACATTGGCCCCAAACTGACACCTTTAATATTATATAATGAACTTCCTTATCCCTGGTAGCATTCTTTGCTCTGAAATTATCTGATTTTAAAGTAACTAGTCTTGTTTCTTTGAAATAATGTTAACATGATGTATGCTTTTCAACCTGTCATGTCATCATTATATTTGAAGTGCTATTTTGTAGGCAGCATATTGTTGAGTCTTGCTTTTTTATCCATCTGATAATCTCTACCTTTTACTCAGTGTGTTTATGCTATTTATGTTAATGTGATTATTAGTATGGTTAGGCTTGAGTATATCATTTTGTTATTTGTTTTCTATTGGCTCCATCCTGTGTTTGTTCCTCTTTATTTTTCTATCTTCTTTTGGCTTAATCAAATTTTTAGATTTCATTTTACCTCTTTTGTTGCCATAATAATTAATATTATTTATTTAATTTTAAGTGATTGCTTAAGAGTTTATGTGTGTATATTTAACTACCATAGTATACCTTCAAGTGATATTATACCTATATAGTGTAAGAACCTTCCCACATGTATAAGAACCTTACAGTAGTATACTTGTATTCCTGTCCTTCTGACCTATGTTACTGTTGTCTTGCACCTTGCTTTTAATTTATTTATTTAATTAATTTAATTTATTCAATTTGGGTCTTTCTTTATACCTTCCACGTCCCTAACTTTTTGACTATATGAAGTACAGTTATAGTAACTGTCTTAATGTCCTTTGTTAATTCTTAGACTATGTCAATTCTGGGTTGTTGCCAATTGCTTCTTATCCTCACTATTGATTATGCTTTCTCGCCTCTTTATACTATCTTTGGATCCAGACGTTGTGAATTGTACCTTATTTGACATTGGGATATTTTTGCATTTCTATAAACTTTTCTGAACTTTGTTCTGAGAAATACTTAGTTACCTGGATACAACTCAATACTTTGAGATCTTGTTTTTATAATGTTAGGAAGGTCTGGAACAGTGCTTTTTGTAGAACTCATTCTTTTCCACCACTGTGGCAAAATCATCTCTAGTATTCCACCCAGTGCCTTGTGAATTATGAGTTTTTCCATTCTGGTTTATGGAAGCAGGCACTATTCCCAGTCCGGTGTGAGTGACAGGAATTGTTCCCTCTAATCCTTACAGCTGTTTTCTTCCTTACATGCATGTGCTGATCATGAATACTTGAGGGGAACTCTGCAGATCGTCCAGGCTTCTGTCGGTGTGCATCTGTCTTCCCTCTAGTATTCTGTCCTGTGAACCGTAGCTGCCCTTGTCTCTTGGGCTCTAGGGTCTGTCTCCTCAAGGCAGGGAGTCTGTCTAGGTCTGTCTCAGATTTTCCTCTCTCTGCTATGGCTTGGAAACTCCTTCAAGGTAATACTCAGGGCTCGCCTTTTTTTATTTCCAGTCTCAGAGATCACTGTCTTTTGTTGTCTGATATCGAGTGGCTTGGACAGTTTTATATATTTTTTCTATTTTTTAGGATGCTTTGCATGGAATGGTTAATCCAGTTCCTGTTAATTCATCATGGCTGGAGGAGGAAATACAGTCATTGCTTTTTCATCTTTGAGATTTAGTTCTTTGTTTTTATTTCAACTTGCTATTTTGAAAAATTTCATCCTTTGAAAATTATAAAAGTTGGCCGGCACCGTGGCTCAACAGACTAATCCTCCACCTTGAGGCGCTGGCACACCGGGTTCTAGTCCCGGTCGGGGCGCCGGATTCTGTCCCGGTTGCCCCTCTTCCAGGCCAGCCCTCTGCTGTGGCCCGGGAGTGCAGTGGAGGATGGCCCAGGTGCTTGGGCCCTGCACCCCATGGAAGACCAGGAAAAAGCACCTAGCACCTGGCTCCTGCCATCGGATGAGCGCGGTGCGCTGGCCGCAGCACGCCGTCCACGGCAGCCATTGGAGGGTGAACCAACGGCAAAGGAAGACCTTTCTCTCTGTTTCTCTCTCTCACTGTCCACTCTGCCTGTCAAAAAAAAAAAAAAAAGAAAAGAAAAAAAAAGAAAGAAAATTATAAAAGTTACTCAGTGAACACCTGTATATACTTCATCTAGATTCATGAACTGTTAATATTTTGCTATGTTTTATGCTCTGTCTTACACACACACACACTCACACACATTAGCTGAACTATTCTAGAGTGAGTTACAGACATTATGATAGTTTATCATTAAATAACCTTTAAGAACAAAGTCGTTTTTGTATATAACCATAATACAATGGTCACATTTAGGAAATTAGAATGTTATCTAATGTATAGTGGTTTGAATGGAACTCTTTGACCTTCTTTATCAACCTAGCTGGTAGCTACCGTCCCCAGCAGAAAACAAGAGCCCCAGTGGGGGATTTACCTACATGGGTCACTTTGGGGTGGCCTCAATTCCAGGGTGGTTTATGGCACAGCTTCAAAGACACAACCGCTATGTGAAAGTTTAAGAATTTTTCATACCTACAGACCCTGAAAGTGCACTGGCTGGAGTCTGTATGAATGGAGATCAGAGTGTAGGAAAGGACAGAGACAGAGGGACCCTTGGGCCAATGCCTTTCCTGGGACTAGGACATTATCCAAACAGGTTTCCCCGGAGAGTTTCTATCAATGAGTTTACGATAAGCAGGCAGGAGTTGCAGGAGATAACACAGTGATTGAGAGATAGTCACTATTGTGTACCTATCCAGTGCATGCCAGGTGACAGGAGGTGCAGTTGAATCGCTTGTAGCTAACTGTCCCCTTATGAAGTGGTCAGCAGAGGGCAGTCACATAAGGCAGATACATGGATTGGCTTCAGGCAGGAGCTGGGAGGAGGTGCAGAACTGGAAACAATGTCGAGGGTGACCGAATCTTGCCTCTGCTGTGGGAAAGTCCAACTTATACGAAGAATGAATCTTGAAGCAACAAAAGATTATATGCATTCACTATAATGGTCCGCTTTGATTATCTGTTGCTGTGTAGCAAATGACTCCAAATCTTAGAGACTTAAAAGAGTAATGTGCTATTCCTGTAACTCATGGTTCTGTGGAATTCTGACATGGCACAGTGGGGAAGGTTCATCCCTGTTCCATGATAACTGGAGTCTCAACTGGGGTGACTCTAAGTGGTTGTGGTTGGAATGGGTTGGGGGTAGCTGGACATGTCTCTTTCTTCTACATGGCTTCTCCACATAGCTATGTTGGGCTTCCCCACTGCATGGCAGACTGAGAATAGTTGGATGGCTCAAGGTTCCAAGTATGGGGGAGATTCTAGAGATAATCGATGATACAAATTGACACTACCTGTGAGGTGATGCTCTGAGGATGATACATCACATTTATCATATCCCTGCCCAAAATGCATAATTGGAATTTAATCAAAAGAAACAATCATAGAAGTCCAAATTAAAGAACAATTATGAAACAACTGGCTTATCAATTTCAAAAAGGTCAATGTCAGGGCTGGCATTGTGGCATAGATGTTAAAGCAGCTGTCTGCGATGCCAGGATCCCAAATGGGCACTGGTTTGTGCCCTGGCTGCTCTACCTCTTCTTCTTCTTCTTCTTTTTTTTTTTTTTTTTTGAAAAATTTAGTTATTTATTTGAAAGGTAGTTACAGAGAGGAAGAGAGAGAGAGAGAGAATCTTCCATCTGCTGGTTCACTCCTAAAATGGCTGCAACAGCTGGAGCTGCACCAATCCAAAGCCAGGAGCCTGGAGCTTCTTCTGGGTCTCCCATGCGGGTGCAGGGGTCCAAGGATAAAGAGAGCTGAATCAGAAGTGGAGCAGCCGGGACTAGAACCAGCGCCCACATGGGATGCCAGCACCACAGGTGGCAGCTTTACCCTTTATGCCATAGCACTGGCCCCTGGCTGCTCTACTTCACATCTAACACTCTGCAAATGTGCCTGGGAAAGCAGCAGAAGATGGCTCAAGTTTTTGGGTCCTTGCCACTCACGTGGGAGATCCCAGTGAAGTTCCTGGCTCAGCCTGGCTGAGCCCTGGCCTTATGGGCTACCTGGGGCATGAACCACCAGATAGCAGATTTTGTACCCACCCCCTGTAACTCTAACTTTCAAATAAATAATTGTTAAAATAATAACAAAAAGGTCATTTTCATGAAAGCCAAGGAAAGATGACCGACTGCTTCAGATTGAAGGAGACTATGCTAGGGTGCTTGGGCTGTTATGATCAAGTGCCACATACTTGGTAGCTATGCCATTTCTGATCGCAGCCTGCCCTATCTTCACAATATACTCTATTTGGCAAAGCAGACACAGTCCAGCCCATATTTAAAGGGAAGGGGGAGATGAGAGGGAAGTCAAAGAATTTGAGTTTCTTTAATCTGCCACACTATATATATTCATTTCCATTTGTCTCAGTAATACTTTGTAACTTCTTTCCAGTCCAGGGCCACACATTGAATTCAGATGTCAAATCTTCTTAGTCTCTTTTCATGAAACTGCTTTTCACTTTTCCATGTGTTTTGAGATATTGACATTTTTGAAGCATACAAACTATTTGTTTCATAGAATGTTTCTTGATTTGGGCTTGTCTGTGCCCTCTTGATTGAATTCCAGCCATGCATTTTTGGTAGGAATACAATAAAAATAATATTATGTACACAAATCATATTAGCTCCTATGTGGTATCAAGTTCTACCACTGGTGAATTAATTTTAATGCTTTGTTAAGGTGGTATCTGCTAGTTTTCTCAGTGTAAAGGTGCACTTTCCCCTTCATAATTGATGAGTAGTTTCTGTGCATATTTTTGTTCCTTTCTTTATAATTTTCAAATAAAAATCTTTATTCCAATATCTGTTGTCTGTTAAATTTATTCTGAAGCTGATTCCATACTTTGAGTCCCTACATAGCAGACCAGGACTGAACTTAGCACATAAACAAACTGCAGCTTAACTTAGGAGGATATATTTTATATCAGGTATCTGGGTCTCAGCCAATCACAAGAAACTGTCAGCCAATCATAAGCTGCCCACTGATCAGACCATGTCCAAATAAGGCATATTCCTAGTTGTAACCAATAAAACTTCTTCTGTAATTTACTTCCATGCTCTGTCTATAAATATTCACTGCGTACCTTGAAGAGTGGAGCTCTCTGGACCTCTTCTTGGTTCTGAGAGATGCCTGCCTCACTCATGAATTGTTCTTTGTTCCAATAAGTTGCTATATTCAACTTGTTGAATATTTTTCTAT
Organism: Sylvilagus floridanus; assembly: GCA_949820135.1. NCBI lineage: Eukaryota > Metazoa > Chordata > Mammalia > Lagomorpha > Leporidae > Sylvilagus > Sylvilagus floridanus. The sequence goes on along the minus strand of OX463244.1, from coordinate 73,009,679 downwards.
TTTAACAGATTTAGTGTCATAGTGACATATGAGGAAGACCCTCCGACTACCTCCAGGAGCAACAAGCGAACAAGTGTAGGTACTCTTCTGAGCCTCTTGTGCCCATGATTAGTAGATACATTTAGGAATTGCTGTAAGTCCCTTTCAGAAGAAAGTTCCAATTCCCCAGATTGAGTTGGGAAGTCAGACTGGGTCCAACTTTAGATTAGATTCAAGAGAAATTGGACTGAATTCAATAAAAGACCCATGGTAGCTGAGGGTACCAGAAGGCAGGGAATAATGAATTCATCTGAATCCAAGGAGTCTGGGACTCCTCCATCTCAGAACCTGTGCTTTTCTAGAGAAATGAGTGAATCTTGCCAAAAATAATGTAGAATTTTGCTGGCCGCAGTGGGAAAATTTCCACCTAGATAAACTTAGGAAATTCTCCACCTGCAAAGTGCAGCAGAAAAAAAAAGAATCTGAAATTCCTCAGAAATAATGGAATATATTTTTGATTGTCATACAAAAACTCCTAAAAGACTAAATGAATTAAAAATCTCTCTTAAAAAATCTGAAATTCCTCAGAAATAATGGAATGTATTTTTGATTGTCATACAAAAACTCCTAAAAGACTAAATGAATTAAAAATCTCTCTTAAAAAATGCCTTTCTATTATAATTCTTAGCAAAAGTAAATGAAAAGAAGCTAATTGATGAAAAAAAAATTGTACATTCTTCAGCTTAATTCTGTACCTTCTCTCTACCTTTCCACTCTGAATTTACTTACCTTTTTATTTGGTTAACCTCCCAAAGACAACAGAAATTTGGATGAAGGCCTCATAAACTTAAGTCCTCTGATCATCTAGATCTGCTTCTTTAGTCACCTTTATGCTTTGTCCAACATCTTGAGTTATGAGTAATATTTTAAGAATAATTTTGATTTATATTTTATGTTCCACAGGAGTTTTATGTGTTTTTATGAGCATATAATGATTGTATGTATCTAAATGGTACAATGATATTTATAATGCACGTACTGATCAAATCATGGCAATTATTTTCATCTTCTAAACATTTCTTTCTTTTTAAAAAAGATTTATTTTATTTATTTGAAAGACAGAGTTACACAGAGAGGTAGAGCCAGAGAGAGAGAGGTCTTCCATCCACTCGTTCACTCCCCAAATGACCACAATGGCCAGAGCTGAGCTTATCTGAAGCCAGGAGCTTTTTTCCAGGTCTGGGGCCATCTTCTACTGCTTTCCCAGGCCACAGCAGAGAGCTAGATCGGAAGTGGAGCATCTGAGAGATAGATCGGAAGTGGACCAGCTGGGACTCAAACTGGTGCCCATATGGGATGCTGGTGCTGCAGGATGGGGCTTTAAGCTGCACCACAGCACAGGCCCCCTAAATATTTCTTTTTGTTTGGAGACTTTGACCTCATCTCCTTTAGTTCTTCATAAAATAAACAGGTTCTTGGGACCTATTGGCACTCACTTTGCTGTGGAATACCGGGACTCCTTCCTTCTATCTAATTATGTTTTGGTACCCATTATCCAACCCCCTTCTGTCCCCCCTCCCCACCAACCTTCCAATCTCAAATGATCACCCAATCACTCTCATGTCAACTTTCGTTGTTTTGGAGGAAGCGTTCACATATATGAGAGAACACGCAGCATTTGCCTTTTTTTTACAGCTGAAAAATATTCCATTGTATGTTTACCTTTTAATTGGGGAATCTTGTCCATTTACATAGAAGGTTATTATTGATAAGTATGGACATAATTCTATCATTGAACATTTTTATCTATTTAAGGGGCCGACTCTGTGGCGCAGCGGGTTAACGCCCTGGCCTGAAGTGCTGGCATCCCATATGGATGCTGGTTCAAGACCTGGCTGCCCACTTCAGATCCAGCTCTCTGTTACAGCCTGGGAAAGCAGAAGATGGCCCAATTCCTTGGGCCCCTGCACTCATGTGAGAGACCTGGAAGAAGCTCCTGGCTCCTGGCTTTGGATCCACGCAGCTCTGGCTGTTTCAGCCATCTGGGGAGTGAACCATAAGATGGAAGACCCCCCCCCCCCCCCGCCTCTCCTCTCTATGTGTAACTCTGACTTTCAAATAAATAAATAAATCTTTTTTTTTATTTTGACAGGCAGAGTGGACAGTGAGAGAGAGAGAGAGAGACAGAGAGAGAGGTCTTCCTTTGCCGTTGGTTCACCCTCCAATGGCTGCTGTGGCCGGCGTGCTGCTCCAAAGGCAGGAGCCAGGTGCTTCTCCTGGTCTCCCATGGGGTGCAGGGCCCAAGCACTTGGGCCAACCTCCACTGCACTCCCGGGCCATAGCAGAGGGCTGGCCTGGAAGTGGAGCAACCGGGACAGAATCCGGCGCCCCAACCGGGACTAGAACCCAGTGTGCCGGAGCTACAAGGCGGAGGATTAGCCTGTTGAGCCACGGCGCCGGCCAAAATAAATAAATCTTTAAAATAATTTATCTGTTTAAAAGTCAGAGTTACACAGAAAGAGAAGGAGAGGCAGAGAGAGAAGTTTTCCATCAGCCAGTTCACTCCCAATTGGCCACAACTGCTGGAGTTGCACCGATCCAAAGCCAGGAGCCTTGAGCTTCTTCTGGGTCTCCCATGCAGGTACAGGGGCCCAAGCACTTGGGCCATCTTCCACTGCTTTCCCAGGCAATAGCAGAGAGCTGGATGGGAAGTGGAGCAGCTGGGACTTGAACTGGCGCCCACAGGGATGCTGGCGCTGCAGGCAGCGGCTTTTCCCGCTATGCCACAGTGCCGGCCCCCTTGTTTCTTGTTTTTGTGTCTTTTCTTGTGGATTTTATACTTTCACTTGTTTCTTGATGGTTCTGGATGTAGGGCTCCATTAAGTGTCTTTTGTAAAGCTGGTCTGATGATGATGAAGCCTCTCAGTTTTTGCTTATTGTGGGAAGTTTTATTCTTTGTGCATGAAAGATAGTTTTGCTGGGTATTGTGTTCTTGGCTGGCAGGTTTGGTCCTTTCCCACCCAGAATTGGGAATGTGTTATTCCATTTCCTTCTGCCTATGAAGCTTCTTTCTGCTTTTAGTCTAATTGGTCTTCCCTGAAATGCAACGTGGCAGTTTTCTCTTGCAGTTTTTAGAATTCTGTCATTGAGATGTACTTTTGGCAATTTGACTATAAAATATGGTGGTGAAGATTTTTTCTGGTCATGTCTGCTTGGGGTCATGTTGTTATAGAAGTAGACAGATTTTGGTGCCCATTTCTCCCAGTCCTATTCTGCAATGCTTTTTTTTTTTTTTAATGCAGGACTTCGAAGTCTTTTTAAATTGTCATATTAAAAAAAAATACAACCAGACCCACTGTTAATGCATCTGATGGAGAAACTTAAAGAAAAGAATGGGGGACTATAATAAAAGGCATTTGAGTGTGGAGCATCAAGGAGAGCCCTGGCAAAAGAGTGTTCTAATAGCAGCACATTTTAGCATGAGGGCTGTAAAACAGACTTCTGCTTGCATGTTCGTGTGTGGTATTTTTTTTTTCTACTCCAGATGGTATTGTTGAATTTAATTTGTAAAGAATTCTAGGCCGGCGCCGTGGCTCAACAGGCTAATCCTCCACCTTGCAGCGCTGGCACACCGGGTTCTAGTCCCAGTCGGGGTGCCAGATTCTGCCCTGGTTGCCCCTCTTCCAGGCCAGCCCTCTGCTGTGGCCCAGGAGTGCAGTGGAGGATGGCCCAAGTGCTTGGGCCCTGCACCCCATGGGAGACCAGGAAAAAGCACCTAGCACCTGGCTCCTGCCATCGGATGAGCGCGGTGCGCCGGCTGCAGCGCGCTGGCCGCGGCAGCAGCGCGCTGGCCGCGGCAGCCATTGGAGGGTGAACCAACAGCAAAGGAAGACCTTTCTCTCTGTCTCTCTCTCTCACTGTCCACTCTGCCTGTCAAAAAAAAAAAAAAAAAAGGAATTCTATTTAATTGGCTTAAATATCAATAAGAGATTATGTAAATTAAGTATTCCTGAGCATAGAAACTAACCCAGATGTGTAAGACTGTAGAACTATGTATGAGTTCAACTTAAAAACAAATGCCCAGGCCAGTGCCGAGGCTCGATAGGCTAATCCTCCACCTGCGGCGCCAGCACACAGGGTTCTAGTCCCGGTCGGGGTGCTGGATTCTGTTCCGGTTGCCCCTCTTCCAGGCCAGCTCTCTGCTGTGGCCAGGGAGTGCAGTGGAGGATGGCCCAAGTGCTTGGGCCCTGCACCCCCATGGGAGACCAGGAGAAGCATCTGGCTCCTGGCTTCGGATCAGCGTGATGCACTGGCCGCATCGGCCATTGGAGAGTGAACCAAAGGCAAAAAGGAAGACCTTTCTCTCTGTCTCTCTCTCTCACTATCCACTCTGCCTGTCAAAAACAAACAAACAAACAAACAAAAAAACAAATGCCCAAATGGAAATCCCCATTACTCCATGTATATCAATCATATAAATAAAACAAACAAAAAGTCATATTTAACTGTTAAGTTTTTGTTTTTATAATGGTCGATCTAACACGCTCATCCTGTAGAAATAGCTGGCAAGGAAAACTTTGATGTTGGCCACTTTTGTATTATGTTTTTTAAAAATAGCTTCCCAAATCTTTTTGATAACTTGTGCCTATGGAGCTTTGCTAGGTTGAATTAAGTAAATGATATTTGTTATATATCTAGGTAATTTTCAAATAAGATAAAATGCTGAAAATTAGTTGCTGAATATAAGGTTTTATATATATATAACCTTGGCATCTTTTTAGATATATGTTAGCATTTTGAGTTTTTAAGAGATTCATTTTATTTATTTGAAAAGCAGAGTTAGAGAGAGGGAGAGATGGGGAGAGAGAGAGAGAGAGAGAGAGAGAGAGAGAGAGAGAGGATTTTCCATCTGCTAGTTCACTCCCCAAATGGCCACAACTGAAGGGGTTGTGGGCCAGACTGAAGCCAGGAGCAGGAGCTTCTTTGGATCTCCCACATGGGTTCAGGGGCCCAAGGGCTTGAGCCATCCTCCGCTGCTTTTCCCAGGCCATTAGCAGGGAGCCTGATCAGAAGTAGAGCGGCCAGGACTCAAACTGGAGCCCATATAGGATGAAACCATTGCAGGTTGTGGCTTTATCTGTGTGCTACAATGCCGGTCCTACATTTTGATTATTTTTAAAAAATTATTCATTTTTATTTTATTTGAAAGGAAGAAAAAAAGAGAGAGCTCTTCCATCCACTGGTTCTCTCCCCAAATGTTCTAAACAGCCAAGACTGGGCCAGGCCAAAACAGGAACCAGGAACTCCATCTGGGTTTCCCACATGGGTGAGATCAAAGTAACTTGAGCCATCAGTTACTGCCTTCTAGGATGTGCATTCAACCAGAAGTTGAGTCAGAAGTGGAGGAGCTGGGACTTGAACCAGGCACTCCCTCATATAATGTGAGTGTCCCAAGGGGTGACCTAACTGCTGCTCTAAATACCTACCTCTGACATCTTGTTTTCATATGATAGAGAGAACTTGAATATATTTGGATCTGTTAATAAACGTGGACAACTGTACAAGGATCCAGAAGCACATATTCTAGAAATTATGATATGGTGTTAATCTACATAATGTGGGTTTAGAATTGTTAAGGATTAAAATTTTGGTTAGTATATGTAATGAAAACTACAATAATAATAAAGAAAATAACTGTGTATGCAAATATACTAGGAAAACAAGATGTATTTTTGGTAAGAGAGTTCTAAGGCATGCGAATATGTTTTTTATTAAGGAAAAAAGAGTATTTAATTCTGTACTGAACTGATGTGCAGAAGTAGAATGAGAAAAAGAAAAATGTACAGAAAAAAGCTGACTTAAAATATGCTGCAGAAGAATATAGAAGGGGAATCTTGTGTAGGCAAAGCTAGCTGACATTGGATGGAAATTCTTTTAAGGTTTTAAAAATAAACTTTATTGTTAATAGCATACACTGATAAAAGCTAGAATGTGGTCTTCTGTGTTAAAATAACAATTTTACCCTCCTGGAATATTTGTCTGAGAATGTGAAGGATTTTTTTTAACCTGTTAAGTAATTAGCCTCAGGAACAAAGATTTGTGGGCTTAAAATATATTTATCTACTTGAGAGAGAGATAGACAGATACACTGCACTCACTGGTTCACTCCCTGCACCAGCCAGGTCTGGGCCATGCTGAATCTGGAAGCTGGGAACTCCATCTGGTTTTCCAACATGGGTGGCAGGAGCCCAAGCACTTGAGCCATCATCTGCTGCTCCCCAGGATGCATTCGTAGGAACCTGGATCTGAAGTGGAATAACCAGGACTTAAACCAGCACTCTGATATATGACACGGACATCTCAAATGGCAGCTTAACCCACTACGCCACAGTGCCAGTCCCAGGGACGTTGTCTAAGATATTTTATCACTTTAGTGTCAAACAACACTTTAGTGTTGTTTCATAGTGATCTGTGATCATGATTGGGTGTTTTAAACTTTTTGATATTTGTTCTTTTTGACCTTCAGCTAATTTTGGGACATTCCAAAGGACCTCTTGATGATCTCAAAGGAATTGTCTGTCTCTGTATTAAAAGAGAGAGAGGGCCGGCGCCGTGGCGCAGTGAGTTAATCCTCTGCCTGTGGTGCTGGCATCCCATATGGGCACTGTTTCTAGTCCTGGCTGCTCCTCTTCTCATCCAGCTCTCTGCTGTAATCTGGGAAAGCTGGAAGATGACCCAAGTCCTTGGACCCCTGCACCTACATGGGAGACCAGGAAGAGACTGGATCGGCACAGCTGTAGCCATTGAGGTCATTTGGGGAGTGAAGCAACAGAAGGAAGACCTTTCTCTCTGTCTCTCTCACTGTCTGTAACTCTACTTCTAAAAAAAAAAATAAATAGAGAGAGATGACATTAAACTAATTATGCTTATTTCACATATTAAATTGTATAGGAAGCATTGTCAATAGTGGGTGATGCTAAACCTTCTTTGAATCGCATTTGTAGGAGACTAGTGTCTGCTAATACTAACTGATAGAATTAAAAAAGAGAACAATCTAGCATGGGAAGCGGGATACACAGCAGACTCATAGAATGGCAGATGTCCTAAACAGCACTCTGGCCTCAGAATCAGCCCATAAGGCATTTGGATCTAGCTAAAAAGCCCACGAGAGTATTTCAGGCATGGAAAGCCAAGACACTCTGGCAAAAAAAAAAAAAAAAAACCTAGGTGAAAGATCTCTGTGAGTGAGACCCAGCAGAAAGAACAGGCCATCAAAGGAGGTACCTTTCTCTGAAGGGAGGAGAGAACTTCCACTTTGACTATGGCCTTGTCTAAATAAGATTGGAGTTGGCAAACTCAAAAGGCTTCCATGGCCTTGGCAACTCATGACAAGAGCCTTGGGTGATTACTGACGTCATAAATAAGAGTGTCAATTGTTAAATCAACAACAGGAGTCACTGTGCACTTACTCCCCATGTAGGATCTCTGTCCTTAATGTGTTGTACTACATGAATTAATGGTATAACTAGGACTCAAACAGTACTTACACTTTGTGTTTCTGTGTGCAAACTATTTTTTTTATTTTTTCAACTTTTATTTAATAAATATACATTTCCAAAGTACAACTTCTGAATTTTAGTGGCTTCCCCCCATAACCTCCCTCCCACCCACAACCCTCCCATCTCCCACTCCCTCTTCCATCCCATTCTTCATCAAGATTCATTTTCAATTATCTTTATATTTAGAAGATCAACTTAGTAAATACTAAACAAAGATTTCAATAGACTGCACCCACACAGACACACAAAGTATAGAGTACTGTTTGAGTAGTAATTTTACCGTTAATTCACATACTACAACACATTAAAAACAGAGGTCCTACATGGGGAGCAGGTTGTGTGCAAACTATTTAAATCTTTACTTAGTATACACTGAATTGATCTTCTGTATATAGAGAATTGAAAATGAATCTTGATGTGAATGGGCTGGGAGAGGGAGTGGGAGATGGGATGTTTGCGGGTGGGAGGGAGGTTGTGGGGGGAAAAGCCGCTATAATCCAAAAGTTGTACTTTGAAAATTTATATTTATTAAATAAAAAAAGAATTATATTTGTACACATCGTTTCCAGAAGTTGCATGAAATTCCTAGAAGTCTGAGAGTGTTGGTATAATATTATCAGTTATAATGTTATTTATTATCTTAAAATGTAGAATACCACAGAAATAAATTTCCTTGTCAATTGTAGCATTATTATAATATACTCTCATCAGATCTTTAATCATAGCCACTTTAAGTATTTTCATTTATAGAAAGCTGTTTTACTCCAGTGCTTTTGGAAGCAACTGTAAACCTATAATGTTTAATCTTTGAGGGGCATCTTGGAAAAGACACTGACAAGTACAGGTTTCGGAGAACTTGAAGATCAAACCATTGGGCTGGGAGTTCTTAGGCAGAATTCTGACTCAGTAACTCATTACTTTATAAAACTGCTAGCCCAATTATTAAACAGGATAAGAATTGACTGAGTATCAAGGAAATGCTGGGGCAGATTTTCATACTAAGCCAGTCCCACGGTTTGGATATGGTCTGGGTATGTCCCTCAGAGCTTCACGTGCTGGAAGCTTGGGCCCAGTGTAATGACATAGAGATGGGGGGGCCTTTAAGGGACATTAGATTGAGGGGAGCCGTTCTTGCAAAGGACTACTGCAGTTCTCCAGGACCAGTGAGCTCCTGTGAGAGCAGTTTGTTATAAAACAGTGAACCCGGCGCCTTCCCAGGCTCTCGGTTCTTCTGTCACCATGTGAGCACTTGCACACGCACCCTTCGTGCCTCTCACACATGCCCCTGCCATGATGCCGTACACCACGCTGATACACAGCCAAAGCACTCTCACCAGAGGCCGCCAGATGTGGCTGCCTGACCTCCAACTGTGCCCAGACTAGGGAATTTTTCTGTTTTGAGAGGCACTCACACACACACATACACAAGGTAGGTAGAGAATGGCAGATCTCATCCACTGGTTCACTTCCCAAATGCCTGTATACTGGGCTGGGCCGGGCTGATGTTGGGAACCAGGAACTCAATCTAAGCCTCCCATGTAGGTGCCAGGAACCCAATTACTGAAGCCACCACTTCTGCCTCCCAAGGTTCATATAAACAGGAAGCTGGAACCAGGTGCCTGTGTCAGAAGTTGAACCCAGGCCCTCTAATATGGCACATGGGCATTCTAACTGGAATCCTTGGGCCCCTGCACCCGTGAGACCTGGAAGAAACTGCTGGCTCCTGGCTTCAGATTGGTGCAGCTCCGGCCATTGCAGCAAACTGGGGAGTGAACCAGCAGATGGAAGACCTTTCTCTCTGTCTCTGCCCCTGCCTCTCTGTAACTCTGCCTTTCAAATGAATAAATAAATATTTTAAAAAATATAAAGTCATTGTTAAGCATGAACTCAGAAAGCCTGGATGATCACATGATCCTTCCTGGGTAACTCACCTTGAATAGTTAAAAAAAAATAGTTACTAGGAAACACTCTTCTCTTAATAGAATATCATGTACCTCTTATTCTTAAACTGTGCTGTGACTAAATACTGCAAGTCTTTAAGGAATTATATCAAAGTGTGTTTTCACCACTAAAAGAAGCATTTCTTGATCATTTGAGGACTAGGAAACCTTTCACAATGTAGGACCAGGAGATTGGGTCTTCTGGAAATGACATCCAAGAAAAAATTGCCCTTGAACCTCATTTAAAGGGACCATACCAAGTTTTGGTCACTGCTACTCTGCAGCAAAATTTCAGGACCTTGAGCCTTGGGTCCATATCTCAACCCTCATGTGATTGAACAGGATTTTTCTCCCCAAATTCATACATTTAAATCCTGAGGTCTTATGTTAATGGTTAGTGGAGTGATGGGTGAATGGTGGAGACCATTCTAACGATGGCACCTGTGAGGTAGTGGGAGGGGTTTTGGTCACTGGGACTTGCCCTTGGAAGGTAGTGCTCATGAGACAATTGATTATGTAAGCTGAGTGTGCTTTCTGTCTGCTTCCTGGCTTGTCCTTGCTCCTCTGCGCATGCTCTGCCACTACCAGCCTCCACCAGGCAGGAGACAAAGGGGGCTGCCTGATGTTGGACTGTGAGGCCCTGAGACTATATGTTAACATAAACCCATTTCCTTCCTAAACAGCTTCTCTCATAATTTCAGTGAAAGTAATGAAAATCTGAGTACTACACCTTCCATCTCTTGGAACTATTCACCTGTGGAAGACTTGAGGTAAAGCTGACCTCCTTAGAAGCATCCTGGGTGTGGGCAGCTTTCCCGAGATCATGGATTAAGACTTCTCTCCTGTGCCACCATGGTAACCGTATCCCCTCTCCCCACTAATTTCCTGCTATCTTAATCCTTTCCCTTTCCTTACAGGAAAAATCCACGGGACCACGATCTGTGGGTGGTTTTAGCTAAGGCTAATGCTCTGGCACCAAAGCTAGAGCAACTGCCAGGTTTGTGAGCAAAAGCCAACAAGCAAAACAACCGAAAAACAAGAAAAGCAAAGCCCGGGAACCAGTTCCAGTCCTGCAGGGCCACTGCATGTTCTCAAATGAGACGACTGTGCGTGCAGCTGTCCTTGTTCTCATAGACATCACTGCTACTTGCTTTCCTGCATTCACTGAAGGAAGTGCACACTAATCATCGCACTTAATAACCTGATTGCTACCGAATGTGGAAAACCTAGCTGAGTGTTTGCTTCTAGGCATCGTGTACTTAAGACCTGAGGACTATCTATGTAGTACAATCACTGGTGTATCGGTACATTAAACCTCGAATGTTCTTCCCCACTACATGTCTTTATACATTCTTGCAGCATGCTATGAAGGGACCAGAAAGTCCAACAAAATTCTGTTTCCTACTGAGCCTTGTTCAGGAGCCCTGCTGATGAATGGACTAATTGAATCCACCCATACAAAAGCGCCAGTAGGTGGCTCTGTTTTTCAGCTTCCTGAGAGCTGTGTTGGACCTTCGGAAATTTGCTTACTGTGTCCTGCCTCTTCAGAGGCTGAATCTTGCTATTTGGCCAGACTTACTCTTGTCTTCTGAATGAGTCCCCACAGTGCCTCCCAGAGGTCAAAATGGTCAACAACCAAAATTGGCACAAACCTTGAAATGGACAAAAATAAGCTAGTTTCTACTGGGGAAGATTCCACTGGGGTTCCTGGGGGCTCACTCTTGGCAGTAGTGGGTGCCAGTTGTATGGAATTTGAGACATCGATAAATTGATAACATCTTGCACTTTGCGGCCAAGTAGACCTCTGGACAGTTCAGGCAGGTGGAAATCACCTTGTGAAAGGTGGGTGATAACATGTGTTCAGCAAATGCACTTAAAAATGAAATATCATGCAGCTTTTAATATCCTCTTTGTCCATGCTGGGGGCTTGTATGTGGTGCTCAAACTGAATGCTGTACCTGTTTTTCCACTGACGTTGCAACTACAGAAACCAAATACACAGAGGAAATTTCTGAAGTGAGAACACGTGATGCCTTTATTGGAGTAGCTAAAAGTTGGTTTTGCAGGCATCCTAAATGGTAGATGGCATGCTTGGCTTTTTCAAGGTTTTTTTAATCATTATGTTTCTTCTAGCGGATCTCCAAGTTATGCTGACTTGTATTATCAGGCCAATGACACATTTGGGTACCCCACTAAGTCAGACAATTCTGTAGTGAATTATGGTATTTTACCGCGAAGCGCCCAGCATCAAGCCCAACACTGGCGTAACGCAAGGCCAAGATGCCCACTCCTCCCCTGCGCTCCCCATGCTCCTTCCACCTCCGGCTCAGATCGACCTAGCCGGGGGTGCAGCCTGCCTGGCTAGGGGCTGAGCCCCTGGTCTGCAGGGAGCTGGCGCTTCCACGCCCACCGCCGCGGTCGAGCGGGAGGCGGAGCCCGTACTCCGGAGCCACCTCCCCGGCGGCGGGGGCGGTCCCCGGGGCCGCTTCACACCGCCTCTCCTTTTTCCCTCGGTGGTGTTCGTTCGCCGCGACTGCGACTGGGGTGAGTACGCGCGCGGGTTCGGCTCAGCCGGCTCCCGTGCGCGCGGTTCCGGGGATGAGCAGGTCGTGCGGGGGCACGCCGGGCGGCGGGCCGAGGTCAGCCGTGGGCTGGGGCTGGCGCGGCCTGGTCTTCGTGGCGCCGTCCTGCTGCAGCCGAAGCAGCGGCCGGGCAGGGGGCCTACGGAGGCCGAGGCTGGAGGGAGGCACCGGCTCTGATGCGGGCACCCACGGCGGCGCTGCCTCTGCCGCCGGCCCCGGGACCCCGGCAAGATGCTGCCAGGTGGGAAGGAACCAGGCTCACCCCCAGATACCGCTTGTCATGGTTGTAGGGTCGTCCCAGAACGGCTGCCCAGCCTGGCGCATCAACCCGAAAAAGCCGCTTCTTCCTGGAAGCCTTCTTTCTTTAGCGTTTCGGCTGATTAGCCGGGACACCTGCGGGTTCTGACGCTCTCCGAGAAGGTTAGCTCCCTAAAGGATGGCGGAGACTGACGCCCGCGGACGGTCTCTGAGTCCATGCAGTGTCTGTTGATATTTTTGGATGTTATGTCCCTTATTAGGCAAGGGTAATTAGCTCTTGGTTTGAGGGGAAAATCCTGGGGTTTCTGGACCGAGGAAAGGCCCTTGGGTCGGTAGCTCAGGAAACTATGAGTAGGGTGTCTGCGCACCAGTTTCAGAGTGTTCTAGATGGGAGAGCGATGAGGACGAGGAGGCGGCCAGGGCACAGGTAGGCTCCCACAGCCCGTTGATGAGAAAAAAGAGGAGGAAGAAGGTGGTACTTTGAAGGTTGAGGAAAGGAAGGTGTTGTGTTTTTTAAAAAATAATTAAGGGAGGGCAGGCCTTGTGGCTCGACAGGTTAAGCCACCACGAGGGACACCTTGCTTCTCGTATCCTATGGCCTGGTTCGGGTCCGGCTACTCTGGGATTCCTATCCATGTCCCTGCTAAAGTCCCTGGGAGGCTGCAGATAACCGCCCAACTACTTGGGTCCCTGTCCCCCACGTGGGAGATCCGGATGGAGTTCCTGGTTCCTGGTTATTGGTTTGGCCCAGCATGGGCAGTTGAATGCATTTGGTGAACAAACCGAACTAGCATATGGGAGATCTCCCTCTGTCGTCACAAAGTCATTCAAATAAAGAAATTTTGAAAAATTAAGGAAAAGTGCATAATGAGACGCAGGAAGTCAAGGACTCTTAGATCAGGATGAATGGGATTCAGGGAAGGGTTGGAAAATGGGGATTTAAGGGAGGGCTGGGCCAGGGATGCTGGAATGCCCTAGGGGAGGAGATAATGCTTGGTTGGAATTTGTCTTTTTTGGAATTTTATCTTCTAGAGCCAGTTTGACCTTTCTGGAGACCATAAATCCCAGGAGCCTGCAGAAACTTTCCTATGCCTGCGTTTTTGAGAGAAGGTTCTTATCTTTGATGAGATTAAAAACACCTGTTAAAAAGTGCTGACCCTATTTTTTTTTTTTTTTTTTTTTGCGCTGTGGCCAGAGCACCGCGCTGATCCGAAGGCAGGAGCCAGGTGCTTCTCCTGGTCTCCCATGCGGGTGCAGGGCCCAAGGACTTGGGCCATAGCAGAGAGCTGGACTGAAAGAGGGGCAACCGGGACAGAATCTGGCGTCCCGACCGAACTAGAACCCAGTGTGCCTGTGCCGCAAGGCAGAGGATTAGCCTATTGAGCCACGGCACTGGCCTGCTGACCTGTTTGACCACGTGATCTGAGGGGGAGTAGGTAGGAAGGGAAACAAGACAGCTGTGTTATTATATTTTATGCCACTTGAAATATGCATTTCGTATCTACTTTAAGCTGAGCTAATATGTTTTATTCAGGGATGCATGAAAATGACCTGAGAACATAACCATGTCTCTGAAGATCTTTTTAAAAAGTGTGCATCTCCTTAGAGTGGGAGAGAGAAGTACCTTCCACTTGCTGATTCACCCACCAGGGTACAGGCCAAAGCCGAGAGCCCGGAACTCCATCTGGGTCTCCCACGTGGGAGGCAGGGACCCATGCACTTGAGCCACTGACTGCTTCCTTCCAGCCTATGCATTGGCATGAAGCTGGTCAGGGAGCAGCCAGGATTGGAATTGCCACTCTCATTTGGATGCAGACAAGGCAAGCAGCGGCTCAACCTGTTGTGCCACGACACAAGCCTCTGAAGATTATTCAGAGTGGGAACATCCAAAGCAAGTCAGTGGTGATTTTTGTTTCTCTTTTAAAAGCAGTAAATGAATGATGGTTTCTCAAGCCTGACTGCAATGCTCAGAATTATCTGAGTTCCTATTAAAAATATAGATTTGGTCTCCCTCCCCACTTAGCTTTTGAAAGAAAAACTTCTCCATCTGGAGCCAAGGAATGAGTATTGCAGGCAGAGACCACAGGACTCACTTTCTGACAGCCTCTGAGGTTTTTCTTTTTATTAATTTCTAAAACTTATTCATTTGAAAGGCAGAGAGACAGAAATAGGGATCTTCATTGGAGCTGGAACTCAGGGATTCTCCTATGGGATGGATGTAGGTGCTTTAACCATTAGACCAGAGCTTGCCCATCTGTATCATCTTTAAATTTTAATATATTTTAATTGAAAAATGTGTAGTTATTTCATCAGAAAACCACAACACTATTTCTGGTAATGAAAATCTCATTTTGGAAACATTAAAAGATACAGAAGTCAAAAAATTGCTCCCTATTCCCATAATTATGAGATGACTCCTTCAGGCATTTGACTAAAATACATGTGCACACATATATTTCATAATTTGTATTATATTCTATATACAGTTTTATGTTCTTTTTCACTTAGCTATCGTAGGTACTTTTCGATGTAGTTAAGTTCTTGCAACCGTCATCAGCATTGTGCTGCAGGTTAAGCTGCTGCTTGTGATGCCATGTTGGAGTTCCCAGCTTCTCTGCTATGTGCCTGGAAGGCAGCAGATGGTGGCCTAAGCAAACACTTGGGCCCCTGCCACCTATGTGGGAGACCTAGATAGAGTTCCAGGCTTCTGATGTTGGCTTGGCCCAGCCCTGGCCTTTGCAGCCATTTGTGGTTCTTTCAATCAGTGGATAAAAGATAATGCTCTCCCTCTCTCTCTCTCTCTCTTTGCTACTCTGCCTTTCCATTAAGTTAATAAATAAATCTTTGAAAAATCCAGTGAAACTGTACATTCGATTCTATGGATATACTGTAATTAATTACATTGGATCCCCATTGTTAACATTTGATTCTTTTCAATTTTTGGTTATTTTAGCAGTGATAGTCACGTCTCTGATTCTTTCCCTAGAATAAATTTCCAAATGATGGAATCAGAAGTTACTCAAATGCATTTAAAAAATCTCATGCTCACAAATATTTTTTAAAAAAGGATTTATTTGAAAGAGTTATAGAGAGGTAGAGAGAGAGAGAGAGAAAGAAGTCTTCCATCCACTGGTTCAATCCTCAAATGGCTGCAACAGTCAGAGCTGAGCTGATCCAAAGCCAGGAGCCAGAAGCTTCTTCTGAGTCTCCCATGTGGGTGCAGGGGCACAAGGACCTGAGCCAACCTCCACTGCTTTTCCAAGCACATTAGCAGGGAGCAGGATTTTGTTTTTTAAAGATTTATTTATTTATTTGAAAGACAGAGTTACACAGAGAGAGAAGGAGAGAGAGAGAGAAAGAAAGAGAGAGGTGTCTTCCATCCACTGGTTCACTCCCCAGATGGCTGCAACAGCCGGAGCTGTGCTGATCCAAAACCAGGAGCCAGGAGCTTCTTTTGGGTCTCCCACATGGGTGCAGGGGCCCACGCACTTGGGCCATCTTCTGCTATCCCAGGCCATAACAGAGATCTGGATTAGAAGTGGAACAGCTGGGACTTGAACCTGCGCCCATATGGAATGCAAGCAATGGAGGCGGCAGCCCCCCTGGAGCGGGATTTGAAGTGGAACAGTTGAGCTTCCAACCGGTGCCCTATGAGATGCTGGCACTGCAGGCCAGGGCTTTGACCTGCTGTGCTAGTCTTGCTGTTGGAGTCTTAGCTGCTCCACTTCCAAGCCAGCTTCCTGCTATGGCCTGGGAAAGCAATGGAAGATGGCCCAAGTACTTGGGCCCCTGTACCCACATGACAGACCTGGAAGAAACACCTGGCTTTGGATCTGCCTGGCTCCAGCCATTGTGGCCAATTGGGGAGTGAACCAGATGGAAGGTCTCTCTCTCTCCTCTCTCTCTGTGTCTCTTTCTCTATAGCTCTGCCTTTCAAATAAAATCTTTTTTTTTAAAGTTTAAGAATTATTTATTTAAAAAGATACTTGAGACATTGTTAATGTCGCCCTTCATGTACTTTAGCAAGAAGCTGGATTGAAAGCAGAGCTGGTTCCTGAAACCAGGCACTTGGAAATGGAATGCAGGTGTCCCAAGTGATGTTGTAACAACTGTGCTAAATGCCCAACATATCTTCTTACTGCCATCTTCGGTAGAGGAAAATGATCACTTCTGAAGGATCTACAGCATTCTCTGATTTCAGTGGTCCTCAAACCTTTAATGAATATAAAAATCACCTGGAGAGCTTGTTAAAATTCCATTTTCTCAAGTCCCAGACCCAGCTGTTTGGACCCATTAACTCTGGAGTGAGACCTAGGAATCTGTAGTTTTAATACACTCCCCTGTGTGTTTGATAAAAGACAGTCTTGGAACCGCACTTTGAGAAATGCTTTTTAAATCAATATTAAACAGACTCAGGAGGTTTAGATTACTTGTTCAAAGCTATTCATGCGTCTGATAACGAGAATTTGAAGTCAGCTATCTGTGTCTTCAGGGCCCTTGTTTTCTTGATTATTTCAGAATTTCTCAAACCTTCTCACTGATGACTGTAGAAAGTGAATTC
This sequence comes from Sylvilagus floridanus, assembly GCA_949820135.1. NCBI lineage: Eukaryota > Metazoa > Chordata > Mammalia > Lagomorpha > Leporidae > Sylvilagus > Sylvilagus floridanus. The sequence goes on along the minus strand of OX463244.1, from coordinate 72,992,800 downwards.
CTACAACCTTACTGTAACCTTTTAAGAAATAACTGAAAATGACATAGGAAACTTTTAAAAAATATATTTTACTTATTTTACTTGAACATCAGAGTTGCTGAGAAGGAGGGAGGGAGGAAGGGAGAAAGAGGTCTTTCATCTGCTCGTTCACTCCCCAGATGGCAGAGTTGAGCCAATCCAAAGCCAGGAGCCTGGAGCTTCTTCCAGGTCTCCCACATGGGTGCTAGGGTCCAAAGACTTCGGCCGTCCTCCACTGCTTTCCCAGGCCATAGCAGAGAGCTGGATCAGAAGAGGAACAGTCGGGACTCAAATCGGTGCCCATATGGGATGCTAGCACTGCAGGCAGTGGCTTTACCCACTATGTCACAGCACCAGCACATAGGGAACTTCTAAGAAAACCTCTCATCAGAATTTGTGCATTCTAAGTTACATTGCGTAATATAGACTATGTAAGATAGTTTCAGTCATTTGCTAGTTCAGTTTGCTTCCTGTTTCCTGACCGTCCCATGACCTCTCTGAGTATCACAGGGCCACCTGTGGTGCTGGCAGCTGTTGCCAGGAGGCAGGTGCCTTCTGCTCCAGTGTGGTGTGTCACTCATGCAGGGGTACATTCTGGGCTCCTGGGGGAAGGGCCTGGCCATGCACAACTCCTTTTTGAGTCTTGGAGGAGAAGCATCACTTTGGACTACTCAGTGTAGAGGAGCAGAAAGTGGTGGACCTGACCAAAAGACAATGCTATTCAGTAGATGGGTTCCACTGTTCTGAGAAAAGTGCTGGGGCTAGTTTAGGGGTGAGCCTTTTCGATTTTTAAGCTAACCCTAAGATGGAATTTTATGCCCATTTACTTTTTTCCTTCTCTATTAATCTTATCCCTCCTTCCTTTCTTTCTTTCTTTCTTTCTTTCTTTCTTTCTTTCTTTCTTTCTTTCTTTCTTTCTTTCTTTCTTTCTTTCTTTTTTTGACTCATCCCTTTTTAGTAGTAGCCTGTGTTATGGTGTGTCCTTACGAATTTCAACTAGTACATCCTAAACAGTTTTTCATTATTTACCAAGTTGAATACCTGCTATATGTCTGGTTGGTTTTAGGCACTAGGAATATGAAAACTATGATTCACTTGGAGAATTAATTTACTGCCATATGTTGGTTTGGATTATACCGTCTGTTTTTTAAAAGTTTTATTTACTTATTTGTTTCAAAGGCAGAGTGACACAGAGAGAAAAGAGAGACACACACAGAGAGATACCTGCTGGTTCACTTCCCAAATGCCCACAACAGTCAGGGCTGGGCCATGCCAAAGCCACGAGCCTGGAGCTCCGTCTGATCTCTCAAGTGGGTGGCAGGGACCCAAACACTTGGACCGTCATCTGCTGCCTCCTGGGTGCATTATCAAGAATGCCAGATCAGAAATGGAGTAGCCAGGGCTCCATCCCAGGCACTCCACTAGGGGATGCGGGCATCCCGAGTGTCAGCTTGGCCTGCTACATCACAACACCAACCCCTGATTTTAAAAACAAAACAAAACAAAACAAAACAAAACAAAACAAAACAAAACTAATTTTAGATTTCTGGAAAAGTTGTAAAAATGGTACAGAAAGTTCACCTAATTTTCCCTAATGTTAGCCTTTTAGGTAACTGTAGTACATTTATCAATACTATTAACTGAATTATAGACTTTGAAGTTTATCAGTTCTCCTATTGATGTCATTATTTTTTATTTTCTGTTGCTTTTGAGGATCCTCCATTACATTTAGTTGTTATTTCTTTTAGTCTCCTCCAGTTTGAAATTGTTTCTGACTTTTTCCTTGTCTTTAATGATTTTACTATTCTTTTTTCAAGTTTTTGTTTGTTTGTTTGTTTGTTTGTTTTGACAGGCAGAGTGGACAGTGAGAGAGAGAGACAGAGAGAAAGGTCTTCCTTTGCCGTTGGTTCACCCTCCAATAGCCACCGCGGCCGGTGCGCTGCATCCAGTGCACCACGCTCATCTGATGGCAGGAGCCAGGTGCTTTCCCTGGTCTCCCATGGGGTGCAGGGCCCAAGCACTTGGGTCATCCTCCACTGCACTACCAGGCCACAGCAGAGAGCTGGCGTGGAAGAGGGGCAACCGGGACAGAATCTGGCGCCCCGACCGGGACTAGAACCCGGTGTGCCGGCGCTGCAAGGCAGAGGATTAGCCTGTTGAGCCACTGTGCCGGCCTGATTTTACTATTCTTGATGAGTGCCATTTATTTTGTGGAATGAGTTTGATGTTTTCTGATTGTGGTAATGAAGCTTGATCATTGTTGGAGATCCGTTATGTGTATCTCTATTATAAAGTTACTGCCTTGTGGTTGGTGTTGCAGCTTAGTGGGTAAAGCTGCTGCCAGCAATGCTGGCATCCCATATAGGGGTCAGTTGTCATCCTGGCTGCTCTACTTCCAATCCAGCTCCCTGCTAATGGTCTGGGAAAAACAGTGGAAAATGGCCCAAATGCTTGGGCCCCTGCCACCTGGATGAAGCTACTGGTTTTGGCATGGCTTAGCCGTGGCAGTTGCAGCCACTTGGAGAGCGAACCAGTGGATGGAAGATCTCCAGCTCTCTATCTCTCCCTCTGTCTCTGTAACTCTACTTTCAAATAAATAAATACTTTGTTTAAAAGTTACTTTATTTTCCTTTGTAGTTACTAATTATTTTGGGGGAGTTACTTTGATACTATGTAAGCTCTGTTTATCCTCAGATTTTCACTCATTAATTTCAGATACATTGGTGGATATTGTCTGCAACAGTTGTTATTGTGATGTTTGCCTAATGGTGATTTTTCCCCATCTTCCACTTTCTTATGATTTGGAAGTTGACTGAGAAAGAGCTGTCCTTTCCTTCCCACTCATTTTTTAAATAATTTGTATAAGTATGGACTCATGGATATTCATTTTAATCTGTAGGTTAATATACAGTGCCAGCATTATTTATTTTGTTGCTCAAATGCTTCCTGTTTTGGCTATTAGGTCACTCTTTTAGTTGAAATGACTTATACACGTAAAAACAGACATATTTCTATCTCGTCTCTGCCCCTGCCCAGGGGACTGTTGCTCCTTGAGGCTTAGGCAGTGCCATTCAGCTACTTGTAAAGGAGCTATATCTGGGAGAATGAAAGTGGGACAATGTGTACGCAAATAATTAGCTTACAGGAGCTCTGCATGAGTAAAAGGAGTAGCAAAATGTCACCCTTTCCACCAGTAACCACAGAGAGGCTCAAGGGAGTAGGATTAGGGACCGAGGGCTGTGCTTGGCCCACTCAGACACCGTCTGCCTGCAGATTATCAAATGGGCTCAGAGATGGTAGAATTCTTATACTTTTTTTTTTTTTTAAAAGATTTGTTTATTTATTTGAAAGGCAGAGTTACAGAGAGAGAAGGAGAGAAAAGATTTTTCCATTCACTGGTTCACTCCCCAAATGGCCACAATGAACAGGGGCTGGGCCAGCCTAGAGCTTCCAGGTCTCCTATGTGGGTGCAGGGGCCCAGGCACTTGGGCCATCTTCCGCTGCTTTTCCAGGTGCATTAGCAGGGGGCTGTATCAGAATGGACTCAAGCTGGTACCCATAGGGGATGCTTGCAATGCAGGCTGTTGCTTTAACCTGTTGCGCCACAGTGCTGGCTCCTAGAATACTTTTTTTTTAAGAGAAAGATGGGGGGGGGGGCAGAGAGAGAGAAAGTTTTTTTATTTTTTTTTTAATAGAGTGGACAGAGAGAGAGAAAGGTCTTCCTTTTGCCATTGGTTCATCCCCCAATGGCCGCTGTGGCCGTGCACCGTGCTGATCCGAAGGCACGGGCCAGGTGCTTCTCCTGGTCTCCCATGGGGTGCAGGGCCCAAGCACTTGGGCCATCCTCCACTGCACTCCCGGGCCACAGCAGAGAGCTGGCCTGGAAGAAGGGCAACTGGGACAGAATCCAGTGCCCCGACCGGGACTAGAACCCGGTGTGCCGGCGCCGCTAGGCAGAGGATTAGCCTGTTGAGCCACGGCGCTGGCCAATGTGCTGGCTCCTAGAATACTTATTTTAATTCTCTGAAAGAAGATGACGCTTTTCTCCCTGATGCAGAAGTGCTTAGTAAATATTTGTAGAGTGATGCTTGGTGTCTCCTCACCCCTCAGGGCGATGTTAAAATGTGTGTGCTTGGAGACTGTCCAAGAATGATACCTAGCATTCATGTTGCTCTACCTTTGTCATGGTTTACCCTTTTCACTAGATGTTATTATTAGTATTATTATTATTATTATTGAAACATTCAAGTATACACAAAAGTATAGAGAATGTAAATGGGCCCTCAGGTACCTATCACCTATCTTCAGTACTCAGTATTTCACCATTTTTTAAACAAACATTTATTTGAGAGGCAGAGTTGAGAGAGAGAGATATATGTTTCCATAGCTGATTCACTCCCCAAGTGGCTGGGACTTCCAGGGATGAACCAAGTCCCAGGATCTTCATCCAGGTCTCCCACATGTATAGCAGGGGGCCAAGCACTTGGGCCATATTCCATTAGCAGATACACTAGCAGGGAGCTGGATGGGAAGTGGAGCAGCTAGGACTTGAACTGGTGCCCATATGGGATGCTGGATTTACAGGCAGCAGTCTTAACCCGCTGTGCCACAGCACCAACCCCCATATTTTACCAATCTTATTTCATCTATTTCTGTACTTTGGAGAGGGGTAGGGGTTAGCCAATTGATAAGGAAATTGGAGATACTAAGATCTAGGACAAGAATGAATTAATTTCTGAGAACAAGGACTGTACTTCCCTTTATCTTCCTTTGTGCCTAGCACTATGCCTGAAGAGAACAGATACTCAGAAAAGACTGGTTAAATTGAGGGGAGGAAAAGAAAAACGTGAAAACATTATCATTTTGCACTAACTCCAGCCTTCTGGAATGGAAAAAGGTGATGACTCTTGCCGCAAACCAACTTCTTTTATGTTGTCTGACTTTGTTTTGTAGTTGATTCTCTTGCCACTTTAAAAAAAAAAAAAAAAAGATGTATTTGAAAGGCAGAGAAAGGGGGGTAGGAAAGGAAGGGAGGGAAGGAGGGAGAAAGGGTTAGAGGGAGAAGGAAAGAGGGGGAGAGGTTGGGAAAGAGAGAGACAGAGAGACAGAGAGACAGAGAGAAAGAAAGAAAGAAAGAAAGAAAGAAAGAAAGAAAGAAAGAAAGAAAGAAAGAAAGAAAGAAAGAAAGATTGATTGATTGATTTTGATCTTTCATTCACTGGTTCGTTCCACAAAGGCCACAACAGCTGGGTCTGGGCCAGGCAAATGCCAGGAGCCAGCCAGGAGCTCTGTCTGGGTCTCCTGTACAGATGTCAGGTGCCCCGTACTTGGGTCATCTGCTGCTGCTTTCCTAGGCACATTAGCCTGAAGCTGGATGTGAAACAGAGTACTCTGGACTTGAACTGGCACTCTGGTATGGGATTCCTTAACTGGCTGCCTTAAAGCTGGTTCCTCCCTTGACACTTTAAAAAAAAACTTGATTGAAAAGAAAATAACTCTGGGCCTGTTGTTAGAGTTCCGGGTTCTCTAAATTACTTAAATGTTAATGTAAATAAGTTTAATCTGGTGGCATTTTTTTCAGAACATCACCCAGGAGTCATTTGCCCTAAATATAAATTTCCTTAAAAAAGTCATTTCTTCCATTATAGCAGTAATATGAATACATACTTACTGAGAAAAAAATCATCTGTAATTCAGCATGCAATTCCAGAGATAACATCATCTTGGCTAATATGCTGAAAATGTCTTGTCACTAATCACATTGGTGACCACAGACAATAAATATTTGTGTTCCTAGGACTGCACCAGTAGTGTTTGGATGTGTAATCTTACTAACCTTTTACAGTAATGTGAGATAAGCCTTCCCCCCTGCCCCCATTTTGAGTCTGGAAAAATACACTAAGAGGGTTTACCTCAGTCATTTAGCAAATAAGCAAGGGGTGAGGGTGGGAGATACATAACTCCAGAAATGTGTGATAAACAAGGAAACTCCACCTTTTTTGGAAAAATAGATTATGTGTTTCTTTGAAATTCAGTGATAGAGTACTGGCGCTGCAGCTCAATAGGCTGATCCTCTGCCTGGCGGCACCAGCACACTGGGTTCTAGTCCCAGTCGGGGTGCTGGATTCTGTCCCGGATGCCCCTCTTCCAGGCCAGCCCTCTGCTGTGGCCAGGGAGTGCAGTGGAGGATGGCCCAAGTGCTTGGGCCCTGCACCCCATGGGAGACCAGGAGAAGCACCTGGCTTGTGCCTTTGGATCACCACAGTGGGCCGGCCGCAGTGCGCCAGCCACAGCGGCCATTGGAGAGTGAACCACCAACGGCAAAAGGAAGACCTTTCTCTCTGTCTCTCTCTCACTGTCCACTCTGCCTGTCAAAAAAAAAAAAAAAGAAGAAGAAGAAAGAAATTCAGTGATAGAGAAGGAGAGACAGGTAGAGAGAGACAGATCTTTGATCCGTTGGTTCACTCCCCCAGATGGCTGCAATGGCTGGGGTTGAACCAGGCCAAAGCCAGGAGTCGAGAGCTTCTTCTAGGTCTTACATGGGCAGCAGGGCCCAAGCACTTGGGGCCATCTTCCACTGCTTTCCAAGCCATTAGCATGGAGCTGGATCAGACGTGGAACAGCCAGGACACAAACTGGTGCCCTTGTGGGATTCTGGCCCCGCAGGCATAGGCTTTACTCAGTATGTCTTAATGCTGGCCCTGAAACTTAACCTTTTTAAAAATTATTTTTTATTTATTTGAGAGGCAAGGAGAGTGGGAGTGCTCTGGCTTACTACTTAAATCTCCTGCAATAGCCAGGACTTGGCTGAGCCAAAGCCAGGAGCTGGGAACTCAGTTCAGGTCTCCCACATGGGTGGAAGGGACCCAGTGTCATGAGCCATCAGCGCCACCTCCCAGGGTGTACGTTAGTGGGAAGATGGAGTCCTGAGCCCAAGTCAGGTATCAAGCACTCTGATGCTAGGACACAAGGTTCTTACCCCTAGGCAGCACACCTTCTTGAAGCCTCACTCTGAGCTATCTTCATGCTACATGTTTGTGCAGTTAGTTTTGGAAAGGGCTCTGAAGCTTAGGGAAAGGGGTAAGTGATTATTTTTAATTGGGCCAGACATAGTCTCAGGAAGTTGCTAAATGAAGGACTAATTATTAAGTGATCATTAATAATGTATCTTTGCTTTGAACAAATTTCATAGACAGCAGTTTAGTAATGTTAGTTTATGAATAGCCATGGCTCTTTACTTCTTGCATAGGTTTTTTTTTTTTTCCTTTTAGAGCAGTTTTAGGTTCATATTAAAATTGAGCAGAAAGTAGAGAGATTTACTATATAGCCCCTGCCTTGAGTAGATTTTCAGTTTTATTTATTTATTTAAAGATTTACTTATTTATTTGAAAGGCAGAGTTACAGAGAGAGAGAAGGGAAGGAAGAAAGAGGGAAGGAGGGAGGGAGGAAGGGAGGGAGGGAGGAGGTCAGTCAGTCAGTCTATAATCTGCTGGTTCCCTCCCCAGTTGGGCGCAACAGCTGGAGCTGCTCTGATCAGAAGCCAGGAGACAGAGCTTCTTCTGGGTCTCCCATGTGGGTACAGGGGTCCAAGAACTTGGGCCATCTTCTACTGCTTTCCCAGGCCATAGCAGAGAGCTGGATCAGAAGTGGAGCAGCCAGAATTCGAACTGGTGCCCATATGGGATGCCAGCACTGCAGGTGGCAGCTTTATCCCCTATGCTACAGTGCCAGCCCCTCAGTTTTATTTTTCATGAATGCATAAAAATACATATTAATAGGGTACCGTGTGATATTTTGATACATGTATACATTGTGTTATGTTCAGATAGGGTAAACATATCTGTGTGCTCAAACATTTATCCTTTCTTTATGGTGAAAACATTAAAAATCTTTCTAGCTATTTTTTATTTTTTAGAGAAATGTACAGCTCATTATCTAGAGTTATTCAGTTGTAAGATAGAACACAGAACTTCTTCCTCTTACCTAACTATAATTTAGCACTTGTTAATCTTTCTCCATCCCTACCTCCCCCAACTCTCCCTAGCCATGGTAACCACTATTTTACTCTCTCTTTCTATGAGTTCAGCTTTTTTAGAGTCCATGCATGAGAGTGAGATGGTGAGGTACTTGTCTTTCTGTGCTTGGTTTATTTCACTTAACATAATGACCTCCAGTTCCATCCACATTGATGCAAATGACAAGATTGTGTCCTTTTTTGTGACTGAATAGACTTCCATTTTGTGTAGATACCACATTTCCTTTATCCATTCATCAATGGATGGATGCTTAGGTTGTTTCCTTGTTTCCTCTTCTTGGATGTTGTGAATAGTGCTGCATTAAATATGGGGGTACAGATAACCTCTTTGGCAGACTGGTTTCAGTAACTTTGAAGATGAATCCTGTATTCTGATTTCTGGATCAGTGGGAATTCTCTTGGCAATTTTTTTTAAGAACTTCCATGCTGTTTTCCCTAATGGTCATTCTAATTCACAATTTATTTGGGTGGGTTTTAAGATCTCTAGCTGGGGGGCCAGCATTGTGATTTAGTGGGTAATGCCACCGCCTGCAGTATTGGCATCCCATATGGGCACCAGTTTGAATCCTGGCTGCTCTACTTCCAATCCAGCTCTCTGCTATGACCTAGGATAGCAGTAGAAGATGGCCCAGGTCTTTGGGCCCCTGCACCCACGTGGGAGACCTGGAAGAAGCTCTTGGCTCTTGGCTTTGGATCCATGCAGCTCCACCTGTTGCAGCCATCTGGGGAGTACACCAGTGGATGGAAGACCTCTCTCTCTCTGTCTCTCTCTGCCTCTGCCTCTCTGTAACTCTGTCTTTCAAATAAATAAATAAATAAATAAATATTTAAAATGTAAATGGACTATATATATATATATATATATATATATATATATATACTTCAATTCTTTGCTTCAAAATAAATCTATAAAAAAAACCAAAAGATCTCTAGCTGGATGGATATTCTTTAAGATCTTGTCCCTCCATTAATAGCTTGTAGAAAAGCAAAGTTCGCAGTCAGAATTATTTAGGAGAGATTTTTATTTTAAAAAATTCAGTATTTAAGTGTCCTACAGTTCTGTGATTGGCCCCAGGAAACTGATGGCTTCTGTCACCATGAAGGAAGAACAGACCTCCAGGAAGACTCTGAATACAATCCCAAGGAAAAGGACAGGAAGGTGTTGGGGAGAGGCAGGAGGCTGCCACAGGGAACCCGCATGTTTTTAGTGGACTATGCTGGGTGCACCCAGGCACCAAGGAGAGAGAGGAGGATGTGTCCATGTGAAAGATGTCGCAGGAAGACTGCCTGTGGCACTGACCCCCTGGGCTCAGGCCCTCTGTTCTGCCACTTACTAGGTCTTGGGCAAGTATAGTCTTTTACAGGGCTGCCATGAGAAATCAGTTAATACAAGTGATTGAAGCCCAGTGCTTGGCACAGAGTAAGTGCACAGATAATTCACTCTTCTTACTAGTAAATCATCTTCTAACTAGCTGTTATTACTGTGTCAGCCCTGCTGCCTGTGCTCTTCTTAGGACACCAACACAGCACATACTGTTGAATTGCACTCTGGGTGGGCGTTCTCTTCTGTGCTCTAACCTAAGTACCTAGCCTCCATTTACATTGGTACCTTTGTGGTTAGAGAGAAATGTTTTCTAGATTTCCTTCAAAAATTAACCTAGAACCGAATCTTTGGACTACTACTTGTGAATAATGTTGAAACTCTTGAGAGTAGCTAAATTGTTTTATTTTTTTTCTGCTATTTCTCCTCCACTTCTTATTTTTTACAAAAGCAACTTTGTTTTCACTATAAAAGTTCTATATTACAAACTATATAAATGTATGCCAATATAAAATTATATAATATAAATACCAAAGTATTGTAAGCTGTAATCTTAAACATGATGCAGTGGTCCTACCTGTGTCTTTGGTATATAGACTGTTGACCTGATGTGTTGGGATTCTCTTGCACCTCTCCAACACCCTTCCCCCCATCTTCCCATTGTATGATGTGCCCCATGGCAGTGCCTCCTTGAGAATGTAGCATTCATTGCTGCTGTTGAGGGCTATGTTTTCTAGTCTCACAGAGAATAAGAGCATTTGACTTTTCTCTTATTTTCTCATTAGGTCAAAATACACTTCAATGACAAGGTTTCACATTTTGCTAACCTTCTCTGCAAGCTGTGCCTGAAAGGGACAAAGGGGAAGAGAAATCATGAGGGCTGTTTTTTAAGAGTTTACTCAGTTCACTATTGGGACATTTATAGTCAGCCCCCCCCCCCCTTCTTTTCTGTGTATCTGGTAGTGACTTTGTTCTTGGGTGACAGATGGCATGGGTGATAACCCACAAGGAGCTTCTGTGATGTGTAGTTGCTTGGAAGCTTCTACCTTGAAACCACATTTTTTCTGATCTCTGAACCCTGAGAATGGCCATTACTGTTAGTCAAGGTCTGCTGGGGATAGGAGTTCAGGTTGTACTACAGTGAATCGTTTCATGTTTCTGTTTAAAACAACAACGTGTCTTTGTGATTGCCTTTTAGAGATCACTGGAGCAGAACTGCTGGACAAAAGCAAGCTTTGCATCCTCCATTGCCATCCAGTTTGCAGTCAGATTGGGAAAATTTAATCTGAAGCCTCCTTTGCATGTTCTAAGACATGGGCTTCCACCCGACTTTCCACCTTTCCTACAGATTGCGATTGCTCTTACTTTTTACCCTGTGCCTGATGGTGGTGGGGTGGGCCACCAGTAACTACTTTGTGGGTGCTCTTCAAGAGATTCCTAAAGCAAAGGATTTCAATAACGCCCTAGCTTTGGAAAAGGAGGAAACTCTGACTAATGAAGCATCCGTGAAAAAAGCAGAACTTGAAAACTGTCCTCCTGTGTCTCCATACCTCAGTAAGTGTTCCTTTTTCATAAGTTGTGTGTAAATTAATTTAAATGTACCATGTACAGAAAAGTACAACCATCAGAAGTGTATAGCTAAGTTTCACAGAATGAACACACCCCTGATCTCACTATGAATCCTAGAAGTTCCCATGCTTCTTTCTGGCACTACCATGGCTTCCAGATTGCAACACTGGGGCCAGTGTTGTGGCTCAGTGGGTTAAGCCGCCACCTGTGATGCTGGCATCCTCCATGAGCACCAGTTCCAGGCCTGGCTGCTCCACTTCGGATCCAGCTCCCTCCTAATGTGTCAGGGAAAGTGGTGGAAGATGGGCCAAATGTTTGGGCCTCTGTAACCCACATTCAGCCTAGCCATTGTAGCCATTTGAGGCGTGAACCGGGAGTGAACCAGCTGATAGAAGATTAATCTCAATCTCTGTCTGTCTCCTTCTCTTTCTATAACTCTGCCTTTCAAATAAAAAAAAAATACATCTTTAAATAAAAAGATTGCAGCACCAGGGGCAGGAGTGTGATGCAGGGATTAGTCACTGTATCCCATATTGGAGTGCCTGGTTTGAATCCCAGCTACTCTGTTTCCCATCCTGGGTCCTGATAATGCATGCCTTGGAAGACAGCTGGTGATGGTTCAAGTAGTTGGGTCCCTGCCACCCTTGTGGGGGACCTGAATGTATTCCAGCATCCTGTTTCAGCATGGCCCAGTCTTGGTCCTGGGGAATGAACCAGTGGATGGATGAGACCTCCATTTCTGTCTCTGTCTTTTGAATAATCAAAGAAAGAAGAACAAAATTCTGTGTTTTTGTTTCTATTTTTAGATTGTAACACTGTACATTAGATTTTTCCTCTCTTGGAACTTCACAAATGGGAAACATACCTTGTATATTCTTTTATTATTATTATTTTTTTTGACAGGCAGAGTGGACAGTGAGAGAGAGACAGAGAGAAAGGTCTTCCTTTGCCATTGGTTCACCCTCCAGTGGCCGCTGGGGCCGGTGTGCTGCATCCAGCACACCACGCTGATCCGAAGGCACAAGCCAGGTGCTTCTCCTGGTCTCCCATGGGGTGCATGGCCCAAGCACTTGGGCCATCCTCCACTGCACTCCCAGGCCACAGCAGAGAGCTGGCCTGGAAGAGGGGCAACCGGGACAGAATCCAGCACCCAGACCAGGACTAGAACCCGGTGTGCTGGCGCTGCAAGGTGGAGGATTAGCCTATTGAGCCGCAGCGCCGGCCTTCTTTTATTATTTTTTTTTTTAAATTTTATTTATTTATTTGACAAGTAGAGTTACAGACAGTGAGAGGGAGAGACAGAAAGGTCTTCCATGTGCTGGTTCACTCACCAAGTGGCTGCAAGGGTTGGAGCTGGGCCGATCTGAAGCCAAGAACCAAGAGTCAGTGGCTTCTTACAGGTCTCCCACACAGGTGCAGGGGCCCAAGCGCTTGGGCTATCTTCTGCTTTCCCAGGCCATAGCAGAGAGCTGGACTGGAAGTGGAGCAGTCAGGACTCGAACCAGGTGCCGTATGGGATGCCGGCACTCTAAGCAAATTAAGCTACTGTGCCACAGGTTCAGCCCCTGTATATTCTTGGGTTTGGCTTTGGTGGCTCAAACATTTTTGTGAGGTCTGTTCACATGGTTGCATGTGGGTATAATTTGTTGCCATTTGTATGTAATATTCTGTTATGTGAGTATATCCAGTTTTAGTATCAGCTACAGGTCTCAGCAGCATGCAGTCATAGGCTCCATGATATAAACTGCTGGATCTGCTCCATGTGTCTCTTGTCCTGAGACAAGTGGGCAAGCCTGGGCATGTTGTTCTCATGGATCAGCAGAGCACAAGAGCTCCAGTGGAGAAAGCAAGCACATTCATACCTCTCCGTGTGTCATGTCTGTTAGCTACCCCCTGGCCAGGCGTGTGGAGTCGGAGGGCAGGGATGAGATTTTTGATGCTGTCTTCAGTGTTTATTTCTTAAATGTGTTGTATGTTTTGCTTCTCCTTTGATGGCTTGCCTTTTAGCTTAGCAGTAAATTGATTTTAGTATTCTTGATAAATTTGACAGAAAAAACTCCCCTCGGTGTTAGTTCTCACATGTAAGGGTACTCCAAGAAGTTTGTGGAAAACGTGTATTATGAAAAGAAAAAAGATGCATGAATTTCAAAATTTTTTTACACCAGAATTGATTTATCTTTTACTTCCATTTTCCACGAAATTTTTGAAGTACCTGTGTGTCTTGACTCTCCAGAAGAGCAAAGTGCCTATAGTTCTCCTGACCCTCCTGAGCCTTTGTCTGTGTTATTTCCTTGTTCTGGAATGCCGTTTCTCAAGCCACGTCTGCATGGTCCGTTCTTGTTTAGTCACTGAAATGTTTCTGGGACTGCATTAGCTGCAGTACTCTTACGTTCCCTGTGTGCTGCTGTCGTGCCTCTATTACTGTTGTTTGCTCCCACAGTCTGCTCTTGTGTTTGCCTTGCAAGGAGGATGTAGGCGGTTCTTTTCCAGCTCTTCCAAGTCCAGCTCTCCTCCCAGCCTTGACATATATCAGAAGAGCTCTCTGTGGGGCAGTAGGGGGTGGCCTTGTGCTCTTCAGAGGCTTGTAGCTTTTTTCTTCTTTTTCCCAAAGTGGATTTATTTATTTATTTGAAAGAGAGAGAGAGAGAGAATGAATGAATGAATGAATGAATGAATATATATGAATATGAATCAGTCTTCCATAAGCTGGTTCACTTGCCAAATGGCTGCAACAACCAGGGCTGGGCCAGGCTGAAGCCAGGAGCCAGGAACTCCATCCAGGTAGCCCTTGTGGGTGGCAAGAACCCAAGTACTTGAGCCATCATCTGCTTTCGAAGAACATTGGCAGGGAGCTGGATCAGAAGCTAAGACTCGAACTGGCACTGTGAGAGGGGTGTGGATCCCAAGAAATGGCTTAACCTGCTGTGTCACAATGCTCACACCTGTTGGGTTTTTAAAAATTTATTTAGTTTTCATTTTATTTGAGAGACATCTGCTCGTTCATTCTCCAGATGCCTACAGCAGCCAGGGCTGGGCCAGGCCAGGGCATGGAGCCTAGAATTCAGTCTGGGCTTCCCATGTGGGTGGATGGACCAAACCATTTGAATCATCCCTTGCTGCTTCACAGGGTATGAATAGCAGGGAGCTGGAAACAGAAGCCAGGCTGACTTCTACTAGCTACTCTGAAATAGAATGTGAGTTTCCCAACAGCATCTTCTCTGCTATGCCAAATGCCCACTCTTTAAAATTTAGTTATTGGCTTGTTACTCTGAGTTAAGAAATTGCAGACCCTCTGTCTGAATCTGCTAGGGGTGCTGTAACAAAATATTGTAAATTTATTTCTTACTGTTTTGGAAGTTTTCTGGAAGTCCAAGATGGATGCCAACATGGCCAGGTTTATGGTGAGGGCTCTCTTACTGGTTATGTACTCACGTTTCATTTCCTTGGTGTGCATGGCCTACCTCACAAGGCAGAGAAAGATCTCTCATCTCTTGAAGTGTTTATAAGGGCAGTCACTCCCATGGAGGTTCCACCCTTGTGATTTCATTTAAATCTAATTGCTTCCCCCAAATTCCCACCATCACACTGCAGAGTAGGACTTTAGGGAGAAACAGATATTCAGTCCATGTACCCCTTTGCCTGTTGGATCACAGTCTTATTCTGTATTCATTTTGGCATGCTACCTCTCTTTAATCAGCCACAGAAAAGCCAAAATGTTGTTCCAGATCATGTGTTCTGTTCACAAATTATCCAAATGGGGTTATGAAGATGAGTTTTTACCCCTTGTTCGAAATCCTCACAATATATTTAAGCAGCAAATTCTTTCAGAAAGAATAGATGGGCAGGGGCTGATGTAGTGGTATAGCAGGTTAAGCCACTGCCTAGCACACTGGCATCCCATTCGGGCACTGGTTCAAGTCAAGGCTGCTCCACTTCCAATCCAGCTCCCTGCCCATGGCCTTGGAAAAGCAGTGGAAGATGCCCTAAGCATTTCAGCCCCTGCCACCCACCTGGGAGACCCACAAGAAGCTTCTGGCTCCTAGCTTTGGCCTGGCCCATTGCTGGTGATCACAGCCATCTGGGGAGTGAACCAGTGGATGGAAGATCTGTCTCTTCATCTCTCTCTGTAGCTTTGACTTTCAAAATAAATAAATATATCTTGGGAAAAAAAAAAGAATAGATGGCCAAAAGGACAGGTGTTTGGCTTTGTGGTCAAGATGCCCATGTCCCGTATTGAAGTCCATAGGTTTGAGGCCAGCACTGCGGCTCAATAGGCTAATCCTCCGCCTTGCAGCGCCGACACACCGGGTTCTAGTCCCTGTCAGAGTGCCGGATTCTGTCCCGGTTGCCCCTCTTCCAGGCCAGCTCTCTGCTGTGGCCCGGGAGTGCAGTGGAGGATGGCCCAAGTGCTTGGGCCCTGCACCCCATGGGAGACCAGGAGGAAGCACCTGGCTCCTGCCTTCGGATCAGCACGGTGCGCCAGTCACGGCGGCCATTGGAGGGTGAACCAATGGCAAAGGAAGACCTTTCTCTCTGTCTCTCTCTCACTGTCCACTCTGCCTGTCAAAAAAAATAAGAAGTCCATAGGTTTGAGTCCCAGCTCCACTCCTGATTCCAGCTTCTTGCTAATGTGCACCCTGAGAGGCAGCAGGTGATGGCTTAAGTGCTTGGGTCTTAGCCGCCCATGAGGGAGACCAAGATTGAGTTCTGGACTTCTGACTCCAGCCTGACCATGCCCCAGATGTTGTGGGCATTTGGGGGAGTGTACCAAGAGATGGGAGCTCACTATCCCTTTTTCTGTCTCTCTGCCTCTCAAATAAATTAAAAAAAAATAATAATAATGGGTAGTCACAAAAACTAAACAAGTTTGTGAATTAAGAAAGTTATGTAGGCAGTGATGACTTAAGAAGGGCTGTTAGTGACCCAAGGAAGAACAGAACTGGGGCAGATATTGTGAGGGAGATAGCAGGGAGACTGAGAGAGTCAGTGGAAACAGATTCTAGGTTAGGGCACTTAAAAGGTTATGATGGGAGGGTGAGCATGGGGACTAGTTTATATCAGACCTGATGCATGAGGCTCTTTCCGAGTGTGAAAACATAGGAAACCATCTCAGGAGCTGCCTGATCCTCTCCTGGTGGCTTGGTAGCCTGGAGGCAGCCCTGTTAAAATAACTGGAATGCTAGCTCCAGTTCTTACTGTTTTGTTTTTGGGGCATTACTGACTGCTGCTTTGCATGCAGACCCTTCTCCAAGGCACTTGTGTGGGTGAGGCAGTTACTTTTCTTGGCTCTAGACAGACACTTGAGCCTGGTCTAAGCAGGGTGGGGGATAGTCACATGAAACATGAAACACAGGGACTGCTGTGCTCCGAAGGGGAAGTGCAACATGCGAGCATCTTGAGGCGACTTCAGACAATCTGTAGAAAAATGGAATGAAAAGATAATGTACATTTCCCATGAACTTTTTGAAGACTCCTTGTAAATGGAGTGTAAGGAAAAAAAATGTACAGCTCCCCAGCCAGGACCTTGCTCCCTCTCTCACCAGTTAGTATGCTCTGTGAATTCAGGTTGGAAGAGAAGGGGCAGATGCTTCAGTCTGATACTGGAAACCTTGCACAGGATGGGTTACCGTGGACGGCTTTGGGTTTCATCTGGCCAGGTTGCTTGGAGACTCAGGGAGCAAATGCTGTGGGCCGGTGGGGATGTCTGTCACCATGGCACAATGGGAGGATTGTTGCCCTGTCGCACACACCTGTTCTCTCTGAGAGTGAGGCTGGATTCCTCCTCTTTCCAGTGCTTTACTTTCAGGGAGGTAAGATAGTTCCTACATTTAGGAAAGGGGTGTGAAAAGAGCTGGAATTCGTGGAATGATCTTGATTTTTAAGAGATTCCACCCTCCTTCTGAGAAAGGAGGATAGAGACTAAAGAGTTATTCCAGCCCCGGTCTTTGACATTATCAGGGTCACCAGCACATTCTACATTTCCTACATAAGGATGAATCATAGAGTGAGAGTTGACCACCCAGTCACAAGGAAAACATATCAGGTTGCTGCTTTTGTAGTCAATAGCCTTGGTCACGTGGCTCTGTGGTTAGCGTTTATGACTAGTGAGACTTAAATAATAACAAAACAGCTAATGCTCATTTGTGCCAGGCGCACATGTGCTGGCCCATGGAGGCGTCTCGACATTTTGAGGTAGCTCCGGTTACTATCTGTGCCCTGTGTTTATTGTAGGAGGCCCGAGCAAGCTCGTTTTCAAACCAGATCTCACTTTGGAAGAAGTACGGGCAGAAAATACCAAAGTGTACAGGGGCCGGTACCAACCCGAGGAATGCAAAGCTTTACAGAAAGTCGCCATCCTCATTCCCCACCGGAACAGAGAGAAACACCTGATGTACCTGCTAGAACATCTCCATCCTTTCCTGCAGAGACAGCAGCTGGAGTATGGCATCTACATCATCCACCAGGTGAGTGGGGCACACCGGGTCCTGCCCTCTGCTGGGGGCACGTGGTCGTATGACCATTTGTCTGTCTTGACAAAAAGGAGCATCATGGGAGAGTTCTTACCTCATTTATCACTTAGAGGAATGGAGAAAATTCTTTTCCCAAGTTCTGAGAAGTTTTACTGCCCGTCAGTGCACTCCTGGAGGCAACCTGTCTTTTGGTGAGCCCTTCCGTGTTAGCCGGTGCTTGCCCTGCGATTTCTCTCTAAGATTTACTGGCTCCTTATGAGCGTTCCTGCAGCATCTTCTGCATGTTACACATGAGATGCTGGAATTGTTTGCTCATTATTGAGCTCTCTTATTCAGCGAGGATCTAAACGTGGGCTTTGACAGAGTGCTGTGTGCTGATAGCTGTGGAGTTCTGGGACCATCTCCACATTTCTGCCTTTGATTTTCCTGCTACTTATGTCAAATGTGCTATGGTTAATTTTCACTTTATATTTAAAATTTTTATATATTTCTTTGAAAGAAAGAGTTAGAAGGAAAGACAGAAAAAGGGGCTTCTATCCTCTGGTTCACTCTTCAGATGACTGCAATGGCCAGGACTGGGACCAGCCAAAGCCAGGAGCCAGGAGCTTCATCCGGGTCTCCCACATAGGTGGCACGGTCCCAAGCACCTGTTTTCCCAGGTCATTAGCAGAGAGCTGGAATGGAAGTAGAGCAGCCAGGAATTGAATCGGTGCCCATATGTGTTGCTGGTGTTGCAGGTGGGGGCTTTACCTGCTATGCCACAACGCTGGGCCCTAATTTTCACTATCTTGACTGACTTATTTGGCTTCTAGAAGAATGATTTGGTAGGAACACAGTGTAACTGTATATTGATTTTTTTTTTATTTTAAAGATTTGTTTGTTTATTTGAAAGTCAGAGTGAGAGAGAATGAATGAATGAATGAATATGAATGAATCTTCCACCCAGTGGTTTACTTCCCAGATGGCTTCAACAGTCAGGGCTGGGTCAAGCTGAAGCCAGAAACCAAGAACTCCATGTGAGTCTCTCATGTGGGTTGCAGGGGCCCAAGCACTTGGGCCATCTTCCACTGCTTTCCTAGGCACACTAGCAGGGAGCTGGCTCCAAAGTGGAGCAGCTGGGACTCAAACCAGTGCCCATGTGGGCTGCCAGCTTGCAGGCATTGGCTCAACCTACTGCGCTACAACACTGGCCCCTATAGACTGCCTTTTAAGAGTTTAGCTCTAAATTTAGTGGAGTGGATGATTGAAGATGTCTCTTTGTTATTGGAAATGATTGACTAGGGGCTGGTGCTGTGGTGTAGTGAGTAAAGCTGCTGCCTTCAGTGATTTGTTTGATCCTGAGTTTTCAGGACATCATCCCCTAAGGTACAATATGGGTGCAAATATATGTCTGCTTAATGTTATTCCTTTGAGGAAAACACCATGGAAACTTTTGAGAACTTGCTTTACTTTGGCTATAGTGAACTGTTTAACGACCAGAATTTTGTCTTACGGAACTTCATCTAAGCAGCTATGGAAGATATTACTACTGTAAAATCTTTGCTTTACTGTTAATGTTGGTCATTTTGCAGGTCAGATTGCATTCTTCTTACTCAATGATAAATCTCTGTCCATAAGGCCCCCATGAGGATTAGCCTCTACTCTCAGAGTTTTCAGTGATTTTTGAGAAATTTTTAAATAGCTTAAAAATATTAGCAATAACCTTCTCTGTTTATAGGTCAAGATTTCTTGATCCTCTCTGGCAGGCTTATTAACTAAATCTCTTAGAAGCATGGTGTCAGTTTATATTGGAGGGTAGGACTGGGTTCAGCTGAGAGTCAAACAGTAATGGCATGATACTAAGTGGTGTGACTAGTATGAGAGAAAAATTTTGCAGTTTAAAGTGGAATAAAGATAGTTTTTAAAATTTTGTGTGTTTTAGAAAAATTTGTGGTAAGAACACGTAATAAGAGGTCTATCCTCTTAATAAATTACAAAAGTATATTGTTACTTTTATGTGTATTTTAAAACTACATTAAATTTTTAACTGTTTTTAAATACACACAGCATAAAATTTATCATTTTGGCCATTTTTCACCTTTACTTATTTTTATGATCTAAACCATTTATACTGCCCAGCAGCATTAAGAACATTCCCACTATTGTGCCACCAATCTCCAGAATTTGTTGATCTTGCAAAATGGAAACTATACCATTCAACAAAAACTCTCCAGATGCCAAGGAATGTTTTTAAGTTATAGAATGTATGTGTGAAGCATAAAGGAGAAACCAAAGGGCCTTGTATTGTTGTTGCATCTTCTCCCTCAGATCTTAATGACCTCCCAAGTAGAGTCTTGTGCATTAGCAGGAATAATGCCAGCTCTTGCATGGGGACAGAAGAAGGGAATGTTCTGAAATCTAATCCCAGGAGCTTTTCAAGTTTTCATGTCCATACCCATAGGCTGGAAGTAAAAAGTTCAATCGAGCCAAACTATTGAATGTGGGCTACCTAGAGGCCCTCAAAGAAGAAAATTGGGACTGCTTTATATTCCATGACGTGGACCTGGTACCTGAGAATGACTTTAACCTTTATACCTGTGAGGATCAGCCCAAGCATCTGGTGGTTGGCAGGAACAGCACTGGGTACAGGTAAGGCACTGTGGGTGGCCTACTTGGGTTGAGAGAAGCTTGCCCTGTTGGCATCAAGGCTGTGTGGACTGTTGTGGCCTGAGTGTCTCAGGAAAATGACACAGAGGAGCAACGGTCCATGACATATTACTTATGGTTCAAAATGGGAGTTAGAGACTGTAATAAGGAAAAAAAAATCCCACAACAACCTTGGCAGAGGATCACAAAGACAAACAGGAAAGAGCAGCCAAGAGGATGTGACCCAAGCATTGCACGTGGTGGCCACCCTCACCCTGCAGTGCCTGCCTGAGGGAAGTAGCAAACTCTCCACGCTGAGTAGAACTCAAGTCACCTATTTCCCAATCCCTGACCTCCCCATCCAGGAGGCATTAAGATGGTGCCTCTTAGGCCAACTTTTGGCTTCAGTTGTGAGTGACTCTTTCCAGAGTTCTGGGGAAGGGTGGGGGAGGCAGATCACCACTCAGGAACCAAAAGACCCAGCACAGTTCTTGTTTCTCAAAGCCATAGTGGTAGTGCCAGGTACCATCAGCTGCCTCCTTCCCTACACTGAGGAGAGATACAGATGCTTTTCAACCTTATTTTACACCAGCTCTCCTATTCTCACACTGCCAAGAGGAAGTTGAGAGCAAGAAAGTTTCCCTACAAATAAAACTCTTATTGGCTTATGTGTGTGCATGCTTACCTGTCAGCTTTCCCCCAATCCTGCCACTCACAGGTACTGGCATCCATGATGCTTCCTGTGCTAGGGGCCACAAGGTGAATTTTAATGACACAGACCTACCCTCAGCTCCCTCCTGAGTGCTGGTGCTAGGAGACAGGCAGTAGAGTTCCGTTAGTTTTGCATTTCTGCAGATACAACTGTAAGCACTTGGATGGAGGAGAGAGGACTGTGAAACTATAACATAATAGAGGAGGGTCAACCAGGGTATACCATGGGTGAGTCAGAACTTGAAACTGAATCACAGATACTTTACTTGGTCTTGGCTTCTACATTGCCCTTCCAATGGAGGTCTCTCACTTGGTTATTGAATAGAATTCCTGAGTCATATTAACAGTAGGTGACTTTTGCTTTGGGAACTAACACTAAACCATTTTAGGGTAAGCTGTGGGATGGAAATAGACAGCAAGAGTAAGCCTTGATGAGTGAGAACATCCAGGCAAAGGGCTAAAGCTGTTTTCAGGGAGGTATCACCTTAATCTTGTGGAATCGATAGGTGCTTCCAAAAAGAGTTCTAAGACATGCACAAGAGCATGGTCCAGTGTTGTAGGAAATGCACAGTAGTTTCTTGGTCTGCTAGAACAGATGTCTTGAAGGAGAGGCAAGTAATGTAGCTGGACAGGGGCCAGATCATGTAGGCTCTGTTTAGTCTGATAAGGAGTTTCAATTTCCTATGGAAGGGGAGAGGGAGCTGTAGATGTGTGGTCACAGCTGCAGAATGACAGGAGGAAGCTCAGTGCAGCTGGTATTGATATGTTAGGTGGAGAAAGTAGGCAGGAAGTAGCTGAGGGCACAGAGATTGCATGCCTAAGCTAGGGCAGAGTGTGGGGACGGAAAGCAGGGAGAGAATCATGGGATTCTTCTCTTGGGGGAACTTGATCTTAGAGATTTTTCTTTTTTTCTTTTTTTTTTTTGAGTTCTTTTTAAAGATTTATTTATTTATTTGAAAGACAGAGTTACAGAGAGGCAGAGAGAGAGAGAGAGAGAGAGAGAGAGAGAGAGAGAGAGAGAGAGAGAGAGAGAAGTCTTCCCTCTGCTGTTTTACTTCTCAAATGGCTGCAACAGGTGATGCTGTGCCAATCTGAAGCTGGGAGCCAGGAGCTTCTTTTGGTTCTCCTACACAGGTGCAGGGGCCCAAGGACTTGGACCATCTTCTACTGCTTTCCCAGGCCATAGCAGAGAACTGGATCAGAAGTGGAGTAGCCAGAACTCAAACCTGTGCCCATATGGGATGCTGGCACTGCAGGTGGTGGCTTTACCCGCTATGCCACAGTGCCAGCCCTGAGTTCTTCTTTTAAAAAAACATTTTATTCTGGCACACTTTTTAAACATTTTAAAGATCTGCTTTTTTTTTTTTTTTTAAAGTTGGAGTTACAGAAAGGGAGGGGGAGGGAGAAAGAGAGAAAGAGAGAATCTTCCATCCACTGGTTTACTCCTCAAATGGTTAAAATGCCCAGGGATGGGCCAGGTGGAAGCCAGGAGCCTAGAACTCCATCCACTCTCCCATGTGGGTGACAAGGACTCAAACACTTGGTCATCTTCCACTGCTTTCCCAGGCAAGTTAGCAGGGACCTGGATTGGAAGCAGAGCAACCAGGACTTGAAATGTGCTCTGATATGGGGTGCTGGCATTTCAGGTGGCAGCTTAACCTGTTGCACTACAACTCTGGTCCCTCGAGTTAATTCTGCATTGAAGAAAGCAGCATATCATAACTGAAACTTGGCTCTTTTTCCCCCCCAGAGATCTTTTATTTAAGGAATACAAACTTCATACATTTCATAAGTACAACTTTAGGAACACAGTGATTCTTCCCACTGTGCCTGCCCTCCCACCCATATTCCCACCCTTCTTCCTCCTCCTTCTCCTAGTCCCATTCTTATTTTTTACTGAGATCTATTTTCAACTAACTTTATGCACATATAATTAACTCTATACTAAGTAAAGCATTCAACAATTAGTATGAAAAAAAAAAAAAAAAACCTGTTCCTCAACAGTTGAGACAAGGGCTGTTCAAAGTCATTACATCTAAAAGTGTCAACTTCACTTCTATAGATTACCTTTTAGTTGCTATATTATTTATCACAGATCAGGGAGAACATATGATATTTGTTTTTTTTGAGACTGGCTTATTTCACTAAGTATGATGTTTTCCAGCTTCATCCATTTTGTTGCAAACAACAGGATTTTGCGGTTGTATTTTTTTTTTTTTACTGCTCTGTAGTATTCCATGGATACCTATTCTATAATTTCTTTATCCAGTCTTCAGTTGATGGCCATTTGCGTTGATTCCATATTTTCGCTATTGTGAACTGAGCTGCAATAAACATGGGAGTACAGATAACTCTTTCATATATTGATTTCATTTCCTTTGGATAAATTCCCAGGAACGAGAGGGATGAGTCATATGATAGGTCTATATTCAGATTTCTGAGGTATCTCCATGCTGTATTCCATAGTGGCTTTACCAGTTTACATTCCCACCACCAATGGATTAAGGTACCTTTTTCCCAATATCTTCCCTTGCATTTGTTGTTTGTTGATTTCCATATGAAAGCCATTCTAATGGGGGATTAGGTGAAATCTCATTGTGGTTTTGTTTTGCATTTCCCTGATGGCTAGTGATCCAGAGCATTTTTTTCATGTGTCTGTTGGCCATTTGGATTTCCTCCTTTGAAAAATGCCTGTTTAAGTCCTTTGCCCATTTCTTAAGCTGTTTGTTTTGTTGTTGAGTTTCTTGATTTCCTTATATATTCTGGTTATTAATCCTTTATTGGTTATATAGTTGGCAAATATTTTTTCCCATTCTGTCAGTTGCCTCTTCACTTTGCTGAGTATTTCTTTTGCTGTGCATTAGCTTCTCAAGTTGATGTAACCCCATTTGTCAATTTTGGCTTTGATTGCCTGTACCTCTGAGGCCTATTCCAAGAACTCCTTGCCTGTGCCTATGTCTTGCAGGGTTTCCCCAATGTTCTATAATAATTTGATGGTATCAGGTTATAGATTTAGGTCTTTAATCCATTTTGAGTGGATTTTTATGTAAGGTGCAAGGTAGGGGTCTTGTTTCATACTTCTGCATGTGGATATCCAGTTTTCCCAGCACCATTTGTTGAAGAGACTGTCTTTGATTGATTGATTTTAGCTCCTTTGTCAAAGATAAGTTGGTTGTAGATGTGTGGGTTGATTTCTGGTGTTTCTATTCTGTTCCATTGGTGTATCCATGTGATTTTGTATCAGTACCAGGCTGTTTTGATTATCAGTGCCCTGTAGTATGTCTTGAAATCTGGTATTGTGATGTTTCTGGCTTTGATTTTGTTGTATAAGATTGCCTTAGCTATTTGGGTTCTCCTGTTTTTCCATATGATCATTTTTTCTATATCTGAGTAGAATGCCTTTGGTATTTTGATTGCTATCACATTGAATCTGTAAATTGCTTTCTATAATATTGACATTTTGATGATGTTGATTCTTACAATCCATGAACATGGAAGGTTTTTCCATTTTTTTGTGTCTTCTTCTCTTGTAATTCTCATCGTAGAGATCTTTGACATCCTTGGTTAAATTTATTCCAAGGTATTTGATTTTTTTGTAACTATTTGAATGGGATTGATTTTAGAAGCTCTTTCTCAGCCATAGCATTGTCTGCATATACAAAGGCTATTGATTTTTCTGTGTTGATTTTATACCTTGCTACATTTCTAAACTCTTGAGTGAGTTCCAATAGTCTCTTAGTGGAGTCTTCTGAGTCCCTTATATATAGAATCATATCATCTGCAAATAGGGATAGTTTGACTTCCTCTTTTCCAATATGTATCCCTTTGATTTCTTTTTCTTGCCTAATGGCTTGGCTAAAACTTCCAGGACCATATTGAATAGCAGTGGTTAGAGTGGGCATCCTTTTCTGGTTCTAGATCTCAGTGGGAATGCTTCCAAATATTCCCCATTCAATAGGATGCTGACTGTGGGTTTGTCATAAATTTCTTTGATTGTGTAGAGGAATGTTCCTTCTATACCCAATTTGCTTAAAGTTTTCATCATGAAAGATGCTTTCTCTGCATCTGTTGAGATAATGACACGGTTTTGTTCTTCAGTTTGTTAATGTGGTGTATCACATTGATTGATTTGCAAAGGTTGAACCATCCCTGCATATCAGGGATAAATCCCACTTGGTCTTGGTAGACAATCTTTCTGTTGTTGGATTTGATTGGCTAGTATTTTATGAGGATTTTTGTGTTTATGTTCACCAGTGAAATTGATCCTTGGCTTTTTTCAGAAGCATATCCCCAGTTATTGTGTAAAATTAATAAGAGATCACAGACTATACAGAATGCTTGTACTTATGTAACTTGGACTTGCCATAGATGCTAACCTTAAACTTCATATTACCTAGTCTGTTTCTGAATAATCACAGAGGATTTTTTTTTTAGGGATTCTTGATTTTATCTTTGTGTTAAGTTGGGCATAGGCATTCCTGCTGGAAACTGATGTTGACTTTTGCATTCACAGCCATGCCTTTATCAGATGCTCTTCACTCACTCTAAGAACGGCCCATGTGTGAATCTTGCTATTTAACTTATTGTATCTGGCCACACATTTCTTTTATAACTAGATTTTCAGAAAACCTTGTCTCCCTTGAATAACTGACAGGTTTTCGTAATGTAATTGAAGGTAATTGACTGTATCTCTCTTTTGATCTGTGAGGATTCTTTTTTTTTTTTTTTTTTTTTTTAGACAGGCAGAGTTAGACAGTGAGAGAGAGAGACAGAGAGAAAGGTCTTCCTTCCATTGGTTTAACCCCCAGTTGGCCACTACGGTACGGCCCGCGCACTGTGCTGACCCGAAGCCAGGAACCAGGTGCTTCTTCCTGGTCTCCCATGCGGGTGCAGGGCCCAAGCACTTGTGCCATCCTCCACTGCCTTCCCGGGCCACAGCAGAAAGCTGGACTGGAAGAGAAGCAGCTGGGACAGAATCCAGTGCCCCAACTGGGACTAGAACCTGGAGTGCCGGTGCCGAGGGCGGAGGATTAGCCTAGTGAGCCGCGGCGCCGGCTGATCCCTTTTGATCTTGATTCAAGAAACTGAGCCAAATCTTTTAGAAACTGAAAAGAATGTTATTTGGAGATTATTTTCTATTGCGGTTTAATTTGCTCCAGTCCTGGTTTGTCATTGGTGGTGTTCTGTTCTAGTGGGTGTATCACCGTAAGCTCCCTCACCCTTTTGTGGCCAGGAAAAGATCTGCATAAATAATGTGAGAGCTGCCTTCATCTTTCTCCTGGGCTTCTTACCTTTGCTGCTCTGGGCAAACTCCCTGTGGCGGTCCACAGGATCCTTTGCAAGTGGCTGAGTGTGTGTCCCTGCTGATGACTGTGTGTCACTACATCTTTCCCCTCACCCAACACATGCAACTTCCCTCTCAGAACAGCCCTGTGAAAGTTGGAGTTTGTGTCGGAAATGTTTCCACTGGACACACAGATGGAGGAAAGGAGTGAGAGTTACTTGCGCCAGGTGTCTCAGACTCTGTTGAAACCATAGATAAATCTGTGGGTTGGTGAGAAACCTCTGGATCAAGCTGTGGCAGATTTTACTACCAGGAATGACTTGGCACCTGTCTACTTTCTACAAAAGTTCTTTTGCAATTTTATGACTACACATTCCCCACCCTTGGGCCTTATGGTCCTTTAAAATCACAAAGCATTTCCAGGACCACTTACATTTTATGGTTTTCCAGATAAGAAGAAAAACCCAAAGCAAAGATCAATGAACACAGAGACAGTTGTCGTCCAGCAGGCACTGGGAAGCCAAGAGTTCCTGTCTTGTTCTGCTCCCAGCTCCAGCTAACCTGTTCTCCAGGTGGCCCTCACACAGCCTGCCCTTTTCTCCCTCTGATTTTCCTCATGGAATCTGGCTGCCAGGAGATCCCATTTGCTGCCTGGCTGAGCCCCTTGAGGCCTCTTGCATCCTGATGTAGCGGCATCGTGTCCATCGGAATCCTGACGACACCCGCTTCGCTTGCTGGATGATGAGGCCTTTGCGGGCAGGGGCATGTTAGGGCGTGGTGATGTGGAGCTGCTGTCTTGAACATGGCGGGTGGGGTGGGGCCAGGTCACCACCAAGCCCTGGTGCTGATTCCTTCATGGGGACTGCTTGTTGGTGCTCAGCAGTGGTTCTCCTCCCAGGGACCTAGTGAGGATCCTCAGGGAGCTGACACCCCCTCCCAAACAGAGCCTGACAACCATGGCAGCAAGTCACCACTGGTAGATGTCTTGGTCAGGAACAGCCACCTTCTGAGCACTTTATTTCCTTGTATTGCTCTAGGTTGCAAAATATATCATTTCCCAGAATTTCAGCTTGGAGTTACATAGGTAAATCAAGTCTGTTATGGGCTATATAAGGTTTCCAATATTTTCTCTGAACAAAGAAATAAGCAGCTTTTGGGTTCCATTTCTTAGAAGGCAAGTATCTACATTTTCATTGGTCTTGCCCTTTGGTTTGTCTTCCTGTCTGGAAAAGCACACATATTTAATTGATCCTTCCGGGAACACTTCAAACTGAAGCAGTTGGACATCCTCCAGATTTTCATGTCTGCATTTAGCCACATCCAAGTGACTAAGCTACCTGCATTTGCAGTTCTGAATTGTTCCAGTGTTGTATTCCGGGCCTACAGTTGTTTCTCGGGTTGGCTCATGTCAGCTGATACACACATACGAGTTCTGGGTGACGGGACAGGGCTCCCTGACTGATGTTTCCAGATTTCTCCCCTGGTTTTTCCCTTTGCTCCTTTCATTTGTTGGTTTCCTCCTCAGTTCCACAGAGCCTAACCCCATGGCTCCCCGCTGTGAGTGCTTCTCTTCTCTCCCACTTCTCTTCTCTCCCACTGCACCACCTTTGGCTGATTTCTCTTGCTCCTGTGCCTTCATATACCACTGCTTGACAGCTCATTTTCAAAGTGTATCTGTAGCTCTTGTGGGCTTGGAGCTTGTGTCTCTTTGCCTACTGACAGGAGCTATAAGACTATTTCAAATCCAGCTTATCTAAAACATAATTCATTATCATGCTCTTAAAACTAAATTATTGTCAGTACACCCTACTTTTTTGAAAGGCACTGTCATCTCCCTATCTAACCAAATCATAAATCAGGGGTGTTGGGGTGTGTTGGGTTCTTCAGGAAGCAGACTCTGAGATGAAGATTTCCATGCATAGAGTGCAGATTTGCATACAGAGTGTGTACAGGAACTGTCTGTTGATCTCTGCTCTAACCCTGTAAAGGAAAAAGTGAAAGTACAAAACATATTTATCATGACCTCATTTTTGCTGAACCTGGCTACAGCCTCAGAAGCCATCTTAACCCATTGCCCTTGGTAGCCATTACCATTTATGGGATCGGCCCATTTATGGGATTAGCCCACGAGATAAGTCGGTCATCCAGGTCTGATGTTGCTTGTATATTTATAGGCGCTTCTTCAGATTGCTACACTCAGCCATTAATAGTAACAGGAGGGTGATACCTTGCTTGTGGGTGCATATGTGAGCATTTGTCTAAATAGCAGAAGGAAGGCAAGATGGGGTAGGCCAGGAGCATTGGGAGGGCATGTGGAGCAGGAGTGGATGGGTAGAAGTGCCTGCTTTGCAAAGTGTTCCCAGAATGCTAGCCTTGGAAACGGAGGCCTGTGCAGTGTGTGGAGAACAGAAAGGCCTGGTACTAACGATCTTATCTTTTCTGCCCTCTCTTTTGCTCCAGGTTACGGTACAGTGGATATTTTGGGGGTGTTACTGCCCTAAGCAGAGAGCAGTTTTTCAAGGTGAATGGATTCTCTAACAACTACTGGGGATGGGGAGGCGAAGACGATGACCTCAGACTCAGGTGAACAACAGAGAAAGGTCCCCTTCACGGGGCTCTGCTATCAGTGGCTTATGTATAATTTCTGTAGATTCCAATCCAGCAGCTCACGGGGATGCATTTGACAGGGTGGAGGGTGGGCAAGGTGGCCTAAGTTGCTCTTTGCCAGTGGCATGGATGTCTGGGGCCCAGAAGTGGTGGCAATGGCCTTTGAGGACTTGTCACTGGAGATTACTGAGACAAGGGAGGTCGCATCACCGGATTGCGAAACTGCCCTTGGGAGAAGTGCCTAGTAGGAACCTGTGGTTTCTCCCAGGCCCCAGGGGATCCTGACATAGCTTCCACTTGGGGATAGGCGGTGCTTGCAGTCTCTGAGGAGCTGTTTTCTCCTCCTTTTGCATTGGCCAGCCAGTGCCACGCCCTGCGGGAGCAGAGGCTGCCCCAGTCCAGGCTGATACTGGGCTGTTGGCATTACTTCCATTCTCTGCTCCCGAGGGCTCAAAGAGAATAGAAGGATGCTTCACAAAAGTTCTGGGAAAGTGAAATTAAAAGATAAGTTTGTTTTGGTACCAAACATTTCTGAAATCTATGCAGCCAAGGGACCCTCAAAAAATTCATGGAAAATGAGTATTATGAAAAAATGATGCATGGATCTTAGCACTGTAGTGTAGTGGTGGACAGCCACTCTTCATGGTCCATTCCTTGGCAGCCATAGTTTATGAACTGGACAGGGAGGGTGCCTGCTGGATTCCAGGGCAGGAGAGGCAAGGCAAGGATTGAAGGTAGATGATGCCCATCTTCTTCTCCACATCCATTTCATTGCCCACCATGATTAGATACCCTCACTGTTGTTTTCTTGCTGCCCCTTAGTTTCAAGGTAAAGGGGAGCCTCAGATTTTACTTTCATTTAATAAGAGGACATCTTGGCCTTCAAAGTGGTTCCCAGTTAATGCCATGGCTAAACTAAATTTATTTGAGCATAAAAGTTGGTGGAGATTTATTTACTGAATTTTTATTTACTCAACCGTGGGGCAGACACCATCTCTCTTTGCCCCCTTCATATAATACATTGTGGTCTGCTGTGCCTGTTCCATGCGAGTTACATCCTTTGAGTCTTTGGAACAATTCCGTGTCACCATTGCCATTTTACATATATATGCAGAAACTGACACCAGCCTAATGAGCTCACTTATCAAGGCTGTAAATAACAGTTTAAATTTCAACCTGGGTTTGTGGCTTTAAAGCTGTGACCTTCAGCCGTCATTCCTTCAGTAAAAGAAGCCATGTGTTAGGGAATCCTGAGAGAACTGATACTTCTATTCTTTAGGATGTATTAAAATAAGCACTTTATCAGTGTTATTTGAAAATGACTAACTAACTATACATTGACCTATTTCCTTTGTGCCCCAGTAATAAATGCTAAATGTGATTCTTTTATGTGCTTACTAGGTTAAGTTTCTCATTATAAGAAAATTTGAAATTTTAGAAGTTTTTCTTGTTTCTCTAATGTCCAGATGATCAGGCTCTGTGTGATTCTGTGTGTGTGGGTGTGTAAACTTTTGCTGGCGATCCTTCTTATAAGCCTTGTGGTAGGTGAGTGGGAAATAAATCTTCTCTGCTGTTTTGCTAGGGTTGAACTCCATAGAATGAAAATCTTGCGGCCAAAGCCTGAAGTGGGTAAATACACGATGATCTTCCACACTAGAGACAGAGGCAACGAGGTGAATATAGAACGGTAAGTCCTGGCTGCACGCGCCTGGCCAGCCCCCCTCCTGCCTGGAAGGGCTGCTGAGTTCCGTCACATCAGTCAGTCCATTCTGTTGAATGCTTTTTATTATGGACATTTTCAAGCAGACACCAAAGGAGAGAGAACGGGGCACGGAGCCCTGACTTCAGCGGTTATCATGGGCTCCCTCCTTTCTCTCACTTTTTTCTTCTCTGCCTGGGACTATTTATAAACCAAGCACGTATCTCATGGCATTGCCACTCCTGATTATGTCATGAGTGTTGGGCTTGTGTTTAAAGCAGTTGGTTGGTTCAGTATTTAGACAAATCTGCCTTGCATTTGGGTGATCCCTTTCATTCTCAGGTTCTCCTGCCCCTTCTTTTCTTTGTTTTCCTCACAAGTCATTTGGTGAACACATCAAGTCATTTGTCCAGTAGAATTTCTTACATTATGGATGTTGCCAGTTGTATACCAGTATTTTCTTTCTTTCTTTTTTTAAAGGATTTATTTATTTGAAAGGCAGAGTTAGAGAGAGAGAGAGAGAGAGAGAGAGAGAGAGAGAGAGATTGTCCATCTGCTGGTTCTTTCCCTAAGTGGTTGCAATGGTTGAGGCAGGGCTAGGCTGAAGCCAAGAGCCAGGAGCTTCTTCCAGTTTCTTGTGTGGGTGCAAGGGCCCAAGCACTTGGCCTATTGTCCACTGTTTTCCCAGGCACATTAGCAGGGAGCTGGAACAGAAGGGAGCAGCCGAGACTCGAACTAGCACCCATATGAGATGCCAGCACCACAGGTGGCTGCTTTACCCACTATGCCACAGTGCTAGCCAAACATACTAACATTTTATATATATATATAAAACCCACACTGTGAGGAGGCTGACAAAGAGAAACCTATCATCCATTGGTTCACTCTCCAAATACTGGGAGATCCAGGAACCCAATCCAGGTTTCCACATGGGTGCCAGGGACCCGAGTACTTGAACCATCACTGCTGTTTCCCAGGTGTTGCATTAGCAGAAAGCTGGAATCAGGAGCAGAGCTGGGCTGCAATTTGAGACAGGCATCCCGAACAGTGCTGCTACTGCTGCTGCTGCTTTTTTGTTTTGTTTTGTTTTAAGATTTATTTATTATTTATTTGAAAGTCAGAGTTATAGAGAGACAGACAGAGACACAGGGAGAGAAATCTTCCATCCACTGGTTTACTTCCCAAGTAGCCTTAATGGCCAGGGCTGGGCCAGGCGAAAGCCAGGAGCTTCATCTGGGTCTTCCCACATGAGTGGCAGGGGCCTAAGAGCTTGGGCCATCTTCTGCTGCTTTTCCCAGGCCATTAGCAGGGAGCTGGATAGGAAGTGGAGTGGCCAGGATTCAATCTGGGCCCATATAGCATGCTGCCAGTTCCCCCAGTGTCTCTGTTGCTGCACCAAATGTATGCCCATGATGATATAACTTAATATGTTCCTTTGATCTCTGTATTCTTTTGTAAACTGGGAATTAGATTTCTCTAAATTTCTGGAGGCTTGAACAGATTCCAGATACTGTTTTTGGGCAAGAGTACTTTGTTAGTGGTATTGTATAGCTTGGACTAGTATATTATTGTATAGTTTTTCTTCTCTTACATTGGTAGGAGGACATAATGTCTGGTTGCGTCTTTTTTGTGATGTCCAGGCTGATCTGTGGGCTCAGGCATTGTCAGATCCACTCATTATGAAATTATTGTTATTTTTTTTTAAAAAAGATTGTTTATTTGAAAGGCAGAGTTAGGGCAGCGGTAGGTGGGGGGAGATACAGAGAAATCTTCCATTTGCTGGTTCACTCCCCAAATGACTGCAACAGCTGGGGCCTGGGCCAGGCTAAAGCCAGGAGCCAGGAACTAGGAGCTGATTCTGGGTCTCCCTGCTCCGGGTGGAGGGGCCCACGCATTTGGCCCATTGTCTGGGCTTTCTCAGGTGTGTTAGCAGAGAGGTGGATTGGAAGTGGAACAGCTGGGACTTGAACTAGTGCTCATATGGGATGCTGGTGCTGCAGGCAGCAGCTTAAACTGTTGTGCCACAGTCCAAGCCCCATTGTGAAATTCTGAATCAATATTTTACCTATGGTTTTTATCAGCTATCAAGGCTTGTTGTCTAAATTTATTATTTAATCAGGTCTACAAAATTATAATCTTCTTATTCTATCATTCCTTCATTTAAAAAACTTTTTTGAGATGGACTGGCCCTTGTCTTCTGTTTTAGTACATTGAAGTATAGTTTATAGAGGGAAAGCAGGGTAAAAGGACAGAATCAAGCATTGATTTATCATTCTTCAGAGAAATGAGTTGCTATTTCCTACCATCCTTCAGAAGTAGTTAATATTATAATTGTGTAAAGATTTACTTATTTATTTGAAAGGCAGAGCCCAGGGGCAGAGAGAGGTGGGGGGGAGGGGGAGAGGTCTTCCATCTGCTGGTTTACTTCCCAAATGGCTGCAATGGCCAGAGCTGTGCTGATCCAAAGCCAGGAGCCAGGAACTTCCTCTAGGTCTCCCACATGGATGCACAGGCCCAAGGACTTGGGCCATCTTCCACTGCTTTCCCAGGCCACAGCAGAGAGCTGGATCAGAAGTGGAGCAGCTGGGTCGCAAACCAGTGCCCATATGTGATGCCCACACCATCAAGCAGTGGCTTCACCTGCTACACCACAGTGCCAGTCCCGTTAATATTATTTTTGACACCCAAATAGTTTCATCTTTGGTCAGTGGGATCTTCTCCACGCTGGCTCCTGAATTTTTTTTATGCAATGCTAGACAACTTTTTTCTTTTTTTGAAAGGTAGAGAGAGAGAGACGAGCAGAGATCTCCTATTTACTGATTATTCCCCAAATGCCTGGAGTTGGGAACTCGGGATCTCCCACGTGGGTGGCAGGGACCTCACTACTTCAGCCGGTATCTGCTGCCTCACAGGATACCCGTTAGCAGGAAGCTGGAATTGGGAGCAGAACTGGGACTGAACCAAGGCATGCTGATATGGGAGGCAGGCGTTCCAGCCAGCAGCTTAACCAGGATGCCAGATGCCTGCCCTGCTCCCCAGAGCCTTCTGTGGAGCCGGAGAAGTGAATATGTGGTTATCGTTGGTGTCTGTTACTTTTGATGGGGAAAGAAAACTTTTTTTAAAAATTTTTTTTTTTTTTTGACAGGCAGAGTGGACAGTGAGAGAAACAGAGAGAAAGGTCTTCTTTTTGCCATTGGTTCACCCTCCAATGGCTGCCGTGGCTGGCGTGCTGTGGCTGGCACATCACGCTGATCTGAAGCCAGGAGCCAGATGCTTCTCCTGGTCTCCCATGGGGTGCAGGGCCCAAGCACCTGGGCCATCCTCCACTGCACTCCTGGGCCATAGCAGAGGGCTGGCCTGGAAGAGGGGCAACCGGGTCAGAATCCGGCGCCCCGACCAGGACTATAACCTGGTGTGCCAGCGCTGCAAGGCGGAGGATTAGCCTATTGAGCCGCGGCGCCGGCCCAAACTTTTTGACAATAGGAAACCTAATAGGTAAAATAATTTACAAAAATACTTTGACCATCTTTTGGGGAAAGGCAAACAGCAGTGGAAGACATACGTTGAATTTTTGCCTTGTCATTCACATCTGTTCTTTTTATCTTTAGGATGAAGCTCTTACACCAGGTGGCACGTGTCTGGAAGACAGATGGGTTGACTAGTTGTACTTATAAGTTACTTTCTGTGAAGCACAATCCTTTGTATATCAACATCACAGTGGATTTCTGGTCTGGTGCATGACCCTGGATCTTTTGGTGATGTTTGGAAGAACTGGTTATTTGATTGCAATAATTTTGGCCTAGAAACTTCACCTTAAGTAGCAGCACACATTAAGAATTTATTGCAGCCAATTATTGGGCTGAGTTTTTCCTTTTTGTATTTTCTTAGCAGAATGTTAAACAGTTGTTAACAAGACAGCTGTCTCAGCTGTTTTGATCATGAGGGGCAACTATTGTAATAAAGGTACTTAAAGGACTAAACATATAAAGCTGACTCAAAGGATATGAAGGCTGCTTGAGAACTCTGGTTGAAAGATATTTATTTAAATCTGAAGTGATTTATTAAGGCATAAAAGGCCACCGGAAATGAGACTGCTGGAGGCCCCAGAGAGCCGACATAGAAAGGTACGCAGATGTAGTTCTGTTAATGATTGATCCTGTGTGGTCGTCTGTGAAGCGGTGAGTCCAGGTGAGAAGAAGGCCACAGGAAGGAGGACGACAGACGAAGAATCAGGCTGCAGCGAGCTGGAACAGAGGTGCAGGAAGCCAGGGTGGCAGACGAAGAGGCGGCAGCGGCTGTGCCGGATGTTGCCACCGAGCCACCTGCCCAGCTGTGCCTTCCAGGAACAGCCCAGCAGACACACTGTCTACTTGTTTTTAAAGCATTTTTGTAAAATGATTTTGTACATCTAGGATATGAATGAGCAATTTGCAAATGACATTAACTAATAATACATCTATAAAGTACCTCTGTAGAAAAATGTGAAAAAGCTTTGGGTGCTCAATCTTGCCTTTGCTGTTAGGTGAGGCCTGCAGATGTATTCATTTCAGGATCTGTGATTCTAAACAGCTTAAAAACAGAGCAAATGAAACAACCCTCCACTCCCTGCCTCTTTCATCCTGCTTCCCTCGCCTCTTCTTTTGAGCAAGCTCCTCGGATGACCAGCCACAGTGCTATAGGGGCACCTTTGTGTCTCGTCTCCTCTCCCAGTTTTTATACTCTTTGTCTTCTTATGCGTCGCCTTTTCCTGTAATCAAGAGTGGGAGTAGCAGGTCTGACCTTGGGGGTACACCTGTTGGTTATGGGAGGGGCAGGGGTGGAGCTGGCCCATTTGGGAAGCCTTAGATTTTGAAGGATAGGGACATGAGTGGTGGCAGTGGTTTGGGAGGGGTGTAGAGTCAAGGTAACAGGAACTGTCCCTATGACTGGGTTAGAATAGCAATAAGAATACTTTGTTTGCTTATGTGAATGAATGGACACATCAATAATCCAGATATAGGTGTTCTAAGCCAGCTGTGCTCCGGGAAGCACATCCATCATCTTCATATGACACCTTAACTGTTAAACTTTAACACCAATGCATGCCCGCCAATAAGTGTAAAAATACTGAATTCTTTCCAAGCAGGGAGGGGAAATAGAAGGGTTTGGAGCTCTCAAGAAAGTCAGAAGGAGTCACCACTCAAATGGGCAATGAGAATTAGAAAGGAAGATACATATCGTGAACATGGTAGATTCGTTCTGAGAGGAGGAGAGCGGTGGGGGTAAGAGGTGCAGAGTCACCAAACAGACCCTGGGAGTTGGGTGAAAGCAGGCCAGAGGCGAGCTTTATTTCAGTTGGTACAGCAGCTTACATAGCTGAGGCAGCCAATCTGGTCAAGGGGCGGTTTATGCCCTAACCAATCACAACCTGTTGCCA
The DNA here is from genome assembly GCA_949820135.1 of Sylvilagus floridanus. NCBI lineage: Eukaryota > Metazoa > Chordata > Mammalia > Lagomorpha > Leporidae > Sylvilagus > Sylvilagus floridanus. Next base: position 72,957,045 of record OX463244.1, on the reverse strand, counting down.
GGCAGGCTCTGTTGCCAGGTGGTTTCCCAGGGGGTTTCCAAAGCCATTCCTGAGTAACTGACACTCGCTTGCTAGTGGACATTTTGGCATGGCCTTCTCATTCCACCACAGAGAATTAGGAAGATACAAGTCATGAACACAACCTAGGGTAGTCTGGTTTACTTTTAACTCAATGCAACAAGTAAAAAATTATATTGTCTTTATTTACCAAGGAAATCCTCATGGCTTTCAAGTGTGTTGCCCAAAGATTTTCATTCCTGGGAGATTTGCTAATGGAGCTGCAGTGAATTGAATGAGGCTTCCCCTCACCCTCCCCTTGGTTTCTGCAAAACCTTTCTGTAGGGTTCTGTCTCAGTTTTCCTAATTATGAATGTATGAATGAACTGCAGTTTGGAGGCTGTGGGTCCCTTGTCATGGTTGGGGAGGTAATGGAACGCAGTGGCATATGCAGGGAACTTGAGGACCCATATTTGACAACTCAGTGGAGACAATATAGCCAGTACCGTGTGGGTACTCCTTGCATTTTTTCCTACTATTAGCAAGGCATCTGCATTAAAAAAAAATTGGAAGCCATTGACTCTATGCCTTTATTGCTCTTCACATATTTCTATCAAAATACTGTATGAGTCATTTCAAAGACCTCTTGTTGAACTTCTTGAAGCTGAAGATAGTTTTTTGCTTTGTTTTACAAAGTGCGTTTTTTTTTTTTCTGTATTTATTTTGAAAGGCACAGAGTGAGTGTGAGACGATGTTCCCAACTACACGTTCGCTCCCCAAATGCCCACAAAGACCAGGACTGAGCCGTGCCAAAGCAGGGAGCTGGGAACTGAATCCAGGTCTTTCATGTGGGTGGCAAGAACCCAATTACTTGAGCCATTACCTGCTGTCTGTTGCATGTTAGTAGGAAGCTGAACTCAAGAACTAGAGCTTGGGGGCTGGTGCTGTGGTGTAGTAGGCTAAGCCTCTGCCTGTGGCACTGGCAGCCCATATAGGCACCAGTTCAAGTCCCAGTTGCTCCTCTTCCAATACAGTTCTCTGCTGTGGCCTGGGAAAGCAGTGGGAGATGGCCCAATTGCTTGGGTCCCTGCACCCACCTAGGAGACCCAGAATAAGCTCTTGGCTCCTGGCTTCAGATTAGCCCAGCTCCAGCCATTGTGGCCATTTGGGAGAGTCAATCAGTGAGTGGAAGTCCTTTCTCTCTGTCTGTCTCTGTAAGTCTACCTCTCAAATAAAATCTTAAGAACTGGAGCTGGGTATTGAATCTAGGTACTCTGGCATGAGAAATGGGCATCTTATTTAGTATCTTAACACCTAAGGCCTAGGAGGATGATTTAAAAAAAAAAAAAAAAAGATTTATTACTTGAAAGATAGTTAGGGAGAGAGGGAGAGCCAGAAACAGAGAATCTTCCATCTGCTTGTTCATTCCACAAATGGCTGCAACACCCAGGACTGGGCCAGGCTGAAGCCAGGAAACTGAAATGTTCATCCAAGTCTCCCATGTGGGTGGCAGGGGCCCAAGGATTTGGGCCATCTCCTGCTTTCCCAGGTGCATTTAGCAGGGAGCTAGCTTGGAAGTGGAGGAGCTGGGACTTGAACTGGAACTCATAAGGGATGCCGGCATCACAGGTGGTGGCTTAACCGGCTGTACCACAGTGCCAGCCCCAGGAGACCTTCAGGCGACCCTTGTGCCACTTGACCTGCATTGGGAGCTCAGGCACTGTAACTGGGAGGGCACTGCCCACTTGCTGATTGCTACCACTCTCCCTCTCATGTCACAGCCGGGCTGGGGAGTTTGCTTCAGAAGAGCCAGAGTCTTCCTCCCACCCCCAGTCCCTTCCCTGGGTGTTTCTGCACAGTCATTTGCCATCAAGTGGCTAAGTGTTTTGGGTACTGTGGAGAGGATTATATGAGTGCGGACTGTTTGGCTGTCATAGCTCCCTGTCCCAGAGTGTGCTCTTGTGAAGGTTTTATTGATTTTTTTCTCACCGGCCCTTCGTTTTTATAGTGCTTTATAGTAGGTTTGTGGTGTTTGCACACACACATTTCATTGCTGCTGCAGATGAGGAGTGGGGGTCCAGAAATCACACGGCTTGACAATGGCAGAGTCGGGGTCAAGCTCAGGCCTTCCAACTTCAAGACCATCACACTGTGTGGCCCGCACTGGGCTGCTCTCATTGAATACATTCTCCTGCTACCAAGTAGGAGTTTTACAGGATGGATATCACTGATAGCTGTTTGATGGCCAGTAAATTTGGACCAATAAATCCAGTGATCAAGCTCATTTCAAGAAATCGCAGCAACATGGTATCAGTTGGTGTGCTCCTAGGCATGAAGGGCTGTGCTGAGATCGTCAGACCAGATGTATGATGTTACTTTCTGTTAGGTATCTCCTACAGTCTTAGCCATTCTGATGTATGCTTTAGATACCTTACTAAGTCCTCTCTGACCTGTGCTGATGAGGTGATAGGCTGTCTTCCTGAGGGACCCTCCTAGACACTGAGTGACTTGTCACAGTCATGCAGAGCTGGGATTTAGAGATAAGTATTTGACTCCAAGCAAAGTCTTTGTAGAGACTTTGTGGTATCAGATAAATGAATAAGCTAATGAATAGAGGAAATGTGGATGGGCAGAGTTATTTGCAAAGTGTCAAGGCCTTTCAAGCAAAAAACCCCTGGAACACATCGACAGGTAAATAAATTGGGTTACGTGTTCATCAAAGGATACGGAATTGCAGTCAAGAGGAATCAGTTCTGGAGATCCATTGTGGGAAAAAAAGGGGAATTGTACCCTTTTCAGGGAGCAAGAACCTCCAGTGGAGAACCTTGAAGTGACTCCATGGAAGGGACTTAGAACCTAATCTAGCAATTGGGCTTTGGTTGGGCCCTTTGTGGAGGGTCTAAAGAAGCTGGGTTTGATCTATTTTGGATGGTGTCGGAAGGTGGGGACCTGTCTATGTAGCTCAGTAGAATTTCTAGGGAGGGAGACTAGCAGAGTAAATGTGTGTAACTGGTAAGACATAGCTGTTGCTTGTCTCAGCCGAGAAAGGAGGTGTTTGTATTTTGCAGGTGGCACAGTGACCTTGTTTTCGTGTGAGACTAAGGATGAAGTGACCTTGCTTTGCCTCATTTTACTGTGGCCTGAGTGACCTCAGCTGTGGTTGGGTTTCTGTGTAACAAGAGAAGAGCAGAGGCTAGTTCTGATGCGCGGCCACCTTGTGGACATCAGGGCTGTGCTGGTTCCTCTCCTCTGGAGGAGTGTGTGGTAGAGACCACTGGAAGTAGTGCCTGTCTACACCATTTCTCTTTAGTCCCAGGATGTGACTGTGTCCCCTGAAGACTTGCGTATGGGGGTAGAGAGTGTGTGCTGGAGAGGGGGTGACTGGAGGAGGTTGGAGCAGTGTTTCTCAGCAATCCTCCTCCTCTCCAGGATGTTTTCAGATCTCTGCATTGGATGGGGCCACGTGAACCTTATTATAAAAACATCACAGGCAAAATCAACCCGATAGCCTACAGCCAGCCTACTGTGGGTTGCTTTGATTTAGTCTAGCTGACAGGAGCTGAGAAGAATCTGAGTGAGGTGAGACAAAGAAGGAAATAACTGCATGCAGAAGAAGAAAGACATTGTTTTCAGTTTATAGAAATGCAAAGTGGCCCAGCTCCCCACTCTCAAAGCATAGCCCCTTTGGCTGACCAGATGATTGGGTAGGAGGGTGAGGGAGAGGGGAGATTGAACCTTCAAGTCACAAGACGATCATTTCCTTTTCTTCATGGGAAGCCACAAAGCATTGGCTTTATTGCTTGAAAGAGAAGCAGTTCCTGTTTGTTCAGCTGATCTGTGGCGGGGAGGGAGGGGGAGGGGAAAGTGACTGGGTTGATGAATAGGAGCCTGCCTGCCAGGGTCCTGAGTGGGCGTCTAGCGCGGGAGGATCCATCAGGGGCACGTTTCTGGGTTAGGTAGGAATTGTTCTTTGCCCGCCGAACCAGCAGGCTGACTGTTGAAGGGGGAGGTTTCACAAGACGGCCTTGGTTGGGCCCAAATCAAACCCAGCAAACTGCCAGCGCCCCAGGCCACACCTTCTTCCCTGTGTCCGTCCCTGCTTAGGGTGTGGAGGCGCCGGGCCAGGGCGTTCCCCAGCAGTGGCTTGTAGCGCCCCAGGTTACAGCGAGCCCAGCTTTCAGTCGCGGAGCCAGCAGGCAGAAGGGAGCCGAAGCAGGAAGCAGGCGCTGGGTGGAACAGAAGCTGCACTGAGATTAAATGGAGACCTCTGTAGCGCGGAGTGCAGAAGTCCTGAGTGTGGTCTTTCTGCAGGGGAATCCGCAGGTGTCGCTTTTTGTCCCAGCTGAAAGGCGTGTCCTTCCCATATGGTCTGGCCATAGAGGGTGCCTATGTCCAGGGCATGATTTGGTTGTGGGAGGACTGAGCCTGTCTCCATCCAGAGTGGGATGTGCACCTTTGCTGCTGGCTGAGACTGGGGCTCCAGGTAGGAAGCTCCGTGGAGGTGGGGCGGGGACAGTGGTTAGCTGAATGCCCTTTCTCTTCCTAGTTACAGTGGAGGTGGGTGTCCAGTCGCTGCCCTGGATTCCACCCACTAGAGGCCAATTCCAGTGATCAAGAAAACACCTGAGAGATTGAGGGATAGGGACTGGTTATCACTCACTCCACCATATGAATGAATTTCTCCAAAGGCTTTCCTTTGCCCTTTCTCAGGGGAAAGGGAATTTTGTAGAGAGCATTTTGGTGCATAAAGGCCGGGCAGGGAAGGCAGGACAGGGTTTAGGGCAGGAATTCTCAGCTAGCCGCGAGCACAAGGAGACCTTGAGAATGATGGAAGCAAAAGGCACCCACAGTGTAGAGAGCAAGATGAAACCTTTGCCCACAGTAACCTCCTGCAGAAAACCACAGAGAACGTCAGCCAAATGCAGGTGCACTGTATCTTGTTACCCTGAGATACTGTTGTCCTTGAGAGAGAGACATGGAATCAGGGGAGGAGTCAACCTTTGGCTCTCTGCCCAGAATCAGGTTCCTGCCCCAGGTTTACCACCAGGTGCACCTGAGAAGTGTGCCCTCCACTCTCCCCTTACCTATCCCTAGCCCCAGCGCTCAGCCTGACTCAGCAGGGGTGCGCGGTGGCTGGGAATGGGATTCCAAGGGACAGGTCCATTTTCTTAGTAAGAGCTACAGCTTGGCAGTTGGAGTTGGTGATGTTTCCAAGGCTTCCAAGTTCAGAAGAAAGATCACAAGTGGATTAGCTCCATAACCACTTCCCAGGTTAAGTCTAGGAGGAGCAAGGGTAAAAGGCAACCTAGAAGCCCAAAGGTTTCACTGTAGAGCAGGGATGGGGGTGGGGCATCACACCCTGTGTGCAGTTCCTGCCTCCGCTCAGTCCCACGAATGAGGCTCTCCTGTTGGAAAACCCATTTTGGTAGACTTATACATGGTCAGTTATGATGCTGGTAAAAATGAAAGGAAGTGGCCATATTTTAGAGCCGTCGTTATTTATAAGATCGGACACAAAAATGTTGTGTTGTAAGAACTTCCTTCAGGGCCACAACTGGAAACAGGAGAAATATTTTGACAGAAACAACGATTCCCATAAACCACCCTTTCTACTAGCCAGCTTGCTTCTATCCTGTTTGAAAGGAGCTGTGAGTTGGGACATTCAGAGTGAAGTCTAAGTAAATATATAACAGGAATCTTTGTCTCCACAGTCTGCATTTGGAGAACTGAGATTATTACACGCACATCACTCAGCCAGCTAGGGGAGGAAATCTGAACCATGTTAGCTCAAGGTGGGGGATTGTTCTGGAGAATAAAAGAATGCCAAGGTGACATCAAGAGACGTGACCTGGTCTCTAAAGGAGCAGCCTCTGTGGAACAGAAGCGAAGGATACACTGCAGGCTTCATTGCCTTACTAATCGCACCTGTCAGTGCTGAGCTCAAAGGAAGTCCTGGAAGGTTTATTTTAGAAGCCGGTGAGAAATACAGGAAGATTTGCTGTCCAAATATGTTCCTGGCCTACCATGACGACGCAGATGCCTTTGGACGTCTATATATCTCCAAAATAAACTGGGATGGGAGGAGTTATTATCTACTTTACCTGTTCTGTCTATAAAAATGTTGCAGAATTCTAGACCAGGGTGAAGAACACGAGTTAGGAGAATTTCAGGAGACTGAGAGCCTAAGGAAGTGCATAGCATCTGCCTGGGAAAGTTGAGGGAGTCCTGCTCAGGTTACTGTGCAGCCCAAATGAGGATTATTAGGTCAGAGGCGGTTCCAGCACCAAATCCAGCGTCAGTAGGGTGAGAGGTGCGGTGGGTAACACTTAGGCTCAATATTCAATTCTGCTCCAGTAGAACATGGTACCCAGGAGGACCCAAAACTGGAATGAAAAAAAGAATTGTTTTAGAAATATCTCATATTTGGGGGAAAACGAGATGAGATTCATTTGTGCCTGGGTGGCATAAGATTAGTTCTGCCTGAAGCAACATCACAAGGCCAGATGTGACCATGAGTCACCCTGCCCTGAAGCATCTCTCATAACCTCCCCTCAGAGCCAGCTTCCCTGCTCCCTGGTTTCTGGCCCCAGTTCTCTCTGTCTCTCCCTCCACACTGCCCTTCCTGCCTTGTAGGGTTGCTCCTCTCACTTCTGTGCTAAACCATTTCCCTGGGGGAGTTCTTTCTCTTTTCCCAACAAGGCTCATTATCCCCCTGCATAGTTCATAGGATTTCTAGTTAGTTACCTGTCTGCGGTAAGAGCTTCCTGCTTTCTAGAATTGGACCTCTCCTGCCAGGAGACCTCCCCTTTCTCCTAAAACACTTGTGACCCAGAATGGCTACCTCCAAAGAATACCACAGAACCCAAGATAAAAAAAATGAAAAAACAATCATCAATGTGGTTTTAGATTTCATATTGTAGCTGATCTTTAAGAAACTATCATTTGTGAAATTAAGTATACTATCAATACAAAAATCTGAAGACAGAAGTATCTTCAGATAAGTCTATTAAAGCACTCTTGTTTTTTTATCAACTCCTTGTCTAAATGAAGGATGTGTTCTCTCAAACTAGAGAATGTATTACAACAAATTGAATGAAGGAGTAAGTAGGAGAATCTAGCTGTTTTCTACTAAGACAAATATTGAAGAGATTTGCAAAAGTAGAAAACAATGCCAATTTTCTCACTATTTTTTGTTTTGTAAGATAGATTTTCCATAAAATATACTTTGTATTAACATATAATTGACTTTTTATTTCAAAAATGAATTAATAAATATTTAAAAGTTCTAAGTTAATTTCCAGTGGGAACTATCAATAGATACAGGTCACACAGACAGAGGCTTTTTGGAGTCCTCAATACTTTTCAGAGTGTGAAGTGATTCTTTTTTTTTTTTTTTTTAATTTTTTGACAGGCAGAGTGGACAGTGAGAGAGAGACAGAGAGAAAGGTCTTCCTTTTGCCATTGGTTCACCCTCCAATGGCTGCCGTGGTCGGCACGCTGCGGCCGGCGCACCGCGCTGATCCAATGGCAGGAGCCAGGTGCAAGGTGCTTTTTCCTGGTCTCCCATGGGGTGCAGGGCCCAAGCACCTGGGCCATCCTCCACTGCACTCCTGGGCCACAGCAGAGGGCTGGCCTGGAAGAGGGGCAACCAGGACAGAATCCGGTGCCCCGACCAGGACTAGAACCCGGTGTGCCGGCACCGCAAGGCGGAGGATTAGCCTGTTGAGCCACGGCGCCGGCTTGAAGTGATTCTTGAAAAAGAAGTTTGGGACTGTTCCCATAATGTGCTGGTTCTCAACTTTGATAGCAAATAGAGTAGCACAGAAGGAAAACTGCCTGAGCTCTGCCCCCAGATTGCCTGAATTTAGGATCTCAGAGGCCGTGTCCAGGCAGTTTTTCCTTTTTTTAAAAGCTCCTTTTGGAGGTTTTCGTGTACAGCCAGAGCTGAGAACCATCACTCTAAAGTCATGCTACATGTGTATCAGATAAAGTAGGTGGTAGAAAATCATGAGACTGGTGGAGGTTGCTCTTTGGAGGGAGCTGAACCAGAACAGTGTTGGGCAGATTCCATCGAGACAGGTGTCAGGGCCGGCATTGTGGCATAGTGGGTTAAGTCTTTGCCTGCAACACTGGCATCCCATATGCGCAATGGTTTGAGTCCTGGCTGCTCTACTCTGATCCAGCACCCTGCTGACGGCCTGGGAAAAGTGGCAGAGGATGGCACATGTGCTTGGGCCTTTGCACCCAAGTGGGAGACCTGGAAGAAGATCCTGACTTCAGGATGGTTCAGCTCAGGCTGCTGGGGGCTCTTTGAGGGAGTGAACCAGTGGATACAAGGTCTTTCTCTGTCTCTCCCTCCCTCTGTGTAACCCTGCCTTTCAAATAAATAAAAAACGATTTTTTAAAGACAGCAGAGGTCTTTGGTAGCTAGTGGTAATGAATTAATGAGATCTGGAGGCTGGGAGGAGCAGGTGGGAGTTCATTAAGAGGGCTGGGCAGGGGAAGGAGTTCTCCAGCTGCAGGTGAGCTCCTATCAGCCTGAGGATCTGAATAGGTAGGCACATCCTTTCCCTGGCAGGGGGGCTCCCACCTCACTGCTCACAGGAATTCACTGGCCTTGCTCTGGTGGCACAAGTTTCCTGACCAGCCTTCGGGTCAGGGTTTTTTTCTAGACTCTCTGGTGCGGTTGCCGCCACCAGTGGTAATCTCGATGTCTCTCCTTATTATCATCCTCTAAGAAATAAAACACGTGCTGAGGAATACTCACAGTCCAGCAGAGAATAGCAAATCCAAACCAGGCAACTCCCCAGGCGTGTCGGTTCATTGGTCCAGAGATCAGCTCATAGCAGCCCTGGAGAAGGGATGATCCCACATTGTTGTGAGGTGATCAAGAGGAAAAGGGAAGAAGAACACTGGGAAAGCTGATTCCTGTTTGAATCAATGCCTTCCAAAGTCCTGTTTTACGATTAGGCTGTTTGCACATCCTGTGGACAGTCAGCTATGGCCGTGTTTTGCTGAGTATGAATAATACTGTCGAACTTGCATTCTCTCTCACGTTTACCTGTGCTTTATCACTCAGCCACACTCTCAGAAGTGCTATTATTTTAGCAAGACATTGTTTTCCATAGTTGATAAGTGGATCATTCTTAATAAAATTTGAAATTTTTTCCTTCTCAAGCCTTTTATTGGTAGTTCGAGGGGCAGAGTTACTTTTCGATTTGTTTCTTTTTAAACAGAAACACTCCTGATCTATGAAAACCAAAGGTCTTCAGTTGCCATTTTTTATAATCGCTTAAGGAAACCCTATGTCATGCTCCCGGAATTCTTACTTGACAACGTATTTCAACATAGTGTTATTGAACCCTAGTGAGATCTTGAAGGGCCATGGTGTGCGAGTGAAAGAGCAATTGACTTTATTCGCTGAGTCATTCATGCGTGCATGTCATAATGCGTAATATTTGTATGTGCACACTCTGCTCACTAGGAAGAGCCCTGGAGTGCAGCACATGAGCGAGGCTCCAGCTGCCCTCTGAATGAGCTCAGCCTCGACGGGAATCACAGGTGATGCCCAGGGAATGGAATAACCCGGGCTGATTCCATGCACCACTGAGTCCAGAGGCAAACGGCCTAGAAAAGCTGATCTTGGGGCTTGGGCTCCACCCAGTGGCTCCAGATGACCATTTGAGGTTCTGTCTTTTATGACTGCCCCAGTCCCTTGTTCATCCATGCAGATGCCCCGCTTTTGCTGGATTTCACCTCTTTCTCTCTTCTCCATTTACATTAGAGCCACCTCCAATCACCTAGATGGCTCAGAGGAAAAATCTGGGAATTATCCTTACTCACCTCGTTTTCTGTTATGTAGTATCCAACACATAAGCAACTCCTTGCAATAGTCTGCTAACTGCCCGTCCTCCCTGCACCCTGTAGCCCGAGTCCACAGAATCTAGATTCATCTTTGTTTTTACACAGTCCTCACTTATTAAACTGGCCTTGTCATGCTCTCTTTGATATTACTCCAAAAAAACTAAGACTGCTTCATCTTCAGGACCATTGCACCTGCTGCTTCCTTTGTTTACAGCCCTTTTCCCAATTTTCCAGTGCCTCATTGCCTTACTGAATTTAGAACTCTGCAAATATGAACTCAACAAAACCTTCCCGACAACTACCCTTTCCTGAAAATACCCCTTCCTGCATCACACCCTACATATCCACCCTGCTCTATCTATGATCATGTATTTGTAACTACCTGAATTCTACCATGTTTGGTAACACGTCTCCTGTAGTACAATGCACGCTCCATGAGGGCAGGGATTTTGTCTTGTTCCTTGTTGAATCTCTAGAACCCAGAACCAGTGTCTGGAATGTGGTAGACACTTAGCAATTACTTAAAGAGTGAATAGAACTTGATAGTAAGTAATGGTTATAATAACATCATTTGCAACACACTTGATGGTTTACAAAATGTTGATTTATTAACTACTAACTTGGTCCTTATGACTACCTGGGAGGTGTTAATTCATACAATAATAATATATAAGAGCCTGCTTATGCCAGGTGCCTGGTGCTGGGCTTATCATTTGGCTGGGACAAGACACCAGTGGGGTCTTGTTTTCATGGAACTCATAGACAAAAGCCTTGTTTTTCTTGTTTTTTACTATAACTCCCTCTCATTTAGTGCCTTTTCATCTTAGTGCTTGATCTTCCATAGTTTTAAAATAATCTTGAAACGTAATGGTCAGAATTTGCATATAGAATTTCTGAGGCAGATGGATCAGTGCTGAACACATGCTACATGAAATTCTAGGTGATTTTTACTTTTTTTTTAACCACACGCATAACTTCCCTAATTTTGCTAGTTGCAAAGGCTTTGGCAGCACATCTGTGCATTGTTGATCTTGAAAAGCTACAACATGGAGGGGGGGAAAGGAAGGCACTTCTTTGTTCATTCACCCACCAAATAGTCATTGAGTGCCTCTTTGTGCCAGGCATTATGCTAAGGATTTTAAAAAATATTTTATTTATTTATTTGACAGGTAGAGTTACAGACAGAGAGAGAGACAGAGAGAGACGGAGAGAGGTCTTCCTTCCATTGGTTCACTCCCCAAATGGCTGCAATGGCCGGAGCTGCACAGATCTGAAGCCAGGAGCCAGGAGCTTCTTCCTGGTCTCCCATGCAGATGCAGTGGCCCAAGCACTGGGGCCAACTTCCACTGCTTTCCCAGACCACAGCAGAGAGCTGGACTGGAAGAGGAGCAACTGGGACGAGAATCAGTGTCCATATGGGATACTGGTGCTGCAGGCAGAGGATTAACCAAGTGAGCCACGGCACTGGCCCCTGTGCTAAGTATTAAAGCTATGCGATTAAATAATACATGACCTTTAAGGGAGGCTCACAGTGTGAGGAATGTGCATTTGGTCCAGTGGTGAAGACATCTGCATCCCACACCTGAGTGCTGGCCTCAATTCCTGACTCCAGCTCCTGACTCCAGTTTTCTGCCAGTGTAGACTCTGGGAAGCAATGGCCATTGCTCAAATCGGATTTCTGTTTCCGGAGTGAGAGACCTGGATTGCATTCCTGGCTTCTGCCTTTAGCCCTGGCCCAGCAGCTGCCCACTCTCAGCCAGTCTTGGATTTGAGGAGTGAATGAATGCAAGGGAACTCTCTGTCTCTCTCTATCTCTTTGTGTCTCCAAAAAATAATAAGTACAACTAAGAAAATAGATGTGTAAGAAGACATACTACAGCTCAAGGTAGTAGATGCAATCATAGAAGTAGAGGCTGCTAAGGACTGGGGCGGCACATTTGCTTTGTGGTAAAGGCTTGTTAGTAGGACCTGTCAGTCAGGGAGAAGAGTGGTGTATGGGAGTCTGGGAGACTAGGCTAGGGAGAATCACAAAGGGTTGATAAGGGACTGTGATGAGGGAGAGGAATGAATGAGAGAAGCATAGGGAATCAGCCACAGGGAAAGGAATTTCAGGACTCAGGAATTTGGTGCCTGAGAGGGGCTGAGTGATGACAATTTGTAGATAAGGCGGAGTGGTAGGTAGTCTGCATGGAGGTGTTAGGGGTAGACCAGGCCAAGGAACTCGCAGGGAAAGGGGTACTGTTTGTCAACATAGATCCCAAGCCAGCGAGAGGAAAAACAGTCCATCTTTTCCTCATCTGTGCTTTTAGGCTTGTTCTGGTGAATGTCACATGTGCTGGGGAAGAAAGTGTTGCTATGAAATAAACTGATTCTCTGAGGAAAATGTCCTTTTCATCCCTTTCAAAGAGAAGACAGAGTTTGGACACAAGCACAGTCCAATTGAGATTCGTTCACACGAGCCAGTTCGCATGTTGGAATATTGAAAGCATTTTATTAATACTGAGAGTAATAGTTCTATTGCATACTATGATTATAAACAATACATTTAATTTGTATAGAAGTCTGATTATAACTGATTTTTTTTTGAAATGCCCAGAACAATGTGGCCATGAAGCTGAATGAGGATTGCTTTGACACTTACTGCAAACTAATCTATCTTTCTTCCTTCCCCTTTTCTGGATCATTCTGTGCAGTCTTAGTCTGGGCACCCTGCCAGATCTGGCACCAGGACCAGCAGCGTGGCGTTCTGCATGCTGAACATGTGGTTTGTTGTTTACTCCCAAACTAAAGAGCCTGACATTTTCTAACTGTTTAAAGAACCCTCCACAAGGGGGCAGTCCCAAGGCAGTGTAGAGCATGACAGTGCAATGTCAGTGGATGCTGACTCCAGGAATATGGGAGTCCCCATGAGGGCCTTTGAGAAGTCTTACCAAGCCTCATGGCACATAGGCTGTGCTCCGATGAGCATTTCTGTGTTTCAGTAAAATAGGGGCCACACTGGCGCCATCTTTTCAGTATCCGTGGAATTAGCATATGCACTTAGGACAGTGTCTGGCATTTAGTAAGGACTCAATGAATGCTTCATGAGCATTTTATCAGCCTCTCTGCCTGAAAACAACTTCCTCAAAAAAAAAAAAAAAACCCATATGTGAACTTCCTAAATCTCCAGCAAAATACTCTTTGTTAAAAACACTGTCACACACCACTAGAAAAGGAATGTGAATGTGCAGTGACCTCGCTGGCCCTCAAAAAATTGCCCTTACTTTGGAGCTGACAAAACATTCTGTGTGCATATCATCCCTTCCTATTTATACGATGCAAAAGCAGAGCAGATCCCCATTTAAGGAAACTATTTCAATATAATTCTATACCAATTCTATACATTGTAAAATCACTTCATTAAAACAAAGTTGGGTTCTGCTATTGCAAATCTCCTGTTCTGTTAGTTTTATTAAAATACAAATTTCCTCATAGCAGCTCTCGATGGGCATTCACAGTTTACCTACAGAAAAGGGGGAAATGGTCAACATGAGGTTGGGGGAAAGGATGTAGCACTCCGTTCTGAGAGACCGTTATCTACAGCTGACCATGCTTCCTCATAAAGAGTGGGAGAATGTTCTGGCAGGTCTCGGCAGGAGAGAGGACTCACCTGATTGTGGTAATAACCAGGCACTCCTAGTTTGCAAGCCTCCAGGTTGAGGGGTTCTTTAAGATTGGTCATGACACAGCACTGGCGAGGCCAGGGGTAGTCGGCATCATTATTCTCAGCTCGGAAGGCAGACGTGTATTTCTGCCAGTCTGATGGGCCATTGACGCCACAGCAATTGTCCTGTCAGTGGATGAGAGACACACAATGCCCTTTCATGAGCCTCGCTCAAGCCATCGATGCAGCAAGTGAACTTTTAAATAGAAAGAAGAAGGGGCCGGGCGCTGTGGTGCAGCGGGTGAAAGCCCTGGCCTGAAGCGCCGGCATCCCATATGGGCGCCGGTTCTAGTCCTGGCTGCTCCTCTTCTGATCCAGCTGATCTACTGCCTGGGAAAGCAGTAGAAGATGGCCCAAGTGCTTGGGCCCCTGCACTTCCATGGGAGACCCGGAGGAAGCTCCTGGTTCCTGGTTTCGGATCGGTGTAGCTCCGGCTGTTGCGGCCATCTGGGGAATGAACCAGCGGATGGAAGATCTTTCTCTCTGTCTCTGCCTCTCTCTGTAACTCTGTCTTTCAAATAAAATTTAAAAATTTTTAAAAAGAAAGAAAGAAGAAATAGAGGGGCTGGCGTTGACCTGCTCCTTGCATTGCTGGCTGCTCTGCATCTATCCAGCTCCTGCCAATGCTCCCTGGAAAGTGGCAGAAAATGACCCAAGTGCTTGGGCCCCGTCACACATGTGGGAGACCTGGATGGAGTTCTGGTCTTCTGGCTTTTACCTCACCCAGCCCTAGCTGTTGTCATATGGGTATGAACCAAGGTTATAAGATCTCTCTCTTTCATTCTGCCTCTCAAATAAATGCATAATTTTTAAAAAAACATTTATTTATTTCAAAGGCAGAGTTACAGAGAGGCAAAGGCAGAGGCAGAGAGAGAGAGAAAGAGAGGTAGAGACAGAGAGAGGTAGAGAAAGAGAGAGAGGTCTTCCATCCACTGGTTCACTCCCCAGATGGCTGCAGCGGCCAGAGCTGTGCCGATCCGAAGCCAGGAGCCAGGAGCTTCCATCCAGTCTCCCACGCAGGTGCAGGGGCCCAAGGACTCGAGCCATCTTCCACTGTCCTCTAAAATAAAATAAAAAATTTAGCAGAGAGCTAAATTGGAAGTGGAGCTGTCAGGATTTGAACAATGAGATGCCAGCCCTGCAGGCAGCAGCTTCACTCGCTACGTCACAGCACCGGCCCCTGAATAATTTTTTATAAAATATTTCTTTATTTACTTGAGAGGAGAGTTACAGATAAAGAGAGACAGAGAGAAAGGTCTTCTATCCTCTGGTTCACTCCCCAAATGGCTGCAACAGCTGAAGCTGGACTGATCTGAAGCCAGGAGTCAGGAGCCAGGAGCTTCTTCTTGGTCTCCCAGGTGTGTGCAGGGGCCCAAGCACTTGGGCCATCTTCCACTGCTGTCCCAGGTCACAGCAGGGAGCTGGAGTGGAAGAGGAGCTGCCTGGAATTGAATCAGTGCTCTTATGGGATGCCGGCACTGCAGGTGGAGCGTAAGCCCACCATGTCACAGCACTGGCCTCTGAGTAAATTTTTTAAAAAACAAGAAGAAATGGAAATCATGCTATATTTTACTTCTAACAAATGAGAGTTGCAGGGCTCAATAAATCAATTTAGAGTTTATAGAACATTTTTCATAGCTTTTACTTGCCCATTAATGAACTCTGTAACCTTTGACATGTTATTTAAACTACCCGAGCCTCATTTTCTTTGTCTATAACATTAGGATAAATATACTTGTAGTGTCTGCTCCATAGAATTGTGATAATTAAGAGAGTTAACACACAATATGTTTAGTACAGTGCCTGGATCACAGTAAACCTTTAATAAACAATTATTAATACAAATATCTTGATGCAGCAATGCAAAAGAGGTATAATTATTCTAATATTACATGAGTAATTTGAAAATAAGGAGATTTATAAATTTACTGGTAAAGAAATTATGAGTAATTTTCTTGTTTTACTTTTCTGTATTTTTACTATTTTCTAGAGTGATTATGTTTTACTTCTAAAATGGAAAAGAAACTAGAAAAGCTAACTAAAACCTGGTGCCACACAGCCAAATCTCTATATGTGAAAGGAAGTTCAATCAGCACATGACTGATATCTTTACATTGTGAATAGGATTCTGGGTAGAAGGTTAAACAACTAATATTACTTCCCTACCTTTTAGAAAGTAAATTCTATGAAAATATTTCAGGAGAGGAAGTTAAAACCATAGGCACCTCTTAGAATAAATATAATTAATTAAACATAATGATAAATCAATTGTCTTTAAAGGATGTCCAATTTCACCACTGTTATGGAAACTATGTAGCCAGGAAAAATAATCATTCTGTTTTTTAAAAAATTTAATCATGAGAGAGAGAGAGAGAGAGAGAGAGAGAGAGAGATGAACTGTTCTCCACTGGTTCACTCGTCAATGCCAGAGGAGTCAGGAACTCAATCCAGGTTTCCTGTGTTGGCGTCAGGGACCCAAATACTTGAGCCATCACCTGCTGCCTTCACAGAGTGTGTGTTAGCAGAAAGCTTGAGACAGGAACAGAGAACCCGAGGCCACTGATATGGGATGCAGGTATCCCGAATAATATCTTGGCTGCCGCACTAAATCCCTGCTCCTATTCTGTATTTTGACCTGAGAATTCTAGGGGAAAATGGTTATGCTAGAGCCAGGCTTATTTCAGATTAGATTTTAGGTAGAAACAGAGAAGAATTAAGGCTCCCCAAATGAGCTTTGAAGCACTCCAACATTCAGAGTTGTGAAAATTCAGTAAAGGAGATTGAGAGAGGTACCAGATAGACAATGTTGGTGACATGTCCAGTAAGGTGAGGACAGAAATTTGACCACAGGATTTGGCAGGACGGATTATTATAAGGCTCATTTTGGTGGAATAGTAGGGTCAGAAGCCAACTGTAGTTACATGGAGGCAGATGAGAAATGTGAAAATGGAGACAGCAACTGTATATATCTCTTTCAAGGTTGACTGTGAACAGTAGCAGAACAGAATAGTGGGTGAATATTGGGAAAGAGATAGTTTTTTTGAAAGACAGACAATTTAAGGTCTCCTTTTAGGATGCTTCATGGGAGATATTGATGGGGCAGATCAGAACAGGGAAGATGATTAAAATGCGGGGTAGAAACAAAGAAGTTGAACAAAGAATACCCCCGAGACAGACATAAAATACACAGATGCAGATAAATGTAGATGGATATATTTGGTGGCAGAAAGATAAGATAGTTCTTGTCTGATTACTTCTATATTCTCCATGAAACATGAGCATCAGCTAAGAGTCTGGGTGAAGAGGGGGTGCTGGAGGTGTGAAAAGAGGGAAGAAAATGTAAAATAGTTGCAAGCAAATTTTCTGCAAAAAATTGAGTAGAAAAAATCTAGTGCGCTTTTGAATTGAAGCTAGCGTGACCATGTGACTTTGTCCAGCAATGCTAATTTCTTAGGGTATAGGTGAGGAATGGGCCAAAAATCATAATTCAATCCCAGTAGGGGTTGGTTAAGATTTAGACTGGTGAACAGAGACAGGGCAAGAAGTAAAGGTGACTGATACAGGAGTGATGGCCGGGCTGGAACCTACATATAAGTTAAGGAGGGGAGAGGGAACATGAAAAGGGTGATAGAAACTGAAAATGTGGTCATTTGGAGGCCTACTGGGGTGAAAATGATAGAAATAGAGATATTAGGGTAAAAGAAAAAATTATAGCAGAGAATGGGATTTTCTTCTTTTTTTTTTTTTATAAAGCTTTTATTTAAAGAATATAAATTTCCAAAGTACAGCTTATGGATTACAATCGCTCCCCCCCCCCCATATCTTCCCTCCCACCCGCTACCCTCCACTTTCCCACTCCCTCTCCCCTTGCATTCACATCAAGATTCATTTTCAATTATCTTTATACACAGAAGATCAGTTTAGTACATATTACGTAAAGATTTCAACAGTTTGCCCTCACATAGAGACACAAGTGAAAATACTGTTGGAGTACTATAGTATTAATTCACAATGTACAGCACATTAAGGACAGAGATCCTCCATGATTTTTTTGTAAAGAATTGATTAATTATCTATGCAATTTCCAATTTAACACCAAGATTTTTAATCATTTTCGATTATCTTTATATACAGAAGATCGATTCAGTATATACCATGTAAAGATTTCATCAGTTTGCACCCACACAGAAACACAAAGTGTAAAAATACTGTTTCAGTACTAGTTATAGCATTACTTCACATTGGATAACACATTAAGGACAGATCCCTCATGAGACGTAAGTACACAGAGAATGGGATTTTCTTAGATGGTACAGTTATTGGTGATGAGTTGCTGTTTATAGTTGTGGAACATGGTGGCTGAGGTAGAGTGGAGGATATGATGTTTGTAAGGGAGTAGGATATGGACTTGAGAAGCCACATGTTGGCTGAGACACCATATAGAAGTTTAGTTCTCTAGATGGGATGACAGGAGTATGAGGGAAGAGGTGGATAGTGAATGAGAGAGTAAAGTCTTTAATGAAGTCTTTCAAGCTCGGGTTGGGGAGGCTGATAAATAACATCAATAAGGAGGGTCATAGATGATGTAGATTGAGGACATTAACTTCAAATATTTGAAGGAAGAAGGAATGAAAGAAGGAAATAGCATGGTAGCCAAGAGGAACAGTGAGGATGCCTTGTCAAGGGGTAGGCCCTGTGCTATGAGGGGCAAGGGGGAAAAATGAGAGGGTATGTCCAACAGGGCACAGTCAGGATTTTGGTGAAATAAGGGGGTAAAGAGAGCTTAAAGAAGGAGTGGAGGCTATCAGGGGGTTGCTGATGAGACATTGTAAAAAGTTGGTGCTGGAGTGGGGGCTGGGAGCACACCATTGTGAGAGTTGGGTAGTTAGGGGTTATGAAGAGGATAACAATTTAGGTACATAGGGAAATATAGGAGTGAGAATGGATATTCCTGAAGACCTGGGTATCTGGTGGTATTTGAGGGAAACTTTTGTGGTTGCCAATTGGAGAAAGTTGAGCAATCAAATAAAATAATAGACACCTTTTCTTAGCAGGGCAAGCTTAAGGGAGGTGTGAGAAGACAGCAACAAAGCAAAACAGGTAGTAATTGCCACTTGAGTTCACAGTGGGGCAGAGAAGACAACATCTTTCTTTTATTGTAAGTGATACTTGAATTCTAAGAGGCACAACGTGTGATTGGTCTAAATGTCATGACAGTTTTATTAGCCCTGTAATTGTAAGCTCATCAACATCATAGCTTGCAATACAATGCAGATGTAGGGGTCCCACTGAGTCATGAGCACAACACTCCTCCCTGCATCCCTACTTTCCCATTCCTATCCTCTTGCCTCCACCCTCCTCCTGACCCCATAAATAAGAGGAATCGATGACCTTGTCTGTAAGGAGTCCTTTCCTGAGAGAATTCCCAGGGAGGCTGTAGTCCTCACACATTGAGTTCACTCCTGCCCCCACGTCCTGGTTACTAGTTTAGATCACAGTGGGATCCAACCTGGATCATAGGCCTCACCTGGAGCATGAGCCTGTCCCAGGTCCTGGTGACTCCATTGTTTTTCCATTGGTCATCATTGGTTGGAGGGCTGTTGTTCTGGTATCTCTCCAGCATCTGCTTCAGGAAGAGGTTGGGTGTGAACTGCATGGGGAAAATGAAACATGAGGGAGAGAGAGAGAGAGAGAGAGAGAGAGAGAGAGAGAGTTATAATCCCCACAGAGCTGAAAATACCCCCTCATCCAGTTGCTAGGGACACAGAACTTTCTCTCTCGGAGTAAAACTGTACTTAGATATACCAAGTACAGTCAGCTAAGGCTGTTTCTGGTTGTCTGAAGTCCCCCATCCTGAAAGAAATCCCTGAGACAAATTGGACAAACATTGTACGGCAGCTTAGGCCAGGGAATCCAGGAAAAGAATGAAAGACACTGTATTGGAAAGAAGTGTTCGAGGTGGTGGAATATGGATCATGGCACTGGAAGGCCAGGGGCCACGGCAGAATGGTGAGGAGCTTGCTATTTCACTTGCCAACTGTGCATCTTTCGACAAGTTACTTTATCTTTATGCCTCATTGTTTTCATCTGTGAAATGACAATAGTGATCATGTCTATGCCATAGATTTGTAAGGACTCAGTTTTGGGCAAGATGGCAGAATAGGAAGGGAGCACACTGTAGTCCGGGAAAAGACAGTTTAATAAAAGTGGAGATTCTGCAGGTTCAAGGAAGAGTTAGGGAAGAAACAGCAGAGGAAACTCTTCCAGAACTAGTGGTTCACGGTGGACCTATGTGGAGGGCATGGGCACCCACGGCTCAGGACCCCAGCTGCAGAATCTACACACCAGTGCTGGAAAGGGAGGAGCCAGAGATCAGAAACTGACTGCCTTCAATTCTGCTCAGCTGTGCGGAATTACTTCCCTTCTGAATCAAAAAAAAAAAAAAAAAAAAAAAAAGAGAGAGAGAGAGATTTACCATGCCTAACCTGGGTTTGTCACCTTTGGCACACCCTTAACCCTGAGGAACCAGAGCTCTCTGGCCACACCCATCTCAAGTCTCTAAGGCTCCATCAAAAGCAGACAGTCCACTTAATACAGCCATAGTATAATGAGAAAAAACACCACAATGAGGGAAGAAGAAACCAAAGAATATTTCCACAATGCCAAGCAACAAATGCAGAAACCAAGGAAACAAGAACAAGGAAGACATTATGATGCCCCCAAATGAACAAGACACCCCAACCCAAGATTATGAAGATGATGAGATAGAAGAAATGCAAGATACGGATTTCAAAAAATTTATGATAAGAACATTTAGAAGTCTTCAAAAACAAATTCTTGAACTACAGAAATCCTTACTGGACAGGATAGAAAATCTCTCTCGTGAAAATGAAATCTTAAGGAGGAATCAAAATGAAATGCAGAAACTAGTAGAACATGAAATTGTGATAGTGAAGAGAAATCAAAATGAAATGAAGAATTCAATAGATCAAATGAAAAACACATTAAAGAGCCTTAAAAACAGAGTCAGTGAAGCAGAAGAGAGCATATCGGACTTAGAAGACAGGGCACAGGAAAGTATACAGTCAAACCAATGAAAAGAAGAGGAAATTAGAAATCTAAAAAATATTGTTGGGAATCTACAGGATACTATTAAAAAACCAAACATTCGGGTTCTAGGAGTTCCTGAAGGCATGGAGAGGGAGAAAGGATTAGAAGGCCTTTTTAGCGAGATACTAGCAGAGAACTTTCCGGGTTTGGAGGACAGACACATCCTAGTACAGGAAGCTCATAGAACCCCTAGTAAACATGACCAAAAGAGATCCTCACCACGACATGTTGTAATCAAACTCACCATAGTGAAACACAAAGAAAAGATTCTAAAATGTGCAAGAGAGAAACGTCAGATTACTCTCAGAGGATTTCCAATTAGACTCACAGCAAACTTCTCATCAGAAACACTACAAGCTAGGAGGGAATGGTGAGACATAGCCCAGGTACTGAGAGAGAAAAACTGCCAGTCCAGAATATTATATCCCGCAAAGCTCTCATTTGTGAATGAAAGTGAAATAAAGACCTTTCATAGCAAACAGAAATTGAAAGAATTTGTTGCCACTTGTCCAGCTCTGCAAAAGATGCTTAAAGATGTGCTCAACACAGAAACACAGAAACATAGTCATCAATATGAAAGAAGGTAAAGGAAGAAAATCTCACAGTAAAAGATCACATGAAGTTCAAAGCATATATTAGAAAATATCTTTGGGAAAATGGCAGGGCAAAGTTACTACTTATCAATAGTCACATTGAACATAAATGGCCTCAACTCTCTAGTTAAAAGAATACATAGAAAACCTAAACAGACCCATAACTGAGACAGAAATTGAAACAGTAATAAAGGTCCTCCCAACAAAGAAAAGCCCAGGATCAGATGGATTCACTGCTGAATTCTACCAGACATTTAAAGAAGAACTAACTCCAATCTTCTCAAACTATTCAGAACAATCGAAAAAGAGGGAATCCTCCCAAATTCTTTCTATGAAGCCAGCATCACCTTAATCCCTAAGCCAGAGAAAGATGCAGCATTGAAAGAAAATTACAGACCAATATCCCTGATGAACATAGAAGAGTCAAAGGGATCGCACAAACAAGGCTAGTGGCTGCTAATACTAACTGATAGAATTAAAAAGGAGAGAACAATCCAACATGGGAAGCGGGATACACAGCAGACTCATAGAATGGCAGATGTCCTAAACAGCACTCTGCCCTCAGGACATTCAGATATGGCTGAAGAGCCCATGAGAGTATTTTAGGCATGGAAAGCCAGGACACTCTGGCAAAAAACAAACAAACAAAAAAACCCAAAAACCAAAACAAAACAAACAAAAAAAACCCAGTAGAAGATTGAAGTTGGTGAACTCAAAAGGCTTCCATAGCCTTGGAAACTCATGACTAGAGCCTAGGGAGATTACTGACGCCATAAACAAGAGTGTCAATTTGTTAAGTCAACAACAGGAGTCACTGTGCATTTACTCCTCATGTAGGATCTCTGTCCTTAATGTGTTGTTCAATGTGAATTAATGCTATAACTAGTACTGAAACAGTATTTTACACTTTGTGTTTCTGTGTGGGTGCAAACTGTTGAAATCCTTACTTAATATATACTAAATTGATCTTCTGTATATAAAGATAATCGAAAATGAATTCTGATGTGGATGGAATGGGAGAGGGAGTGGGATATGGGAGGGTTGTGGGTGGGAGGGAAGTTAATGGGGGGAAAAAGCCATTGTAATCCATAAGCTGTACTTTGGAAATTTATATTTACTAAATAAAATTTAAGAAAAATATTAAATAAAGTGCACTTTTGTGTACCTGGCACATAGTAAGGGCTTGATACATGTCAGCTACAATATTATTGTACTAAGTATGATTTTTTTAAAAAAGTTTAATTTACTAGCTTGCAAGGCAGAGTGATGAGGACAGAGAGAGAAAGAGCTTCCATCTTCTGCTTCAGTCCCCAAACATTGAGGCAACAGTTGGGAGGGGCTAGTCAAGGCTGAAGCCAGAAGCATCCAGGTAAGTTTCCTGTGCAGCTTGCAGGGACTCAAGCACTTGAGCCATCACCTACTGCCTCCCCGGGGGTTAGCAGGAAGTTAGCAGGAAGAAGCAGAGTGGGACCTCAAACCCAGGCACACTGACACAGGATGCCACCATCCCAAGTGGCATCTTAACTGCTGTGACAAACGCCCGCCCTGCAAATGCGGATTCTATTGTCACTTGTGCTCTGTGCTTTATGAGATTGTACTCACAAAGTCTCGTTGTGTTGCAGCTGTGATACAAGATGCCACTTCAAATCCGTACACTATAAACATCAGAATGAAATACTGGAAGGGAAACAAATGAGAGAAAAGGATTGCATTTGCTCCCAAAGACAGACTTCGCCAAATGATTGTTGTGGTTTTTCAGCACATTCCTCTGAAAAAAATCATCCAATCATTTACATAGATATTCAACAAACGCTGGGTGGAGAGAAAAGCTTGATGCAAGTTAGCTCAATTCTCTCCTATTCGTCACAGGACGAATGGCCACTGACCACAGAGCTTTCCCAGACCAATATCCTGAATTTCTATTTTAACTGAGAAAGACAAATACAAGAGAAAGAACTGATGTGTGTGTGTGTGTATGTGTGTGTGTGTGTGTGTGTGTGTGTATACAACCACCTGTACATTCAGTGGCTGGTAAAAGTCTGAGTGTCTCACACACAATGTAGAGCTTCATAATCCCCTTTCCTTGGGAGAATTTTTTTCAATGGTTTGTTGAAAATTTAGAATCACAGAGGTCAGAAAGAGATGACCCAAATCCTTTTTAACAGTTGGTGTCCCTCCCAACAAGCATCCGTTCTTTTCAGAGAGAAGTAGGTGGTTTCCCGCACACTTGCTGGCATTCTCATGTCACCTTTCTCCCCTCACTGACAGGCTCAGGTGAATGAGACAGAGCTGGGGTGTCGCTGTTGTGTGTGCCCGTGACGGCTCCACAGGTCACAGACTCTTTGGGCTTGAAATGATCTGAACTGCAAATGACTTCTAAATCTGGGATGGGAGTGGTTGGCGAGTTTTGTCTTTGCCTTCCTAAGCCTGGTACCTGAGCTTTCTGGTCCTTGTATCCTTGGGAAGGGGCACTGTGCTCCATGCCAGTGGGGGAGGGCAGGGAAAATCTTCTCTGGGTCTGGGTATGGGAGACCCTATGAGCACAACCATCTGCTGCCCTCAGCACCTGGCTGAAAACAAAGTTCTGGCTGCGAGTCACCAGTGGGAGGCTGTCAGAGGCACAGATCCTTTTCTCCTGTGTTAGCTGCTGCCTTGCTCTTGGTCAAGAGCTTTGGGGTTCCTCCTACAGAGACTCTGAACATCTTAGCAACACTACAGGGAGCAGGGGGTCAGGCATTTCTCCTTCAGTCCCTTGAATGGGAGGGAGAGCTGCTCCTTTGGCTGTGTGAGCCACACACGTGACTGGCCCAGAGTGAGGCTGGGACACAAGTGTAGGTTGTCACTGGAGACACCTGCCTCTCTTCTCCCTCTCCCCTTTTTTCCCCCACGTTCCTTTCCCCACCTTCTCAAAGTGGATCCTTTTGCCCTCGAACTAACTCATACTGAGGAATCACAGAATGTAAATGTTCTGCATTTGTGAAGTACCAGGATGATGGTTAACTCAAAGGGAAAGTAAACCAGCAACACTTTCAGTGGCTGGACTTGTTCTTTAAGGTGGAACTCAGGCCCTGCAGCATTTGGGGAGGGAACTTATTTCAGGAAGTTTGAGTCCTATGTGTGTGCAAGGATGTTTGACATAATGTGAGAATTACTGCCTGGAGCATGGGGGCAGGGAGTAGATGTCAAGGCCAAACCCAGCTTTCTCAGCCATGCTTGCATCTGCAAAGGCAGGACATGATCCTGCTGGCTGTGGTTTGGGGCAGAAGCCTTTCTGGGGGTACACAGAGGCAGATGCAAGCTGCACATATGCTCTGCAGCAGTGCTTATTGAAGTTTCTAGGGGCCCTGAAAAACAGAGTGAATGAAAATGTGAGAATGCAGAGCCTGTACAAAATCATTATCCTTGGGCTGAAAAACATCTTCAAAAAGTTTCATGCTTTTTCTTAAAAATTTACACATTTATAAACATTTTTTATTTTATGTTCTATCAATACATGATTAATACCAAAAATAGCAATTTAAATTACTTATTATCAAGAGATCTAATAATCAAGTTCTCACTGTGTTTCCCTAACTATACCTGTTGGAAGCATGCAGATACCAGCTGGAGAAGCACAGATCTGGGGAATATTCAGCAGCGTCACCCCCAAGTGTCTCCCCTTTGGCTTCTCTGTACATGAATTGTTTGGATTTGTAATAATGGAGGGACTTCACTGCAGGGAGAATCTTACCTAACATCTGACATTCTGCTTCCTCCTGCCCCACTGAAAACCAAGCATTCTTCTCAGTAAAGCAGAAATAATCCATCAAACTTGCTCCAAGGAAACCCCGGTAGAGACTTTCAAGGTCTTACCGCCAGAAGGATTTTCCTGTTGGACTTCATGATGCCCACAATGCCTAGAACAGACAGGCAGAAGAGGCAGATGCCAACGAACATGCCAATCCAGGCAGCCCCATAGATGTCATCATTGTTGGTGGCTTCAAGCAGTGGGTAGAGGCTGTGTTGGTCAGATACAAAAAAGATGCACTCTGCAGTCAGGGCAATGCCACACATCTGGGGGCAGAGAGGGTTCTGTCAAGCTGGCAGCCAATAGTGCGACATTGGGAAAGGGACAGAGAGGTGGGGTGGGAAGAGAACTCCCTCCTGTGCATAGATTTTATGCAACTCTAGGATATTAAACAATTAGTTTCATTGGCGAATTTCTTGCATACCTTCTTCCATACGTTACTGTCTTATTGCTATTTGGGGAAAGACCCAGATCATTTCACATCATCCATTAAGTCTCTGGTGCATGAAACATTCAGACACAATGCCTACGTCCATGAAGATACTTCTCTCTCTGCCTCCCCTAACCATCCAAATTCCTGGATTAGGATATTTAAGGAGTTCTTGGTCATATTTACCAAGGAGAGCTTGAAGGAACCTTGGTGGTTATCTTTTCCCAAACCCCTCCTTTGTAGATGAGGAATCTTAGTCTTGAAATATGATGATTTGTCCAGAGTCACCCAGAGCATCAGAGGCAGAGCTGGGCCAACAACTTGCTCTTTTGACTCCCAGGCAAGAGTTCTCCAACCTCACTCCACCATGCCCAGATAACTTGGCTTCTGAGCTATTCTCACAGCCTGCTTCTGATTACATAAAAAAAGTAAACATCTGCCCCATAGGAATTCAAACCAAGGAGAAAGAGGAGAGAAATACTATAGTGTGTGCATGGTGGGGATGTCTGGGGCACTGACAATGGTGGACATGACTTCACTTGTATTGTAAAGTTGGGAGAGAGAGGTGGTGCAGCAGGTTAAGCTGCTGCTTGCCACGTCTCAGCCACTGACTCCTGTTTCAGCTCCCTACTAATGTTCCTGAGAAAGCAGTGGAAGATGGCCCAAGTCCTTGGCCATCTGCTTCCACATGGGAGACTCAAATGAAGTTCTAGGCCCTTGGTTTCAGCCTGGCCCAGCCCTGGCTGTTGTAACCATTTGGGGAAAGAACCAGTGGATGAAAAACCTTTGTCTCTTATACTCTCTGAAGTCTGCCTTTCAAATAAATAAACAAATAAAATCTTTTTTAAAAAAAGTAAAGTTGGGAGGGAAGTATCTATATTTTCCATTGCAGTCTTTTGACACATTAAATGGTTATATTTGATTAATGATATAATTAACTTCTAGCTAGCATATTTACCAACCCATTTCTTAAAATTAAAATATATAATGAGCTACCTATTATATTGTTCCTTTCCTTTAAACTCTCACTTTTGATTACTCTAAAATCATGATTAAAGGCAGAGCAGAATTTCCTAAAAAAACCACTGATTACTTACACCAGTAATCACATTTCCAAAAATCAGCAAGCCTTGGAAGCAACGGACAGTGGAGTCATCTTTGACCATCTTCAGGATTTCACTGAGGCTGAAGACACAGTGGAGAACATTAGAACTTACTAGGAGCAGGTGACAAATGATGCTGTGAGTGCCACAATATGAATAAATCACATTTTTGTGTGTTGCTTTCTTGTGTCCCAAAGCACCCAAACTAAAGCTGTATAATTTTTTAGCCACAGGTGAAATTTGCTTACTGAACTCAGAAATCACAATAGTTTTGGCCAGCGCCATGGCTTACTTGGCTAGTCCTCTGCCTGCGGCTCCAGCACCCTGGGTTCTAGTCCCAGTTGGGGCGCCGGGTACTAGTCCCAGTTGCTCCCCTTCCAGTCCAGCTCTCTGCTGTGGCCCTGGAGGGTAGCAAAAGATGGCCCAAATGCTTGGGCCCTGCACCCGCATGGGAGACCAGGAGGAGGCACCTGGCTCCTGGCTTCGGATCAGTGCAGCCCCAGCCGTAGCGGCCATTAAGGGAGTGAACCAATGGAAGGGAGACCTTTCTCTCTTTCTTTCT
The DNA here is from genome assembly GCA_949820135.1 of Sylvilagus floridanus. Lineage (NCBI taxonomy): Eukaryota > Metazoa > Chordata > Mammalia > Lagomorpha > Leporidae > Sylvilagus > Sylvilagus floridanus. Next base: position 72,929,896 of record OX463244.1, on the reverse strand, counting down.
CTCTCACTGTCTAACTACGCCTGGCCCAAAAAAAAAAAAAAATCACAATAGTTTTTAAAAGAAGAAAAAAAAAAATAAAGGCTTCCAGAGTCTGATTGGCAGCTTTCTGGAGCTCTTTAAGATGCAGTGTGTTTAGAAAGCTTACTTGTGCGAGAAGAACTGAGATCCCACATGGCCAATGAGAGCATAAAGAGCAGGTGTGTGGTGGTGATGACTTTGCTGGGCGAGGCACATGGAGATCTCTCTCTAGTCCCACCCACCCCTACCCCCACTGCCCCTGCTGCTCTTAAGGCAAATTGAAACCCAGAGGGGAAACTCTAAGCCAGTTAGTGGTTAGCCCTCATATAGTCTGTGGGCTGCTGTCAAAACCATTATTTTGTTCTCTTCAGAACTAACTGGCAAATTCCAAAGTTCCTTGTCCTGTAAGAGGGGAATTTGAAGGAGAAGAGGGACTCACTTTCAGTCCCTGCCATGTGCCACTGCACCAGGGACTTCACACGCATGCATCTTATTCTCATAACCCAATTAGGGAGAAAAAGCAAAAGGTGAGGAGGAGCCATACTGCAGACCAGGAGACTCAAGCTGGAAGTGCTAAATTAAGTTCTGGTGAGTCAGCCCATAACAGCAGAGCTGGGCTCGAGCCCTTGGTTTGCATGTCTCTGAAGCACAACCTCTTTCCCTCAGCCCACAGGGGCTCCCGAGACTCATCACAAGGTTCAGTGCTACACAGCTGAACACGGGCCTCTGGCCTCCCTGAGGATTCTCTGGAAGGAACACAAGGTAAGTGTTTGGAGCAATTATTTTGGCTTCTGTGCTTGAAAGTCCTTGAGAAAATCTGTCCACCTCTCTCAACATGTTATTCATTAAGCTCATTAATAAGCTGATTCATGCGTTCATGGTCTAAATATGCATTAAATGAAACAGTTTGTGTTTAATGGTATACAAAGATATACAAAGGAGATTATTGTAATCTAGAATTTTATGCTGTATAGGGCAGCTAAGATATGTTCCTAAATCATTGGAATATATGTAGTAGGGCCTTAGGTACTGGGGGAATTCTGGGGAGGAACAGATGTAGGCTTTGCAGGATGTCTATCGCCTTGGTCAGTACAGTTGGGCATGTGTGGAGGATGGTGGGGAAGAGATGACATTCCAGGGAAAGGGAAAACCAGGGAGTGGAGACATAGAAGAGCCAGCTTCTATGTCTACCCATTTGGCAGAAGTCCTGGTTTGGGGAGATCAGTGGGAGGCAGCCTTCTATATGACTCAGACTTGCTAAGTTTTAACTTCATTATTACCCTTTATTGTGTGTATCAGCAACTTTCCAAGAAATCGGTTACTCTCTAAATATTTTGCCTTATGTGTTTAACTTGATAGCTGTGGGAATTTAAAAACGTTAAACTTTATGAGCTTTTTCCACTGAGGATTTGGCACTTGGGGGTGGCACTCCATCCGTGTTTGGGGAAGGAATGGAAGACTCTGGGCCATTGTCACAATATCCCCACATGTGGCTTCTACATAGAGATGCCACTCATTTCCTTCCAGTCGTGGTTGCACATTAGACTGAGAGGATCTCAATATCTTGAAAGATTTAATGTATAACTCAGCCCCACCCCCACCCCCCCTCCAAGGGAGACTAACTCACATAGCCAGATCAGTCACATTGTAAACTTCATTACTGGCATGTAGGACATGACATTAACCCCAGCCATTTGGGTTACAATTTAAACTGGAGACTCAGATAAAGAGACTGTGAAGAAAGAAGTTCAGATAAACCAAGAATATAAAGGGCAAAAATCCGGAGAGGCCGGGTTAGCACCATTCTCGATCAGTATTGTACTGATAAGGCACTGGCTGTCAGGAAGTAGCCTATGCCTGCGCCGCGGCTCACTTGGCTGATCCTCCGCCTGCGGTGCCGGCACCCCAGGTTCTGGTCCCGGTTGGGGTGCCGGATTCTGTCCCAGCTGCTCCTCTTCTGGTCCAGCTCTCTGCTGCGGCCCAGGAAGGCAGTGGAGGATGGCCCAAGTCCTTGGGCCCTGCATGGGAGACCAGGAGGAGGCACCTGGCTCCTGGCTTTGGATTGGCGCAGCGTACCAGCTGTGACGGCCATTTTGGGGGTGAACCAACGGAGGGAGGGCCTTTCTCTCTCTCTGTCTCTCTCTCTGTCTAACTCTGCCTGTCCAAAAAAAAGGGGGGGGGGGCAGCCTAACTGTGGCAAGTGCTTGTGCTTCCAAGCAGGAAGAAGACACTTTCTTCTTTGGGTGAATTCAATGGTGACTGGCAACATGGATTCAAGGCAGAAGAGACTGTCCACAGTAGGATAAAGGGGAGAAGAAGGAGTATAGAGAAAAAGGACAGGGTTAAGGAGGCCATCAACAAACGGCCTTTATTGGTTCAGAAAGGAGCTAGATTTACACCAGTGACTCAATTATGTTCCACAAAACACAGCTTCTCCAAAGACTGCCACACACAGGTTTACGACAAACGAATACTCCGTGGGAGAGTGGCGTGAGTCAGAACTCATGTGGAAAATCGAAGGCAAGAGGGGGAGAAAAGGAGGGAGGAGGCAGATAGGGTTCTGTTGAAACTGGAGAAAGCCACGGGTCAAAGAGGCCTTGGCAGCGGTGTGGTAGGAATGCCAGGGAGGCAGCTCCGCTGTGGCTTGGCTTACAGCAGGCACAGATAGGTGGACCGGCAAGAGATTCAGGAATTGTTTGCCACCGGCGCTTCCTCGTTTTTACTACCTGGTCTCTTCTCCCCTCGCTGGCATCAGTGGCACACGCTCACTTAGAAAGCTAGGTTTTCTCCCAAAATAACAAAACTGCAAATGCTATCATCTAACAGCAGGTGTGCCGCTCTCCACTCCAAGTAGGCCCTGTGTTCTCCACAGAGCTGTCATCTCACCAGCAAACGTTTGCGTTTGTTTCCTACTGCAGCTGTAACAAATCACCACAACTCAGTGGTTTACAATCACCCTGGTATATCATCTCAGGGTTCCGGAGGGCAGAAGTCTGGAGTGCCAGTGGGCCAAAGCCTCAGTGTCAGCAGGGCTGCACTCCTTAGGGAGCTAGGAGGAGCATCTAATTTCATGCATTGTTCCGATGAAGAGGAGGGGCATTGGGGGAGATGGATCAATTTGTCCACAGCCACATTGTTAGTGTAGAAGCTGAGATTCGAACCCACATCTTCCCAGCTCGAGATCATTTACTTTACCACCGTGTGGTTCATAAAGTCCTGCCACGCTGCTGATGTTTTCAATAGAAAAAGAAACATAGGCTCAACAGGCTAATCCTCCGCCTTGCGGCGCCGGCACACCGGGTTCTAGTCCTGGTTGGGGCACCGGATTCTGTCCCGGTTGCCCCTCTTCCAGGCCAGCTCTCTGCTGTGGCCCAGGAGTGCAGTGGAGGATGGCCCAAGTGCTTGGGCCCTGCACCCCATGGGAGACCAGGAGAAGCACCTGGCTCCTGCCATCGGATCAGCACAGTGTGCCGGCCACAGCGGCCATTGGAGGGTGAACCAACGGCAAAGGAAGACCTTTCTCTCTGTCTCTCTCTCTCACTGTCCACTCTGCCTGTCAAAAAAAAAAAAAAAAAAAAGAAAGAAAGAAAAGAAAAAGAAACATCAGGCTTGCTGCTTTGCCCACTGTGGGAGCAGGGAGAACAAATGCTTTTTCCATGCTCAGAGGACTCTGCCTTCGCAAATGATAGAGCACCAGGCCTATCTTCACGCGCTTCTTCAGGGTCTCGTTTCCCTATCCCTTTAACACTGCGCTAAAGCACACACATTTCCCCGAGACCCGGTGCTGCACTCACGTGCTTTTCCAGGAAGCTTGTCTAGAGGGATCCTAAACCTGCCACGCTTCCACCTGTCCCCTGGGACCAAGTTCTAGGAGGAAAATGTACTGTGCAAGTACAGTATTGAGGAGTCACCATTTCTTGGCCTCTCCTTGACCATTTGTATTTTAGACTAGGTTAATGTTTGCTGCATTCACCAAAAAGCCAGAAGCGCCAAGAGTGTATTCGAATGGGTGTGGTCTAATGGTGAGCACACTGGGTTTGACATCAGAATGTTTGGGGTTAAAGGATGCTCTGTCATTACTATGTAACTTTGGGCAATGACCCCATTTCATTGTTTATAAAATGGGTAGAATACAACTTGCTGAAGGAGGTATTGTGGTCATAAAATGAGATAAAAGATGCAGAAGTGGTTGGCAAATACTCAGACTGGTTACAAACATAAGAAACAATCAGTGATAACCAGGGGATATTTGGAAGGATGGGGTATTGGCTGTGGTTTTACTTTATCTGCCAGTGACCCTTGAGGTATAGGAAGGAGGTTTTAATGGTGACTGGTCCTACAGACAAGGGCTCCTGAGTGGAGGAGAAGCAGCCTCCCTTCCACTTTCCCTCCATTCACTGCCCAGGGACTGCTCTGCTGCAGGGGCTTGCAGGACTCACATAAAATTACCCACTGGATGGGGCTGGCGCCATGGCTCACTTGGTTAATCCTCCGCCTGCAGCGGTGGCATCCTACATTGGGCACCGGGTTCTAGTCCCGGTTGCTCCTCTTCCAGTCCAGCTCTCTGCTGTGGCCTGGGAGGGCAGGAGAGGATGGACTAAGTGCTTGGGCCCCTGCACCTGCATGGGAGACCAGGAAGAAGCATCTGGCTCCTGGCTTCAGATCAGCATAGCTCCGGCCGTAGCGGCCATTTGGGGGGTAAACCAACGAAGGAAGACCTTTCTCTCTGTCTCTCTCTCTCACTGTCTGTCTGTCAAATAAAAAAATTTTTTTCATTAAAATTATCCACTGGTGCTTCTTGGGTTCATGGGAAAAAAAATCTTTTTTTCAGTTGTGTTTGGGGTGTGGCCAGAGTCAGGAACCAAGTAGCACATCCTTCAGGGAGTGCCCCTCAGAACATTCCAGCAGCATTCCTAAGCAGTTAATGGGCTGCATCCCTCTGGCTTTGGCCAGCTCTGAGGCACCTGCTCCAGATGTGAGGTGAGGGAGAGATGACCTCTGGGGCCGTCCTCTGTGCTGGGTTGCTTTCCCCTAGACACAGAAGTGGCTTTGAGTGGACTCTGTTCTGCCTCCCGGTTACTTTCTGTCTGAAGGGTTTCCTGCACTTTATTGCAAGGGTGTCCCAGACAGAAGACTGTAGGACCCTTTCGTATTTGCCTTTCTAGTTCCAAAGTGGCACAGTGCTCGACACAGGGCAGGCATTCAATCATTTAGCTAAATAAAAAGATAAATAAGTAAATGCTTGCTTGACTAAAGGAATAAATACACAAGTTAGTGATTTGCCTAGTGCTTTATTGCAGGACCACTTAGAGAGTATGGTGAAATAGAAAAAACATGGGGTTTGGGCAGACCAGGGCTGGAATCTTAGATCTACCACTGAGCAGTTTTGTGATTCTGGCAAATGACTTAATCCTGTTTACTTTTCATCTCTGAAATGGAAATAGTAAGCCTAACTTCAAGGTTGCTGTGAAAATTAATTGAAAATATATGTGAAGTTCTAGTACAGTGCTAGTTATCTACCCAACCTTAATTTTCTTGATTTCTTAATTCTTTCATTTTCTTAAATTTCATTAAATAGACACACCAGAGCAAATAAATGAATCGTGAAGGTGCCTAGGGCAGTGCTTTATTTTTTAGACCCAGAGTCTCATTTTCTAGGGAAATATGGACATAAAATTTCAATAGGGACTCTACTGTACTAAAACAGATCAAAATCTATGCTTGTTTGGCTGATACAAGAGTGGGCTCAAAGATCATCCCTCACCATCTCTAAGCCACATGGTGAGTCCCAGAGTGGTCAGAAACTACTGTTCTAGAACTAATGGAAAAGAAAGAAAGATGTAGACAAATTACTGAGTATAGAAGTAGTAACCTAAGAAGTTAGAGGACATTTAAGAGTGAAGTTGAAAGCACTGGTCATAGTGTGTAAGTTGACCTTCTTAGTTTCTGTGCCAGGGAAACCCCAAATCAGTAGAAGCCGTCTAGGAAAGGCTCCCGGAAAATGGAGACGTCAGTTTTCTTCCAGAGCACATGAGCTGGAGGATCTCTAGAAAGGGTTGCATTCTGGATACACTTAGAGAAAAGGCAACACGATTTCCATGAAAGAGAAAGATCAGGCCTTGCGGATCTTTCCAGAGAGGACAGGCATCGAGAAAGGGCAAGAGAGAGAGACAAATGGGCACTCTTCTACCTACAGAACATACACAGCTGTGTTTGTGAGGCCTGGCTGGTCGGTGTGCCTGAGTTAATCACTCCTTGAGTCTTCTCTCTGCCTGCTAGGTGGGGAAGCATTGACGTGAATACCTTGGCAGCTAATTCTCTGTATCAGCTTGGCTAGGATATGGCCCCTGTGCTACTCTACGACCCTGGTCGCCATGCTGGATTCTCAAAGGGAAAGACAGGGTGTCACAGGAAGAAATCCACAAAGAAGGAAAACCTCCCAGTTCTTTTGGGGGCTTGGCTCTGATTCTGTGACATGGTGAGCCCTCCCTTCCAGCCTACGGCACTGAACGAGGGAGCTCTTTCAAGCGCAGTCTTCTGAAGCTTCTCTGTGTTATGCTAGCCCTTTATGCGTGGACACTAGGTGTCTTTGCCTGCCAGGGCTAGAGAGGAAGCAGACGGGATGTGGTGAATTAAACAGTGGGACATGGTGGAGGGCAGAGTAGTAACTGTCCATTTTAGGAATGATAGTGCTGCAGACTGAAGGTGAACAACTCACTTCAAAATGTTTTCTACATAAAGGAATAGCTCCTCTGAACCCCGCCCCGAAGAAAACCTTCCAAGTGACCTGGCGTCATGATGATTTACTGAAATTGCTCAACACCCAGGAGTTTCTTTGCCTTGAGATTTTTAAAAGGCCAAAATTATATTTCACTCCCACTCCCCCACTGCTTGGATTTTCATTCTGTTCACTTATAAAAAAATCATTCATATACTTAGTGTTCATGTTTCCAGACACGTTGAATAGTTCTAAAAACAGTTGCTTGCTAAACAAGCTGATTTTTCAGAGCAGAAGAAAAAAAAGAAATGAGAATCTCCTACCAAGCACGAGATGATTTTTTTTTCAAGTTCATAACCTCTTTTCCTCACTCAAGTTTGTTGCAACAGAGAATATACAAGCCACACCTCAAACTCCAGCTCATGCTATCGAAATCTGGATAAACAAAAGAAGAAAAAGAAAAGAGGAGAAAAAGGAGAGGTAGAAATCCAAGAAACACAATATGCTATTGCCTTAGCCTTGACTTTGAAACTCAGGACCAGAGAGTAGACAGTTATTGAGCTGAGAGAGAGGCGTAAGATGGGTGAGGAAATTTAGGATCAGGACAATCGCAGTTCTGCCTAACTTTGGGGTAGAACGAGTCCCTGGCAGTGATGAAAAGAGGAGCTGCTTCTCACGCCTGTGATCCCACAGCTTCTGCACCCATTAGTTTTTCTTGCTTTAAAGCTCGAATCCTGCATTAACTGTTGTGGTAGCCAGCAGCTGTGTGCAGTGATTTAGAGTCAAATGAACTTGATTCAATAGAAGTAAAAATTCAGTTCTTCAGCTGCACTAGCCACATTTCAAACCATTCCATAGCCACAGTGCTATGGTAGTAGCTGTTGTCTAGAACCTTTTCTTTATAGGAAATTCTCCTGGGCAGCGCTGCTCCGGGTTTCTGGGGCTGTCTGTGATGATTGCAGTCACCCACCCCTGAAATCAAGGACTACACTGCAGGTAGGTGCTCAGTGCTCTCAGGTGTGGGCAAAGCCAGCAGCACACCTAGCCCGCAGGGCGAGAATATGATGGACAGTCCTTGGGCCAGGTGAGAGGAGGGCCACTCCTTACAACTGTGGTCTCTGTCCCAGCTGGAGAACAATGGCCCATCAGGGTGGTGGGCAGCCTGAGTGGCTACAGGCTGACTCCAGATCAGGGTGCAGCACATTGGGGCCGACTGACATTTGCTCTGGTTAAGAAGGTAAGCAGGAATGTTAAGAAGAAATTTTGTTTTGTTGACTAAATGATGTCTAAAGGTCCCTTTGTATGTAAAAGTCTGTGGTTTTTCCCAGGTAATTCAAAAAATGGGAAGATTTTTAAGCCTAGTCTAGCAGAAAGCAAATCACTGTTGTAGCAGAAAGCAAAATAAGAAAGTTTCCTCCTCACTGAGAAAGTTAATAAAAAAATAATTTCTTCACAAGATTTGAGAACTACATTAACCTAAGTTTTGTATATAAACTGAAACATAGATATATGAAACCTGAATTTTTTTCTTCTTGTGCTTAGCAATTCCAAAGCAAGAAATAGTTAATAAACACTGTCATTATTGAAAAAAGACATTAAAATTAATAAAATTCTCATGTGTCAAAAATATTTAAAATTAGAAGTGGGGTTTAAACTTATAAACATGAATAAGAGATAAAATATTAGCATTATTTGAAAATTCACTTGTATTTTATATAAAAATATTATAGTAAAAATATATTTAGGACTTTTGGATTCTGATGGCTCAACTAATGGGTGAAGAATGAAAATGAACCATGTAAAAATCACACTGGGTCATTAAAGCAGATCTGTTGACTTACTTTAACTGACACACGTACTGAGCTGAACTGTGTGCAGAGAACTGACAAATGAGTATGTTGTCTCACGGATCTTATGAGTTGGCAAGACCAAGAGATTTCTAACTAGAACACCAGGGAACTTCCTGCTAGGCTATGGGGCAGAATATTAAGATGGAATATGACCAGTTTCCTTAAATTTTCTTTGCCTTTCTGACTAAAGAAAATCAGGGGTCTCTAAAGGTGTTTTTCTATCTGAGATTTAATCAAGAGATACAGGATTGGGGCTGGTGCTGTGGCATAGTGGGTGAGGCCACTGCCTGCAGTGGTGGCATCCCATGTGGGCTCCGGTTCGGAACCCGGCAGTTCTACTTCTGATCCAGCTCTCTGCTATGGTCTGGGAAAGCAGTAGAAGATGGCCCAAGTCCTTGGGTCCCTGCACCCACATGAGAAGACCTGGAGGAAGCTGCTGGCTCCTGGCTTCGGATGGGTGCAGCTCCGCCTGTTGTGGTCAACTGGGGAGTAACCATCAGATGGAAGACCGCTCTCTCTCACTCCCTTTCCTTCTCTCTCTGTGTAACTCTGACTTTCAAATAAATAAATAAATCTTAAAAAAAAAATACAGGGTTTTCCAGAGTTCTTGAATTTTGTTGGTCTTTCTGTGGAGAAATTAGATGTTGGCATCAGGATGGCCAAATAACACCTCCAGAAGCTTAATCTAGTTCTGAGCACAGAACAATGGTGTCCAAAGTTGTAAGGAATCAATTTGTATGGCTCAGGATAAAAGAGAAGAGAACAGTGACTATATCCTAAATTAAAAAATGACAGACTCCATTCATCAAGATTGTAGCTTCTCCCCCTTCCCCTCTCAGACTGCTAACTTCCAGCCCGGGAAAGTAGCATAAACATGGAGAGCACAGTCAGCTTCCCTGCGTAATGAAATCAGCTTACTCACAAAATCTTTTCTTCCTCCTCTTTTTCCTGGCTGCCTCGGCCCACTCTGCAGCCAGCAGCAGCCCCGGATGCTTCTCTGCCCTGCAGCAAGTGTTTGAGCCTTCAGGATTGGGAGGAGGCATCTCCCAGGGGCTGGGCCTCCTACTGCCTGAGCCCGCCCTGCAGAGGCAGGGAGTACCAGCAAGCCCTGTCAGCAGCCTGTTGCTGCTCCCTCTTGTGCGACTGATGGAGGGAAGCACCTGGACAGGGCTCAGCTCAGCACTTCTCCGATTCCTCCTATAGCAACACATTACCCCATTATAAACTCAGGGGTTTTGGTTTGATTGATGTGATTTGTTTTTATTAGGGTGACTCGATCCTTACTTCTGCTTTTGTGTGTTAAACAAGCTGTTTGTCCTGACTGCACATAATGCTGCTGATCCATACTTACTGTACAGGTTTAGTTTATAACTTGCATATGCCATTATTTACAGGGATAGTAACTGCCCAAGCAATGCTCCCACTGTAGGGGTGCAAAGACTGATAAGGAGCAGGAGATCTGGAACAGATTGGTAAGAATTCTGGCGAAGGGAGTGGGCTCAAGTGATTATCTCTGATGTGAAATTCCTCCCCTCTCCCTTCCCCTCCCCTCCCCTACACTCCCCTCTCTTCTCCCCTCCTCTCTCCTTCTCTCCCCTCCTCTTCCCCCTCCGCTCCCCTATCTTCTTTTCCTTCCCCTCCTCTCCCCTCTGGAACCACATGTGTCACACACAGCACCAAGAACATGATTGCTAATGGCTTTATAGCACATCACAGAATACATGAACCAAGGCTTATTTAACCTGGTACTATGGATGGGGAATGGCAATAGTGTTAGACTTTATTTTAGTCAATGCTCAGGAGTTCCTGAAGGCTCAGGACCATCTTTGTCACAGGCTAGATTCTTCAGGGGCAGACTCTGAGACAGTTTAGTGTGCAGCGTGTTTATTAGGAAGTATCCGGAGATGAACACCCATGGAAGTGAGAGGAGAAACAGGGTTGAGCAAAGAGCAAGGTGAGCTGCCATAGACTGAAGCACCCTCAGACAAGCCTCTGGGACACTCTGGAGGAAGATGGCCCATCGGAGTTGTCTTGCACTGGACCCCTCCATGTTCTGTCCTTAGATTTGGGTCACGTCCTGGGAAGGCAGCTTTCTGTAGCAGAGGTGACTCCTGAAAGGGGCTGACCCGAGGGGGCTGGAGGCTTCCATTAATCCCAGCAGCTGGGCAACAAGTCCCCCTGTCGGGAACCCTCGCCAGCAAGGGTCCGACCCACAGATTCACGCACGACACGACCGCTGTTTGATCGGTTCTCAAAGAACTTTTATTTATAGTGATAGAAGAAGGAAAAGAGAGAAAGGAGGAGAGAAAGACTGAAGAGGCTGCCCAACTTCCCGCCCCTATCCCGGTCTTTTATCCATCCCCAGTCCCCTAGGGCTAGGGCGAGCAGTCCATCAATCAGATCAAAGGGCATGCATATCCTCAGGTTGAAGGTGTATCTCTTGCATGTCTTGCGGTCAGTACTTCCTTGGCTTTGTTATGCTCAGCAGGTTGAGGCAGTGCGATGAGGAGGTCCCCACAGGTGGCCAGCCTGTGGTTCCCCACATCCCCCCTTGCAGGGGGACTGCATGGGGCTTCTCTGAGTCCTCCTCAATCCTTACTCCTCTGCAGCTCTCCAGAGCCTGGTTAAATGATTACAACTGAAACAATCGAATTCTATGCAACTGTTAAAAATGAAATCACAGAAAAATATTTAGTGCCATGGAAATAATTTCATTTCTTCAAAATTTATTAAAAACCTATGTATGCCAGACAGTCTCCTAGAGGCTAAAAATGGGGAAAAAAGTTTATGAAAGTTTGGGTTATTTGACACTTTTTGAAAATGTTTATTTATTTGAAAGGTAGAGTTACAGAGAGAGAGAGGGAGATCTTCCATTTCCTTGCTCACTGCCAAATGGCTGCAACAGCCAGGGCTGGGCCAGGCCTACGCCAGGAGCCAGGAGCTTCATCTGGGTCTCCCACATGGGTATAGAGGGGTCCAAGCACTTGTGCCATCCTCCAGTGCTTTCCTAGGTGCATCAGCAGGGAGCTAGATGGGAAGTGGAGCAGCCAAGTTTGAACCAGCGCCCACATGGATTGCTGGCATCAAAGGGGGCAGATTTAACCCTTTCTACCACAATGCCATCCCCAATATTTTTATTTTTAAAGACAATTATCTTCAGATGAATTAAAAAGTTATGAAGACTATATATAAGAGATTAATAGGCGGCCAGCATCACGGCTCAATAGGCTAATCCTCTGCCTGCAGCCCTGGCACCCCGGGTTCTAGTCCCAGTTGGGGCACCCGATTCTGTTCTAGTTGCTCCTCTTCCAGTCCAGCCCTCTGCTATGGCCTGGGAAGGCAGTGGAGGATGGCCCAAGTGCTTAGGCCTTGCACCCGCATGGGAGACCAGGAGGAAGCACCTGGTTCCTGGCTTTGGATTGGTGCAGCGCACCGGCCATAGCAGCCAATTGGGGGTGGGTGAACCAATAGAAGGAAGACCTTTCTCTCTCTCTCTCTCTCTCTCTCTCTCTCTTTCTCTCACTGTGTAACTCTGCCTGTCAGAAAAAAATAGGCATATATCTGGATGGTAAAATATAGATGACTTATTTTTTTGTAACTCATATGTTTAGAAAGGACATATATTAGAAAAATTATAAAAAGATAAATACATACTTATTAAAAATTTATATTCTTCTAGAAATCTCTGTGATCAAGTTGGAAGGAAGCCAACAGGCCTACACATCAGAGGCTGCTCTGTCCTTCATTGGTTTGCAGCCAGTCTGTACCCTGCAGTCTCCTGTGCATTCCAGGATCCTAGTTCTCAAGCCGGATCCATCTTCCGTACATCTTAGGAACCTGAACTAAAGGGAGTTTGCTTTCCCCCTCTGCCTGGCCAAACCACTAGCCCATCACCGGCCAGTGTTCTTCCTTCCAAGGCAAGTTAATGATCCTGACCACTAATGTGTTATCTCACTGGGCTAACCCTTCAGTTTTCATGCAGGTTTTCTCCATCATTTTCCAGGTCAGGAAATGCTGGAATATTCTACCTCTCCAAAACTGTGATCCCTAGAGATCCCTCACCTTCTTATGGGGGAGGGAGGCAGTGTAGCACAGACTGGGAGGGAAGGGAGCTGGCCTTTTATCTAGAAGTTCTCAGAGTTAGGAATGCAGACTATTGCCTTTTGCTCCTTTCAGTCACCATTCCAGGAAAGACTTCTCACACCACAGTGCGGTCTGGCATATTTGCAGTACTGACTAGACGTTCCAGGTGACATCGGATTTCCTCTTCACAATAGCCCTGTGAGGTCTATGCTAGGATTCCATGAGTCCCCCCACTTTACAGATGGGGGAGCAGAAAATTGGGGATGTTAACCATCATGGTTACAAAGCTACGGAGAGGCAAAGACCGTGGCCCTCAAATCCTATATTCCGGCTGGCGCCGAGGCTCACTAGGCTAATCCTCTGCCTTGTGGCGCCGGCACACCGAGTTCTAGTCCCGGTCGGGGCACCGGATTCTGTCCCGGTTGCCCCTCTTCCAAGCCAGCTCTCTGCTGTGGCCCGGGAGTGCAGTGGAGGATGGCCCAAGTGCTTGGGCCCTGCACCCCATGGGAGACCAGGAGAAGCACTTGGCTCCTGCCTTCGGACGAGCGCGGTGCGCCGGCCCCAGTGCGCAGGCCGCAATGGCCATTGGAGGGTGAACCAACAGCAAAGGAAGACCTTTCTGTCTCTCTCTCTCTCACTACCCACTCTGCCTGTCAATAAATAAATAAAAAAAGCCTATATTCCTACTGTTTTAGATGATCAAGGTAGCTTTTTAAAATTGGTCTTAAAGTATTAAATTGTGAATGTGATTTTTTTCTATTAACTGCCTAATGAGGTTCATAGAGAGTAGAATATTATTCCTGGGAAACATTTGAAGCTGTCTCCTGCAAAAATCTCAAGAGAAAGTCTGCTGTAGCACGCAGGCTTGCTGGCCGGTGAGCAGGTTACTGATCAGTCCAACTGTTGTATTAAAAACAGCTGTGTCAAGCCAGCAGCGCTGTGCCTCAAGTTCCCCCGGGGCCACACAATTCTCCAGAGCCTCTGGAAACCGTGTTTTCTTCAGTCTTAGTGCTCTTTGCAAACTTTCATGTAATGCATGAATTCAGGCTTTTTGACCTTTAAAGAGTGTACTTTTTCACTCAGCAATCGTCTGTTCAGTGTTAATTGATATCCCCACATTCCTTTTTGTCCTGTAGTAGATGAATGCCTAACTCAGTTCATAGGTTTAGAGTATGGCTGCTACAAGATGACTTCTTTTTAAAGAAAATTCGTTTGTTTATTTATTTAAATGGAACAGACTTGATATATTTCATATATACAGTTTTAGGAACATAAGGATACTTGCCTTCCCCTTTCCTCTTTCTTTCTTACTTTCCTTTTAATTGTTGTGATGGCATACTTTCAATTTACTTTATAATCAACAAGCTAATCCTCCACTACATAAAGAATTTAACAGGTAGTAAGTAAAAGACCAGCATTCTTCAGGAGTATATGTGATGGCTCTAAACAATAATCAAATCTCAAGATGTCAATTAACTCATGTATATATTTTTTGTACTCTGTATATCAGTTACCACAAATCAGAGAAAACATGATATTTGTCTTTTTGGGACTGGCTTATTTCACTAATTATAATGGTCTCCAGTTACTTCCATTTTGTTGCAAAAGATAAGATCTCATTCTTTTTATGGCTGAATAGTATTCCACTTTATATATACACACCACAATTTCTTTCCTTTTTTTTTTTTGAAAGAAATTAAGATTTATTTAAGTCAGAAACCTCCTGCCAAAGAGGCTGGGAGGGGGCTTGAAGAGAGGGAGACTGTAGGGACTGGTGGTGGAAGCACAGTTTTGGGGAAAAAACCTGAAAATTAGCTAACAATCAGTTAACAAAGCAGAGGAAAAACCCATCAAAACACCTGATAATTGCTCCTGATAATTTTCCCAAGTAAACTGAGAGCTCAGAAGGATGGAATCGCCACTCCTTTGCTATTCTCATGATGAAAGTGGAAGCTCCCAAGGAGTAGACAAGCACTTTTGTTTTGGGGAGAAAACAAGGAGTAGACAAGCAGCTTTTGGGGAGAAACGTGCATTGTGATTCAGAACTTTGATCTTGCTAAAAATAACTTTTGCGGGAAGCAAGCATTTTGCATTCTCTTAGGAGGACTCCTCTTCCCTCATTTTCTGCTGGGACTAACCTGTCTGTCTAGTGATGCATCTGACTCCTCACATGCCCTCCCCAACAAGAATGGCCCTAACTTCTCTTAGGGGTATGGGCCGATGGCCACTTTAGCTTCTTCAGGCCGAGTAGGGTCAGAACAGGGAATGGTAGTCAAGACAAGCTTCCAACAGGAGGTGGCCTCTTGAGGGGCTGCAGTGCCAGCTTGCAGGAACTCCTTCCACCTGAGGTTTCATGTGCATGCCTGCCTAGAATATTGTTGCTTCATGCTGGAGAAAACAAACCCAACAAGCAGATTAAATATTCAGGGTCCCAAACAAAGGAGTGTCTTTATTAGAGGAACTAAGAAAGGCACTGTCCAAGCTATGAGGAAGTTTTCCCATTGAGAGACAAATAGAAACTGATGGGAGGGGCTTGATAATAATCAGGTGGGCATTAAGGCTTGGCCAGGTATTTGAGGCCCAGACCTAGCTATCTGTTCACATGGGTTACTGGGAGAGACGACATAAGGGAGGTGTAAACCTCTTTAGGGAAGGCACCTTGTTGACTTCCATTACCAAACTGGCCTGGGAGGTGAGCTGGCCTGAATGGAAGGCTAGTATCGAATAGGGGGCTCCTCTAAAAGGAAATTTACAGCCATGCCTGCAATATTGCTGAGCCTAGGCCCTCCCCTCAGCAGTGGTGGTTACTTTGGAAGCTGGGCAGAGTGAATTCTTTTTCAGCTTAGGGAGGGCCAACAGGGTCTGCAGCACTGACCTGAGAGTCCTTTGATCCCGGAGCAGTTCCATTTCTAGTGGCCTAGCTCTTAGCAGAGCAGACAGGATTCTTCAGGGGATGGCTTCTGTCATGACTGTTGGCTGTCTTAGCCCTGGCTTTCCAAGTTGAAAACCAATGCCATTTGGGGTGGACTGGCCTTGTTGTGTCTCCTTGATGGCAGATCACTATGTAAAGCTGTTATTGGCCTGCCACCTATCCTCACATTGCTCCTGCTGCCTAGCTTGCTCCTCCTCCTCATGGTCTCCATTAAAGTAGACCACAGAGGAGGCCTTTAGGATGTCAGCTGAGGGATGCTCAATCCTGTTTTTAATCTTTGGTGGCCTGAGCTAGAAATCTGTGGTCACAGGCATGTTCTGATAGTGGTTTTCCTTTTCCTCTGAGATAAGACAATGACCATGAGGAAAGCTACAGCTTCACTTTAAGATCAAGCAGGACAACCACCTTATCTATAAATTTTCAAGTAATTAATAAAACTTTATTTTTTCCTTAGTTTGGTTTGAAAAGGGAGGTTTTATCTGTTTACCATGCCTATGGCAAAATAAATCTAGCTGTGAAATCATATGATAAATTAAGCTCTCGTTTAGGCTGTGCTATATGTGGCCAGGGTATTATTACAGAAAAATATTAGCCATGCCTTTTATAAAGTCTGAAGACCAAAGTGTACATCCTAATGGAGAGTCTTGCAAATAGAATCAGTTTCTCATCTTGAAGAGAATAGAAGAGAAATGAGGGAAAAAGACAGGCTTCCAAGATTGCTTACTGTCAATGACTTAATATCAAGTGAAAACTTAGCAAACAATTATAGCTGTCAAATAACATCTTACACAAACATTTACCAAAAGATTCAATGCTTTCTATATATTTTTAGAATACATGTACTTGAACACATTTCTTGACTATTTAGTACAAACATAACTTTTCTGACCAGCAAATCCAAGCAGAAACATGTCAATGAAACATTTTTTAGTTTCTTTCTACCATCAAGTTTAAAACATCTGATACAGAGATTTTTTTAGGTTATATGAACCAAAAAAGGTATTTTGGGTTAATTTAGCAGTTTAAATTTATGAGCAATCTTTTTTACAAAATTTATTTATTTTTTTGAGAGGTAGAGTTAGGGAGAGAGGGAGAGGCAGAGAGGTCATCCATCCGCTGGTTCACTTCCTAGGTGGCTGTGATGGCAGGAGCTGGGCTGACCTGAAGCCAGAACCCAGGAGCTTCCTCTGGGCCCCCCAGCTGGGTGCAGAGGCCTAAGCACTGTGTCACCCTCTACTGCTCTCCCAGGCCACAACAGAGAGCTGGATCAGAAGAGGAGCAGCTGGGACACAAACCGGTGCCCATATGCGATGCCAGTGCTGCAGGTGGAGCCTTAGCCTACTATGCCGCAGCACCAGCCCCATGAGCGATTTTTTATCTATACATCAAATAAAACAAAGCTCTTAATAAGATTTCTCACATAGACATATGTTATATACACACATATAACACATAATGTACATTACAGGAGAGAAAAATAAAGCAGTTTCAGTAATAACTTCTTGAAATATTTAACTTTTTTTTAATGACCATCAGTCAATTAGAATTAACTTACTGCTCTTAGTAACCTGAGCTAACCATACTTTTTCTCAGTTGAAACCTGTAGTCCATTATTGGTTTTATCTGCTTATAGAACTGTCCCAAAGTGCAGGATATAATGGAATTCAGGGAAAAAGAAGTCTTTTGGAACTTAAAAGAGGACACCCTTAAATAAGAACCAACGATGTTTTAATTTCCATGAGTGGTAAATCTGATTGTTAGTGTTTGGAGGAGACTACAAAACTGTGCATAACAAAAGACTTTAAATAGCCATGTTAAAATTATAAACTTATTGGCCGGCGCCGTGGCTCAACAGGCTAATCCTCCGCCTTGCGGCGCCGGCACACCGGGTTCTAGTCCCGGTCGGGGCACCAGATTCCGTCCCGGTTGCCCCTCTTCCAGGCCAGCCCTCTGCTGTGGCCCGGGCGTGCAGTGGAGGATGGCCCAGGTGCTTGGGCCCTGCACCCCATGGGAGACCAGGAAAAGCACCTGGCTCCTGGCTCCTGCCATCGGACGAGCGCAGTGCGCCGGCCGCAGCGCGCCGACCGCGGCGGCCATTGGAGGGTGAACCAACGGCAAAGGAAGACCTTTCTCTCTGTCTCTCTCTCTCACTGTCCACTCTGCCTGTAAAAAAAAAAAAAAAAAAAAAAAGAAAAAAAAAATTATAAACTTATTAACCAACAAGAAGAGGCACTTGCTTACTCCACAATATTTTGAAAGCATCTGTAAGATTTTATATAACATTTATCCCTTTTAGGTTTCTGGGCCTTTTGCATTAAGATAATCATCATGTCTGATAACAACACAATAAAATCATTGGAATTTTGTAACTTTTGGACATTTGTATCAATAGAATTTTACATCATCATAACTTAAACACCACTTCACATCTTGACAGTATCTTTAATACAATCTAAATAGCTTAATTGGTGTCTCTACAAGATGAGAGATATATCCTTTACATTTTCAGGGGCCCAACTGGAAATATCAAAGTCCAAAGAATTTGGAACTTTGATTTTTTGAATGCCTTTCAAATATGCCAAGAAGGTTTAAAATAAATGGAAAAAATAGGATCCCTTGACATCAACACATAATATAGACCAGATTTGATCAGTGTTATACATTGATCACTAAAATGATTTTAGAATAAGTCTATATTTAAACAAGCTATAACTCTTTTAAAACTTAGCTGTTCTGCCGGTGCGGCGGCTTACTAGGCTAATCCTCCGCCTTGCGGCGCCAGCACACCGGGTTCTAGTCCCGGTCGGGCGCCGGATTCTGTCCCGGTTGCCACTCTTCCAGGCCAGCTCTCTGCTGTGGCCCAGGAGTGCAGTGGAGGATGGCCCAAGTGCTTGGGCCCTGCACCCCATGGGAGACCAGGAGAAGCACCTGGCTCCTGCCTTCGGATCAGCACGGTGAGCCGGCTGCAGCGCACCAGCCTCGGCGGCCATTGGAGGGTAAACCAACGGCAAAAGGAAGAGCTTTCTTTCTGTCTCTCTCTCACACTGTTCACTCTGCCTGTCAAAAAAACAAAAAAACAAAACTTAGCTGTTCTTAAACAATCAGATTTGTTTTAAAGAATTATTTTATTTACTTGAAAGACAGAGTTACAGAGAGAGGTAGATCTAGAGAGAGGTCTTCCAAATGACTGCAAAGGCCAGAGCTGAGCTGATCCAAAGTCAGAAGCCAGAAGCCAGGAGTTTCTTCCAGGTTTCCCACACGGGTGCAGGGGCCTAAGGACTTGGGCCATCTTCTGCTTTCCCAGGCCATAGCAGAGCACTGGATTGGAAGAGGAGCAACTGGGACTCGAACCAGTGGCCATATGGGATGCCAGTGCTGCAGGCCAGGGCTTTAACCCACTGTGCCACAGCGCCAGCCCTACAATCAGATCTTAACAGACAGTAGATAACACAATAGATTCAACAGAACACAAAATATTTGTCTCTTTGGTCATCCCAAAGATCAGAAATAAAATCTTAAATATAAGAATTATCACATACGAGAGTTTATCCCATATCTTGGAACAATTTTAATAGAGTCAGAAGCAGGGAAGAGAAGATAGTTTACTAGAGCTGGCTGAAAAACTAAGAGAGTCACCAACTAAAAACCATTAAAAGGAGATGCTGCAGTTTTCAAACAGATTACAAAATTAGAGATTTAAGACTATTTCCAAATATTTCTGCTCATTTCCTGATTTACATTTTGAAATAAATAACTCTTTAAAAAATCTCCAAATTAAGACCATATTTTCTAAATAACACATTGAATTTCAACCTTACTTTCAAGCAGTCCTGAATTATTTTTCACATGAGTACAGTTTATGAAAACATACTTGTTAACAAACCCAGATAATTTTTCCAAAGAATATAAGATACTAAGAATACCAAAGTTCACATTTATATACATTTATTGCCTTTACCTTTATACAATTTACATTTAGCAATTACATCTAGATGACTTAAGATGATAGCCGGCGCCGTGGCTCAACAGGCTAATCCTCCACCTTGAGGCGCCAGCACACCGGGTTCTAGTCCCGGTCGGGGCGCTGGATTCTGACCCGGTTGCCCCTCTTCCGGGCCAGCCCTCTGCTATGGCCCGGGAGTGCAGTGGAGGATGGCCCGGGAGTGCAGTGGAGGATGGCCCAAGTGCTTGGGCCCTGCACCCCATGGGAGACCAGGAAAAAGCACCTAGCACCTGGCTTCTGCCATCGGATGAGCGCAGTGCGCCAGCCGCAGCACGCCATCGGCGGCAGCCATTGGAGCGTGAACCAACGGCAAAAGGAAGACCTTTCTGTCTATCTCTCTCTCTCACTGTCCACTCTGCCTGTCAAAAAAAAAAAAAAAAAACACGCTGATATTATATCTGCTTACATTATTTCATACCTTTATAAATTAAGGTCAAAATTACATTTATATGAAATTTTACTTTTTATAAAACTCTCACTGGAAATCAGTGATGTAGGCCAGAGGTTGCAAAATCCACCTTAGAGGGCTACAACAAGAACTAATTACCCATTGCTATTCCATCTTAATGTGCTAAACCAAGTCACAAAACAAGTTTGGCAAGGTGCAAAGCGAGAATTTTTTTCAAAGTAGTGATCTTCCTAGATTCAAAAGAGAAATTCCTTTAAACCCAATGTTCAGTAACAGTTGAACCAAATTTTAATGGGTGAGATTGTTATTTATCAAAGACATCTCTTTAGATTTTAAGAGATTGAATTTAGTCTAGGTTTTTTTTTTTTTTTTTTACCCAAAAAACACATTAGGCCAAGAATGTCTAGTCAACAGTGAGTTACTTGGGAGAGTCTCTGAAACAAACACATGTTCAGGCAGCTGCAAGATAGGTCCTAAGGGTGACTGTGGCCTAGGGGCCAATGTGCCAGGGAAGAGAAGTCCACAGGAGATTGTTCACTCTTATGTTCAGTTTAATGGCGGAGGGCATCCATCATAGGAGATGGGCACCCCTCTGAATGGAGAAAGGTTCTTAAGGAGGAAGATCTAGAACAAAACGAAGAAAAAAATTTATACACCTAAGAATAATTGTGTGTTAATTACAGAGTTCAACCAATAGTACTAGAACAAAATGAAGAAAAAACACTAAAATGGATAAAGTATTACACTGTACATTAACAGTCAGCACAAGAGCTGATCAAGTCACTGTTTCTCATAGTGTCCATTTCACTTCAACAGGTTTCCCCTTTGGTGCTCAGTTAGTTGTTGCCAATCAGGGAGAACATATGAGATTTTCCCCTTTGGGACTGGCTTAATTCACTCAGCATAATGTTTTCCAGATTCCTCCATCTTGTTGCAAATGATTGGATTTCATTGTTTTTGACTGCTGTATAGTATTCTATAGAGTACATGTCCCATAATTTCTTTCTTTTTTTTTTTTTTTTAATTTTTGACAGAGTGGACAGTGAGAGAGAGAGAGGAAGAGAGAGAGAGAGAGAGAAAGGTCTTCCTTTTTGCCATTGTTTCACCCTCCAATGGCCGCTGCGGCTGGTGCACTGCGACCGGCTCATCGCGCTGATCCGATGGCAGGAGCCAGGTGCTTCTCCTGGTCTCCCGTGGGGTGCAGGGCCCAAGCACTTGGGCCATCCTCCATTGCACTCCATGGCCACAGCAGAGAGCTGGCCTGGAAGAGTGGCAACCGGGACAGAATCCAGCGCCCCGACCAGGACTAGAACCTGGTGTGCCGGTGCCACAAGGTGGAGGATTAGCCTGTTGAGCCACGGTGCCAGCTCCCATAATTTCTTTATCCAGTCTACTGTTGATGGGCATTTGGGTTGGCTCCAGGTCTTAGCTATTGTGAATTGAGCTGCAATAAACATTAATGTGCAGACAGCTTTTTTGTTTGCCAATTTAATTTCCTTTGGGTAAATTCCAAGTAGTGGGATGGCTGGGTTGTTCTAGTTGGTTGAACTCTGTAATTAACACACAATTATTCTTAGGTGTTTAAATTTTAACTGAAAAGTGATCCCTGTTCAATGTAACAGTGGGAATAAGAGAGGGAGGAGATGTACAATTTGGGACATGCTCAATCGGACTTGCCCCAAATGGTGGAGTTAGAATCGTACCAGGGGATTCCAGTACAATCCCATCAAGGTGGCATGTAGCAATGCCATCTCACTAGTCCAAGTGATCAATTTCAGTTCACAATTGATCACACTGATAGGTCTAAGAGTCAAAGGGATCACACAAACAAGACTAGTGGCTGCTAATACTAACTGATAGAATAAAAAAGGGAGAGAATGATCCATCATGGGAATTGGGATACACAGCAGACTCATAGAATGGCAGATGTCCTAAATAGCACTCTGGCCTCAGAACCAGCCCTTAAGGCATTTGGATATGGCTGAAGAGCCCATGAGAGTATTTCAGGCGTGGAAAGCCAAGACACTCTGGCAAAAAAAAAAAAAAAAAAAGAAAGATCTCTGCGAGTGAGATCCCAGTGGAAAGAACGGGGCCATCAAAGAAGGAGGTACCTTTCTCTGAAGGGAGGAGAGAACTTCCACTTTGACTATGACCTTGTCTAAATATGATCAGAGTTGGCGAACTAAAAAGGCTTCCATAGCCTTGGCAACTCATGACTTGAGCCTAGGGAGATTACTGACACCATAAACAAGATTGTCAAATTGTTAAATCAACAACAGGAGTCACTCTGTATTTACTTCTCATGTGGTATCTGTCCTTAATGTGTTGTCCAATGTGAAGTAATGCTATAACTAGTACTCGAACAGTATTCTACACTTTGTGTTTCTGTGTAGGTGCAAACTGATGAAATCTTTACTTAATATATGCTAAATTGATCTTCTGTATATAAAGACAATTGAAAATGAATCTTGATGTGAATGGAATGGGAGAGGGAGCAGGAGATGGGAGGGGTGTGAGAGGGAGGGAAATTATGGGGGGGGAAGCCATTGTAATCCATAAACTGTACTTTGGAAATTTATATTTACTAAATAAAAAAATAAATTTATAAAAAAAGAGGAAGATCTGACAGGTGACAGAATGAAGGACAATTATGGAGAAAGAGATAACCAGCCCAGTGATCTTGCTGGTTAGAAGGGCCAGTAGCCTTGATTATTATTCCACATAGTTAGGAGGAGATATCTCCAAGAGTAAGGTTGTCTTGGGAGAGGGCCTTGCAAAGGAACAATAATCTTATACCCCAGACCAAAAGCCAGTACTGGGAGTGTCTAATCAAGGGGCTGTCAGTCAAACCAGCCTTAGGGATGAGGGGTCAGGAGATGTCTCATGTCCAAGACTTCACCTGGATTAATCCATAAATATTCAACAGCATGAGGTTATTGATCCTGGATTCTTGCCAAGATCTTGCCCCCTCCCTGCCCCACCCTAGACTAAATTGTAACAATAGGAGCAATGGCTGCCTGATAAAAACTCTCCTCTATCTGGGATTAAAAGTCTCAACAATGGTCAAACACCAATAACAGAGGGACCCTGGTGTTCACTAAAGAACAGACCCAAGGACCCTGCGACAGACTCTGGGAAAGAATTTAATGCATATTGGAGCACATGCAGGGACACAGAGGCGAGAGGCTCTGTAGGAGACAGGGAGTCACAGTAGAGGAGCTGCCACTTTTCCCAACTCCTTTAGGCTAACTTCTCCATCCTCTAGTTTATAACCAGGCCCCGTAGTGGTGCAGCAAAAAATGAGGCGTTTTTCTTTAAGTTCAGGGTCAGAAGAATCTCTAAGGATGCATCCCAAGAGAATGCCTGCTGTAGGTGGTTTGCCTCCTAGCTGGAATGAGAGGATAAAAACAGAAACATCCCTCAGTTCTTATGTCTCCTGAGTTTGAGAGGTCTCTCAAAACTCTCTCGCTGCCTGTGGTGTCCAGATGAGCACTGAAGCCCACAGGGAAGGAAGGAAGGTGAGGGTGGGATTAGCACATATTACCCACTTACTCCCTTATTCTTCTGGTATCTTTTTGTGGTCAAAATCAGCTCGACTTTTCCCTATTCAGCCATTTTTCACAACATGACTTTTTTTTTTTTTTTGACAGGCAGAGTGGACAGTGAGAGAGAGAGAGAGAGACAGAGAGAAAGGTCTTCCTTTTCCATTGGTTCACCCTCCAATGGCCGCTGTGGCCAGCGCTCTGCAGCCTGGCGCACCGCGCTGATCCGAAGCCAGGAGCCAGGTGCTCCTCCTGGTTTCCTGTGTGGGTGCAGGGCCCAAGCACCTGGCCCATCCTCCACTGCACTCCTGGGCCACAGCAGAGACCTGGACTGGAAGAGGAGCAACCGGGACAGAATCCGGTGCCCCAACTGGGACTAGAACCCAGTGTGCCAGCGCCGCAGGCGGAGGATTAGCCTATTTAGCCACGGTGCCAGCTACAACATGACTTCTTAAAATATGTCTTAAAGCACGTCTACACCTACAACTATTCCAGTGTTAACAGATTCTTACAATTGCAAGGGATTTTTTTTTTAGCTCATTTAAATAACCATTTATGGTTACCTCATGGAATTATTAAATGGAATAGCCATATTTGAATAAAATAATCATATAGCTCAATTTTTAAGCCTGTGAAGAAACACTCTGTTATATTTTGATGTCTAATATGAAGGGGAAACTATGATACTTGTTGTGTTTATTTTAGACACATGTGGAGGATGCTGTGTACAACCTTACATATTGAGTCTAGGAGTTCCCTAGTACAATATCGTACATTATAAATTTTCAACCAGCTCTACGTTTGCCTCCATTTTCACCACTCCATTGGAGCTGCTTGTCATGTTTTCATTTTGAATCATAAATTTAAATTTTTTTTAAAATCTTATTTGAAAGGGGAGGAGAGAGAAGGAGAGGGAGAGGGAGGGGGGGAGGGGGAGAGAGAGAGAGAGAGAGAGAGAGAGAATATGAATGAGAGAGAATCTTTTCTAGCTGTTAGTTTACTACTCAAATGCCTGCAACAACCAGGGTTGGGACAGGCTGAAGCTTGGAGCCCAGAACTCAATATAGGTTTCCCATATGGGTTGTAGGGAACCAAGTTTTAGCCCTCACATGCTACCTTCTGGAGTGTGTATCAGCAGGAAATTGGATTAGGGAGTAGAACCAGAACTCAAACCCAGGGACTCTGATATCAGATGTGGGCATCCCAAATGGCATCTTAATTGCTGCTTCAAATATCTGACTCTACAATTTTGATTATGGTAAAAACTACATAACATAAAACTTACTATTGTAACCACTTTAAATGTGCAATTCAGTAGTGTTAAGTATGTTTATATTATTGTGAAATAAATATCCACAACTTTTCCATCTTGCAAAATGGACAGTTACTACTGAATAATGCTTTTATGAATTTTACTGCTTTAAATACCTCATTTTGTAGAATCATGCAATATTTGTAATTGGCTTATTTTATTTAGCATAATGTCTTCAATTATATCTATGATATGTGGCAGGATTTCCTTACCTTTTAAGGCTGAATACTATTGCATTGTATGTAGACACAGCATTTTAAAATTCATTTATTCAAAAGTTCATAGAAATTTGGGTTATATACACTTTTGGGTTATCATGAATGGTGTTATGAACACTGTGTACAAGTTTTAGTATGGATATACATATTTTTATTTATTTGGAAGAGAGAGAGAAAGAGATCTTCCATCTACTGGTTAACTCCCCATATGGCTTCAACAACCAGGTCTGGTCCAGGTCAAAGCCGGGTGACTGAAACTCCATCCAGGTCTCCCATGTGGGTGACACAGGCCCAAGTACATGGGCCACCCTTTGCTGCCTTCCCATGAACATTAGCAGAGGGCTGGATTGGAAGTGTACCAGCTGGGACTCAAAGCTGCTCTCCAATATAGGATGTCAGTGTTGCAGGCAGCAGCCTAACCCATTGCAGCACGATGCCTGCCCCAGGCAACATGTTTTCAATTCTCTTTAGTATACCTAATCCATACATAGATAGGGAATTATTGGGTCATATGATAACACAATTTTCAACTTTTTCAAAAGAATCGCCAAATTGTTTTCTAAAGCAGCTACACTATCTTACATTCCTACCAGCAGTGTATGCAGGATCCAATTTTATCACACCCTTACCAATTCTTGTTATTGTCTGTCTCCTGATCATAGCCATTCTACTGAATATGAAGTGGTTTTTCAGTGTAGTTTTAATTTACGTTTCTCTAATGACCGTTGATGTTATATTTATTCTATTTTTCCATTTCAAATTACTGAGATAACATTTTAAATCTACTTTATAGACAAAGGCTTATGGCTCCACTAAATAAAGAATTCAGCAAATAAAAAGTAAATGATCATAGTTCAGCAGGAATATAGGACAGGACTCTAAATGAAAATCGAATAAAAACAAGTTAATTTTGGGGCCAGCATTGTGGCATAGCAGGTACAGCCACTGCCTGCAGTGCTGGCATCCCATATGGGTGCTGGTTCAAGTCTCAGCTACTCCACTTCTGATCCAGCTCTCTGCTATGGCCTGGGAAGCAGTAGTGGATGACCCTTGGGCCCTGCTCCCACATGGGAGACCCAGAAGAAGCTCCAGGCTCCTGCTTCGGATCTGCCCAGTCTGTTGCAGCCATTTGGGGAGTGAACCAGCTGATGGAAGACTCTATCTCTCTTTCTCTTTCTCTCTTGCTGCCTCTGCCTCTCTGTAACTTCCTGCCTTTCAAATAAAAATATCTTTAAAAAAGTTGATTTCACTCATATACAAGAAAGTTATCATTTAAAAAATATTTTTTCTTCAATTTATTTGAAAGGCAGAGAGACAGAAACAGAGCTCCCATCTGTGGGTTCACTCCCCAGATGCCTCCAACAGCTGGGGCTGAGCCGGGCTGAAGCCAGGAGCTAGGAACACAACCTGGGTCTCTCGTGTGAGTGGCAGGGACCTAACTCCTTGTTGCCTCCTGGGTGTACATTAAATAGAAGTCAGAATCTGGAGCAGAGTTGGAGCTTGAACGCAGGCACTGCAATATAGGATGTGGGCATCCCAAGCAGTGTCTTAACCACATGCTGAATGCCTGTCCCATGCTTATTCTTTAAATGGAAGAGGGGAGGTGATAGGCCCAGGGAAAATGACTCTAACACCTTCACTTTTAATTATTGTGAGGAAACTGGTATGGCTGGTGAATGGAGTGATGGAAAGGGAACCAGGATGGCTTGGGTAAAATCTAATATTACTAGTGTTGAGAATGCTACTTCTAAAATATTAGGGTAGTGATGTCAAGCACTGTCCTAAGTGCTTTTGTATTTATTATCTTATGCAATGAACTTGAGACATGTACACCTTGCATATCTTTTTTTTTTTTTTGACAGGCAGAGTTAGTGAGAGAGAGAGAGACAGACAGACAGACAGAAAGAAAGGTCTTCCTTTGCCGTTGGTTCACCCTCCAAATGGCTGCTGTGGCCAGCATGCTGTGCCAATCCGAAGCCAGGAGCCAGGTGCTTCCTCTTGGTCTCTCATGCGGGTGCAGGGCCCAAGCACTTGGGCCATCCTCCACTGTCCTCCCAGGCCACAGCAGAGAGATGGACTGGAAAAGGAGCAACCGGGACAGAACCGACGCCCCAAATGGGACTAGAACCCCGGGGTACCAGCACTGCAGGCAGAGGATTAGCCAAGTGAGCCGTGGCACCGGCCATCTTGCATATCTTTTTGAGTAAGTCCTTCATGAGCATCCTTGAAGGATTTCTTCAAGGGAATTCATGCTTTTCCATATGTTGTTACCCTGACATTTAAACTTATATTCAACATGACCGTCCATGGCTTCAGTCATTTTTATCTGGAAAGGGCCACCTCTAAGGCTCCCCTCCTCCTCTTGGAGTTACAGAGTGAAAGGGAAAGACAGAGAGAGATCTTCCATCCTCTAGTTCACTTCCTAAATGGCCACAATGGCCAAGGCTGGGCCAGGCCAAAGCCAGGAACCAGGAGCTTCTTCTGGGTCTCCCACATGGGTGCAGGAGCCCAAGGACTTGGGCCATCCTCCACTGCTTTCCCAGGCACATTAGCAGAGAGCTGGATTTAAGTGGGGCAGCCTGGACTTGAACCAGCACACATATGGGATGCTGGTGCTGCACAGCGGCTTAACCCACTATGCCACAGCACCTCCCCATTCCTTTTCTGTTTGCCAGCAATTTTCACTCACATTTGCTTTAGTGTTACTCCTGGGCTGGGACTACTCCCCACTGCCCAGGGACTAAGAACTGGATACTGGATATTTTCAGCTGATTGGTCTTTTACACTGGACAGCTTTTGTTTTGAGCAGAGAGAACACATTATTGCACCTTGGAGGTTGCTGTCTACTTTTTTCTGTTCTTTTCTCAGATAAACCTGTTCAGACAGGACCACAGGACCATGGCCAGCCCACCCCTCTCATGCACTGTGCCAATAGGAGAGGTAAAAAAATGACAACTATGGGAAGCAGCACAGAAAGCCAATGGAAAAGTCTGAAGTGGCTGGTGTGGTCAAGTCCAAGGGGCTCTATTTTTACAAATGTGTAAAAGCTATCTGGTGTTAGAGCTGAAAAACAGTGCACTACACTCAGTGCTGAATTTCAGATGTTACTGATATCATGTAAGGTTTGGATGACTAATAATATTAGCCCCTGAATCTTTGGGCTGTGATGTTCAATGAACTGATGAGTTACAACTTTAGTCATGTCACTCTACTCTCTGATGTACTTTTTCATTTATTATCTTATTTAACATACCTGAGACACTCACACCTCCATTATCTATATGAATCAATCCTTCTTCATAATCATGCTCGAAGAATTTCTTTTCCCATTGGCTCAGTGAAGTTTATCAGCTTTCACCTAGGTTTGCCAGCCCACAATCAACAGACGAGGTACTTATCTGTCTGAGTGGGGAACATTTACTGAGTCTGATCCCACGCACATTTTGCAGACAACTGATAGCAGGAAAAAACCTACATAATCTTGGGGGTTATAAGGAGCTCTTTTTGTATAATTATGAGAAAAGGGGATATATAAAAAAGCAGGGTTTGTGGGTGATATTCAAACAGAAGCTTAATCGATTGTAATAAAATAGTTACACCAAGTCATTAAACAATACAAATAATCAAGTCTGTTTCAATACTCAAAGCGAAATTAAATGAAAGGCTCAGCTCACAACAGTAATATCAGATGGTAATCACAGTTATGTGTTCTGCACAGATACTCTCATAGCAGACAGACCAAGTTCAACTTTTTTTTTGCTTTGAAATACATGTTGGACTGGTTACACATCCCACATTATGTAGTTACTCTTCAGGGGATAAAGGTAAGGAGGAAGTAACATTCTGCCTTGCCCACAGATGTATACAGAGTAATATAATATGTTTGAGCTTTGCCAAAGATTAAAAATTAGAAGTGAGCCATCCCTAGAAGATGGAATCGCATCCATTAGTGGCATAATATAAAGAGAAAAATAGTAAAGATATGTTATAGGTATTCAGAAACATCAAAAAGCTGTTACAACAATAATCTTCCATGAAGGAAATAAAAATTGCTCCTATAAGTTATTTTCTACACCATTTTCTGATTGAAAATTTCATAAACAGCTTATAGATATGATAGATTCTTATGTTTAATGAGTACATATATATTGTTATATGTGGTTTTTTTAGAAGATGTATTTATTTGTTTGAAAGGTAGAGCCACAGAGAGAGAAAGAGAGAGAAATCATCCATGGTGGTTCACTCCCCAAATGGCCACAATAGTCAGGGCTGGGCCTGACTGGATCCAGGAGCTTTATCCTGGTTTCCCAAGAGGGTGCAAGGGCCCAAATACTTGGGTCATCTTCTGTTATTTTCCCAGGCACATTAGCAGGGAGCTGGATGGGGAGTGGAGTAGCAGAGGCTCCAATAGGCACTCATATGGGATGCCAGAGTCGCAGGTGGCAGCTTAACTCACTATGCCATGATTCTGTCCCCATCTCGTATTTTATTATAGATTTGTGCACCTGTTACTGTTCATGGCTTTGGGGGAATGAGTATTGAAACATCATTGCATGGAGAAGTAAATGTATATATTTTAATATGATTAGCTAGAGATATCTGTAACCATTATGTGATTTTTACAAACATTTCCTATAGCTGTTTATTTAAAAATTAAGAACTTATTTAGTCAGAGTCATCACCAGTGCTTTTTCCGAAGCCATTTTTTCACAATGGGAAACACAGCATATTACTGACACTGATGATGGTAAACAGTACTGAAGAGAGATTCGTTCTTAGCTGGTTTCAGATTTTGCCTCTGTTTTTCATCATTTCCTGTACCTAAGGAAAATGAAAAAGATTTTTTTCCACTTGCAATTTTTGTTCTACTTGGAATTAACATACTTTGTGAGGTTAAAATATAGAGAGACTTAACATGAAGAAATTCTCGACCCTAACTGGAACAGATAATTTAGACCTTGATAATTCAAGGATATATGTTATAATCTCTGGGAAAACCACTAAAATATTAACAGCATGAGCAGGGCAATGGCTGTGTTCTGTGTGACAATGTAATGGCAGACAAATGTCATACACATTTTTCAGAACCCATGGGATGTACAACATAGAGATGTAGCACTAATGTAATCTATGGACTTTACTTAATAATAGAGTGTCCTTATTGGCTCATCATTTGAAAGAAGTTTACTACACTAAGGCAAGGTGTTAATAATGGGGCAATTACATGCGGGAAGAGTAAGGTGGTAAATGGAACTCACTGAACTTTCTGGGAAAATTATCTGTAAACCTAAAACTGCTCTATAAAGTCCTTCAGTTTAAAAAAATCCCAATAACTAACAACAACAACAACAAAAACTACATGAGGGTACTTCAAAAGATTCATGGAAAATGAATTATAAATTAATTTTGGTGCAAAAAGTTTTGGATCCATGCATATTTTTTTACAATATTCACTTGAGAATCCCTTATATGGTTGGATTTCAAAATGTTTTGCATCAAAATAAACTTACCTATTAATTCTATTTTCCACGAACTTTTTAAAGTCCTGTTGTGTAACTTTTAGGCGAATAGAAGGAAAAATGGAATGATAAGAGGTTAAAAAGTAAAGCAAGAGAAATAGAACAGGTAGGACAAACAGCATATGGTAAAACAAGAGTTTTAAAGCCAAATATATGTTCAATTACATCAAATGTAAACACTTAAATGTTTACCATATTTGAGAAGTAATGATAACAAAATGAAGAATTTAACTACCTGCTATTAATAAGAAACACACCCAAGGCTTAAGATCAGATAAAGGTTAAAAGTAGTGATGAAAGAAGATATGCCATTTAAATACTAACTAAAACAAATGTGATATAGTTATAATAATGTTGAACTGAGTAATGAGAGCTCATAATACACCTTTATGTGATTAAAAAGTCCAATTTACCAGAAAGATGCAGGAGTATAAGTTTGTATGTACCTATTAATGTGATGGTAACCACATATCACAGTGAAAATGAACTAAACTACATACAGGAGATAGGCAAGTTCACAATCGCAGTGGAAGGCTGGAATATGTTTTAGCAAACCTTACTGTTATGGACATACTCAGGTCACTTTGCAAGCATTTCAGATTAAATCTTTTCCAACTTCGAATAATTCATTCACAACAATTAAACATTACACTGCATCATAAAGCAAGCCAACACATTTCAAAGATCTGAAATCACCCAGAGTATGTTCCAAGGAGCAAAGCACAGTTGACTTAGAAACCAAGACAGCTATGAAGTCGGATTTCTAATAACTGATATAAGCAATATAATGACAAAACACCCATAAGTAGAAAAAGTCATAATTTTGAAACCATTTTGAAGTAGCTAAAATGAAGATATACATATTTAAATTTTTGTGACAAAGCTTTTAAAAAGCATGTTTTTTTTCCAAACTAATTTTTAATGAGTAGATAATGTCTTTTAATTATAGAAGACTGCAGCCCAAAGACGTGAAGTGATTTTAGCCAGAAGGCTAATATTACTTCATTTATATGAGAATAAAATCAAGTAGTAGACTCAAAAGCAGCGTGAGTTTTGCCATGAGTTACACACATCTTTAAATACAGCACCTTGCAGCAAGCATCAGAATTGCTTGCTAGGTTTTTCACTTCTTCTCTAAGCTGCATGTATTTTTAAGGCTATAAAGTGTGAGCTGGAAGAAAAGCTGTAAAACAAGGATCAAATATGTGCCCTTTACACACAAAAGCATTACGTTACCAGACACCAGAAACTGCATTTGAAATTTTTTCTCCAAACATAATGATGTCCTTAGGTCATACATCTTCTCGAAATTCGCTTTTTTTGTAGCACCAAGTAGGACACCAGGCATATGGGACTGTAACACCGACACTGACTAAATGCTAAAATAAAACTGACTAAATAATAAAATAAAAACTAAATTAAAAAATAAAACTGACTAAAAACTAAAATAAAACTGACTTTGAAATAAAAGTCTCCTGGCAACAGATTTATCCTATTTTAGCCCTTTTGTATTGTCATTTGTCTAGTTCTTTTTATGGAAAATTTGTTAAGGCTAGTAATGAGCACTCTGAGAATTATCTATTTGCATGTTTGTTTAAACTCTCAAGGGTTGGATATTACGTGTAAAATGACTTATTCTAGAGGTAAAAATCCGATCAGGAGGTGACTAGTCTGTTTGACAGCACTGGTGGCTTAGTTCCGCATTTATGTACTGTCACTGAAATGAAAAACAGAACACATGGATTCAGAATATTAAGAATGAGTACCAGGTATCTGTTCTTTTTCAGTACACGTGCTGGCCTTACCTGCCATGGATTATCAAACTGTGACTTTTTCACAGAGTAATAACTCTGTTGTATCTTACATTTTTACAGCCCACCAACATGCAAGTTTTATGAATGCTGTACTTTCTTCTGAGGATGATACACTGTGTTCAGCTTGTCTGCTGTCTCTAATGGATCAAACACTTTTTTGAGGCAATGGCTTTCTCCACCAAAAGCCACAGTCTGAGACTGTGGTGATTGCAAAACGGAAATGAAAAGTGTTAAGACTGGGAAGTTCTGGGGGGCGGGGAAATGTCACAGTTCAGCTGCCCGGTACACTAACGCTGGAGCTGCCTACGCCTGAGTTAGCCAAACCAGTGTCCCCGGGGCTGAAACACACTCGGGCCCACCCAAGCGGTCAGAAGCAGTCTGCTCGGCTGGCGAGGGCAGAGGCGTGACGCTGGAGAGCCATCTGATTTCTTACTGGTCCCGGGACGGTAGCTGGGTTGCTGCCAGTGCAAAGGCACTGAGGGATGGAGCCAACAGGCGGCGGCGGCGACAGCCAGGCTTTTCTCATCAAGGGTTGGAGGCTGCTAGCCTGGAACTAGAAGGCTGCTGCGCTACAAACCCAGACGGTACGGAGAGGGCGCGGCCAGACATGGGCTCCCAGCCAAGCTGCGTTTTCCCGGACTCCTGCGGAAGCCCGCCGCAGTGCACCCACGAAGCCGAAGCCCTCGTACCGCGCCAGGATGGAGCTCTCCCTCGCTTTGTAGGGGACCTCCGGCCCAGGTAGGCGGCTGACTAAACCGCCACCTACAGGATGTCTCTGAAGAAGTTCCTGTAAGAGGCCGCCTGGGTCAGAAAGTCCTGGAGCCGGGCGGAATCCTCGTTAGATGCTTTGGGAAAAGCCATGAGGCAGGTGGGCGGACACACGTGGGCCAAAAGGTTGGCCTGGAACAGCAGCAGCCACACGTGGTCCATGAGCTTGTCTTTCTTCCTATGCAGGGAATGGTTCTGGCTCAGGTCAGGCATGCTGCCTGCAGGCGCATCCATTCACACCAATGTCCGGCCGCCCTCTGCTCCTGCGTGTTGTTATTTATCTATTTTTTTTTTTAAAGGAAGTTATGCTTTCTGTATACACTTAGAAATGAATCCTACAAATAACAGCTATATATAAGAGACAAACATCTAAACCCCATTCCCCAAATGCTGAAACAACACAGAACCACAGAAAGGGTCTGGAGACTAAGCAAACACAGGCAGATTTTGGAGGGGAGTCTAAACTTGGGGCAAGCGACCAACATGGGATGGATTTCTCATTTTTTCAGCTTAGACTTTGTGACAGTCACAGCCACAGCCATAGACGTGACAATGAAGGGATGCCTAAAACTCTAATAGAAAACCAACCATCTTTCTGAATGGGAGAATTGGGTATAGTAGCCTGGTTAAATAAACCCAAGTGCTGAAGACAGAGGGAAATTTCTAAAGGACAGAAGAAGTTTCCTTAGTTCTATTTACAAACCCTGCACAAACATCACACTGACCCTTGAAACATGCATTCATAGGACAGATTCAAAGTAGTGCAGCAAAGGCTTAAAGAATTGATGTGAACCATGATCAATCAACCATAGGAGGCAAGGGAGAATTTCCAGTTTGAATACAACTGTGTTCATCATCACATTATCACCTAAACCAAAAATAACATTTGTCAGATAAGTATTGCAGAACTCAGCCATAAAATTTAATGTTCACAGTATGTAAGATTGTCTGAAATTATTCTATTTACTGAAAACGAAGATTATGCAAGTTGTTGTAAATGGAAAAGACAATTACCAGATGCTAATTCCAAACACTTTAAAGCAGCTACATTGACCATACTCAATAAGATAAAGGAAAATACACTGAAAATGAAAGGAAATAATAGAAAATATCAGAAGAGAAATAGAAAGTGCGAGGAGAAACTAAATAGAAACGTTATCACTGAAAAATAAATTTTACTAAATGGCTTAATAACAGAATAGATGCCAGGATAATAAGTGAACTTAAAAGAAGAGCCAAGGAATTATTTAAAGAAGAAAGAGAAAAAGCTCGAAAAGAGGAAGATTGGGGATCTGTGAGAAAATATTTAAAAAAATAATGTAAGATTTTTAGGAATTCCTTCTATGTTGTATTCTAGTAGTTTAATTTTTTTACTTTTTTTTTTATGGTGAAAGAACATATATTTAGAATTAGCCAGCTGGACTCCGTTCAGATGATCCCAATTTTGTTGGCAACGTCCAGAGCATCATAGTCAGGAGCCAGCCACACATATGCCTTCTTCTCTCTGTCAGGTCTGATCAGGGTGTTGACTTTGGCCACATCAGTGTCATAGAGTTTCTTCACAGCTTATTTGATCTGGTACTTGTTGGCATTGACATCCACAATGAACACCAGTGTGTTGTTGTCTTCTATCTTCTTCATGGCCGACTCTGTGGTCAGGGGGAACTTGATGATGGCATAGTGGTCAAGCTTGTTCCTCCTGGGGGTGTTCTTCCGAGGGTATTTGGGCTGCCGTCAGAGGCGTAGTGTCTTGGGCCACCAGAAGGTGGGGGACATGCGAATCTTCTTCTTCTTGTGGCTGTGGACGCCTTTCAGCACTGCCTTCTTGGCCTTCAAGGCCTTCACTTTGGCTTTGACTTTAGGAGGGGCAGGAGCTTCCTTCTTAGCCTTCGGTGCCATCTTGGTGAAAAGCTAATTTTTTTACTTTTTTAAAACTTATGTAAAGGGAACAAATCTCACATAAAAAGTTTTAAGAGTATAATGATAATATCCACCCTACCCTCTTTTCCTCCCTCACTCCTACCATCCCTCTTCCTTTTCTCATTTCTCTTTTAACTTTTACAATGACTTATTTTCAATTTACTTTATAGTCACAGGCTTAACCCTCCATTAAGTAAAGAATTCCACAAGTAGTAAGTAGAAAATCCACTATAAGCAATAATCAAATTTTAAAATATCAATTTTGTTCATATATATCACATTTTTTGTACTCTGTATATTGGTTGCCACAAATCAGGGAAATATATATAATGTTTGCCTTTTTGGGAATGGCTTATTTCACTAAGCATAATGGTCTCCAGTTGCATTCATTTTGTTGCAAAAGACAGAATTTCATTCTTTTTTATGGCTGAGTAGTATTCCATCATGTATATATACCACAATTTCTTTATCGAGTCATCAGTTATGGGCATCTGGATTGATTCCATATGTTAGCTATTATGAGTTAAACTACTATAAACAGGAGTACAGATAATGTCTTCATATGCTGATCTTATTTCCTATGGACAATTTCTCAGGAGTGGAATGGCTGAGTCATGATAGATCTATTTTCAGCTTTCTGATGAATCTCCATACCGTCTTCCATAATGGTTGTACTAATTCACATTCCCACCAACAGTGGATTAGGGTATCTTTCCCCCACATCCTCACCAGCATTCATTATTTTTTGATTTTTGGATGATATCCATTCTTACTGAAATAAGGTGAAAACTCATTGTAGTTTTTATTTGAATTTTCTTGATGCCAGTGATCCTGAGCATCTTTTCATGTGTTTGTTGGTCATTTGTAATAATGTGAGTTTTAAAACAAGAAGGGATTAATGTATGAGAAAGGAACAGGAAAATATTTGAAGAAAGTACTTGGTGAGAGACATAGACAAGAAGCTCAACTAACCTGTTAAAAGGTAAATTCCAGTGAATACCATGATCATTAATTAATGATAAAAAGATTTATGATCCAGTCAGAGGAAATAACATGTTTTATTCAGGTCAACAACAATTTGGATGATGATGGATGTCTCTGGAAAAAAAAAAGAGAGAGAACTCAATTCTGTTTCCAGTAAGAATACCATACAAGAATGAACATGAAATAGGTTTTTAGAAGGAAAACCAAGAGTGTTCACTACCAGCAGTAATGCAATACAACACACTGATGAATTCTACCAAATATTTAAAGAATAATTAATACCAATTCTTCTTAAATCATTTCAAAAAACAGAAGAGGTAATTCTTCCAAACTCATTCTATGAGACCAGTGTTTCCAAGCCAGACAAGGACACAGTAAAAAAAGAAACCTATAGGCCAGCGGCCACCACCATGGCACAGTAGGTTAATCCTCCGCCTGCAGTGCCAGCATCCCATATGGGCGCAGGTTTGAGTTCCGACTGCTCCTCTTCCAATCCAGCTCTCTGATATGGCCTGGGAAAGCAGTAGAAGATGGCCCAAGTGCTTGGGCCCCTGCACCCACGTGGGAGACCCGGAAGAAGCTCCTGGCTTCTGGCTTCAGATTGGCGCAGCTCTGGCCATTGCGGCCATCTGGGGAGTGAACCAATGGAAGGAAGACCTTTCTCTCTGTCTCCCCCTCTCACTGTCTATAACTCTACCTCTCAAATAAATAAATAAAATCTTTTTAAAAAAAGAGAAACCTATAGGCCAACTCAATGTCCTTGATGGACAGATGCAAAAATTTTTAACAAATAGTAGCCAATTGAATCCTATGTAACTGTAAAAAGATTATTCATCACAATCAAGTGGGATTCATACCAGCTATGCAACGATGGTTCAAAATATGCAAATAAATAAGTGATATAAACCACTTCAACAAAATTAAGGACAAAAATCAAGCAATCATATTAATAGACAAAGAAAAGGCATTTGATAAAATCCAACATCCCTTCATGATTAAAAACTGAAAAATTAGGTTAGAAGGAACACACCTCAACAAAATTAAGGCCAAATATAATAAGCCAACAGTTAATATCATATTGAATAGGGAAAAGCTGAAAGGTTGCTCTATAAGATATGGAAAAAGACAAGGATGCCTACTTGTACCACTTTTATGCAACATACTACTGGAAGTCCTAGCCAGAGTAATTAAGCAAGAAATAGATATCCATGGAATTCAAACTGATAAAGAGGAAGTCAAACAACCATTGTTTTCAGATGGCATGATCCTATATGGGGAAAACTCCGAAGATTCCACCAAAAACTGTTAAACTAACAAAGAAATTCAGCAAAGGTTCAAGATACAAAGTCAACATGCAAAACTCAGTAATGTTGTCACATACCAATAGCAAATTCCATGGAAAAGAAATCAAGAAAGCAATTCTGTTTCCAGTAGCTACAAAACAACACTAACAAAGAATACTTGTGAATAAATTTAAGCAAAGAGATGAAAGATCTATGCAATGGAAATTATAATTATGAAAGAAATTGGAGAAGACACAAAGAAATGGAAAGATATCCCATGTTCATAGATTTGAAGAATAAATATTGTAAAAATGTTCATGCAATCCTTACCAAAATACCAATGACACTTTTACACATAACTAGAAAAATATTAAGATTTGAATGGAGCTATTAAAAACCCTAGCTAGCTGGAGTGAAAGAGCAAATCCAACAAAGTGGGAGCTTTACACTGCTTTAGTTTAACATAGATTACTGGGTGGGTGTTCAGCCAAGTGATTAAGATGCCTTCATATCATACCATCTTGGCTTGTTTCCTGGCTCCAGCTCCTGAATTTAGCATCTTGTTAATGCAGATTCTGGGAAATAGTAGTGATAGTTCCAATAATTGGGTACCTTCCACCCATGTGGGTGAACTGTGTTCAATTCCCAGTTCCTGGTTTTAGCCAAGGTCTAGTGTTCCCCTTTCAGACATATGGGGAATAAAACATCAGATGGGAGTTCTATCTATCTGAATTACAATAAGTAAATATAAATAACAAAGCTATTATAATTAAAATAGCATGATACTGGCATAAAAAATTTACTTATAGGTCAATTGAAAAGAGTAGAGACCATAAAAGTGAAACCACACATGTGTAACTAACAGTGTTAGAAAAACTGGATATCCACATAAAAAAGAATAAGATCTTTATTCCTCACCAAAAAAAAAAAAAAAAAAAAAAAAATTCAAACTAATTCCTTAGTGAAACTTTGAAACTCCTAAATGAAAACATAAGAAAGAAGCTTTAGGACTTTTTTTTTACATTTTCTTTTTAAAAAATTTATTAAAGGTATGCACACTTCCATACATACAAATTTAGAAACATAGTGATTCTTCCTACCCCCCCTCCCTCCTGCCCATGCTCCCAACCTTCTTCCTCCTTTCTTTCCTATTCCCACTATTAATTTTCATAAAGATCTATTTTCAGTTTCCTTTATACTCATAGCACTAACCCTACATTAAGAAAAGAGTTCTTAATGAGCCAGGGGATTCCAATACAATGCCACCAAGGTGGCATGTACCAAGGCCATCTACTAGCCCAAGGGATCAATTTCAATTCACAGTTGATCACACTGATAGGTCTAAGAGTCAAAGGGATCATACAAACAAGACTAGTGGCTGCTAATATTAACTGATAGAATAAAAAAGGGAGAGAACGATCCAACATGGGAAGTGGGTACACAGCAGACTCATAGAATGGCAGATGTCCTAAATAGCACTCTGGCCTCGGAATCAGCCCTTAAGGCATTCGGATCTGGCTGAAGAGCCCATGAGAGTATTTTAGGCATGGAAAGCCAAGACACTCTGGCAAAAAAAAAAACAAAAAACAAAAAACACAACAAACAAACAAACAAACACCTAAATGAAAGATCTCTGTGAGTGAGATCCCAGTAGAAAGAATAGGCCATTAAAGAAGGAGGCACCTTTCTCTGAAGGGAGGAGAGAACTTCCACTTTGACTATGACCTTGTCTAAATATGATCAGAGTTGGCGAACTCAAAAGGCTTCCATTGCCTTGACTAGAACCTAGGGAGATTACTGATGCCATAAACAAGAGTGTCAAATTGTTAAATCAACAGCAGGAGTCACTGTGTACTTACTTCTCATGTGGGATCTCTGTCCTTAATGTGTTGACCAATGTGAAGTAATGCTATAACTAGTACTGAAACAGTATTTTAGACTTTATGTTCTGTGTGGCTGAAAACTGATGAAATCTTTATTTAATATATACTAAATTGATCTTCTGTATATAAAGATAATCGAAAATGAATTCTGATGTGGTTGGAATGGGAGAGGGAGCGGGAGATAGGAGGGGTGCGGGTGGGAGGGAAGTTATGGGGGTGGAGCCATTGTAATCCATAAACTGTACTTTGGAAATTTATATTTACTAAATAAAAGTTTTAAAAAAGAGTTCAACAAATAGTATGAGGGGAAAAAAAAGACACTTTCTCAACAGTAGAGACAAGGGCTGCAAACAATCATGAAATCTCAATGTCAATTTCATTCCTATATATTACATTTTAGATACTCCATTAATTACCACAGATCAGGGAAAACATATGGTATTTGTTTTATTGAGACTGGCTAATTTCACTAAGTATAATGGTTTCTAGTTGCATCCATGTTTTTGCAAAAGATAGGATTACATTTTTTAAAAACTCTGAGTAGTATTCTATAGTGTACATATGCCATGATTTCTTTAGTAATCAGTTGATGGACACCTTGGTTGATTCCATATCTTAACTATTGTAAATTGAGCTGCAATGACCATGGGGGTACAGATAACTCTTTCACATGCTGATCTCATTTCCCTTGGGAAAATTCCCAGGAGTGGAATTATTGGATCATATGATGGATCTATTTTTGAATTTCTGAGATATCTCCATGTTGTCTTATACAGTGGGTGCACCAGTTCATATTCTCACCAACAGGAGATTAGGGTACCTTATTCCGACATCCTCACCAGCATTGTAGTTTGTTGATTTCTATATGAAAGCCATTGTAACTGGGGTGAGGTGAAACCTCATTGTGGTTTTGATTTGCACTTCCCTGATGTATAGTGATCCTGAGCATTTTTTTCATGTGTCTGTTGGCCATTTGAATTTCGTCTTTGAAAAAAGTCTGTTGAAGGTTCAAGTCCTTTGCCAATTTCTTGACTGGATTGTTTGTTTTGTTATTATTGAGTTTCTTTAGTTTTTCATAGATTCTAGATGTCAGCCTTTTATCAGTTGCATAGTGTGTAAATATTTTTTTCACATTCTGTCCATTGCCTCTTCAATTTCCTAAGTGTTTTTATTGTAGTGCAGAAGCTCCTCAGCTTAATGTAATCCCATTTGTCAATTTGGGCTTTCATTATTTGTCTTTCCCTATGCCAATATCTGACAGAATTTCCCAAATGTTCTCTAATAATTTGATGGTATCAGGTCATAGATTCAGGTCTTTAATCCATTTGGGTGGACTTTTCTGTAAGGTGTAAGGTAGGTGGTCTTGATTCATACTTCTGTATGTAGAGATTCAGTTTTCCCAGAACCATATGTTGAAGAGACTGTCCTTGCTCCAGGGATTGATTTTAGCTTCTTTGTCAAAGATAAGTTTGTTGTAGATGCATGGGTTGATTTCTGGCATTTCTATTCTGTTCCATTGGTCTATCCATCTGGTTTTGTACCAGCACCAGATTGTTTTGATTATAACTGCCCTGTAGTGTGTCTTTAAATCTGGTATTGTGATGCCCCTGGCTTTGTTTATGTTGTATAAGATTGCTTTAGCTACTTGAGGTCTCCTGTGCTTCCGTATGAATTTTAGCAGTAGTTTTCCTATGTCTGAGAAGAATGTCCTTGGTATTTTTATTGGAATAGCAATAAATCTGCATCTTCTTTTCTGTAGAATGGACATCTTGATGATGATTTTTCCAATCAATGAACTAGGAGGGTTTTCCGTTTTTTAGTGTCTTCTTCTCTTTCTTTAATATTTTATAATTCTCACCATAAAGATTTTTGATATCCTTGGTTAAATTTATTCCAAGATATTCAAATTTTTTGGTAGCCATTGTAAATGGGATTGATTTTAGATTTTCTTTCTCAGCCATGGAATTGTGTATACAAAGTTATTAATTTTTGTGTGCTGATTTTATATTCTGCCACTTTATCAAACTCTTCTGTGAGTTCCAATAGTCTTTTAGTAGTTTTTTGAGTCCCCTATATATAGAATCATATCATCTACAAATAGGGATAGTTTCACTTCCTTCTTTCCAATTTGTATCCCTTTGATTAATTTTCTTGCCTAATGGCTCTGGCTAAAAGTTCCAGGACTATATTGAATAGTAATGGTGAGAGTGGGCATCCTTGTAATCCTTGTATGGTTCTGGGTCCAAGTGGGAATTCTTTCAAATTTTCCTCATTCAATAAGATGCTCGCTGTTGGTTTGTCATAAACTACCATGATTGTGTTGAGGAATGTTCCTTCTATACCCATTTTGCTTAAGGTTTTCATCATGAATGGATGTTATATTTTATTAAATGCTTTCTCTCATCTTTTACTTATTTATTTTTTTATTTTTGACAGGCAGAGAGGACAGTGAGAGAGAGAGAGACAGAGAGAAAGGTCTTCCTTTGCCGTTGGTTCACCCTCCAATGGCCGCCACAGCCGGTGTGCTGCAGCTGGTGCACTGTGTTGATCCGATGGCAGGAGCCAGGTGCTTCTCTTGGTCTCCCATGGGGTGCAGGGCCCAAGCACTTGGGCCATCCTCCACTGCACTCCCGGGCCACAGCAGAGTGCTGGCGTGGAAGAGGGGCAAGCGGGACAGAATCCTGCGCTCCAACC
This sequence comes from Sylvilagus floridanus, assembly GCA_949820135.1. Classification (NCBI taxonomy): domain Eukaryota; kingdom Metazoa; phylum Chordata; class Mammalia; order Lagomorpha; family Leporidae; genus Sylvilagus; species Sylvilagus floridanus. The sequence continues at coordinate 72,887,946 of OX463244.1, read as the reverse complement.
GGGACTAGAACCTGGTGTGCGGGTGCCGCAAGGCGGAGGATTAGCCTGTTGAGCCACAGTGCCGGCCCTTCTCTGCATCTTTTGAGATAATATAGTGGTTTTTGTCCTTCAATTTGTTAATGTGATGTATCACATTTATTGACTCGCAAAGGTTGAACCATCCCTGTACACCGGGAATAAATCCCACTTGGTCCAAATGAATGATCCGTCAGATGTGTAGGATTCAATTAGCTAGTATATTGTTGAGGATTTTTGCATCTATGTTCATCAGGGATTTGGTCTGTAGTTCTCTTTCTCTGTTGTATTTTTTTCTGGTTTAGGAATTAGAGTGATGCTGGCTTCATAGAAGGAGTTTGAGAGGATTCTCTCCTTTTCAATTCTTTTGAATAGCTTGAGAATTGGGGTTATTTCTTCCTTAAATGTCTGGTAGAAATCAACAGTGAAGCCATCCTGTCTGGGCTTTTCTTTGTTGGGAGGGTCTTTATTACTGATTCAATTTCTGCCTTGGTTATTTGTCTGTATAGGTTCTATGTCTTCATGACTTAATTTTGGTAGATTGTATGTGTAAAACCTTTGAAAGTTTGACTATAATGTGTCATGGTGAAGATCTTTTCTTGTCATGTCTATAAGGAGTTCTATGTGTCTCATATATTTGGATATCCCTTACTTTCTCCAAATTAGGGAAGTTTACTGAAATTATTTCATTGAATAGACCGTCTAATATCCATTCTTTCTTCTAACACTTTCAGGTATTCCTAAGACCTATATGTTGGATCTTTTGATAGTGTCCCATAAATCTTCCACATTTTAAGATTTTTTTCTAATTTCTTCTTTTTTTCAGCCTGACTGAAAAATTTCCAAAGATTTGTTGTCCAGCTCATATATTCTCTATTCTGTTTCACCATGTCTGTTGTTAAGGTTTTCCATTGTATTTTTTATTTTCATATTGAGTTGCTCATTTCTAATATTTTTATTTCTCTTCCAAATCTCAGTTTCATGGGGAATTTTTCATTCATGTCATGTATTGATTTCTTTAATTCATTAATTTGCTTCTGATTGCTTCTGAGTAATCCTATGATTATTATTTTGAATTCCATTTCAGGCATTTCATCAATCTCTCATCTTTACCCTCTAATATTGAAGCTTGTTGTGTTCCTTGGAGTGGGGCTCATGTTGTGTTCTTTATTCTTGTTTCTTAAATTTATGTTTTTATTTTTAGGCATTTGTAGAGATACTTGTTGGTTTTTTTGTTCTGATGGCTTTTATCTTTAGACTATGCCTCTGTGGCTTAGAGAGTATATGCTCATTCAGTGAATACCCAGAGGCATGTGGTGAGTGAAGCCAGGGATCTTTGGTCAGTGGTCCAGGGTGGGGTGAGTATCTAGGGTGATTCCCATGTTGGGCATGGTGGATCTCTCATGGTTTTTTTTTTTTTTATCAGAAGGGAGGGTTTGATCATCTCTGTTGTCATTATCACTTCCCCATCTCATTTCTTCCAAGGTGATCAATGCCCAGGTGTTGGCCCACAGTGCATGCAATACTCATCCGGGCTGCTATAAGAACCTCACAAAGGATCTGTGAAGTCCTCAGTGTGAGCACAGATCTCATTGCAGTGATTTACCCCAGACAATCAGGGAGCTCTAAGTATGTGGAGTTGCTCACAGTGATTGCCCAAAAACCCTCTCATGCAGAGTTCCCACAGTCTCAACACACAAGGCTCTCACAGTCACGTTGTGCTTAGGATCTGCTCCACCTCACTACACTGTCCTGTTAATAGAGAGGCAGAGACATTCCCAGAGCAAGCTTTCTGTGGCTGCTGCACCTAAGCTGTTTGAGCCTCATAGCCTGTAATATGTTGAGAGCCTGAGAGTACATCACCTACATGGGTGCCTAGCCCCCTGTCAATCTTCCCAGATAGACTGTAAGTCAATGACGAACAATGATTTTTCCCCTGACGAAATCTCTGGATCACACGTGTGCACAAGAGCCATTGGTCATAGCTCCTTCTCATTTCCCAGTGGTTCTTTCTTGCTGCTGGTTGCCAGGTGCACAGATCTGAGCTGCTGCTGTAGCTACTGACAAAATGGCATCTTGTCTTGGCTAGTTGCTGGGCAGCACTCAAGATCTGGCACAGCTGTTATGTATGTCCAAAATGGTGCCTGCCATCTTTCAGCTGGTTGCTGGGCACCATTGTTTGGGGGATGGGGAGAGAGAAAAGTGCCCCCTTTTTCTGCTGTGTTAGCAGGTACTCTGTTTACCATAAGACTCCAGTCAGATCTCATTGGCTCTCCCTTTAGCTATATCACCAGTGGCACATGTTGCTGCAGTCTGATCTCACCTCACTCTCCAAAGCTGGAGTTATCTCAGGCTATCGGGTGTAGGGGTCCTATATTGTGTCCATGTTTGTGCTTCACATCTGCACCCTCCACATAGATCCACTGGTCTGTCTTCCTTCTGTAGTTTTCTACTGTATTTTCTCCCCAACTTTCCCTTGAGAATGTACTCTCTCCATTTGTTTTCTATGTGGATGCAAACTGATGAAGTCTTTACTTAGTATATACTGAATCGATCTTCTATATATAAAGATAATTGAAAATGATTAAAAAAACTTGGTGTTAAATTGGAAATTGCATAGATAATTAATCAATTTTTAGAAAAATATCATGTAGGATCTCTGTCCTTAATGTGCTGTACATTGTGAATTAATACTATAACTAGAACTCCAACAGTATTTTCACTTTGTGTCTCTATGTGAGGGCAAACTGTTGAAATCTTTACGTAATATGTACTAAACTAATCTTCTGTGTATAAAGAGAATTGAAAATGAATCTTGATGTGAATGGAAGGGGAGAGGGAGTGGGAAAGGGGAGGGTAGCGGGTGGGAGGGAAGTTATGGGGGGGGAAGCCATTGTAATCCATAAGCTGTACTTTGGAAATTTATATTCTTTAAATAAAAGCTTTATAAAAATAAAAAAAAATAATTAGCAAGCAGGAACATTAAAACAGTTATTATAATTAGATTTCCTATGTTCCAAAAGGAAAAGATGTCAAAGCTGTAGAAATGACAAATTAGGGGCCGGCGCTGTGGTATAGCAGGTAAAGCCACCACTTGCAGTGCCAGCATCCCATTTGGGTGCCAGTTCAAGTCCCAGCTATTCCACTTCTGATACACCACTCGGCTATGGCCTGGGAAAGCAACAGAAGATGGCTCAAGTCCTTGGGTCCTTGTACCCACATGGGAGACATGGAAGAAGCTCCTGGCTCCTGGCTTCAGATCAGCTCAGCTCCAGCCATTATGGCCATCTGGGGCGTGAACCAGTGGATGGAAGACTCTCTCTGCCTCTGCCTCTCTGCCCCTCTGTAACTCTGCCTTTCAACTCAATAAATAAATCTAAAAAGAAAAGACAAATTAAACTTCTGGTAGTAAAAATTATGAGTATTATAATGTGTGCGATGGAAAAGACCCTGAAACTTTGTTATTAATAGCAATTTAGATACTGCAGAAGAAAGGATTAATAAACTTAAACACCTAGCAATAATATAGCAATAGCAAGTTCTCCCCTACCCCCCCAAAAAAAATATATATATATGAATAGAGATAAGAATACAGAGAAAGAGAAATGGGGAGAGACTTTAACTTTTAAATAAATAAATAGAGTATCAAGAAAACTGGGATAACTTCAAATGGCCCGAAATATACATATGTGGAATCCCCAGGAGAGGAGGCTGGCCTGGAAATAATGGCTGAAAAATCAACCACAAGCAACATGCTAAGAGATAACATAAGAAACTGGCTATATTAAATTAGAAATTCCTATTCATCAGAGGATAATTTTAGGAGATAGAAAGGGAAGACGGCAAGTGGGAAGATAATCGTAACAAACAGAACAAAGAGCTCATAACTAGAACCTATAGAACACTGTAGACAGTAAGAAAATTACAAACAAAGCAATAGAAAAATAATTGTTTAAAAGCAAAACCAAACTGTAGATTTTACTATATATTTATCAAAATGGCTAATGCTAGAACCACTGATAATAGCTGAAACTTTTATACACTCCTGGTTGATTAAATTTGCACAATCATTTGAGAAATGTGTCACCAAAAGACGTGTATAGGAAGACTCATAGCAAAAATTTTTGTAATTGTTCCATGCTAAAAATGTCTTGGATGTTTTCAAAAATAGCATGGATAAATAGTAGTGTTCAACACAATGAATACTATATCACAATGAAAATAAATAAGCACAGCCACATACACAACATGGATCAATCTTAAAGATAAAATTTTGAGCAAGAAAACCAAATATAAGTGAATACATAGTTTATATACAGCTCCAAAATCTGACAAATCTAAATAAAAGTGTCTCATGATTCATGTTGAATGCAATTATAAGGAAAAGTGACAAAGTGTCTCATAAAATTCAGAATAGCAGTCCCTTTGGGTGGGGAGTAATAACCATGAGAGGAAGGAAGGGAGTTCCTATGATACTGTCAGTATATATGTATCTTTAAACTTGAAGAGTAGTTACAGGTATGTGTACCTTATGATATTCCAGAGCTGTATATGTTTTGTTATGTATGCTTTGCTGTATATGAGTTGTATTTTACAATGCTGAGAATAAAAAGATTGTTATTTGATTTCATTCCATACCTGGCGCAGCATAAAATGCAGAGGGTCCTCTGGTTTCTCATAAACCAAGTTTTCAGTTATCTTCTGAGAGAGAGCATAAAGCATCACATGATTTTGGGTAGAAGTTACACAGTCCAAGTTACATCTCACATGATTTTCCCACTAATTTCACATGTACCATAGTATTTTAAAAATTCACTTATCACTGCAAAGTTGAAATTTACTTTCTTGCCACTGATAAAATTAAGTCAAATTAAGGTAAAACTTAGAGGTGTAAAAATTTAGTAATGAATAACAATAGGTAGTTTTCCTAATGCCCAAGATCAAAGAGGTAGCGAGAAAGGTTTGAATAGTCTTTGTTTTGAGAACTGTGATCTTGCTAGATTGAGAAAATAATTATTTGCTTTGCAGAACACAGGAAAACCTTTTGAATAAAAAATTTAAAACTGTTTTAAAATGATTTTATATAGAATCTTCCTTTTGAGGCATTTTATACTTACGTGAGAACATGTTCAGTTGTAATATCAGATGAGAAAATTTCAGTTCATTTCAGTTCATGAACTCCAAAAAGTTCATGGAAAATGGAAGTAAAGGTAAATTTATTTTGGTACAGAAATTTTTGAGAACCATGCCTACTTTTTGCATTTCCCATGAAGCTTTTTGAAGACTTCTCATATCAAACTTCAGAGAATCATTTTAATGCTTTTTGGTTGTTATTTGAATAACAAAAATTATAATAAAGTAAACACAAGTTTTATTTGCAGGAAATAACAAGTGGATAAATTTCAAGTATGAAATATTCAGGTCTTTTTAATTTACTAGATCGTTCAATTACTTTATATATTTTTCTATTTAACACATACATGATAACTAATCTTTCTTGAAATGATGTTGTATGCATAAGCACTATTTTTTTTTCTTGATAGATAAGGTATAGGGTAACCAAAACTACTTTCTTCAACAGGTTTCATTTTTCACATTAATAATTAGTAGTTCTTTGACTAAAGTCAGAAACCTAGTTATTAATACCTGCCCAAGAACAATGAAATTTAAATAGGAAAATGCATATAGTGTTAATGAAGTGGCTATCTTTTATCCCTATTTTATTTGAGGAATCTGAGGTTCACAGAATTTAAGTAATTTTTTTCAAATCACAAATGTAAGAAATGGCAAAGTTAGGATTTGAACTCTGGGCTAACAAATTGCAATATTTGTTCTCTTTCCTCTATTTACTTAAATTTAAACTTTTCCAACTTAAAAGTTTTCATTTGATGGGGGCTAGTCTTATTTTATACTTTTCTAATTACAAATTTATTTCAGGTACATATTTTATTATATATGTATCTGTTACTGGGTAAACAATACTTAGATAAAAATCATACCAGGCAAACAAGAACAACTCACCAAATACTGAAAAACAAATTATAGTTCCGAATATGCCTTATCAATTCCACATTGGCCAAGGACTATAATACTTCAAAGACGATTCTAGCAATACAGTCTGAGGTCAATGAGATTTATGATTTCAAGAATTAAAATTTTACCTAATTCATTCTCCCTTGAAATAAGTCAATTCTTCGATAGTTACAAGGTCTGCTGTCTTGAAGCTATCAGACTCCAGCCTGGAAGACTTTTTAACCTATTTTTCAGTTGCCAATATCTTGTCCTTTCCTGCTGATGTGGCTAAAAATAACTTTTGGCCAAGATTTTCCCCTATCAACCAATTTGCCTGATATGTAATCCTTTCGAAGGGCTTCATACCACACTCTCATTAATTTGGTGTTCATCACTTATTATTTTTGGTAAATACATCTTTTTATACTTACTGACTTCTCAATTAGAATATATCACATCACACCCCACCATCTTTTTTTTTTTTTTTTTTAACAGCGAAAACCCTTCCTTGTACCTCTTGAAAAACTCACAACTACGGAGAGGGATTGAGAAGTTTACCTGGAATATTTGTAGAATGTGATGTTTCTCCATGTATTGGAGTGAAACTTCATAAGGATCTTCATATGTTATGGGAGGGAACTTCCTCTTATGAGTTTGCTTTTCCATGTAACTCCTTTCTTGCTCGAATTCTGAAAAATCATCCTGCAATTGAAATATCCCCCCAGGGTTCTTAATAAATCTAAAATCTAAATCTGATGTTAGAATCTTAACACTAGGAATTGGAGAAGAGACACATGTTTATGAGATAACTGGCTGCCTGTCCCAGAAATACAATGCATCTGAAGTCCTGGGAGGTACCTTAGGTATCTCCAATCTACTTTAAATACTTTTTGTCCTTTACAGGGCTCTCCAGTGAACTCTAAATTCTTTTCCCTTGGTAGGAACTCAGACAAGGGAAATGATTATTGTCATGGAGTTAATAGCAAATCTAGGACTTGAAACCTAGGTTTTAAGATCCTGGTTCATTGATCTTTCTTGAATGGCCTGCCTTAGGATAGCAGAGAGAGCACCACCTTTCTCCTGCATTTCCTGAAATTTATGGGTCACACACACCAAAACATGTGTGGATTTATTTTTCATCCTAATCCTACAAGTGCCCTCCTACTGCTTATCCCTCTTCTCCCACCCCCACCCCCGAAGGGCCTGTTTTGTCCTCCTAAGTAGGAATCAAATACCCCTTGAACCTACAGGATTGATTTCTATGGATTGGGTGTTTTCTCGACTGGTGTTATCATATTTGGATGAGACGGATGGGAATTTTTGGTAAAAGTCTGGATCTTTTGCTACAAAATTACTGGTGAATCTGGTATCCAGTAGGTGGTGGGCTGAGACAGTGATTGGACTTTCATTTTCAGTTTCCATTGCAACTGAACTACTGGAATTGAGGTTTATTTGGCTATCTTCAAATTTGCAGGGCTCTATTCTGTACTCAGCCTCTTTATCCTCCTTGCTGTCGCGGAACTGAGAAAACACTCTGTCATACTGGTCAAATGATCCATTGGAAGACAGGTCATCAGCCTGTTTGTCCACTAAGTCGTCCACCTGGTCAGGTTCACTGAAGTCAGCCTTGTCAACAGTAAGATCAGTATAGTTTTCAGCTTGGTCAACAGCCTGTTGTTCAGCTAGCTGAGTCTTTACAGATGTTTTACGGTCAACTTGGTCAGACAATCCCTGATCAGTGTGCTCAGAAATACTCTCAAATAGATTGAACAATATTTGGTCAGTCTGTTCAGGAGTTCTTTCGTCAGCCAGGCCAGAAAGTCTATGCTCAGAATCCTCCAAAGTTCTGCTCTCTGCCTGGTCAGATGACCTGCTGTCAATTTGTTCAGAAGCTCTTTGATCGGATGATATGAACAAGCTGGTGTCAGCCTGTTCTGAAGTTCTTCTCTCTGCTAGGCTAGACAATCTGCGATCGACCTGCTCGGAAGTCCTTCTCTCAGCCTGACTGGACAGCCTGCGATCAATTTGCTCAGAAGTCCTTCTCTCAGCCTGACTGGACAGCCTGCGATCAATTTGCTCAGAAGTCCTCCTCTCAGCCTGACTGGACAGCCTGCGATCAGCCTGCTCCGAAGTCCTCCTCTCAGCCTGACTGGACAGCCTGCGATCAGCCTGCTCAGAGGCCCTGCGGTCAGACGGCACAGACATCCTGCGGTCAGATGGCACAGACACCCTGCGGTCAGTCTGCTCAGAGACCCTCCTCTCAGCCTGGCTGGACAGTCTGCGATCAGCCTGCTCAGAGGCCCTGCGGTCAGACGGTGTGGACATCCTGCGGTCAGACGGTGTGGACATCCTGCGGTCAGACGGTGTGGACATCCTGCGGTCAGATGGTGTGGACATCCTGCGGTCTGAGGCCGTGGACATCTTGCGGTCGGATGACATGGACGTCCTGCGGTCAGTCTGCTCTGAAGTTCTTCTCTCAGCCTGTCTTGACAATTTTCGTTCCATCTGTTGAGGAGTTCTTCTATCCATCAGGCCAGACACCTGGTGCTCGATCTGTCCGTACTCTTCGCTCTCAGTTTGGTTGAGTGCCTTTTCCTCATAAATCTGTTCAGAAGATCTTTGGTCAGCCAGATCATATTCTCTGTGATCAGTTGGATAATCTGCCTCACCGTTGACCTGGTTTGTCTTTTCATCTTCTTGGTCATCAGTAGGGTCAACGGTTGGCGGTGAGGTTGTGTTTCCATGTCCCAAGGGTTCGACTAGAGCTGGTTCTGGGGACTCATCCATTTTCTGGCGTCGGTGACTGGCCTAGCTTCCTCAGCGCTGTGGGTGGGGCCGGGCAGGCGGTCTAAACGACCTTCTGGCAGCACGCATGCGCAGGCTTTGTTCCGGGGCGGGGCGAGGGAGTGGGCGGTGCCTTGCCCTTGGCCTGACGCCAGCCACGTCAGAGCGGGAGGAGCGTCCTTCTGCTGACGCTGTAGAATGAATGCCAGTACTAGGGCGAGGCTTTCTCCTGAGAGGAGGTGATCTCCACACCAGGGCAGCCACGGCTTTCTACCCCCTAGCAGCTGACTAGGTGTCCTGCGGCATGGGAACCGGCGCTCCGTGTTTCGCGGAAGTTCACCACGCTGTGTGGCAAAGTGGGTGCTTCAGGTACCGCGCCTCCAATGAACGACTTCCAGAATGTGAGCAGGTGAACGTGCGGCCAGCCAGCAGAGGCCCTCATAGCTGGCAGAGGTTCTAACTGCCCACGGAGGGGATTCACGTTTTGTGGGGTACTGACTTTGTCTCTCCTCACAGTTGGGCTGCGCAGTGCATTAGTATTGGGCACCGTCAGCAAATGGTGCAGCTCAATGTTAGTCTTCTTAAAACTCCAGATGGTATTGTGGTGATGCAGCCAAATCGTGTTCACTTGTTTGTCGATACTGTCTTTGCGAATAGTGCCGTTGCCAGTCTTGTCAGTGGTATCGAAAGTTTAGTCCTCCTCACACGTAGATTACAGAATCGCTCGGGGCTCCTACCCGCACACACTGCTTGGCAGTTCGTGCCTGTAGGAATAGCCTCTTCCCTGTCTCGAAAGATGGGTGAACAGCTCTTTAGTATCCCGACTGGGAAGGACTGCCCTGGCTGTGGAAACTCAAGCCCTAAGGTGTTCGCTTGCTGACCTGGACATAGGATCGAGGGCTGGGGCTGCCAGAGGGAGGGCGATCCAAGGAGATTGGCTTGTAAATCCCGCTATCTGGTGGTCTTAGAGCAGAAAAGAAGGTTAGGAGGAGGACGCCAAGCCAGAATCCCAGAAAGAAAGGCTGTAAAGAAAGGGGATGGGGTGGGGAACACAAGAAGGAATATTGAACAAGTGGAGAACTTTCACTTAGTGGTAGTGGCCCAGGGTCTGGCTTTTAGATTTGGCTCTGCCTTTTTTGAAATAAACCCTAAGAATGTACTTCAGAGTCAGCTGACTGTCTCCTTTTAGCAGTTGGACAGTATAAAGCTGTTGATGGGATGTTTTATTTTCACTTTCTGAAGTCTAAAAAAAAATCACTGAGGCAGGCCAAGGAATGACAGTCTGATGCCAGGCACTCCATCGCTAAGGATTTTTATTGTATTCAGTCATTAGAGATGTGACAGAAAGTCCAAATACAAAGAGTTGTGATCGAAATGTGATAGGGAGAATGGGTACCCTTGGTGCCATACCTAGCAGCAGAAAGGGGAATTCAGGTACCCTGAAGTGAAATAAATCATTTATGTAGTAGAGCCCAACATAACAGGTGCTCAAGAAGGGTTTGTTGAATATAAATTTGTGGGTGGTCTGCCTGTATTTATAAATGCCTAGAGGAAAAAGACATTGTGTTTCGGGTGAGAGAGGTGATAGGTGGTCTGCTGCTTTGAATGGGCCTTGGTGTATTAGATTTGTTCTTCCATATTCTAAGTTAAATGTAGTTACCAAAGGAAAAATAGGAAACCCAGGCATGGAAAATAGTTTCTCCCAAACCCTCAAGAAAAAGTTTTTATTAATATTTTGGTGTATATCCTTGTGGAATTCTGCTATACAAATCTATATCTATTAGTACTGCTGTACCCTTAAGTTTTGGTTTTCATTTTCATTCATCTCAAGGTATTATCTCATTTCTTTTGTGCTTTCCTCTTTGGCACTTTGGTTGTTTTAAAAGTGTGTTAATTTCCAAATATTTTTGAACTTTGTAGATTTACTCCTGTTATTGATCATTAACTTCATCCTACTATGTTCAGAGAAGATACTTAGATTTCAGTCTTTTGAAATATATTGATTTGTTCCATAGCCAAACATATGGTCTATTCCAGAAAATATTCCATGAGAAGAATGCTTATTTGATATTATTGGGTGGAATATTCTTTATGTCTCTTAGATATAATTGGCTTATAAGGTTGCGTTTTCATGTTGAAATATTCTCTAGGCATTCTATTCATTACTGAAACTGAAACACTGAAATAGCTATTAATGCAGAACTATCATTCTCCCTTTGAGTCTGTCAATATTGCTTCATACATTTTGGAGTTCTACTTTTAGGTATAAATAGATTTATAATTACTATATCCTGTTATTTTCGTGATACTTTGTTATCAATGTGTAATTTAGTTGTCTCTTATAACAGTTTTTTACTAAAATCCTATTTTGTATGATATTGGTATAGCAATGTCAGCTCTCTTTTGGTTATAATATCCTATATAGAACTATTGAGTACATTTTTCTATTCTTTTACTTTCAACTTATTTGTGTCTGAAAGTAATAAGATCTCACATAGACAGTGTATAGTTGGATCATTAAAAAAATACATCCTGACAATGTGTATCCTTTAATTAGAGAATTCAATCCATCTACATTTAAAATAAAATAATTTCTCATAAGGAAGGATATAGCTTCTGACATTTTGCTATTTGTTTAATATATATCATATATTATTTTTCCTTAATTCTTCCATTACTGTATTACTTTATGTTAAATTGACTTTTTTTGTAGTTTTCAATGTTGACTCATTTCTTATTCCTTTACATGTATATTTTTTTAGTTATTGTTTTCTTTGTGGTTACCTGGGGATTATAATTAATCTCTTAAATTTATAACCTATTTTGAATTAAAACTATCTTAATTTCAGTGATACAAAGCATTCTTTGCCGATATAGTTCTATTCCTCTCATTTTAGATTGTCAAAAACTACATTTTTTTTTTTTTTTTTTTGGACAGGCAGAGTTAGACAATGAGAGAGAGAGACAGAGAGAAAGATCTTCCTTCCATTGGTTCACCCCACAAATGGCCTCTGTGGCCAGAGCTATGCTGATCTGAAGCGAGGAGCCAGGTGCTTCCTCCTGGTCTCCCATGCGGGTGCAGGGCCCAAGCACTTGGGCCATCGTACACTGCCCTCCTGGGCCACAGCAGAGAGCTGGACTGGAAGAGGAGCAACTGGGACAGAACCGGTGCCCTAACTGGGACTAGAACCCGGAGTGCCAGCGCCACAGGCAGAGGATTAGCCTGTGAGCTGCGGCGCCAGCCACTAACTACATATTTCTAAATTTTTTGCAGTTACTATGAATTTATAATTATTCAGCTGTAATTTAAGTAATATAAGAAAAAAACTTAGAAACCAAAAATACAGTAATTTTGGCTTTTACATTTACCTAGACAAGTGCCTATATCAGCATTCATTATTTCTTCATATAGCTTCAAATTACTATCTGTTTTCCTTCATTTCTACTTGAAAGTCTTTCTTTAGAGTTTCTTGATTGGCATGCCTACTATGGATGAACTTTTTCAGTCATATCTGGAAAAAAGTCTTAACTTCTTTACTTATGAATGATAGTTTTGTTAGATGTAGAATCCTTGGTTGATAGTATTTTTCTGTCAGTATTTGAAGTATGTCATCCCACTGCCTTTTTGCCTCCATGAGTTTTGCTGAGCAATTGGCTGTTGATCTTGAAGATTCTCATATGTGGAATTGCTTCTGTTTTTGCTGCATTCAGGATTTCCTCTTTAAAAAACTTTTGTCCTTTGGCAGTTTGGTTACAATGTATCAATGTGAGTCTTTTGTGTTTATTCTTCTTGAAGTATTGTTTTTAGTGTTTTATTTATTTGACAGAGAAAGAAGAGACAGACAGGAAGAGACAGACAGAAAGACAGGGCGAGATTTTCTATCCACTGATTCACTTCTAAGTGCCTGCAACAGCTAGGGATGGGCCAGGTCAAAACCAAGAGCCAGAAACTCCACCCAGGTCTCCCACTTTGCTGTCAGGGACCCAAGTAGTTGAGTCATCATCTGCTCCTCCCAAGGACATTATTGGAAGGTTGGGTTGGAAGTAGAAGGTGGCACTGAATCACAAGCACTCCATTAGGGATGTGGGCATCCCACTCGATGGCTTAACCCACTGGGCTACAATGCCTGCCCTATTTGAGTTTTTTTAAAGCTGTTTGGATGTGCAAATTCATTTATTTTGATAATTTGGGAATTTTCAGTGTTATTTCTTCAAATATTCTTTCTGCCTCTTTCCTTATCTCCACTCTGGTCCATTATGCATTTGCAGTACTCTTGATGATGTCTCATAGATTCCTGAAGCTCTGTTCATTTTTCTTCATTATTATTTTCTGCTCTTCAGATGAATAATTTCAACTGACCTACTTTCAAGTTTGCTAATTCATTCTTTTGCCTGCTGAAATTAGCTGTTGAAACTCTAGTGACATTTTTGTTTCAGTTATTGTAATTTTTAATTCTGCAACTTTTAATAGAGTTCTTTTAATAATTTCTATCTCCTTGTTGCTATTCTTTAAAAAATTATTATTTGCTTTTTATTTGAAATGCAAAGAAAGAGAGAGAAAAAACACACAAAACACACACACACACAGATCTTTGTCTGCTGATTCACTCTCCAAATGTCCACAATAGCCAGGGGTAGGCCAGGCTGAAGCTAGGAGCCCAGAAATCAATCCAGGTCTCTACTGTAGGTAGCAGGGGCCAAAGCACATGACCCACCATCTGCTTCCTCTCAGGATGTACATTAGCAGGATGCTGACTGAGAAGCAGAGTAGGTAGACTCAATCCATGAATTCTAATGTGGGATGCAGGCATCCCAATGGCAACTTAACTGCTGTACCAAATAACCTTCTTCTGTTCTCAATTTCTTGATACATCATTCTCCTAATGTTTTGCTTTTTGTCCATAGTTACTATTAGCTCTTTGAACAAATTTAAGACAATTCATGTAACGTTTTTGTCTATCATGTTCAATATCAGTTTAGTGACAATTTTTATTAACTAATGGGAATGAGCCATATTTTATTTCTTTGCATGCTTCATAAAAAATCCAGAATTTGAAAACTGGAACTTTCGTATTTTATCATCTGATAACTTTGGAAATCATATTTGTTCCTATCTTTGCATTTATTTTTGTTGCTTGGTGTGGGCACAATTGTTTGCTCAGTGACTTTTCTAGCCATTTTCGGAAAGACCATATCTTTCTCACATGTGATTTCTGAAGCCTTTCTTTTAGTTTGTAGCAGCTAGTGTATTGACAGATTTTTTTGAATGCCTCAAGTCGAAAAGAGACAAAAAGCCTTTTACAGTTTTTATAGATTGACTCTGTGGGGCATAAGTCCTTCAACACTTAAGCACATATACAACTCTGCCATAACTTTTACTTCCTGCTTGCAGTGAGCCCACAACTAGTCAGAACTGAAAGATTAGTATTTTCTCAGCTCTCTTTTAGTATCTAGTTCCTTCAGGAACCTTTCAATGCACTAATTGTTTAAATAATCTCTTTCCCCAGCTTTTCTCTCCAAGCTTTCAGAGTGTCTACTCTTTGTATTAGTTGTAATCTTTGGACTCAGGTTTCAGTGAATTACCTGTCAATATTTTTGAAAAATGTCCTCTTGGGGTTGGTGCTGTGGTGCATTAAGCTGCTATGGTTAAGCTGCCATCTGCAGTGTTGGCATTCCATATGGGCGCCATTTCAAGTCCCAGCTGCTCCACTCCAATTCAGCTCCTTGCTAATGTGCCTGGGAGAGCAGCCAAAGATAGCCCAAGTGCTTGTGCCCTTGCACCCATGTGGGAGACCTGGATATAGCTCCTGGTCCTGGCTTTGGCCTGGCCCAACCCTAGCCATTGCTGCCATTTGGGGAGTGAACCAGCAAATGGAAGATCTCTCTATCTCTCTGACTCTCCCTGTCTAAATGTAACTCTGATTTTCAAGTAAATAAATAAATCTTTAGAAAAAATCAGGCTATAATGCCTTAGGAAGTGGTGGTAAATCACTAGTTTTAAAAAAAAGAAAAGTATCCTCTTTATAGCCATTTTCATACTATGAGAACATTCTGAATTAGGTGAAAGAAAAGCAAGTACTCATGTTAGTTCTTCAGGTAGCCGCCAGACAGGCAAAGACAGATAAACACACATTTTTTTAAAAAAAATTTATATATTTATTTGAGAGGTAGAGTTACAGACAGACAGCGGGAGGGACAGAGAGAGAGAGAGAGAGAGAGGTCTTCCATATGTTGATTCACTCCCCAAATGGCTGCAACAGCCGGAGCTAGGTCAATCCAAAGCCAGGAGATTCTTCTGGGTCTCCAATGTGGGTGCAGGGGCCCAAGCACCTGGGCCATCTTCTACTGCTTTCCCAGGCCACAGTAGAGAGCTGAATCTAAAGAGGAGCAGCTGGGACACAAACTGGCGCCCATATAGGATGCTGGCACCACAGGCAGAGGCTTAGCTCAGTACGCCATAGTGCCGGCACCAAATGCAATTGTTTACAAGGTCTACTCTGCTTTTGGAGCCAGGGACCATGGTCCCACACTGAATTTTAGCTACCATCACCCAAACTGCTGCAAAATCAAGGAAAAGGAGAGCAAGAGCAAATAGTAGTGCTGCAACACTCTTTTATTGTTTGTAAATGGCCACTTTTTTTTTTTTTAGTTTTTAAATTTTTTAACATTCAGTATAGTTCATAGATAACAGTTCTAAGAATAAAATGATATTCCTTTCCTCTCTTAGTTTCTACCCTTCTTCCCTCCTACCCTCCCTTTCTCTTTCTTTTTTTGGTTTCCATAAACCTTTGTCTATTTTTCATAGTTATGAAAAAATTATTTTGCTCACTTTTTCATTGTTTCTATGCAGGAATAGATTCTTGGAGCTGCCTACTCCACCATTTTCTCCCATCTCATTCCCTTTCCCCTTAAAGTTATGAAAGCATAACATTGTATATCCACATCTAGATTGCTAGCTCAGTTAGAAGAATTGGAAAATTGTCAGTATTGGACCTATAGTCCCACATAGTAGTAGTTGCTGAATGAGTTTTTCATTTCAAGCAAGGCATGCATTTTTGAATTTATTCACATTTTCCTTCCTTTTATTTAATCATTTAAGTTATCTGACTGGTTCCTCTACTCATTTTAATTTTCAACTGCTTTTATTTACTTAGTAATTATGAGCCTGGGCCTTGAGTCAGACAAAGCAATGTTTGAATGTTGTCCTTACTCTTTAGAGAGATGAGGGGGTGGTGAGGGGGAATGGTCTGTGAAATCATTTGGTCTGACCATGCCAAGGCAACTGCAGGTGGAACCCAAAATTCAATAAATCTACAAAAGGTTAATTTTTAAGTTGATAATTTTGTGTGGCCTGTGAGTATGATAAATTTCCAAGTAGCTCTTGGCTGAAAACAAGCTTCCCCACCCCTGCAGAGCTCTGTGTCCTTAGTCGAGTTACCTGGTTTCTGCTGTCTTCAGGTTCTTCACTTGTAAAAAGGGAACAAACGTAATGCTTAATTAGATTATTAAGATGGTTAAATGATATAATACATATAAATAATTTAGCTCAGGGCCCAATATTTAGCAAGCAACTAATTACCATTGGTCTTAATGTAAATTTATTAAAGTCATATTTTATGTCTCTTGGTAGTATTTATAATTTTCTTCTGTGTTGAGCACATTTGTTAAAAAAGTTATTCTTATGTAATTTATGAGTTTTATTATCGTGAAGTGGATTTTTCTAATAAATTTTCTATACTTGATTTTAGCCAAAAGGCTGAGAAGAGATTCTAATATATTTTCTAAATGGCTAATGCTAATATGTAATAAAAATAACTTTTGGTTTTATTTTATCTTGCCATCATTTTTAATACTTTCTTATTCGATTAAATAGTTTTTCAGATAATTCATTTTATTTTTCTTAATAGATCATGGTAATTATAGTTTTTACTCTTTTTTATAACAGGTGTGCATTTTGTTTATTTTCTAATATTAAACATGACTGCCAAACACTATTTAATAATTATGAAGATTACAGACATCTTTATTTATAAATATGATGAAAATATTCCATTAAGTGCAGAGTTTAATTATGGTTCTTGATATATATTACACTGTGATAAGGCCATTTCTTTCTATTGCTCTTTTACAAAAGGTGTTAATTGGCTTTAAATTATCAAATGATTATAGCATCTGTTGAAATAATCATATCATTTTTCCATTAATTTATTCATATATAAATAGTTTTATATAAATAGATTTTTAAATGTTGAGTCAGCCATTTATTCTGGAATGAACCTTATTTGGTTCATTCTGTCTCTTTTTTTATACAATCATGTAATAATTTACTAATATTTTATTTAGAGTATTTGTGTTTTATTACTAGTGAGATTGTTTAATTGTTAAATGGTGGTGTCAGGATTATGCTAGTCTTATAAAATAAATTAGCAAGCTTGTCTTTTTGGTAAAGTGGAAAGGTTTTTTTTTCAAATATTTATTTTATTTGAGTTGAAAGGCAGATTGTCAGAGACAGAGAATGAGAGACTTTGTTCTGTTGGTTCACTCCCCAAAGGCTCACAATAGCCAGGACTAGTTCAGACTAAGCCAGGAACCAGATCCATCAGGGTCTCCCACGTGGATGACAGGAACCCAAGTACTTAGACCGTCATCTGCTGCCTCCCAGGAGCATTAACAGGAAGGTGGGATGGAAGCAGGGAGTAGCTGAGACTTGAAACTGCGTTGTGATATGGGATGCAGGCATTTCAAGTGGTGGCAGCTTAACACACTGTATCACAATGCCTGCCCCTGTAAGAGTTTAATACGAAATAATTATTAGTTCCTCAAACTTTGTTAAAACTCACCTATAAAATAAACAGTCAGTCCGGTGTACTTGGCCCTGGCTATCATGGGCATTTGGGGAGTGAACCAGTGGACCGAAAATTTGTGTCTGTCTCTCTCCCTTTTATCTCCCTCTCTTCCCCCAAATTCCAACTCTCCTCCCTCTTTGTCTCCCTCTCTCTGTTACTCTGCCTTGCAAATAAAATAAACCTTAAGAAAGAAAACTATTGCATCTCTCAGAAAAAGACAAAACTCACCTGGGGTGGGGTGGGTTGTGGTTGTTTTCTGTATAAATTTTTGACAGGTTTCCTATTAATTATATGGTTTTTGGTCAACTTGATTTTTCTCATCTACTAGAGAAGAATTTAACTGAATTGACTTAGAAAAACATTCCACTTCTGCTTGAATTTCAAAATTTTCAGCATAAAGTACTTTCTAATAATATTATTTCATTTTCCCCTTATGTGCTTACATATATTTTTTATTTCCAATGCTGCTTTCTTTCTTGTATTTTACAATAAGATTTTTCATTATGTCTTTAAGTTGATTTTTCAAAGAAACACTCCTTTTATTTATTCTATTGTGATTCAGTTTTGTGTGTTGACACTACGTTAAAATAGGCAGTGAGTTTATAGTTTTGTGCTTCTCTGACCTACAATATCTAACTTTGTAGTGACTGCTAAGACTACTAAATTTAATATGTCTATGACATAGAAAGGAATCAGTAAAGAGAATCAAGTTGACTTTCTTGTGTCATTCCTCATTTAAATTCTTGGCTGTTTATTTATTCACTTTGCAAGTAAACCAAATAAAAGCAACTTTTGAACTGAGTTTGAGGTGTCCTTGTTGTCTATTTGTGAATCTAGTTAACAATCTGTGGTATGGAATAGCACAGATGATTTTCTCCTATTTTTATTTTATGTTGTGGTTGGTTTCTGGGAATTTCATGTACTTATTGGATCTTTGTGTATCTTCTTTGGAGAAATGTCTTTTCAGATTCTTTGCCTATTTTAACTGGGTTATTTGTTATTTATTATTGAGGTATAAGAATTCTTTATTTATTTTAGATGTAAGTCCTAGATCAGACATGATTTGCAAACATTTTCTTCTATGCTGTGGGTTGTCTTTTCAGTTACTTGATGTTATTCTTTGAAATACAAATATTTTAAATTTTGATAGAGTCCAGTTTATCTGCTTTTCTTTTGTTGGTTGTATTTTTGGAGTCACAGTTAAGGAATCATTTCCTATTCCTAGATCATGAAGATTTAGACCTATGTTTCCTTCTAATAAATTTACGATTTCATTCTTATATTTTGAGTTTATTTTTATGTATGACATAAGGAAGAAGTTGAGCTTTATTCTTTTGTATGTGAATATCCAGTCCATTTGTTAAAATACTATCCTATCTACTATTTGAATTGTCTTGGTGAATTTTGTTGAAAATAATTGACCATAAATATGAGTGTCTCAGGACTCTCACATCTGTTCCTTCGATCTACAGGGGTACTTCAAAAAGGTCATGGGTAATGGAATTAAAAAAGAAGTTTATTTTGGTACAAAATTCTTTTAAGTTAATATATATTCATATATATATTCAATTATATATATTTCCAAATGTCATTACCACAGTGTCTTAAATTAGATTTTGAAATACAGACAAGTGTGAGTCTTCCATCTTTATTCTTTTTCAAAGTACTTTTGGCTACTCTTAGTTGCTAGAATTTCTGTCTGAATTTTCAGATCAGCATGTCAGTTAATAAAAACAGCTGAGATTTTGATAAGATTTGGAGTAATTACATTTTTTTTTTTTGGACAGGCAGAGTGGACAGTGAGAGAGAGAGACAGAGAGAAAGGTCTTCCTTTGCCATTGGTTCACCCTCCAATGGCTGCCACAGCCGGCGCACCGCGCTCATCCGATTGGAAGGAGCCAGGTGCCAGGTGCTTTTCCTGGTCTCCCATGGGGTGCAGGGCCCAAGCACTTGGGCCATCCTCCACTGCACTCCCGGGCCACAGCAGAGGGCTGGCCTGGAAGAGGGGCAACCAGGACAGAATCTGGCGCCCCAACCGGGACCAGAACCTGGTGTGCTGGCGCCGCAAGGTGGAGGATTAGCCTGTTGAGCCACGGCGCCAACTGTAATTACATATTTTTTAAAAATATTTTATTTATTTATTTGATAGGTAAAGTTACAGACAGTGAGAGGGAGAGACAGAGAGAAAGGTCTTCCTTCCGTTGGTTCACTCCCCAGATAGCCGCAACGGCCAGAGGTGCGCCGATCTGAAGCCAGGAGCCAGCTGCTTCTTCCTGGTCTCCCATGTGTGCGCAGGGGCACAAGTACTTGGCCCATCTTCTGCTGCTTTCCCAGGCTATAGCAGAGAGCTGGATTGGAAGAAGGGCAACTGGAACTAGAACCGGTGCCCATATGGGATGCCGGCGCTGCAGGTGGAAGATTAACGGACTGCGCCATGGGACTGGCCCCCAAGTTACATCTTTTTTTTTTTTTTTCCAAGTTACATCTTAATAATATGAATATTGTCTTCAGATCAATGGATGTGGCAGCATTTCCATTTATTTAGTTTTTAAAAAAATTCTTTCAATAATTTTTTATAGTTTTCAGTATACATGACTTATGCTTCTTTTGTTGTTCTTTCCCTATACATTTCATTTATTTATTTATTATTGTTGTCATAAATGGAGATTGTATTTTAAATTGTGCTGTTGTTAATGGGATTCATCATCTGTTATTTGCACTGTTGAAGAGAATTCCTAACTCTGAATACTATGAAATAACCTAACACATGACACCTCACAGCAGACTGATGAAATAGAGAACATTTTATGTGTCACATATACTCAACAGTCTAGGGGAAAAGAGCACCATACACCATTCAGGGCTTCATGAGGGTTACACACAGGGACACATTACACCAGTAGTGGCTGTGGCATGGCAGGCTTTGCAGTAACAAAAGGGTAAGTTATCCTCCACCCATATTCTCCTCCAGCCCCAGTTTCTGTAGAAAGATATGATTAGCTTACTGAATAATTCCACTGACTGAGAGGCAAGTACAGTCTGTTATGTAGAGGATCAGGGGAGTGGAGCTGGTTCATCTGATACAAGTACTGCTGCATGGGGAGATTTTCTTGTTCAGAAAGTGAGAATAAAGGAACTCACAGGCCTTTGGGGCCCTGTAAGGATAAGAAATATCAAGGCAGCTCTTAAAATTTTAGGCCTTGCTCTACAGGCTGGTGTCAATTTTCATTTCCAGATTGTTTAATTTGGATATTGATCTTGTACTCTGGCACTGTGAAGCTTGCTTATTAGTTTTAGTGGTTCTTTAGTGGATTCCTTAGAATTTCTTTATATATTATATGCTATCATATTCTCTAAAAATAGAAATGTTTTACTTGTTTCTGTCCAGTCTAGATGTTTTTTCTCTCCCTCCCCCCTCCCTCTCTCTCTTCTTCCTTCGTTTCCTTTCTTCCTCCTTCCTTCCTTCTTCCCTTTCCCCCTCTTCTTTCCTCCTGTCCCCTTCTTTTTTCTTTATAATCTCACTGTCCTGGATATAACATCTAGTAAAACATTGAATAAAGAGGCAAGAGTAGGCATCCTTGTTTTATTCCTGATCTCAGGGAGAAAAATTTTGCTTTTTTGACTAGTAAATATGATGTTAGCTGTGTACCTTTCATTGTTGCCTCTTATGAGATTGAAAAAGTTTCCTTGTATTCTTAATTTGTTGAATTCTATATGAAAGAGTAGGATTTTTTTAAATGATTTTTCTGTATCTGTGTATTATGTGTTTTTATTCTACTTATATAGCTTATTAAATTATTTGAATTTTGAATGTTAAACCTCATTGGCTAAGATACTGCCACTGCTCAAAACTGAATTTTGAATATTAAACACCTTGTATGGCTAGGATACATTATTCTGAGTTATACAATATAATTTATTATATCTGCTGAGGTTCAGTAATTTCTACTTGATAGAGCATTTTCTGTTTGCTCTTTGGTGCTGACTGTTGGCTATGTAGATGAGGGGATGTTTCAAAGTTCATGGAAAAAGGAATTAAAAGATTGACAATAAAGACTTTCTTTTTCAAAAATATTTATGTATTTATTTGAAAGTCAGAGTTACACAAAGGGAAAAATAGAGACAGAGAGAGAGAGGCCTTCCATCCACTGGTTCACTCCCCAGTCAGCCGCAATGGCCAGAGCTGCACAGATCTGAAGCCAGGAGCCAGGAACTTCCTCCATTTCTCCCATGTGGGTGTAGGGGTCCAAGGACTTGGCCCATCTTCTACTGCTTTCCCAGGCCATAGTAGAGGGCTGGATTGGAAGTAGAGCAGCTGGGACTTGAACTGGTGCTCATATGGGATGCTGGCACTGCAGGTGGCGGCTTTTCCTGCTATGCCATAGTGCCAGCCCCAAAACTTAATTTCTTAACATAAGCTCCCTCAAGACACTTCTGCATGCAATGATACCAACCATTCAGCCAATTCCTACAGAACTAAGGTTTTTGAAAATTTAACATTTTTACATGAAAAATCTGCCCTTTACTAACATTTTGGGGGCAAAAATGAAGTCTAAAGGAGCCAAATCAAAATAAAGTAGATGCTTAATGATTTTTTATGAAAGCCCTTACAAATATCCCCTTGTTTGGTAAAATAAATGAACAAGAACATTGTCTTGTTGGAGAAGAATCCTCCAGCGAAGCTTCCCTGGGCACTTTTCTGCTAAAGCTTTGGCTGACTTGCTCAACATATTGTGAGCTAATCTAGGCCAAAATTAGTATTTCGGATTCTTGCCTTTTACTTAGAAAAGAATCTAAGCACAGGCCCAAATGAGACATGCAGCCTGTTAAGGTTTAGAATTTATTTAGAAAGTGAGAAGAATTCAGAGGAATGTGAATGCTTTATAAAGGGAGAGTGGACCAAGAAGGGGAAACAGGGAGCTCCATACCAATCATTTCCAGGGGTTGTCGGTAACCTTAAACTGAGAGCACAGGTGAGAGTGCACGTGGGAGAGCAGGGTGGGGCACGCAAGAGAGAGAGAGGCTGCAAGCAAGAGGACCAGCAAGAGACTGGTGGGCCCAGTGCTCTCCAGGCCTCTTGCTCACTTCTGAAAGGGGAGTGGTTACATAGTTTGATTGACAGGTGGGTGGATATAGGTGAGATTACATGGAGAGAATGGGGGTGTGGCCTCCATTTCATGAACCTACTCTATCTCTCTGACCAGTCTCATGTCAAAAACTCTTTCCTAGTCAGTAGATGTCATCATTTTTTAGCCCTGTAGTCAACACGCAAAATTCCTTGAACACCCACAAAAGCTCTTGCCATTACCTTTGCCTGAATGGACCATTTCCACCTCTTGATGGTTATTGATTTGATTAGGCTTTGTCATCAGAATCATAATGGAAAAAGCTATGTTTCGTGTTCTGTTCCAATTCTTTGGAGAAATTCTTGAGATTCTTGATCCCACTTGTTGAAAATTTACATTGAGGCCAGTGCTGCGGCTGACTAGGCTAATCCTCAGTCTGTAGCGCTGGCACACCGGGTTCTAGTCCCAGTTGGGGCACCATCTCCGTCCCAGTTGCTCCTCTTCCAGTCCAGCTCTCTGCTGTGGCCCAGGAGTGCAGTGGAGGATGGCCCAAGTGCTTGGGCCCTGCACCCACATGGGAGATCAGGAGGAAGCCCCTTGCTCC
This sequence comes from Sylvilagus floridanus, assembly GCA_949820135.1. Lineage (NCBI taxonomy): Eukaryota > Metazoa > Chordata > Mammalia > Lagomorpha > Leporidae > Sylvilagus > Sylvilagus floridanus. The sequence continues at coordinate 72,864,619 of OX463244.1, read as the reverse complement.
AGGCTTCCCATCAGCAAGGCACGCCGGCTGCAGTGCGCCAGCCATAGCGGCCATTTGGGGTGGTGAACCAATGGAAGGAAGACCTTTCTCTCTGTCTGTTTCTCTCTCACTGATTAACTCTGCCTGTCAAAAAAAAAAAAAGTAAAAAGAAAGTTTACAGTGAAAACTCCAATCTTGTCTGCAGCTGATCTAGGTGTAACAGTTGTGGCACTCATCAAGCAGAAAATTTGCTCGACTTCAATTTTTTGTCAGAATTGTGTAAGCAGACCCATGTCAGGGGTGTGTGTGTGTGTGTGTGTGTGTGTGTGTGTGTTTTGACAGACAGAGTAGACAGTGAGAGAGAGAGAGAGAAACAGAGAGAAAGGTCTTCCTTTTTCTGTTGGTTCACCCCACAATGGCTGCTGCGGCCGGTGCACCGCACTGATTCAAAGCCAGGAGCCAGGTGTTTCTCCTGGTCTCCCATGCGGGCGCAGGGCCCAAGCACTTGGGGCATCCTCCACTGCCTTCCTAGGCCACAGCAGAGAGCTGGACAGGAAAAGGAGCAACGGGGACAGAATCCAGCGCCCTAACTGGGACTAGAACCTGGAATGCCGGTGCTGCAGGCAGAGGATTAGCCTATTGAGCTGCAGTGCCGACCGTGTATGTGGTTTTGACTATTGCTTTTGCTTTTAATTATTGCTCATCTAAAATTAGGACATATTCAAGATTAATTTTTTTCTTACAAATTGAAATAAGTGTTCTACTACTATGCATTTCATCTTCAACATGGTCTTGTCACTTCTTTAAACCAGTTATCCATTTGTAAACTGATGATTTCTTTGAGGAGTTGTCCCAATAAGCTTTTCACAATGCACCAATGGTTTCATCATTCTTTCACCTAGCTTTTACCATAGGTTTGATGTTTGTTGTTGCTTCAGTTTTAGCAAAATTAATGTTGCTCATAGGAGCTTTAAAAAAATCTGATGTCTTATTCTTCTTGGTACAAACAGACCCTGTTGTAACAGTTAAACTTGTTGAATATGAGTTTATTTCACTACAAAAAATTTTCCAAATCCATGTGTTGTCTTCTCATAATATGCATTTTATGGACTTTTTTTTCAAAAAGATTATTTGAAAGACAGAGTTACAGATAGAGAGAGGGAGAGACAGAGCTTCAGTGTGCTGGTTCACTCCCTAAATGGCTTCAATGGCTAGGACTGGGCCAGGCCAAAGCCAGAAACCAGAAACTCTGCCCTGGTCTCCCACATGGGTGGAAGGGGCACAAGGATATGGGCCATCCTCTTCTACTTTTCCAGGTATATCAGCAGGGACCTGGATTGGAAGTGGAGCAGCTGAGATTTGAACCAGCACCTGCATGGGATATTGATGTTGCAGGCAGTGGGTTAACCTGGTATGTCACAACACCAGCCCCCTTCAGTGGGTCTTTTGAAGATCCCTTATATACTAGGGTGTGGGGGTCACCCAAGGCACACCATGGGTGGGAACTCCCTAGCTAGTGGCTCTGGAAAAAGATCTAATCTCAGCACAGAAAGGCAAATTACTTGATTGGGAAAATCTGTTAGATGTCAAGAAAATATTAAACTCAACTGAGCTGTGAAGAGGCTGCTTGCCATATATAAGCCTCTCAAAATGTAATCCCAGTGTAGCAGACAGATCTCAATGACTTGCCTGCTGCTCTCTTGAAGTGTATTCAATGAATCTATTTTTTTAACCTAGAAATCTTTTGTTTAAGGTATACACACTTCAGGCGTTTCATATATACAAATTTAGGAACATAATGATTCTTCCCAATCTCCATTCCCTCCTGCCCACACTCCCATGCTTCTTCATCCTTCCTCTCCTATTCCGGTTCTTAATTTCTGCGAAGATCTATTTTCAATTAATGCTTTACTCATAACATTAACAATATATTAAGTAAAGAGTTCAACAAATAGTAATAAAAAAGCTGTTCCTTAACAGCCGAGGCAAGGGCTATTCAAAATAATTGTATTTCAAAGTGTCAAATTCAGTTCTATAGATTGCCTTTTAGGTGCTCTATTAATGACCACAGATCAGGGAGAACATATGGTATTTTTCCTTTGTGGACTGGCTTATTTCACTAAATGTAATGATTTCCAGTTGCATCCATTTTGTTACAAATGACAGGATTTCATTTTTTTTTACTGCTATATAGAATTCTATGGTGTATATATATATATACCATCATTTCTTTATCCAGTCTTCAGTTGATGGGCATCTGGGTTGATTCCATATCTTAGGTATTGTGAATTGAGTTGCAATAGATGTGGGGTGTGGATAACTATTTTATATGCTGATTTTCTTTCCTTTGGTAAATTCTCAAGAGTGGGATGGTTGGGTCATATGGTAGGTCTATATTCAGATTTATGAGGTTTCTCCATACTGTCTTACACAATTGCTCTACCAGTTTACATTCCCACCAACAGTGGATTAGGATACCTATTCCCTACATCTTTGCCAGCATTTATGGTTTTTGTTTCTGTATTAGAGCCATTCTAACTGGGGGGAGGTGAAACCTCATTGTGGTTTTGATTTGCATTTCTCTGATGTATAGTGATCCTGAGCATTTTTTCCTGTGTTTGTTGGCTATATGAATTTCCTCTTTTGAAAAATACCTATTCAAGTCCTTTGCCCATTTTTTGACTGGTTTGTTTGTTTTGTTGTTGTTGAATTCTTTGAGCTATTTATTGATTTTGGATATTAATCCTTTATCAGTTGCATAGTTTACTAGTATTTTCTCTCTGTCCATTGCCTCTTCATTTTGCTGAGTGTTTCTTTCACAATGAGGAAGCTTCTCAGCTTCATATAATCCCATTTGTTTATTTTGGCTTTGATTGCCTGTGCTTCTATAATCTTTTCCAAGAAGTCCTTGCCTATGCCATTGTATTGCAGGGTTTCTCCAATGTTTTCTAGTAATCTGATGGTATCAAGTTGTAGATGTAGGTTTTAAATCCATTTTGAGTGGATTTTGTTTAAAGTAGGGGTCTTGTTTCAAAGTTCTGCATACAGAGATCCAGTTTTCCAGCTCCGTTTGTTGAAGAGACTGTCCTTGCTTCAGGGATTGATTTTAGATCAAAGAGAAGTTATTTGTAGATGTATGGATTGATTTCTGGAGTTTCTGTTCTGGCCCATTCTGTTTTTATGTCAGTACCAGGCTATTTGATTATAACTGCCCTGCAGTTGTCTTGAAATCTGGTATTGTGATGCTTTAGCTATTTGGGATCTCTTGTGTTTCCATCTGAATTTCAGCATTGTTCTTTCAAGATGAGAAGACTGTCATTGGTATTTTGATTGATATCACATTGAATCTATAAATTGCTTTCGATAGTATGGACATTTTGATTACATTTATTCTTCCAATCCATGAACATGGAAGAATTTCCTATTTTTTTTGGTTTTCTTCTATTTCTTTCCTTAATGTTTTAGAATTTTCATTGTAGACATCTTTGACATCCTTTGTTAAATTTATTTCAAGGTATTTAATTCTTCTTGGAGCTATTGTGAATAGGACTGATTCTAGAAGTTCTTTCTCAGGTGTGGCATTCTATGTGTATACAAAGGCTATTGAATTTTGTGTGTTGATTTTATATCCTGCCACTTCACCAAACCCCTCTGAATTCCAATAATATCTTAGTGTAGTCTTTTGGATTCCCTATATATAGACTCATGTCATCTACAAATAGGGATAGTTTGACTTCCTCCTTGTCAATTTATATTCCCTTGATTTCTTTTTCTTGCCTAATGGCTCTGGCTAAAAGTTACAGGACTATATTGAATAGTAGTGGTGAGACTGGGCATTCTTATCTGGATCTGGATCTTAGTGGGGATGCTTCCAAATTTTTCTTATTCAATGAGATACTGGCTGGTTGTTTGTCATAAATGACCTTGATTGTGTTGGGGAATGTTCCTTCTGTACCCAAGTTGCTTAAAGTTTTCATCATGAATGGATGTTGTATTTTTTTTTTTTTTGACAGGCAGAGTGGACAGTGAGAGAGAGAGACAGAGAGAAAGGTCTTCCTTTTGCCGTTGGTTCACCCTCCAATGGCTGCCGCGGACTGCGCGCTGCGACCGGCGCACCGCGCTCATCCGATGGCAGGAGCCAGGTGCCAGGTGCTTTTTCCTGGTCTCCCATGGGGTGCAGGGCCCAAGCACCCAGGCCATCCTCCACTGCACTCCCGGGCCATAGTAGAGGGCTGGCCTGGAAGAGGGGCAACTGGGACAGAATCCGGCGCCCCGACCGGGACTAGAACCCGGTGTGCCGGCGCCACAAGGCGGAGGATTAGCCTGTTGAGCCACGGCACCGGCCCATGGATGTTGTATTTTATCAAATGCTTTTCTATATCTATTGAGATTATCCTATGGCTTTTGTTCTTTAGTTTGCTAATGTGATGTATCACATTGATTGATTTGCAAATGATGAACCATCCCTGCATACCAGGGATAAATCCCATTTGGTTTGGGTGAATGATCTTTCTGATGTGTTGTTGGATTCAATTGGCTAGTATTTTGTTGAGGATTTTGTGTCTATTTTCATCAGGGATATTGGTCTGTAGTTCTGTTTCTCTGTTGTTTCTTTTTCAGGTTTAGAAATTAAGGTGATGCTGGCTTCTTAGAAGGAGTTTTTCAAAAGAACAGCTCTTCCTTTCACTAATCTTTTGCATTTTTTGTTTCAATTCTTTTATTTCTTCTCTAATTTTAATTATCTCTTTTCTCCTACTAATTTGGGTTTGGCTATTGTTGTTTTCCTAGGTCTTTGAGATGTGTTGATATTTCATTTATTTGGTGGCTTTCCAATTTCTTGATGTAGGCACCAATTGCTATAAACTTTCCTCTTAACAATGCTTTTATTGGCCAGTGCCGTGGCTCAATAGGCTAATCCTCTGCCTGTGGTGCCAGCACCCTGGGTTCTAGTCCCGGTTGGGGTGCTGGATTCTGTCCTGGTTGCCCCTCTTCCAGTCTAGCTCTCTGCTGTGGCCCAGGAGTACAGTGGAGGAAGGCCCAAGTGCTTGGGCACCCGCATGGGAGACCAGGAGAAACACCTGGCTCCTGGCTTCAGATCAGTGCAGTGCGCCGGCTGCAGCACGCTGGCCGCAGCAGCCATTGTGGGGTGAACCAACAGTAAAGGAAGACCTTTCTCCCTGTCTCTCTCTCTCACTGTCCACTCTGCCTGTCAAAAAAAAAATGCTTTTGCTATATCCTATAAGTTTTGGTATGTTGTATTGTCTTCTTCATTCATTTCCTGAAATTTTTTGATTTCTCTTTTGATTTCTTCTATGACCCACTGTTCATTCAGGAGCATGTTGCTCAGTCTCTATGTGTTTACATACATTCTAGAGTTTCTTGAGTTTTTGATTTCCAGCTTTTTTGCATTGTGGTCAGAGAAGATGCATGGTATGATATCAATTTTTTTTAATTTACTGAAACTTGCTTTATGTCCTAGCATTTGGTCTATCCTAGAGAAAATTCCATGCACTGGTGAGAAGAATTTGTACTCTGCAACTATAGGATGAAAAATTCTGTAGATATCTGTTGAGTCCATTTGGTGTATAATGTCAATTAACTCTGTTGTTTCTTTGTTGATTTTCTATCTGGTTAATGTGTCCTTTGCTGAAGATAGGGTGTTGTTATGCTTGGGTTTCCTGGTCAAACAAGTTACACTTGTGTTAAATATTTAAAAAATGTTTCCAATGTACTCTTGTCTTAAAAGTTATACAAGGCATTGGACCTTACAGTGAATTTTTTCCTAATTGGTTTATTTGACAGTTAAATTTGTTTGCTAAGTTTTCACCTGATATTAAGTTATTTACAATAAGTGATCTGGGAGTCCTGACTTGTTTCTTTATTTCTCTATTCTCTTCAAGATAGAAAACTGATTCTATTCTGACGTACTCTCCATCAGGATGTACAGTTTGATCTTCAGATCTTATAGAAGGAATGGCTAACATTTTTCTATAATAATAGGCTGGCTGCATATAGAAGACCAAATAGCATAGCCTAAAGGAGAGCTTAAGTTATGATTTCACAGTGAGATTTACTTTAGCATGGGCACAGTAAACAAGCAAAGCCTCCCTTTTTATGAAGGCCTCCTTTCTTTGCCTTTTTGTTTTTTAGGACCACAAAGGATTAGATGATGCCCACATCACATTTTCTGAGTTCACCAATTAAAATATAATTTAATCTGGCAATACCCTCACAGACACATCTGGAAATAATGTTTAATCTGGGTGCTTTGCCATATATTTGATATTTAAAATTAACCATGACATTTTTGTTCATATTATTATTGTTTTAGAGAGAGAACAAATTCACCAAGTTCTTCCTTCTGCCATTTCAAAAATCCATCTTTGGCTATAGAATTGTAACCTTGAAATTTTTCCCTAAGTCTTTTGAGGTAGCAAATAAAGTTTGTGCTCTTATAAGCTTTATAGGGAACCTGGGGACTCCAGATGATAAACCATTGATTTTTCCTGTTTGCCTCATTTTATAAATCTATATAAATTATGAATTTATTTGTTCATATTTCTCTAATTAAATTTGTGTGGACATCCTTCTAATATTTTTTTTTACTTTCAGTCACATCTTTTAAAATTAATATTTAGTTATTTATTTTCATCTAGAGAGAGAGAGAGAGAGAGAGAGAGAGAGAATCTTCCATTTGCTGGTTTATTCCCCAAATGTCTGCAACATCCAAGGCTGGGGTAGGCCAAAGCCAGGAGTCAGAAATTCCATTCAGGCCTTGCATGTGGGTTGCAGGAGCCCAAGCAATTGAGTCATCATCTGCTGCCTCCCTCGTGCATTAGTAGGAAGCTAGATTGGAAGTGGGATAGCTGGGACTGGAATCAGCACTCTAATATGGGATGCAAGTTCCCAAGCAGTGGCTTAACCTCCTGCACCATAACACCTGCTCTTTAGCCGCATCTTCACAGGGTTCCTAATGATTTCCATCTGAGTCCAGATATTCACTTCTAGACTATAGGGAGGGATGGGAGAGGGTGCAGGCAGGTATGGCAGGCAGACTGCCTAACATCTAGCCTTAAATGTATAATCTTTTGGTTGCTTCTATATTTGTCTTGTATTAGGCATGTTTAAAATTCTGATAAATAAATTTGTCTTGATTTTGTACTACCTCAAAGAATGATTCAAAAAGCTTATTGTTTGGGGTTCAAAGAAAACATAAAAAAGAAAACAGGTATATTTTTATTTTTTTTGGACTAGGAGAAGACAAAAAGGAACCCGAAGCTAAAGTGACAAACTTTAGAGTGCTTTTTTCTGTGGTTCTGGGTTGAAGGAATCTAGGTGAAAAAAACTGGTTGTGGGCATCGGGAGTGCTGGTCCAGACTGAGGATGGGCACCAGGAAATGCCATCCTCTAAGGTGAAGGACTCTCTGTGTCTTTTCTTTCCTAGTCAGTTCCTCACTGTTCACAGCCAAGGCACTGTGACAACTTGTTGAAACTGATGCAGGTGACCCACTGTGATGAGTAGTACAGGAAAGGAAGAAGGTCAGAGTCCCTGGGTGTGGCAGGCATGATAGGGAAGTAGCATCCATCCTGTTATGCTGATCAGTCTTAGTCCAGTTGTGGGTAGTCCCAGGCAGATCTGTGCTGGAGCACCTTTGGTTAATCTACTCTTCTATTAAAGTTTCTGTGTAGTTAAGTATTCTGATGAAATGATCTCCATTCTAATATTTTTATATGATTCTAAATCATACATCCAGGGAGGTACCTGAGCCACTACTTTTTAATTTTTCAAATATGAAAAATTATGTTGGCATCATAACACCAACTCTGCCTCCCCCTCTTTGTTCATCTTTCTCAGATAGGAAGAGATATGCCTTTGCTGGGACATTTGTTCTGGTGAGACTGCTCTTTTGCTGAGTGCTTTGACATTGGTAAGCTTTTGTTATTATCACTGATGGCTTGGCTGAATGAAGACTTTTTGTGGTATTAGCCTCTTCACATGTTCTCCTAGTATTTAAAGAAACTCCTCAAACTTCTTTGCAGTTTCAATCTGGGGGGTGGGGAGTTGGGCCTTTTCCAGTTAAAAAATATTGATTATTTACTATGTGTTGGGCAATATGGATACAATAGAAAAGAAGATAGACACAGCTGTTAACCTTAAGAATCTCATATTCTAGAAAAGAGTCTCTAAAAGCAAATAAGCACTGTGTTAAAAGCTATGATAGAGAAATACAGATAGCTACTGGTGCACTTGGAAGAGGCATTGCCCTAAAGTTGAAGGGTGAGGATAAGGAATGTAGAAGCAGTAAAATGTACATAGGTTTTCTGTTATGGGGCCTTTGGCTTGCTGGCGTCCAGCTGCAGCTCCAATTCCTAGTAGCTCTGTTGCCTTGGACAAGTTTCTTAACCTTCCTTAGCTTCAGTTTCCTCATATTTAAAATGCTGACAATAATAGGACTCACCTCATTGATTTGCTGTGAAAATAAATGAGTTAATACATATAAATTGCTTAGCACAGTGCTTTAGTAAACAATAAAAATAGTAGCTCGTTATTATTATGCTGAGAGCTGAAGGGTTATTAATAGTTAAGGAGTGAACAGGAGTGGCCAGTGTGGAGAATATTCCAGGCAGAGAGAGAAGTACATATTGGATGCTTGGAGGCAGAACAGATCTTTGGGTGCTTGAATAACCAACATAAATCTAATATATTATAATACTGGGAGTAAAGGGGCTGGATAATAATAGGTGAGGCAGGAGAGGTAGACAGGGGTCATATCATAAAGACATTTGGGCTTTACCCCAAGAGGACGCAAGGTCATCAGCGGATTTCTGCAGGGTACTGACATGATCAGACTCACCTTTCAAATCATTCTGGCTATAATTGAGAAGCTGGATTGAAGGAGGAGAATATTGGAACTAGAGAGACTAAGAAGACCCTATTATAGAAACTTCCATTTTTAAAATGGTCAAAATAAGACAGCACTATCCTCCTCTTCTCCTGGAAACCAACCCAAGCTAAGAAGAAACAGAAATGCAGCTCCATCTCTGAGAAAAGCTGGATGAAAGCTATCATTCTGGGCTGCAATGCATGAGAAAGTGTCACCCAGAGTAGCTGTGGTTAGGGAGCATGGGCAGGTGCAGAGGGAATGCCCTCGCATCTGTGTGTTTCAGGCAAAACTGGCAGGGGCAAGCTTCTCTGAGGACTCCTTCTGTGGGATAATGAATGTGGCAGCTGAGCATTCCAAGACTTGGTTAATACCAATGAGAAGCAGAATTGATAAGAATGCAGACTCACACTAATTATCCACATCTGAGTTTCATGTCTGTGTTATTGGTGGAATAGAGTGGAGGGGAGAGATTCTGCAGTCACGCATAAGAACTGATCTTTATTGCCAGGGGAGAAGTAAAAGGGGAAAAAAACCTTATGAACATGACCCCGAATCATAAGAATCATCACTCTGAATCAGAAAGAATTTCTACTAATCCAGAATACATTCTTGGGTCTTTCCCCTTTATAAACCTGCCATCAAAGAAAGAATTAATCACATTGTAAAACCAGCAGTAATAAAAAAGGAATCATCACTGTAGCTATATAAATAGAATAAAAGAAAAAAAGGAAATGTACAGTAAATAACAAAACAATAGTGAAAAACAAACACATATCAGGAAAAAAAAGTTACCAAGGAGCATATAAAAATTTTGACCATGTTGTCATGAAAAGATGACAACTACAAAACTCAATCATGTCCTCCCTCTATAAATGTGAACTCAAAATGAAGAGCGCCAAAGGCTTTGTCACAGAAGATATACTGAGTCCACAGACAGAACTAACTGTGCTTAGGGAAGAAATGGAAGACAGTTAGGAAACTATTTTAGAAATGACAGTCTCATTTGAAGCAACCCGAAGGAGACTGGGTATACTGAAAACAGATTGTAAACATACAGGAGAGAGAGCTAAGAAAAACAACAAAATTGAAACAGAATTCATAAAATCTTGGTAGGGTCAGGATAAAAATTGTTGATAGGAAATCTAAGAAGCTCCAATATATTCCAATGAGTGTAGACTCAAAGTAATAGCTGCAATATTTAAGTATGTAACTTGCAAATTTTTTTTCTAGAAACAAAAGTCTTAGGTCTATAGTATAAAATATATTGTAAAGGCATACTATACCTCAGGAAAACTTGACAGAATGGTCAGGGCTGACGTGTTTTTACGAAATTACTGAACTTTGAAGATTAAAACTCTTGTGCAACCATGCAAAAAGATTAAATTGTTTATATGTTAAAAAAATCAAACTGGCTCAGACTTCTTTAGGGCAATAATCAGTAGAACAATGCTTACAATTCCTCAAGGAAAGATAAGGGTAGACTCCAGAAATATAGTTCCAGCAGAGTCATTGTTCTAGTATAGAGACAACAGATCTCTGGCTATATAAAAACCCAGGGATTGTCATTTCCATGAGTCTTATAGCATACTGGGAACATCACAAACAAGATGGGAAAGGAAAAAATGGGAGGTAATCAACTTTTATATTTAGAAACTACAAATTATTTAAAGCTGATAAATGAACAGTTGTAAGTCACTTAGTGATGAGGATATGCTCTGAGAAATATATCATTAGGCAAGCATCATAAAACATACAATTAGTTTTTAAAAAGATTTATTTATTTGAGACAAAGTCACACACACACACACACACAACCAGCAGTGGGGGAGAAAGAGATCTTCCTTCCTCTGGTACACTCCCCAGATGGCTGCAATAACCAGGGTTGGGCCAGGTTAAAGCCAGAAGCCAAGAACTCTATACATCTCCCATGTGGGTGGCAGAGACCCAAGCACTTGGGTCATAATCTATTGTCCTCCTAGGCACATTAACAGTGAACTGTATCTGAAGTAGAGGATCCAGGACTTGAACTTGTGCTTCCATATGGGATGCTGGCATTGCAATTGACATCTGAATCCACTGCACTATAACACAGGCCTCAGTGTAGAGTTTTATTCCTTCATTCATTGATTCCTTTTACGGGCAGGCAGAAGGGAGGAGTCAGGAGCTTTACCTGGCTCTCTCGCATGAGTAACAGGGTCCCAAACACTTGGTCCCTCTTCTGTGTTTCCCAGGCCATTTGCTGGGAGCTGGATCAGAAGTGAAGCAGTCAGGATGTGAACTAGTGCACATATGGGATGCCAGTGGGGAGCTGGAAAGGAAGTGGAGCCTGTATGGTACGCCAGCTTTGCAGGTGGCAACATTGCCTGCCATGTCACAACACCAGCCTCCTTGGTGTACAGTTCTTACACCAACCTAGATGCTGTAACTTACTACACACATAGGCTATGTAATATAACATATTGTTCTAAGCTACAAACTGTGTAACCTGTTACTTTACTGAATGCTGTAACCAATTGTAATTCAACGCTAAGTATTTGTGTATCTAAATACAAGAAAGGTACAGTAAAACTACTATGCAATAGGAATTTTTTCAACTCCATTATAAACTTGTTAGACTACCATTGTATATATGTTTGCAGCAATGGCTATAATAGAGGCAAATATATTTATTTTAAAGATAAATAATAAGAAAATATATTAATATTTTAATTTGCTAAAATTGGGAGAGAAGATAAAAGTGGAAATATACTAGTTTATTCAATCATTGTTGATAGTATGGAGTCAATACTATCCAAAGAAACGAATGGTTAAAATATTTTTAATTTGTCTTAAGCCTACAAATGTACTTGCAAATGTGAGAAATAAGGTAAGTGTAAATATGTTTAAAGTAACATTATTTGTAAAAGCAAAAGGTTGAGAATAATATAAATGTCCAGCAGTTAGAACTGGTGATCTGTGATTTCTTTTACAGTGCAGTTGTTGTAAAAAACAAGCCCTATGTGTGTTTATATGGAGTAATCTCCAAGATGTATTATTCAACAGAACAAGGTGCATAGCAGTGGGGGATGGAATGCAGATAGAACATCAACACATACAAATGTTTGTTTTTGTATATATAAAATAGCTTTTGAAGGACATGCAAACTTTGGTTACTTCGATTTCCTCTCATGGAGAAAGTTGAGTCATTGGGTGCCACGGATGGTAGGGAAATGCTATACAGTGTAACTTTTGGCAGCCTTTGAATTTTATACCTTGTATGTATGCATTACTCTAGGAAATAACTCATTTTTCGTAAAAAGAGGCTATTTAAGTCGTTTATGTAAGAGATGATGGTTGGCCATGTTAGAGATGGAGGGATAGTGGCTGTGGGATAGACAAGTGTATGGATTGGAAGTATTATCAGTGCGGTTTGGTGTTGTAATGCTGGGTGAAGAGGAAGAAAAAGACATGTGTGTTTCTTCCAGCTTTGGAACTGGATAGTTGGTGGTGCCATTCCACATGTTGGGGTGTGCTGATTTCCTATAGCGCTGTCCTCAGGTTTGATTTCTCATCTCCCCATGAAGAATTCTTTTTTTTTTTAAATGAGAAGATAATTTATATTCAAACACAAATTTTAAAAATTGACAGATATCACAAACATCACAAAATCCAGAACGCTAGCGTTTGTATTAAGTACCCGCTCTGTGCGCCTCCACGTTTTTCTCCATGTATTTTTAGTTTTGTACCGTGTGCTCATTTCTGTACAGGCCACGTTTACAATGTTTTATAAACAAACATAAAAGTGCCTTTTTTGGTTCACATATGGGATGGGTCTGGGATGTTTTCTGCTGAGACAAAGAAGAGAAGCAGCATGTTTATGAAGTCCATGGGTGCAGAAGGCTCTCGGCTGCAGTGTCTACTTGAACAGCATCTGTTCTCCTGACTGAGGGCGGGGGGCCCCTTGCAAAGGGGAAATTGTAATCCTAGTTTTCAAGAAGGAAAGGGGATATTGGTGAACCCTTCTTCCATCCAGCTGTTTTCCAAATGCTGTTAGCACAGAATAACCCTTGTGCCAAAATGGCTCATTCCAGAATGGCTCCCACAGACATCCTCCAAACATTAGGATGTGGAGGCATTACAGGGTTTCTCGTGTGTGGTGCTAAGGTAGCACAGAGACTCCCAGGTGCACTGCAGAAGCTGTCACTCCTACAGAGCTTTCTCTCAAAACCCGGAAGACATAGAACCTCACTCAGTTTCTCCTTCAGTAAACTGCAGATTGCCTCAGCATGCCAGCACTGGGTGGCACGAGAGAGGAAGTGTCACAAGGGCAGTCTAAGTCGAAGCACGCAGCAGCAAGAAGAGATTGAGATTAAATTCTCCTACGTCCACAAACTTTACCCAAACATATGACCACGTGAACACATTGCTAGGGCCCTCCTGGGCTTCCCAGCTCAACTCTCAGCCCCTGGGCAGCTCTGCAGATGGCCCTGTTGTGTGATCCTTGCCTCTTGGTCGTCAGGTGATGGATTAGGGGCCGGTGCTTGGAACACCTCCATTCAAGTCCCAGATCTGTTTCCCTTTCCGGCTTCCAGAAATGCACACCCTAAAAGACAGCAAGTGATGCCTCCAGTAGTTGGGTCCTTGCCTCCCACGTAGGAGAACCGGATTGAGTTCCAGGTTCCTGGCTTCCACCTGGCCTAGCCTTAGCTTTTGCGGGCATTTGGGGAGTGAGCCAGTAGATGGAAGATATCTCTCTGTCTCTGTGCTGTTCAAGTTAAAGATGAAGATGATAATGATGGATGCAGTGCCACACAAATCCATGATGAAATCAGGAAGAAGGCTGCCCCCTGCTGTGCTGTCCCTCAGGCTGCACTGGCAACCTCTACATGACCTTACTGGTCTAAGCTGAGTCACAATGGCCTTTGCTGTGAGGGAGTCTGGGTGTGTGTGTATGTGTGTGTCTTTTCAATAAGCTCATTGCTCTATCAACAAAATCAGTTCTGTTGGTCAGAAAGGAGAGAGGATATTAGATAGCCACCTGGATGGCTGCTGCATTTCCTACATTATTTTCCCAGTGTACAGTGTACCCATATTTTCTTAGAAAAATTCATACTGTCTCATAGCATGTAAATATTTGTAAGTCACATATTCTCAAAAACCTTTTTTTTCTGGCCTAAATTGGCATCAGCTGACCAACTTTTACTCTGGAATGAATTGCATATCAATATGCTGCAGAGAGTGTGTGTGTATGTGTGTGTGTACATGTGTATGGATGTATGTGCATGTGTGTACACACATGTGTGGTTAAATATGAGGCTGTGCTACAGTAGCAGAGCCTTCCTTCTAACCAGAACTCCATCTGTACCCAGGTGGAAGCTGCGCTCCTCTGGTTAAGCCGAGGTGGGTGCCAGCCATCCTGTGTTGCCCCAGCCCGTGGAGCATTTCTGCAGCCCTCAGTATCTCTCTGACCACAAAGTCTCCTGTGTACCTGGGCGGCAGCAATTCCTTCAGGTGAAGAATTCTGTTATCTTAGTCCATCCTGTAGCGTCAGCTGGCGCCTCTTCTTGAACAGTTCCCAAAGCTTTTTTGAGTGCAAGACTACCTGGGTTATCAAGACAAATTTCCTTAACTAATAATAGGGCTATAAAATTTAGTTGTAAATCAGAAATTAGAAACTGATCACAGTCCAACCCCTATATTTTATCAATGAAGATACTGTGACACAGGTATTATGTGGCTTATATATTGTTGTTACACATTTTAAAAAGTTGGAGCATGAAGTTATGTATTTTTGATTTCCTTCTTCCTTTATTTCAAAGCAGTGGATACTGGAACAACTTCTTTCTTCAACCAAATGTGGCAAATGGGCAGCGTATGGGTATCGGTGTCAAATTATCCCCTAGTGATCTCTGCCTCATGCCTTTATTTTTCTAGCTGCCCGGACACAAACCCTCAGAGATCTCTTTATTTGCATTATTTTCTCTTATTCAGTGTCCTGCATCAACTTGTTCTTGAGTGACTGTAATTCTCCTTCTGAAACACCTGTGTCTGTATGTTTTTCTCTAGTGCCATTATTAGAGTTCTAGTTCAGATTTTTGTGTCTGGACTATATCATGGCCTTTAAACTAATCACCTTGATCTTAGGCTCTTTTTCAGTTTGTTTTCTGAACTACAGCAAAATTCTTCCTAAATGTGTGAATCGTTTTGAGACCTCTTGATAGCTTTTCAAAACCTGAGAGATCAAAGTCCAGATTTCTTGATGGCATTCAAGGCCTTCCATGATTTCCACATACCATTTGTTTTTGATTTCATTTCCAAATGCACCTGCCATTACAGCCATATATGACTGGTTGTCTTTCTTAAAATTCAGTCTGCACTTTTCCACTCATGAGTACTAGTTCATCTCTCACCCCCCTTCCCCATCTGAGGTCACTTTTCCCTTGTTTATTTTTGTTGAAGATTTGCTCACCATTCAAGAATGGATATTCCTTACCACATGCTTTAGGATGCTTTTTTTTGCATAAACATGTCTCGATTTGTACCACCACTAGAGTAGTATTTTGACAGTTTGATTTTCATTTTATTTGATGGTATGTGTCCATCCGTTTCTCTTTACATATTGGGAACATATCCTTTGCATTTTGCTGTACTCCACCAACATTTTATTTCCAGATATTTGCACATTCTTTGTTAGAAAAAAAATTTGGATTGGATTGAGGGGTCTTGGTAACCTCTTGAAGATTTGCAGTTATCTTAAATTAGCTTGAAATCCAAGGTTAGAAACCAGAGTCTCACCAAAACTTTTAAGTAATAATGGGTTGGAAGTACCTTTGGAACTCCTTATATTTCTCTATGTTTTTTTTCTACCTGCAATTTTTTTTTCAGTTTTTACACCATATTTACTTCGCAATTTGTTACAATGAGGGATGCAAGTTTTAAGAAATGAAAGATTATACTTAATATGACTGATTTTCCAAAGGGACTGTATTAAGAATGCAAAGAAATTTGCTACATGAGGTGTTAATGCAATTTTTGAATCATTGTTTAAAAACATGTAAGAGTATTTGGAAAAAAAATGAATACATAAGCTGAGTCTAGCACCTTTGTCTTCCACTAGGGGGCAGCAAAGATTCATGATTGAAACAGACCACCATTGTGAATGCTATTTTCTTATGAATATAGTTTCTAGTGCAAAATTGAACATAACATAGTTGCCACTAATTAAAATATATAGCTTGTTGATTTTCTGACTATCTAGAAATAAAGCCCCAGTGATAGTTTTGAAGTTTACTAGTTTCTGTTATGTCAGAACCATTTTTCATAGCTTAGATTTTACTTAATTTCTTATTTCATTTATTCATACAGTACAAATGTATGAGCAGTAATTTCTATTCTGTGATAGGCACTCTGCTGTTTTTGAAGATAAAAAGCTGAATAAGATGTATTCTTTTCTAGAGAACCTTATTTCATAAAAAATTAAAATATTTCTATACTAACTATAACAGGAAACATATACAAGGAGACTTTAAAAACTTTGTGGAAAAATAGGATCACAAAAATAATTTTATTTCTCAACATGAGCTTTATCCAATTCAAGACACTTTAATAAGCAATGTTATCAGCCATTTAGTCCATTGCTAAATAACTGGGTGCTGGAAATGTAACCATGTCAGTGCAGTCTTTTTACATTACTAATTTTAGGAAAAAATGGATACCTTTTATGGACTTTTTAAAAAAAGATTTTATTTTATTTATTTGAAAGGCAGAGTTACTGAGAAGCAGAGGCAGAGAGAGAGAGGTCTTCCATCCTCTTGTTTACTCCCCAAATGATGACAACACTGGAGCTGAGCTGATCTGAAGCCAGGAGCCAGAGCTACTTCTAGGTTTCCCATGTGGGTGCAGGAGCCCAAGGACTTGGGCCAACTTCTACTGCTTTCCCAGGCCATAGCAGAGAGCTGGGTCAGAAGTGGAGCAGCCAGGAATTGAACTGACACCCCTATGCGATGCCAGCACTGCAGATGGTGATTCTATCTACCTCACCACAGTGCTGGTCAGCTTTATAGACTTTTTAAAATTAGGGGCAAAGAGAAATCCAAATGAACCAGCTCAGGACTAAAAGATGCATGCCTAGTGATTTTCCATGGAAAGTCTCACAAAGTTGTCCTTGTTTGGTGAGAAGAATTAGCCAGAACATTGTCATAGTGGAGGACTCTGTTGGAACTTTCCTGTGCATTTTCCTGTGAAAGCTTTGACTCCCATAATTCTGTCCCAGTGAGCAAACATTGTCCTTCTCTGGCTCTCTAGTCATATGCAAAATACCTTGAACATACCAAAGAACTCTGACCTTGACCTTTGCTCTTGGCTAGTTTACTTTTGCTTTGACTGGACCACTTCCATCTTTTAGTAGTCATTGCTCTGATTGTTCTTTGTCTTCAGGAACTTACTGGTAAGCCATTTTTCATCTTCTACTTTGATTTTTTTAAAGGAAATGCTTCAGTATCTTGATTTCATTTGAAAATTTCCACACAGAACTCTTTTGCGTGTGTATGTGTGCAACTGATCTAGATGCAACAAGTTTTTGCACATGGAACAGAAAGATTGCTCCACTTTAGTTTCTTGGCCATAATTATTTAGGATTAAACACATTGCAGTTGAGATGTTGGTAATGTGGACTATCAATCTAGAGTTAATCATTGGTCTTTTAATTAAGACATGAACAAGATTAACTTTTCCCTAGAATTTTTTCTTTCTTATATTATTTTGCACAATTAAAAAGGAT
This sequence comes from Sylvilagus floridanus, assembly GCA_949820135.1. Classification (NCBI taxonomy): domain Eukaryota; kingdom Metazoa; phylum Chordata; class Mammalia; order Lagomorpha; family Leporidae; genus Sylvilagus; species Sylvilagus floridanus. The sequence goes on along the minus strand of OX463244.1, from coordinate 72,846,997 downwards.
TTTTCCATATTTATTTCAAATGTAGACAACATATACATACACAAATATACTATTTTTTCTTGAAAACAGAGATACTAATATCAGAGTGGGGGAATTCATGACAATGACCCTAATGTGGGGAAAGAAGAGTGAGTATATTGTCATTTACGTGGTATGATTCTGTGAAGCAATATTTATAAATAAATACCAAATGATATGACATCCACACAACTTTTATGATCTCTGTATGAATTTCCATAGTTAAGAGGAAACATGGTATTTGTCTTTCTGGGTCTGGCATATTTCACTTAGCATAATATCCAGTTGCATCAATTTTGTTGCACATGTCATGATTTAATTCATTTTTATGGCTGAGTAATATTCCCTCATGTATATGTACCACATTTTATTTACTCAGGCATCAGTTGCTGGACATCCAGGTTGCTTCATATCTTTGTTATTTTGAATTGAACTGCTATAAGTATGGGAGTGTAGGTTGTATGCTGATTCATTTTCTTTGGATACATTTCTAGGAGAGGGATAGCTGGGTCACATGGTATATCTATTTTTAATTTTCTGAAGATTTTACACAATTTTTTCCATAATAGTTGTACTAATTTGCAATGTCCTGCAGTGTATTTTGGTACCTCTTTCTCTACAGCTTTGTCAGTGTTTGTTATTTTTTGACTTTTGGATAAAATACATTCTAACTGGAGTGAGGTGATTCTCTACTGTGTTTTTTGTTTGTGTATCCCTAATGGCTAGTGCTCCTGAACACTTTTTCATGTGTCTGTTGGCCATTTGTGTTTCACCCTTTGAAAAATGGCTGCTTATATCTTTGGCCCATTTGTCTTTCTCTTACAGAAAGAGGGAGGGAGAGAGGGAGGAGTAAAAACAGGGAGAGGGAGAGGGAGAGGGAGAGGGAGAGGGAGAGGGAGAGGGAGAGGGAGAGGGAGAGGGAGAGGGAGAGGGAGAGGGAGAGGGAGAGGGAGAGGGAGAGGGAGAGGGAGAGGGAGAGGGAGAGGGAGAGGGAGAGGGAGAGGGAGAGGGAGAGGGAGAGGGAGAGGGAGAGGGAGAGGGAGAGGGAGAGGGAGAGGGAGAGGGAGAGGGAGAGGGAGAGGGAGAGGGAGAGGGAGAGGGAGAGGGAGACATCTTCCATTAGCTAGTTCACTTCCTAAATGGCCACAACAACTAGGGCTGGGCCAGGCTGAAGCCAGAAGACAGGAATTTTATCTGGGTCTACTACATGGGAGTTGGGGCCCCAGGACTTGGGCCATCTTTCATTGCATTTCCAGTTGCATGAACAGGGAGCTGGATTGGAAGTGGAATAGCTGGGACTTGAACAGTTGCCCAGATGGTATGCTGGTGTTGTAGGCAGCAGCTTGACCCCTTGCACCACAATGCTGGCCCCTCTGATGATTTCCTAACTTGCTTGTTTTGTTGTTGTGGAGTTTCTTGAGCTCTTTATATATTCTGAATATTAGTCCTTTATCAGATACATAGTTTGCAAATACTTTCTCCCATTCTGATGTTGGTGCTTTACTTTGTTGAGTATTTCCTTTGCTGTGTAGCAGCATTTTAGCTTGATATAATCCCATTTGTCTGGTTTTGTTTCTATTGCCTGTACTTCTAGGGTCTTATCCAAGAAATCTTGGCCTATTCCAATGTCCTGTTGCATTTTCCATGTTTTCATCTGGTAATTCAGTTACTTCAGGTCTAAATTTTGGATCCTTAATACATAATGAGGTAGTTTTTGTATAGGGTGTAAGGCAGGGGCCTTGTTTCAAACATGGGCATGTGAAAATCCAATTTTCCAACATCATTTGTTGAAGAAGCTGTCCTTTCTCCAGGGAATGATCTTAGATAATTTTTCAAAGACTAGTTTTTGTGGATATGTGGGTTAATTTCTGGGGTTTCTCTTCTGTTTCATTGGTCTACATGTCTATTTTTGTGTCAATACCAGGCCATTTTGATTATAACTGCCCTGTTGTATGTCTTGAAGTCTGGTATTGTGATGCCTTTGGCTATTCAGGGTCTTTTGTGTTTCTACATGAATTTTAGGATTGTTTTTTCTAATTATGTGTAGAATGTCCTGGGAATTTTTATTGGGATTGCATTGAATCATAAATTTCTTTGGGTAGTGTGGACATTTTGATGGTATTAATTCTTCCAATCCACAAACATAGAAGATTTTCCTATTCTTTGCTGTCTTCTTCTATTTCTTTCATTAATGTTTTATATATTTTTTATTATGGAGAACTTTCAATTTTGGTTAAATTTATCCAAAGATATTTAATTTTTTGGTATTTGTTATGAATGGTAGTGATCTTAAAAGTTGCTTCTCAGCCAGAGTTTTGTTGGTATATAAAAATGCTATTGACTGGCCAGCGCCGTGGCTCAACAGGCTAATCCTCCGCCTTGCGGCGCCGGCACACCGGGTTCTAGTCCCGGTCGGGGTGCCGGATTCTGTCCAGGTTGCCCCTCTTCCAGGCCAGCCCTCTGCTGTGGCCCGGAGTGCAGTGGAGGATGGCCCAAGTGCTTGGGCCCTGCACCCCATGGGAGACCAGGAAAAAGCACCTAGCACCTGGCTCCTGCCATCGGATGAGCGCGGTGCGCTGGCCGCAGCGTGCCATCCACGGTAGCCATTGGAGGGTGAACCAACGGCAAAGGAAGACCTTTCTCTCTGTCTCTCTCTCTCACTGTCCACTCTGCCTGTCCAAAGAAAAAATTTAAAAAAAAATGCTGTTGACTTTTGTGTGTTGATTTTGTGTCTTGCAGCTTTGCCAAATTCTCATCTGAATTCTAATAGTCTCTTAGAGGAGTCTTCTATTACTTCTATCTAAAAGATGATGTCATCTGCAAATAGGAATAATTTGACTTCCTCCTTTCTGATTTGTACCCCTTTGATTTTTTTCTTGCCTAATGTCTCTGGCTAAACTTCTAGAATTATATTGAATAATAGTGGTAAGAGTGGGCATCCTTGTCTGGTTCCAGATCTTAGTGGGATTGCTTCCAGGTTTCCTCTATTCAGTATAATGCTTGCTGTGGTTTTGTCATATATTGCCTTGATTGTGTTGAAGTGTGTTCCTTCTATACCAAATTTTTAAAAGTTTTTTTTTTTTAAAAATCTTGAAAGGATATTGTATTTTATCTAATGATTTTTCTGCACCCTTTAAAATAACCACAGGGTTTTTATCCTTCACTTTGTTGATGTTATGTATCACATTTATTGATTTGCATATGTTAAATTATCCTGCATCCCTGGGATTTATACCTGCATTCCTGGGATAAATTAGTTCAGGTGGATGATCTTTTTTGATGTGTTGTTGGATTCAATTTGCTGGTATTTTGTTGAGGATTTTTGTATGTATGATCATCAAAGATATTTCTGTAGTTGTTTTTTTCTTGTATCTTGGTCTGTCTTTGGACTTAAGGTAATGCTAGTGCTATTTAAAGTGATTGTCATTTTATGAGTCTGCTGAGTCCACTGCTTCCCATGTTGAAGCACTCATTCCTTTTTAATTCTATCTGCTATTATTACCAGATCCTTAATCCAATCCATATGATCACTTTACACTTAAGATGATATTTTTACCACCCAGCTTAAGGGGATTTGGGGTCCCATGGTAAGTTTTTAAACTGTGAACTTAGAAGTAATTCTGTATTAATTTCTGCATAACCATAGAGCTTTACATTTACAAACTTCATACACTTCACAATTACATATTTAGGAAAAGTGGTGATTCTTCCCTAGTGCACACTCTCCCAACTCCTCCTCCTTTCTCTTTTATTCCCACTCCTATTTTTTTAATGAGATCTATTTTCAATTGACTTTATACACGTTTAATTGTATGTTAAGAAAAGAGTTCAACAAGTAATATAAAAAAAAGCTGTTCCTCAACAGTAAGTAATATTAAATAAAACTATTTCTCAACAGTCAAGACTAGTGCTGTTCAAGTCATTGCTTCTCAAAGTGTCAATTTCACTTCTACAGAGACTATTGGAACTCATAAAGAGTTTGGCAGAGTAGCAGGATATAAAATCAATGCACAAAAATCAACAGCCTTTTTTTTTTTTTTTGACAAGCAGAGTGGATAGTGAGAGAGAGGGACAGAGAGAAAGGTCTTCCTTTTCCGTTGGTTCACCCCCCAAATGGCCGCTACAGCCGGCACACCACGCTGATCCAAAGCCAGGAGCCAGGTGCCTCCTCCTGATCTCCACAAGGATGCAGGGCCCAAGGACTTGGGCCATCCTCCACTGCACTCCTGGGCCACAGCAGAGAGCTGGACTGGAAGAGGAGCAACTGGGACAGAATCTGGCGCCCTGACCAGGACTAGAACCCCGAGTGCTGGTGCCGCAGGCGGAGGATTATCCTATTGAGCCGTGGTGCCGGCCAACAGCCTTTGTATACACAGGCAATGCCACAGCTGAGAAAGAACTTCTAAGATCAATCCCATTCACAATAGCTACAAAAACAATCAAATATCTTGGAATAAACTTAACCAAGGAAGTAAAAGATCTTTATGTTGAGAATTACAAAATCTTAAAGAAAGAAATAGAGGAGGGTACCAAAAAATGGAAAAATCTTCCATGCTCATGGATTGGAAGAATCAATATCATCAAAATGTCCATTCTCCCAAAAGCAATTTACAGATTCAATGTGATACCAATCAAAATACCAAAGACATTCTTCTCAGATCTGGAAAAAATGATGCTGAAATTCATATGGAGACACTGGATACCTCAAATAGTTAAAGCAATCTTGTACAACAAAAACAAAGCCAGAGGCATCACAATATCAGATTTCAGGGCATACTACAGGGCAGTTGTAATCAAAACAGCATGGTACTGGTACAGAAACAGATGGATAGACCAATGGAACAGAATAGAAACACCTGAAATCAATCCAAACATCTACAGCCAATTTATATTTGATTAAGGATCCAAAACCAATTCCTGGAGTAAGGACAGTCTATTCAACAAATGGTGCTGGGAAAACTGGATTTCCACATGCAGAAGCATGAAGCAAGACCCTGATCTTACAACTTACACAAAAATTCTCTCAACATGGATTAAGGATCTAAATCTATGTCCTGAAACCATCAAACTATTAGAGAACATGGGAGAAACCCTGCAAGATATAGGCACAGGCAAAGAATTCTTGGAAAATACCACGGAGGCACAGGCAGTCAAAGCCAAAATTAACAATTGGGATTACATCAAATAAGAAGTTTTTGTATGCAAAAAAAAAAAAAAAAAGTCAGGAAAGTGAAAAGGCAACCAATGGAATGGGAAAAAATATTTGCAAACTATGCAACAGATAAAGGATTAATAACCAGAATCTACAAAGAGATCAAGAAACTTCACAACAACAAAACAAACAACCCACTTAAGACCCAACACCATCAAATTATTAGAGAACATTGGAGAAACCCTGCAAAATATAGGCACAGGCAAAGACTTCTATTTTTTTTTTTTTTGACAGGCAGAGTGGACAGTGAGAGAGAGACAGAGACAAAGGTCTTTCTTTGCTGTTGGTTCACCCTCCAATGGCCGCTGCGGCTGGCACCCTGCAGCCGGCACACCGCGCTGATGCGAAGGCAAGAGCCAGGTGCTTTTACTGGTCTCCCATGGGGTGCAGGGCCCAAGCACGTGGGCCATCCTCCACTGCACTCCCTGGCCACAGCAGAGAGCTGGCCTGGAAGAGGGGCAACCTGGACAGAATCCGGTGCCCCGACCAGGACTAGAACCTGGTGTGCCGGCGCCGCAAGGTGGAGAATTAGCCTATTGAGCCGTGGCGCTGGCCACAAAGACTTCTTGGAAAAGACCATGGAAGCACAGGCAGTCATAGCCAAAATTAACAATTGGGATTGCATCAAATTGAGAAGTTTCTGTTTGGCAAAAGAAACAGTAAAGAAAGTGAAGAGGCAACCGACAGAATGGGAAAAATATTTGCAAACTCTGCAACAATAAAGGTTTAATAACCAGAATCTACAAAGAGGTCAAGAAACTCCAAAACAACAAACAAGACAAGCAACCCACTTAAGAGATGGGCCAAAGACCTCAATAGATATTTTTCAAAAGAGGAAATGCAAATGGCCAACAGACACATGAAAAAATGTTCAGGATCACTAGCAATGAGGGAAATGCAAATCAAAATCACAGTGAGTTTCACCTCACCCTGGTTAGAATGGCTCACATACAGAAATCAACCAATAACAGTTGCTGATGAGGATGTGGGGAAAAAGGGACACTAATCCACTGTTGGTGGGAATGCAAACTGGTGAAGCCACTATGGAAGTCAGTGTGGAGATTCCACAGAAACCTGAATATAACCCTACCATTCAACCCAGCCATCCCACTCCTTGGAATTTACCCAAAGGAAATTAAATTGGCAAACAAAAAAACTGTCTGCACATTAATGTTTATTGTAGCTCAATTCACAATAGCTAAGACCTGGAATCAACCTAAATGTCCATCAACAGTAGACTGGTAGACTGGATAAAGAAATTATGGGACATGTACTCTATAGAATACTATACAGCAGTCAAAAAAATGAAATCCAGTCATTTGCAACAAAATGGAAGAATCTGGAACACATCATGCTGAGTGAATTAAGCCAGTCCCAAAGGGACAAATATCATATATTCTCCCTGATTGGTGACAACTAACCGAGCACCTAAAGGAAACCTGTTGAAGTGAAATGGACACTATGAGAAACAATGACTCGATAAGCCTTTGTCCTGATTGTTGATGAACAATGTAATACTTTATCCCTTTTAGTTTTTTTTTTTTGTCCTACTTAATACTGTTGGTTGAACTCTGTAATTAACAGACAATTATTCTTAGGTGTTTAAATTTTAACTGAAAAGTGATCCCTGTTAAATATAAGAGTGGGAATAAGAGAGGGAGGAGATGTACAATTTGGAACATGCTCAATCTGACTTGCCCCAAATGGTAGAGTTAGAAACGTGCCAAAGGAATTCCAATTCAATCCCATCAAGGTGGCATGTACCAATGCCATCTCACTAGTCTAAGTGATCAGTTTCAGTTCACAACTGATCATAATGATAGGTCTAAGAGTCAAAGCGATCACATAAACAAGACTAGTGTCTGCTAATACTAACTGATAGAATAAAAAAGCGAGAGAACGATCCCACATGTGAAGTGGGATACACAGCAGAATCATAGAATTGCAGATGTCCTAAACAGCACTCTGGCTTCAGAATCAGCCGTTAAGGCATTCGGATCTTGCTGAAGAGCCCAAAAGTATTTTAGGCATGGAAAGCCAAGACACTCTGGCAAAAAAAAAAAAAAACAAAACCTAAATGAAAGATCTCAGTGGAAAGAACAGGCCATCAAAGAAGGAGGTATCTTTCTCTGAAGGGAGGAGAGAACTTCCACTTTGACTATGATCTAGTCTAAATAAGATCGAAGTCGGCAAATTCAAAAGGCTTCCATAGCCTTGGCAACTCATGACAAAGAGACTAGGGTGATTACTGATGCCATAAACAAGAGTGTCAATTTGTTAAGTCAACCACAGGAGTGTACTGTGCACTTACTCCTCATGTAGGATCTCTGACCTTAATGTGCTGTACATTGTGATTTAATGCTATAACTAGTACTCAAACAGTATTTTACACTTTGTGTTCCTATGTGGGTGCAAACTGTTGAAATCTTTACTTAATATATACTAAGTTGATCTTCTGTATTCAAAGAGAATTGAAAATGAGTCTTGATGTGAATGGAATGGGAGAGGGAGCGGGAGATGGGAGGGTTGCAGGTGGGAGGGAAGTTAATTGGGGGGAGGGAAGCCATTGTAATCCATAAACTTTGGAAATTTATATTTATTAAGTAAAAGTTTTAAAAAATCCGATGGCGAATCAGCCCTTAAGGTATGTGGATCCGGCTGTAAAGCCCATGAGAGTATTTCAGGCATGGAAAGCCAAGACACTCTGGCAAAAAAAAAAAAAAAAAAAAAAAGAAATGACCTGAATGAAAGATCTCTGCAAGGAAGATCCCAGTGGAAAGAACAGGTCATCAAAGAAGGAGGTACCTTTCTCTGAAGGGAGGAGACAACTTCCACTTTGACTATGATCTTGTCTAAATATGATCAGAGTCAGTGAACTCAAAAGGCTTCCATAGCCTTGGTAACTCATGAAAAGAGCCTAGGGTGATTACTGATGCCATAAACAAGAGTGTCAATTTGTTAAGTCAACAACAGGAGTCACTGTATACTCCTCATATAGGATCTCTGTCCTTAATGTGCTGTACATTGTGATTTAATGCTATAACTAATACTCAAACAGTATTTTCACTTTGTGTTTCTGTGTAGGTGCAAACTGTTGGAATCTTTACTTAATATATGCTAACCTGATCTTCTGTGTATAAAGAGAATTGAAAATGAAAAAAAATCTGATGGCTTGATTTCTAGAATTTTCTGGCTTTGTTCACCTACCCTGGTTTGGTCTGGATGTTTTTGTTGCCTTTTTCCTATTCCACTTATTTTGACTGTACTCCCAGTATGTTCTCTCATTTTTTCCCTCTTTCCTAGTTCTTCTAACTCTATATTGGAATCTTTTTTTCTGGAAAACACGAACTGAAAAAATGCTTTGTTTTCAGATCTGTCAGAATTACTCCTTTTCTTTTTCCTGTTTAACAGATTTCAATATCATACAAGTTTTTTGACTGCTATGCTTTGAATATTTGTTCTGTGAACTCAAGTAGGAGTTTGGTGTCCAGGATCTTATGTTAATAGTGTTAAGAGGATGGGAACTTGGGGCAGTTATAGTGTTTAGAGTTGGGACTTCTGGGAAGCTGTTAGTTTAGGTCTTTAAAGTGGGGCTCCCATAATTGAATCTTTGTGGCTTTATAAGGGGGGGGGGATGATGTAGATAGACACATATGCTTCCCGTGTCCTGCCATGTGATGCACTATGCTATCTCAGGACTCTGTCAGCAAGAACACCTACCCCAAAGGTAAAACTAGTAGGGCCCACCTACATTGGACTGTGAACCTCTAGAAATGTGAGCCAAAATAAGGCACTTTTGTTGATAAAGTTAGCCTACATCAGGCATTAGTTACAGTGACAAAACAGCTGACTAATACATGTACCGTGATTGATAGAGTTGTGCTTCTACCCACTTGTATTTTGTGGTTTGTGGGAAAACTTTGTTATCCAATTGTTTTTTAAATTTATTTTATTTGAAAGGCAGAAAGAGAGAAACAGACACAGGGAGATCTTTTATTGCTACTTTACTTCGCAAAAGTCCTCAACAATCAGGGGTGGGTCAGGCTGAAACCAGAGCTGGGAACTCAGTCCATGGGTGGCATGGACCCAAGTATTTGAGCCATGATCTGCTGTTTCCTAGAGAATGCATTAGCAGGAAGCTGGATTGGAAGTGGAAGAACTGGGAATTGAACCCAAGTACTCTGATATGGCATGTGGGTCTGAAGAGGTGACTTTAACCACTGCACCAAGTATTTTTTTTTTTTAAAGATTTATTAGTTTGAAAAGCAGAATAACAGAGAGAGAGAGAGAGAGAGAGAGAGTGAGTGAGCTGGCTCACTCCCCAAATTACTGCAACAGCCAGAGTTGGGCTTATCCGGAGCCAGGAGCCAGGAGCTTTTTCTGGGTCTTCCACTTGCGTACAGGGCCCAAACACTTGGGCCATCTTCCACTGCTTTCCCAGCCACATTAGCAGGGAGCTTATCCTCAAGTTGTAAATAAATACTGTTTATGAGTTTTTAACTTTGTAATCTAGTTGCTATTCTCACTTTATTTGTGGATTTTGGAAAATGGAAAAGCTATGCCCCTATACCCTATCTCCTGGGACCAATATTGAAATTTTTATGAACTATGAATATTAATATCATTAACTTGGCAAGTATTTTCTTGGCCCATGCTATACCTGATGAGATGATCTACAAAGATACTCCAGCTTTATGAAAATATCCCTTAAAAGCTCCTAAGATTATTTTCCTGATTGTATCTAGGCTATCTTCTAGTCTTAATTTTATTTCTCCTTCAGAAGCCGTCTTGTTAATTAGCTGAGATGACTAAATTCTCTTGACTGTTTTATTTCTCATGATAAGTTATTCATAGATTCAGTTCAGGTTCACCTTTCCTTCAGGCCTACTCTTTATACTGGGCAGTATAAGTTAGGCATGAGTTGAGTAGGCCATAGACATTATAATGAAGGAGCTTTCAGTCTTAGGGATCTTTCATTACCACATATGCCAGGACTCTGGGAAAACCTCTGATGGAGAGAAAGAGTTGGTGCTTTCTGATCATCACAGCCTTTTGAAAATGTCTAGTAAACTTTTCGAGAAGTAGAGAAAAATAAACTGATGTAGAGCCTCAAATTATGTAAGGGATAAGCTTGCTTTAGGTATTAAAATGAAGGTTCTCGGTGTTTGTTAATTATTCGTCATTCCAAACTGTAGTCAGGTAGTCATTTAATGATGTAAGTTTTTCCTAAGAGGTAGGATCAACCACAGTGAGTTTAACAGTCTGGCAAAAAAAGGTGCCAGATGCCCACATATATGCATGGCCAATAGCTTCTGCAGGGGGGTAATTCAGTTTGGATTGGACTGAGCTCACTCCACTGACATAGAGCTGGTGCAGTGGGATACCTGGGAAGTGTCCAGAGAAGCCCAGTACTGACGTTTGAAGGGGAAATGGATGAGATCTGCAGTAAAGTAACTTAACAATCTTTAGTGTCATGTGTGATGTTAACACATTTAGTGCATGTACAGAATGATATTTTCTGTTATTTACATTTAAAATATCAATTTAAATTAATAATTGGAAATTGTTATATTTTAGTGTATATGTGTGTGTTTAATCTTTGTTGTAATAGTGCTTGCTTGTCCTTTAGATCAGCTACATAAGTTATTTCCAGCGGGCCTAGGAAGGGAGTTGGAAATAAACTACATAGAAATAGTAGACCAAGCTGATTGTCTGGAACAATCAGTGAAGGAATTCACAGCTTACAGTGTTCTGCTTGGATTAAATATAATTAAATAATATTTGGCTAAATAGAATTAAATATTGTGCTGTACTTGGAATAAAATGGTAAATTTAGGCTGCTTAATTCTAAGTTTACCCTAAAACACAGCCTTAGCAATTGATTTCACAATAATTCTTATTGTATAATATTGTATAATCTTTAGTGGTGCTCTTCTTTTTATGTCCCTTTGAGCAAGACAAAGTTTTGTTTGATTACTTGATTTATACCCGAAAACCTTGCTTTCCTGTGTAGTTTTGGTCACAGAAGCAGCTAAATTGATATTTTCAGAGAAAGTTCATCATGCCTCCCAGATTTTTATCTTTAGATTTCAATAAAATTTTATTTCTTTGCTATAAATATTTGAGCCTACAGACACTAAAGTCTATGCATAGATGAACAGAATGTTATCTTGTATTTGATGAAACTTATGATGACATTAATTAATCTGAAATATTTGATTATGATTATGATTACTACGATTTATGAAATTAAAGTATTAATGGTAAGCAGTGGATTTCGACATTTAAGTATTCAGCTGTAGAAGGATGGCAATAACCCTATAAAATGTATTATTGCATTGACTATCAAGATGATTTAATACATTATATATTAGTTTTCTATATGAGTGCTCATGGAAGATATTTCTGTCTTCTTAGTACCTGGAATAGTCGTTTCTCCTTAACTACTGCTTTGTATAGCTTTTTAAAAATGATTTATTTATTTATTTTGAAAGTCAAAGTTACAAAAGCAGAGGCAGAAAGAGAGAGGTCTTCTATCTGCTGGTTCACTTCCCAAAATGGCTGCAATGGCCTCAGCTTGGCCGATCCAAAGCCAGGAGCCAGGAACTTCATGTGGGTCTCCCACGTGAGTGCAGGAGCACAAATACTTGGGCCATTTTCTGCTGCTCTCACAGGCCATAGCTGAGAGCTGGATTAGAAGTGGAGCAGCCGGGACTCAAACTGGCACCCATATGTGGATGCTGGCACTTCAGGTGGAGGGTTTACTCACTATAAGTCACAGGGCCGGCCCTCGTTTGTGTAGCTTTTAGAGGCTGTGTATATTATAACTCCTCTTTGTATTGCCTGCCAAGAAGTGCAAACCAAATTTATGGCCAACCCATACTAATTATGAAGGATAATATGGCCTACACTGTATGTCCTGACCTCACAGTTCATCTTCCTTTATATTGCCATTATTTCTTATTATTTTATTATAATATTATTTTTCTATTTTGGCAAGTCTTTAAATTCTAATCAATAAAAAATTTGACCTCCACCTTGCGGCGCCAGCACACCGGGTTCTAGACCTGGTCGGGGCACGAGATTCTGTCCCGGTTGCCCCTCTTCCAGGCCAGCTCTCTGCTGTGGCCCAGGAGTGCAGTGGAGGATGGCCCAAGTGCTTGGGCCCTGCACCCCATGGGAGACCAGGAAAAGCACTTGGCACCTGGCTCCTGCCATCGGATGAGCTTGGTGCGCCGGCTGCAGCGTGCCGGTCGCAGCGGCCATTGGAGGGTGAACCAACGGCAAAGGAAGACCTTTCTCTCTGTCTCTCTCTCTCACTGTCCACTCTGCCTGTCAAAAATAAAAAAAAAAATAATTTGAGTGGATAAAGTAGATAACTCATGAGTGATTGTAAGTGAAAGGTGTTTACATAATCAACTTATTGCTGCAGGCTTAATGCTGTAGACTTTGTGGGTCTCAGGGTCGCTAATGTAGGGGGTATTAGAAAGCCAGGCCTTTCAGTTTGTCTCATGGGACTCTCATGCCTTAGATCTTTAAGGTACTGTGACCTCAGACTCTGTTTTCTTCCCCCCCGCCTTCATTCTTGGCGCTTGCCTGGGCAGCACAGGGTAAGAAGTGTCTTAACAGAAAGCCAGGGATAATTTTCCTTGCCACCTAAAATTCCACCAGACAGATTTCTCTGGACTAACAATCAAATATCTATGGAAGGACTAATAATTGAATCATTCTGTCACTCACAAGCAGGTGGGGATAAATAATAGCATTCATCATAAATCTGGAAGGGCCTTTGGAGAGGCCAAACAGCTCTTCATTTTGTTAGTGAAGAAATGGAGCCTCCCTATGATAAAGTGATTTTACCAAGGGAATACCATTTATAAATGCACAAAATTAGACCTGAATTCCTGACTCCAAATCCAGTGTGTCATAGAAAATGGAGTAAAATTTTAAAAAATAATTCTATTTATTTCAGAGAGAGCAAGTGAGAGAGCAAAACAGAGAGAGACTGACTTTCATTCTTTTTTTTTTTTTTAAGAATTATTTATTTGAAAGACAGTTACAGAGAGAGGTAGAGACAGAGAGAGAGGTCTTCCATCTGCTGGTTCACTCCACAGATGGCTGCAATGGCCGGAGCTGTGCTGATCCAAAGCCAGGAGCCAGGAGCTTCTGGGTCTCCCACATGGGTGCAGGGATCCAAGGGCTTGGGCCATCTTCTACTGCTTTCCCAGGCCATAACAGAGAGCTGGATTGGAAGAGGAGCAGCCGGGACTAGAACCGGTGCCCATATAGGATGCCAGCACCGCGGGTGGAGGATTAACCTACTACACTACAGTGCCAGCCCCACATTCTTTTGTTCACATCCCAAATACCTGCAACATCATAGATAGGCCAGGCAGAAGTTAGGAACTCCATCCAGGACTCCCCCATGAGTGGCAGGGACCTAAGTATTTGAGCTGCCACCTACCAGGGTGCATATTAGCAGCAAACTGGATTAGAAGGAAAGGAGTCAGGGTGGGAACTGTGGTGTAGTGGGTAAAGCCATTGCCTGTAATGCCAGCATCCCGTATGGGTGCCAGTTCAGGTCCTGGCTGCTTTACTTCCAATCCAGCTCTATGCTGTGGCCTGGGAAAGCCGTAGAAGATGTCCCAAGTGCTTGAGACCTGCACCCATGTAGGAAACCCAGAAGAGACTCCTAGTTCCTGGCTTCAGATCAGCCCAACTCTGGCTATTGTGGCCATTTTGAGAGTTAACCAGTGGATGGAGGCTCTTTCTCTCTCTGCCTCTGCCTCTCTCTAACTCTGCCTTTAAAATAAATAAATAAATAAATAAATAAATAAATAAATAAATGGAGTGTTACCTTTGGAGTTGGTATGGAACCGCCCTACTCTTGTGGATTCAGTATTCATTTAGGTATTGTCATGATGATAATATGTGGGATGGTCAAAAAGTTCATGGAAAAAACTATGCACGGATTTCAGACATTGTTCTCCAAAATGAACTTTTTTTTAGTTGCATTGTCTCAGAAACTTTTTGAAGAACCCTCATAGACACTGAACAGAGTGTGAAGAGGTAGATGAGGGAAAAGGATATACGCTAATGAGCAGGAAAAAATGGAAGGGAAAAGAAGTAAAGGATTGGATTATGAGGAGAGGCAGAGGCAGATGGGAAATACAGGGACAAAAATAAAGTCAGAAAGAGGAGAATAAAATGAACAAAAGGTGAACAATGAAACTATGAGGATTAAAAGTAAGAAAGAGATAATGAAAAATAAGTCCTGAAAGAGATGAAGAAGGCTCCATGGGCAGTCAGTACTCTGTTAGAGGTTGTAAATAGCAGGTGAAACAATACATTAAAGGATTTCTGTTAACAAATGTTGAGCATACATTTTGCTTTTTAAGTTGTTGAGAAGCATCAATATATTACTAAAATGAAATTATTTATCATACATTAGGAAAAAAGTAAAAGCAACAAATAAACCTCAGTACTTCCTCAGAAAATTTTTAGGAAGGAGAAATCCATTAATGTATTAATAGATTTTTTTGAACTACAGAGGAGTAAACTGTGATAAAAATCAACTGTAGCACTAGGTATAGTCTATATTCCTTTAAAAATGTAAATTCAGCATGGATTCTCAAATGTTACTTAGGTTCAGAAAGTTACAATTAGCTGCTATAATAATTGTGCTCTTTGGTTCCTTCTTTGTTTCACAGTGGCTTTAATTAAAGGCCTAGTGATGTTGGAAAGTCACATTAATTATTCATCTGCAAACATTTACATAGACTTCCCTGTTCCCTTTCAATAAATCATCAACTTCACATCTCCATAATTTAATCAAAATGACTAAAAATATACCATCTCAGGCTTCTGCCCCTCCTCTCTGGGCTTTGTCTCTTCAGTGATATTTGTTACTGGATAAGACTTCCCACTGCTAGTAAGAAAGAAGAGAAGAAATTCTGTTGGCTGAAATTGTGTGGATACTGTTTATTTTTTCCACACTGTCATATTGATTGGTGTAAGGCTGTGGTTTGTGAATGTCCTTGTTATTTTTTTGGAGCAAAGATGAGAGATACCATAGAATTGTGCTATTATTAAAAGCCAACATGATGCTGGGATATATGAATAGAAAATGTAATATTTAAGAATAAAGGGGTAATTTCTCCTATAATAGTCAAAATATGAAGAATTAAATTTTCAACCACAGTAGGCATAGAAAACTAAAAATGGGAAATTTCTAGAGGTTATAGCTAAGATAAAATTATAAGCAGAATTAGAATATATAAACTTAGACGAGTATTTAAAGAAAATGGTTCAAAAAGAAGTGTTAAATTATTTAAGAAATATTGTTCAATTGAGTGATGTGATACATTAATAGTTACTTAGTGGGTCTGTAATTTGGCATAGAATTTTTTTTAGAAAATTTTATTTACTAAATATAAATTTCCAAAGTACAATTTTTGGATTATAGCAGTTTTTTCCCCACATAACCACCTTCCCACCCCTAAACCATCCAATCTCCTACTCCCTCTCCCATCCCATTCTTCATTAAGATTCATTCTTAATTATCTTTATATACAGAATATCAACTTAGTATATACTAAGTAAAGATTTCAACAGATTGCACCCACACAGACACACAAAATATAAAGTACTGTTTGAATACTAGTTTTACCATTAATTTGCATAGTACAACACATTAAGGTCAGAGATCCTACATAGGGAATAAGTGCACAGTGACTCCTGTTGTTGATTTAACGATTGACACTCTTATTTATGATGTCAGTAATCGCCCGAGGCTCTTGTCATGAGTTGCCAAGGCTATGGAAGCCTCTTGAGTTCACAAACTCCAATCTTATTTAGACAAGGCCATAGTCAAAATGGAAGTTCTCTCCTTCCTTCAGAGAAAGGTACCTCCTTTGATGGCCTGTTCTTTCCGCTGGGATCTCACTCACAGAGATCTTTCATTTGGGTCATTTTTTGGCATAACTCTTAAAAGTTCATGGACAATCAGTTAAATCCAAGGACTCATGCGAAATGGCAATAGAAAAGCATTGATTTTGGAGTCATTTGGATATTAATTCTAATTTCAACTCTGTCACTTATTTCTGATTTTTTGACAGATTTTGAACTTTTGAAAGTCTTATTAATCTTGATAGATCTTATGTTTGCAAGAAGCAGAAATCTACTTAAACCAGATTAAGTATAGTAAATTTCCTGTAAGTATAGGGATCTTATGGGACATTTGTGAAGTAAATGTGGCCAGACCCTGTGAAAATCATAGTTTTCAGGCAGAAGGGGTCCAAGTTGTCTGAGTAGGGTGAAGCCATGACTTCAGCCACTGTATAATATGGGGGTGGGGGGAGACATGTTTCCATTGGTCTGAAAGAAATTTTCAGTGGAGCAGTCACACAAGGAATGAAGACTCCATGGCACAGTGAGGGAAGAGAACAGAAATGTGACTGATGACAGCTACATTGCACTACCAGCTAGGAGTCACCATCTTACCCAGTCAAGGGAGAAAGAAGTTACTTCGTACCATGCCACCAGCAGTTTCAGCTGAGAGACAATTCCACAGTCACCCACTGACTGTAATTTCAGCTTCGCATCTGAGCAACTGCTGGCTCTGAGAAGAGAAGCCATATTGCCTTCCTCCCCTTCCCCACCTCCACAGAGCAATAGACTTGCCTGTGGATATCCTACAGCTCATCTCTGTGCTGCTACTCCCAGCAGCAGTCAGACCCAGAGTCAGGGCAACTTGTGGGGCAGAGGACAGATGCCTTGCATACTGCAGCCATGGGAGTTTTTGACCATTAGCACTAGAGCTATGCTCACTCTACATGAGCCAGGGGAGTTCCTCTTGGCTTTCAGGGGCTAGAACCAGCAGTAACCCATAAAAAATATGCTGCAACCCTTTGAGATCTGAGTTATAACCCCACTGTACTCTGAAACACCAGGACTATAACAATCAGTTCTAGTCTCACTAGAATCTACCTGGTGGGCCTAGGGAAGAACTTAACCTGCATTCCACCTCTCTGGACCCATACATGCCAGAACAAAATCTCCTGTATACATCGTAGTCATCCTGTGGGATTGGAGCAGAATTCTGTTCACATCCCCCAGTCCAAAGACAGAACCAGCTGCACTCTGCTAACAAGACCTGAGAAATGGCCCATCTACATCACACAATCTTAGATCATAGCAATTGGTGCCACAAGACCTAGCATCAGTCAGGCTTTCCAGGGGAACAAGAGGACAGTCCCTCTGTCTTTCTCAGCACCAAGAACAAAGCCCTGGCTATCCCAATCTCCAGTGTGGCTGACACTGAACTCTCTGGAATGAAGATATGCACCCTACAAAACTCACATTCATCTCAAAATCATACTTGTATCCCTCTGAACTGCTGCAAATGAGCCAAATCTGTCATTTGCAGACAGAGGTGACATTGGTTAAAGCAAAAGAATTTACTCAGAGGCTACCCTTTTGGGCTCACCTAGAGCCAAAAATATGGAACAACAATTCCATAGAAACCATAAACTCTTTTCTAAGAAAACCTACTCCATAAGCATGAAGGGAATGTTACACCAGATACACAGACATCAATGTGAGGACACAGGACATGAAACAGGGCAGCTTCAAACTCCAAAAGAGCACCACAGTTCTCCAGAATTAAATCCTGATCTGAAGGAAATCTACAAAATGCCAGAAATAGAAATCAAAATAATGACTGTAAGAAAGTTAAATGTAACACAAGAATATACAGATAGATTAAAGCCACATTAGTGGGGTGATTTTGCATTTATAATTATATTTTAAAATTTTTATTTTCATTTTATTTGAAAGGCAGAGAGGTTCAGATGTTCAGAGAGTAAGATGGAGAGAAATCTTTCATCTACTGACTCATTCTTCAAATGTCCTCAATAGTCAGAGCTGAGCCAGGCTGAAGCCAGGCATCCAGTCATCAATCTAGGTCTCCAACATGGGTGGCTGGGATCTAAGTGCCTGAGCCATCATCATCTGCTTCTCAGAGTGCAATTGCAGGAAACTGGATTGGAAGGAGAGTAGCCAGGACTTTGAACCTGGCACTCTTAATGTGGGATGTGGGCATCCCAAATAGTAACTAAACCATTTCAACTAAATGCTTACCCCATATTTATAGTTTTAATAGTCATTTTCCTAATTAACAATTACTTATCACCTTCAGTATGCATACTAGTCTTTGTCAAGTCTTTTATAAATCTCTTACAAATTCCAAGTCATTTTCCAGTCTGTGGTTTGCCAGTTTCTACTTAGTATTTTTAATGACAAAAAGTTTCTCAAAGATAAAGACATAAATTGTTGTATATATTATTTTATAATTAGTGCTTTTCATGTCTACTCTAAGTAAAGTTGGAAAAATATTTTTTCATGTTTGTACTAGAATATTTTTAGTTTTATGTTTTGCTTGATGATCCTTATTGAACAAATCTTGGGTATAATATGAAGAAGAAGTTAAGGTAGATGTATTGCATGCTTTTGTCCAGTTTCTTGAAAAAATTCTGTTAGTTTTATTTCCTTTTCTGTTGTTGAATGGCATCTCGAGTTTGGAAAAATCCTTCTTTTACCATGTACAACTACTTTGAATATTATGTTTTATTCCTTTGATTTCTGTGTCTGCTAATAATATATTTTCTTTTTTTATCATGAATTTAAAGTTAGTCCAAATTTGTTTTTCTTGTATAATTATGTCAAGTGTTATAATTTCATTATACATTTTAGAGTCAACCTACTAAATTTTATCAATATAAATAAAAGCAGTTGGAATAAAGGAAAAAAGAGAAATGAAGAAATCAGTGAGTGACATGAATGAAATATTACTAAGGAGATAGAAATCATTAAGAAGAACCAAATAGAAATTTAGGAGATGAAATCTTCAATCAGCAAAATAAAAAAATTTATTGAGGGCTATAGCAACAGAATGGACCAAGTAGAGGAAAGAATTTCTTACCTCAAGAACAAGACTTTTAAAATAATCCAGCCAGAAAAATAAAGAGAAAAGAATGAAAAAGAATAAACAAAGTCTACATGAAATTTGAGATATCATTAAATGATAAAATATTCATATTAGAAGTATTCCTGAAAGAGAAGTCATTGAGAAACTGTTAAATGATAATAGTGGAGAGTTTCCCAGGTCTTGAGACATGGACATCCAGAAACAAGAGGCTCAAAGGGCCCCAAGCAGACTCCACTGAAAAAAGTCTTCTCCAACGCATATTGTAGTCAAATTATCCAAAGTTAAGGACAAGGACAGAATTATAAAACAGCAAAAGTGTCAAGTTATATACAAAAACCCAATTTGACTAACAATGAAATTTTCAGCAGAAACCCTATAGGCCAGAAGAGAGTGAGAAGATAAGGTCTTAAAAGAAAAAAACCTTCCAACCCAGAATATTGTATCCAGTGACACTATCCTTTAGAAGTGAAGGAGAAACAAGATATTTTCCAGATAACAAGCTGAAAGAATTCACTACCACCAGACTAGCCATACAAGAAATTCTGAAGGGAGTCCTGAATTAAAAGTAAACATAAAATACATGGCACCACCAGATTCACTAACAGAGCAGGTGCAATAAGTATCCAATCAACAAAATGACAGATGTAGTTGCATGATAAATGGATTAAACACTCCAGCCAAAAGATTTAGGTTGGCTGAATGGATATAAAGCTAAGACTCCACTGTATACTGCCTATAAGAAACTCACTCGACAGACAAAGAGACACAAAGGCTGAAAGTGAAGAGCTGGAAAAAGATGTACCAGGCAACTGGAAACCAAAAACCAGTAGGATTCACTATTCTCATTTCAGATAAAACAGACTTTACATAAAAAATTATAAAAAGAGACAAAGAAGGATATTATATTTTGATAAAAGCTTCTACTCAACAAGAAGATATGATAATCATAAATATATATTCACCCAAAATACCACTCATATTATATGCAGCAAATACTATTAGACATAAAGGGATAGATAGACTCCAATACAATAATAGAGGGTGTTTTCAACAGCCTACTTCCATCTGTGGATAGATCACCCAGACAAGGGACAAGTCCATAAAGATACATTGGAGTTGAAACCTATTACTGGGCAACTGGACCTAACAGACATTTACAGGTAATTTCACCCAACAGCTACAGAGTACACATTCTTCTCAGCACATGGAAAATTTCTAGGATAGACTACAGATCAAGTATCAGTAAATTCAAAAAGATAAAACTTGCCATGTATCTTCTCAGACCACAAAGAGATAAAACTAGAAATCAACAAAAAGAACAATAGAATACTCATAAATACATTACTAACAATGTGCCCTTGAATGACCAATGGGTCATTAAAGAAATCAAAAAAGGAAATAAGAAACTTTCTTGAAATAAATGAAAATTAAAGCACAAGATATTGAAACCTCTGGGATACAGCAAAAGTAGAACTAATAGAGAAGTTTATAGAATTAAGTGATGGGGCTGGCGCTGTGGCATAGTGGGTAAAGCCAGAACTGTGTGCTGGGTGTGGTCCGGGTGCTCTGTTCAGTGCTCCAGGGAGAGGAGAGTGTCCACGGTGACACCCAAGTTGGGCATGGTAAATTTCTTTTTAAAATCTGAGTGGAGGACCTTTCTCTCTGTCTCTCCCTCTCACTGTCCACTCTGCCTGTCAAAAATAAATAAATAAATAAAAATAAAAATAAAAAGGCCAGCGCCGCGGCTCAACATGCTAATCCTCCACCTGCGGCGCCAGCACACCGGGTTCTAGACCTGGTCGGGGTGCCGGATTCTGTCCCGGTTGCCCCTCTTCCAGGCCAGCTCTCTGCTATGGCCCAGGAGTGCAGCAGAGGATAGCCCAAGTCCTTGGGCCCTGCACCCGCATAGGAGACCAGGAGAAGCACCTGGCTCCTGGCTTCAGATCAGCGCGATGCGCTGGCCGCGGCGGCCATTGGAGGGTGAGCCAACGGCAAAAGGACGACCTTTCTCTCTGTCTGTCTCTCTCACTGTCCACTCTGCCTGTCAAAAAATAAAAATATAAAAAAAAAATCTGAGTGGAGGGGTTGATCAGCTTTGTTAGCATAGCACCATACATCCTCTCCCCAAGGAGACCAATGTCCAAGCACTAGCTCCAGTGGGCTCAGTATTCATCTGTGCTGCCATAAGAACCACGCAGAGGATCTGTACAGTCCACAGTGTATGAATCTCACAGCAATGACCCTCACCAGGGAATCAGGGAGCCCTGAGTGTGTAGATGCTCACAGTGACTGCTCAGACACCTAGCCACACCCTGTGCCCTCCCACAAAGCCACAGTGTTTACACAATCTGTCCCAGAACCCAAGGCTCCCTCAGTCATGAGTGTCCAGCCTCCTGCCAATTCTCTCAGCTAGATTCAGGCATCTCTTTGCAGCTGGTTGTTGGGCGTGCTGGCACAGTTGTTATGTATGTCCAGAATGGCACCCACCCTCTCTCAGCTAGTTACAGGACGCTGGTGCTGGGTGGTTGGAGACAGAGAAATGTGCCACCTTTTGTTTTTCCTCTAGGTTGGCAGGTAAACTTTCCTCTATTGGTCTCCAAGTTGAACTCATGGCAGGCTCTTTCTGCAGCTTTATTGCCAGCAGCTTGGACCGCTGCAGTCTGGTCTCACCTCACTCTCCAAAGATGGTGCTGAGGCTTTCAGCTGCTGGGGTCTTGATTTGTGTGCATCCACACCCTCAATGTAGATCCATAGTGTCTCTCTAATTTCTCCCTCACTGTTTCCTAAGACTGTCTACTTTTTACTTCTTCATCTCTTTATTTATTGGAGTGTTAAGACCTTGACTATAATGTTAGTTAAAAATACACTATTTTATAAACTAAGCAAGCAAGCAAGAAAGAGAGGAAGGAAGGAAGGGATGGAGGGAAGGGGAGAGAAATGTAATGTTGTATTCTAGAGTTCTAGCTACAACTTCAATGAATCTGTTCCCTTTGTATTAATTTCACATTAACACCCAATAAATAAAGTATAAGAAATAAAGGAAAGTTTCCAGGCAGGTTTTTCTTCTGTGAATATTCTCTTGGCATCCTTTGGTTCTGACTCCTGTGCAAGAAATAATAAATGGAAAGGTATCCAGGTCTGTGGATCAAAACACTCCATATTGTTCTGATGGCAGTACTCCCCAAATTAACCTAGAATTTCAACACATTCCCTTTCAAAAGTCAAACTGTTTGAGTTTTTTAGGGGAGCATAAATTAACAAGATGATCCTGAAATTAGTGTGAATATTTCAGAGACTCAGAGTAGCCAAATCAATCTTGAAAAGCAAAAACAAAATTGGAAGAGACATACTTTTTGATCTGAAAATTTACTGCCAAATCCAAGCAATCAAGACAACGTGGTTCTGGGGCTGGTGTGTGGTACAGAGAGTAAAGCTACTGCCTGTGATGCTGGTATCTCTTATGTGTGCCAGTTTGTGTCCTGGCTGCTCCACTTCCAATCCATGTCCCTCCTAATGGCCTGGGAAAAGCATCAGATTATGGCTCAAGTGCTTTGGCCCTGCTACCCTCATGGGAGACCTGCAAGAAGCTCCTGGCTCCTGGCTCTTAGCTTTGACCTGGCTTAGCCCTGGGTATTGTGGACAGCTAGGTAGTGAAGTAGCAGATCAAAGATCTCTCTCTCTTTCTCAGTCTCTCTCTCTCTGTAACTCTTTCAAATAAATAAATAAATTTTTTTTTTGACAGGCAGAGTTAGACAGTGAGAGAGAGAGACAGAGATAAAGGTCTTTCTTCCGATAGTTCACTCCCCAAATGGCCCAAATGGCCATTACAGCCGGCATGCTGCACTGATCCGAAGCCAAGAAAGAACCAGGTTCTTCTCCTGGTCTCCCATGCAGGTTCAGGGCCCAAGGACTTAAATCTAAAAAAAAATAAAAAGACAGTGTTGGCCAGCGCCGTGGCTCACTTGGCTAATCTTCCGCCTGTGGCACTGGCACACCGGGTTCTAGTGCCGGTTGGGGCGTGGGATTCTGTCCTGGTTGCTCCCCTTCCAGTCCAGCTCTCTGCTGTGGCCCGGGAGTGCAGTGGAGGATGGCCCAAGTGCTTGGGCCCTGCACCCCATGGGAGACCAGGAGGAACACCTGGCTCTTGGCTTTGGATCAGCACGATGTGCTGGCCATAGCGGCCCTTTGAGGGGTGAACCAACGGAAAAAGAAGATCTTTCTCTCTCTCTCCCTCTCTCTCACTAACTCTGCCTGTCCAAAAAAATAAATAAATAAAAAAAAGATAGTGTCGTGGTTCTTGCATGAAGATGGACATACAGATGAATGAAATATAATTGAGAGTCCAGAAGTTATATATATATATATATATATACCCATATTATTCGTTCAAATTGTTTTTTTTTAAGATTTATTTTTTTATTTGAAAGGCAGAGTTATGGAGAGGCAGAGAGAGAGGGCAGGGGAAGAGATATTCTGTCAGCTGGTTCACCCCCCAGGTGGCTGCAATGGCTGGAGCTACACTGATCTGAAGGCATGAGCCAGGAACATCTTCTGGGTCTCTCACATGGTGAAGGGGCCCAACTGGGCCATAGCAGACTGCTGGATTAGAAGTCGAGCAGCTGAAACTTGTACTGGTGCCCATATGGGATGCTGGCACTACAGACAGTGGTTTTACCCGCTGTGCCACAGTGCTGGACCCTCAATTTGTTTTTACAAGAATACTGAAGCATTCAATAGGGAAAGAATAGACTTTTCAACAAATGGTACCGGGGCAACTGGATATCCACGTGCAAAATAATAAAGTTTAACCCATACTTCATACCATGCAAAAAATTAACTAAAAATGGACAAAAGACATAAATATAAAAGATAAAGCTATTAAAATCTTAGAAGGAAAAATAAGAGTAAATCTTCTTGACCTTATATTAGGAAATACTTTCTCAGATAGGACACTTGTTGTGCAAGCAACAAGAGAAATAGTAGATAAAATAGACTACATCAAAATGAAAAATAGGACAGTAATAAAGTGAAAAGTTAATACACAGAATGAGAAAATTATTTATAAATCATTGATCTGGTAAAGTAGTAACATGCAAAATATATTGTGACCTCCTATATAACAAAATATATTGTGACCTCCTATAACTCCTATAACTCAGTAAAACAAAAAGTCTCAAAAAGGTAAACATTTCAATTAAAAAATGTGCAAAGGACCTATTTAGAGATTTCTACAAAGAAGGTATGTAAAGAGTCAATAAGCACATGAAAACAAAGTTCAACAATACTAAAAACCAAGGAAATGCAAGTCAAAATAGCAATTAAATCTCAATGCACACCTCCTAGGAGCTGAGTTGTAAGTCTTAGTTGAGATGTGGGTGTGGCTCATTTTTCTTGTGACTTAAGCTTCACCTCTTTCATACAGTGCTAAAAAGATTATCATCTTCAACCATGGAGATTATGAACAGTTGGCATTTCCTCATTGTAGAGAATTGAGTTTTGTGAGCTGAATTTTCACCATTATTTGGACCTTCTTTTTGTTAGTTGTCTCTAGTGTTTTGTTTTTCTGCTTCCTCAATTCCCATTTATTCCACAGAGCACTGCAATCTGGCTTGTCTCTACCACATTGGAAATTCTTGTTAAAAGATTCAGTGGGATTTCTTAAACCTGTCTTTTCTTTAAATTTTATTTAAGGTATACAAATTTCATGTATACAAATTTAGGAACATAGTAATACTTCCTACCCTGTCCTCCCTCCCACCTGTGCTTCCAAACTTTTTAATCCTCCCTCTCCAATTCCCAATCTTAATTTTTAAAAAGATCTATTTTCTTTTTTTTAAGATTATTTATTTATTTATTTGACAGGTAGAGTTACAGACAGTGAGAGAAAGAGAGAGAAAATTCTTCCTTCTGTTGGTTCACTCCCCAAATGGCTGCAACAGCCGGAGCTATGCTAATCTGAAGCCAGGAGCCAGGTGCTTCTTCCTAGTCTCCGATGCGGCTGTGGGGTCCCAAGCACTTGGGCCATCCTCTGGCGCTATCCCAGACCATAGCAGAGAGCTGGACTGGAAGAGGAGCAGCCAGGACTAGAACTTGACACCCATATGGGATGCTGGCACTGCAGCAGGCGATCTAGTGTGCCTCTGCGCCAGCCCCCCAAAAAAGATCTATTTTCATTTGACTTTATACTCATAAGATTAACTCTACACTAAGTAGAGTTCAGCATGAAAGAAAAAAAAATCTGTTCCTCACAGTAGAGACAAGGGCTGTAAAAATCATTGAGTCTCAGAAAGTCAATTTTACTCCTATACATTACATTTTAGGTACTCTATAAATTACCACAAATCAGGAAAACATATGGTATTTATCTTTTTTATAATGGCTTATTTCATTAAGTATAATTGTTTCCAGTTGCATCCATTTCATTGCAAAATACAGGATTTCACTTTTTTTTAACCAGTGAGTAGTAGTCTGTAGTTTATATATACCATAATTTCCTTATCCAATCATCAATTGTTGGACATCTGGGTTGATTACATATGTTAGCTATTGTGAATTGAGCTGCATTGAACATGTTGGTAAAGATAACTCTTTCATATGCTGATTTCATTTCCCTGGGGTAAATTCCCAGAAGTTGGAATGTTGGGTTATATGGTAGATCTATTTTTAGGTTTTATTTTAAGATTTATTTATTTGTTTTAAATGCAGAAATACATAGAGGTAGAAGGAAAGAATGAGAGAACATGAACAAGAGTGACAGAGAGAGAGAAGGAGAGGGAGAGGGAGGTCTTCCATCCATTGGTTCTCTCCCCAAATAGCTGCAATGGCTGGGGCTGGACCAGATCAAAGCCAGGAGCCAGGAACTTCTTCCATGTTTCCCACATGTGTTCAGGGGCCCAAGCACTTGGGCCATCTTCAACTGCTTTTCCAGGCCATTAACAGGGATCTGGATCTGAAGTTGAGAAGCTAGGACTTGAACTGGCATCCATATTGGATGCTGGCACTGCAGCTGGAGGCTTCCACTTCTATGCCACAATGCCGGCCCTTTTTTCAGATTTTTGAGGTATCTCCATATGTCTTCCACAATGACTACAACCAGTTTGCATTCCCACCAACAATGGATTAGGGTACCTTTTTTCCCACATTTTTGCCAATTTTTATTGTTTGTTGATTTCTGTTTGATAGCCATTCTAACAGGGATGAGGTGAAACCTCATTGTAGTTTTGATTTGCATTTCCCTGATGGCTAATGATCCTGAGCATGTATCTGTTGGCCAGTTGAATTTTCTCTTTTTTTTTTTAATTTTTGACAGGCAGAGTGGACAGTGAGAGAGAGAGACAGAGAGAAAGGTCTCCCTTTGCCGTTGGTTCACCCTCCAATGGCTGCCGCGGCCGGTGTGCTGCGGCCGGTGCACCGCGCTCATTCGATGGCAGGAGCCAGGTGCCAGGTGCTTTTCCTGGTCTCCCATGGGGTGCAGGGCCCAAGCACTTGGGCCATCCTCCACTGCACTCCCGGGCCACAGCAGAGAGCTGGCCTGGAAGAGGGGCAACCAGGACAGAATCTGGCGCCCCAACCGGGACTAGAACCCGGTGTGCTGGCGCCGCAAGGCGGAGGATTAGCCTGTTGAGCCACGGCGCCGGCCAGAATTTTCTCTTTTGAAAAATGGCTGCTCAAGTCTTTTGCTCATTTCTAAACTGGATTGTGTGCTTTGTTTTTGTTGAGTTTCTTGAGCTCTTTATATACGATTCTGGATATTAATCCTTTATAGTTACATAGTTTGCAAATAATTTATCCAATTCTGTCAGTTACTTTTTAACTTTGCTAAGTGTTTCTTTTGCAATGCAGAAGCTTCTCAGTTTGATGTAATCCCATTTTTCAATTTTGTCTTTGATTGCCTGTGCTTCTGTGGTCTTTTCCAAGAACTTTTGCCTATGTCATGTCATGTCTTGAATGGTTTCCCCAATGTTATCTAGTAATTTGATGGTATTGGGTTGTAGATTTGAGTCCCTGATCACTTTTTAATGGATTTTTGTGTAAAGTGTAAGGTAGGATGTCTTTTTTCATATATCTGCACATGCAGATTCAGTTTTCCCAGCACCATTTGTTGAAGATACTATCCTTGCTCCAGGGATTGATTTTAATACCTTTGTCAAAGATTAGTTGGTTGTAGCTGTGTGGATTGATTTCTGGTGTTTCTATTCTGTTCCATTGGTCTATATGTCTATTTTATTTTTGCCAGTATCAGGTTTCTTTGATTATAACTGTCTTGTAGTATTTATTGAAATCTGATATTGTGATGCCTCTAGCTTTGTTTTTGTTGTATAAGATTGCTTGAGCTATTAGGGGTCTCTTGTCTTTCCATAAGATTTTAGCGTTTTTTTATAGATATGAGAAGAATGTTGTTGATATTTTGATTGGGATCACAATAAATCTGTAAATTGCTTTTAGTAGTATGGACATTTTGATGATACTAATTCTTCCAAACCAGAACCTGGAAGATTTTGCTAAGTTTTTGCATCTTCTATTTCTTTCTTTCTTGTTTTCTAATTTTCATTATAGAAATCTTTGACTACCTTGGTTAAATTTATTCCAGGGTATTTGTTTTATAGCTACTGTTAATGGGATTGATTTTTGAAGATCTTTCTTAGTTATGGCATTGTCTGTATATACAGATGCTGTTGGTTTTTGTGTGTTAATTTTATATCCTGTCACTTTACCACACTTTTTAGTGGAGTATTTTGGTTACCCTATATATAGAATCATGTCATCTGCAAATAGTGATAGTTTGACTTCCTCCTTCCCAGGAATACATTGAAGAATAATGGTGAGAGTGGGCATCCTTGTCTGGTTCTGGATCTCAATGGGAATGCTTCTAACTTTCCCACTTTCAATAAGATGCTGGCTGTGGATTTGTTGTAATTTGCCTTGATTGTGCTGAAGAATGTACTTTTTATGTACAGCTTGCTTAAGGTCTTCATCATGAAAGGATGTTGTATTTTATCAAATGCTTTCTCTGCATCTTTAAAATAATCATGTAGTTTTTGTTCTTCAATTTGTTAATGTGAAGTATCACATATATTGATTTGTGAATGTTGAACCTCCCCTGCATACCAGAGATAAATCTCACATGGCCTGGGTGAATGATCTTTCTGATGTGTTGTTGGATTTGATTGGCCAGTGTTTTGTTGAGGATTTTTGTTGAGGTATGAGCTTGTGGAGCTTGAAGACCTGCTCATGGTGATTGCTCAGAGACCCAGCTATACCCTGAACTCTCTCGTGCATTCAAAATGTTCCTACAGTATCAGCACACAAGGGACCCGTAGTCACAGCTCTGCCCCACTAGTCCTGTCTGCAGAGAGGAAGAGATGTTCCCAGAGCCCATTGCCTCTGGGAGCTCTGCTGAGGCAGTTTGAGCTCCAGAGCCTTTTATATGTTGAGGCTGATGGCACCTCACAGTCTTATGTAGGTGCCTAGTCCCCTGTTAATCCTCTCAGCTAGATCCAAAGTCAGTGGGGAATGCACATTTTTCCCTCTGATCAAATCCCTGGATCACATGTGTTCCCAAGAGCCTCTAGCATCAGTCCCTACTTCCGTCACAGTGGTGCATTTTCCCCATCCATTGCCAGGTGCATACACCTGAGTTGCTGCTGCCTCTACAGTTGACATGAACAGATCTTGTCCAGCCAGTTGCTTGGTGCATGTACAAGACTGACACATTTGTTACTTATGTCCAACATATTGCACCCCCTCTCAGTTGGTTGCTAGGCACCATTGTGGGAGGGATGAGAGAGAAACATAACTCCTTTTTTTCTTCTGTTTCAGTGGGTACTCTACACCCTTTAGGGCTCCAGGCAAGACTAATGCCAAACACTCCTTTTGGCTATATTACCAGTGGCATGGGCTGCTGCAGTCTGATCTCACCTTACTCTCCAAAGCTGACGCTTTTTCTGGCTTTGGCTGCTGGGGTCCTATGTTGTGTCCATGCTAATGCTGTACTTCTGCATCTACCACAAGTATCCATGGCATCCCTCTTCTTTCTGTAGAATTTCCATTGCAGTTTTCTAACTCTCTCCTGAGAATGTACTTCCTGCACTTTTTTAAAAAACTAATTTTCCCTAGCCTAGAACAATATGCCCTTTCCATATTACACCCTCTTTTAATACATCTTATCTTTATAATATAATTTTAGTATATTTTATATAATATTTATTTGAAAGAGCAAGAGACAGAAATAAAGAGATCTTCCATCTGCTGGTTCATTCCCAAAATGGCTAGAGCCAGGACTGGGCCAAGCCAAAGCCAAGAGCCACGGGCCAGGAGCTTCTTCCATGTCTCCCATGTGTATAACAGGGGCCCAACCACTTGGGCCATTTTCCACTGCTTTTCTCAGGCCATTAGCAGGGAGGTTGTTCAGAAGTGGAGCAGACAGGACACAAATGGGTGTCCAGTATGGGGTGCCAGCATTATAGGTGGTGGCTTTACCTGCTACGCCACAATGCTGGCCACACATTTCATCTTTTGACAATTCATTCTTTCATTTGTGGCTTCTGTGATGTTACTGTATCTTGGTTTTCTTTCTATTTCTATGCTCTTTGAGGAATCATTGACCTCTTCATGGGCTGTTCTTTCTCTCTTCTGTTCATTGTATTGATATATTAATTTTATATATTTTTGAGTGCCTACATGCACTAGGTTCTGTGCAAGTTATTAAGGTTAAAATTATGAAATATATCTTGGCTGGTGCCATGGCTCACTTGGTTAATCCTCCACCGGTTGCTCCTCTTCCAGTTCAGCTCTCTGCTGTGGCCAGGAGGGAAGTGGAGGATGGCCCAAGTGATTGGGTGCTGCACCTGCATGGGAGACCAGGAAGAAGCACCTGGCTCCTGGCTTCGAATTGGTGCAGTGCCAGCGCTAGTGGCCATTTGGAGAGTCAACCAATGGAAGGAAGACCTTTCTGTCACTGTCTCACACTGTCTATAACTCTACCTGTCAAATAAAAAAATATGAAATATAATATTGAGCAAAGCGTCTACATTCCTGGACTTTAATCTTAATTGGGAAGATCTTCAGAAAACAAATAAATAAGCTAACAAACAGCTATAAATTATGCTTAATGTTGTAAAAGATTGTAAATAAACAGGGTGAAGTGATGTGAATGATGTGAATAGACATAGTGAATAGGGAAGGCCTGATCAAGCAAAATAAATAGGATTCAAATGGTACTTGGAGATAGAAAAGAAAGAACATCTTAACATTTAGAACCAAATTGAGGAGGATTGTCCAGAAGAGGAAATGGAAATAGATAGGGAGGTAGGAGAAACAAGAGGTGAATGACCTGACAGAGTGTCAGAGTGACGTGACAGTGGTGTCCTGATCCACTAAGATATCCTAACTTTGGAATTTGTAACTACGTTAGGTTATATGGCAAAGGGAAAATTAAGGTTTCAGATGTAGTTAAAGCTATTAATGAAATACTAGGAAAAACTAATAGGTTTCTTGTGGGTTGATTGAAACATGGACCAAAAAGTGGTCTATACTAAATTAAATTCACTAATTTTCAGAATACTTTGGTATTTTCTAGAGGAAGACACTTGAGCTAATGAAGATTGGAAGAGTAGAGTATATCTATTGCATAAAAGCTGATTCTATTTTAGGGAGGTCCAGAAAACACTTTTCATTACATCTGTGAAAAGTAAATTTGGAGGTGAGCCAGTGGGCTCAAATTCTTGGTGGAAGATTGAGTACATTGGGTAACTCCCATCATAGAAGGGGTGACATGTTGTTCTTACTAGACAATGGGAGTACTCTTGATGTGGATTTTTCTTTGCCTGTATGCAACACTTTTGCCAAAACTACCATCTGTATGTATTTACAGAATGCTATATCCTCTGGCATGGTAGCCTATATAACATCACTTCTGACCAAGGAAGTCATTCCACAACAAACGAAGTGCAGTAATGGGCTTTTGGTCCTGGAATTTATAGGTCTTATCATGTTCCTCATCATTGGCTTGATATAATGGTAGAGTTACTGTTTTAATGGCCAGCATGGTGCCAGGTAGGTAGTAATACTTTGCTGAGTTGTGGCAGTGTCCTCTAGGATGTAGTATAAATTCTAAATGCATTATTTAATATATGGTACTGTTTCTCTTAGAGTCAGGATTCATAGGTCCAGGAATCAGGGTGGAAGTAGCACTAACTTCTCATTATTTTCCTCCATGATCCTCAAGGAAAATGTTTGCTTCCTATCCACATCTATTTAGGCTCTTCATTTCAAAGAGAGGAATGATCCCACTTTGGGGACAGAATAATTATTCATCGAACTGGAATTTGAGACAACCACCTGGTCACTTTGGGCTCCTCATTCCTCTGAGTCAACAAAGAAAGAGGTTACTATATTGGCTTTGATAATTGATTGTGACTGATATTATACATTTTAAGATTAGGGGAGATATTAGAGATGACATTCTCTAGAAAGAAAGCTCAGAGTCCTCAACGTCCACAGTAAATGAAATCAATCAGTGTCATGAGTGTCACTGCTTTTGTATATTGATTGCTATGTTGGATAATTAGATTGCAGTTCCCATGATATATAATCTTCCACAGAAAGATACATGCCTTAAGCATGCTCCATGTCCTCTCAGGCAAATGAATCCATATTTATGAAGCTTCCTCTTGAGTCTTTTTGTCTTGACACTTTTAACCACTGTATGATCAAACTCTGTCAAGAGTAACAATCACAAATGGCATGAAGATTGCAATTGCTCTGTTGATTCAAAAAAAGATATATCACTGTTTCCTTCAAAGAGTTTCTGACTGGCAGGTACATACCTGGACAGACAAGACTTCAGCAGGGTGTATGAGTGTGGCCACAAGACAGTTATGCCCAGCCTGCCCCTTAGACCTCCCTGTTCTCACAACTTCACCTTCCTCTCAAAAATGTCTCCCAGTTGTTTCAAGGAACTGCCATGATTCTTTCTGGTGTTTCACATGTGCTCAGGAGTAATTCTGTCTGTGTTCTCCCACTCTTGAACACAAGAAAGCCACTAAAGAGACACAGAACTTTTAATGTGGAGGCTACCCTGGGGACATTGCTGTCTTCTCTCTGTTGTGCACTAAAGATGTGTCCATGGTGGAGTTGCAGGAAATGGAGGACAGTTTCTCTGGTTCTCCATTGCACTTGGTTACTCAGACAAAAATTAGCCCTGTGTGTTAGAACCTCCTTTCATGAATGTACTTCATTTGGCCTTTGCCCTTACACTGTGTCAAAGGAATCTGAACCCATTCACTGGTACAGAAATGGAAGAAATGGCATAGCATCCTGATTGCTGTCCCCAGTTTTCCCTTGTCTTTGTGCCACAGCTGTCTCCATAGTGATCTATTTCCCCTCAAAAAATAAAAAAATGAAAAAACCTTGAACTCATAACCAAACCAAAGCAAGCAAACAAATACAGAAACAAGGAATGAAGAAAAATAAAGCAAAGGCAAATGTTTGAATAACAATGGAAGATCCACATATCACTGTCCTAGATAAGTCATCATGGTACAATTTTTAAAATCATTGTACAAGCAGGCATTTGGTATAGCAGTTAAGATGCTGCTTGGCATACCCACATTCTTTTTTTTTTTTTTTTTTAAAGATTTATTTATTGGGGCCAGCACTGTGGTGTAGCAGGTTAAAGCCCTGGCCTGCAGCACCAGCATCCCACATGGGCTCCAGTTCGAGTCCTGGCTGCTCCCCTTCAGATCCAGCTCTCTGCTATGGCCTGGGAAAGCAGTGGAAACTGGCCCAAGTCCTTGGGCCCCTGCACCCACATGGGAGACCTAGAAGTTCCTGGCTTGACTTTAGATGGGCCCAGCTTCAGCCATTGCAGCCTTTTGGGAAGTGAACTCACAGATGGAAGACCTCTCTCTCTCTCTCTCTCTCTCTGTCTCTAACTCTGTCTTTCAAATAAATAAAATAAACCTTTAAAAAAGATTTATTTATTTGACAGAGTTACAGAGAGAGAGGGAGAGACAAAGAGAGAGAAAGATCTTCCATCTGCTAGTTCACTCCCCAAGTGGTCTCAATGGACAGTGCTGAGCCAGGCCAAAGCCAGGAGCCAGGAGCTTTGGACAAGTCTCTCATGTGGGTATCATTGGCCCAGACAGTTGGTTCATTTCTCATGGCTTTTCCCAGGCCAACAACAGGGAACTAGATTGGAAGTGTAGCAGCCAGAACATGAACCCGCAGCCAGATGGGATGCAGATGGTGCAGGTGGCAGCTTTACCTTCTTCGCCACAACACCAGCCCTGGAACACTCACATTCTATATTGAAGTACCTGGGTTTGAGCTGCACTTCTACTTACAATTCCATCTGCCTTTTAATGTCTTGTTAGAAATCAAGTGAAAATTCACGCACTTAGATCCTTCCCACCCATGTCTTTTTTTTTTTTTTTTTTTGACAGGCAGAGTGGACAGTGAGAGAGAGAGAGAGAGAGAGAGAGAAAGGTCTTCCTTTTTGCCGTTGGTTCACCCTCCAATGGCCGCCGGGTCTTTAAGCTGTAATTATAAGCCACGCATGTGGGAGACCTGGATTGATTTCTGGAGTCCTGGCTTTGGCCTGGCCCTGTCTTGCTATTGTAGGCAGCTGGGCAGTGAACCAGTGAATGGGAGCTCTGTCTGTCTGCCTTTCCCATAAATAAAAGTAAAAAAGAATAAAATCATCTTAAAATAGTTAAAGTTTGAGTCAGCATAAAATGTCATCTATTAATTGTTATTTGGATATGTTCACGTAATTAGTTTAACTCCCGTTACCTTATATTTTTTCTTGTTTACATGCATTTGTTTTATAACTAGAATGATGTTATATTAATTCAGTCATAGTTGTAAATACCAAGAATTTATATATGCAGACTCTCAGGAAAAAAGTCCTTTCTGTTGAAGATGAGTTTATTTTGTGTTTTCAATTTTCTAAAAATAAGAAAAACATGTCTGAAATTCGTGGTGAGAGTTAGGATTGAAAGTTATAATACTATTTACTGTTTGTTTGTTTGTTTTGGTCTGGTAGAACTGTAGCAAAGAACATAGCATGAGCTCTAATTTCGGGAGCATCAGGAGTCCAACTTAGCTTCTTACTGATGTATTCTTGATTGTGGTGTTTTATGAGGCTGTTTCATCCTCCGTGAATGGATTACATTTCCCAGTGTTCATCTTAGGGTTAATGAGATGATGTAGTGCCGGGTACCCGGTGGGGTCTCAGCAGATGTTACTTCCTCCTACCCATTACCTTTTCTCCTAGAACTGTCTCATACTTCAGTGAATCATTGCTGTATGGAATTTTAGAGTTGAAATAAACAGGTCTCAATTTTCATTGCCATGACGACAGAATCAGAAGTGAAAATTTTCCTCTTGAAACAGGGAGCAACTGCTAACAAAGTAGCACCTTTTTAATTGGTGACAAAGATGTGATTTCTTTCCTTCTTACCCCCATTTGTTTCAACCAGTGTCCCTAGTCCTAGTTGTTATTTCTGCTAGGACTGAGAGGAGAGGTTGGTTGTTGGTTTTGTACTTTCTGTGAAAGTGTTAACAATGATATCTAGCACTTTTATACCATCTACCCTGCTGCCTACAGATTATGATGAAAGGTACCCAGGGTTTTATTATTATCTGAAATTAGCATTTTCACTTGTCAGATGTTTTAAAGCTGTGATTACAATATAATCCTAAAAACCTATAATGGTCTTTCTTCTACCCTCTGAACAGGAGGATCATTTCCAAAATTTTGTAACTGAACATTTGTAAACACAAGTTAAAAGTATAATTTTGAAATGTATAAAGTTGATTCAATTAATTTCCATAGTAATGTTTCATTCCCTTCAAGTTTTTTGTTCTTAATTACCAATTTAGCCTGTGAAAACTTATGCTTATTGCTTCTCCTATTACCATAGATAATAGAAAATGATTAATCACTGTCACTAATAAATCATATCCTTATAAAGCTTATGAAAAACTTAAGTTTTAAATATTTTAGAAATTTGAAATAAATCATTGTCTTTTTATCATGTGACTTAGTACATAGCTATTTTTAAACATTATGGTCTATTTACATCTTAATTTTTAAAAATGTTACTTTGAAAGCTTGAATTCTCAAAAGAAGTTTGGCAGAGATTAGTAAAGAAATAATTTGGTGAATTTCTTAGAGAGAAGAACTGAGTGATGTACAAATATGTTACCAGTAAATTATTTCCTTCTTATTGATAAAGGTCTGCTCCAGATAGGGAAGTTATGCTACTTTAATACAAATATGAAATGGCAGTATGCTCTTTGGGCTTTTGTTAAGGTACCTGGAAAAGAAAATAATTTTTCTCTAATTAATTATAGAGAGAAATTTATTAGCAAGATAAAAAAGAAGCTAATGGAAATGCTAAAGATGGAACTATAGCAAAGATTGCTAGTTGCCTGCCTAATATTTTCTCTTTTTCCTTAGTATGACAAATCCTATTTTCATAGGGGCAACAAATATTGAGAAATATTATATCTCCTAGCCTCCCTTCCAAATAGAAATGGATAGATGATAATGTTTGGGGTCATGATAAACAAATGGAACTTTAAGTTTACAACTTCTGAAGATCTTTTAAAAATATTTATTTACTTATTTGAAAGTCAGAATTACACAGAGAGATAAAGAGATCTTCAATCTGCTTTAGTTCATTCCCCAAATGGTTGCAACAGCTGGGAATGGGTTAGGCCAAATCTAGGAGTTAGGAGCTTCCTCCAGGTCTCTCACGTGGGTGCTGGAACCCAAGCACTTGGGTCATCTTCCACTGCTTTCCCAGGCACATTAGCTGGGAGTTAGGTTGGAAATGGATGGTGCCCATGTGGAATGCCAGCATCATAGGCAGTGGCTTTATCTGCTATGCCACAGCTCTGACCTCAAGAGGAAGTATCTTAAAAGATGATGGTCCTTGAGATCCAGGATGACTGGGTAGTGAGAAGTCACACTGACCTCAGCCGCAAAAAAATACCTGTAAAACAAAGGAAGGACATTTCCAGGGGACTGATTGAGAGGAATTTTCAGTGGGGGAACTGACAAAAACAGAATAGAGACTCACTGCAGCAGTGAGGAGGGAAGACAGGTACCCCACCAGTGGCCATGCCATCAGCCACCCCTCCATTTACACAACTGGCTCCCAGCTGGGAACTGCCATTTTGACAAGATGAAAACACTGCGTTCTTCCACAGGGAAGATTACAGAAATCCACTGACTTGAAGTGTAGCCTGGTGAACTAACAGGTGTCTCAGTGATTACTTTGATTTCTAAAGGGAAATCATATTGCTTCCCACCCCCTCAGCGCTCTCACCCACAAAGTGCCAGACTCAGTATCTTGTGGTAGAATTACTGCTGAAATCTGTTCTGATTCAGGGGATAGCAATCAGTCCTACTGCTGCTACCAGAAGTCACCAGAGCCAGAGACAGGGCCACTTACAACTGTAGGAGTTCTGAGGATAAGCCACTGAACTAAGAAAATTGCAGAGTGTGGCTGGATTCCCATGCACCTGCTCAGTCTGATTGTGGAAACTCATGAGCTCCTTGCTTGCTGGGGACAGATTTCATAGTGGAGTGAGTTTGAGCTTTGGATGGTGCACTCAACTCGGTGGTTGAAGTGCACTGGCACCATGAGCTTGCTTTTAGCTACAATCAGCTAGTTCACCATATCACAGAGAAAAGCAAGGACTTTGAACACACCAGTTGGTTCCACATTGTCTCTTGTGACAGTAGCCATATCAGCTCTACCATACCCATTTTGGGTATCACTCTGGACTTGTACCCTACCCATAAACATGGCCAGAGCTCCCTGGCCACAACCAGAACATGCCCTTGAAGCTGAGATTTGATTATTGTTTATTGCCCTTGCCTATTTTCATGAGGAACAGTGGGTTTTCTACCTACTGCTTGTTAAATTATTTAGTGGAGAGTAAATTTTGTGATTATAAAGTAAACTGAAATTATATCACCATAAAAATCAAAAGAAAAGCAATAAAACATTAAGGAAAGAAATAGAAGAGTACCAAAAAATGGAAAAATCTTCCATGTTCATGGATTGAAAGAATTACCTCGAAATGTCCATGCTACACAAAGCAGTTTGCAGATTCAATGTGATCCCAGTCAATATTCTAAGTACATTCTTAATAGACCTAGAAAAAAAATCCAAAATTCATTTGGAAACAATAAAACTCTGAATAGTCAGAGTAATCTTAATAAAAGCAAAGCCAGAGGCATTACACTACCGGATTTTAAGAACTATAATGAGTTATGAGCAGAACAGTTTGGTACTGCCACAAAAAAATAGACATGTGGACTAATGGAACAGAACAGAAACACCAGAAATTAACCCACACACCCATTGTCAACTAGTCTTTGACAAATGAGCTGAAATAATTTCCTGGAGAAAGGATAATCTCTTCAAGAAATTATGTTGGGAAAATTGGATTTCCACATGCAGAAGTTTGAAACAAGACTCCTACCTTATACCCTATACAAAAATCAACACATAGTGCATCAAGAATCTAAACTTAAGACCTTAAACCATGAAATTACTTGAGGAAAGCATAGGAGAACTGGTGAAAGGCATTGGTCTAGGCAAAGACTTCTTGGATAGCACCCCAGAAGCACAGGCAACAAAAGCAGAAGTAGAAAAATGGGATTTAGCAGAAGAGACAGTTAACAAGGTGAAGAGACAACTAACAGAGGGGAGAAAATATTTATATCTGATAAAGGATTAATATCTAGAATATATAAGGGGCTCAAGAAACTGAACAACAACAAAACGAACAATGCAGTTAAGAAATGGCAAATCATGAGAGCATTTCAGGCATAGAAGGCCAAGACATTGTGGTAAAAAATGTCCTACATGAAAGACCAGCGTGGGTGAAACCCCAGTGGAAAGAAGTAGTCATCAAAGAAAGAGGTACTTTTCTCTGAAGGGAGGAAGGGAGGAGAGAACTTCCACTTTGCTTATGGCCTTCTCCAAATACTGATGGAGTTTGTGGATTCAAAAGCTTCCATAGCCTAGGCAGCTCATATCAAGAGCCTTGGGTGATCACTGACATTATACATAAGAGTGTTACTTGTTAAAGAACAGGAGTCACTGAGCACTAACTTCCCATTCAGGATCTCTTTCCTCAAAGAGTTGTTTTATAATTATGTCTAAGTGCTGGCAAAAGATGTGTCATCCTTGGGTGCTTCTTTGTGCTGTTTTTTTTTGGACAGGCAGAGTGGACAGTGAGAGAGAGAGACAGAGAGAAAGGTCTTCCTTTGCCGTTGGTTCACCCTCCAATGGCCGCCGCGACCAGCGCGCTGCAGCCGGCGCACCAAGCTCATCCAGTGGCAGGAGCCAGGAGCCAGGTGCTTCTCCTGGTCTCCCATGGGGTGCAGGGCCCAAGCACTTGGGCTATCCTCCACTGCTCTCCTGGGCCACAGCAGAGAGCTGGCCTGGAAGAGGGGCAACCGGGACAGAATCCAGTGCCCCAACCAGGACTAGAACCCGGTGTGCCGGCGCCGCCTTAGGTGCTTCTTTAAAGTTAATTAAGTTTCTAAAAAGTGAAATTAACTTCAATATGTAGCCCTTTGTCTCGACTTTGAATAGCCCTTTTCTAGACTGTTGAGAAACAGCTCTTTTAGTTTTGGTTTGGTTTTTTGTTTTTTATGCAAATTGTTGAACTCTTGGGTTGGTCTTCTGTGTATAAAGTTAATTGAAAATGGATCTTAGTGGAAAATGGGACTGGTAATGGGATAGGGATGAGGTGGTGGAGGTGGGAGAGTGGGTAGGAGGTTAGGTATGGTGGAAAAAAATCACTGTATTCCTAAAGTTGTACTTATGAAATGGATGAAATCTGTATTCCTTACATAAAAGATTTCTTTGGTGGGGGAAAGAAATGGGCAAATGATATGAACAGGCATTTTTTTCAAAGGATAAAATAAAACGGCCAATAGACACATGAAAAAAAAAAGGTCAGGATCACTAGCCGTGAGGGAAATGCAGGAAAAAAAAAAAAACAGCAATGGGATATAACCTCATTCCAGTTATAATGGCTATTAGTCCATTCTCAAAAAATACAAATGCCGGTGAGGTTGTGGAGAAAAGGGTACCCTAATACACTATTGGAGGGAATGCAGATTAGTATAGTTATTAGGAAAAATAGTATGGAAATTCTTCAGACTTCTGAAAATAGATCTACCATATAATCCAGCTAGTCCACTCCTGGAAATGTATCTAAAGGAAATGAAGTCAGCAATATGAAAGCAATAGCTGTACTCCTGTCTATAGCAGCACAATTTATAAGAGTAAAGATATGGAATAAATCTAGATGTCCATCAACTGATGACTGGATATTGAAAATGTAGTAAATATACATTATGGACTATTGTTTAGCCTTAGGTAAGGATGAAATTGTGAAATTTGCAACAAAATGGATGCGAATTGAAATTATTATGCTAAGTGAAATAAACCACACCTAGAAACAAAATGTCACTTTTTTTTCTTATTTGTCCAAGTTAATATGTAGAGGACAAAAATTGTGTGGATGTCACATCATTTGATACTCATTTATAAATATTGTTTCACTGAATCATAACATGTAAATTACAATTTATAATTCTTTACCCATGTTACAAAAAAAATGGAGAGGTGGGAATTGTGAGGACTGGTGGGGGATTAGCAATGTTTTGGTATTTATTTAGGTGTTTGCTATAAATGTGCTCAAAGGACAAAAAAGTGTTGAGGGGAAGTGAAGAGAATCACAGGTTCTTCAGCCCAGATCATTACTTTATAATAGTTTCTTTGATTAGTTCAGTATTTTTAAGATTGGCTGGTCATTGTAATCTACTGGGGAAAATCTAAGTGTTTGGATTTCTCATAATATTTGAGATGTATAGATTGTGGGAGGTCAGTATTCCTATTGCAAAAGCTAGATAAATTAAAAATATAATGTACAGAGAGCTGTAAAAGCAGGTTGTGATACTAAAATTCTAGAATGGGAGGAACCAATCACAGATAGATGAATAACAGTCATTTCTCTCCCTGGGGGCATTGGCACAGGGCCTTCCTTCCCTGAGAGAACCTTCATAAAGTGCTTCATA
This sequence comes from Sylvilagus floridanus, assembly GCA_949820135.1. NCBI lineage: Eukaryota > Metazoa > Chordata > Mammalia > Lagomorpha > Leporidae > Sylvilagus > Sylvilagus floridanus. The sequence continues at coordinate 72,806,662 of OX463244.1, read as the reverse complement.
GGCATGTAGTGCTAGAGGGAAAAATGGAAACTTTCAGCACTTCAAATGCTGCAATGTCAGATTTCTTCCCTAGCTGGTCTCCTTTTCACAACATTTGTTAGATTTTAAAACGTAGAGGAGATCTGGCTGATAACCTCAAAGGCAGGGCTATATCTTCTATAACGTGTCAGATAATGAAATGGGTGGAAATTCATCAGGCTCTCAATAAAAATTTCAGGAGAGCCAGGAAAAGAGGTGAGCTAGAGGTAAACTCGACTCTTATTTAAACTGAAACTCAACCTCATTCAAGCTCAGCACCTGACTGGGATGAGGTGATAAGCCTGTCATTCTGCATGCTAGTAGAGGACTAGAGGAGCTTCTTTTGGTTAAACGTAATGTTATGGGGTTGGCACCATGACTCACTTGGTTAATCCTCCACCTGCAGGGCCGGCATCCCTGTATGGGCGCCAGTTCTAGTCCTAGTTGCTCCTCTTCCAGTCCAGCTCTCTGCTGTGGCCCGGGAAGGCAGTGGAAGATGGTCCAAGTGCTTGGGACCCTGCACCCGCATGGGAGACCAGGAGGAAGCACCTGGCTCCTGGCTTCGGATTGGTACAGCGCCAATCCGTAGCAGCCATTTGAGGGGTGAACCAATGGAAGGAAGATCTTTCTCTCTGTCTCTCTCTCTCTCATTGTCTAACTCTATCTGTCAAAAAAATATTTTTAAAAAAGTAATGTTATGAGGAAATACATATTTTTTATCAGAGTTCTGTATATACTAAAACATAAAAATACAAACTAATGAAAACAAAAAACCTATAAAAACTAGAAATACAATGAGGCAAAACAAATTTGTATGGTCTGTAAATGAAGAGAAAAATAAAAACAACTGAAAAAGAAAACAAATTCCACATGGTTCAGATATTGGCATTTGTAAATAAGGAATTTAAAGTAAGTATGATTAAGGAAAATATGGAAAACTTCATCAGATAATTGGAATGTATAAAAGAGTTAAATAGAAACATGTAACTAAAAATATAATAGCTGAAATTAAGAACTCAATAGATGGGTTTTATGAGATTGACCACAGAAAAACATAGTTTAGGGAAATGGAAGACAATTCAAGAAGAAATTTTGAAGTTGAAGCATACTGAGACAAAAAAATTGAAGAAACAAAGCAGAATATACTAAACATGTATTCAGTGTGTGGGGGGGTATTAATTTGTAGTGCTTACTGATGGCTATGGTGTAAATGCTCTTTCCATAGGAGATTTTGAATTACTAATCATTTAACAATTATCTCACAAAGTTACTGAGTATTATTAATCAACTCTGGAGAGTTTATATAGGCTCACTTCAACACACCATTGCCTGTGAATCATACTCAGAATATCTATATATGTTTAACTAGAGACCCACAAAGAGAAGATAAATAATGAGAAGAAATACTTGAATAGAATACGTCATAGATTAGTTAAACTTTTGAAATAAATCATCATAGTTGAAGGACAATAGTGAAATACAAAGGAAATAAATATGAAGAAGACTACACCTAAGCACATCATTGTAAAACTGTTGTTGCCAACTCGGTGTCATAGTAGAGATGCTGACATCAAAATATATGTCCCTGTGCTAATCCCTGAAAACTGAAAATGTTACATGTTTTGGAAAAGATCTTTACAGATGTAATTAAGGATTTTGAGATAGGGAGATGATCCTGAGTTGTTAAATCCAGGAGGACCCTAACTGTTATTCTGTCTGTTTCACCCCTGTTAAAAGAGAGAAAAATGTGAATTACTTGCATTTAGTTAAAAAAGGGGACAGGGGTGAATATTTGGCCTAGCATTTAAGACATTTGTTAGGACACCCATGTTCTATATTGTAGTGGCTATATTGGGTTTAAGTGCTAGCTCTGGTTCCTGGTCCTAACTTCCAGCTAATGCACCCTCTGAGAAGCAGCAGGTGATGGCTGTAATGGTTGGGTCCCTACCAACCATTTGAAAGACCTGAATTGAGTTCCTGGCTCTGGCTCTGGCTCTGGCTCTGGCTCTGGCCTAGGCCTGCCTAGCCCTTGTGTGCATTTAGAGAGTGAACTAGTGAATCAGTCTATCTCTTTCTGTCTCTCTGCCTCTAGTAATAAAGAAGACACTATTATGCATCTTACAGATGCCAAAAATATACTGAACCTATTTTGAGTAATTTTATATCCATAATTTGGATAAAATGGATACATTTTTGCAAAATACAAGTAACTCAAGTTGATAGAAGAAATAAAAAACTTGAATTGTCATATTTATTAAGAAGTTGCCCATTAATACACAGATTTCCTTTAATGATATCCTATATGTGATAGGTATACAAGTGGATTCTTTCAAACACTTATGGAAAAATATAACAAATGCTTCATGAATTCATTTATAAAGTAGAAAACCAGGAATACATTCTTAATTTTTATGAGGCTAGTATAAACTTGATTCTAAGATCTGACAAGGCAGGTATTTGGTCTGGTGGTTAAGATGTCATTTATCATTTGGGTGTGGAGAAAAAGGTACCCAAATTCCTGTGTTTTGCAACAAAATGGATACAACTGGAGAGCATTATGCTTAGTGTAATAAGCCAGACCCCAAAAGACAAATATACGTTTTCTCTGATTTGTGGCAGCTAAATTACAGAGTACAACAAAAACCTTAATGTAGATTAACAAAATTGACATCTTATGATTTGATTGTTATTTATATAACCCTTATCTATATTCTGGAGGAACAGTAACCTTTATATTTTATTTTTCAGTTGTAGAACTCTTTAGGGGAGCTTTTTGATTCTAAAGTAAATTCAAAGTATATTATTGCAAAAAAATGAAAAAGGGAAGAATAGGGAGGGAGGAAAGTATCATTTTATATTCTTGAATCATATCTATGAAATTAACAAACTCTGTTCTCAATATATTAATAAAGAGGTCACATGAAGCACCTTCATCGCACATGAGGGTGCTTGGGTTTGAGCCCCGGTACTACTCCTGATTCCATCTTCCTGATAATGTGCTCTCTAGGAGACAACAGATGATGGTTCAAGTTCTTGGGTCCCTGCCACCCATGTGGGAAACTTGGATTGATATTTTGGCTACCAGGTTCAGCATGGTCCAGGTTTGGCTATTGTGGGCATTTGGGATATAAGCAGCTGAGGAGATCTGTCTGTCTGCTTCTCAAATAAAATGTTTAAAAAATTATAAAATTTGAAAATAATTATAAGAAAAATAAAATAAAATTATAGATCACCATCTCATGATTTAGTTAAAATCCAGTTATGTAAGTATAATATTATGACCAGTGGTATTTAGTTCACAGGCATAATGGTAATATAGTATACAAAAACAAATTAAGTTTATACATTATTAGGAAAAAACAGAGAAAATGCATGATCACTATAACATATACAGAAAAAGAATTTTAGAAAATCTAGGATGTATTAATGATTTTCGAAAGTCTTGGAAAATGTGGAATAAAATGGCACTTTCTTAATTTGATAAAGATATCCATTTAAACATCTATAGTTAACATCATATTAAATGATTCAAAACTTTCCCTGTGAGGTTAAGTATGAGTCAAAGGATCTTGCTACCAACACTTCCATTAATATTTTCTGAAAGTCTTAGAAATTGGAATAAGGTGGAAAAAAAAGTCAATAAGGATTTAAAAGGAAGAAATAAATTTATGATTTTTCAAATTATATGATTGTTTTTGTAGATCTTTCAAAACAATATATAGGCAAATTAATGGAATAGTAGATGAATTTACTTGGAAACAAGGTATATGTGTAAATTAATTTTTCCTGTATGGCAACAATAACCAAAGAGAAAATAAAATTTGAAAAATTTACAATAACATCAAAGAACATCAAATACCTTAGAATAAATTTAACTAGGAATGGACAAGAACCAACAAAATATTATTGTGAGAAGTGAAAGATAAACTATATTTAACATTTTAAACTTGCACATATAAGAGGGGACATGGTATTTGTCTTTCTGGACTGGCGTATTTCATTTCATGTAATGATTTCCAGCTCCATTAGTTTTTTTGCAAATGTCAGGATTCTGTTCTTTTTATGGCTGTATAATATTCCATTGATTATATACACATTTTGTTTAGCCATGTATCCAACATTGAACATTTGTGTTGATTTCATATCATGGCCATTGTAAATACTGCTATGATGAACATGTTATGGGAATCTCTTTCTAGTCTGATTTCATTTTCTTAGTATATACACTGAAAAGTAGGATAGCTGGGTCATATGTTAGACATACATTTGGTTTTTTGAAGAATCCCATACCGTTCTGCATAGTGGCTATTCTAATTTGCATTCCTACTCACAGTGTATAAGGGTTCTCTTTTCTCCATGTCCTTATCAGCATTTTTTTTGGTAATAACCATTCTAACTGGAGGGAGATGATGCCTCATTTAGATTTGTATTTTCCTGATGGCTAGTGATTTTGAGCATTTTTTTCATGGATTGGCTTGCCATTTGTATTTATTCCTTTTAGAAACATCTATTCAAATTTGTTGCCCATTTCTTAACTGGATTGTTTATTTTTCTTATTTCTTTATATCTGGATATTATTCTTTTGTCAAATGCATAGTTTGCTAACATTTTCTGCCATTATATCAGCTGTCTGTGGATTGTTTCCTGTACTGTGCAGCAGTTTCTTAGTTAGACATAATCCCATTTGTCTATTTTTGCTTTTGTTGCTTGTGCTTTTGGGTCTTATCCAAAAAGTCGTTGCCTATACAAATGTATTGAATGTGTTTTGTTTTAGTAATTTTGCAGTTTCATATCTTACATTTAGATTTTTGATCCATGTTGAGTTGGTTTTTGAATAGGATGACAGGTAGATGTCAAGTTTCAATCCTCTGCATATGAGTATCCCATTTCCCCAGCACATTTATTGCTGAGACTTCCATTTCTCCAGCATATTTTTGGCACCAGTGTGAAATATCAGTTAGCTGTAGGTGTGTGGATTCATTTCTAGAATTTCTGTTTTGTGCCATTGATCTATATGTCTGTTTTCTTTGTCAGTACCACATTGGCTTGGTTATTATAGCCTTGTGGTATGTCTGAAATCTGGTATTGTAATGCCTCAAGCTTTGTTCTTTGTACAGGATTGCTTTTTTTATATATATTTAAAAGGATTTAGTAAAGTCAAAGACCTCCAGCTAGAGCAACATGAAGGAGGGCTTCTGAGAGAGGAAAAACCCAAAGGACCCTGTGGCATTGGGGTTTTTATGTACAATTTTGGGAATGAAACTGTCAATCAATAAAGTGGGGACAACCCCAACAAGAGATATGAATTATAATTCTTTACAGGATAGCTTTGGTTATTTGAGGACTTCTGTGCTTTCATATGAATTTTTGTTTTCTTTTTTTCTGTTTCTATGAAAAAATCCTTGGTATTTTGGTGGAGATTGGATTGAATCAGTAAACTGTTTTGAGTATTATGGGCCTTTTAATAATACCAATTCTTCCAGTCCACGAACATGAGACTATGTTCATGGAAACATTGGTGTTATCTTCAAATTTTTTCATCAATGTTTTGTAATTTTCATAGAGAAGTCTTTCACAGTATTGGTTAAATTTATTGAAGGTATTTTTTGGTAACTGCTGTGAAGAGGATTGCCCTTATAATTTCTTTTTCGGCTTTCTCAGTAAGCTTGTTATTGATGTATTAAAATATTGATTTTTGAGTATTGATTTTATATCCTGAAAATTATTGAATTCCTTTATATTTTTTTAACTTTTATTTAATAAATATAAATTTCAAAAATATAACTTTAGATTATGGTGGCTTTTTCCCCCATAACCATCCTCCTACCAGCAACCATCCCATCTCCCACTCCCTCTCCCATCCCATTCTTCATCAAGATTCATTTTCAATTATCTTTATATATAGAAGATCAATTTAGTATATACTAAGTAAAGATTTCAACAGTTTGCACCCACACAGAAACACAAAGTATGAAGTACTGTTTGAATACTAGTTATACCTTTATAATTTTTAATAGTTACTTTTAGAGTCTTTAGATTTCTCTCTCTATATAATTGTGTCATCTGCAAATAAGAATAATTTGACTTCCTCTTTTCCTATTTGTATGCCTTTTGTTTTTTTCTCTTGCCTAAGTGCATTTTCTAGTACTATTTTGCATAAGAGCAGTGAGATTGGAAATCCTTATTTGGTTCCAGATCTTATAGGAAATGCTTTCAGATTTTCTTCCTTGAGTATGAAGTTAGTTGTGGATTTGTCATCTATCTATCTATGTTTTGTTTTGTACATTTTTATTTCAGGTAGGGGGAGAAATCTTTTTAATTTTTTACTATTTTTAAATATTTATTTATTTGACAGGCAGAGTTACAGATAGATGGAAAGATAGAGAAAGGTCATCCATCCACTGGTTTACTCTCTAGATAGCTGCAACAGCTGAAGTTGGGCCGATCCAAAGCCAGGAGCCAGGAGCTTCTTCCAGGTCTCCCACATGGGTGCAGGGGTCCAAGCACTTGGACCATCTTCCGCTGCTTCCCCAGGCCATTAGCAGGGAGCTGGATTGGAAGTGGAGCAGCTGAGACTTGAACTGATGATGCCCATATGGCATGCTGGCCCTAAAGACAGAAGGTTAACTTACTATGCTACAGCGCTGGCCTCAAGAGATCTTTTTTTTTTTTTTAAAGATTTATTTATTCATTTGAAAATCAGAGTTACACAGAAAGAGAAAAGGCAGAGAGAGAGAGTGTGAGAGAAGGTCTTCCATCCTCTGGTTCACTCCCTAGTTGACCTCAATGGCTGGAACTGCATTGATCAGGAGCCAGGAGCCAGGAGCCAGGAGCTTCTTCCGGGTCTCTGCTTTCCCAGGCCATAGCAGAGAGCTGAATCAGAAGTGGAGCAGCTGGGTCTTGAACTGGCATCCATATGGGACACTGGCGCTTCAGGCCAGGGCGTTAACCCACTGTATCATAGCGCTGGCACCAAGAGATCTTTTTTTTTTTTTTTTTTTTTTTTTTTTTAGTATTTATTTATTTTGAAAGTCAGAGAGAGAGAGAGAGAGAGAGAGAGATCTGATGTTAGGTGTGTTACTTATTTTTATCATGAGTGGATGTTAGATTTTATTGTATGCTTTTTCTGCATCTTTTGAAATAGTCATATAATTTTTATCTTTCATTTTGTTGATATATTCATTGGCTTGTGAATATTGGACCATTCCTGAACCCTGTCACAAACTGCATTTGATCAGGATGATTTTTTTAAATGCACAGTTGAATTTGATTTTTGTATTTTGTTGAGTATTTTTGCATCTGTGGCATTAGGGATACTGACCTGTAGTTTTCTTTTTCTTTTTTTCTTTCTTGCTTCTTCTTCTTCTTTTTTTTTTGTTGTTGTGCCCTTGTCTGGTTTTGTAATCAAAGTAATGCTGGCCTCTTAAGATGAGTTTAGAGAAGTGTTTCCTTCCTTTCCTTTTTTTTTCTGGAATAATTTGAGATGAATTGGTGTTAGTTCTTTCTTAAAAATTTGGTAGAATTGAGCTCTGCCAATCTGATCCCAGGCTTATCTTTGTTGGAAGACTTTTTATTACTGATTCCATCTCATTATTTATTATTGATCTGTTTCCTAAGTTTTCTATGTCTTAATTGTTCAATTTGGTAAGATTTTTATATAGAGAAATTAATTTATCTATTTCTCCTGCGTTTTCCAATTTGTGTATACTTGTTCATCTGTAGTATTGCTGGTTGATCCTTGGCATTTCTGTGACCCTAGTTGTAATAGCTTATCACCTCTGATTTCATTTGAATTTTCTCATTTTTTCTTAGTCAACTGGCAGAAGTTTCAAATATTTTCTTTAAAAAGCTACTCTCCATTTTATTGGTCTTGTATGTTGTTTTTATTAAGTTTATTTCATATATTTCTTATGTGAGTTTTATTTTTTCCTTCCTTCTATTAAATTTAGATTTGGTTTGTTCTGTTTTTTCTAGATCCTTGAGATGCATTGTTAGGTTCTTTAATTGATATCTATTGTTTTTTAATGTAAGCTTTTTTTAAAAAAAAAGATTTATTTATTTGAACTTAGAGTTACAGAGAGAGAAGGAGAGACAGAGAAAGAGTTTCTATTTGCTCCTCAGATGGCCATGATGGCCGGGGCTGGGCCAGGCTACATCTAGGAGCTGCGAGCTTCATCTGGGTCTTCCATATGGGTGGGAGGAGCCCAAGTTCTTGCACCATCTCTCACTGCTTTTCCCAAGCTTTTTCTTAGGCTGCATCAGAAGTGGAGCAGTTGGGCATGAAACAGTGACCATATGGGATACCAGCATCACAAGCAGTGGATTTACATACTATGCCACAATGCTGGCCCCTGAACCACACTGTCTTGATTGCTGTGTTTTGCAGTAAATTTTGAGATAAAAAATTATGTCTCTTCCAATTCTGTTTTTTTTTTCCAAGATTGTTTTGGCTACTCTGAATCTCTAGAATTTTCATGATAGTTTTGGGATCAACTTGTTAATTTCTGCTCCCCTAAAAAATTCAAACAGCTTGACTTTTGATAGGGAATGTGTTGAATCTCTAGGTCAATTTAGGGAGTACTGCCATCTGAACAACATATAATTTTTAGAGTTTCTTTTGTTGTTTAGAGTTTAACTTCATTGTGGTAAAAAAAGATATAGGATTTGCTTTCAGTGTTTTTGAATTTGTGCAAACTTGTTTTGTGGGCTATTATATGGTTTTTCCTAGAGAACATTCCATGTGCTAATGAAAAGAATGTTGTATTCTACAGTTGTTGGTTGGGAAGTTTTGTAAATGTGTGCTAGATCTTTTTCACATATAGTGTAATTTTTTTTTTTTACTTTTTTATAACGCTTTTATTTAAAGAATATAAATTTCCAAAATACAGCTTATAGATTACAATGGCTTCCCCCCCCATAACTTCCCTCCCACCCGCAACCCTCCCCTTTCCCACTCCCTCTCCCCTTGCATTCACATCAAGGTTCATTTTCAATTCTCTTTATATACAGAAGATCAGTTTAGTATATATTACATAAAGATTTCAACAGTTTGCCCTCACATAGCAACACAAAGTGAAAAATACTGTTGGAGTATTAGTTATAGTATTAATTCACAATGTATAGCACATTAAGGACAGAGATCCTACATGATATATATATATATATATTTTTTTTTTGACAGGCAGAGTGGACAGTGAGAGAGAGACAGAGAGAAAGGTCTTCCGTTGCCGTTGGTTCACCCTCCAATGGCTGCCATGGACGGCACGCTGCAGCCGGCGCACCACGCTGATCCAATGGCAGGAGCCAGGTGCTAGGTGCTTTTTCCTGGTCTCCCATGGGCTGCAGGGCCCAAGCACTTGGGCCATCCTCCACTGCACTCCTGGGCCACAGCAGAGGGCTGGCCTGGAAGAGGGGCAACCGGGACAGAATCCGGCACCCCGACCGGGACTAGAACCCGGTGTGCCAGTGCCGCAAGGCAGAGGATTAGCCTGTTGAGCCACGGCGCCGGCCCATGATATATTTTTTTAAAATTGATTAATTTTCTATGCAATTTCCAATTTAACACCAAGTTTTTTTTTCATTTTCAATTATCTTTATATACAGAAGATTGATTCAGTATATAATAAGTAAAGATTTCATCAGTTTGCACCCACACAGAAACACAAAGTGAAAAATACTATTTCAGTACTAGTTATAGCATTACTTCACATTGGACAACACATTAAGGACAGATCCCACATGAGACATAAGTACACAGTGACTCCTGAAGTTGATTTAACAATTTGACACTCTTGTTTATGGCATCAGTAATCTCCCTAGGGCCCAGTCATGAGTTGCCGAGGCTATGGAAGCTTTTAGCTTCAATCTTATTCCGACAGGGTCATAGTCAAAGTGGAGGTTCTCTCCTCCCTTCAAAGAAAGGTACCTCCTTCTTTGATGGCCCCATTCGTTCCACTGGGATCTCACTCACGGAGATCTTTCATTTAGGTCCTCTTTTTTTTTCCAGAGTGTCTTGGCTGTCCATGCCTAAAATACTCTCATGGGCTCTTGAGCCAGATCTGAATGCCTTAAGGGCTGATTCTGAGGCCAGAGTGCTATTTAGGACATCTGCCATTCTATGAGTCTGCTGTGTATCTCACTTCCCATGTTGGATCATTCTCTCGCTTTTTGATTCTATCAGTTAGTATTAGCAGACACTAGTCTTGTTTGTGTGATCCCTTTGACTCTTAGATCTATCAGTGTGATCAATTGTGAGCTGAAATTGATCACTTGGACTAACGAGATGGCCTTGGAACATGCCACCTTGATGGGATTGTATTGGAATCCCCTGGCACAATTCTAACTCCATCATTTGGGGCATGACTGATTGAGCATGTCCCAAATCGTACATCTCCTCCCTCTCTTATTCCCACTCTTATATTTCACAGGGATCACTTTTCAGTTAAAATTTAAACACCTAAGAATAATTGTTTGTTAATTACAGAGTTCAACCACTAGTAATAGAATAAAAAATACTTTTAAAAATATTATATTTTTAATTTGAGTGGCAGAGTTACAGACAAAGAGAGGGAGAGATGGAGAGAAAGATCCTCCATCCAGTGGTTCACTCCCCAAATGGCCACAACAGCCAGAGCTGAGCCAGTATGAAGCCAGGAGCCAGGAGTTCTTCTAGGTCTCCCATATGGGTGCAAGAAACCAAGTACTTGGGACATCTTCCACTGCTTTCATAGGCCATAAGCAGAGAGCTGGATTGAAAGAGGAGTAGCTGTGACATGAATTGGCATCCATATGGGATTCTGGCACTGCAGGTAGAGGCTTAGCCTATTATGCCACAGTGCCAGCCCCCTGTACAGTATAATTTAACTCTGGTGTTTCTTTGTTAATTATTTTGTCTGAATGATCTTCCCATTGATGAATGGGCTATTGAAGTCCCAATTATTATTGTGTTGAAACTTCCCTCTAATAATGTTGACTTAATAAAATGAGATGCCCCGGTTTTGGATGCATATAGGTTTACAGTCATATCTAATTGTTAAATTCATCTCCACATCATTATTTTTTTCTACAGTTTTTGTTGCAACATCTATTTTGTCTACTGTTACTATAGCTACTCTTGCTTGTTTTTAGTTTTTGTTTGCATGAAATATTTTTTCCATCATTTCACTTTCAATCTTTGTATTTTTACTGGTGAAGTAAGTTAGTGAGTTTCTTGTATGCAGCATATAGTTGGGTCAGATTTTTTAAAAATCCATTCAGCTGGGGCTGGCGCTGTGGCATAGAGAGTAAAGCTGCCGCCTACAGTGCCAGTATCCCATATGGGCGCCAGTTAATATCCCGGCTGCTCCACTTCCAATCCTGCTCTCTGTATGGCCTGGGAAAGCAGTAGAAGATGGCCCAAGTCCTTGGGCCCCTGCATCCATGTGGGAGACCTAGAAGAGGCTTCAGGCTCCTGGATTCGGTTGGCCACAGCTCCAGCTGTTGCAGCCAACTGGGGAGTGAACCAGCGGATGGAAGTCCTCTCTCTCTCTCTGTCTCTCTCTCTGCCCTCTCTCTCTCTCTCTCTCTCTCTGCCTCTCCTTCTCTCTCTGTTTAACTCTGACTTTCAAATAAAATAAATAAATCTTCAAAAAAATCCATTCAGTCAATCTATCTATATATTATGTGAAGAATTTAGTACATTTACTTTATAAGTTATAGATAAGTCATGACTGATTGTTCTGTCATTTAAAAAAATTTTATTTATTTGAAATGCAGAGTGACAGACTGAGAGGGAGAGGGAGGCGGAGAAAGGGATAGAGAGAGAGAAAGAGAAACATCCTCCATCTACTTGTTCACTCCCTAAATGGCCATCATAGCCAGGGCTGGGCCTGGCTGAAGCCAGAAACCTGGAACTCCATTAGGGTGTCCCACATGAGTCACAGGGCCCAAGTACTTGGGCCATCTTCCACTGCATTCCCAAGCACATTTGTCAGGGAGGTAGATCAGAAGTGGAGCAGCTAAGACTGGAACACGTACTCCAATATAGTGTGCCAGCATTTCTAGTGGTGGTTTAACACACTGTGTCACAATGCTGGCCCCAGTCCTATTGTTTTTAAACAACTTTTTCTGTTTCTTTTAAATATTCGTTGTTATTTTACTAGTAGGTTTTATATCTTCACATATTTTCTTGATGATAGTTATCTCTCTTTGTTCTGTCTGTAAATCTCCCTTTAGCATCATTTGTAAGGCTGGTTTGGTGATGATGAATTCCTTCTATTTTTGCTTGTCTTGTAATGTAATTTATAAAAAATAGCTTGCTGAATAAAGTATTCTTGGTTGGTTGTTTTTTTTTAATAACTTAGAATATATTATTCCATTCCCTCCTGGATTGTAAGGTTTCTGTTGAAAATTTGTTATTCTAATGAAACCTCACTTAAAGTGACTTGGCAAGAAGTATGAAACAAGACTTCTACCCTGGCTGGCACCGTGGCTCAACAGGCTAATCCTCTGCCTTGCGGCGCTGGCACACCGGGTTCTAGTCCTGGTTGGGGTGCCGGATTCTGTCCCAGTTGCCCCTCTTCCAGGCCAGCCCTCTGCTGTGGCCCAGGAGTGCAGTGGAGGATGGCCCAAGTGCTTGGGCCCTGCACCCCATGGGAGACCAGGAAAAGCACCTAGCACCTGGCTCCTACCATCGGATGAGCGTGGTGCGCCGGCCGCAGCGCGCCGTCTGTGGCAGCCATTGGAGGGTGAACCAACGGCAAAGGAAGACCTTTCTCTCTGTCTCTCTCTCTCACTGTCCACTCTACCTGTCAAAAAAATAAATAAATAAATAAAATAAAAAAAATAAAAAAAGACTTCTACCCTATACAAAAATCCACTCACAATGGACCAGGGATCTAAACCTGTGTCCTGAAACCATCAAATTACTAGAGGAAAACATAGGGGAACCACTGTAAGACATTGGCATAGGCTTCATGTCTTACAAGGTTCTAGTCCCTCCCTTGGTGAGATTCAAAATGCAGCTGTCCAATTGTTGCTATGATTTTTCTTTGTGGAGAAGAAAGTGAATAGAGATAATCTCTATTTGGCCATCTCAAGGAATTTTAAAAGAAGATTTATTTATTTATATGCTCAATCTGACTTGCCCCAAATGGTAGAGTTAGAAACGTGCCAGGGGATTCCAATACAATCCCATCAAGGTGGCATGTACGAATACCATCTCACTAGTCCAAATGATCAATTTCAGTTCACAACTGATCATAATGATAGGATTAAGAGTCAAAGGGATCACATAAACAAGACTAGTGTATGCAAATACCAACTATAGAATAAAAAAGGAAGCAAACAATCCAACATGGGAAGCAAGATACACAGCAGACTCATAGAATGGCAGATGTCCTAAACAGCACTCTGGCCTCAGTATCAGCCACTAAGGCATTCAGATCTGGCTGAAGAGCCCATGAGAGTATTTCAGGCATGGAAAGCCAAGACACACTCTGGCAAAACAACAACAACAACAAAAAACAAACAAACAAAAAAACCTAAATGAAAGATCTCTGTGAGATCCCAGTGGAAAGAACGGACCATCAAAGAAGGAGGTACTTTTCTGTGAAGGAAGGAGAGAACTTCCACTTTGACTACGACCTTGTCTAAATTTGATCAGAGTTGGTGAACTCAAAAGGCTTCCATAGCCTTGGCATCTCATGACAAGAGCCTAGGATGATTACTGATGCCATAAACAAGAGTGTCAATTGTTAAGTCAACCACAGGAGTCACTGTGCACTTACTCCTCATGTAGGATCTCTGTCCTTAATGTGTTGTCCAATGTGAATTAATGCTATAACTAGTACTCAAACAGTATTTTACACTTTGTGTTTCTGTGTGGGTGCAAACTGTTGAAATCTTTACTTAGTATAGAGTTGATCTTCTGTATATAAAGAGAATTGAAAATGAATCTTGATGTGAATGGATTGGGAGAGGGAGTGGGAGCGGGGATGGTTGTGGATGGGAGGAAAGTTATGAGGAGGAAAAAGCCATTGTAATCCATAAACTGTACTTTGGAAATTTATATTTATTAAATAAAAGTTTTTTAAAAAGTAGGATATATTATCTAATGCAATTTTTGCTTGTTTCTTATACATTAAAATATTCTATGTGTATGTATAAATATATGTATATGCATGTATAAGTCAAGATGTAAACTGTACACCATGGTTTTGCAAAATGCTGCCATTGGGAGATACCAAAATATACAAGAGATTTCTCTAAAACAAAATAAGAAAATCAGAGTTACAGAAAGAGGACACACACACACACACACAGGGGCAGGGGAGAGGTATCTTCCATCTGCTGGTTCATTCCACAGATGGCCCCAATGGCCACGGCTAGATCAGGCTGAAGCCAGGAGCCAGGAGCTTCATCAAGGTCTTCCTACACAGCTGGCAGGGGCCCAAACACTTGAGCTATTATCTACTGCTTTTCTCAGGTGCCAAGGCAATCTTAAGAAGGAATATTAAACTGGAAAACTTATACTACCAGATATCAAGACCATTATGAATATATATGTGTGGTCATTAGGATAGCACAGTATTGTGACTAAGAAGAGTTGATCAGTGAGAACAGGGTAGAGGAAAAACCCCTGCACATGCACAGTCTTCCCATTTATGAAAAAGGCTACACTGCAGTTCTGTAAGGAAATGTCTTCTTAATAAATAGTGCTGGGTTAACTGCCTATCTCTACCTCATACCCTTTACAAAATTTAAATCCATATAAACCTGAGATACAAATGTGAAAAGTAAAAGAAAAAAAATTTAAAAAGAAATGTAGGATAACATTTCCCTAACCATACGCAGTCCTTCATCTGTGGTCATTTCATTCCAACTTCAGGATTTCTATGGTATTCCAGTTTTCTTGGCATCTCAGAATTCTGACTGTTTCTTCAGCCAAGGATCTGATACAGCTCTGTTCTTTCTGTATCAAAAAACAGCTCTGATTGAGTGTCTTTCTGGCCTACCTACCAAGATTTCCCCAGCTATTATTCTTACACCATTCGAATACAGTAGAGCCTCCTGGACTAGCACACAATACAAGAAAATTGAGTATTCTCAGATTTGACCTCTTGGTTTTCTTTCCCTTGGTTCCTCTTTGAAAAGCTTCTCTCACCTAGGGTCAGAACCTCATTGATATAATGTCCTCTGACTTGCCTTAAGGAAGGCTTACAATATAACACTCTGTGTGAGTATATCTGACTTGTTGATATTTAAAAGAAAATATTAGAATTAAAAACAAAACTATAAATGATAGTTTTAACAAGAACAATAGTAGAACTTTTCCCTCTTGATACTTAGTTAAAAGGAAGTGGTGTTGCAGGACTAAAAAAGTAACTCTTGCTCTCAAGGGAGAAGAATGACTTTTTTTCCCTTAGATATCGATTCTGTTCATGTCTACGTACCGCAATCTTCATGGCTTAAACTCAAAGGGGAAATATTGCAGGAAAGCATTAAACAGCACTCTGGCCTCAGAATCAGCCCTTAAGGCATTTGGATCTGGCTAAAAAGCCCATGAGAGTATTTCAGGCATGGAAAGCCAAGACACTCTGGAAAAAAATGACCTAAATGAAAGTTCTCTGTGCTTGAGATCCTGGTGGAAAGAATGGGCCATCAAAGAAGGAGGTACCTTTCTCTGAAGGGAGGAGAGAACTTCCACTTTGATTATGGCCTTGTCTAAATAATGTCAGAGTTTGTGAACTTAAGAGGCTTCATAGCCTTGGCAGCTTATGACAAGAGCCTTGGGTGATTACTGATGCCATAAATAAGAGTGCCAATTGTTAAATCAACAATAGGAATCACTGTGTACATCTCTGTGAGTGAGATCCCGGTGGAAAGAAGGGGCCATCAAAGAAGGAGGTACCTTTCTCTGAAGGGAGGAGAGAACTTCCACTTTGATTATGGCCTTATTTAAATAAGGTCGGAGTTTGTGATCTCAAGAGGCTTCCCTATGACAAGAGCCTAGGGTGATTACTGATGCCATAAATAAGAATGTCAATTGTTAAATCAACAACAGGAGTCACTGTGCACTTACTTCCCATGTGGGACCTCTGTCCTTTATGTGTTGTACTATGAGAATTAACGGTAAAACTAGTCTTCAAACAGTACTTTATAATTTGTGTGTCTGTGTGAGTACAAACTGTTGAAATCTTTACTTAGTATAGAGTTGATCTTCTGTATATAAAGATAATTAAAAATGAATCTTAATGATGAATGAGATGGGAGAGGGAGTAGGAGTTGGGATGGTTTGCAGGTGGAAGGGTGGTTATGGGAGGAAGAACTATTATAATCCAAAAGTTGTACTTTCAAGATTTATATTTATTAAATAAAAGTTTTATATAAAAATAACAAATAATTCATGACTTGAAAAAAAACAAAGAAGAATCATAAATTCATAGGGTTTGTTTCAAAATTCCTCTATTCTATTCCCTATGCTAGAGATTACCCAGTTCCTCAAACTGTAGCATTTGTAGAGGAACAATATCTTTAGGGAATTCATTTCATATCTCTGATTATGGCAGATTATTTTATTACAGACTCATTTAGAGCTCAACTTCTCTCCTTCATTCCACTTGTCACATTTGTTTGTAAGATTATGTGACAAATCTTTTCCCTTTCCACTAAACTGAAGATTTCATAAGAATAAATACCTGTTGAGTTTTGCTACTTAATGCTTTACCAGTACTTTGGAAATAGCCTAGGGAATGTTATGTTCTGAACAAATATTCTAAACCCTTTTTATAATTTACCCCATCAACAATAAGAATTAATATATAATTCTGATGACAATTACTGTCATTTGTTCAGGGACAGGTATAGGATGTGCGAAAGTGCTTACTTTCTAAGGGATAAAATGGTAGAATAAATGAAACTAAAAGTTTAAATGACAGACAGTCCTGCTTTGGGAAGCAAAGAACGGGTCTCTATATGTTACAGCCCAGTATTCTTGGATCAAGCCAAAGAAACAAGTGCAAAATCACTATTATTGACATTGCTGATATTACCCTGGAAGTAGCAACTAATAGAGGGTCCAGAAACTCTCCAGTAGTTAAGCTTTAGTTTGAAGTGCCACCAGGTGGTGCTAAGCAATACTAGGCTAGGAACAGATAATGGATCCAGCCAAAGGAACTTTGGAATTCCTGACCATCTAGACAGTTAATTTATTAAATGAGTCATTTTATAATCACACAATAATATGTGCATTTTGCATTATCTAGTTGGTTAGTTTCCACTTAAAACCTGATGACAAGTTTTTTCTATACTTGTTGAATTGGGGAAAGATTATGTGACAGCTGGGCAAATTCAGTAATGGTAGAAGGACAGGGTAGTGCTGGTTATAAGTCAAAGGTTTTATAAAAGCAATATTGTCTTGAAGTCTTTCACTTCAAAGATCTGTACTAAGATCTTACTTTTTTTTTTTTTTTTTGACAGGCAGAGTGGACAGTGAGAGAGAGAGACAGAGAAAGTTCTTCCTTTGCCGTTGGTTCACCCTCCAATGGCCGCCGCGGCTGGCATACTGCGCTGATCCGATAGCAGGAGCCAGGTGCTTCGTCTGGTCTCCCATGGGGTGCAGGGCCCAAGCACTTGGGCCATCCTCCACTGCACTCCCGGGCCACAGCAGAGGGCTGGCCTGGAAGAGGGGCAACTGGGACAGAATCCGGCGCCCCGACAGGGACTAGAACCCGGTGTGCCGGTGCCACAAAGCGGAGGATTAGCCTAGTGAGCTGCGGCGCTGGCCACTTTTTCTTTTCTTTAAAAAAAAGAATTATTTATTCATGTATTTGAAAGACAGAGTTAGAGGGGGGGGGGGTGGGGGGGGCAGTGCCGCGGCTCACTAGACTAATCCTCCGCCTGCGGCACTGGCACCCTGGGTTCTAGTCCCAGTTGGGGCGCGGGTTCTGTCCCGGTTGCCCCTCTTCCAGTCCAGCTCTCTGCTGTGACCCAGGAGTGCAGTGGAGGATGGCCCAAGTGCTTGGGCCTTGCACCCGCATTGGGAGACCAGGAGGAAGCACCTGGCTCCTGGCTTCGGATTGGTGCTGTGTGCCAGCCATGGTGGCTGTTTGGGGAGTGAACCAATGGAAGGAAGACCTTTCTCTCTGTCTCTCTCTCTCACTGTCTAACTCTGCCTGTCAAAGAGAGAGAGAGAGAGAGAGAGAGAGAGAGAGAGAGAGAGAGAGAGAATCTTCCATCTGCTGATTCACTCCCCAAATGGCTGCAAAGGCCAGAGCTAGGCCAATCTGAAGCCAGGAGCTAGGAGCTTCTTCTAGTTCTCCCACAGGGGTACAGGAGCCCCAGTACTCAAGCCATCCTCTGCTTTCCCAGGCACATTAGCAGGGAGCCGGATCGGAAGTGGAGCAGCTGGGACTTGAGCTGAACCTATATGGCATGCCAGTGCTGCAGGCAGAGGCTTTATTTGCTATGCCACAGCAGCAGCCCTGAGATCTTAGGTTTTCTGTGGAGATATGTTGATTACAAGCATTAAATGAATTCAGGTATCTCCTATGACTGTGAAATTCAATGTCTCCTTTATTATTAGGTCATTTTCAGGAGCAGGAGTACTTGATGGAGAGTAAAAAGGGAAAGAGGAGAAGCAAATCAAATATGCACTGGTTACAGTGACAAATTTTGGGTTGGAGGTACCAAGTCCACAAAATGGATATTTTATCCCCATGATGGCAGACTTCATGGTAATAATAGTAGCTAATGTTGCTTGCCAGACTAATTATCTGCCAGACACTGGATTTTGCTCAACTGTTCTGTGTAATCTGGGGCTTGATGCCAGCAGCAGCTGATACACAAGCACAGAGGACCAGACCTAAAGAAATCCCCTTCTGCATCTCTTAGCACACAGTGATAGTGGCCAGAAAACACGCCCCAGCATCACCCACCCTTGCAACCCCTGTGGACACTTGAGGAAATCCTAAATCCCTTCTGTGTCCCATGACTCTGGGACTGTGGATGGTGGTGCTATAATTCCTGGAGTAACTCACATGCACTGGGCCATATTTCCAATGCTCTGCATTAGCCTGGTGGCTGCCTGTTCACCACCCCTGGCATAACCAGCACTCTTAACTGTGAGACTTGGGTTAGGACATCACCATATCCTACAGCTCTGGAACTGAGAAGGTTGGTTCTCTAAGTTCCAGGGATACTTGGTCTCCCCTGTGTGGCTTGGCAAAGGCTCTATCTTCATTCCTATGCTCTAGGCCTGGATAATGTGCGATCACATTGTGGGACATGGGTGTTACTCTCTGCGTCCTGCAGCTTTGGAGCTGTGACTGTGGAAGTTATCTTTCACAGAATCACCATAATTTACCTCAAGGTACCTGCATCCTGAAACTCTGGGTCTGTGACTATTTTCTGTAAATCCCAGGGATACCTGTACTTACTCATGGAACGTAGAGAACACCCCATGTGCATCTTATTGATCCTGGCTTGCACTGGCTAGTGTACAATTGCTAGAATAAACTGTGTTCAGTCTGGGATGTGAGTAAGGTATCCTCCTAGTCCTGAAGCTATGAGGCTAGGGTTGTTGGAACTGTGTTCCACAGTCATATGAGTTCTCTGTGTGGGACCTGCGGAGGACCCTTTCTACATCCCCCTGCTCCAGCCCTGTACCAGATCGTGGGGAATAACCTATATATAAAACGTGAGAACTGGGTAAGTTGTTCACTGCATCCTGCAGCTCTGGGACTGTGACTTTTGGCTTATAAGACCTGGAAACCCTGGCATGTTTCTAACTCCATCATTTGGTGCAAGTCCAATTGAGCTTGTCTCAAATTGTATATCTCCTCCCTTTCTTTTTCCCTCTCTCAAAGTTAACCGGGATCACTTTTCAGTTAAAATTTAAACACCTAAGGATAATTGTGTGTTAGTTGCGGAGTTCAACCATTAGTACTAGAACAAAAACAAACAACAAAGAGAGATACTAAGATGGATAAAGATTTACATTGTACATCAACAGTCCAGACAAGAGCTGATCAAGTCTTATTTTCTCATAGTGTTCATTTCATTTCAACAGGTTTCCCTTTTGGTGTTCAGTTAGTCGTCGCCAATCAGGGAAAACAAATGATATTTGTCTCTTTGGGATTGGGTTAGTTCACTCAGCATGATGTTTTCCAGATTCCTCCATTTTGTCGCAAATGACCAGATTTCATTGTTTTTGACTGCTGTATAGTATTCTGTAGAGTACATGGCATGTACCAATACCACCTCAATGGCCCAAGTGATCAATTTTAGTTCACAATTGATCACACTGATAGGTCTAAGAGTCAGAGGGAACACACAAACAAGACTAGTTTCTGCCAATACAAACAGATAGGACCAGAAAGGGAGAGAATGATCCAGCATGGGAAACAGAGTCACAGAAGACTCATAGAATGACAGATGTCCTAAATAACACTCTGGCCTCGGAATCAGCCCTTAAGGCATTCAGATCTGGCTCAAGAGCCCATGAGAGTATTTTAGGCATGAAAAGCCAAGACACTCTGGAAAAGGAAAAAAAGAAGACCTAAATGGAAGACCTCAGCGAGTGAGATCCCAGTGGAAGGAACGGGGCTACCAAAGAAGAAGGTACCTTTCTCCGAAGGGAGGAGAGGACCTCCACTTTGACTGTGACCCTGTCGGAATAGGATCGAAGTCGGCGAACCCTAAAGGCTTCCATAGCCTCAACAACTCATGACTAGAGCCTAGGGAGATTCCTGACGCCATAAATAAGAGTGTCAAATTGTTAAATCAACACCAGGAGTCACTGTGTACTTATATCCCATGTGGGATCTGTCCTTAATATGTTATCTAATGTGAAGTAACGCTGTAACTAGTGCTGAAACAGTATTTTTACACTTTGTGTTTCTGTGTAGATGCAAACTGATGAAATCTTTACTTAATACATACTGAACTGATCTTCTCTATATAAAGATAACCGAAAAAAAAAAACAAAACTCAGTGTTACATTGGAAATTGCATCAAAAAATTAATCAAAAATATTTCAAAAATATATATATATATATATATCATGTAGGATCTCTGTCCTTAATGTGCTGTACAATGTGATTCAATGCTATAACGAGTACTCAAATAGTATATTTCACTTTGTGTTACTATATGAGGGCAAATGGACGAATTCTTTACTAAACACATGCTAAATTGATCTCCTGTATACAAAGAGAATTGAAAATTAATCTGGATGTGAACGAAAGGGTGGAGGGAGTGGGCAAAAGGGGAGGGTTGCGGGGGGAGAGGGAAAGTATGGGGGAAAAGCCATGGTAATCCATAAGTTGTACCTTGGAAATTTATATTCTAAATAAAAGTTAAAAAAAAAAAGACCTGGAAACACCTGTGCTTGCCCTGTGGGTCCCTGCTGCAGGCCCATGGTTTCCAGTGCACAATCTCCAGCATAATATATATTTTCTGTGTAGGACCTGAACAGGTACCCTTCCTGTTTGTAGCTCCAGGACTGTGTCTGTTGATGATAGATTCCTCATCAATGGGACCCGCCATGGAGGACTAGGAAGGATTCTACCTGCATCCTACAGCTTCAGGTCCATACTTGCCAGGGTACAATCCTCACCATAACCTGTATTCATGTGGGACGGGGATAAGGTAATGTTCACACACCCCCAGTGCTGACACTAGGGTTGTTGGTGCTATAAGCCCCATCATCATCCATGTATGCACAACAGGACCTGTGGAAGTTCCCATCCGTATCACATGGTTCCAGGGACAACATTATTGGTGCCACAAGCCCCAGCATCATTCAGACTTCTCTGATAGGATAAGGGGCCAGCCCCTTCTGTGTCCAATAGCATCAGGAATAAGGCTACTACCATCACAAACCCTGGTGCAATTCACTCCCAACTCTCTGGGTGCTAAAGACACACACTTTTGGAAGCCCATATCCACTGTAAAGTCATACTGTTAACTCCAGGAATTGCTTTTGACTAGAAGACTGTGGCACTTACAATGTGTGCTGACAGTGCCTACAGATGAAGAAATCACTCAGAGATTACACCTCTGGGCTTATCTAGAACCAAATCCAAAGGAAATACCCAAGTGACACACCACATTTTGTAGAAGTAAAACGTCTTTCTAGAGAAAGCTATTCCATAAAGAAGAAGGAACTCTTATACTTGATGTGTAGACATCAACACAGGGGCACAGGAAAACAGGAAGAAGCAAGGAAACATGCACCCACAAAAAGAGCACAATAGTTCTCCAGAAATTAATCCCAATTTGAAGGAAATCTGTGAAATGCTGGAAAAAGAGTTCAAAAGTAATGATCCTAAGGGAACTCAATGAACTTACTATAAATACAGATAGCAATTCAAAGAAATGAGAAAAAAATCATGATATAAATTAAATCAGCAAAGATTTATTGATTTCCATCATGAAAAGGACAGAAATTTTGGAACTAAAAATTTTTAAGAAATAAAAAGTACAATTAAAAGCTTCAACAATAGACCAAAAATTTTTTTCATTTGGGATATGCTAACACATTTCTTTGTGGAAAGTCTCAAAGAAAAAGATAAATTCCTATATACATCCAACCTAGGAAGATTAAGCTAATAAAATTAGAAAAACTGAACAGATCAATAATGCATAATAAGATTGAAGAAGTAATTAAAACTTTCCCATAAAAAAAAAAATCCAGGACCTGGTAGTTTTACAACTAAGTTCTACAAAAAATTTAAGATGGAACTAATTCCAGTATTTCTCAAACTATTCCAAAATATTGAATAGGATGGAACTTTATCAAATCCTTTTATGAGGACTGCATTAAGCATTACTCTGATACCAAAAATGTGGATACAACACAAAAAGAAAATGATAGATCAATATCCTTGATGAACATAGGCACAAAAATAGTCCACAAAATATTAGCAAACCAAATCCAGCCCTGCATCAGAAAGATCATACATTATGATCCAGTGGTATTTACCCCATAGATGCAAAGATGGTTCAATATTCACAAATCAGTGAAGGACAACAACCATATTTTCATCTCAGTATATACAGGAAAAAGCATTAAATAAGATTCAACATCATTTCAAGATAAAAGCCGTGAACAAATTAGGTATAAAAGGAAAAATCATTATATCTCAAAATTATAAAAGCTATCAATGGCAAACCCACAACCAATATCATGTCAAATGGGAGAAAAGCTGACGTCACTTCCCCTCAGATCTGGAACTAGACAAAGATATCCACTTTGACCACTCTTACTCAAAAGTTTGGAAAATTAGCAGAAGCAGTTAGGAAAGAGAAAGAAATAAAAGGTGACAGAATTGGAAAGGAGGAAGTCAAAATATCCATGCTTGTACATGACATGTTGTACAATGAAAAATCTAAACACTCCACCAAAACTGTTATAATTGATAAATCAATTTGGTAAATCAAGGTATACAAAATCAGCAAAAAAGTACCAATTTTATACAATAATAATCTTGCTGAAAGGTAAATTAAGAAGGCAATCTAATTCATATTAGCTACAGAAAATGTAATATTTAGGAATATATTTAACCAAAGAAGTGAAAGACTTGTACAATGAAAATGTATTTGAAATTCAGAGTCAGAGAGAGACAGACAGACAGACAGACAGACAGATATCTTTCATTTGCTGGTTCATTGCTCAAATGGTTCCAATGACTGGGGTGGGCCAGCCTGAAGGCAGGAGCCTGGAACTCTATCCTGGTCTCCATGTGGATACAGGAGCTGAAGTACTGGGGCCATTTTAGACTGTTTTCCCAGGCACATTAGCAGGGAGTTGGATTGGAAGAGGAGCAACTGGGACTCAAACTGGTGCCTAGATGGATGCTGGCCTTACAGGCCGCAGTGTAACCTGTGGTACCACAGTACTGGCCCTTAAAGCAGGACCTTTTTTAAAATCAGGAATATTACATTTTATTTATTTTTTATTCCTTCTCTCCCTCTCTCCCACATAGACTTCCTCTCTCTTAATTTTTTCTTTCTTTTAAATTTTTTTGAGATAAAATACTTTAAATTTGCCTTAAAATCAAGTGCTTAATTCTCCACCAAATAAAAGATTTAACAAGTAAAAGGCAAAAGACCTTAGTTTAGTGGGAATATAGGCAAAGGCTATAAACAATAATTGAATGAAAATATGACTATTTCTATGCAGAAAATTTTAAAGTAATCACAGATCAATAAAACTATAGTAATATAACATTCTTAACCATTGGTTTAACAAAAGAATAAAACAAAGACTGATATAACTATATTTGCAGTAATACTGATACACACAGCCATTTCATTTTCATTTTTTTTTTTCCTTTTTAAAGTTTAGCTTCCATGGCTGACGCCGCGGCTCACTAGGCTAATCCTCCACCTTATGGCGCCGGCACACCAGGTTCTAGTCTTGGTCGGGGCTCTGGATTCTGTCCCGGCTGCCCCTCTTCCAGGCCAGCTCTCTGCTGTGACCCAGGAGTGCAGTGGAGGATGGCCCAAGTGCTTGGGCCCTGCACCCCATGGGAGACCAGGAGAAGCACCTGGCTCCTGCCATTGGATCACGCGGTGTGCCAGCCGCAGAGGCCACTGGAGGGTGAACCAATGCCAAAAGGAAGACCTTTCTCTCTCTCTCTCTCTCACTGTCCACTCTGCCTGTCAAAAAAAAATCTTCTGTATATAAAGATAATTGAAAATGATTTAAAAAACTTGGTGTTAAATTGGAAATTGCATAGATAATTAATCAATTTTTTAAAAAATATATCATGTAGAATCTCTGTCCTTAATGTGCTATACATTGTGAATTAATACTAGAACTAGTACTCCAACAGTATTTTTCACTTTGTGTTGCTATGTGAGGGCAAACTATTGAAATCTTTACGTAATATGTACTAAACTGATCTTCTGTGTATAAAGAGAATTGAAAATGAATCTTGAAGTGAATGGAAGGGGAGAGGGAGCGGGAAAGGGGAGGGCTGCGGGTGGGAGGGAAGTTATGGGGGGGGGGGAGCCATTGTAATCCGTAAGCTGTACTTTGGAAATTTATATTCTTTAAATAAAAGCTTTATAAAAAAAACAACAAACACACACACACACACACAAGTTTAGCTTCCATATATAAGGGAAAACATGTGGTATTTGTGTCCAGTTTATTTCACTCAAAATTATCTCTTCCGGTTGCATTTATTTTGCTGTAAATGGTAGAATTTCATTCTTTTTATAGCTGAATAATAGCCCATTGTGCATATATACCTCATTTTCTTATCCAGTCATCTGATAATGGACACGTTAGTTGATTCCATATTTTGGCTATTGTGAACAGTGCTGCTATAAACATGTTGGTACAGGTATCTCTGTGATACAATGTGTTCATGTCTTTGGGTATATACCCAATAACAGAATTGCTGAATCATAGGACAAGTCTATTTCTAGTTTTTTAAGAAATCTTCATACTGTTTTCTACCATGGCTACATTAATTATATTCTCACCCTTTCTCCTTTCTCCATAACCTTGCTAGAATTTGTTATTCATACTCTTTTAGATTTTAGCCATTCTATCAGAGGTGAAGTGATACCTCATTTTTTAAATTTGCATTTCCCAGATGGCTAGTGCTGTTAAGGTTTTTGTTTTTTTTTTGTTTTTTTTTTAATAGAAACTCAAATACTGGAAACTCAAACACTGGAAAGTGAAGTCTATAAGACCATTTCAACACCATTAGCGTATGCAGTTACTTTTTTTTTTTTTTTGACAGGCAGCATGGACAGTGAGAGAGAGAGACAGAGAGAAAGGTCTTCCTTTGCCGTTGGTTCACCCTCCAATGGCTGCCAAGGCCGGTGGGCTGCGACCGGCTCACCGCGCTGATCTGAAGGCAGGAGCCAGGTGCTTCTCCTGGTCTCCCATGGGGTGCAGGGCCCAAGCACTTAGGCCATCCTCCACTGCACTCCCAGGCCACAGCAGAGAGCTGGCCTGGAAGAGGGGCAACCGGGACAGAATCCGGCACCCCAACCAGGACTAGAACCCGGTGTGCCGGTGCAGCAAGGCGGAGAATTAGCCTAGTGAGCTGCGGTGCTGGCCAAGTATTTTTTTTTATCTATTTGTTGGCCATTTAAATTTTTTCTTTTGAGAACTGTGTATTGAGGTCTTTTTCTCCTTTCTTAACTAGATTAGTTGTTTTTTTGTTGAGCTTTTAAAGTTGCTCATATATTCTGAATATTAATTCTTGGGAAGCTGGAAAATTTTTTTTAAAGATTTATTCATTTATTTAAGAAGTAGAGTTACAGACAGAGAGAGGGAGAGATGGAAAGATGGAGAGAAAGGTCTTTCATCCTCTGGTTCACTCCCCAAATGGCTGCAGTGGCCGGAGCTGAGCTGATCCAAAGCCAGGAGCCATGAGCTTCCTACAAGTCTCCTACATGGATGCAGGGGCACAAGCACTTGGGATCTTCCACTGCTTTCCCAGGCCATAGCAGAGAGCTGGATCAGCAGTAGAACAGCCGGGACTCGAACTGGTGCCCATATGGGATACTGGCACCACAAGCAGAGGCTTAGCCCATTGTGCCACAGCGTTGGCCCTGCTGCAAATCCTTTTTCCCATTCTATTGGATGTCTCTTCACGCTATTGGTTGTTTCCTTTGCTGTGCACAAGCTTCTGAGTTCGATACAATCCTATTTGTTTAGTTGTGCTTTATTGTGTGTGTTTTTGAGGATCTTTTCCAACAAGTCTTCCCCTACACCGATGTCTTAGACTTTTTCCTACATTTTCTTTTAGCAACTTATTAGTCTAAGGTCTTCAATTTAGGTTTCTGATCCATCTTGACTTGATTTTTTATATGAGGAGAGGTTTGGATCTAATTTCATTTATCTACAATTATTCATGCAGGTTTGCCAGCACCATTTGTTGAAGAGATTATCCTTACTCCAAAGTATGGCCTGAGCACTTCTGTCAAAAATCAGTTGGTTCTGTGTATTAATTTCAGGGCTGTCTTTTACATTGATCAATATGTTGGTTTTTATGCCAAAGCATATTATTTTAATTACTATACTTAATAATATACTTTGAAGTCAGATATTGTGTTGCCTCCAGCTTGATTTTTTTGCTCAGGATTGCTTTGGTTATTATGAGTCTTCTGTGATGCCATCTGAGTTTTGGGATTGGTTTCTCTAATTCTGTAAAGAATGTCATTGGTATTTTGATAGGACTTGGATTGAATCTGTAGATTATTTTAGGTAGTATAGACTTTAATAATATTAATTCTTCCAATCCATGAGCCTGTTATATCTTTCTATATTTATGTCCTTTTTAGATTTCTTTCATCAATATTTTATAATTTTCATGGTAGAGATCTTTTACTTCAGTTAAATTTATTCCTAAATATTTGAGTTTTTGTGGCTATTGTGAATGGGATTTCTCTGTTGATTTCTCTTTCAGTGAGTTCACCAGATACTGTTTTTTTATGTTTATTTTATAACTTGCAGCTTTACTGAATTGGTTTATCAGTTCTAACAGCTTTTTGGTGGAATGTTTATGTTTTTCCATGTACATCATGTCATCTGCAAGCATGGATATTTTGACTTCTTTTCCAAAAATTTTGATGCCTTTTAAAAAATTATTAATATAAACAGATTTCATGTATTTCATAGGTGCATTCTGAAAAGATAACCACACTTTCTTTCCTCCCTCTCTCCCTCCCTCAATCCATATCCTTCCTTTAATTTTTGCAAAAACATAATTTTAATCCATTCTGTAATCACAGGCTTAATGTACCACTAACCATAATATTCAACTTGTAAAAAGTAGAAAGACCACACATCTGCACATCCACAAGAGTATAAATAAAGGCTAAAACCAATAATCAAATCACAATGTCTGTTTTTTTCCTATACATTTTTTTGTAGTGTATATTGATTTCCACGTATCAGAGACAACATATGATATTTGTCCTTTTGGGACTGGCTTATTTCACTAAGCATAATGGTTTCCAGTTGCATCTATTTGTTGCAAAATACAGGATTTAATTTTTTTACAGCTGGGTAGTACTCTGTAGTGTATATATACTATAATTTATTTATCTAGTCATCAGTTGATGGACATCTTGCTTGATTCCATAGCTATTGTGTCCTGAGCTACAATAAACACGTGGGTACAGATACCTCTTTTGTATGCTGATCTCATTTCACTTGGATAAATTCCCAGGAGTGGGATGCCAATTTTGATGCCTTTTATTTCTTATTCCTCCCCAACTGCTCTTCCTAAAACTCCCAATACTATATTGAATAAGAGTGGGGAAAGTGGATATCTGTATTTTTCCAGATCTGAGGGAAATTCTTTCAGGTTTTTCCAGTCAGTATGATACTGGCTTTTGGTTTGTCATAGCCTTTAAATTTGGAGGTATGTTTCTTCTATATCTAATTTGTGTAGGTTTTTATCATGAAGGGATGTTGAATCTTATAAAATGCTCTCTCTGAATTTACTGAGATGATTTTTTTTTAAAAAAATTATTTTTGAAAGTCAGAGTTATAGAGTGAGGGGAGAGACAGAGAGATCTTCCATTTGCTAGTTCACTCCCCAGATGGTCACAATGGCTAGCATTGGGCCAGGCCAAAGCCAGGAGCCAGGAGCTTCATCTGGATATCTGACATGGGTGGCCAGGGCTCAAACATTTGGGCCATCTTCTGCTGCTTTTCCCAGACCTGTAGCAGAGGGCTGGAATGGAGGTGGAACAGCTGAGACATGAACCAGTGCCCATATGGGATGCTGATGTTGCAGGCAGTGGCTCTACTTGCTGAGCCACAGTGCTGGCTCTGATCATATGACTTTTGTTCTTCATTCTGTTGATGTGATTTACGATGTTTATTGATTTGTGGGTGTTGAACCACCCTTGCTTCTCTGGCATAAATCCCACTTGATCATAATGTATGATCTTCTTGATGTGGTTTTGAGTTGCTTATATTTTGTTGAGAATATTTGTATCTATGTTTATTAAGGATATAGGTCTATAGTTTGTTTTTTTTTTTCATGTTTTGTCTTTGTTCGGTTTTGGTACCAAAGTAATGTTGACCTCATAAAAAGAGTTTGGCAGAGTGAACTAGTTTGGGAAGTATTAAAATTAGTTCACCTTTAAATGTTTTGGAGAATTAAGTAATAAAACCATTGGAGT
This sequence comes from Sylvilagus floridanus, assembly GCA_949820135.1. Taxonomy (NCBI): domain Eukaryota; kingdom Metazoa; phylum Chordata; class Mammalia; order Lagomorpha; family Leporidae; genus Sylvilagus; species Sylvilagus floridanus. Next base: position 72,777,499 of record OX463244.1, on the reverse strand, counting down.
CCTGGATATTTCCTTGATGGAAGACTTTTGGTTATTGCTTCAATCTCATTAATGTGTTATAAGTATCTATAGATTGTCTATATCCTCTTGACTAATCTTGGTAGGCTATATATCTAGAAATTTACCCATTTCTTTGAGGTTTTCCAGTTTATTAGCATTTCATTTTTCACAGTAATTTCCTATGATGCTTTGTATTTGAGTGGTGTTTGTTGTAATGTCTCCTTTTTATCTCTAATTTTTCTTTGTTATTTGGTTAGAGGCTTATCTGTTGTTTATCTTCTCAAAAAACAGCTTTTTGTTTTGATGTTTTTTTCTTAGTTTCAATTTCATTTATTTCTGCTCTGATCCTTACTATTTCTTGCTTCCTGCTGGTTTTTGGTTTGGTTTGTTCTTGTTTTTCTGAGTCTTTGAGATGCATCAATAGCTATTTTGAGACATTTCTCTCTTTTTAATGTAGGCACTTAATGCTGTAAAATTCCCTCTTAATACTGCATTTGCTGTATCTCACAAGTCTTGACATGTTGTTTTCATTTTATTTCAAGAAAGTTTTTTATTTCCTTTTTAATTTCTTCAGTGACCCATTGATAAGGCCAGAGCCTGGCATTTAATTTCCAAGTATTTATGAGTGTTCTATATTTTTTCTTGTTGATTTAGTTTTATTGCTTTGTGATCTGAGAAGATATATAGTATGATTTTAATCTTTTTAAATATACTGAGACTTGATTTGTGGCCTAATATATATAAATGATCTATTCTAGAAAATATTCCATATGCTAATGAGAAGAATGTATAGTGTGTAACTGTTGGTTACATCTACAGTCCTGTAGATGTCTGTTAGGTCCATTTGTTAAACTGTATGTTTCAACTCCAATATTTCTTTTTTAATTTTTAGTTTGCATGATCTGCCAATTGAGGAGAGTGGGGTGTTGAAGTCACCCACTATTATATTCAAGTTTATCTCTCTCCTTATGTCTATTAGTATTTGCTGTATATTTCTGTATGGTCTTGTGTTGGGTGTGTATATATTTGATTCTTCTATCATATATTGTCATTTTGTTGGATACTGCCTGCTGTGTTAGTGAATTTGGTGGAGTCATGTGTTTTCCTGATGCTTACTTCTAATGGAGGACTCCCTTCAGAATTTATTATTTTTTTTTTCAAATGGGATCATCTGTTTTTTTGTTTTTTAGAATTTATTTATCTGAAAAGCAGAGTCACACACACACACACAGAGGAAGACACACACACATACACACACACAGAGATCTTTCATCTGCTAGTTCACTCCCCAAATGGCCACAATGGCCAGAGTTAGGCCGATAAGAAGCCAGGAGCTAGGAACTTCCTCTGGGCCTCCCACATGGGTGCAGGTTCCAAGGACTTGAACCATATTCCAATGCCTTCCCAGGTGCACTAGCAGGGAGCTGGATCAGAGGTAGAGCAGGAAGAACTTGAACTGGTGCCCATATGGGATTCTGGCACTGCAGATGGCTTTACCCACTATGTCACAGCACTGGCTCCCAGAATTTCTTGCAAGGCTACTCTGGTGGTAGTGAATTCTCTCAGATTTTGCTTATCCTCGGAATATCTTATTTCTCCTTCACTTTTAAAGGATAGTTTCAGTGGATATAATATTCTTTCTTTTAAGACCTTGAATTATCATTCCACTCTCTTCTGGCCTGTTGGGTTTCTGCTGAGAAGTTTGATGTTAGTCTAATTGTTTTTCTTTTTATGTAACTTGATGCTTTTCTCTTACTGTTTTTAGGATTCTTTATCCTTTATTTTTGAAAATTTGATTACAGTATGCCTTGGAGAGGACCTTTGTAGGATGAATTTTTTTGGGTCCTTTGAGCTTCTTGAATCTAGATGTTCATGTCTCTTTTAAGACTTGGGAGATTTTCCAATATTATTTCATTTAGCAGGTTCTCAATGCCCTTCTCTTCTCCATCAGGAATACCTATAATACAAACATTTGGTTGTTTAATGGTATCTCATATTTTGTGTAGACTCCCTTTCCTTATTTTGAAATCTTGTCATTTCCTTCAGCTTATCCTTTCCTCATTCATGAATTTTTATCACACCTGATCAAGACCTAAAAGTTCTAGACATGAATCTTTCCAACTGGCTAACGATTGTGTTGTCACTGTTCTCTGGTTGCTAGGGAAGCATTTTTGGCTGCTATAGCAGAAGGTGGATGCTTGTTCTCATTGAAAATCAAACTTTGTGAAGTGTATGAACATTGGAAGTAGATCTTGCTGACTAGCCATAAAAAACAAAATAAAGAAAAAAAAATCACCAGAGTCTATCCTCTTGGATGCCCAATATCCACCAATAACCTTTTCTTAATTTATATCATATGTTCTTATAACTGAAAAAAGTTCAGTCAAGAATTCACATTAAGCAACAATGTAACATTGTGTTAGTAGCTGTTTCCACATTTGAGTTCAGTGGTGATATCTATGCTTCTTCCACTTGGGTTGTTCTTCTGTATTAATATATTTCAGTCTATGTACTAACTGTAAAATTACCCAGCACTAGATAAATAAATAGGGAGATAAAGAAGAAGAAAGGAAAAGAAACAGAAAAAAATAGTTAAAATTTAAATATATAAATGACACAACAAGAATATGATAGTTACAAATGATGTAGGACCTTATTCCTGGAAATGATTATGAGGTCATAGATATGTCAACCATGGATCTTCAAGAGATAACACCCTTTTGGCCTCAGAATCAGCCCTTAAGGCATTCAGATATGGCTAAAAAGCCCATGAGAGTATTTCAGGCATGGAAGCCAAGACACTCTGGCAAACAATGACCTAAATGAAAAATCTCTGTGAGTGAGATCCCGGTGGAAAGAAGGGGCCATCAAAGAAGGAGGTACCTTTCTCTGAAGGGAGGAGAGAACTTCCACTTTGATTATGGCCTTATTTAAATAAGGTCGGAGTTTGTGAACTCAAGAGGCTTCCATATGACAAGAGCCTTGGGTGATTACTGATGCCATAAATAAGAATGTCAATTGTTAAATCAACAACAGGAGTCACTGTGCACTTACTTCCCATGTAGGACCTCTGTCCTTAATGTGTTGTACTATGAGAATTAATGGTAAAACTAGTTTTCAAACAATATTTTATACTTTGTGTGTTTGTGTGGATGCAATCTGTTGAAATCTTTACTTAGTATAGAGTTGATCTTTTGTATATAAAGATAATTAAAAATGAATCTTAAGAATGGGATGGGAGAGGGAGTAGGAGATTGGATGGTTTGTGAGTGGGAGGGTGGTTATGAGGGAAGAACCACTATAATCCAAAAGTTGCACTTTGAAATTTACATTTATTAAATAAAAGTTTTCTATAAAAAAGATTTATTTATTTGAAAGGTAGAGTGTTAGAGAGGTAGACACAGAGAGAAAGAGCTCATCTGTCTGCTGGTTCACTTCCCAAATGGCCACAACAGCCAGGTCTGGGACAGGAAGAAACCAAGAGCCAGGAATTCCATTCAGATCTCCACCATGGGTGATAGGGGCCCAAGTACTTGAGCTATCATCTAGTGCTTTCCAGGTGCATTGACAGGGTGCTGGCTTGGAAGCACTGTAGCTGGAGTTGGAACCTGTTCCCTTCTATGAGATGCTGGTGTCACAGGTGGCCACTTAACTGGCTATGCCACTCTGTTGACTCTGAGAGATAACATTCTTTTACTCACACTTTTAGGAAGTATGAGAATTTCAGTCTAGGCTTTGACACTAGAATTTAGGGATTTGGGTGTGTTACTTTCTTTCTTTAATGTAGTGACATTATAGGTAATTGATCACCCCATAGTTAATCATTCTAGTTTTACTGTGCTCTGAGAATGACAACCAGATTTCTCAAAGCCTTGGTTTCAGTCATCACTTATGAAATAAAAACATGAATTTTTCCCTTTAATTTCAATGTGGTGAATGATGTTGATTTTAAATATTTAATATTAAACCAATATTACATTTCTAAAGAAAATACAGTTATTATGATGCATCTGGACTTGGTTTGCTTCTCTGCATGATGAACATTGGCTTATCTTTTGCTTTCTCCCATTATCTTTATCAGTATTTGCTATATGATATAATGCTTCTATGGAAAAATGAGTTGAAAATTATTTTTTTTCTAGTTTTGAATAGTTAGCAAAAGATCAGTTTTGTTTTATTTTCTAAGTATTTGATAAAATCTGCTTATAAAATTGTCTGGATTTGGAGTTTTATTTATAGAAAGAGTTTTAAGCTGTTGCTTCAATTACCTTAATTGTATGAGACTATCTAGGTTTTCTCTTTACTATTAAGCATTTACTAGGACTTTGTCCATTTCTTCCATGTTTTCAAGTTTATTGTCATAAAATTATTTACCATTTTCTTATATTTTTAGTGTCTATAGCATATTTAGTGATATACCATTTTTAAAATTTTGATTCTTTGAGATCTCTCAGTCCCTCATTTTTAACTTTGTCTTATCATAATTTTGATAATTAACTTTTTAAAAGTACAAACTTTTGACTGTGCCAATCTTGTGTACTATTTGTTTGTTTAATATTAAACTTTTTGTTTTTATTATTATGTTCCCTTTGGATCTATTTTATTTCTTTGTCAACATTCTTAAAGCTGTGTAATAATCTATTTGTGTTTAAATTTTCATTTTTAATACAAATACTTAAGGCTTTATATTTTCCTCCAAGTATATACACTAGCTGCATTTCACAGATTTCGACATAAAACATTATTGTTTTTCCACTAAACACATTTTAGCTTCCTTTATGATTTCTTAATTTTGAATTATTTGAAAGTACCTTTCCTAATATTTAAGTATATATGTGTATTTGTTATTTAAACATTTTTATTTATTTTATTTTGCTTGAAAGGGAGGGGGAGAGAAAGAGAGACAGAGACACAGAGACAGAGATATCTCCTATTTTGTGGTTTACTTCCCAAATACCTGCAACAACCAGGCCAGGCCAAATGTAGGCCAGGCCAAAGCTAGAAATAACTCCCTCTGGGTCTCCCACATGGGTGCCAGAGACTCAGTACCTGATTCATCATCTCCTGCCTCTCAAGTATGCAGTAGTGGGAAGCTGGCTTGGAAACAAAGTAGTGAAGACTTGAACCAGGCACTCTGATATGGGATTTCAGTGTCACAAGTGGCAACCTAAGCCACTGCACCAGTGTGTAGTCCCCACTCCTCATTTTGTTATGGAAGTCTATCTTAATGTCATTGTGGTCAGAGAATATAATCTGAATGATCTCAGTCCAGGAAAATTTCTTAAGACTTGCTTTGTTCATGGATTTCATCTATGCAGATTTTTTTTTGCAGTATCTACTGTGTATTAAGCATTGTTAAAGGCAGTCAGAATTCAACAATGAATAAAAGAAAGCAAAATCCATGTCCTCATGTGTTGCAATCAATGAAACAGACAATAAACAAAGAACATTATTAAGCAAAAGAGTATGTTAGTGATGGAGTGCAAAAATACAACAGGAAAAGAGACATTTAAAATTTATTAAACTTTATTTGGGATAGGATGGTCAGTTAATGCCTCACTTCAGGTAACATAAGAGCTTAAAAAGTGAAAGGAGAGCTATACAAAAACCCCAGGAAAGAGCACTCTCAGTGGGTCTAAGGCAAGCATGTTCCTTCTTGTTAAGAAATACTGAGAAGGTCTTACAGTGACAGCAGAGTGAGTGAATGGAAAACAGAAGGCATAATCAGAGAGGTGATGGGGGACTACATTGAGTTGGGCCTTGTGGCAAGCAGAATGATGGCCTTCAAAGATGCAGACATCATCATTTCCTGACTCTGGATATGTCACTTTTTATGGCAAACAGGAAAAGACAGATGGATGCTATTCCACTGACCTGGAGTTGAGGCAATTGTTCAGGATTATCTGAAAGGGCCCAATATAATCCACAAAGATCCTTAAATGTGAAAGAAGGTGGCAGAAGAGAGTTGGAGCTTTGCTGGTGTTGCTGGACTTGAAAATGGAGGAAATGGACCATGAGCCAAGGACACTCGGTAGACTCTAGCCAGAAAAGGTAAGGATATGATTACAGAGGGAATCAGCCCTGCTGACATCTTGGTTTTGGCCTGTTAAGGCCCGTTTTGGGCTTCCTGACCTCAAAAACTGTTAGATGACACATTTGTGTTGTTTTACACCACTAAATCTGTAGTATTTAGAGCAGCAATAGAAAACTAACATGGGTCCTCTGACTTATAATAAAAACTTTTACTTTCACTCTGAGGAAACTGGGAATCCACTGGAAAGTCTTGGACAGAGAACTGATCTGGTGTGGCCTATTAGGATTGATATCGGAAAACGGACCTCTTAAAATCTATATGAAAATGTGGCCCCTTAAATTTTCCCAGAAGTGCCATCTGGGCTGCCACATATGCTATCAGAGAAATGCAAATCAAAACCACAATAAGGTGTCATTGTTACAGGAAAATGGCAGGGAGAAATTATTGTTACCTCAGTTCTTTGTCACATGGAAAAAGAATTTCCAAGTGGACAACAGAAAGATTTAAAAGGATTTATCAGAGTCAAAGACCTCCAGCCAGAGTGGCATGGAGGGGAGCTTCTAAGAGAGGAAAGAACCTAGAAGGCCCCATAGCATTTGAGTTTTTAAGTGCAATCTTGGGGACCAAACTATCAACAAGGTGGAAATAAACTCAACAAAAAACCTGATTTACAATTCTCCATCCTGTCTGGCTCACTTATGATTAAAAAATCATGCATAAGAGCAGGGAGAAATCACTACTCCCTTGCTATTCTCATGGTAAATTTGGAGAATCCTAAGGAATTCCTAAGGAGGCAGGACACTTTGATCTGCTAAAGATAATCTTTTTTTGAGGGGGAGGGTCAGGCATCTGTTATTCCAAATTTCTACCAGGGGATCGCCTTGACTGCCTATTACCCATTTGACTCCTCACATCATCTCACTTCAGTTAGAATGGCTATTATCAAAACAAAACTGATGATGAGGATATAGAGAAAAGGGAACCCTTATATAATGTTGGTGGGAATGTAAATTAGTACAGCCATTATGGAAAATTGTTCTTCAAAAGGACCCAGCTATCCCATTTTGGTGTGTACATCCTAGGGAAGTGAAATCAGCCTGTGAGAGAGACCCACAGCTGACATGTTCATTCACTATTCATAATAACCAATATATGAAATCAACCAAGGTGTCCACTGATGGATGAATGAATAAAAAATGTATATATTCACAATGGAATATTGTTCATTCAGAAAAATAATGAAATCCCAACATTTGCAAATGGATGAATGAGAGATCAGATTTTAAGTGAAATAATCCAGACACAGAAATACAAATATGTGGAAGCAAAAAATATATATAGTGGATCTGAACTCAAATGGTGATTACTAGAGGTTGGGAAGGGTTGGGAGAACAGACAGAGGGAATTTGGATATTGGTACCAAAACACAGATAACAGTAACAAGTTCTTGTGTTCCATAGCACTGCGCAATGACTGTGGTTCACAATAATGTATTATATACTGTACAAAGAACTGGAAGAGAGGAGCTAGCAGGCTCCAAACAAAGAAAAGGAAATGGAAGGCTATGTTTGCTTTATTATGTGTATGTGTTTGGATATTACATAGTATACAAATATTACATGATGATCAAAACTTTAAAAAGCAAAATAAAAAGTAGTTACAGAAGGAATTATTCGCTGAAATAAGAATCAAATAGGTCCCTCCCAACTTTCAGAAAGATGTTCTTATACTGCATAGATGAAAATCCCTCAAAATTTAAATGCGATTAACCTTTAATTTCTATACATGAATGGAGAAGGATCTGAGGTATGTAAAGTGGCTAATTCAAAAATAATTTATATTTTACTTTGGAAAGCCTTATAATTCCTTCTATCATTTACTTGCTTAATTATGTTTTGAAATCTAATAAATTAATTTTCCATCCCTGAATACAGAATAACTGATTATGAAAAGAAATGGGTTGAGGAGAAAAACTTGCCTGGGGTCACTAACCCTTACATGAGTATTGAGATATGGACTGTATTCTCATGTCAGCAATGTCTTGGAGCCAAAATTGCTAGGATAGCAGTCTTCTATGGGATTTCTTGCCCCTGTCATACCCCTCCTCATTTCTTCCTTGGTAAGATAGATCAACTGTAGCTCCTCTAGAGGTGTGTGTTGGGGGCAATCTCATCAGATTATACTTCTAGTAAGGTGGAGGGTAGACCGCAGTGGAGTGGCGATGGATAAATGCTGGGGAGGCAACTGCCATGTTACCCAGAGATGGCTTTAAGACACATTTCTTCTTCTTCTTTTTTTTTTTTTTTTGACAGGCAGAGTGGACAGTGAGAGAGAGAGACAGAGAGAAAGGTCTTCCTTTGCCGTTGGTTCACCCTCCAATGGCTGCCGCGGATGGCGTGCTGCGGCCGGCGCACCGCGCTGATCCGATGGCAGGAGCCAGGTACTAGGTGCTTTTTCCTGGTCTCCCATGGGGTGCAGGGCCCAAGCACTTGGGCCATCCTCCACTGCACTCCTGGGCCACAGCAGAGGGCTGGCCTGGAAGAGGGGCAACCAGGACAGATTCCGGCGCCCTGACCAGGACTAGAACCCGATGTGCCGGCACCGCAAGGCGGAGGATTAGCCTGTTGAGCCACGGCGCCGGCCTTTTTTTTTTTTTTTTGACAGGCAGAGTGGACAGAGAGAGAGAGAAAGAGAGAGAAAGGTCTTCCTTTTCCATTGGTTCACCCCCCAATGGCCACTGCGGCTGGCATACCGCACTGATCTGAAGCAGGAGCCAGGTGCTTCTCCTGGTCTCCCATGCGGGTGGAGGGCCCAAGCACTTGGGCCATCCTCCACTGCACTCCCAGGCCACAGCAGACTGGACAGGAAGCGACCAGGACAGAATCCAACCGGGACTAGAATCTGGTGTGCAGGCGCCGCAGGCAGAGGATTAGCCTATTGAGCCATGGTGCCGGCTGACACATTTATTTAGATGTTGGTCCACAGAAATTAAAGGACTTCACGGTGAGACAGTGGAAGCCATAGCATTTTACTTAGTTGTAGTTCTACTCGTTGCTATTTGCAGTCCCTGAGGATCTTGATCTTGAGACACACTATTCTAGGTGAAGAGGCGGTAATAATATATGCCTTACCTCCTCCCTGGGGTTACTGTGAAGATCAAATTAGATAATATATGTGAACGCACCTAGAAATGTACAAGGGACTCGGGAAATGTAAGAAGTTGTCTGTGGCTTTGGCACTTAGAATTTAAAGAAAACACTGCAGATTAGGAGAGAAGCAGAACATGCTGGTGTTACGGTATTTACAAAATAAAAAGCATACCTTTTGCTCTTCCTCTGTAACTCTTTCAGATAATTTTTTAAAGCACACTTTTTTTTGTGCTGTGAGACAGTCCTTTGTGTGTACAGCACTTGGAGTTTCCAGTATTCCTGATCTACTTCCTTCAATTCCACCATTTGCCATCTGTCCCTAGGCTCTGGGCAGCCATACTGCCTCCTGAAATCTGACTGCTCCCACTCTGCCTTCACAGGCCACACTTCGTGTTCTAGTAAATGGGCGCCTCCACCAAGCTGTGAGCTCCCTGCCTGTCCTCTAATGCCCCATCAGCTCCTGTTGGGCCAAGCAGAGGCACACTTTGGTGAGAGATGCAGGGAAACTCTCTTTCTCTGGTTGTTTCTCTGTTTGATACTTGGCCACACAGATATATTCCATGTTCAACTGGAATTTATTTGAGGACAGGAATCCTATCTTCTACTTTTTTGATTAACTTTCAACCCCAGTGCCTTAGATAGCATAGGTACTTAGTAAATATTGAGTTGGAGAGGTAAGTATATCCGATAACTTTTTTAAAAAAAATCAGGGCCTTTAAGCTTAAATCGTTATTTATTTCATTAAAGAACACTCTATATTTAAATCTGGGGTTATGGTGAAACAAAGTGACTGGTCTGAGTAGCACTGACCACTACATAGCCCCCTTGCTTTTCTCCTTATGTTGTTTACATTTAAGACCCACCTTGGACTGGGTTAGATTGCAGGTATATGTACAAGAGAGGGTAAGGAATTGAATCGGATGCTGAAAAGATCTGGTCCTTGTCCCAGAGTTTATGAGAATGAACCTGTAAAATTTAAACTTGTCTTATTTAATATGAAAGACTCTGCTGTCAAATCACTCTGTTCTTGTATTAGAGATCTCAGTAGGGGATTCTAACGAAGGAAGTAGTGAGCAAAGTTACAGCCTCATTAAAAATAACTTTTCAGGGTATTCCTGCCAAAATTGATTGCCATTTCTTTTTAAATATTTAATTATTTGAAAGTCAGAGTTACAAAGAGAGGGACAGAGACAGAGAGACAGAGAGAGAGAGAGAGAAAGAGAGAGAGATCTTCTGTCTACTGGTTCACTCCCCAGATGCCCAAACAGCCAGAGCTGGGCTAGGATGAAGCCAGGAGTTTTCGCTGAGTCTCCCATGTGTGTGGCAGAGGCCCAAACTTGGGCCATCTTCCACTGCTTTTCCCAGGCCATTAGAAGGGACATGGATTAGAAGTAGAGCAGCCAGGACAAAAACTGGCACTCATATGGAATGTTGGTCTTGCAGGCGACTGCTTATCCGCTGGGCCACAGTGCCCGCCCCAGTGACTGGAATTTCCCCTCCTCATCCCCCTTTTTACTTGAACATATAAAATCCACCATATTTTCCAAAAAGTACATCCGTAATTCCACAATCTTGACATTATTTTCATTTTTATACCTTATCCTTCCATCCTTGTCCAAATGGAAGTTTTATGTATTTGACTTTCTTCTGTGCATGCCAGTTTTGTCGTAACTTGCTCTGAGAGGACTGTGCCTGCCAGGTGGGGACTCGGAATTTCTGTAGGGTCCAGAGAGTGTGACCTAGGCTGCTGTAGCAGTGGACCAAGGGGTCTGGCGCTCCCAAGGCACTTAGGTCTTCCAGCTCGGAGTAGGGGCTGACACAGGAAGTTATTGTGGGCTGTGAGACACAGAAAGAGGCCTAATGGAAAAGGAATGAAGCTTAGGCTTCATAAGGAAAGATGTGGGCAGAATAATTAAAACAGCCACCAAGGTCTTTCTCCCCAGCCCCAACAATCAACAAAAGATAAAGCCCAACTACACTGACAACCACAACCAAAGCACTTCCCCACTAGTTAACAAATACTTCAGTTAGTTTAAGAAAGCCCCAACGGTTCAAAAGGTACATTTAAGATATCATAAATTGACATTTTACACAAGGGACGAGAAGGTGGGAAGCTCTTAGGAATGGGGAGTAAAGAGTGGTTTTTTTTTTTTTTTAAGGAAGAGGAGCAAGGAGGAATCAGGAAGAAGAAGAAAAAAGAGCTATAGAATCGGACAAACCCCATTGATTAAGAATTTTGCCAGATTCGGAGTTTTCAGATTACTTAGGTTTCAGGAGAGCATTAAAAACGAAGGTCGGCTAGAAAGGATCTGAAGACTGCAACTGAAGACTTGTTGGTTCGGGGTAAGGTGTGGAAACGTCAGCCCCGCGGCTCCGGGGACCACACAGCACCTGCTGGCGAGCGGTTGCGGGAGAGGAGCCGCGCGTGGGCGTCTCGGGCTCCCGCGCGGGCGGGGACGCGGGGACCGGGGGAGCGGGCGGCCGGCGCGCAGGTGGCCTGGGCCGTGCCAGCTGCGCGCCGCGCTCGGCTCCGCGGGTGGGCCGCCAGGCGTCGCGCTGGAGCCGCGGTTGCCCGGGAGACCTAGCGGGGCGAGTGGGCGGCGCGGCCGGGAGCCGCGGCTGCCAGAGAAGCCTGGCGAAGAGTTGGGAGGAGTGGCTCCCGCGGAGGCGCGAGGGGCCGGCGGGTCCGAGGGCAGCGCGAGGTGGCAGTGGCGCTGCTGGGCGCGTCCTGCGAGCCCGGGACGCCTCGGGTCGCGCGGCTCAGCGTACGCGGAGTCGGCAGCTGTTCTGGGTTCGTTTGCGCGCCCCACGATTCCCAGCTCAGCCCGGCAAAGTGCGGCCGGGCTGCGGGTCTGGGAGCACCGGGTCGCCCCGCGTGTGCCGAGAGCCCGGCCCGCGCCTCCGCCGCCGCGACGAGGAGTCCAGCAGGCAGCGGGCGCGCTCCCCGCAGCCCCGGGATGACTTCTTGGGGCTCCCCTCTGGCGCCCTTGCTGCTCCTGTCTCTGCACGGTGAGTACCCGAGCCCTCCGCTCCCGGTCGGGCCGGGCCAGGCTGGCGAACGCGGGGCAGAGTCGTCTGCGGACCGCACACGGCTTTCTCGGGAGCCCAACTTTCGCAGGTGCAGTGTTCGCTGTCGCGGGCCCTGGCTTCGGCGCTCACCTGCGGCCCCGCCGTTCTCAGGGCTCAGGTGTTCGCGATCTGAGCCGTAACTGAGCCAGGCACACGGTGCCCGTCGGCCTCGGCCGCTCCTCTGGCTCCTACCCCACCGCGCTCCTGGGAATGCGGGGTCCCTTCCCAGATAATGAGCTCCCGTACTTAGGAGTCCGGTTAGAAACTGTGTTTAGGATCAGTTTTCGGACAAGGCGGCTTCAGGAAAACTTTAAATTGTAGCTTGACCGTAACCTTTACGAAGTAGCCTCTCGTTTTGATGGACTTTTATTTAAAAAGTAACTGCGGCGTGCTTTGCGGCGTCTGGAAAGTATGTATTTCCGCTCTAGCGTCATCCTAGAATTTAAGTTGGTTCACTAAAAAACAACCACCACCACCATACCCCCCCCCCCCACCCAGAATAGAACAATATTAGGGCAAAAGAAGTAAACAACGTTCATTTTTCTTAACGGTTTACTAAACATCTATTTAAATTCAATTTTCCTCTCTGATCTTTCCTACATTTTATTTGCCCTGAATGGCCATCAGAAGCCAGACCCAGCTTGACATGTTATACAGTGCCCTTTGTTTTGGTGTGTGCATTGTCCCGTGGAATCAAGTTTTCTGTCCCTCTATTTGATGGCCGACGGTTACTGAGATTTATTCTAAAAGATTGTGTTTAAAAAGCAGGTTCAGTGCTTTACAGAGTATTGTGAACACTTTCCTTCGGAGATATCAGTATGTTTGTGGCCTTATTGGAAGAGATGATGTGACTAGAGATCTTGAAGTAACCTAATTTTTAGCCAGCTCTATTGTACAGATTCATTTAGTCGGAGAGAAGTGAGTACAAAAACTTTTTGGATATCTTCTAGGAAGAGTATAATCATCAAAATTAGAGATAACTTTCCTGGAGTTCAGTAGGTGCATTTTTTGTGATGATGTGCAGATAATAAGTACATTTTGTGTACATTCAATGAACTTGTGCTTCCAAATTAATTTTGTTCTGTTACAAGTTTGAAAGGGCCCGTGTTTCTCTCTTCTACTCATTTGAAGCGTAAAATAATAGTAAATAGTTTTTTTTTTTTTACCAACAATTGACGTAACAGTATTATAAATATGAATTTTTTTTGGTAGAACAATCTATTATTAAACTTCATATTTGCAATAAATGCGACTCTGTATTATTTGTAAATAGCATTTGTGAACACTGTGGTTTTTGAATTATCAGGCAGTGTTTAAAGAGTTGGTCTAATTGGCAGATTCAGTCTTACAAGGTCACCTGATTTGTTCCTTTTTCTTCATCAGAATATTCCCAAGCCACACTAGAATGTTTTTAAAGACTCCCAAGGACATTTCAGTCTTTGTGATAATCTGTTCTGTAGAGGCACTTGTAATCCTCAAAAAAAAAATGTTCATTTGTTCAGCAAATATTTACAAAGCCTGTGCATTTGAGAATCTGGTGGGGAGAGATGGTGGTGGAATACAAAGATGCATGATAGTTTGTCTGCACCCCTTAAGGAGTGAGCAATTTTAAAACAGGCTGTTAAAAAACGAACAGGCTATATCCATGCACAAATAATTTATGATACAAGGAATGCATAATGCCATTTGTTAATGGTGATAATCAGGAGGGCTTCATGGAAAACTTTACTGTTTGGATTTTGAATGAGGATTTGAATTGGCTGAGATGGGAGTGGTTGGTTGGACTTTCCTAGCCAAGGGAATAGCTGGAGTGAAGGCCAGGAGGTGGAAGGTGGAGGGGCATATTCTGGAAAGGCCAAGCTTCTGTCTGCTCGAGCCAGAGATGGTGTGTACAAGAGAAAGGGCTACAAGGCAGACAGGGGAGACCTGCATGCTGACTTTGGGCTTTATCATTATGTCTGGAAAAAGCGCTAGTGATCAGTGTTTCTGTGATGAGGAGGGAAAGGGGGTGAACAGCAAGAGTGCCTGCTTATGCTGGCTTACTAGTTTCCAGGGAGATCCAGTCCTGATGGGATCAAGTTCTTGAACCAGTCAGTGGCAGTTAGTTTGAATGAACTCCCAAAATGAGCAAGAGTGGTGGATATTTGAACAAAATGGGTTCCACTACGAAGGGAAAAAGTGAAACAAATGATAGGTAAATAGGCAACAGCTATAGCCACTGCAGTGGTATAATGCACCATAGGTAGAAACAACAGCTCTTAAATAAAAGGAAGACAATGATCGTCAAAAATATGTATTGTTAAAAAAATCTGTTGTCAAAATATTTATTAAATATGTATGGAATAAGCCATAAGGAAATTTGAATGGAAAAGTTAACTAACTCGAGTATCATTGTGGCAGTGAGTCAGATGTGGCTAAACTGTTTCTGTACCTGTGATCCCTTGGAATTGCAGATCAAGTTCCACAATTTGAGAAAATGTATAAAAAGAAAAAGCCACATAAAATAAAAATGCATGAAATTATAAGCCATTTAAATGTTAGTGTTATGAAAAATTTATTGTGAATTTTAGCTTCTTGGCCCTAAGTTTAATTATGTAACTGTTTGGGAAGGATTTGCTTTTTAGTAAAAATCTGTACTTTGACTCACATGAAAGGTGGCAGCCACTGGATGAAGATTTTAGAGAAGTTAAGCTTAATACACTATATGCGTATATTTAACATGAACTCTTCAGGAAGTAGTTTAAATATGAGATCATCAAGAGCTTTTAAAATATTATGCCTAGAACTGTTGTCAGACCCAAGATAACACAGCTGGTAAAGTGCTTGTTTGGCTCCCCACCCCCAGCGTATGTGGCACAGTTGCAAATGTGTTTTCTCACTTTGGTAGTGGAGACATTTGTAATGACTATTCTCATTTGAATCTTCATACTTAAGCCATGTGATTTAGTGTCAAACAAGGTAATGTCCTCCTGTACAAAAGACTCTGACTGCCGAGAGCCAAAGAGAACAAGGGAGTCGCAGTGCTTGCGGAGTTGGAGGGAAATGGGTAAATTCGTGACCTTTGAACTAAAATTCTTGTCTATGACTATTTAGAATAAGGATTCCAAATCTGTTGGTGTCTAGAATAAGGATAACTTTCTCAAGCCAAAGTGTTTTAATTGGAGGCAGGATTGCTGAATTTCTAGTAGTGTAGTCATTTCAAGAGAGCGTGATAACCTCAGCTGTCTCTCGGTGAGGGCTGGCTGCCACTAACACACTCACCTTTGCATTTCGAGAGCAGTCCCAGGGCATCTGGAGGATCTGAAATCCTCTCTTGATCAAACTTTGTGAGCAACTGGCTTAAGAAATGCCGTCAGTTGTTGGGTGGTATTCGAAAAGCCGTTTGAGCAAAATTCAGTCATAAACATGGAAAGTATATGTTTACTTGTTAGCAAGGCTATCTTATTAAATGGTAAAGATTTTTTTCCCCTTTCTGTTGAATTTTAAGTAGTTGATTCCTTGTGAACTGGTCTCCTAGCACTGAAGAAAGAGACCAGTTGCAATAGTTTTAAATGATAGAGATCAGAAGTCAAAGAGAGAAAATTTGTTTCCTAATGTGTAAATGATAGAGTTAGTTGCCAGTTCATCATTGCACTGTCAGATACTGCATAGGTGCTACATGTGTGATCTTGCCTTGCTCTTCTATCGCAGGAAGAACATTTTAATAAAAGTCATCAAAATATTGATGCTTTTGGAATAGATTTAAATCAATACAAATTTGCCAATGTGAGTAAAGTCTATTCAATAAAAAAACCCTCCGGAAGTCTGCACAATAGGTTGTTTTCACTTAGCAGGTGATGATTTTGATCTTCAGAGAAACAAACAGCCTTAGAGGTACACTTTTATTTAGCAGAGCATTGCTGGTAAAGAAGAGGAGATCTTGGGAGTACTGAGATCTTTGGAAGGATCTTCAGAGAATTAGGTTAACATTCACAGCTATGGATGACTGTAGACCAGGATTTAGGGTCAGGGTAGATGGATAAAGTATAATAGGTTTAGGGGATTGGAAAGTCAATGCTGTTTTCTCGTTGAGAGTCTCAGTCTATAATAACAGTGTGAATTGTGAATGCAGCATTAATATTATGGGAGCAGATACTTCTTAAAAGACTCGTCAGTACAGTATTTTAAAAAACTGAGAAGAAATTTAAATCTTTACAAAAGACTGTTGAAGATCACAACAGTGGAAATATTACAAGGTCCTAATTTAAAGGCTCCCTTTACGCACATTTGCTCAAAATCTCATTGTTCATAGAGGTTGCTCACCTAAAATCTTTTCTTTCTTGAACTCTCATTGATGTTGATTTTTCTCTGTTTCTTCCTCATTGTTTTCTTCCATTTAACAGGATGCCTTGTTAGTCTTCTGTTGAAATCAGATTCTTGTATTAAAGCTAACCATTTCTGACTCCTTTCAAGTTACTCAGTTCTATCGATTTCAAATATTGATAATAATAATTAAAAAGAACCCAAGCCCTGGAGTCAGTGAGACAGGCAAAGAAATACTCTGAGAAGCTGGGCTTTGGTGGGGGTATGTGGGCGTGTAGATGTGTTAATATTTTCCCTTTGTTTCATGCAGTTACCTTTATGATATAATAATGTGTGTGTATGTATGTATGTGTATTTGCCCAAGACAGTACTTATCTCAGTAGGTGCTTGTGAATGTATGTTCACCAATACATGTGATGATACTCCTATGTACTTGGAATACCTAAAAAGAATCTTTTCTTCTTTTCTAAAGAAAGGTGGACTTTTTGTTAAAAATTTATTAAGTGATTTGATATGATTGGGTCAGCTTTTGTGGGAGAGATGATAAAGATCTATTTTCATAGTGTTTTCAATTTCTGTAACCTCTTTGAAAGTTTACTTACAATTTCAATACTTATAGACCTCTCAGAATTGAGTCTTAGCTTATCTGTAATCCTAAAGCTTTGAAGTTGTCCAGTTTTGAAATTGTTTTTTCTTAAGGAATTTTGAAGGTTTTGCTCCACATAATAAAAGAATGATCTCAGTCGCTGGCATCATGGCATAGCTGTTAAAGCCACGATCTGTGACTCCGGTATCCTTTATGGGTGCCAGATAGTGTCCCAGCTGCTTCACTTCCAATCTAGCTCCCTGCTAGTGGCCTGCAAGAAGCAGTCAAAGATGGCCCAAGTATTTGGGCCCCTGCCACCCATATGGGAGACTCAGAGGAGGCTACCTGCTTCAGCCTGGCCCAGCCCCTGCTGTTGTGGCCTTCTGGGGAGTGAACCAGTGGATGGAAGATCTCTGTCTCTGTCCCTCTGTCTCTCTGTCTCTGTGTTTCTCCCTCTTTCTCTCTGTAACTCTGAATTTCAAATAAATAAGTCTTAAAGAAAAGAACTCAAACTTTGGCAATTCATTGAAAACTTTGGAAGTTTCCCACTTTCATGTCTGTTACTAGTCCTGAGGATCTGCTATGTTAGAACTATCTCCCAAGAACAGAGATAATCCCTGTAATACCTTTTATAGTCTAAGCTTTCCCTGTCTCTCCTCACATTGTTGTTCTGAACGAGTGGGCATGAATTTTTTAGAAATGTGTTAATTTGATTAGCTCCAAGTAGAGGGCATTGTAACCTGCTACTGGTGACTGGTAGTTTTCTTCCTCTCCCACCCCCCTTCTTTTCTCCTGAAGTGTACATATTTCTGTTTGGGGATTTTTCCAGTTATGATTCATAGCTGGATGGATCACCCTCTCAGTATGCAGTGTCCTTTATAGTCTCCCTCAAAATGTCAGAAGTCATCTACCACTCATAATGGAATTCTCAACCATGTGCTTCAAAATGGCTTAAAAATCACAAATATCAAACATTGATCCCAATACTTAATTGTTGATAGGTCCATTACTGTCAGTTATACAAATTCTGCCAGCCCCTGTGGGTCAAGATCATTTGTCAGGACACCAGATACATGGCAAAAAATAGGCTTCAGTGTATTAAACATCACTGCTTGCAGCACATCTTTTAATCAGGCTAGCTATTTAAGACTTCCATTGGTCAAGAAAGCTTGTAGTACAGTTGACTTGTGTGTATTGCCCACGTGTAAATATAGCTTGCACACTAGCCTCTTTTGGCCTAGACTTTAGACAGTATGCCTGTGAAAAATGTGTTAACAGTGTACTACAAAGATTCTCTTACTTTATGGTGTTGGAGATTTTTGCAGACACAAAGAGCTTTTGTTTTTGTCAATTACATCTATGATTACTATGTTCGAAATTAAAAGTAAGGAAATCTAAAAGTATTAACTAATCCATATAAAACAACAATAAATCTGTTAAATATTGAAGTATGCAATACATTTTTATGACGGATAACTTTTTTTCCAAAACCAGATAATATTAGAAGAGTGGCACTATTTTACATTTTTGGAATTCTTTTCAGTGCTGAGTTCATTAGAAGGCAGCTGGATTCTCTTATCTGCTTCTGCATCCCATTCGTTATATACTTTATTGGTTTTGCTGAAATATATGAAGAATATCTGGACATTCATGAATACATACTATTTTGATAATGTTTTGAAATAATTCTAGATATTTTCTTAGATAGTCCACCAAAATGTGGGATATGGTAGTTTTGTAAAGATTGACTGCAATGCAGAATCATAAACCATGTCAGTAAGGATTTATTGTTATTAAAATACATCAGTTTATCTTTTACTTTGTATAGATCTTTTACTTACACATGCCTTTTTGTACCATTGGAAAATATTTGTTCATTGTATTATTCAGCTCCTACAGATATAAATATAATCATTGTTATCATGATCACTGATCTCATTAGAATAGTCTTCCACTATTGTGAAGCTGTTAAGCACACAGTGTCATACAAGTTTCCCCAATTTTTAATATTTGCTCCAGTAGTATCATTGACACCAAACAGCTGTCAGTTATTTCACTTGAAATGATAGTCTCAGTTTGCAAAGTGTCTGCCAAATACCCATATCTCAGTACCCATATTCTGTACTTGCTCTTTCAGGTCAACATGGTAGTCCATGCGAAACAGCACTGAGTTATTTTCAAATTGGAGCTCACACAGCTGTACCAATGCTTTTCCTTGGGTAAAAACTCCATACAATGCAGAAGTGTGAAAAAAGGGACTCATACCCCACCTCTGTTTACTAGAACTCTGGTTTGGCTGTGCATTTTTCTATACATTTTTCTAGTCACAAAGCCTGAATGTGTATGTATTTTTTTAAAAAATTAAACCACCCAATAAATACTGTCTTGCAATATGTTTTGAAAACATAACAATTTTATATGGGCATCTTACCACATCTGTTCATGGGTATACCTCATTCTTTTTAACAGCAATCTATAATTTGATAGAAAGTGTATAACATTGATTTTTTTTATTTAGGTGTTTCACCATTGTTAGCTGTTTGTGTTTTTAGCTTTTTGATATTTATGATGCTGTAGTGAACATCTTTGTACTTATAAGTTTATAGATATTTCTGTAATGGAATTATTTGGATATATAGGTATTATTTGTATAGGTGTTCTGTAGTGGAATTGTTTGTACACATTTAACATTTTGGGAGACAGCATTGTCTTAAAGTTCATGAACTTTGCATAGTCAGACATATTTGATGTTGAATTTCTGAATTGCCATTGGTTTACCCTATGACTTTGGGAATGTTACTTAATATTTTTTGCTTACGTTGATCATGTAAAATGGAGGCAGCGTTATTGTGTTGAGCATTATTAAGTTAAATGAAATCTGACATCACTGAAGTGTTTAGCATAGTGCTTGGTATGTAGCAAATGCTTTGTTAGTGGCAGTTATTATTAGAAGCACTGATCAACCTTAATTTGAATCAGGAGGAGGTAGGAGTCATATCCAGATTGTACTATTAGAGGTGTGACCTGGGGCATATTCTGTAATTCTTCAAGCTTGCTTTCATTTGCAAAATGAGCGAGTTAGATTAGGTAAGTTCTTGTGATTTTTCCAGGTCTGCAATGTTTGCTTCTTTGACAGGTTTCCTAGTTATGAGACTATTGGTAGTAAGATACTTTCCCTCAAGTAGTTGGCTTTCCTCTCTCCCTCCCCCCATCAATATGATAAGTTGTTATGATGACTTCTAGTCTAGGAATTAAAGGTATCTTTATCCATTGTAGAAGATTATAAAAGGTAGCTAAAATATAAATAATCTCAAAATTTTATTTTAAAATAGATTTTTGCTCTCATAGGCTTAGACTATGTATGTATCTCTTTTTTTTTTTCTGTTAAATCCTTTATACCATAGTAGATCTTAGATGTGTTAGGAATGGATCAATTCAAAGAAGACTATAAATATGGTATCTTATTATTGTCACAATCATTGTATTCTGATCCTTTTACTTGATTTATTATGAGTTTCTCTGATTATTACTTTTCTTTGTCCAAGCAAGAGCTTAAGTGTCTATTATCGATATTAGGCTTCTTGATGAACATTGACATTTTACTAGTGTTCTTACTGATTAGAGTGACAGTCCCATGACCTTTTAAAAAACAGTAAACTTGACAAAAATAATGATCCTTAAATAGAAAGCTCTGAGGTGTGTGGTTAAGGCACATCTTTGTTTAGTGATAGATTTTATGTAATTGATAGTGTTTTCTCAGCTATACTTTTATAAAACAGAATGCTTTCATATAAAGCTAGTTGGTCTCTGATGTGGACAATTAGTCACACTGGCAGAACTAAAATAATTCTGAGATTTATAAACATAATACTATCTGTTTTCAGATCATTATATTTTTTTTTTACTGAAACTAAGCTATATTGATAATAGATGGTTCTTGAGTTTTATACCCTGAAATAATTATAGGAACTTAAACATGACTAATTTTCATGAGAATATTCTCTGGAATTATAACTTAATTCATCCTAATTCATGGCTTCACTGTTAGCAAGGTGTGTTTTGGTTGCCTGTTGATCAGTCGATTCTAGTTACAGTCTTAACATTTGTACTTCTTTGAATAAGTTAATTATGTTCTTTCTCTCTCCCCTTGGTTATTTTGAGCTCAGGGAGTTGAGTTGTCTTTGTCATTAATAAGAAAGTATAATATTGTGAGCCACAGGGAGCTGGACCAGTAAGGTCTCTTAGAGCCCTTTAATTCCATAATGTCCTTGATCTGATGAAGCCGCTCAGTAAATCTCTTCACAATTTCCATGACCAAGCCATCTGCCTGCATTAAAATAAATCAAATCTGCTTACTCCTTCAGTGTCTAACAAATATTCTATAAACTGATGATGATGAAGTCCATGAACACAAAAATAATTTGCAATTTTCAGCACTTCCTCTTCAGTTCTCAGCTCAGATTTCTTGACAAAGTGGAAGTTGGATTGCTAGCTTTGTCTTTGGCCTGAGTAGAGAGTATTGAAACTCTTTCCCCTAGTCGTTTTCATTGTGTTTATCCCAGCTTTGCAAAGTGAAGATGCTCCTAAATAATGTCTTTTTTATTTTTATTTTTTGACAGGCAGAGTGGACAGTGAGAGAGAGAGAGACAGAGAGAAAGGTCCTCTGTTGCCGTTGGTTCACCCTCCAATGGCCGCCGCAGCTGGCGCGCTGCGGCCAGCGCACTGCACTGATCCGAAGCTAGGAGGCAGGTGCTTCTCCTCGTCTCCCATGGGGTGCAGGGCCCAAGCACTTGGGCCATCCTCCACTGCACTCCTTGGCCATAGCAGAGAGCTGGCCTGGAAGAGGGGCAACCGGGACAGAATCCGGCGCCCCAACAGGGACTAGAACCCGGTGTGCCGGTGCCACGTGGTGGAGGATTAGCCTATTGAGCTGCGGCGCCGGCCTTAAATAATGTTGAAACTTTGCAAAGCCTTTACTTGTCCTTCTACTTCAGATGTGTTTGCTAAAATTAGGTAGTCACACACATATCTTTATTAGTTTTCTATATGACAATTCACGTGTGTAAACACACACATACAAGTGTGTGAATATGTTTATGTATAAATGCCAGCCAGACTGATTTTTTTTTTGGTCTGTTCCTAGGTTTCCAATATGGTCCAAACCTTGGGGACTGTGTCACATGTGGTATATTAGTATGTGATCCCATGATCCATTGAAGGCAAAAATAGTTCTTATTTTGTCTTCACATCTGAAAACCATTGCATCTTTGAAATCTTTCTTCTCAGTGATCTTATTATCCTTTCATCATCAATGTCTTAATTTTTGTCTTTATCATTTTACATTTAAAGTATCTCATCCATTTCCCAGCTGGTCTTTTTCCATTGCTTACCTGTTACACTCTACTAAGTTAAGTTTCTGTCAGACACTGTTTCATTATGTTCCTCTCTTCCTTTAAAAACAATAACAATAGCAAACTTCAAAAATACCAAACACAGAAGTAAAAGATCTTTGCAATGAAAATTATGTAATTCTGATGTAGGAAATCATAAAGGACACAAAAAAAATGGGAAAATATTTCTTGCTCATGGATTGAAAGAATTAATACCATTAAAATGTCTGTACTGTCTAAAGCAATCTACAGGGCCAGTACAGTCCCTTTCAGAATACCAATGACATTCTTTTTCTTTTTTATCTTTTTATTTATTTGAAAGGCAGAGTTACAGAGAGAGGTAGAGACAGGGAGAGAGAGTTCTTCCACTGGTTCACTCCCTAGAAGGCTGCAATGGCCGGAGCTGAGCTGATCTGAAGCCAGGAGCCAGGAGCTTCTTCAGGTTCTCCCACGTGGGTGCAGGGGCCCAAGCACCTGGGCCATCCTCTACTGCTTTCCCAGGCCATAGCAGAGAACTGGATCAGAAGAGGAGCAGCTGGGACTGGAACCAGTGCCCATATGGGATGCCAGCACTTCAGGCCAGGGCTTTTACCTGTTGTGCCACAGCACCGGCCCCAACAATGGTATTCTTTATAGAATAAGAAAAAAAAATCTTAAAACTTCAGATGGAATCACAAGAAACCCAGAATAGCCAAAATGATCCTGAGGGGAGGGGGAACAAATCAAGCTGGAAGTGTAACAAAACTTGGCTTCAAAGCATACTGCACAGCTATAGTAATTAAAACAGTGTGGTACTGGCATAAAAACAGCACATAGCTCAGTGCAACAGAATAAAGAGCCTGGATAGTAATTCATACACATATAGCCAAATGAATTATTGACCAAAGTGTTTGGAACATACATTGGAGGAAAGATAGTCTTCAAAACATGGCGCTGGGAAAACTAAATATATATATGCAGAAAAATGAAATTAGATAACTACCTCTCTAAATACCTGAAAATCAACTCCAGATGGATCAAAGACTTTAAGACTGAGACTGAAATTGTTTGAGGAAAATGTAGGGGAAACACTTCAAGATATTGGTATAGGTGATGACTTCTTGGATAAGACCCCAGAGTACAGGCAACAAAAGCAAAACTAGACAAATGGGATTATAACAAACTCAGAAGCTTCTGCACAGCAAAGTGCAGACACTCAACAAGGTGGAAGAGAAGTATTTGCCCGCTACCTGTCTGATAAAGGAATAATGTCCAGAATATGTCAGCAACTCAAAAAACCTCAACAGGAGAACAACCAATCCAATTAAGAAATAGGCAAAGGACCTGCACAGATAGTTCTCAAAAAAGAAATGTAAATAGTCAACAAATATATGAAAAGTTGCTCAACATCACCAGCCATCAAGGAGATGTGAACAAAACCACTGTGAGGAATCACTTTACCCTGGTCAGAATGGGTATTATCCAAAAGACAGTGAGCAACAAATGCTGGCAAGGATGTGGAGAAAGAGGAAACTCTTATACATTGTGGACAGGAATGCAAATTAGTGCACTGGATAACAGTGTGGAGATTTCTTAAAAAAAAAAAAAACAAAAAACAAAAAACTAGAAATAGAACTGCCATTTGATTCAGCAGTCCCACTACTGGGTATATACCCAAAAGACAGGAATGTGTTGTCTCAAACAGATACCTGCTGCACGTTGTTTTTAGCAGTACTGTTCACAATAGCTGAAATACGGAATTAACCAAGGTGTCTATCATCAGATGAATGGATAATAGATATGGTTTATGTATACAGTAGAATATTATTCAGCTGTGAAAGAAAGAATGAGATTCTGTCATCTGCAGCAAGATGTTTGGAACTGGAGGACATCATACTGAGTACAATAAGCCACAGATAAATACTGCGTGTTCTTCCTTATATGGGGGAACTAAAATTTTATATGTTTATAGATATATATATACATATATACATACATATATACATAAATATATACACACATATGTGTGTAAATAAAACAACTCAAGCCTGAACACAGAGTGTTGATTACTAGAGGCCAGGAAGGGTAAGAAGGATAAAATTATTGGATTAAAAAACAGTAGGGGAAACTGGGTGTGGTTCATTTACTGTGGCAAATATACTAATATAAAATGTTAATAGGGAAAATGGGGTGAGGGATATATGGGGACTCTGTAAGACTACTTTACAGTTTTTGTTTGTGAAGTTAGAATTAATAAAAAGGAAAAAAAAAAACAAAAAATAAAGGATGAATTGCACAATTCTTAGAGTATTATTCAGTGTTCTTTTTACCTTTCCATTATTCCCACCTAACCTGTTTCAACTGCCCCTCTATTAACATTCTGCTCATATCTGCCTTTTTCAGTGTGTTACTCTCATTTCCAAGCTGCTTCTGGTTACTCTAAAATACCTCCCCCTCTACTCTTGATATCCTGCATAATCTTCCAGCCCAGTTCAGGGCTGTCCTCTGAGGCTGTCTTGCAGGTTAGCCTGAATCCCCTGTAAGAGATCGTCACAGTTTGTGCTGCTCCTTGAGTATCCACCTCCACACTGCTGTGCTTTGTTGTCCTGCACTTCCTTGCAAGTGCAGAGGGATGAGAACTATATACTGGCCATGTGGAAGGTGCTTCACTTAATGAGTAAATGGATGAATGTTAGGTCTTTGTGTTTTAGAAGCCTTTTGTCTTGTGGTGGGGGTAATAGACAAATTAATATGAATTTTAAAAGTGTAGTTTATAATAGATATGTCTTATTCTCCAAAAATAAGACAGTCTTTTGTGCTGTAGGCTGAAATTACATTTCACTTGTGTTCTAGTATTTTTATCCTATTCCTTTCTATGAACAAAGTTTATAGTAGCCTCCTCCTGTCTTCTAACTTGCTCCTGCTGTCTTTCTATAATTTATACTCAGTTAATTCTGTTGAAGAGTGCTAACTTACATAATCAGTCTTTTTCTTTGGTTTTGATGTAATGTTTATTACAAAAGGCCATTGTGACAGGGACTAAAAAATTTCAGAAGTGTGATATACTCAAAGAAATGTGGAAATCTTAAAAGTGCTACTGGGGTCAGCGCTGTAGCATGGAGGGAAAAAGCTGCCGCCTGTGGTGCTGGCATCCCATATGATTGCTGATTCAAGTCACACCTGCTCTGCTTCTGATCTAGCTTCTTGCTAATGCACCTAGGAAAGCAATGGAAGATGGCCCAAGTGCTCGGGACCCTGCACCCACCTGGGAGACTTAGGAGCAGCTCCTGGCTCCTAGCTTCGGATTGGTCCAGCTCCTGCTGTTGTAGCCATTTGTGGGGTAAACCAGTGGATGGAAGATCTCTCTCTCTCTCTTCTCTAACTCTGCCTTGCATATAAATGAATAATTAAATCTTGAATGCTACTTAATGAATTTAAATGACTGTACTTGTGTAATCATCTTCTAGATTTAAAGACAGTATCACTAGCAAACCCCATCATCCCCTAAGGACCACATTATGATTTCTAACACCGGGAACTAGTTCGCTTGTTTTTGAGACTTAAATGAACAAAAGCATTAATATCCATTAAGCTTTTAAAATTCAACCGAGTTTGGGGCCGATGCTGTGGCATGGTGGGTGCTGGCATGCCATATGGGCACCAGTTAGAGACCTGGTTGCTCCATTTGTGATCCAGCTCTCTGTTGTGGCCTGGGAAGGCAGTAGAGGATGGCTCAGATCCTTGGGCCCCTTCACCCACGTGAGAGACCCAGAGGAGGCTCCTGGCTCCTGGCTTCAGATTGTCTCAACTCTGGCTGTTGTAGCCATTTAAGGAGTGAACCAGCAGGTGGAAGACCTCTCACTCTCTCTCTCTCTGCTTCTGCCTCTCTGTAGCACTGCCAAAGAAAGAGAGAGAGAGAGAGAAAGGGAGAGAGTAAGGAAGGAAACCTGGTTCATGTGATTTTGCTCCATTTTTGTGTAACTGTGGTTTGTTCATCTTTATTGCAGTATAGCATTTCATCATAGGAAAACACCATCGAATGAATTTACCATACTGCTGATAGATATTTGAGCTGTTTCCATTTTGGCCTATAATGAGTAATGTTGTTTTGAACTTTTTTTTTATTAGTAAACTATATTTTCTGTTCCAATTTCTTTTTTAAAAAAGATATTTTTTATAAACAGAGTTAGAGGTAGAGACAGAGAGTGAGATCTTCCATCTGCTGGTTCACTCCGCAGATGACTGCAGTGTCTGGGGCTGGGCCAATCTGAAGCCAGCAGCCAGGAGCCAGGAGTCTCTTCCAGGTCTCCCACCTGGGTGCAAAGGCCCAAGGATTCAGGCCATCTTCTGCTGCTTTCACAGACACATTAGCAGGGAGCTGGGTCAAAGAAGAGCAGTTGGAACTTGAAACGGTGCCCATATGGGATGCTGGTGCCACAGGCAACAGCTTTAGCTACTGTTCCACAGTGTCAGCCCCAGCTTTGAACATTTTTTTATGTGTCTTTTGATAAATCTCAGAATCCATTTCTCTTGGGTATATCCCAAGAAACATGTTGCTTGCATTTAGTGTAAGAACTGTCATTTCTTTCCCTAAGTGGCTGTGCTGCTCTTTACTCCTTCTAGCAGCATGTGAGAGGTTCAGTTCCTCTGTACTTCAGTATTAGAATGTGAAGATTTCTAAGATACTGATGAAATGCCTGAAATCAATTTTTTTAACTTTTATTTAATAAATACAAATTTCCAAAGTACAGTTTATGGATTACAATGGCTTTTTCCCCTCTATAACTTCCCTCCCACCTGCAACCCTCCCATCTCCCGTACCCTTTCCCATTCCATTCACATCAAGATTCATTTTCAATTATCTTTATATACAAAAGATCAATTTAGTCTATATTAAGTAAAGATTTCAACAGTTTGCACCCACACAGAAGCACAAAGTGTGAAATACTATTTGAGTACTATTTATAGCATTAATTCACATTGGACAACACATTAAGGACAGAGATCCTACATGAGGAGTAATTGCACAGTGACTCCTGTTGTTGACTTAACGAATTGACACTCTTGTTTATGACGTCAGTAATCTCCCTAGGCTCTTGTCATGAGTTGCCAAGGCTATGGAAGCCTTTTGAGTTCGCTGACTCTGATCTTATTTAGACAAGGTTATAGTCAAAGTCAAAGTGGAAGTTCTCCCTTCAGAGAAAGGTACCTCCTTCTTTGATGGCCCTTTCTTTCCAATGGAGTCTCACTTGCAATTTTTTTTTTTTTTGCCAGAGTGTCTTGGCTTTGCATGCCTAAAATACTCTCATGGGCTCTTCAGCCATATCCAGATGCCTTAAGGGCTGATTCTGAGGCCAGAGTGCTGTTTAGGACATCTGCCAGTCTATGAGTCTGCTGTGTATCTGACTTTCCATGTTGGATCTTTCGCTTCCTTTTTTATTCTATAAGTTAGTATTTGCATACACTAGTTTTGTTTATGTGATCCCTTTGACTCTTAATCCTATCAGTGTGATCAATTGTGAACTGAAATTGATCATTTGGACTAGTGAGATGGCATTGGTACATGCCACCTTGATGGGATTGAATTGGAATCCCCTGGCATGTTTCTAACTCTACCATTTGGGGCAAGTCAGCTTGAGCATGTCCCAAATTGTACATCTTCTCTTGCTCTTATTCCCATTCTTATATTTAATAGAGATCACTTTTCAGTTAAATTTAAACACCTAAGAATAATTGTGTGATAATTACAGAGTTCAACCAATAGTAATAAGTAGGAAAAAAAACCTAAAAGATATAAAGTATTAAGTTGTTCATCAACATTCAGGACAAGGGCTGATCAGGTCACTATTTCTCTTAGTGGAAGTTCTCTTCTCCCTTCAGAGAAAGGAACCTCCTTCTTTGATGGCCCTTTCTTTCCACTGGGATCTCACTTGCAGAGATCTTTCATTTAGGTCTGTTTTTTTTTGTTTGATTGTGTTTTTATTTATTTATTTTTTTTTTGGCCAGAGTGTCTAGGCTTTCCATGCCTGAAATACTCTCATGGGCTCTTCAGCCAGACCTGAATGCCTTAAGGGCTGATTCTGAGGCCAGAGTGCTATTTAGGTCATCTGCCATTCTATGAGTCTGCTGTGTATCCCGCTTCCCCAGAATAATTGTGTGATAGTTACAGAGTTCAACCAATAGTATTAAGTAGAAAAAAAAACTAAAAGAGGTAAAGTATTAATTTGTTCATCAACTTTCAGGACAAGGGCTGATCAAGTCACTGGTTCTCATAGTGTCCATTTCACTTCGATAGGTTTCCTTTTTGGTGCTCGGTTAGTTGTCACCAATCAAAGAGAACATATGATATTTGTCCCTCTGGGACTGGCTTATTTCACTCAGCATGATGTTTTCCAGATTCCTCCATTTTGTTGCAAATGACTGGATTTCATTTTTTTTTTTTTACTGCTGTATAGTATTCTATAGTGTACATGTCCCATAATTTCTTTATCCAGTCTGCTGTTGATGGGTATCCATGTTGAGTGGATTTTTTTTTAAGTTATTTCCAATTTATTTCTATTATAAAGCTACAAGCAATACCAGTTTACCACATTTGTGTATTAAGATGACAATAGTATATATTTTAAACAGTAGCACTGCAGCAATAAAGAAGATTGTGAGTACTTTACATTGTTTTTAAAAAATTTCTTGATTGATTTGAAAAGCAGAGATTTTCTTTTTTTTATATAAAGCTTTTATTTAAAAAATATAAATTTCCAAAGTACAGCTTATGGATTACAATGGCTCCCCCCCACACAACTTCCCTCCCTCCCGCTACCCTCCCCTCTCCCGCTCCCTCTCCCCTTCTGTTCACATCAAGATTCATTTTCAATTCTCTTTATACACAGAAGATCAGTTTAGTACATATTACGTAAAGATTTCAACAGTTTGCCCTCACATAGAGACACAAAATGAAAATACTGTTGGAGTACTAGTTCTAGTATTAATTCACAATGTACAGCACATTAAGGACAGAGATCCTACATGATTTTTTTTAAAGAGTGGATTTTTCTGTAAGTTTTAAGTAGGGGTCTTGCTTCATGATTCTGCACGTGGAAATCCAGTTTTCCCAGCACCATTTATTGAATAGATTGTCCTTACTCCAGGGATTGGTTTTGGATCCTTGATCAAATATAAGTTGGCTGTAGATGTTTGGATTGATTTCAGGTGTTTCTATTCTGTTCCATTGGTCTATCCATCTGTTTCTGTACCAGTACCATGCTGTTTTGATCACAACTGCCCTGTAGTATGTCCTGAAATCTGGTATTGTGATGCCTCTGGCTTTGTTTTTGTTGTACAAGATTGCTTTAGCTATTCAAGGTCTCCTGTGTCTCCATATGAATTTCAGTATCATTTTTTTCCAGATCTGAGAAGAATGTCTTTGGTATTTTGATTGGTATCACATTGAATCTGTAAATTGCTTTTGGGAGAATGGACATTTTGATTCTTCCAATTCATAAGCATGAAGATTTTTCCATTTTTTGGTGTCCTCTTCTGTGAAATTAATTTAAATTAATGATTATAACAATACTCAAAAATACAGAAAAGCAAGTAAATGAGATAAAGAATCCATATTAAAATGGATGAAAAAATTTTTTCTGGGTGATAGAGATATCAAAGACAAATCAAACTGAAATATTAGAATTGAAGAATTCAATATGTTAAACACTACTAGGGAAAACCTTAAGAACATTCCTGATGAGAAAGATGAAAGACTAAGCTAGGAGACAAATTCTCAGCCAAAAGAAGAAGAAATTGGAAAAACTTAAAGTAGTTTTTGAGTTTTATAACTATCAAATGACTCAACATATGGGTCTTAGGAGTTCTTGAAGAAAGAATGAATTAGTAGGCCTATTCAGTGATAGAATGACAGAAACCTCCCCCAATATCAAGAAAGATAGAGACTTCTAAGTAGAGTAATCACATAGAACTACTAATAGACATGATCAGAAATGATATTCACCAGGACACATTATAGTAAAAATTTTCAATGACAAAAAATAAAAAAAATTCCAAAATGTAAATGAGAAAATGCAAGATCACCTTTAGAGGATCCCCAGTTAGACTAACAGCTGATCTATCCTCATAAATCCTATAGGCTAGGAGACAATAGGGAGTCACAGTCCAAGTCCTAAAAAAAAAAAAAAAAAAAAAACCTGCCAACCCAGAATACTGTACCCAGCAAGTCTCTCATCTATAAATGAAGGTGAAATAAAAACCTTTCAAAAAAAACAAATTGAAAGAATTTATCACCACTTGTCCAGCCATACAAATGATAATTAAGGATGTGCTTCATGTAGAAACAGAATGATAGTCATCATTATGAAAGAAGATGAAGGTAGAAAATCTAGTAAAAGTATGAAGTAAATCCAAAGCAAACAATAGGAATATTTATGGAAAAATGGAAGGACCAAGTTGTAACTTATTAATAATAACCTTGAATGTAAATGGCCTAAATCTCTAATTTAAAAGATACAGACTAGCTGAATAGATTAAAAAACAAAACCCTGTGCCGGCGCCGTGGCTCAACAGGCTAATCCTCCGCCTTGCGGCGCCGGCACACCGGGTTCTAGTCCTGGTCGGGGCACCGGATTCTGTCCCGGTTGCCCCTCTTCCAGGCCAGCCCTCTGCTGTGGCCCGGGAGTGCAGTGGAGGATGGCCCAGGTGCTTGGGCCCTGCACCCCACGGGGAGACCAGGAAAAGCACCTGGCTCCTGGCTCCTGCCATCGGACAAGCGCGGTGCGCCGGCCGCAGCGCGCCGGCCGTGGCGGCCATTGGAGGGTGAACCAACGGCAAAGGAAGACCTTTCTCTCTGTCTCTCTCTCTCACTGTCCACTCTGCCTGTAAAAAAAAAAAAAAAAAAAAAAAAAAAAAAAAAAAAAAAAACCCTTTATTTGCTGCCTACAAGAAACATACCTCACTAATAAAGATATGTGCAGACTGAAAGTGAGAGGATAGAAAAAGCTATTCCATGCTAACAGAAAATAAAAATGAGCAGGTATAGCCTCCCTAATACCAGACCGAGTAGACTTTAATACAAAAACTGTTAAAAGAGATGAAGAAAGGCATTATGTAATGAATAATAATCAATTCAACTGGAAGATTTGACTGCAGTAAATGTATATGCACTCAATACCAGGGTGCCTGTCTATTTAAAACAAGTGTTAATGGATATAAATGGGGATACAGACACTCCAGTACAATGAATATGAGGGAATACAACATCTCATGTTCATCAATGGGCAGATCAACTAGACAAAAACTCAACAAAGAAACAAAAGAGGTAATCTCCACTATGGACCAAATATACCTAATTGAACACACATGCTTCTGAATGAACAGTGAGTCATAAAATACATCAAAAAGGGAAATAAATTACTAGAAATGAATGAAGGTGACAACACAATGCATCAAAACTTATGGGATACAGCAAATCCGTGTTAAGAGGGAAGTTTATAGCAATTAGTGCCTATATCAAGAAATTGGAAAGGCATAAAATCAAATAATCTGAAAATGCATCAAGGACCTAGAAAAACAAGAACAAACCAAACCCAAAATTAGTAGGAGGAAAGAAATAATTAAAATTAGAGAAGAAATACAATTGAAACAAAAAAATACAAAAGATCAGTGAACTGAACTGCTGGTTATATGAAAAAAAATGATACTTCATTAGCTCAACTAATTAAAAAATTGTAGAAGATCCCAATTAATAAAATCACAGATGAATCAGGAGATCTTACAATGGAAACCACAGAAATAAAAAGAATCATCAGGAATTAGTGCAAAGAGCTGTATGCCAATGAATTAGAAAATCTAGAAGAAAGGGATAGATTTCTGAATACCAAAATTGAGTCATGAAGACATTGAAAACCTAAATAGACTAATAACCAAGGCAGAGATTGAGTCAGTAATAAAGACCCTCCAAACAAAGAAAAGCCCAGAACCAGATTGTTTCACTCTGATTTCTATCAGACCTTTAAAGAAGAATTAATTCTGATTCTTCTCAAACTATTCAAAATGATTGAAAGGGTGATAATTCACCAACATTCCCTCTATGAAGCCAGTGTCACCCTAATTCTGAAACCAGAAAATGATAACAACATAGAAATGAAACTAGAGACCAATATCCCTCATGAATATACATGCAAAAGTCCTCAAGAAAATACTAGCTAATTGAATCCAACAGACATCAGGAAGATCATTCACCAGGACCAAGTGGAATTTATCCCTGGTACACAGGGATGGTTTAACATATGCAAATAAATAAATGTGATACATTACATTAACAAATTGAATAAGAAAAACACAATGATATAGCAGTAGATGCAGATAAAGCATTTGTTAAAATACAACATCTTTTTTTGATAAAACCTTAAGCAATTTGGTTATTGAAGGAATATTCCTCAACACAGTCAAGGCAACACACAACCCACAGCCAGCCTCACAGTGAATGGGGAAAAGCTGGAAGCATTTCCACTAAGATTTGGAACCAGACAAGGATGCCCACTTTCACTATTGCTATTAAATATTGTTTTGGAAGTTTTAGCCAGAGCCATTAAGCAAGAAAAAGAAATCAAAGGGATACAAATTGAGAAGGACGAAGTCAAAAACTATCACTATTTGCAGATGGCATGATTCTATATATAGGGGAACCAAAAGACTGCACTAGGAAGGAGACTGTTGAACTCATGAAAGAGTTTAGTAATGTTGCAAGATATAGTATCAGCAATAAAAATCAGTAACTTTTGTTTACACAAAAAATGTCATGGCTGAGAAAGAACTTCTAAGATCAGTCTCATTCACAATAACTACAAAAACAAATTGAATACCTTGGAATACATTTAATCAAAGAGGTGAAAGATCTCTACAATGAATATTAGAAAACATTAATGAAAAAATAGAAAACAAAAAAATGGAAAGACTCTTCCACATTCGTGGGTTGGAAAAAATATCATCAAAATGGTCATACTACTCAAAGCAGTTTACAGTTTCAGTGTGATCCTAATCAAAATTCCAAGGACATAATTCTCACATCTAGGAAAAATGATGCTAAAATTCATATGAAAACACAAGAGGCCCCAAATAGCTAAAGCAATCTTACACAACAAAAACAAAGCCTGAGGCATTAAATTACCAGATTCCAAGTCATGATTCAGGACAATTTTAATAAAAAAGGCCTGATATCGGCACAAAAATAGATATGTAGATCAATAAAACAGAATCTTTGACAGAGGAGATAACATCAATCTCTGGAGCAAGGACAGTCTCTTCAATAAATGGTGCCAGAAAAATTGGATC
This sequence comes from Sylvilagus floridanus, assembly GCA_949820135.1. NCBI lineage: Eukaryota > Metazoa > Chordata > Mammalia > Lagomorpha > Leporidae > Sylvilagus > Sylvilagus floridanus. The sequence goes on along the minus strand of OX463244.1, from coordinate 72,743,653 downwards.
TCTGTGTGCAGAAATATGAAACAAGACCTCTACCTTATACCTTATACAAAAATCAACTCAAAATGGGTCAAGAATCTAAATCTACAACCCAATACCATCAAATTACTAGAGGAAAACATTGGAGAAACTCTACAAGATGTTGGCTTAGGCAAAGACTTCATGGAAATAACCCCAGAAACACAGGTAATAAAATAAAAAATAGAGAAATGGGATTATCTCAAGCTATGAAGCTTCTGCACTGCAGAGGAAATACTCAACAAAATGAAGAGGCGTAAGACAGAATGGAAGAAAATATTTGCAAACTATGCAACTTGTAAAGGGTTAATATCCCAGGCTCTATAAAGAGCTCAAGAAGCTGAATGACAACAAATGAATCCATTTGAGAAATGAGCAAAGGCTTTGAACAGGCATTTTTCAAAGGGTGCAGTGCTAATGGCCAACAGCACATGAAAAAATGCTCAGAATCATTAGCCACAGGGAAATGCAAATAAAACTGCCGTGAGGATTTACCTCACCCCAATTAGAATGACTATCATACAGAAATAAAAAAAAAATAAGTGCTGGTGAGAATATGGGGAAAAGATACTGTAAGACACTGTTGATGGGAATGTAAACTAGTACAGCCATTACAGGAGACATTATGGAATTTCTTCAGAAATCTGAAAATAAATCTACCATATAACACAACCATCCCACTCTTAGGAATTTACTCATAGGAAATTTATTTCATAGCTTATGAAAGTTATCTCTACCCCATGTTTATGGCAGCTTAGTTCATGATAGCTAAGATGTGAATCATCCCAGATGTACATCAACTGATGACTGGATAAAGGGAATGTGGTATATATACACTATGGAGTTCTACTCAACCATAAAAAAGAATGAAATCCTGTTTTTTGCAACAAAATGACACAACTGGAAACCATTATGCTTAATAAAATAAGGCAGTCTCAAAATGACAAATATATGTTTTCTCTGATATGTGATGGTTAACAGAGTACAAAAAATGTGTAGACATGAAATGGACATTTTATGATTACCATTGTTAAGCCTTATACTCCTGCACAACTGTGATCTTTCTACTTTTTACTTGTTGAATATTATGGTTAGTGTTGAATTAAACTTGAATTTATAGAGTTGGGTAAAATTATTTCTGCAAAAATTAATGAGAAGAAAGGAGGGAAGGAGGTGTTTGGGGGAAGGAGAGAGAAGGGTGGGAAGTATGGTGATCTTCTTAGAACTCTATGGAATACATAAAATCTGTTTATATTAAATAAAGTTTACAAGTCAGTTTGTTTTGATATATTACATTATTTTTTAAATTTATCCCCATATATATATATATATATATATATATACACAAATCAGTGGCATTAAGTACATTCCAATGTTGTACAGCTATCACTACCATTTCCAAAACTTTAAAAAATCACCCCAAAGAGAAACTCTATCCATCAAACAGAAACTCCTAATTTCTGTGTTCTAGTGTGTGGTACCTTTTGATGTACTGTCTCTATAAATTTGCCTATTTTAACTACCTTATGTAAGTAAAGCATATAGTGTTTGTGCTTTACTGACTGGCTTATTTCAGTTATCATTGTGTTTTCAAAGTTAGTGTTATAGCATATTCTAGATCTTCATTGTTTTGAATGGCTTAGTAATCTTTCATTGTGTTTCTATACCATGTTTTATTTATCTGTTCAACTGTTGAAACCACTTAGGATGTTTTATTTATTTTTTGGTCAATTTTAAAATTAGGTGATGTGTGTACCTTTTCTCCCAGTGTTTGGTATAGGTTATTTTTTTTAAAGATTCATTTATTGAAAGAGTTACATAGAAAGAAAAGGAGAGACAGAGAGAGACAGAGAGAGAGAGAGAGAGAGACAGAGAGACAGAGAGAGAGAGAGAGAGAGAGAGAAAGAGAGAGAGAGAGGTCTTCCCTCCACTGGTTCATTCCCCAATTGGCTGCAATGGCCAGAGCTGCACCAATACGAAGCCAGGAGCCAGGAGCTTCTTCCAGGTCTCCCACATCGGTGCAGGGGCCCAAGGACTTGGGCCATCTTCTGCTGCTTTCCCAAGCCATAGCAAACAGCTGAATCAGAAGTGGAGCAGCGGGACTCGAACTGGCGCCCATATGGGATACCGGCACTGTAGGCAGCAGCTTTACCCACTTCACCACAGCGCCAGGCCCCTAGGTTTAAAAAATACTTTTGTCAGAATACTAGCACGTTATTGATTTATATGTGTTGCAAAATCTTCTTTGTGATTTGTTTTCTCATTCCCTTATTTTGTTGTCTTTTAAAGAACACAAGTTCTTTATTCTAATTGTTCCAGTTTTAAAGTTCTTTCCTTTTTTATGACTTACAAATCTTGGGTAGATATTCTTTGCCTGTTACTGTGTTATGAAGATATTCTCTGCTGTGTTCTACATGCTGTACTGTTTTACCTTTCATAGTCTGACCTGTAGTACACCTGGAATTGATTTTCTTGTGTGCAGGGAGTGTTGAGGGTCAAGGACTAAAAACTGACTTTTTATAATGGTTTACCTGTTTACCTGTATGTCTTGCCTTTTGGTTATGAAGGTCTTTTGATGTGGTCTTTCACTCTGTTTTATCATCAGGGTCTAGTGTGGTACATTGAACATAGTGAGATATTAGTAAATTCGTAATAATAATAGGCAGACCATGAAGATTCATCTCTCAAAAGACACAGAGGGGCCCAAACAGAATGTCATGTATGACTTTATTCTTAAGTAGTACTAATTCATTTTGTCTTCACAGAATTACTTTTTTCTCTCAGTTATTGTCTGGTATCTACCTTATCCTCCTCCTCTGTTGCTGTCACCGTCATCACTGTCACCTTCTTCTTTTAACATTATCTTCATCACCCAGACCTGAAAATGTCTTCAGTCTCATGATCTTAATTGTATAATTTCATGATCCCAAGGTGAAATAGTATTTTCTGGTTCTGTTTCTGAAGCAAGAAGATAGGCTTTAGAAACAAAAGAGCCACGGACCTCTGTTATTGGAAAGAAAATGAACCTTTTGCCCCTTGTTTTGCTTGCTTATGAAGTAGCAATTTTCAAACTTTCATTGTCATAATCTAATTATATGATTTCACTATAATTTCTTAAAATACTCCTTTTAGTTATTAATAATCTTTTATATTGCAGAGTCCCTTGCATCGTAGCACCACAGTCTACCTTTGCTTCATAGAAGAGTTTTCACCCTGAGGCTCAAAGATGGTTCTCAGAGATGTTCCAGAAATTTGATCTCAAAGCTAGGGTTGTTTGCTTTTGACATTTTTTTCTTGGGAGCAGTGTGCCATCAATGTTTTAAAGTATGGTCTTTTGTTTTTCAATACATTATTGAGAAACCTACTTTATATACACCACTGTGAGTTACACAAAGGTTGTCAATTTGGAGTGTGATTTTAAGGTGCAACTATAATTAGAATTGTTTCTGTTGTTACAATTTAGATATTTAAGTGACTCAGTAAAGGAGTATTTAGAGAATACTTGATAGGATCATGTGAAGAAATAGGAATGTAGATATGTTATAATTAAAGTGTCCAGTAGAAGATGATAAAGCCTGGTAGTTACAACCTTGTGCACAGCCAATTTTTTTTTTTAAGATTTATTTATTTATTTGAAAGAGTTACACAGAGAGAAGCAGAAGCAGAGAGAGAGAGAGAGAGAGAGAGAGAGAGAGAGAGAGGAGAGATGGGGAAGGGGAGGGGGAGAGGGAGAGAGAGGTCTTTCATCTGCTGATTCATACCCCAGTTGGCTTCAATGGCTGGAGCTGTGCTGAAGTCAGGAGCTAGGAGCCAGGAGCTTCCTGTGGGTCTCCCACATGGGTGCAGGGGCCAAGGACTTGGTTCATCTACTGCTTCCCCAGGCCATAGCATAGAGCTGGATCAGAAGTGGAACAGCCAGGACTCGAACCGGCACCCATATGGGATGCCTGCACTGCAGGTGGCAGCTTTACCCACTACGCCACAGTATTGGCCCCCCAACTTGGTTTTTATCTCAGCTGGTATGGCACAAAACCTTGGTTTCTTATATGTTCAGTGCTTTTAAAGATCAGAAGAGGACTGAAAATTTACTGTGATCTAATCATAGGAAGAAGAAGAAGATATAGGGGCATGTCTTCAAATTCAGGCTAATTTCCATTGTTTAGTCTGACAAACATGATTCATTATGATGGTATAGTGAGATGTTTTCTCTCTTGTACTGACCAATCCATTTGGTTCCTCGCATGCTATGGTTCTTGGGGTCTGCAGGATGGCCACTTTCAACATTGTTAAGAGTAAAGCATGGAGGTAGTGGCAGAGAACAGCTAGAGTCTGAGGCAGTGCTTTGACAGGGAGTGTGTGAGAGACCTGTGAGTGCTCTAATATCATGGTCAGGGAACCGAGAGAGCTTGCAGCTTGAATGAAGAAGTCTATCTGCAGGAATTTCAACATCTGTGTCCTACTTGGTTTGTGCTGCTGGGTGGCTTATAAACAACAGAAATTTATTTCTTAACATGTCTGGAGCATGACAAGTTGAAGCTTAATATAGGTTCAGTGTCTCACAAGTGCTTGCTTCCTGGTCATACAGACAGGTGGCCTCTTTGCTGTATTCTCACATGGTACAATGGGCAAAGGAGCTCCCTGGGCTTCTTTCATAAGGGCACCAATCCCATCAATGATAGTGCCACCTCCTGACCTCATCACCTCCTAGAGGTTCCCCTCTCCAAATCTCACCACATGAGACAGTCACTAGCCATCAGGACAAATAGCCAGGACCACAGTACCAGGATTGGGACCTTCCCCTACCCACCATTATTTCTATTTTACAACAGCAACAAAGAGAATAACCCTAGGGAGGGCCAGTCGTACCAGTCTGGGATCTGCCTGTCAAGATCCTTCACAGCAGGGGCTGGTGAAGAACAAGTGAACTTTGTAAGTGGTTTGTTGGTAGGAGGGGAAATGTGAGAAGTGGAAAGAAAATAAATCAGTTTGAAGGAAAATATACTGTGCTCCATTGCATGTACTTTTTTTCTAACAAAAAGAACATTATCTTATTGTTGTCTTCCTAATAAAACTAGGTTCAGGTATATGGCCAGTCTCATGGGATTTCAGATCTTCTGGCCAGGTACACCAGTCTCCAGCTCTGCCCTGATTTTTAACTTAAGCTTATGTACCAACATGACAGCAGATGTTTAAGCAGTCACACAAACTATACTACAGTGATATATTGAATCTCAGTAAATGATCTTCTCTTTCAAGAAAAGCCTCCTTATTCACTTGATCACTTAGAGTGCTTTAAAAAAATACTTGGATTTGTCATACTTTTTCTGACACTGAGGTGCCCACAGTGAAATGAATGTGGTTAAACAGCTTGGAACACTGGAGTTGAATAGGCTCTGGGGACATGTGCCAAAGAATGGCAAGCCAAGTTACCCTGCTTACAGTGCCAGCTCTGACATGCTTCAGTTCAGCTGCCGCCACCACCCCTGAGTGTGTGTCCAAATCACACATGTTTCTTCTCTTAGTGTCACAAGTTTCCAGTCTAGAGAGAGATTCCCATTAAGGTCATAGCTGCCAGTGTTGGGAACCCATCACCTACCATGCATTGCCTAAGCATTTTATTTACATGTTCCTGTTAATCTTTAAACTATGCCTATGAGATAGATGAGTATTAGTCCCATTTCCAGGTGAAACTATTGATGGTGCAATTGTATAGTACACTGCATTTTGGTGCCTAGAATTAAATGCCTGGATGATTAACTAAAGTAATATGGAGAGTGCCTAACACTGTTTCAGGAGCAGACAATCAGTAAGTGGATGGTATTTTCTCTTTTAAGCTCTGTTTGACTTTGTGTTGATTTTCTCTCTATTCTAGGGCCTAAATGGAGGCGAATTTGGGAAATGTTTATTGGAGCTGTGAGCTATCCTTATAAAGAACTGTAGAATCCTGAACATTGAAAAGCATTAGGACCTTAAGCATTTTGGCTCTCAAAGATAAACAGTAAACTGTAAAGTAAGGATGGGCAATTCCTACACAATTCTGAGGTTTTCCCCAGAGGACTTTCCTTTCCCACTTCCTATACTCCCCTGTGTCTCTGTCTTACTGATGCCTGTTTGGTCTGCTTATTGAGTAATATGACACTTAGCTCTAAAATCATTTAAAATTTTATTTTAATTTCTATCAAATAATTAGGTATGTCAGAAGGTTTATGTCATCCAACTCAAAGGGGGAATTCTTAAAAATATTACTGTTTATATGTTTGCGAGATTACTGGTTGGTAAGAAATTGTTCTTGGCAATTGTGTTTGACACTGCAGGTGATGGAAGAAGTCTATTCCTTGATTTTTGCCTTCATCGAGTTTATAATTTTAGAGGAGGGAAGGGTGGAAGCATTTTTGAATGCCTGCTAGATACCAGTCTTCAGCATGCATTAAATAATTAGCTTTTCCAACAACCATTATTTCCATTTTGTAAACAAGGAATACAGTGGCCACCAAGGTTCATGGTTTTCCAGTAACAGGTAATGTGGCTGGTTTCTAAAGTCCATCTTCCTGCCTCAGGAAACTGAACCAGAAAATATCATTTCACCTTAGTGACTCCCTACTCTTATTTTCCTGTGATCCTGGCACACAAGGCTTACTCTTTAATACCCAGCTTGGATGTCCCCTTCCATGTGAAGTCTCCCCTAGAGACAGCTTTTTATTTCTGTGTTTCCACATGAGTTTGTTCATAATTCTGCTTTTACCTCTTTAATTTATGCACTTATTTAAGTCACCTGTTCATTTCTTAGCCCGTGCCTCCTAAATGTTTGACTCATAAGTGACAACTGTATATGTAAGGCTAAATGTGCTGATGGAACAGGTGGGAGCTAGTAGAGTCCCAAGGCTATGAGTGGGATTTAGACTAGCACCAAGAAGTCTGGGCTCCCTTTGGCGGGGGTGTGGGTGGGTGGGGAGAGAGGAGAGGTGCAGGAGGGCTATGTTGGAAGTGGACTGGAAAGGAGCTAGTTACTGTTAGGAAGTAATGTGAGTTAAATTTAGATGCCATGGTTATTATTTCAGCTCTTTGAAAACCACCCCTAATGCTCTCACTCTTCTATTGTTTCCTCAAAATTAATTATCTTCTGGTAGCTATGGAAACTCATTTGGAGCTCTATTATGCATGTAATCTGTACACATTGAACTATTTGCTTCAGCATTCTAAATATTTTCCTGCATAGTCAATAATTCTATATTTACAATGTTCCTTTCCTTCTGGTGAAAATTGGATTTTTCCTTTGGATTTCTAAAGATGATTTTAAAAAGAATTAAGAATGACAGCTTGACTAATGAATTGCTATATATGACCATCATCTTTGTCAGTAGTGTTCATGCCATTTTTTTTGCTTGTATTGACATATTTCCAGGCAGTTTTTGCTTTGAAAAACTGAACATATGACATACACCATCCTGGTTTCCCCATCTTGCCAGCTCGCAGCTCCCCACATCCTTATTCCGGAGGTCTCCTACACTTCTGTGACTCCGGCCTCCAAGGATGACATCCTGCCTGGCTCTGGTCCAGGCTGTCGTCTCAACATGTTTGCAGCTCTCCTTGCCTGAGCTGCTGCTTATTATCCCACCACTAACCTTCCTGGTCTAATCTCAGACTAGGTTTCTTTTATGTCCCATCTCTCTCTGTCTCAGAAGAGTTTTGCACCTGTGTCCCAACTCACCTGGATGACCTAACATTTGAAGCATTTTAAAAATAAATAGAACAATTTTGGCCGGCGCCGTGGCTCAACAGGCTAATCCTCCGCCTTGCGGCGCCGGCACACCGGGTTCTAGTCCCGGTCGGGGCGCCGGATTCTGTCCCGGTTGCCCCTCTTCCAGGCCAGCTCTCTGCTGTGGCCCGGGAGTGCAGTGGAGGATGGCCCAAGTGCTTGGGCCCTGCACCCCATGGGGAGACCAGGAAAAGCACCTGGCTCCTGGCTCCTGCCATCGGACAAGCGCGGTGCGCCGGCCGCAGCGTGCTGTCCGCTGCGGCCATTGGAGGGTGAACCAACGGCAAAAGGAAGACTTTTCTCTCTGTCTCTCTCTCTCACTGTCCACTCTGCCTGTCAAAAAAAAAAATAAATAAATAGAACAATTTCACATTTCTAAAGTAAATTGGAGAAATAAATTGAAAAAGAGAATTTGAAATAAATAAATTGAAAAAGAGAAAGAGGCATCATCTAGAAACATGTTGATTACTGCTGATAAATAGCAAATATAATTGTTGATAAAACTCCAAAGAAAAAAAGTATGAAAGCACATCCAGGGAGATACACATTTTCTGTGTCCACAAACCTTTCCTGTTTAGCCTCTGAGTCTTCTTTCTCGTGTGAAAAATGGGAGACGTAACATCTGTGCCAGTGAGTGCTGACTTAGATGGTGAGATTGGCCTCAAATACCTGGTGCTTAGTAAGAACCTTTGACTCTTTCTCTCCCATGACCTTTGCCATTAAAAAACAACTTTAAAACTTTTTTTAATTAAATATTTATTCAGTGCCTTCTCTGTGCCAGAGAGAAAGACACCATCTGAGGTGGTAAAAAATGAAATAGCACTAAAACCTCTTCTTCAGTTCCCTGCTTCTTTCATTCACCTATACAACAGAGGTGTGTTAAAATTAATGTAAGTGTAATAAAATTATGTTAAGTACTTGAGCATCCTTAAGGGATGATAAACACACATTTTAAGTGTTTTATGACATTTTTGACTTTTGTTCCTGTCCTCTGTTCCATAGTGGATTTCTGATACCCTTTCAGTAGACAAGCTAGATTTTTATACGAGCAATTCTCTCCACTTCTAACTACGTGATTCCTTATTGCAGTAATACAAACTTTAATGATGTTGTCTGTAATGGTGATTGCTCAGTGTTGCCTATAGCACAGAGCCTTACCCAGGGATGTCTGTCAGGAAAGTTTTGAGGACTCAGAAAATGTGTATTTCCTTGGATGTGCTTTTACATTTATTTTATTCTTGGAGTTTTTTCAACAATTACATTTTCTGTTTATCAGTGGTGAAAAACATGTTTCCAGATAAAGCCTCTCTCTTTTTCAGTTTATTTTTATACTTTAGAAATGTAGTGTAAAATTGTTCTGTTTATGTTTAAAATACTTCAAATTTTAGTATTTACCAAATAAATATTTAACTTACAATATATGTGTGACTCATACACTTCCAAAGTACCTGAAAGAGCTGTATAAATAGGTATTTGTTGATTTGCTTCTGGGTTTGGTGTTGATAATTTCAAGGCAAAAGGGAGAGATTTCTACCTACTGCGGCTTCCTTGTGAAAATTTATGTACTGTCATCCAGTCCCGGAATTACAGATCCAGGCCATACCTTCAGTTTTCTGGTTTCTCTTCTGTGCAGGGCTCCTCCTTCCTTCTCATCCATTCTTGCATGTCCTAAAGAAAAAAGGTGATGTAACCTTTCCCAAACCACATAGTGTGCAAGTGGCAAAGTTTGGGTCAGAATCCAGGCCAATACTCTTTACAGTAACACAAGTAAAATAATACAGCTAAACAACATTCCAGTTATGTTTCTTTGTTGTTCAAGTGAATTTTTGCTCTTTTTAGGATCATGCATCAGTCTCTTCCTAGGATTTGTTGGTCTTTGTCACTCTACCTCAACAAAATATTGTTCAAGAGAAATGTACATGTACCATGAGTGTACACAGTTGTGTATACACAGTGGATGCACTTGTGCAGTTGTGGCAGGTCATTGAACACAGTGGGGCTGTTGCATGCACAAAATAGAATGCATATTAGATATGCTGCCCTTAGCCACTTTTATGTTGCTGTCATGCCCTCATATTCCAGATTGAGTAAGATGAAACAGAGAAGAAAATACTCAGATTTCATTTCAGAATCTGCAGCAGCTGGAGTGAACGTCAAACAGATGGGCTTTTCCACCCTGATTATCCTAACTTCCTAAATTTAGAAATACATGCTTTAAAAAAATGTAAATTACCCGCGGGGGTGGTGTAGCACATGCCAGGCAGCGCTAACGAGTGCAAATAGATGTCATCTGCTGACTTAGAGGAAGCTCTGCTCCCACTGCTGGCTCTCTGCTGTTTCGCTCCCTTTAGGTTTGTTTCATGCTACTTCTTTCCTTTCTGAAAATGTGGTGTGGATCCGTTTTTCACATGTAGATTAATATGATCTTAAACTGTTGAGTTGGATATAGTATCGTAAACCAAAACAGCGTTTAATCTGTCTTATTACTCAGTATTCCTTCAAACTGGTGGAACAGGACAGAAAAGAGGGACTTTAGATGAGAAATCTCTTGTACATTACCTTTGCTACTAACTAGCTGGGTGAAAATCGGTAGTCTCTAATGTACCTTTCATCACAAGTTACATGGTTCTTTGCCTTTGCAAGTTATCTGAATCTAGAGATAATTTTGAGCACTGTTGAGAATCTAACACATAATAAACATTTTCAAAAAAATTAATATATGTTGTTTATCTTAATTTTAATTAGCAATGTATAAATATATATATAAATACATAGTTTACTTAGAAATTTTTTAGGAACTGTTTTATGACTACTCTGCCCTGACTAGGATATACTACTTCTCTCCTGTGTCTTCAGTTGAGTAGACTGAACAATGATTTGAGGACATAAAAAACTATAGCCAGCAAATCAGGTTTGTTTATACAGGTCACCTTTCACTGGCATGTGAGTTGTGTGGAATAATGTGTTATAGAAGTGTCTGGATAGAAACACCTGTTATTTGAGTGTTCTAAGAGAAAATCGTGCAAGACAGTGTGAGTACATCACCAAAGGATGTGGAGTGATCAGGTTTGCTAGATGAGTGGCCAAAGAAGCAAGTCCTGGCGATTCATCTTGTGTGATGACCGGACGGGGGGGGAATGGGAAGGGAAAGGGCTTGGGGAGCTAGTCTTTGTGGGCAGAGAGTAGCTAAGTGGTCATCCATCCACAAAAGATCCAAGGAGCTACAATTAGTTCTTCTACATGACTGGAGGATGGGGTTCAAGGGGAGCAGAAGCTATAGAGATGTGACAAAGCGATAGACAAGTTCCAAGTATTTGGACTTTAACCGGTGAGCACTGGGGAGCCTTCCAAGGATTTTAAAGCAGAGGAATAACTTGCTCAGATTTGCTACATTACCAAGTTGACTTCAGCACCAGTGTGGAGGATGGGATAGGATTGTACAAGGAAGTAGTTGTGGTGATCAGATAAGAGTTTGTCATGGTAGTTCAAGATCATAAGTGTTTATAAAGTAAGCCCAAGAAGAAATAATCTCATCAAGTCTTTAAACTACTTGGCATAATGGCTGTTTCACAGCCCCACACCACCCCGTCTCCCCAGTAAAATAGAGGGATGTAAAAGACATAAGAGAATATTTCATTCGAAGAATGAGGAAAGACTTGAGTTTTGTGGGAGTTTTGTTTAATACATGAGAAATGTGAAAAATTGAGAGGCTATGAGTGTTGTAGTGAGACTGTCGAGCTATTATATTTCAAACAAATTTATTTTCTTGAAAGGCTGAGAGATGATAGAGAAAGAAACAGGAAGGTTCTCCCATCCACAGGTTCACTCCCCAAATAGTGGCAACACCATGGCTAGGTTAGGTTGAAGCCAAGAACCAGTGACTCCATCTGGGTCTCCCAATATTTGAGCCATTACCTGCTGCCTTCCATGATGCACATTAGCAGGAAGCTGGACCATGGACTGGAACTGAGACTCTAAGCCAAGTACTCTGCTATGGGATGTAGGCATCCCAAGTGCTAAGTTACCTGTTGTACCAAACACCCACCCCTTCGTGCCTGTTTTCAAGTTCTGGTGGTAGTGAACAGCGTGGAGTTTAGGAATCTAGATTGTATTCCATAAGAGAGGAGATTCCGTTTCAGTTCGTTAAGCAATGTCCCTCTGAAAGCAAACTAAATCAAACCACTTTTTGTTTGATAGAACTTATAAGCACATTGAAGAAAGCCTGTAAAACTTATTTGGGAGTGTCTTGAAAGGTTTGGGAAAATTATAAGAATTCTGAGAATGTTGGAACTTATAGCTTTTTTTCTCCTTAGCTGTCACTGATAATTCTTGGAGAACCTCTTGTTCTTAAAGGCTCTTTTCAGAGATCTGAGGTTGCCTGGCTGTCATTTTTCTATCTCACACCTCCTGGGAGAAGGGACAGTCTCATTACTCAGCTCGCTCCTCTCAGTCTGGTCTCCCAAGACAAGTATCTTAGCAAGGTTAGCAGCTGTTGTGGCTGCCTCACGCTCACGTAGGTTACCCATCTAGCGTACCTTTTGTATGGAAATAAAGCATGATTTCTTTTTGGTTTTGCTGGTATAATTGCATCATTTGTGGGCACTGATCTCATAGATAGTGGTAAGATGTAGAGTTACCTTTTCTTTCCTTGATTTCTATAGCCAGAAAATGCTCTCCAAATCCCAGCACTCAAAACCTTTCCTTAGGAACAGTACACAAAATCTCAGTTTTCTTGTCTGTCAAATGGAATTTCAGGAGAGTCTATCATGTAGGGTTGGTGAGAAGTTTAGGAGGCTATAAATTTTATCTCACTAAGTAAGTAGAATATGCCTAGGGGTTTCTGGACTGTTTATTTATTGGTCTACATTGTGCCCTTACCACCATTCTAGCATGTGCATAAAGTGTCTCCTTCACCACTGCCAGCTCATATTTCCCAGGTACTCATGTGCTTGAATTTACAAGTCTGACAAAAATAGAGTCCTGTGTTATGATGCTTACACACTGATCCTGAATGTCACTATTTGAGATTCCATGGGTATAGCTTTCCCTTTTGTTTTTAAACATTTGTGTATTTATTTTCAAGGCATAGGTACACAGAAAGAAGGACACACACCCATACACACAACACACAACACACACACACACACACACACACATGCACAGAGAGAGGGATGGAGGGCAGGAGGGAGGGACGCTTTCATTTGATGGTTAACTCCCCAAATGGCTACAGTGGTCAGGGCTGAGCCGGGCTGAAGCCAGGAGGCTGGAACTCCATCCAGCTCTCCCGCAAGGGTGGCAGGGACCCAGGTACTTGGGATATCTCCTGCTGCTTTTCCGGGCACATTAGCAGGGAACTGGTTTGGAAGTAGAGCAACCAGGACTCATGTGGGATGCTGGCATTGCAGGCAATGGCTTAGCCTGCTGAATCACAATGCCAGCCAATTTTTTTTTTTCCTTTTAAACTATGGTGCAAATTAGATCATTCTCCAGATTTTAGAAATAAACACATTACAACTCAGTGAATGAAGTAAGGTGGTCTTAGTTATTGTTAATTGTTGGTACTAAGGTCAGAACCCATACTACAGAGAAAATGACTCTCCAGGAAGCATTGATGTCTCTTTAAAAATCAACTTTTTTGAGTTAAAGTTTAACTACAAGAAACTACATTCATTTGGAGAGTGCAACTCTGTGACAGTAGTATACGCCCATGAATCCACTGCACAGTAAAGGTAAGAGCATTTTGAGGACTCCTTTAAGATTACATGTGAACTTTTGTGTTTGTCCTCCCCCCCAGCCTCCCTGGTTCAGGAAATTACTGGTCTGCTCTTAGTAACTACATATTAGTTTGCGTTTCATATGACTTTATGTAAATAAAATCACATAACGTGTTCCTTTGTGTCTGATTTCCTTCACTCGGCATAATTTGAAATGTTGAAATTCACCCATGTTTCTGCATGTAAAACTCCTTTGTGTGGATATACTAGATCTTACGTTTTCTCTGCTATTGAGGAACATTTGGCTTGTGTCTGATTTTGTATGAGCCCATGTGAACATTTATTTTCAGATTTTTGTTATGGAGGGGTAAATAAATTTATGAACGGAATGGTTGATACTCTCTTATAAACTTTCAAACTCTTTTCCAAAGTCTTTGCATAATTTTCTGTCTCTACCAGCATTATATGAGCTTTTTTGCTTCACATCATTGTCAAGACATGCTATTATGAGCTTTAAAAATTTTGGCCTTTATTAACGAGTGTGAAGTAATACCTCATAGTGGTTTTAGTTTGTACTTTCTGGAGGACTGGTGATGTTAAGTATCTTTTCATGTGCTTAGTGGCCATTCATTGATGTAAATAATTCGGTGAAGGGGTTGTTCAGATATTTTGCCTATTTATAAAAGTAAGTTTTCTTATTGAGTTGTGAAAGTTATTTCTGTATTCTGGATACCATCTTTTTTTATATGTATTGTGAATAATTTCTTCTATATGTTGGATTGCCTTTTCACTTTTTTTAAAAAAGATTTATTTATTTGAGAGGCAGAGGCAGAGAGAGAGAGAGAGAGAGAGAGAGAGAGAGAGAGGTCTTCTCTGCGCTGGTTCACTCCCCAGATGGCTGCAAAGGCCAGAGCTGTGTAGATCTGAAACCAGGAACCAGGAGCTTCTTTGGTCTCCCATGTGGGAGCAGGGGCCCAAGGACTTGTACCATCTTCCACTGCTTTTCCAGGCCAGAGCAGAAAGATAGATTGGAAGTGGAGTAGCCTGGATTCAAACTGGTGCCCATATGGTACACTGGCATTGCAGGTAGTGGCTTTACCTGCTACGCCACAGTGTGCCAGTTCCTTTACTTTTTTAATTGTGACTTTTGAAGAGTAAATATTTTAAATTTTGAAAAATCTAATTTTTTCTATCATGCTTTATGTTTTTAAAAAGATTTATTTATTTTAAAGGCAGAGTTATTCTCAGGGAGAGGGAGAGGGAGAGGGAGAGGGAGAGGGAGAGGGAGAGGGAGAGAAAGAGCTATCTTCCTCTGATGGTTCACTCCCCAAATGGCTGCAACAGCTGGGGCTGGGCCAGGCTGAAGCCAGGATCCAGGATCCAGGATCCAGAGCTTCATGCTGGGTCTCCCATGTAGATGGCACTCAGGCCATCTTCTGCTGCTTTTCCTAGGCCATTAGCAGGGAGCTCCATCAGAAGCGGAGCAGCTGGGACATGAACCGTATGGGAAGCTGGTGATGCAGGCTGCAGGTTAACCTGCTTTGCCACAATGGTGGCCCCAGTTCTTCCACATTAAGATCTGTGATCCCTTTTAGGTTAATTTTTACAAATGGTGTGAGGTAAGAGTAGATACTGATTATTAATACCGATATGCATTGTTCTAAGTCCTTTTATTTAAAAGACCTTTTTCCCCCCATGTAATTACATTAACACTTCCTTTGTAATCTAGTTGAAGAAATATGTATAGGTCTATATTTGAACTCTGTTCAGTATCATTAACTTGTATGTCTGTTCTGTTGTCAACACTATGCTGTTTTGATTGCTGTAACTTGATAGTAATTCTTGAAATCTAGTATCTATATATAAGTTTACATGTTTTTTAAATTTTCATAGGCTACTATGATAGTTAATTGACTGAATTAAGGAATACGTTGACACTTAGAAAAGCATTATTCTGTGTGTGTCTCTGAGGATGCTTTCAAACTAGGTTAGCATTTCATTCTGAGTGGATTGGGGGGGAGGGACCTGGCTGTAGTGTGGGCAGGCATGATGAAATGACAGGGGGAGGTCTGTAGAAAGTGAAATGAGCCTATCATTGTTTGAGGTGGCGCACACTGGACTTCTACCTGGGACTTCAGAGCTGCAGACTTTCTGGCCTTTTGACTCGAGAACCTCCATGCTGGCACTCAGGCTGTTGACCTTGAACTGAGATTTATATCCTTGGCTTTGGTTTTGAGGCATTCAGACTTGGACTGAGCCACCCTGATGGAATCCTAGGGCGTCTAGCAGGCGGGTGACCTGTTGTGGGACTTCTCAGCTGCCAAAATCACTTGAACCAATACCCTAATAAAATCTGTTTCAGGTATCTATGCACATATCCTGTTTAATCCTCTGTATAGAACCAAGACTAATACAGCTACTCTAGATTATTTGCATTTCGGTAGAAATTGTAGAATCAGTTTGTCAGTGTCTTTGAAATATCCTGCTGAAGTCTTGCATGGGATCTCATTGAATCAACACATTAAATTGAGGAGAGTTTACATACTACTGATATGAACTCGTCCATGCAAACACACGCATCCTCCATTCATTTGCATTTTTATATTTTCTCTCAACAGTATTATAGATTTTTTAAAAAATTATTTATTAATTTTGAGGTTAAGGGTTACAGAGAGAAAGAGAGGGGGAGAGAGAGAGAGAGAGAGAGAGAGAGAGAGAGAGAGAGAATCGTTCATCTACTTGTTTACTCCCCAGATGGCCTTAGTGGCCAGATCTGGGCCAGGCTGAAGTTAAGAGCCAGGAACTTCATCTGGGATGTGGATGGCAGGGGCCCAAATGCTTGGTCTATCTCCCACTGCTTTTCTCAGGCTATTAACTGGGAGCTGGTTTGGAAGTGGAGCAGCTGGGATATGAACAGGCGTCCATATGGGATGCTGTCATCACAGGTGGTAGCTTAACCCACTGTGCCACAACGCCAGTGCCCTGTAGATTTTACAGATGATATCTGCTATGTCTCTTAAATTTATTCCTCTTTTGTTTATTTGCTCACTATAAATGAAACTTTTAAAATTCAGTTTTTTGCTGCTGACAAGAATGCAGTGTTTTTCTTTTATTCAGAGACTGTACCTGATTTATTAGCTTTATAGATACTTCAGAGTTTTCTGTGGAAATTATATGTCATCTGCAAACTGAAACTGTTTTGTTTCCTGGTGTTTATGTCTTTCTTCTTCTTCTTCTTTTTTTTTTTTCAATGTTTACAACTTTCAGTGCAGTATTGAATAGAGATAAAGGTTTCCTAACTTTGTTCGTGATCTCAAAGAGGAAATATTCAATATTGGGAAGTATGATACGAATTCTGGATTCACTGTAGATGCCTTTTCTTATTATTTTATTAGATTAATTTAGATTTGTTTTATTAGATTGAAGGTAATCCCAGTTTTCAGAGTGATGTTATCTGGAATGGAAATTGAATTTTGTCAGATGTGTCTTCTGCATCTATTGAAATGATAACAGGACTTTGTACTTTATTCCATAATTAGGGTAAATGCTATTGATTGGTTTTTGAATGTTAAATTGGCCTTACATTCTTGGTAAATTATATTTAGTCATAATGTAGAATCCTTGTTTAAAAATATTCTTGAGGGGTCTGTGTTGTGTTGTAGTTGGCTAAGCTGCCATTTGCAGTGCTAGCATCCTATATAGATGCTGGTTTGTGTCTCAGCTGCTCCACCTCCCTTTCCAGCTTATGGCCTGGGAAAGCAGTGGGGCATGGCCCAGGTGCTTAGGCCCCTACACCCGCATGGGAGACCAGGAAGAAGCTCCTGGCTCCTGGCAGATCTGCTCTATTCCAGCTGTTGTGACCCTTTTTGTTTATTTAGTAAATATAAATTTCCAAAGTAGAGCTTATAGATTACAATGGCTCCCCCCCCATAACTTCCCTCCCACCCACAACCCTCCCAACTCCCGCTCCCTCTCCCATTCCATTCACATCAAGATTCATTTTCAATTATCTTTATATACAGTAGATCAATTTAGTATATATTAAGTAAAGATTTCAACAGTTTACAACCACACAGAACATAAAGTGTAAAATACTGTTTGAGTATTAGTTATAGCATTAATTCATGTTGAACAATACATTAAGGACAGAGATCCTGTATGAGGAGTAAGTGCACAGTGACTCCTGTTGTTGACTTAACAATTTGACACTCTTGTTTATGGCGTCAGTAATCTCCCTAGGCTCTAGTCATGAGTTGCCAAGGCTATGGAAGCCTTTTGAGTTCGCCGACTTCGATCTTATTCCAACAGGGTCATAGTCAAAGTGGAAGTTCTCTCCTCCCTTCAGAGAAAGGTACCTCCTTCTTTGATGGTCCCGTTCTTTCTACTGGGATCTCACTCGCAGTGATCTTTCATTTAGGTTTTTTTTTTTTTTTTTTTTTTTTGGCCAGAGTGTCTTGGCTTTCCATGCCTAAAATACTCTCATGGGCTCTTCAGCCAGACCTGAATGCCTTAAGGGCTGATTCTGAGGCCAGAGTGCTGTTTAGGACATCTGCCATTCTATGAGTCTGCTGTGTATGCTGCTTCCCATGTTGGATCGTTCTCTCCCTTTTTGATTCTATCAGTTAGTATTAGAAGACACTGGTCTTGTTTGTGTGATCCCTTTGACTCTTAGATCTATCAGTGTGATCAATTGTGAATTGAAACTGATCACTTGGACTAGTGAGATGGCCTTGGTACATGTCACCTTGATGGGATTGAATTGGAATCCCCTGGCACATTTCTAACTCTACCATTTGGGGCCAGTCAGCTTGAGCATGTCCCAAATTGTATATCTCCTCCCTCTCTTGAGGAGTGAGCCAGCAGATGGAAGACCTTTCTCTGTCTGTAACTCTTCCTCTCAAATAAATAAATAAAAATCTTTTGAAAAATAAAAATTGTTGAATTTACTAATTTTTTTTGTTAAGAAGTTAGGTTAATATAGTGATTTCCCCTTACCCATAGTTTTGCCTTCTGTGTTTTCAGTTATTTTTTATTAGCACTATCTGAAAATATGACTTGGAAAATTCCAGAAAGAAACAATTTGTAAATTTTAAGTTGCACGCTGTTCTGAGAAGCATGATGAAATCTTATAATGTCCAATCCAGAATGTGAACCTTCACTTTGTCTAGCATGTCTACCCTGGATATGCTACTTATCAGTTGGCTGCTTAGTAGCTGCCTTGGTGATCAGATCACTTGTTGCAGTATCACACTGCTTGGGTTCAAGTAAGAAAGTCAACAGTAGGCTAACCCTACATCCCAATGTCTGCCTTATTGTATCATTTCACATCATCATGAGAAGACCGAGTAGAGAATAATGTATTTTGTGAAAGACCACATTCACATAAACTTTATTATAGTATGTTATAATTGTTCTTTTTAATTATCAGTTATATATAAACAATGTTACTGGTGTGTGTACAGGAAAAAACAGAGTGTAGATAGGATTCATTGCTGTCTGTGGTTTGCGATTTCTACTGAGGGTTTTTGGAACCTATCCCTAGAGATAAAGTGAGGGGCTGCATTAATGTTACAGTGTGCTCTGCAGGGTTTGTTTCTGATAAAGTCTTTGTCAAGTTTGATGCTTCTGGCCTCATAATGAGTTGAGAAATCGTCCTACCTCCTTTATTTTCTTAAAGAGTTACTGTGAAATTCGTGTTTTATAAAATCACCTGGGCCTGAGTGTTTTTTATTTAAGTGGGAAGATTTCTGATAAATTCAATTTATGTATTAGATATAGAGGTATTCAAATCTTCCATGTATTTTTTGTCATTTTTAATTGGATATACTTTTCAAGAATTTTTTTTCATTTTATTTAAATTTTCAATCTTTTGGCATAAAGTTGTTCATATTATTCTTTGATTTTTTTAAATTTATATAGGATCCATGGTGAAAATCCTTTTTTCTTTCCTGGTATTGGTACATTGCTTTCAGTTTTTAAATTTATAGATGAATCTGGCTAGAAGCTGATCAGTTTTGTGAAAATTTTTTTGAACCAACCTTTGGTTTTGCTGATTTTCCATGTTTTTCTGTTTTGCTGATTTCTGTTCTTTATTACTTCCCTCTGTTAATTTGGCTATCCGCTGCTTGCTTCTCTGATATATTGTGTATAAACTTAAGTCAGTGATTTTAAACCTATAAGCATATGTAGCACCCTACATTTTTTTAAATATTTTGTTCTTTCATTTGAATTCGTTTCAAACTGTCTTCTAATTTCCATTGTGAACTATTCTTTGACCCACCAGTCAAAGTTCTATTACATTTCCAAAACCTTCGGGGTTTTCCTCATTGTGTTATTGCTGTTGATTTCCATTTTAAGTGTATTTTGGTAAGAACATATTTGGTATAATTTCATTCCTTTTAAATTCATTAGAACTTGTTTATGGCTAAAGCATACACTCTTCTTTAGTCAATTACCATGTGTAGTTTAAAAGAACATGGATTCTGCACAGTTGAGGTTCAAGGTAGTTGACAGTAATGTTCTGATCCTGTTGATTTTTTTTGCCCGATGTTTCTATCAATTACTTAGAGAAGATGTTAAAGTCTTCTACTTTGGTTGTACAATGACTCCATTAGTTCTGTGAATTTTTGCTTTTGGATGAATTAACCCTTTATCGTTATCTTTGATAGACCTTGTACTTAAGTCTGTTTATACAATATTAACATGATATTCGATTTCTCATGCTTAATGTTTGCATGGTATTTTCAAATTCTTGTTTTTGTATTTAACATACATCTATTGTAGACAGCATATAGGTAGATCTTGCTTTGTAACTTATTCTGATAATCAGTTGTTGATGTTTAAGCTGTTCCTGTTTAGATTTTTTCTTATTTGTTGATTTTGGAATTTTACATTCTTAGTTTGCCATAGTATCATTATATTTAATATTATGCCATTTCACATTAAATGTGAAAGCATAGAAGCATAGTCCATTTACCATTTGAGTGTACCATTCTTTATGATGTTATTCT